>OZ025297.1:241410485-242881318 GCA_964019185.1 Maratus speculifer | reverse complement strand
ACTAGCCCGGTTGTAGATCGTCCTAAGCTAGCCTATGCAAAAAAAAAATCATGTAAAAACATTAAAATTTGAGCGAGATATTAGAAAAGAACGCTCCCATAGACTTTACATAATCATCCGGGTCTTTTTGCGTACTTTTTCTGTGACTATTGTGGGCTCTTAAATGGAAGTTTCACTGATAGGTTCATTTCTGGGTGCTTAGTTTCATATAATGGAAGGTTTATCACACATATGTGATATGAAGTACACATGACACGCAGTGCATGTAACGTGTGATATAACAGCGATTGCACAATATTCTTCTGAAATTCCAAAAAACACGTTTTTTGCCAGTAAATAACATGGTTTGAAGAATTTTTGAAATTTTCTAAAGTTTTCTAAGAAAGTCACATCTGAGTCACAATGTGACGTCACTGAGTGGTGGTAATTTGGTCACAGATGTGATGTGACCACAGTGACTCGCAGTGACGTCATTGTGACCATGCATGCTATGAGGGATCTTTTGAAGAATTTTTGTATATATTATTAAATTTTCTTAGAAGGTCACATTTCAGTCACAATATGACGTCACTGAGGGGTGGCATTTTGGTCACAGATGTGACGTCACATTTTATTCACAATGTGACGTCACTGAAGGGTGGCATTTTGGTCATAGGTGTGACGTCACATTTCAGTCACAATGTGACGTCACTGAGCGGTGGCATTTTGGTCACAGATGAGACGTGACCACAGTGACTCACAGTGACGTCACTGTGACGTCACTGTGACCATGCATGCTATGTGGGGTATAAAAGGATTATTGATAAGGAATTTCGAAAACAATTGCCGGTAATTAGATGAGATACTAAACCTTAAATATACGGAGTTTGGGGCAATGAGAGGATCGGCGTAATTTGTGTACTATGAGCATTTGAATAACTTAACACAAAATATAAATCAATTTATTGAAATAAATATGTTCGAATGCGTAATGTAGGTTCACTGGAAGCTATATATTTAACAATGAATTGGGAAATTAATAGTATTTTTAAGATGTGAAAATATATTTTACAACATCAGAAGTAAATAGAATTGAATTTTAAAGCAAACTTTTTAAAAGCCACATCAAATCATCACTTAAATTTTATATCATATAATTTTAAACCGTATTTTAAATTTATGAAAAATATGGGTGAAAAAACATTCATAAATACCGTTTTATACATCTTGTCATGTTGCAATAATATTTGCATACGCAATCATAAATAGAACAAAAATAAAAATAATTAAAAAACTAAAAATATATTTTTTAATTAACTTCATAGGGTCACACAAAATTTCTTATCATCTTTAAATTCCAAGCTTAAAAATGTTAGAGCCATAACATAATCTGCTACGCCACAAACTTTTTAACTCGATAAGGGGTTTTGTATTAATATTATCTATGAGCTTTTCAAGGTTTTTTTTTTTTTTTTTTTTTTTTTTTTTACAATTTATAATTAAGTGTATATTAAACTCACATAGTATAGAAATGCAGAAGTCTCATTATAATAGTCATGTTAATGTTCCTCCCATTATATTGGCCCGTAAAAGCAACTCTCAAAAATTATGCAAAATTAGATACAGATGTTATGTCATATAGAAGATTTTTTGCATCGCAATAAAAATACAAAAGTTGCATGCTATACTAAAATGAAATGTGTATTGATACATTTTTTACTATCCAGAAAGATAATTTTGTTAATCCTCTGAAACGTTTTCCAGAAAAGGACTAATAAACTAATTTATAGTTGTTTTGAAAATGTATCTTTTTTAACGTTACACAAATAATAAATCTATCTATTTTATTGATGTTTCACAATAAACGTTATCTATTTGTGTAACGGCGGGGAAACTTACTACTTATATAAATTGAAATTCTGCTGAGACTTTTGAAAAACGTGATTTTTTAAAATTTAATTTCTATTTACTTTAAATTTCTATAAATGAACATATATTGCATTCCTTACATTTCAGTGATAGTATAAGTTAACTACATTTTGATATATAAACATGGAATTTCATAATCGCGTTTTGACACAATTCTGAGTATAATTTAAGTAGAAAGTAAATATACGCCTTCTTTTCTATTGACATTACAACATTTTAATATTTTTAGAATTTGTTTTTAAGATATTTTTGTACTAGATGGCCGCCGGTGATGCCTAATAATCTTTATGATTACAGCTTTTAGAGTGTTCCAAACGTATTGTTGTTAATTAGGCAGTAACATTTTCCAAATAGCTGTGTAATTCTAATATTGAAATAGTATTGTTATAAATTAGAAAATATAATTTTTTAAAAAGTCTGTCTGGCCAGTGTGTGGGAAAAGATATTGCGTTTTACATTATTATTATTATTTAAAATCCAGTTTCAAGCACAATACATGTATTTTTTTAAAATCGCTTTTTGAGTCAATATAGTTATCAAAGGTAACAAAATACTAAAAAATAAGCAATTACTGATTTTTTAAGAATAAAATGTATGTGTATATACTTAGTAAAAGGCATAGATATAAACAGAAAATATAATAATTACTTTAAATTGATAATTATGCAAATGTTTCTTGTTACACATGCATATTATGCAGGATAATAAATATTCCTAACAATGCCCTATAAGAAATTCGAGAGTTTATTTAACAGAAAGAGTGAAGAGAAGAAGCATAATACGAGGAACATGGAGAAATCACAGGATTATTAAGAAGCGATCTTCTTGTGTAAGAAGGAAAATCACAAAGCCAGAGAAACTGTCAATTCGATAATTTTATATTAAAAAGAATTGCTTCAAATTAGTTATATCTTGCGTGTCAAAAGTTTAAGCATAATATTAAATTTCTAAATAAAATTTTATTATTGATTGAAATTTACTTTCCTTTTCGTCACCTACAAGTTGTAGTTTTAAAAAGATGTTTGACAGATTTATGCTATTCCCTAAACTCGACAAAGCTATGAAAAATCGCTTGGCATTTAGGCACAGTGACTTTACTTGCAAGAATGCGTTTTTATACATGATGGGTTTTTTTTCACAATTTTTCGTATTTAAATCGTTATAAATCAAAAATCTTTAGAGGTAAATGGTTTAAACTTTAAACACATATATTTCGATTAGTGTACTTTAATTCTGATTCAGCATATTAACAAATATTTTTTTTCTTTTGCAAATATGACTTTTTTAATTACAACCCCTCCCCCGCTTAAATTTTTACGAACAATATTTTTAATTTTTATTTAAATTAATATTTGTTAAAGTGCTGAATTAAAATTAAAGTTAATATATTTATGTTTACTTAAACGAGAAAAGATTCAAATTCTACGAATAATATTTCGAGTTTTCAAGATTTTAAATTACTCCACTTTTTAAATAATATTTAAATTTTAAGTTAAAAAGGTTTTATAATACAGTTAACCATCGAAAATGTTTTACAATTTTAACTCAATAAATAAAAATTATTTTAAACTGTGTTCGAACCCCCTTAAAGTATTATTTTTATTAAACTTGAGAACAATAAATATTCTGCCGATTGCATTGCATAGAAGCAACGTTATTCAGAAGACAAAAACAAACATAAATTTACAAGATCAACAAAGAAAGCAAGTAGGAGAAAAAGAAAACCTAAAATTTTACAAAATATTGTTCGAATGTTTGAAGAAGTTTAAGATTTTTACAATAAACAAATTTTGAAAAGACAATAAATAAAATTTATAAGACAATAAATAAAAATTAAAAAATAAATAGATTTTTGTAAAAATATGTTTACATTTTTAATTAAATAAATAAATGAATATACATATTTTTTACTTTTTTAGTTTATTTTTTAATACTTAAATTTTATTATCAATCGATTTAGTTCATACAGTATTAACAATTATGTAATTGTGAAAAATTAATTTTTATTAATAATTTTTGTAAGTTTTGAAGTGTTACAAAATAAGAAAACAAGAACGATAAATCATACATAAAGATATAAGTTATGAAACAGTTTGAAAAACTAACAGGTTACTTTTGAAGAATTTCACTTTCTCATTCAATGAAATGAACTATATACATAAGCAATTTCTTAATATTAGGGTTGTATTATATAGGTTTGCATATTTATATTACGGTTTCATCTTGTTAAAAGTAATCAGATAATTTTATAAGTAAACCTTTAAATATAAATTTTAAAAAATTACTTTGAGAAATAAGAATATTTGGTACTTTTAGTCTGGCGTCAGTGTTATATATGCATATATACATATATATATATATATGTATATGTATGCATACATATGTATATATATGCATAAATACACATAGATGTATATAAATATATATTCATATATGTATAGATCCATTTATATGTATATCTATGTATGCATAACACTGGCGTCCGGCTAGCAAAAAGTACCAAATCTTTAACAGTTAATGAAAAATCTATAAAATAAACTTTTTGTATTAATTTTCAAAATATAACATTTTTTAATGCAAAGTATTTTATTCTTTTATTCGTGAAAAAACAATGTTCTTTTAAATCGTGTTTGTCATCACTTTTTATCTTATACAGAAAAGTATTAGTTATCGTTGAAAGTATACTTTATTTCCTTAGAAATTTTTATTATTATTTTGTTTTTGTTTTGTTTTGTTTTGTTATTCGAGATAAAGAATTTTTTAAACTATTTCTTCTTGTTTAATATAAATTATTGAGAATAATGCAGAATTTAATTATATGTGGAAAACTTCTCGCGATCATTTGCGATTCAAACAAATTACCATTTTGAAAGTTTAAATTGTTGTTAACTTAACAAAAATTAAACAGTCAAGCTTAAATTAATGATGATGTTTTTTCCTATCATTGTGCAAAGAAGAGAGAAATTGTTTAAGAATTACATTAGTAGTAATTAAACATAAGAAAATATTTTTTTACATTAAATATTTTGTTATATTTTGTTGAAAAAAAAAACAATCCATTAGGAATAACACAAATTTGTCATTTTTAATGAAGGATATGCATTTGATTGCAAATGTTTGTTTTATTTTTATACTTCAGGTTTATTATTTCGAAGATGTTCATTTTTTTACAACACAGAATAATTAACAAAGTGTTCCTTGTAGTTATAATTATTTTTTATCTTAACTAATACTACTGGGTGTATTCATACTTAAACTAAAATGTTGCAAATATTATGAGAAATAGAACATAATATTTTTTACAGATTTAACATTAAAATTCATGGTATCGTAACGTGTGTGGCGTTATTTAATAGTAAGATCTATTAATGTATATTCTTACATATTTTTTCTTTGAAGTAAAATAAATAGAAGATTAAAGAAAAGTCTAGTATGTTTTTTAGATATATTTTGTATCTATATCTGTCTTTGCCCTTCCAATTAAGCAGGAAAAAATAAAACGATAGACATAAAAGCCAGGTATATTACAAATATACCCAATTGTAGGGGAGTAAAATAATGCCCATTTCAGAACTAAATGAGGTATAACTGTAAGTTGTTATAATCCATTTAGTTTAGGTCTAGAATGATAGTACCAAGTTCTCCCACCTCGTAGATATTGAGCGTTAGGAAATATGAACAGATTTATAGTCGAAAAACCGTTTTATTATTACCATAACAATATCTAAAAAGAATTGACTGTATCAAAAACACTATCTCTACAAATGTTGTAGACCTTAAAATTCTGAATAAAATGAGTACCCACACTTAGATTTTTCTTCAATATTAAGTTCATAATTCTACATCAAAGATTGCCTAAATCGCTAATCATGAGCTTGAAACTAGAAAAGACCCAATTTATTAGACCATTCTGCTTCTAATTTTTATATAAATGTTATTTTTATTATCTATCGAGGCATTTACGGTGTTTTTTAATTATTTTAGGTCATTATTTTAAAAATTACGGTACCTCTTGATTGCTTATCCAGTGATAGAAGATGAAAAGAAGGTAGAATTCGAAATTATTTTAATTAAAGCTAGAAATTATTCTAATTCCTTCAACATAGGTCGGAAATTAAAGCACTATGTTTTTTCCTTCTGCCACTGAAGATTTCAGTGCTATGAAAAAATTAACAACTAAATAAATGCATTTTTTTCATAATTTTTATCATATTTCAAAAATAATTCATAAACGATACCAAGTAGTATTTATTATTTCCAATTTGCATTTGGATATTGGTATTATTTAATATGACGTATAAAGTGTAAATTTAAATACATATGTATTAAAATTAAGCAAATTGAAAATAAAATCCAAAAGTTGGTGGGTGGGTGGGTAGAAGAAGCAACTGAGTAAGCAGGCAGAACCATTACAGCAGGAATTATCACCAGAGGAATTCAAGGAAGCGGAGGAATCACTAGAGGAAAGTCAACCGTAAGTACGAATTTGAACTTCGATAAATATAAAAAATTCGTAATTCGTAGATTCGTAAAATATTCGAGAGAACTAAGATATTTTATCGAAAAATACTAAGATGGTTTTAATAAAAATGTTTTTCGCATAATATACGAGTACCTTAAGTTAAATTAATAAAAGTTCAGAATTTGGTTTATTGGATATTGAGAATGAAATAATGCAATATGAGAAAAATGACAATGAAAAATGGTAGTAATATGAATTAAAAAGTTACATCATTAAAAAAAAGTTATTTAAAAGTTTTTTTTATATGCAAACAATTTATTTCAGATATCATGTTAAATAATACAGGCTTGTGAAAATAACAATATATGTAATAACAAATATTTTTGCTTACACAAATAAATGTTGTTCTTTACGATCTCTTCTCAAACACTGATGAAACTTTTGCGTGATGTTTTCTGGTTAAATTATAATCCTCCAAATATACAAAATAATTTTTACAACTTCGTGAATGCCTTATTAATGTACAAAGATACATTTAAACATTTATGAACGTTCTAAAATAAAAATCTCAGCAAACACTCCTAAGTAATGGAAACCACTATTTAGAAAGACACATTTTTCATTTACAACGTCCACATGTTTTATATACTTTTACTTCAAAAAAGCATCCAAAACACATCTAAATTGAGAACAAATTCTGTAGGTGCGCTCTGTTGAGAGGTTTTATTGTGTTTAGAAATATATTTCTTATTTTGTTTTTAATCTTGCTCGACTCCAGAAGGTCTAAACGTTGAGTACAATGTATATGATGTTGAAAGAGATAAATTACCAGGTTTGCCAAAGACACACCAACTTTGAGAACCGTTAAAATGGAGGGGATGATGGGGGCAGAACAATAGCAATATGTTTGAACGCATGAAATATATTTCTTATTTTGTTTTTTTTTTATCTTGCTCGACTCCAGAAGTTCTAAACGTTGAGTACAATAAATACGATGTTGAAAGAGATAAATTATCAGGTTTACCAAAGGCATACCAACTTTGAGAACCTTTAAAATGGAGGGGATGGTGGGGGCAGATCAATAGCAATGTATTTTTCAAGGATTCAACGTGGCCAAACATGAATACATATAATAGTTAAAAAGAATGTCAGCAATTTAGATGCTTGAAGTGACTGGTATTCAGACGCATCAAACGTCTGAAAAAATCAATACATTTAAAAAAAAAAAAACTGAAATCTTGGCATTCCTTTTCAGATATTTCAAATTACTGCGCGATAATTTATTAGTAGCGGTTTATTACTTTCTATCTTTTTTTTCAAGTTTAAGAAAAATATGCAATCACATTGAATTTTTTCTTATTTTGTTTGATTATCTCCCAGCATGCATCTTGAATTGTGCCCAGATCCACATTCTCAACCCTGAAACTTTAGCGTATCATCTGTAGGGGAAATTCCAAGTGACAACTTTGATATATTTTTTATAATTATAATATTTATTAATTAAGTTAAAAAAATTATTTATTCCAAGTTTTCAAATTAATGATTTAGATTCAAAATATTTAAAAGTTGCAGATAAAACAAAAAAATTAGCAACTTGCTGGAGTCTAAATAAACAACATGACTGAAAAGTAAAATGCTTGCAGTGGTATATAAATAGTATTCTTGACGAACACTTGGAAAAAGGAGGTAATTGTTGTTTATTGTCCATGCTTTTAATAAATGAATGCATGCAGTATAATATTTAATGGTTTATATTAGTCTTAAAACCATATTATTCAAATTCATGCATAGAAAATAATGTATTGTGTTGTATTCAGAGGACTTTTCAAATAATAGGTAATCGTGCTCGATATGTGTTTTAAAAAGCTATAAAATGTGAATTGTTATGTAATGTAATTTTTTACGATCCTTCTGGATAATAATACAAATGTGAAATTTATTATTTTAGTTATTTTTTTAACAAATGTTTAAGAATTTTTTAGTCATCTTGAACGTTAAATGGCAGTTAATACATTCAACCATATTACAGATAGTTTGCTCGAAATTATAATTTTGTACTGCTTATTGCATCATACTCAAGATACCAGAATGGTTTCTAAGTCATAAGAGTTTTATTTGTAAGTAACAGGTTAGAATCATGTTTATTATGTCATTCTGTCATAGAATAAGAAATTTCTAAAAAATAATAAGAAGAAATCAATAAGAAAAAATAATATGTGTAAAAAATTGTTTCAGATAATATGTTTAATATTTTAATCAATAGCAGTGATTTGATAAATGAATAATCAATTTTTGTTTGAAAATAGCTTCAGGGTAAATGCCTGAACTTTATTCTATAACAAAAAATGTAGTGCCGTCACATATGGAATTGCCCACAGCCATTTCATTAGCTCTGTCACATTTATTTAAATACTTTTTTTATTGACTTACTTTCCAATAACTTTTCTATTTTGAAAATTGTGATACATATATATATATATGTTATTTAAGTTCTAAAATAAACTATTGTTAATTTATATAGAATCTTTGAAATATGGCATTTTGACCCGTTATTTTATATGTTCACATAGTAAATAATCAAGAAAAAATGTATTGTTTTTAAAAAATAACGTACAATAAATTCAGTAAAATAACGATATATATAGTTATGTGTTGTAGTAAATACTAAATAACTCTTAAATGAGTTTCGGTATCTTTAAATACATTTTTCATCCTAGTAAAGATATATAATGTAAAATATAATATTTTGGATCAAAGCCATTTATAAATAAAGCTTTAAAAATTCGGTGTCTCATGTGAAGGAAATATTGCAACAAAGTTATATTTTTGCTGAAATTTATACTGTACTATAAGTGAAATTTGAATACTTTTGATAGTTTGCAGTTCTAAAAAACCTTTTATCTATATTAATAAAAGTAAAAATATTTTATTTACATATTACACAGTTTCTTAAAATTTTTAAAAAGTAATTTTATATTTTATTGATTTTTTAGATATTTTTTACCTGTTTTTATAAAGATATATTTGTGATCTTTTTTTATGTTGTCCCAGTTTTTATTACAAACATTGCTTTCTTTTTAATTTTAATGACATTATTAAATCTAAAATAAAATCTATTCTTTATTGCTTGTGAAATTGTGTAAAAAATATGTACAATAATTTCTTCTGTTCCGTGTAGTATTATTTTTAATTAATAAGCTAGATTTTAATAATTATTAAACAAGTTTCATTTAATTATTTTTATTTAATACAAAATATCTAGGTGGTAGAAATGAAGGATTATTAATTTAGCAAGTGATCGTGTTATTTTACATAACTAATTATTTAAATGCAGTCTACAGAGATACAATATAATGCATATTAAATATCATTACAATGAAAAAGGTAAAATCCAAATAGTAATACATTTGATAAAGTCTTTTTAATATGTTTCTAATGATATTTCTTTGCAGGCTAATTTTATAAAAGAAAAAATAATTTAGATAGTCATATTTTTGGGCAAACTGCTTCTATATTCTACAAAATAGATATTTGGTTATGTTATTTTTCAAAATAAATTGCAGAATAGTATGCATTCCTTTTTGACACAAAAAGTTAAATGGAAGTGCTTTACAGCTAATTTTATAAACCTAGAATCACTTATTATTATAACTGTGTATTTAATATAAGTTATATCATGTACTTTTTTAACAGTTTATAGTTTTACAGTATCCCTTTAAAAGTAAACAATACTTATGTAATATGAAACATGCTTATGAAATCCTACTACAGATTTTTTTTTTATTCAAAACATTTTTTTTTTTCGAAAACTATTAAACAGTCGTTAACTAAATACCATAAGTAACAATCAATATTCATTTATTATGGTAAGCATATAGAAATCATAAATCATGTTTTATCAAAAAAGTATCTTAAATATTTTTATCCTTTATCTAGAATCGAATTGCATTTTTATCCCAAAATGAAAACGAAAGTTGAGAAAAAGAAACTATTTAAAACAAATTACAAACAAATTTGTTTACATCTAATATACATCTGAACATATTTCTTAGAAATGAGATATAATTTGTATTCTTGCTACATGTGACATCTCAGTGTACAAGATAATATAAAATTTACCAAGATAGATAGTAGTTTTCCAATTTTTTATAATAAAAAATAATAATAAAACACAGAGTGAGAAAAATCAGCATTTTCATTTTGGTAATGATTTTCTCTGGAAGGTAGAATGTCGTCTGAAAAAGTAAATGCGCATGTTAAACAAGTAAAAAAGAAAACATGATGAGAAATCAATATTATCTTACAACAAGTAAAATGCTCAGTAACTTGAAATAAATTGGACAATGCATTTAAAATGTAAAAATATATGTAACTGTATATAAATTGCTTAAAAGGTGCATAATAAAACATATAAAAACTTTAAAAATACTTTAATGTATTTTAATGTATTTATAAGTTTTATAAGTTTTATTATGCACCTTTTAAGCAATTTATATACAGTTACACGTATTTTACATTTTAAATTAGTAAACAAGGTGAATTCTGCACTGTTTTTTTCTTAACTCCAATTATATTGGAAAATGCATTTCTCTCTTTTCTTTTTTCTTCCGTTTCTGTCTAAAATAGTTAGGATAGGAAAACTTAATGCGTTCTAAAAACAATGTTTAATTAAATATTAAATAAAAATACACAAAATGTTTTAATTTTGACTGAAGTTATTCTAAAATAAAATAAACCTTTGAAAGTAAAACAGCATAGAAACGATTTCCCAATCAGAATATTGTGCAAAATATAGTTTGTCAAAGCTGGTCAAAATTGTGCAGCTCTGAATCCATCCTTCAACTTATGCCTGCGTAATATACAGAAAAAATGCTTAGACTATTTATAATTAAACTGATAACAAAAAAAATGGACCTTGTAAGCAGAATAACCTACGTTTTAACATATTTAACTTGTGTATCGCATACATTACTCCCCCTTATGGTCTAACATGCGAAACAACTGATCTAACAAGTATAAATTCAATGATATTGCGCTACTTCAAAATGCCTGCATTACACATCTCTTATTTACTAAAAATGGAGGTGCGAAGAGATGGTGGTATACATGTCTTCCGTAGTATTAGAGTTCCTAATCGCCTCCCTTTAGAGTGTTCTCAGTGGAGGGATCAGAGTTCCCAAAATAATTGCCCGGTTTAGACAATTTCGACGAGTTCAAACCTAGTTTAAGCTTTCGAAATGAGCCTGGAGATGTGATCAGTTATTATACGGTAGTATATATCATTTATTTGCAGCCTTGGCTTGACATAGCTGGTTTTTTGTCTCTCCAAGGCGTGAAAAAAGGATTGATATAATCAACCGGACATTATTTTGAAGAAATCATGCTCGCCTTGTCAGAGAATTTTCCATCAACCATATTTTCATCTTTATATAAATTCTTCTCATATTATTGTATTAAAATATATTATCTATCTATCTATATATATATATGTGTGACATTTTGAGATATGAACCATTAATATTATTTGCAATTTTCCTAATATTATGTCACAGAAGTCGTCGCGAGATAAAAATTAAGTAAAATAATAAACTTAGAAGCTTCGTTGAATTACACATTTTCTGCTTCAAAATAGTTTATTTAAATCCATTCAAATAGAGCGGGAAAGGCTCCCTTCGTAGTGATATTCCATCATAAAAACATAATTTCCGGAAGTCGTCTAAATCCGAATCGTCGAATGGAAAAGAAAGAATATTCCATCATCTCGGGGAATCCTCACTTAATCAATAATAAAAAGCTTCTAGAATTTTTCATAATCTCTAACCATGATTTTTTATGAAAACAGAAATTAATGTCTAGCGTCGAACCTAGACATAGCAATCTCGAATCTTTTCCAAACGATAATTTTTATTTTGAAAGATTATTTTTTAACTAATTTATAATCGAAATCGAAATTCGAATATTCTACAGACGATAATTTAACATTAAAAAGAAAAAAAAATGAATTTATTGATACGCAATAAATATCAAACACGAAGAAAAAAGAAAAATAAATAAAAATAATGATATTTTTTTAAAGTATGGTTTACGAATAAATTTAATAGATATAAAAATTAATATATATATTACTACTTCTGGGTTTTTTAGAAGTATTATTTTTTTATTTAGTTTTTTTAAACAACAGTTTAGAATGTTTAATTTAAAATTTGATAAACATCAATACTATGTATGACTAAGAATCTATATCAATTTTTTACACAGCTACTTTTTTTTCTTACATTTGTTTCTTTATTATAAATTTACATTGAAAAAAATTTAATGAATGAATATGTGTAATTAAACAACAACAATACCAATGCATGAAATAATGCACCAAAGTATAATTCAAAATGTCTGTAACATCAACATCGTCTCCTCTAAAATTATATCAATCTCTGCATTTATTGAAGATAATTACATTCATGATTACTTTATAAGCTAGTCTCAATAAATACTTATCAAAAAGTGTGAGATACAATTTTTAAAGTAATTTACATAATATTGCATGCATTTGTAATATGTTAAGTCAGATTGTTAAAGAAGAACGTATATGTTATGTAATTTAAATATGTAATTATAGGTTAATAATATCGGTAAATTAACTATTTGATGAACTGCAAAATATTTTTTTCGTGTTTATTAATTCAATGCATTTGCAAGACTCGCATAGATTTACTAATATACTTGCAAATAGATACGTAGAAAGTCACACATATTGTTTATGCACTGCGAATATTTACTGGAGTAAATCATATATTTTAATATAAAGATTTGTTCAGATAGTTCTGTAAAGGTTAATGTGTGTTTTCATGCGTTTTATAATTCGAAGGTAGTTAAATGTAAATAAATTTTCTTTAATGAATTTAAGGAAACAGCGTTTCACAGAACTATCTTTAATTAATTATTTGATGGGTTAATGCACTGACAAATAATTATATTTCACTACCTATTTTAAAGGTTAGATACAGATATTATTATAATAGCAAAACTTGTAACGGGGCGCAGCATTACGTGTTCCTAAAATATTACAAAATAAACAAATATTTGTCATGTATTGGCTTTCATTGGAAATTCTTGAACAAAACACTAGTACTACACAAATATTGTCTTCAAACTTGGGATACATGTTATGAAATGACCAATAAGGAGAAAATATTGGATTTCAATTAGAATTAATAGCAAAGAAGGAATCAAATTCATTTTGCTATTATTTGCGCACTATTATATATGTTATAAACAATTTAACATCGGCAAATGTTTCAAGACATAATCGTAATCATTAAATGACATGTAGAATAAAACTAGTTGGATGTGTCAATCCCGAAACTTTCTTCTATCTCATAAATACATGATATATATATATATATATATATATATAAATAAACAAAAAAAACGTGGTGACTTTAAAGTTACTTATTATCGAATTTCCTCGAACATTTGAGCTAGCCTAATGAGATTCTGGTATCCGAAAAGCCTAAAACGCAAAATGTAATTAATATTCTGAGAAAATGAGCTTAGTAGTGCCTCTTGGTGGGTAATTTATACTAAAACCTAATAAGCAATTTTTGGGATGGAAATTTGATGGAATTTCGTCCATTAGTTCTTGAGATATAACAAAAAATTTGCAAAACGTAGCACAGCAACACCATATTTTGGACAATTTATGCCAAAATGTAAAAAAGCGTCTAATTATGTTATGGTGTAAAAGAATCTGAAGTTTGATGAAATTCTGTGCATTAGTTCTTGAGATATATCTAGTTTTAAAAAAACGTGTAAAATATAGCACAGCAGCACCATCAGTTGAAGGATTTATAACAAAACGTAATCATCGTGTAATTATGTTATATGTCATTTTGTAACAAAATCTGAAGTTTGATGAAATTCTGTGCGTTGGTTGTTAAGATATAGCTATCGGAAAAATCGTGCAAAATGCAACATAGCTGTACCACCTGTTGTAAGGTTAATACCAAAATGTAATCAGCGTCTAATTATGTTATATATTCTAGTGTAAAAGAAACTAAAATTTGATGAAGTTCTCTGCATTAGTTCTTGAGATATAGCTATCGCAAAAATCGTGCAAAATGAAGCATAGCAGCGCCACCTATAGGGAAGTTCACACCAAAACCTTATCAGCAACTATGTATCTCAAGGTATCGCGGAATCTGAAGTTTGGTGAAATTCTGTGCATTAGTTCTTGAGATATAGCTGTCATAAAAATCATGAAAAACGTGGCATAGCAGCGCCACCTGCTGGCCAATTTACACCAAAACTTAATCAGCGTCTATGTATATCAAGGGGTAACAGAATCTGAAGTTTGGTGTAATTCTGTTCATTAGTTCTTGAAATATAGCAATCTTGAAAATCATGAAAAACGTAGTATAGCAGCGCCACCTGCAGGCCAATTTTCACCAAAAACCAATAGGCACTAATTCATATCAAGGTCTAACTGAATATAAAATTTTATTAAATTTCGAGCATTAGTTCTTGAGATAGAGCGCCCACAAATTTTTTGTCACATACAGACAGACATACATACATACAGACAGACAGACAGACAGACTCACAGACAGACATTTTCTAAAAATAGTCAAAACGTGTTCAGGACCTTCTAAAACGTATAAATCCGTCGAAAACCGGAAGTCGAAAATTTTCATGAATCCAATACTTTCTTCTTGTAAAGATAGAAGAAAGTAAAAAAAGTCAGAACAGCATTTTTTATTGGCTATATCGTACAAAAAATAATATTGGAACGGTTTTTTAAATTGAATTAATGTAATTTACACTGCATAATATACACATGGGATTCCAGTGGCATGTTTTTTTTCCCCTCTGTTTTTGCTACAAGCATTATTAACCCATTAACGCCCGAATTAATTTCTTCGCTGAAATTTAAATTTTGTATTTCCCACCACTTTTAAAATCAAATTAACTTCTATCTAAATTTATCGAGGATTCTATCTCGTGAAAGAAGGTATATATTTATATACCTCTGCACTGGTGGGAAAACCACTTTCTTGCTGCTTTTGTAACCGTCCTCAAAAGAGGACGCTGGGCGTTAATGGTTTAATAGCAATTTTTCTGCGACATGATCACTTTTAAAGTAGAAATTATTGATAAGTAAAAACAAAATTTAGCATTTATATATATAAAAAAAAACACTTTGAAGAATCAATGTACCATGTACCATGTACCAAATTTATGTTTCTATATATAACAGTATGATAAATTTTTAAACTTTGTATTAAAAAAAGCTAAAAGAAAAAAAAACTAAATTTAATAAATCACCAGTAAAGGAAGTATTTATCACATTTACATTAATTTATAATCAATACGTTGACCCATCCTTACATGATCATATCATAAAACAACACAAAATACGAAAATTTTGATAATGGCTGTACAAATATCAAATTAACTTCACTGACTGTAAAGAAAAAAACATATATATGTTACAGGCCAAACTCGATTTTAGACCAGACTAGGTTGGCCTAGGCGAAACGGCCATCCATCTATCCGAACGCCCATCGGATAAACTAGTTTTTCTAGGCCAAATTAGTCTATCCGAATGCCCATCGGATAAACTAGTTTTTCCTAGGCCAAACTAGTTTATCAGAACGCGAATCGGATAAAATAGATTTTCCTAGGCCAGACTAGTTTGGCCGAACCGTCCTTAGGATAAACTTGTTTAGCCTGCTTTTTATTGGTTTGAATTAGTTTATCCTTGGCCGATCTAGATTGTCCTAGGCCAAGTCAATTTGGCGTGATTTTATTGAATGTAAAGACCGCCACGGTACTAACTTTCTAGTTTTGATCAAATTTATCCTAGGCTAATGCTATTTGACGTGGTTTTAGCTCACAGACTATCAAAGCCTGAGAGCTAATGTGCTCTCAGACACTGTGTGTGTATGTAATCATGTACGTATGTATGTAAGTATGTACGTAATGAGATAACTCCTGATAGAAATATCTAATTTTCTTCAGATTTTGGACATACATTTATTTTGATAACGAATTTCCCTGATTAGTTTCAAGTGTTCATTGGATAAGAATAAGGGGAGGAGAAAAAAGGATAATCCGCATCCCCCTCCTTGAATTAGTTAAGTATTTTCATGCAAAAGTATCAAATTTTATTAAAATTTTAGGCGTAAGATCATTTTGATAAGGCACCTCCATGATTAGTTGTGGGTGTTCTTTTTTTACATATAAAGAAAGGAGAATGGGAGATAACAAGGATTTTCAAGGAGAATTTACCGATTTGTTTCAAATTTTGGATGTAGGTTCTTTCTGATAAGGCATTTAGTGGCCGCGAGGTTCTGATCTCCAAACTGGTAGACGGTAGGTGCTGGGTTCGAACCCAATCGCGACCGTCGGCTTAACCGTTCGAAGTTTTCCGTGGTTTTCTTCGAACCTTGCGTAAATACGGGTTAGGTTCCCTTAGAAAGACCCCCACGGAGGGCAACCCACCCCATAGGGCCTATATCCCATAGCGTAGATAATCGGCCGTCAAAAATACACCGGATAAGGCATTTACCTGATTAATTTTGGTTGTTCTGAGATTAAATATAAAGGGAGAACGGATTATTTTTTCAATGGGATAAAAACTTTTGGTTTTATAAAAATATTTTTAATTCGTAACAGATATTGGTTTTCGTACACATGACTTCATGCGAAATTGTTCATATTAAAAATCTAAATATGAGACACCTTTTAAAAATAAGAAAAAGCTTAAATAAAGCATGACACTTGAAATTTAGGATGGGGGGGGGAGTAGAGTAAGGGGAAGCTAAATTTTTTTAAAAGCTCAGCGTATTTTAACGTTTTAGCCGCTTATTAAATATTACCATTACTTGAAACTTTTAGAAACATAAAACTATTCGTTGGGGGGCCACCGTAATACTTACCCATCATGGATATGCATAATATAAAATGTGAAAATAAAACGTGTAAACTACTTATAGAATGCATCGCAATTCCAAAATAAAATTTAAACTTTTATTTAAATAGTTTTAATATGCATAGTAATGCTCTATTAATGAATTGCTGATCAGCCAATTTGGACAAATTATAAAACGCCAAAATACTCAAGTAGTACCGGATTGCGTAAAAGAAACATCCTTATTTCTCCAAAATTCATAATCATATTAACTAACAGTTTACTGCGTCGGATTAAGCGTCTCAATTCCAATTAAAATGTGTCATTCAATTGAAATTTGAATGAAATACAGGGCCATGAAAAATCGAAGAATGTGGAAAACAGGATTACACATATCTCGACAACTAATAATCCGATTGATTTTATTCTTTATGGAAAATTTATGTTGTTTTATTGTCTTTTACGTCCACTCCTTAAAATAAAAAAATTCGAAATTTTTTATAAACCTCTCATCATAACGAATTTTTCGAGAGTCCGAAAAAAATAGTTCCGGACAATCAAGGTTAATGATCTTCAATAGACTTCGTTCCATTCTTAAATACTAAGTACATACGAAATTTCAAGTCTCTATCTCAATTTCTTCGGGAGATAGAGCGTTTACAGACAAGCAGACAGACGGACGGACGGACGGCAATTTTTTTTTCTAAAAGTATGTTTTTGGAATCTACAGTATTTGAAACATGTAAATCTGTCAAAAAATTTTTTCGATTTTCCAAACGATTGCAATTTTACCCCATACTACGTATGATGGGTAAGTAAAAATTATGTTAAATATTTAAGAAAAAGGTTGCCGCGTCAAATCCTCTATTTTCTTTTAGTAATTTTTGTAAAAGTGTTAAATTCTTGTTGGAACTGTTTGAAACCTTGTTATAGCTTATGACACATGATAAAAAAAGTTCCATCATGAAAGGGAACGCACCCTATTATCAACAAAACTGTATCTGAAGGTAACTCCGTTAAACAATCTATCAGTAGATATGTTACTCGATGTCGCGGCACTTTAAAACAAAAATTAAGGATTTTTGCAAAAACCACTATTTTTAAAGAGTGACATTTAACGAGGAATATATTTTTATAAATTTATATCATGTGTCATAAACTATCTTAAATTCCAAATAGATCAAACTAGAATTTCTGTTATATTTCCTGATTTTGTTTGCCCCCCCCTCTTTCCCTTATACATGTTTACATATTTATATAAATTAAGAGGGTTACCTCCCATTCCTCGTTTCTTTATACGTAAACATTGAACACCCACAACTAATTATGGAGGTGCCTTATCGAAATGATCTTATACCTAAAATTTTAATAAAATTTGATACTTTTGCATTAAAAACTGACTTAACGAAATTAAGGAGGGGGATGGTGCGGATTAGCCTTTTGTTCCCCTCTCCTTATTCTTATCCAATGTACTCCTGAAAGTAATCAGGGAAGTTCGTTATCGGGATAAATCTATGTCCAAAATTTTAAGCAAATCGGATATTTTTATCAGGAGTTATCGCATTACGTACATACGTACAGACATATGTACATGGTTACATAACATGCAGAATCTGCGAGCACATTAGCTCTCAAGCTTTCATTGTGCGCTAAAATCGCGTTAAATTGCATCGGTCTAGGATAAATTAGATCAAATCTAGAAAGTTGGCGCCGTGGCGGTTTTTAGATTCAATAAAATCACGCCAAACTGAATTGGACTAGAACAATCTAGATGGGCCTAGGGTAAACTAGTTTAAACCAATGAATAGAAGGCTAAACTAGTTTATCCTAATGAAAGTTTGGCCTAAGAAAATCTAGTTTATCCGATGGGCGTTCGGATAGGCTAGTTTGGCCTCGGAAAAACTAGTTTTTCCGACAGTTGTTCTGATAGACTAGTTTAGCCTATGAAAAACTAGTTTATTCGATGGGCGTTAGGATAGACTAGTTTGGCCTAGGCCAATCTAGTTTGGTGTTAAATCGGGTTTGGCCTGTAACATATGTATATATACAGGGTGAGTCATAAATATCGAAACAATAGGCTATCTCCTTAAATATTGCCCCTAGACCCATACTTCCAATTGCAAAGTTTCATCAAAAAAGGTAAATTTTTTGATAAGATAACTTGCAACTCCATGGGGGGTCTATTTTAAAAAATACGAAAATTAAATTTTTATACGACCCCCAGAGAATAAAACTTCCAATTAGAAAATTTTTCCTTATCCTCTTCTGAATCGAACAAAAAAAAATTCATCTCGATATCTGCAAATCCCTGGATGATATTAAAATCCAAAATTTTTCAAAATTCGTGACTTACACCACTTTAGCATACATCTGAGTGCAGCGATATCAGTTCATTTGAAATACAATTTAGGGATCGACCATTAATTTACGCATTGTTAACTGTAGACCCAAGACAATACTTTAACTTTTAAATATAAAATAAAAGTGTATAGCTTTTTGCTTTAAACTTCCTCGACATATGCTAGATGTCTGCAATATCTCGAGCTTGGCGCCAGGCTCGTAATTGGCACGACCCATTGGCCGGACCGTCTTATTAAACACTTATTAAAAGTGTTATTAAATTAAGTGATATTAATTAAACTCTCATTAACCGTGTCTTTAAAACTTATTGCCGCAGGCAATAAGTTTAGTAAAAATAGTAATAGCGATAATGACCCTTCTATTAACTGGATCATATGGAATATACTTTAATGTTATTGTACATTTTAATGTTAATGGAAATATATTTTAATAAATTACTTAGAATTTTTTTCAAAAATCTAGTTTGTACTATTCAGCTTCAAAATTTATGTGGTTTTAAACATATTTTTACTTTTTTCTATCTTTACAAGAGTATTGGATTCATGAAAATTTTGAATTCCGGTTTTCGACGGATTCACACGTTTTAGGGCTCAGAGATACTGAAAAACATGTTTTTACAAAATGTCTGTCTGTGAGTCACTGCTTCTGTATCTCTGTATATGATATACATTTTGTAAGCGCTCTATCTCAAGAACTAATACACAAAATTTAATAAAAAATTATATTTACTTAGTTCTTGATATAGATTGATGCTGATTAGTTTTTCGTGTGAATCGCTTAACAGTTGACCCTACTGTAAAGGCTTTTGTGCGATTTCTGCGATCGCTGTATCTCCAGAATGCAAGGAATATCATCAATCTTCAGATTCAGTTATTCCTTGACATGAATTGATGTTATTTATATTTTGTTGTATCTGGCTCCACGAGAGGCGCTGCAACACCGAATTTGTTACGATTTCTGCAATAGCTCTACTTTAAGAACTAATGCAGGAATTTCCATAAAAATCAGATGCAGTTAATTCTTGACATGAATTGGTTTTGTTTACGTTTTTGTATAAATCAGCTTTCGGATGACGTTTTCATAATGAATTTTGTATAGTTTACACGATTTCAGTGATATCTTGTACTAATCCACGGAATTTTGTATCTTTAGAGTCCTCCGATTGCTACATCCAAGTAGTTTATTTATTCCAAATGGCATTAAAAAAAATATTTATTCGAATGTTAAAGTCGAAGAGTATAACGTTTCTGTTACGTATTTTTTTATTCTAAGCTCCCACTAATATTTCATTCTAAGTGTATTTAATTGATCAAGGTTTAATGCGTTCGAACCAAACATCATTTAAGAAATTCACTTGAATAATTTCAACTTAAAACGTTTAAATGAAATATGCCGAAGATTCATTAAACACCTGTTCTTGTTTTAAAAAGATAACTGATTCGCAAGTTAAACAAAATTTAAAATGTATTTGTATTTGAACTGAAAACTGTATGTTAAACTCTAAAAAATGAAAAAAAAAAAAAAAAAAAAAAAAAAAAAGCGCTGCGGTCTTTGAGTCCGCTTACAGCGGTTAACACGTTGGGGATTTTTTTTTCCGTCCAATTATCTGCAATAGGAAATACAGGGTTCGAAAAAAACCACGGAAAACTTCGAACGGTTAGGCCGATGGTTGCGATTGGGTTCGAACCCAGTACCTACTGTCTACCAGTTTGGAGGCCCGTAATTAGAGACATCTTTTACGCATCGTGTAGTGGCAATTTTAACAAGAAAAATATGCAGTTGACAGGGATAAAACAATGAAAAAAATTGAAGTCGGCGTGATAAAAAAAATTAAGTTTAAATAAGCTGACTCATTTAAATAGTAATTAAAGAAGGTGAAAATGGCAAAACTTAAACAAAATCTGAAATCGAAACTACACAAGAAGGAGTTAATCACCTAGACACTTTAAAAAAAAGCATTTAAACGTTAGGAGCCAATCTTTGTTTAAAACTAAATGCACTTTTCTTCATCAGATGTTTTTATTTCAGTATTTCTCATTTTTAAACTTACATCATAAGTCAGTAACCGTTGATTACGGTAACAATTCAATAGTTTTTTAACACCTCAATAAAAAAAAAAAAAAAAAAAAAAAAAAGCCGAAAGATGTTTTCACCTCAGAAAATTTACTTTTAAAAATATGATTTGTTCACAAAAAATTCCATCTTTTTTTAAATTGCTATTTTAAATACTTTTATTTTTTTTAAATATTATTTAAAATGCTGAATCAAATTGAAAATTAAACATTTTCATTTAATTAAAAGAAAAAAATTCAACGCGACAAATAATATTTTGAGTTATGACAATTTTAATTTACTCTAAATTTTTTGAAAAAAAAAATTATTAAGAAAGCTTATGATGTGATAGTGCTTACAAATTATGTGGTTAACCATCAAAAAACATTCAAAATTCAAACTCTATAAATAAATAAATAAAATAAATGTTTCCTGGACAACATACAGCAACATTGTTTCTTCAATTACACGCATTTCAATTTGTGTCTGATCCCTTGAAACCTCACGATTTATTAAAATTGTCATAACTCTCTGAGTTTTGGAGATATCAAGATGGATTTTTTTTTGTTCAATTCAGGAATGGATAAGGAAAATTTTTCTAATTGGAAGTTTTATCCTCTGGGGGCCGTATAAAAATTTAATTTTTGTATTTTTTAAAATAGACCCCCCATGGAGTTGCAACTTATCTTATCAAAAAATTTACCTTTTTTGGTAAAACTTTGCAATTGGAAGTATGGGTCTAGGGGCAATATGTAAGGAGATAGCCTATTGTTTCGATATTTATGACTCACCCTGTATATATATATATATATACATATTATTTTTGAATATTGAAACCATATTCATTTTTAATGTCGAAAGATCGCAGCAAATTGCAGAATAACTTTGATAATATATTATGAATCATACCAGAAAAAAAAAATATATATATTACATCGAGTTAAAAGATTAAAACAGTATTTATGCAATGCATACCTAAAAATCTCTAAAAACAGATACAAAAGTTGGGAGATTTTCGAAAAATGCGGGAAAATTTTCGAAATCTGAATAAAGTAAATTGAAAAGAAAGCAGAATTTTCTATATTTAGCAATAGCGTTTAATGAGGAAGGCAATTTTTGCATTTCGTTCCCTGTCATATCACAAAGAATATTTAAATGTTTTTTTTCATTACCTCTGTTTTACCAATAGAACCAATTGATTAAAAAAAAAACTCGATTCTTTGAATTTTGGATAAAGTGACTTTTGAAATTCATATCGTCACACACACTCGCTCGCATACATTCACACGGATATATATATTAATATCGAAATAACTTATACCAAAAGTTATTTAATATTATATTTATCATCTGACACATCACATATTATATTAACTTTATTATTGATTTTTATAAATTGAAAGTTCTTGAGTCTGTATTTTATGACAGATATAATGGGCGAAGTATGCTTCACTTAAAATTAAACTATAATAACGTAATGCTATTTAATTTACAAAAGTTGAATAACAAACTGTAGTCATATAAAGAAAATGTTACCTCGTGTCATTAAAAAAAAATAATGATTCTTTTTTTCAATCTTGAATTTGTAAAAATTAAATAAATGTATGTAGAAGATTATTACGAAGTTTAAATTTGGAAAATTAGAAAGAGAAACTGCCCCACCAGTGGCCGAGAGGTTCGGACCTCTCAACTGGTAGACGGCAGGTGCTGGGTTCGAACCCAATCGCGGCCGTCGGCCTAACCGTTCGGAGTTTTCGTGGTTTTCTTCGAACCTTGCGTAAATACGGGTTAGGTTCCCTTAGGAAGACCCCCACGAAGGGCACCCCCCCCCCTGGTCCTATATCCCTAGCGTAGATAATCGGACGTCAAAAATAAACCAAACCTAGAAAGAGAAACTTTTTTAAAATTGCTTTAAACATCTGTTAATTTTGTATATATTGTTTTCAATATTTTTTGTAAATAATTTTTTTCTATATTTTTCTGTATAAACTTATATCACAAGCAGTAAAATTGATTTTAAGTATAAAAAATTGTTAACGAATTAAAATATTACCTCTATTCTAACATTATCTCATCTAGTATAATCATTTACTTAAAAAACTACTTATAATTAATATGCTGAATATTTGGTTATCATATGTTGATTTAGTTCTTTATACATATTTTTGTCTTAAGCCGTTTGAATATACGTAATGTACGTAAATTATTTCTTCTTATTCATGGATGATCTAGGACAGCTTCCAACCTGGGACATCCTTACCTCTGAGGGTACCTGGCGATCCTGTTAGAGATATGTGAAAATAATATCAGAAATGGCAGAAATCATAGTTCGATCGCAAATGGTACAAAGGGTTTTGTTCATTTTTTTAAGAAGTTGTCCTTTAATTATTAAATCAAAATCGTTGATTTATAATTATTAATCCTTACATAGACGGTAGCACTAATAAATTAAATTTCAAAATAATTATAACAGGAAATTGTTTATTTTAATGAAATTAAAAATGTGCAAATCTTATTATTTAAATAAAAATCTTATTATTACTTTATCTTTTTTCTGAAAGTCAGAAAATCTTAAAAATTTAGAGGAATATAAATAAAATTATAAATTTTTAAAAACGAAACAATATATATATAAACGAAATTAAAAATGCTGAATCATTAATAAATCACAGTGGTTTTTAAAATAGACAAAAAACTGAATTCCAAAAAATATTATGAATGCCAGTGATTATTTATTACGCAAAATAAACCCTTAAATGGACAAAAAAAGACGAAATTTCTTTTACTTAATCCATCGGAATATGAACATTCCAATTTCAAAATCGAGGTTCAAACTAAGAACCTCTTGTTTACAAGCTAGATGATTTATCTTTGAGTTATGATGTTTACATGAAAAATGTTGAAATTAAGGGTGTTCTTAACTGATCCGCTCAACAAGCAAAAAACGTTTTGACACATTTACAAATTAATTTTTTAACAGAAAGTTATAAAATTTTAATGCCTGACTATGAAGCGATTTCGAATTGAACTTATTTTTCAATTTTATGATAATTAAATTACTTATCGAGTTATAAGCTATTTCAATGACGCAATCACCCGTTTTTCTCCTCCTTTTCGACCGGTTTTTCTGCTTTTGTCGGGAAATATACTCAAAAGTGCCAACTTTGAAGGCTTGTTATGAAAAATCTATTGTGTTTTTTAAAAAACAAAAGAATGAGTGCAATTAAACAGTTTTTGAACAACAACCCCTGCTATTTTCATGCATTTCCGAACAAAAATGAATTAATGCAGGTGTCACAAAGTTGCCCTTTTTGATTTAAGAACACCCTTAAGCTTCTCTTCTAAAATTTAAATCGTAAAAATAAAATGATGATATTGAAAAAGTTAATTAAAGTCATAACTTTTTTTAGAATTTTTATTATTTCTCATGTAACACGAATTTTTAAGCAATATATACGCAAAATTTGAATTCTATGTTTTACGCAGTTTTTTGTATGGACTCTGTGACGGACAGACCGAGGGCGTATAGAGGTTCAAATAGGGTTTCGTTAGATCAACGAAACCCTAAAAAGCATTTTTGCCTTATCTAGTTGAAAGGAGGGGAGAATGAGGGCGTGTTTATGAGAAATAGTGGATACTCCGAAATAAAAGACCCAAGAAAGTGGTACTTGAAAGAATAAAAGAGTGGAAGGCGCTGATAAAGAAGAATGAAAATTTCTCTAAACACTATAAAAATTACTTTAAAATTTTTGAAAATCTCTGTGTCAAAATGAGCAGAGTTTTCCTTTACTAATATGCTTTAAAGTTTAAAAAATTTTGAAATTTTTTGTAAATTTTTGTAATTTAAACAAATTATTTTTATTTTTTTTTTAATTTTTTTATATGATATTTGGAAATTTAGTTTTAAAACAATTACAAAAGGAGGTGTGTTGATAGGAACCATTTATTCCTAACCAGTCCCTTAATGTGAAATGCATTTTTTCATTAGTTTACTTCACAATAAATAAGAAAATATAATATCTTGACATGAAGTTCAATAATTAAAAGAAAAAATAAAGTATATATTTGATTAAATATTATGAACATTAATTACATAAATATCATACCTCATTAATTTTTATTCATATAATCAACAATTATATGAATTAACTGCAACATTAATTGTAGAATTAAAAAGACTGGAACTTGTTAAGACTACTATTTCAATATATGAAATATTAGAAATAGTCAATAAACGAAAATAATCAGACAGTTTCAGACACTTTTGGCAATGTATTTTAGATTAGTCTTCATCCTAAAGTTTCTTATCCGAATCATTATTGGACCATCTAGAGGCTTTGTCTTGTAGCATATGAGCATATTCAAGACTTGTTTCTTTTTTTTCATATTTGGTTAAAATGTCGTACCAGTAAGCTATAAGTCATAAAGCGGAAGCTACATGTGCACAGTACGCCACGACACCTTTGCCTACTTTACATTGACTTTACAGTAACTTTGTGTGGTGTTGATTCGCTCGGTTTTTATCCAAATATTATACTTTTTGCCACTTATATGTCGAACAATCTATTTTTAGTCACGCGGCGTGTCTTCGTAGCACCCTCTATGAAAACTGTTGCTGCTTTTTTAAGAATCTAGGCATTTTAAAATCCATTTCTTTCAGAAGTTCCAAATAATTTCGGAAGCACCTATAAATCCTTACATCATTTAGTTAAATCAAATCTATGATGTTGTATGCGTCTTTTTTTTAAGATATGTGTAAGTATGTTAGAGCTATTGTTTTTTGAATCCACGAAGTAATGTCCAAAGACCTCCAAAATGTAAACTGAGTTTTCATCAGTTCAAACATAGGCTTAACTAAAGGTCTTCCTTTCTACAACGAAAAAAATCGTTTTTGAAATAAATTATTCGAATTCTTCTGAATATACTTCTGATACGTGCCCCCATCAACAAGTATCACAGTATAATTGTCGTCATCGTATATTTTTCAGTAATCTGTGTTCTGGTCACGTGTTTCATCTTAAGGTATAGCGGTGCAAATCAAAGCCTGATTTGCACATTTTACTGAAGATATTATTATTTTTTCTTATGTTGAATAACGTGGACAAAATACCATTATAAACACCATTTCCAAGCTTTACATCTTACATTGCCAAGCAAGTACGAGATGATTTCTTTTTTGAGGAACACATTTTAAACTTTACTATTTCAAAAATATTGTTAAAACTTAAAATGAATGTACCCTTAAGAGCATAAAGTTTAATAATTGAACTTGGAAAAGTGTCTTTGTGTGTCAAAAACGAGACCTCACTTCTTCCCCTAATTTCTGTTGTTTAAAAGACTTACGATATCATTTTCATGTATCTATATATTTTCACTTACAGGATGTAAAGTTTGCGGGGCGAACTCATTGAATAACGATCATGTAATATCAGATTACAGCATCATTTACCTGACGAAACACAGATTCTAGTTTATATAAAGGATTGAATTTGAGTTGCTTTTGATAGTCACGAGACTGATTTGACCTTTAATTACTATACAATAAGTGTTAAAGTTGTAACAACGACGCATTTATAAATGTATATTAAGTTTCATATTTGCAGAGTCGTCGGAGATACTCGTTGAATACCGATCATGTAATATCAGTTTACTGCATCATTTACCTGACGAAATACAAATTCTAGTTTCAATAAAGGATTGAATTTGAACTGCTTTTGATACAGTCACGAGACAGTTTTTACCTTTATTTACTATACAACAAGTGTTGGAGTTGTAACAACGAAGCATTTATAAATGTATATTAGGTTTCATATTTGCAGAGTCGGCGGCAATGCTCGTTGACACATAATCTCTTATTGTTACATCAGAAGAAGAAATAAGAATATTTCGAACCAGAAGCACCCGAAAGACGTATTATCGGCCTTTAGAGCACAAGTTAGAAACATGTTGTAAATCGCAGTTTTTAAAACATTTAAGTATCGATGTACTTTTTGTGATAACAACTGCAAAATCACTATTTTTTTCGACAGATTTTACAACAATGGTCCTGACTCCCAAGCATTATTTATTATTAAGTTATTAAATAAATGCTTACAAATAAAGCTTTTGTAAACAACATTGACATCTGTACCACGTAAATACATTTTGAGCGCGACAAAACAAAACTGAAGGAGCTCCCATAGCAGTGCAACTATACTCCCGCACGATTTTTTTTTTCTTTTACAGATAAACGCGCACACTTTACCAAAATAAAACAATATTTTCATAAAAGTTCATAAAGAGTGAAATTGCAATGAAAATTAACTTCGTTTATGAAGAGCTTCTTATAACAAAAGTAATTCAAGGATACAAAAAACGATAAAAATATATGAAAAAGCTAAAACACACTATTTTCGGACTCTAAATTTGGTTTAAATTTAATTTATCACGTAAATCTTATATTAAACAAAAATACATATCTAATTATACACAGACATTGAAGAATTTTTGGAATCCGAAACTTATTTTTTCGCGTATTTGATGGATAAAAAACAGCCCTTATCAACCAACTTCCCTTAAATTAAGAAAAAAACGAAGTAATAAAGAAGAAAGAAACGAGCTTGTTAGAATTGGAGATACTCCGAAATGAAAGGCCTAAGAAAGGGGTACATGAAAGACAAAAAGTGGGTAGCCCTGATATAGGAGAATAAAATTTCTTCTAAACACTATGAATTTTGATTGCACATTTTGAATATCGAAATAAGTTTTTTTTTCTTTTTTTCAGGAATAATTTTATACGGTATTTGTAAATTCAATCTTTAAACAATTACGTAATTTAAATTAAGAGAAATTAAAAGTAGTGAACAAATTTACAAATAATGAAAGGAATTAAAACTATATATTAGGTGTATAAAAATAGTGAACAAGATAAACTTTATTTGTTTATTTTTAAAATTTCAATTTTCTGCATTGAAATCAATACAAATTCAGAAACATAGCTTTATATATAAAATTAATACCAAATTCAGATTACTATGTAAAAACGATATAGGGTGAGCATAGAGTGCATAAAGGGACATTTCATAAAATCACTAGGCATGAAATGGAAAATCTTATAAGCTGTCATTAAAATATTTTTTCGGCTGTTGGGTTTTATTCTTAAAATTCGCATTACTGTAGAATTTAGTTCGGCTAGCGAAAACGAACGTTACATAATAGTAAAAAAAATAAACGAGAAAAATTTTATAATTTTATGAGAATATATTCTGTATTTTTAGTGTCTATTCTGAATCTTAAGAACAATATACCAAAGATTGCATAATCGAAAATTTCAACATGACGCAATATAAAAAGAAAATCATTTGACCGCCTGATAAAAATTATCAGTTTTTAAATTTCTCGTTTTGAAACATAGATGATGGGAACAAGTTATTAGGTGTATTTATTGGATTTTTTTTAGATTTTCTAACACGAAAGTTGTAGCAAATTGATAAAGAATCACGTGGATAAATTATTTTTTATGTCAGGAGTATACATAATAATAGATTATAACAAAACCATTGATAAATGGACACTGTGGATTCTAGACATTTTGTCGAATATTTAGAGGCTTGCTTGTCAGATTTTTCTGGGCAGGATTATAATGAATACGTTTTATCTGATTTTTATCAACATCGATTTCATAATAATTTCAATTAGGGGGTCCATCAAAAAATCAAAGAAAAATAATACTAACTCCTCTAATATAAAATGCTCTAAATTATTTCTCGCTTCAGTTTCCAAATATGTGGATGTAGTATGATATGTTTTTTTTTTTTTTTTTTTTTTTTTTTTTTTGTGCAAGCAAAAAAATCAGGTATATTCAGGAAGATATAGCTGTTTTTTAAGATTAAAATAAATCATATTTTTTCTTTATATCATCAGTGATTTAACAATTTTAATGGCAATATCAGAAAATTCTAAAGAGTGCAGTAGAAACATTAGAAAATAAATATATAAATCTTTTTTTTTTTCAAATAAGAGCAGTTGTGTGAAATATTTTCATCTACGCAGCAGGAATGATAACAAGAATTTTTTCTAATCATTTAATAGCCAACTCTATGGAACAACTCTTTAAAAAAGCCAGAAAATATCGTGAAAATTCAGAATGATATCAGTGATAGAGTGAGTTGATTGTTAGTTGCTTACTAAAATCTATTGAACGATAAGATATTTCTAAAGATTGTTAATTTTTATTAATACACTTTCAGCAAAATATAAGTATTTAATGAATGTCAATGAGTAAATTTAGAGGAAATGCTTCGATTTTGATGCATTTTGTTTTCTTACGACATATTTGTTTTGATAGTTTTCCAAGTAGAAGACTCGATTCAATAAAAAAAAGTAAATATGAATTTAATTAATAATGCATTTTATGAAAAATCCCATATAATTCAGCTGTTTTCCGATAACAACTAAAAATTAGTTCACACTATGACGGATGTCTGCCTGTATTTTCGCAATATTTGAATAGATTTTTTATATTAGTTCTAAATCTTTAGAAAAAAACTATCGTTCGCGCACATGCAAATAAATTATATTTAATACAACTGTTCAGATTCTTTTAGATTCTGTTCATATACTTAAATTCCAATTGCCTTATACTTTTCCAAATTTTATTAATGTTGCGTGGTACTTGGTTGAAAACACTGCATAATAAGGGCAAAAACATTCAGGAATGTTTTGAACTATAAATAATCGGTATATCTCTACGAATGTACGTTATATTGTTACACACGTATTATGCAATATCCACATATTTGTTTGCTCTTGCTATAGGTAATTCTGTGCATTTTATTTTACAGAATGATAGTCAAATTCTTTCATTTTTCAATGTACCCTTATTTATCCTCCTTACCAAATTTGCGTTTATAGATATGAGGTCAAACATATTCACTGAAATCCAGAAAAATCCGGCAAGTATATCTTTAAATATTTGACAAAATATCTAAAATTGAAATTGAGAATGTGTGTGTGTGTGGTGTGGCATAAATTAAATATTTAAAAATTAAAAATTATTTTTTTAATGAAACTAAGTTTAAATTAAATCTTTAAATCTTTAGCTAAACAAATAATATAGACTATCACATTAAGTATAAAATGCAAATTTAGAAAAATAGAACAAATGAGGAAATAAATGGTATAAAAGAACAAATATTTTTAACCTTAGATTTGATGAAATTTTTAGAATTCATAGCGTACATTATCAACCTTCATAATTTATTCTGTACAGCAAGAAATATAAAACAAAAGGAGTTTCAATGAATAATGATTAATATAATATTCAAGAAAGGATTTTAAAACATTATGCCGTTTATGAAGAATTCCATATACCCAAATTATATAAAAAACATCAGATATAAACATATTAAAAGATATTACTAAAATGATTCCTTGATCTTTGGTTTTCAGTTAAAACAAAGATTCAGACTTGAAAGAAATTAATTAAGGTGTTATGTAACAACGCCAAGAACAAAGAAAAAGAAGCTTTAAAATATTTTTCATTCAAACACTTTTTTGTTTAAAATTTTACAATACAGTGAATCGTAATAAATATAAAGTAAGTAATACATCATAATTTAAATTTTTGAGAGCTGATTAAAATGCTACGAGATAGGAATATATGAAATATTAAGTTTATTAAGTTTGTATAATTTTAAAAGATTATTGTAAATGACTTTTAAGAGTACAATATCTTTTTTTTCCGTTTTTTTTTTCTTTTTTGCAATAAAATTCATTAAATACAATAATTTTTTTTTCATTTTTTTAAATGCATTTTAATAATTTTTCAGTCTACCATTCTCATCATATAACTTCTTAAAAACTCAATTCAGAAACAAGTGACTTTTTATCTCCCACTAACTTGCTTTAAAGTTAAAAATAATTTTTTTAAGCAACTATTTTTGAAATGCAAAAGAGCTTTGGTGATTTGACCAAAAATTAATATAAATGCTTTACGTATTAAAACTTTAAAATATATTACAAAAGTGAAACAGAGAATGAAATTCGAAATTTAAATAAAATTCACTGAAATAATTAAATTATTTATTTATTTATTAAGTAATTAAATTTAATATATGGAATAGTCATTTGGAATATTACTTTTGATTGACTATTACTGTGAATTTTACTGTTTCAAGATGTACATCAAACAGACATGAAATAAAATTTATATAACGTTCAGTAGAAAATATCAGTGTACTTATATTAAAGCTTAAAAACACTATAGGTTTCATACAGATAAACTACATAAAAACATAAAATATTATATGAAAATTTTCATAAAAATCATTAAAATTCTAGCTCGAACTTTCAATTCCTTTTTTTAAATTTAAAATTACGTAAAATTTACGGGATTTTTATAAACCAAAGATACAAAATAATTTCAAATAGAAAGTAAGGGAATTCCTGAAAACTCTAATTAAAACATTTCTTGTATTGCTGTATACATTCTGAATTCGGACAAAAGAAGTAATTATATAAATAAAACATGAATTTCAACGAAGTATTGAAATTACAGTAAAAATAATCCTTCTTGCTTTACTCTAATTATGGATCAACTAATAACGTCACAAATTCTCATTTATACATATTTTTATGCATTTCATTAGAACTGTTCTTAGGATAATCGTTTTCTAAGATAAACACTGCATAACAGTATAAGAGTTTATTATTTTAAACAAATTATATATTTTATGCTTTGTACGGAAAATTATCTGCCTCATTAAAACTATTTTTCGAAACTATTTAATATTTACTTTGCTTAATATTAAATAGTTAACCCTTATATAAAGAATAGAATATAGAATAACCCTTTTCTTCTATTAATTTTCTGCTCTGCTGTTATTCCCATCTGAAAACTTTTAAAGGAAAAAAGTATTTATATATAACATTTCTTAATCATATGGTTACCCAGGATAGTAAAACTTCCACAGAACGTCATGAGCAGCACTTGGATTGTTTTTGAAACGTCTGCAGAAAAATGAGAGTTGAAAATGATTTATTAAAACTTGTTTGCATTTTGATCAAATCTTTTTTAAATGAATAAAAGTTATGAAGTTTTCAATCGACCGAATAATTTATGCATTATATGGAAACGTAATTTTAGCAATCTCTCACAAACTGAAATGGAATGCAACAGTTATAATTAAAACCAAGTACGAAAAATCTTGCGCACAGTATAAATTTTGAAACATTTTCCAATTTAATCAGAATGTTATAACAAAACACCATAGTTCTCTAACGTTGACGATGATATTTAAATAAAGAGTTGGGAAAGCGCATAATGTATTTGACAAAGCAATTTCTGCTATTCCCATGAAAACACGGGAAAGTATAATTTTTTTTTTTTTGCGCAGCCTTTTATACTTCCATAAATATAAATGTAAATATTATGCTAAATTTTAATTTATTTAAATGATAGTTTGATTTGTTTAAAATTCTGATTTAGCAATTTCCGACAACAAACGGCCAGATTCCTTTGTGTGTTCCTGTAAATAAACTATAGTAAATAATAAACTATAATAAACTGTGATAAATTCTTTGCACTACATATTCTATAGTAAGAACTTTGTATTACATCTCAGTGATAGGTATCAATTTTATAATGTTTAAAATACTGAAATAGCATTAAATTATTTTGGAGTGATTAAAGCATATGATTTTTCTCGCTAAATGTAACGGAGTTGCTTTAAATGCCCCTGCAAATGAATTGTTAAATATTTTATACGTAATTTTTCAATACGAAATATGCCAAAACTAACGCAAAATACTATATATCGATATCATGATAATCGTACCATATGCATGCGAGTTTAAGAACGTCTGGATGAACAGAGAGAGAAAACGACAGACAAGCAAAAAAAAATGAATTTATAAACATTTGTAAAATATGTTGTTAATTGTTTAAAAAAGAAAAACTTCTTTTGCTCGTTTATTTATTTTATTTTTTTTACATTTCCTGATATTTATTTAGCGTTACATGGAACCAAGGGTCTTTTTACAACATAAGTCAAATATTTTGTTGCAATGCATTGGAGATAGTTATGTAAAATAAATAAAAAAAATGCTTTCAATCGAAATTTCTTTTAAAACGGGTTTTTTTCTATTGGTTTTCTAGAATATTCAAAAAGATTTTCGTAAAATGTCAATTATATAGAAATACTCAAAAGTAAAAATCATATAAAAATATGCATAATTGTAATCAATATCGTTCTCTAACTTGGTTCTCCAGCCCCCTTTTAATAGAATTCAACAATCAGTTCATTGAAGGCAGATGAAGACAACTCGTCATCTGAGAATAATGAAGTTCTATCTGTGTTTTTGATAAAAAATGACTTATCCATATAGATGGGTTCTTTTTGTATCTAGAAATACATTTTTGCATCAAAATGATGCTATATATAGTTTACGTATGACCTTACAATTATAATATGAAATCATTTTATTCCAGAAATGCCATCATAGATACAAATAGAACATTTATATCATGGCAAGTCAATTTTTTCAAAAACACGGATAGAACCTTATTATTCTCAGGTGACGAACATTCTGCCTGTAGATCATACATGCGCATTAAAATAAAGATCTTAGCGAGACAATTTGAGTTTCTTCTCGTACTTTTTGACTACTTTTTTGATTTGAATTTGTTTTAAATAAATGGTAAGCTATAAGATCCATAAATACGTAATATATCAACATATGAAATAATGCGTAACACTTGCTGTTATTTTATACTGAGTTAAATTCTTATTTATAATTTGTCTGATAAAGTCCGTTGTCACCTCTTAGTTTTTTAACGGCAAGTGATATGCTCATAAAAGTAAGGTCTAGATATAGTGACGGCTAAACATGATTCTTCCCTTACAGAGTGTATAGAGTTTGGCCGTTGTGTAAAAAGTAGCTTTGCGCTACTAAATGAAATCGCCTACGATGCCACCCAATGAGAGACAGCGGAATTAGCATTACTATATTGAAAACGGAAAGAGATAGGGCCAAAAATTGATTTACACAGTTGTGTATAACAATAATGATTTAATACGAAAGAACACCTTAAGAACATGTATGCAAAGAATAGAACAATTTAAATGCGCATTCTTTTATGCTATTTTCTACACATTACTTATATCACTATGAACGCACTTATTGTATTAGTAACATCATTATATTGATCACACAATTTTAATTGCTACTGATCGGTCCAGTATTTCTCAATTTTTATTAGATTATCCTATTAATCTTGAATTAATTGAAATATTTTATGATATCTTAAGTTATTTATGGATTTATATTTTCTAATTTTGTTGTGTATAGTAATCTATTTTTTGCAATTTATAGCTTGTTATGGCTAATTCAAATATGAAACGGCACATATTGTTTGTGGTAATAAAGGTAAATAGGGCCCAATGATTCTACCTTGTTTCCACAAATATTTCATTTTTTTCTTTATTTACTGTATTTTCAAGTTCATGTTGCTCTTGTTTTCAGAAACTCTTTAAAATATTTTTATAATGATTTTTCCATTTTTTTAAATCATAAATTTATTTATTATTTAAACACATCATCTTTTGATGATTTGTACTGGTGTAAATATACATGTATAAATATCTTACAACAATTTCTGTTTCTTATTAATTTTTTCCCATAAACATTTCTTTACTAGATCATTCTATTATCACAATTTATTAAATTATTTCACATATTATATAATATTTTATTCATTTCGTTGAATTAAATTCATTTCATTTAAAAGTGTATTTGGTTTTCGCCGAAATCTCATGAAAAAAATTTTACCTTAACATCTTTCTTCGAGACTTTTTTGCTTCTCAATCTTAATTTCCTCATATTTATTCCATTTAAGTTATTTGATTTATACTATTTCTCTTTTTTACATCTTTATATTACATAACTCGAATTCCCATCTACATTTGGCTCGATAAAATCTCTCCATCTTTACTTTACATAAAATAAATAGTTTCCCAAATTTGCCGCAAGCTTTTTGGTTAAAGTTTCCCTACATTGATAAAAAGATCCAGTTTTCTTGACCAGTATAAAACGTGAAATATGAGCGCGGAGCTCAATTTCTTACATTTTATGACCCCCAATTGAAGTAATTGCGGGAAAAAGTTTTTTGTGTTTTTTATAATAGTGAAAAAAAAACAGCTCCTCAAAACTACATTGTAAAAAATTTGAAACTTTTGCTGCGTCGCCTCGTCACTCAACCGCTTTTATAGAAAAACGATTACCTTACTGTATAATGGAGCATTCTCATTGGTCAAAATAGAGATGTTCTATAAAAGCGGCGAAGTGACGATTCAGCAAAAGTTTGAAAATTTTAATAATGTAACTAATAAATGTGATGAGGCAAGAGAAATACAGCATTTCGCGATTGAACTCATTTTCTTGATTTCGCACCATTTACATGAACTTTGTTGCTTACTGTCGCATCTCAATAAAGTTCTTGCATTTTGTCACTTGTGTGCCATTTCTCTGCTGTTTGATAAAAATTAGTGTATTTCATTTTGTAAGTTAAAAAGTAAAATGTAAAAATTGCGCAGACTTTGCTTACGCCCCGAGACTGAGTGACATAAATGATACATGTGTAAAAATTCGTGAAGTTTGGATAATATTTAGAGGTTGCACATTTTGGTCAATTTTCTAAAAGTTGGCAAAAAATCGATTTTTTAATGTTAATTACTTTTATTCGAAAACTAGAAAACACAAACTTAAAATATTACTATTACTTGACACTAAGTTTAATGGGTAGTATGAAAAGAATAACATTAGTTATATTAATCAACTTTGAACGAAGCAAATTCTCCTTCTGTTCGTTTAATGACAACTTTTTCTGTAATGCACTACTACCCTCAACAAAGCTGGGTTTGTTGTTGTTGTTGTTGTTCTCTGATCGATTCGTAATTTTTTTTATCTGAGTAATTGCTCTTCCTGCAGTATCATTGACCACTTTTGGATTATTCACATGACTTCTTAGAATATGCCTGATGTATTCTGTAACATCCTAGATCTTAAACAAGTCAAAGAACGTCTTTAATTTATTAGTAACGAAACGGCTCCAGTCATTTACCTAACAAAAACTAGGTTTTTACCCACTTATCGTTTTAGTTCATTTTTCATGTCTGTATCTGGTTAAGTATTCAGAAGCTCTAGCACATCCAAATAATTCTTTGGAGTCTTTGGACTCACAATTGCTTCGTGACAAAAGTTAACAGATAGGATGCTGACAAATTGTGCAACCCGTTTCATTTCTTTCAATGCTTAGAGAGGAATTTCAACTGTTTCGTAAAAAGGACATTTTGTAAGTTAATATATTGCTTTTATTTGTAGAATCGGACGTTCTTTAAATATCATATTAAATTAGACTTGACACCGATAACTTTTAAAACTTTTTTTCAAAATTCATTATTTGCAAAATTAATATTTACAGGATACTACTTACAAGAGAAATTACAGACATCTCAAATATCGTAATTTAATGTTCTATCACATCCGAATTCGTCCTTCTACGTCGTTCGCTCTATCCGACAACCACTGTTCTAAAAAGGTTGTCTTCACTTCAGTGTTTTGCATCAGCACTTAATCAAGGCTTTCACCTGGCTAAATCGCTAGATTGCTTTTATCTTCAGAGTTGGAATATGGGAATTATAGCATACGAGCTGTGTCAGTAAAAAGGTCGCTCCCACATTCGGCCAACCTGACGTTACATTCGTCTCGAATGCATCTCGGTTTGGTGGTAGCAGCAGTTGGATCATCTGGAAAGATTAGAAAAAAACAGCAGTATCCAAAGTCTTATTTGAAAAAAAAGGTCGTCATAATGAAAATCTAAATTATTTCGTTTAAAAAAATTCGTATTCTTTTTCTTTCTCTTTACGTCATTTCGTCTGATTCTTCTTCCCTTTTCCTTACATCTTTCGTTGTCTTTATCTTACGTCTTTCCGTCTTCTTTTTACCGTATGTCTTTTCATCGTCATTTTTCTTGCGTCTTGTCGTCGTCATTTTTCTTGCGTCTTTTCGTCTGCTTTTTAACTTACATCTTTTCGCCTTTTTCTTTCTAACGTCTTTTCGTCTTTTGTTTTCTTACGTCTTTTCTGGATTAATTTTGTCAATATCCTTTTAGTTGTTAGTCCAGTGGTGTGTCATAGACGGGATAATGTCACAATCGGCGATTTTTTTTCTTTGTCAAGCTTCGCCCGTCCACGGCTTCGTGTACTCTGCGCAAGAACTGGTGACTATGGGACCTTCCATAAATCCAAGTTTCTTTACATCGTAGATGTCATTATTTTTTACTTTTATGACTTTGTACCGACCTAAATATTTTGGTTTTAACTTGAAATCTGGATCTTTATGTGTGCGTTTTATAGCAACGATATCGATAAGCTTAAATTTGTAAGTTTTTTTTTCGTCTGAGATTGTAAGTTTTACGGTTCTCTTCTTGGATTTTTAAAATTTGTTTTTTATCTTTTTTTCTCAATGTTCGCGATTATTTAATAAAATCGGATTGTATTTCTGCATTTAAAAGGCTAGTAATCTCAATGGTAATTTTTAGTTTCGTTTTAGTACCAAACATGAATTCAAAAGGGGTTGTACTGATACTTCTCTGAAAAGTCAAATTTATCACCTGTTGGGCGTCGCTTACGTGTGTATACACTGTAAAAAATTTTGGTCTCGAATCACGGTGGTTATACCGTCAACTTTGTGACACTTCCTTTTACCGTAATTTTACTGGACGGTATATATACCGTAAAATACTTAAAGTACATGTACCGTAATTTAACTGAACATAAATTTAAATATTTTGTGGTATATGTACCGTAAAATATTTAAAGTATATGTACCGTAATTTAACTGGACGGTATATGTACCGTAAAGTATTTAAAGTACATGTACCTTAAAAAAATATCGTTACAGCATATATACCGTAAATTAAATGTAAGGTATATGTACCGTAAAAAATATTTTTACAGCACAGATACCGTAAATTAAATGTACGACATATGTACCGTAAAAAATATTTATACAACATATATACCGTAAATTAAATGTGCGGTATATGTACCGTAAAAACATTTGTAATCAGTATGTGTACCGTAAATGAAATATACGGTATATATACCGTAAAAATACAGGATGATCCAAAAAAAACCCTCCCACATTTGACAGGTTAAAAAAAAACAAAAACGACTCTAATGAGAAACTTATTTGTTAAAAATATAGAATAGATATGACGAGAGTTTAAAATGACTATTTTTCAGGAATGACTTCTGGAAAGTGTCTTCCATTGCGAGCAATATAGATTTCAAGACGATGTCTGGAATCTATCATCACGAACGCATCGTCTTGTTTGAGAATTGCTACTTCTACTCTCTTGAGGTGAGAATGAATGTAGATCTTGTCTCAAGATTGTTTCAAGCAGAGGTAGCCGCTTCCACAAGACATAATATGTTAGGGGATGATATATTTCAGATATTTTCTAGAAATTTATATTGCTTATAATGGATAACACTTACCAAGCATAATTTCTAAAACATAGTCATTTTAAACTCTTGTCATACCAATTGCATATTTTAAAACAAACAAGTTTCTCTTTACAGTCCTTTTTTGTTTTATATTATCCTGTCAAACATGGGATATTCTTATGTGTTATTCTGTAATCAGAATCGACGAATATACATGGTAAGCACAAGTCTCACTCTTATTTTGGCGACAAATATTAGATATGTGAGGATACATTTAAATATTTTGATAAAAATGTTAATAAAACCATTTGTAGATCATCAAGTTGTGCAATGATATGCATGCTGGTAAAAAACAATACATATATATATATATATATATATATATTATTTTTCATAAATATTAAATTTTCTGTATTTCTTAAGAAATATTTTTTTTCTTTTTGTTTTTTGTCATTACGTACAATTGTTCAAAAAAAAATTATGGTAAAATGTAACTAAAAACAATGAATTTGAATTATACTTACATAGCTGCCAATTACTACACCTTTTCTACATTTATTTTACATACCACTATTACATACCACTATTTTAAAATAGTTACTGCTGTCACATTTCAGATTTAAATATACAGCGAAAATTATTATTTTAAAATAGAGGTATAAAGATGCTGTAAAAGTAGTATGCACTTAGAGAATTAAAAATAAAAATCACAAAAAGTGTTTACATTTGTGACCGCTATGATAATGTGAGATGATCTCTGATAAAATAAAATGCTAATATTAAATTACTTTCTTACATTTCTATAAATTATTAAAACTGAAAATAATTAATTGATCTTATATTATTTTTATTAAATAGTAACAATTTATTAAATTTTATTAAATATTAACAAATAATTCAAGAGTACTGACTGCCGAAAAATTATCTCACGCTTCTTTTGTTGTTTCACAAACATAATTATAAAAACTAAAGGATCAGAAGGGCGTGAAGAGAATACAAATCACATACACTTTCAAAAAATAAAGTAAAATTAATAAAAGTGGTCAAAATTATACATATACATTAATATTCTTGTAACTTACTTGGAAATTGGGATTTTTATTTTTATTTTCTCAACATACAAATCTAAAATTTCTTACATTCATTTAAAAGTTTAAGAATGTCACTGTCTAGCAAATCACCACTTTTTAATTTTTTTTTATGGAAATGTGCTATTATATTATTCTATATTGATATGTAATTTATAGCTTATAATCTTAATAACAAACTTTAATTCTCCTTACAAATCAAGAAAAGTAAAAACTAGTTGTCGTGGGCAAAATTGCCTATAACGCGAAAAAAAAAAATTAATAAAAAATGAAAAATGTATTTTCCTTCCAAATATTTAAATAGTCAAGACTAAATTTATACATTCATGCTTAAAAATAAGTTTAAAATTGTATAAAAACTTTGCATTGTTAAGGAGAGGGTTTGAGAATCATATTAAAATTACAAATATAAATATTTTAGAACATTTACAAAATAAATGAATATCATTATGATTCAGACATATTTAAAACAAGCAATTAAAATATAAAAAGATATTTATTACAACGATTAAATTACATTAATACACTATATCATGATGCATTGTTATAATATTTATGTATACAATTTATTTTCTTCTACATAGTGTGTCATTTACATTTATATAAAAATTCCAATAGTTTTGCCCACTTGCTGCATTTTGATTATCCGCAAATCGATTATTTGTAGTTTGTACCACACACAGTGTAGACCAACATCAAGTACCTTAAAGAAAAAGATTCATTCAACATGGGTATAAGCATTAAAATATATTATCGAAAAAAATACAAAAGTAATTTGTAGAAATGGTTTCACAAAATCACCTTAAGAGGTTATTTCAATATTCACAAGAAGGAACAAGAATGCTAATATTAATCCTATGGAAGCGTTATTTTCAATTTTCTCGCTTTGATTTTAATATATATATATATATATATATATATATATATATATATATATATATATATATATACATACATACAATAGATGATCTACTGGGCTACTTTTCATTTTCCTATTTTAGTTATAGATTTTTTATATATATTTGGGTAATTTCAATTTCCAAACCAGTTTTGTAAATGAAGGAAAACTAAAAAAAAAAAGTCTAAAACTAAGATCTAAAAATTAAAAACTACCGCAGGTACCTCGCCCTCAGTTATCCTACACAGAAATTACTAAACAATATTTATATCCATGTTAAATATTATAAAATAACGCTCCCATAGAATTTACATTAGTGTGTTCGTTTCTTCCCATGACTAGTGTGGTACTTCCCATGACTCTTAAGAACCTACACCAGTCCCGTGGCTAAATGCCAATATTTAATGTTAAATTCACGGGAAAATTTCTTAGAATTTTCTAACTTGTATTTTAGTATTTTTATTTTTACTTTATTATTATAATTTTTTTTTGGATGTGAAATTTTAAATTGATATATATTGTTGTGTGTTTGTACTTTTTAATAGATTTTATAAGATTGAATACTCGTTTTTGGCAATATTGAATATTAATGGGAATTTTTATAAATTAGTCATATTTTATTGAAGCTGGTTTTATTTTAAGCGATTTATAGGGTCTCCAAATACCACGATATCATGAAGTATATGCCATTTTAAAACAATATAATGGATAAAATAATCCAATGAGCTTGGTCGAAATCTTAATTCATGTACAAGCGCACACTCACATCGAAATCGATTAATATATACAAGGGCTGTCGCTGGCAAATTGATTAAAAAAAAATGTCATCCACATTAAAAATCCAAACTGCTATATCTCACGCGCTTTTTAAGGTAAAGACAAAGCAAAAAGTATTCCGTAATTCATTATTAATATCAAACACTTTAGAAAGAATCGTTCCTCAATTTCTAAATTTTTCTTTGTACATCATTATACATTTAAAAGATTTTTGATAAACTTAAATGGACACCATTTTGAAACAAGATGGCATCTGATGCTGCCCAACGAACTCGGTCGAGCCATTTCTATGTACTATGTACATACCAAGTTTCATTCAAATCGGTTCATAAATACGATAGTTACAGCGTGACAAAAATCATATATATATACAGGGTGTATCGAAACTATTGGGCAAAACTTTAAGGGGTGATAGTACACATCAAGACAAACTAAGGGTCCCAAATGTCTTCCGAAGGAGATAAGCGCCATTAAAGTTTAGGGTCCAAAATTTCAAATAAACATAAAAAACGGAAAAATTTGTCGATTGATTTGCGGTTTTCACTAAAACTATTCTTTATGTCAGTATTTTCATCAAAATAAATTGTAAAGATAAATTTTTAAAAAGGCCGATAGGGGGCGCTTTAGACTTTGGAGTAACGAACAATTATTTTTTACCGTTATTTTTCGCATCTCATTAAATGTTTTCGGAAGCTTAGACTTAAGCTTAAATTTTGAGCTCAAAATATAAATAGTTGGGAGTGGTTAAGTAGCGCAAACTGAACTGTGTTTAGAGGTCAAATATCAAATGATTATAAAAAACGGAAAAATTGGTCGATTCGTTTGCGGTTTTCGCTAAAACTACTCTTTAAATCAGTATTTCCTCGAAAATAAATTAGAAAGATAAATTAAAAAAAATGTCGATAGAGGGCGCTTTAGACTTTGGAGTAACGAACAACTATTTTTTACGGGTTTTTTTTGCATCTCATTAATTTTTTTTAGAAGCTTAGACATAAACATGAATTTTGAGCACAAAATGTGAATCACTGGGAGTGGTTAAGTAGCGCAAACTGAACTGAGTTCAAGGGGAGGGGCAGGTTCAAATTTCAAATGATTATATAAAAAAAGGAAAAAATTGGTCGATCCGTTTGCGGTTTTCGCTAAAACTATTCTTTATGTCAATGTGTATGTAATATGTAAATGTTTATTTGAAAATAAATTTTTAAAATAACTTTCAAAAAATTTTGTTAGAAGGCGCTTTAAACTTAAGAGTAACCAACAGCTATTTTTAACCGTTAATTTTTGTATCTAATTGTATCTTTGTATCCTATCTATCTTTTGTATCTAATGTCTGTAATCTTTTGTGCAAAATCTTAGACTTAAATTTGGAGCTCAAATTCTGAATCGGTGGGAGTAATTAGGTAGCGCAAAAATGAACTGTGTTTGAGGTGGGAGGGGGGTAAATTTCAACTCCTGAACACAGTTCAATTTGCACTTCTTAACCCCTCCCAATGATTCAGAATTCGAGCTCAAAATTTAAGTCTAAGCTTTTGCAAGTATTTAATTAGATACAAAAAATAACGGTCAAACATAGCTGTCGGTTACTCTTAAGTTCAAAGCGCCCTCTAACGAAATTTTTTTAAATTTATTTTTAAGAAAATACTCACGGAAATACTAAAAAAAATTGCTTGCGGTTTTCTCTAAAGGAAAACCGCTAACGAATCAACCAATTTTTTCTTTTTTTTATAATCATTTGATATTTGAACTTGCCCTCCACTTCAACTCAGTTCAGTTTACGCTACTTAACCACTCCCAGTGATTCAGATTTTGTGCTCAAAATTCAAGTTTATGTCTAAGCTTTTAAAAAAATTTAATGAGATGCAAAAAATAACCGCAAAAAATACTTGTTCGTTGCTCAAAAGTCTAAAGCACCCTCTATCGGCATTTTTTGAAATTTATCTTTATAATTTTTTTTTTTTTTTTTTTTTTTTTTTTTTTTTTTAAGAAAAGACTGATTTAAAGAGTAGTTTTAGCAAAAACCACAAACGAATCGACATATTTTCCGTTTTTTATAATCATTTGAAATTTGAACCTCTAAACACAGTTCAGTTTGCGCTACTTAAGCACTCACAACTATTCAGATTTTGAGCTCAAAATTTAAGTTTAACTCTAAGCTTCCGAAAACATTTAATGAGATGCAAAAATAACGGCAAAAAATAATTGTTTGTTACTCCAAAGTCTAAAGCACCCTCTATTAGCATTTTTTGAAATTTATCTTTGCAACTTATTCTAAAGAAAATACTGACACAAAGAGTAGTTTTAGTGAAAACCGCAAATCAATGGACAAATTTTTCCGTTTTTTATGCTTATTTGAAATTTTAGTTCCTAAACTTTAATGGCACCTATCTCCTTCAGAAGACGTTTGGGTCCCTTAACCCCCCCTATTCAATATTGTTTGTCTTGATGTGTACTATCACCTCTTAAAGTTTTGCCCAATAGTTTAGATACACCCTGTATATATATATATATATATATATATATATATATATATATGTCAACATTTGAACGGAGGGTGGTTTTGGGGTCTGGGGGTCATGATCGATGAAAATATACCAAAATTTTCCGGAAGTGCTTTTCTCCGGACGGTTGCAATATAGATAGCTTTTTGCTTTTTCTAATGAAAGCTACCTAAAACTGTAACAAACAATTGAAAAAGTAGAAATGCACAATAAAATTTACGTATTGCACCCTGTGTGAAAAAAAAAAAATTATTTAAAAATATTAAAAGTGGGGGGGGGGGGGGCAAGAGGTCTGTAAATAACAATACCATAGAATTAATATTTAGATTGAAAATTTCTTACTGAGCCTAGTGTAGGCTATGTGTTTAAACAAAAATGGAATTGTCGGAAATGAAATCCTTAATTTAATACATTCTCTCAACAATGCACACATTATCAAGTAATTGTTATTTATTCAGTTAAAATTTTGAAATTTTTTCTGATTGTTTACCATATCACTTTGAAACAAAAGCACGTGACATAATTTCTCATAATGTTTTTTTTTTTTTTTAATTTAATAGTTATTAAAAAGTGGGGTAATTTAAAATCGTTATCACTCGAAATATTATTTGTAGAATTTCTTTTCATTTATATAAACAGAAATATATAAGCTTTAATTCTGATTTAGGAATTTTAAAAGCATTAATTTGAATAAAATTAAAAAATATTTAAAGTAAAAAATGTAAAAAAAATGTAATTTTTTAAAATCATATTTTTAAAATTAAATATATAAATTTTTTAATTTGCTGAAGCAAAATTCATATAAAACAATTGAAAAAGATTTGTTCCAAATTTAAACAAGATTTTTTTTAACCGCTATTGGGTTAAAGTAATTTAAATACAAGAAATGGTGAAAAAACTCATGAAGAAAAAAAGGCATTTTCACAGAAAGTCATTTTAAGAGAACGATTGCTTTGAAAACTAGATTTTAAAAAGAAACCAAAAAGAAAAAAATAATATTTCTTGTTACAGTTAAAACAGAAACAAGGTTTTAAACGTAATTTTAAGCAGAATTTTTAATGTAATAAAACTGTTTAATAAAATTTGAATATTTTTGTTTCCCGCACCCGCTTAAGCAGCGAAAGTTACAGGTCGCAGCATAAAATTAGCCGCGTGTGGCATCTCGCGACAGTGAATCTGTAATTATAATGAAGGGCAGGGTATGAAAAAGAAGTCAATTAAAAAACTCTGTTTATTTGGAGAATGGAAGAGTGGTTAAAAAGTTTAAAAAAATTCTAACTAGAAATAAGTAAAAAGCATGCGTTTAACAATGATAATACCGAGACGCTATTTTAGCTAGATTGTGTGTGAGTTAAATGTACCTACAAATAAAATTATGCTATTGTAATAACTAATAGTCATTATATTATTATTACCATTATGGGTTTGAAATATTACAAGAAATGTATCAAGCCTTTGATTAAAAAAAAAAAAAATCAAATATCGACTTTGTGTTCGATTTTATTTGTTTTTCAAAAATTAAAATAAACTATGATCAAGACTGTGCAATAAAAAATGCTGATACTCAGTCATATCCACTATTTTTTGCAATCACTATTCATATTGCAAGCCTTAAAGCAGAAAGGTAAAGAATGGAGACGGGTGTTACAGATTTTCTTTTCTTCTTTGTAGATTATTTTTTCATCAAACATTTCTTTTGTTTTAAGTTACATTTAACACTTTATTACTGAATGCAAAAATGTGAGTTAGTTATTTACAGAACTGAATAAAACGCGTAAAATCGTTAAAAGTAAATGTTTAATTAACGCTGCAATTGCAAAACATTTTACCTATGGATTATTTTCTGCCTCTGTAGTATCTGCCGCAGACAATCGAGAATTTTTTTTTGGTACTGGGTATCCAAGTTCCAAGGGGTAGTTCCAAGTCTACTCCTCCATTATACTTCAAAAATGAAATTGGGTAGCCATATTCCTTCTCCATTCCAAATTTTCTGTTATTGAAAAAACACATATATTATTTCTTAACGATTTAAATATACCAAATGAAAAAAAGTCTTTATACCAGCCATTTTATTAATATATATCAATATTTTTTCTGGATTGCTTGTCAAAAACTGAAAACATGTTTTAATTCCAAAAATTTTTGAAGAGTTTGGACGATAATGACTACGAAAATAAATAAATAAATAAAATACCAGAGGAAGACCCCTAGCTTTTCCGTCATATTAAAATTACTCAATATCAAAAAGTAAATGTTTAAATAAAAACCCGAAAATATAATAACTATATTCTTATAATTCTCTAAGTAATCAATTTGAAAAACAAAGAAATCACACAAGGTTTTGACGTGTAAGAAACTAAATAGTTATACTGTAAATCAATGATTTTTACTGTTTTAAATATTTTATCACAAAAATTACGCAGGCTGATTTCGAAGATCTCAAATAGATGATAATTATAATTTACACTTCCCGTAAAACTTCTAATATTGAGAACATGTGATAAAATATGGATTGGTAGGTACACCTCTTTGTTTTAAGACAGGGGTGCAAAAGTCTTTGCGCCAGTTGCTCCTATGCTCTCACTACTAATTTTTTTTCGACTTGTATCATCTAATAATTTGTATAAATTTCTTGCTAGAATGCTATTAAATTTTACTCCGTGGTGAGTGATTGCCCCCCGCTGGTGCCTAGATTTTTACACCAATGGTCTAAAATCTAAATATGTAAAACTGTAAATTTGGAATTTAAACTTACGTAATCAGGCACAATCAAAGCGAAATTTGGGGCCTATTTAAAAAAAAAAATTCATTGAATAATAGGCTCTTTCACAAAATCAGACATTTCATCATTATTTTTACCATCCAAATTAAAAAAAAAAAAAAAAAAAAAAAAAAAAAAGTTCACCAGAAAGTAAATTTTTAACACAAAGACTTAAATCCGATTCAATAAACTCTGTGTGCAAAAGAGACAAATTAAAATAAAGAATACTGCCCAGTTAAACTGATGGCATTGAGCTCACAGGCTACAAATACTAATTGTACATTAAAGCCTTATATTTTCAAGGGTTAATTCCGTTCGGAAAAAAATTAAGAAGGGGAAACAGCTCTCCCCTTTCCTCTTTTTTTATACTTAATCATTGAACCTCCTATACTATCAAAGACATGCTTTATCATATAAAAAATCTATATCCAAAATTCAGAACAAATGAGATAATTCTTAATAAAACCCATTTAGCATTTATATAATTTAAAAGGAGTTATCCCCCTCTTCTATACTTAACCATTAAACTTCCAAAACTATTCAGAGATTTGAACGAAATCTAAAAATTCTGGTTGAAAAACTCATTTATATAAATTAAGGGGGGGGGGGCATTAGAACCTCTGTTCCCCCTATTTATACTTATTCAATGAACACTTAATAGCAGTCACGGAATCGCCTCATCAGAATGATCCTAATCTAAATTTTGAACGAACACTTAATTCTGCATGAAAATCCCATTTATATCAACTAAGGGGAGGGGCATGGGCCCCCCGTTCACCCTCTTATACATATCGAATGAACTCCAAAAACTAATCAGGGAAGCGCCTTGTCAGGATATACCTACATACAAAATTTCAAGTGAATCGGATATTTTTATCACGAGTTATCGCGTTACGCACGAACGAACATACAGAACGGACGGGCACATAAGCTCTCAGGTTATGATAGCCTGTTAGCTAAAAAGTATCACTCCAGAAATTTGACTTTAACTGGGTGCTTTTCTTTTTCTAGAGAGGAGGGGGAGGGATCAAGAAACGCCGTAATTCGCATTTATTCAGAGAAGTATTTGAATTATAGGCTACACATTTTTAATTATTTTTTAATTAGTTTAATGACACTTATAATCGTATAACATGCGGAATCACAAAATACCGAATCGACTATTTAATCAAACACTAGTTTTAATGACATTTAATTGACTTAAAATTTAATAAATAACCCAGTTTCTCAGTAGTGAAAACATAAATACTGTAATAACACATATATATGAGTTGCCAGTGAATTTTTTAAATCAGATTTGCAAATATGCCAGCTGAATTTTAAAAGGGCCATATCAACTGGTTTATTGATTTACATTGACTTAATTTCCTCCCCCCCCTCTCTTTTTACTGTGTTCTATAAAATTAAACAGGACGATGACTCTAATTTTAACTCGGAAGGACGTGCGCAGGGCCTAAAAGACCCTGAGTGCGTATGGTTTTTACAATTGTAACCACTAATTTTTTAAAAGTAATCTTCAACTTATTTTATCACAAAATTTGTATGAATTGTTTCCGTCTAAATAAAGTAGTTGTTATATTTTGATTTTATTGGTGACAAAGTTAAAACCATTCAAACACTGGGTAAGGGCGTGTTCTCCCGGGTTAAGAGCAATCAATGCACAAGTCTTTTTTTATAAACATTTAAAACCAAAAAAAGTCTTAATATAAACACCATTTTCTCACTATTTTCAAAATTAGTATTATGAATGGAATATGCATGAATATGCATGCTTTTAAATAGCAACTAAGGAGCAAAACAATCATAGTTTAAAAAATATATATGTATATCTTTGTTTAAATCAGATTCTTTTTATTTAAATCAGGTTTTTATAATTTTTTTCGTGTGTTAATATACTATGTTTTCAAACTTTAATTAATTAATGTTATTCAAGTACGGGATATATTAGTTAGTACTAGTTCTAATATTAGTAATAAATAGTACTAATATTTATTGCAATATTAGTTAGTAATGGAGAATGGGATAGAATGGGACAGAAATTTTTCCTCATTACGTATTATTCTAAACATCAATCCCAATACTAGATGGAGGCAGTGGCGTAGATAGTGGGGGGCAGGGGGTGGGCGGTCCAACCACCCAATATTTATTTGAAAATAAATATGTATAATCTTACACCATTTGGAAAAAGAATTCTGAAATAAAATTAAATTTCTAGCGTACGACGAAATAGAGTTAATTTTCTTTTCTAAAAGAAGTTGAAATTTTATGCAGACTGGTGTGTTTAAATAAGATATTTGCACCAGAGAACAAAAATCTAATCTATTCAACGAGTGGATAACAAAAGCAAACTTTAAAAGAAAGAATTTTCTTCGACATACAGACACCACATTGATTTAAGTGGATTATGGGTTAAGTAAAAATTCGCCCCTCTGTTTTTTTTTTTTTTTTTTTTTTTTTTTTCTCAATGCAGGGCAAAAGGTGAATGAGAAATGATATGGCCATTTGTTATAATGGCGTACAATTGTGAATGAAAAAATATAACGGATCGGTGTGTAGGGGGGGGGGGTGACACCATGGTGGCTGGCGGTAACACAATTTACATACGCTCTGGGTATCACCTATCCTAGCTAAGCCACTGAGATGGAGCAATGACAACCAAATCTTCATTTGAAAAAAGTTGCTTTTCAGCATAAACTTAGATTTGTATAAAAAAATTGTTTATTAAAAATAAATTTGCTTACTGTAATTTTAATATTTGCTGTATATTAAGGACTTGTTTACCTGTAGCTGTAATAGTTCCCATCTTTAGAAAACCTAATATTATACATTATCCATAATTTTAACTAAACTTAAAAGCAGCACTGTTGTTTATATAAGCAGTTTAACATAAAAACAATAGTGGAGGGGCGTGGGACAGTCTAGCAAAAGGAGGAATGAAATAAGTCGAATTCCTTCTTTTGAATAAGATAAATGTAAATTACTAATATTACGCAAATATTCTAGTAAAAATGATTAAATTTAAAAGGAAATAGTTGAAATATTGAACAGAAAATATTCAAAATTTTATAGATGTCAGTTTGCTATTTTTAACGCAATTTAATCCAACACGCACATTTCAAAAACAAAGTAATTTATTTTCCAATTTTTATATAACTTAGCCAAAGAAATGAATAACATACTTTTAAGAAAAAACAATTTAAAACATGTGTAGTTCAAATTAGTTATCTAATTATGTAAGTTAAAGGAAAATAAGAAATACAGTTGATACTTACTTAAATATGAATAACTGGATCTCAAGTTCTCATTGCCCGAAATCAACAAACTGACGCCATTAGATTTGTTGGTTGGTTGGTAAATACGAAACTTATGCTGCTACCCGTAAAAAAGGATTTTGCCTCGAAAATCTGACACCATTACTTCGGCCGAAAGCAAACTTTCACGTTCTGTATTATCTTGCCTATAATCAGACATTTTCAAAGAAAATGTTTTGCTCAGTCAATATTTACGATGGTTTTACTAGAAACAAGAATGATATATTAACTTTTTTTATTAGGTGCTGTGCATATATAACATTATTCTTTTATTGGGGAGGGAGGGTCTGACACATGATATCGTAAGATATCTCTAGGGGAAGGGGGGGGGATTTGCCTTTTGATATCGATATCATTTTTGACCCAATTATAATTATCTCTTTTTCACTGTAACGTGGTATTTTGTTCAAAATAGTACATTATCTTTTTTTTATTTTGTTAACTATTTTTATTTGAATAAAGCGATATTTTATTAAATTATCTTCAATTGAATCAATAAAGTTTGCGAAAAATAAATTTAACCCGTTTTGTATGTTAATCAAAACAAAAGAACTAAATTCTAAAAAAAAATTTACACTTTGATAACGATATCATTACCGGGCCAGGGAGTTTGATGGAAGTAACGTATGATATTTAAAGGGAGGGAAAGGGTCCAAAATTACCAAAAAATAAATAACGTTATATTTGCACTTAGCCCCTTACTGGTCGAATGGAATTTTTGTAAATTAACCGCGTTTCTATAATTTACTTGAAATATGGTAAAGTGAGTGCAAAATCAGGGAATAGGGAATCATTATTTTACAGACATCTTTAACTGAGCAAGGTAACACTGATAGGGGGGATGATCATGCGTCCGATGATCAAATCCAACTGATCCATCCGATGGATCATACTGAATCGGGTAGGAGGCATCGACTATTTCTTTTAAAAACATCAGTGGTAGTGTTTGCATCAAAATTCCACTGATGACCACTGAAGTAACCTGAAAATATCATTCAACATCTAGTCTGAATAATTTATCCAAGCCGGACTGAAGGGAGATCGGGGGAGGGGGGATTGTCCAAGGTTTGAAGACATATGGATGAGACTGTGAATTAACTTAAACTGTCTAAATGGTTTTTAGTGTTTAATTTTCCAAAATTTGGAGGGGAGAGATTGAGTTACCGAATGAGAGACCTTTCTTTTAACAAAAATAACAGTCTTGCCATATCAGTGTTGAATTAATGGGGTGCCCCAGAGGGAACCCCCCCCAGTGCAATGAAATGCCCCCCCCGGAAAAATAGAGTTCTTGTGTTTTCACTGGGGAAAAAGGTTTCATTCCCCCACCCCCCGGAGCCACAGAAGTCCCTCCCGGAGAAAAGTGTCTGAATTCAATACTGAGGCGTATGGCGAAAGAGCGTCGAGTGAGATAGGTTCTAAAATTTTGATTTGCGATTTTTAGAGTTTTTGAACTTCACCACCTTTTTAAGGATTAGATCAACAGAATTGTTAATTACGAAATTCCTGAGCTCATCGAGATTGGGGTCTGAGTTCGATAAAATTCTAACAACGTAAGCGAAAAAGATTTTTGAATTTTAGTTATTTATGAGGTTGGTAGAGGAAAGGAGACCGGTGTTTGCAGTTTTACTGGTGGTTTAAGCGTAAATCTAAGCCAACTGACTGTTGGGTATTTTATTTTTTTTCTGATAAGGATGTATTTTTTTCTAGTTTTATGATAATTTTGTCTAAATTTTGAACGTGGGGATTCGCGGGGGATGGGTCTTTATAGGCCCCAAAATTTCACCATCTGAGCACACACGATACGTTATACCATAACTTTTTTTTTTTTTTTTTTAAACAGACAACTTACTAGCCGCCGATCTTCATTATTTGAGAGAGGCGAGGTTCGATACATTAGAATTGTAGAGAACGTGAACATGCGTGTTACTAGTGTGTCTCTGAATAAGGGAAAAGAAAAAGGTAAAACGCTTCGTGTTGCCCAGCTTGGAGTTTTCAAAAAATAAGCAGTACCATATTTCGGTGCTTCTCTTTATTTTACTTCATGAATAGACTCCACTTTGAAATTCCACGACGGAAATTTTTCACATTGTATTATTAGATTCTTTTTGAAAGAACTTTTAATTTCAAATAATTTTTAGCTGAAAAATTTGTTATTTGTCATACCTAAAAAAATATTAATTATTAATGTCATAATTTTTAAACCCAAAATAAATTAATAAGACAAATATATAACAGTAAAGAAGAAGTTTATTAAGAACTAATGTAAGTTAAAAATGTAATAAAAATACATGCATAATAGTTACTTTCACTTAAAGATAGTTAAAATGTTACATACTTCTTTGTCCTGCACGTCCGGTATGAGGATCCAACTGAATGAAACACAAAGAGCATACACAAAGGTGAACAAACCCTTTTAACATATAAGAATATCACTGGTATATATATTCAATCGTACATAATATTACAATTCCAATTGCATGACTATGAATAAGTGATTAATTAAATTAGTTTAAAATCTTAGAATTTCACTTCTATGAATTGTATAATTCTCCAATAAAAATTAAGGATGGATTTGACATCATTCAGTATGATAGATTAAAAGTTCCCACTAGAAAGACAACATCTATTCAGGCCGCCGAGAACCGTGACGGGCCCAGAATCAGTCCTCCCCCCCTTACACAGACACGCAAGACACATAAAATGCATGTGAATCTTTAATAAAGCCTCGTCTACTTTGTAGACTACTTTAGTCATCTTTCATAAATTACATTATTTATTTTCTTGTAGTTAAAGATAATAATTATATATTCTAATAATTATCTATTCTTCTTTAATACTATTTAACAAAAGTAAATACAGTCCTTTCTCTTTTTTTATTGTTACATTATGGTATCCATAAAAATTATAATAAACAGTGTGTATTGCAGGAGTTGTGACCCTTTGAGATTTTTGGACTCCAAAACAAGTTAACGGCTGCACTCCCCCCCCCCCATCTCCTCAGACCTGCGCGCATTAACCTTGCAACAACAAGAACATCGCTTGAGAAAATGCCGTACACCGAGGCGAGGATACCATATTTTCCCTTACTGAAATATAATTTTTTTCAGTATAAATATCGCCTTTTTACTGAAAAACAATCATTTTATGGTATAAATACCGTTTATAATTGAAATAGCACAGAAATTGGTCATTTTATGGTATAAATACTGTTTATAATCGAAATAGCACAGAAAATGTTTTTTTTAATGCCTAATATATCTTAGAAATACGGTACTCATACAGTAAAGAATGATAACAGTAGACGTACCGTAAAATTTAGGCACATCTATTGAAATGCTACGAAAATTTTTACAATGTCGTTTTGCTTATTGAAAAATAATTATTTTACGGTATAAATACCGAGTTTTTACGGAAAAATAATAATTTTACTGTGTAAATACCGTTTTTAATCGAAACAGTACAAAAAACTGTTTTTTACACTTAATATACCTTAGAAATACGGTATTCATACCGTAAAGAGTGAAAATGGTAGAAGTACCGTAAAATTTACGGTACATCTACTGGAATTTTACAAAAATTTTTTACAGTGTACCATTTTTTAGGATTATCTACGGATAATTTAGACAGAATAGATATTATGATAGAACTTAGACGCTCAATTTGGACGATAGTCCTGTGTAGTCCAGTGGTAATTGGGATTTGTTTAATATTTTCTTTGATGCAGTAATCTTCGAAAGCTTTAAAGGTAAAGGCAAGACCTTTATCTGATATTATGTGAACTGGACTTTCAAAGACAGTTAGCATGTTCAAAGTGATAAACCTTTTATATTCTTTTTTGCATTGACTTGAATTATTTTTAGTTGTTTCTCATGTTCTCTTTGGTAAAACTAAATATCAGATTTACAATAAAATACTTTTAATACATATTAAAAGTACAATAAATTCAGTTTTTATTCTATTTTTACTTGCATTTTCCTTTTACTTTTTTTGCTTCCAAACTAATTAACTTATGATGATTTCGATACTTAAAATAATAAGGCACACACCTACGTATAGTGTTTTTTAAAGTAGTTAAAATATTTTAAAAATATGAAAGGATACATTTTAAATCTTACTTACATTTAAAAAAAATAAACTTTTTAAATCTCGCATGGGGATTCAAACAATTTCTTGACAGAATATTTTTTTCATTTTATTTTTTGTTATTATGCCTAAAATATACTTAAAATATTTAAATCTGAGAATTTTTCAAAGGTTGTGTCTCCTTGAACTGAAATCCTATGTTAAAACTCGGCTTTAAACTTTACAAACTTAAACTGTGTGAAAAAATAACGTTTGGTATAAATTATTTTAGCCCAAGTTTACATGTAAATATAATTTTTAAAAAACTTTTTTCAAAATCAATAAAAACTTTATTAAAATTGTTTTTTAATAAAATTTTTATAAAGAATACTTATCAGTAATAATTAATATATAATAGTAATAGAAATAAATAACAGACAACTGCAACAGAGTTTGCAAATATCAAATTTTAGTTTCCATAAAAATATTCCTTAATAGTATTAAAATAGAATCATCATAAATCACGAAAATTACCAACATATGCTTTTGCACTTCACATATGTACATATTATTCTAGTCTTTTAATTTTGATTACCTCATTCCTTATTTCAAGACTATTATTACTTTTATCACGATTTAAATATCTTTATTATAGATTGAGGAAAGTAAGTAAACGTAATAATACATGTTATGATGAACCGAGAAACAATTTTTTAAAATATTTTTATTACCTTTTCCGTTTTATACAAAGCGTACCACCAAGAATGTGTAATGTATTTCTCTTATAAAATGGAATTGCAGTATTGAAGAAAAAAAGATTGTAAATTGAATATTTTAATAAAAATGAATCGTTCTTTACTTTCATATTAACGAAATTCATAAAAATGACAGTTTGAGATATCCCTTTAAGATGCCTATCAATGCAATTTTTATATAGCGTATAGTTTTTCACTTTTTGCAAGAAATGTCAAATTGTTTCAGAAAAAGAAATATTTCTAGTAAAAGTTTGCTGCAGTCATTCAAATTTTGACTTATTATCTGTGAGTAGTTTTCATTTTTTAAGATTTTGAAAATTTGAAAAACGTTTCAATATTTTACATACATGTTACATATCTATATATTTTAAATATATAGTAATATTACTTTACGGTTAATTCATAAATGAAAGAATTTATTTTGTTTTTTACCCTTAAAGGGATTTTACATTTGGAATTTTCAAAAGAAAATGTAATTTTTTTTCTCTCTCCATATCTTGCTCTAACAAGGAGAGGACCCGAGGCTTGTGTCACCGAATCCAGCGACCCTTTGGGTATTGATAGAGTATAGTTAGTATATAAACATATATCAAGCATAAAGTGCAATATTCAGGGGGTCTTAAAAAACGACCCCCAAAGTTCACCCATTTTTAACGCAAAATATATAATTAAACAAATTGAACTCCTCTTCGAGGGCTGGTATGTACAGTTGGCTAGACGCCAGCCATTTACTTTGCTCGTTTTTCTTCTGTCTGCAGGTTCAAATCCCGTCCAGGTAATTTTTTTTCTTTTCACAGACAAAATAAGGATTAATTATTTTCGGATTACAATATCTGATTATTTAGACGTATGACAAATATAAATAAGAACATGTTTCTAGGCTCATTAATACACATTTATTTATTTACAAAGAATAAGAGAGTTTCATTAAAATCTACGGATATAAAGAAAAGTTAAAAAAATCTTATGCTATATATACGTATTCCTTTTACATTCGACATCTTTGGAATTTTTTGTAAATTATTTATGTTTATTTTACAATAATTTACATGTATTTTAAAATTACATACAATACCGGTTACTTACGTCATTTTACATTATTTACATTCATTTCAATACTATGTATTCAAAAATTAAACACGTGCTATTACACGCGTGACGTTTTGAAGCTTGTCCGAGAGGCATTTTGTACAGAATAACTTTTTTTCATTTTAATTAATAAAGAACAACGTCTAATCACCGAAAAACTTTAAAAACAAACTACCTGACTTATTCGCCCTGCAGCAAGTGACTGCTGAAAGAATAATCATTATAAACCCTCGCTGTTTATTTTCTATAGTTTACATACAAGCTAGTTTTGCTTAACCACCACCTGCAAAACTATGTGATAAAATGTAAGAATGAATAATATTAAAATTTTGTCGACTGAATAATTCTTTTTTTTTTTTCATTCGATCCATAAAACTGCAATCTCTCTGTAAATAAATAAGTATATATATATATATATATGTGTGTGTGAGTGTGTGTGTGCGTGTGCATGCGTGCACAAGTATGTTCTTATTTATATTTGTCATATGTATAAATAAACAGATACTGTAGTCCGAAAATAACTAATCCTTATTTTGTCTGTGAAAAGAAAAAAAATTACCTGGACGGTATTTGAATACGCAGACAGGCAATAAGCGAGCAAAGTAAACGTCTGGCTTCTAGCCAACTGTACAACCCAGCCCTCACAGAGGAGTTTAATTTGTTTAATTATATATTTTGCGTCAATAATGGGTGAATTTTAAGGGTCGTTTTTTTAAGCCGCCCCGTCCTGAATATTGCACTTTATCCTTGTGATAGTTTAAATACTAACTATACTCTATCAATACCTAAAGGCTCGCTGGATTCGGTAACACAAGCCCCTTGTAAGTTTTTTGTTCTTGTTTTGAGTCGTCTTTCTGTTCATCTGTCTGCATACAACGTCGTAAAATCTACAGGAACGTATGGTTTAAATTTTAATCTATAGTCGTTGGAGAATTTTGTCATTTCAATTTTCAAGAAAATTGAGTCAAAACTTAAAATATATAAATAAAGGTTTTATTTATCTATTAAATCTTAATATATGTAATTAATTCATTGAAATCACATGATAAGTAATGATTTTAGGTTCCAGTGATTATTGCGTCCTGTTTAGGATTGAGTCATATTATCTTCATATTGCAAAATTTCATGCATATTGGATTATAAGAATAATGAATCGTTATAAAATTTGCGTATAAAGAATACAATTTTAGAATTTCGAATTTCGAATTTAAAACCATAGACAGAATTTAAATTAAATCGAATGAGATGAATAGAAAGTTAACAAAATGAACTTAACGTTACTTACCCATCTCCCAAAAAGACAGGACAAACTGGAAGGAAGATAAGGCTTGATATTATAAAACAAAACATATTTATTCCGTACTATCATCATACACACGAGAATACTTCATTTTCTTCGAATAAAGAATATAGTTTATAAAGACTATAAAGAATATTAGAATAACGAATAAATTAGTCTACAGATTGCTACTCCGTAGAAAAGGATGAATTTACAAAACAGAATCATGCATCCTTCTGATGCCACAAAACATTTCTTGAATAAGAAAATTTGCTCCGCAAACGAAAATAAAATCACACTTGTCAATGCGATTAGCCGTTGCCATGGAGATCGAACGCCAATGAGTTTAGGCATCTTTTTTTCGTCCATAACCTCCGGGGGGGCGGCAGGACAGCAATTCGTTGAATAAAATGTTGAAGTTCCTTTACTTGAATAGATCGTCACCACTCCATCTGCCATGTCAGCACCTGGATGGTTGGTTCCTGTCACTAATGGATAACTTCCACCTGGAAGAGACACTAAAAGATGGATTATTGTGATTAGATAATTCAGGTAAAGTAAGTAATGGAGAACTAAGAAGGATATGTCCTGGATTTAAGACTGATAAATAATTTGGATCATAAGGATGTGTGAACTTTGGATGAATTTGGTGTTGTGAACTAAAGTCTTGGATTTTGGATTCTTTGAGTACTAAGTACAGTTTTTTAAGGTAAGAATCTGCAACAACGAATGTTCTCCCAATAGCAGAAAAATGTCTGTTGGACATGCTTTTCTTGATATGAAATGCCCTAAAGTGAGAATTGCTTCGGTTGTAATTTCCGTTACTGATTCAGTGTGTACTGCTTTGGTACAGATACAAAGAAAAAGACAGATGTAGAATTGAAATATAGATGACTTCCGAATATGTACACATTTTCTTTTGTTTGGGCTTGGAAAAGGAATCCTTACACCCTCAAAGGCTGAGTAAGAGTTACATCTTGAAAAAGGCAAGTCTCCCATGGGCTGAGTAATCGGTTGAGTGACGGATATTTGGTTGCAACGAATATACTTTCTTACATTTTTCTTAGCTGTAGATCTACAATCTGGAATCCAAAAATTTTGATTTATTAAGGAGAGATCTTGATCAGGACCCGCTTGCAAAGAATAGATATGGAAGTCTCGAATAATGACTTCTGTTAATGGATGGTTGTTAGGAAGAATGATTGACTGTTTTGAATCGAAAGACAATGTTCTCTGTTTGCTAAGTAGGTTAAGTTCATCAAAAAAGGTAGAATATTGTAAGAACTTGATGATAGTTTTAAAAGTGGTGTTAAGATCAACAGCAATTAGAGGATCCTTTGCTTTTGAGGATAATCTGGAATTGTAAGCCAATCCTTGAATGCAAGCAACTATTTGAAGTAGCTTTGTATATGAGGAAAATTTGCTGAGAATGTCAATATCATGTTCGAGTTGAGTTATTGAACAAGAATTTTCGGATAATAGCTCCATGAATAAGTTTGAAGTCAAAGACTGGTCAACAAAAGAATTGGAAGATTTATTCCACTTGTTTAGAATAAATGAGGACACAGGATCATCCCACTTCAAGTCTACCTTCCATACTCCTTGCTTTAAAATTTTCGAATTAGCTATGGAAAATGACAAAATGCACAAAGGGTTAGAATTACACATGATTATAGCTAACAACTGATGTTTAGTAATTATAGTTGGATTTTCTACAACTTTGACTCGTAGGGAATCTGTTTCCCAATTGCTCTCTTGTCCTAGAATTCGCTGGGAAGAATCAGGATTAAACGAATGTGCAAAACTGCTAGAATTTAAATAATTTGGCGAATGTTCAACAGCAAGGAGTTCATTGATGGTCCATTTTCTGAATTGAAAACCACCAATCTGAATTAACGAATGGAGCTCATCAATGAGAGCTTGAATTGAATGTATAGAATATATGCCACCTGAAAAGTTGTTTACATACATGTGGCTATGGGCTTGACTAGCAGCAAAGGAAGACTTCATTTGCTCATCTTCGCGCGGTTGCTGAATGGTTCGAAGAGTTGAGGATGGGGAACAAGACTCGCTGTCACAAGTGGTGGAGATTTCTGAATGTTTAACATTCTTCACTGAATATTTCTTAGTTTCAGAATCATTTTCATGTTTATTTAAGGACAATGATCGTGATATTGTTTCTCTATCATGAGTATAAATTAGATTTTGATGAATAGTTTGTTGAGGGGTTTTAGAATGTAATAAAGAGGCATTATCAGACAATTCAGATTCGAAAGATTTCCTTTTAACAACCGCAGAAGAAACATAGTTTCTAATATGTTGAGATAGTTCAGGTTGATTATGAAAATTCGAATCAACAGGGGAAATAGATGAATTCAGACAAGAAATGTTTTTAGAAGGTTCAACAGAGTCATTTATCGAATTTCGACAAGCAGAAATATCAGTATTTGATTTACGACTATTAGTTTTAGAGTTATCTTCCATTGTATGCTTCTTTAAAGTAATTTGTGAAGAAATGGGTCTCGTTTCTGAATTAGGAATCCACTCTAAATTTAAAAAGTCAGTCATAGTTACTGAATGGCAAGCAACACTTGTGGTCGATTTTGACGAGTGGAGTACTGGACCACTAAGTATGTGACCCAATGTAGTTGGGATAGCAATGGGTTCACCCGACCGCCCACAAATAGGTGATCCTAATAAGAGTTTGGCAAACACATCTGCTCCTAGCAGAATTTCGACTGGTTTTTCCTCATGGGAATCCGAATCAGCCAGTTGCACATTTTCAATGTGCTGCTATGTACACCTTTCCAGTTTGAAGTTAGGGAGAGGGGTAGTAACCTGATTAACTACAAGGGCTTTTAAAGAATTGTACTTATTTTCAAAAAAGGGTGAGAATTGAAATTCAGTGAAATTTAGGCAGGTCTCAGCCGAAATGCCATTAATACCCACCAGCCTATGGTTCGTTTCTCCTACAGGCAGATTTAATTTTTCTACAAAATTTTTTGAGGTTAGAGAATTTTGAGATGCGTTGTCAATAAGTGCACGGCACTGAATGACCTTACCTGTGCTAGATTTTACGTTAACAAGAGCAGTAGATAACAAAACATTATAATTCTGCAAAGATGAAAGACTTTGGGCACTATTAGAAACTGAAAGTTCTGGTTCAATATCATTAACAAGCTCTTTTTTGGATTGATTAACAGTATAAAGATGTAACAAAGTATGATGCGATTTTGAACAATTTTTGCATTTAACATTTATTCTACATTGATTTACATCGTGGTTTTGCCTTAAACAATTTTCGCATAATTTATGTAATTTAACGATTTTCCACCTCTCCGTAACAGGTTTTGAATTAAATACTGCACACCGAAAAAGCGCATGGCTTTCATTGCATAGTAAGCAGTTATTGCCGGATTTAACAACCGCGCTGTTCACTACGGTGGTTTTGACTCGACTAGTATCTAGAGATTTTTTATCGAAATTAAATTTAGACTCAACTTTATTGTATTTTAAATCTTCTGCACTTCGAGCTTCACGCTCAATAAATTTTCGAAATAAATCCAAATCAGGAATTTTATCATTTTCGAGTGATAATTCCCATCTTTGTTTGAGGGGCTGATCTAGTTTAGTTAACAAAAAATTTATTATCATTAAATCACTCAAAGCATTAGACTCTAATCCAAGTATTTTTAAGTTCCGAATCGATTCATTACACGTATCTAATAATTCTAACAACATTTTTGAATTACTCGCTTTGATAATTTTTATCGAAAATATTTTGTTTATTTGGCTTAAAGCCAATTGTCTTTTATTTTCTTAGCGTTCATTTAACAAATCTCAACACTGAATTAAATTTGCTGCACTCAGAGAGAACCCTCGAATTAATTTGGCAGCGTTGCCCCGAACACAAGAATGTAAATATTGTAATTTCTCAATATCAGATAAATTTTCATTTTCTAAAATCGTAGATTTAAAAACTTCTTTAAAAGAAATCCAACTCTCTGAATCTCCAAAAAAAATGGGGCAAATCGAACTTTGGAAGTTTTACATGCGAATTATTTTGTTTTACATGCGAATTATTTTGTTTTACATGCGAATTATTTTGTTTGTTTTCAAAATGCGTTTCCGCATCATGAGAATCAACTTTCGTTTTCCCCTCTAAGTCGACTAAAAGATCACATATTACTTCCTGATACTTTAAAAATCTATCCAAATTATCGTTATTTTCTTTCGGGGAAAGATTATCAAATGCCTGCGTAAGAGTTAGTTCATATTCCGCTATTTTCGATTTTAAAACTTTAATTTTTGCTTGTTCCTCTGGCTTGGAATCTACTACTTTTTTCTGAAATATATCGATTTCCTTACAAATGCGTTCAAAAAATTGTTCCTGTTTTGATTGTTTCGGCATAATGAATGTTTAGAAATATACAATATGATAAATGAATAAAATAATAAAATTAATAAACCACTAGCAACTTAATAAATGCAACATTTCTTTAAATACAGAATAAATAAACAAACAACAAAGAATAAATAAAACGCAGACGATTTTACTTTATTTTTTCTCTCTCTCTCACTACGTTTTATCTAGCACAGGTGTAAAAAAATGAATACGGCTACGAATTAAAATTCCATCGTAGCTCTAGGCTCGTTACGGACCAGAATATATGGCTTAAAAGAATCTTGAATCGGTTATAAAATTGTGAATAAGACTAAAATTTTAGAGTTTCGAATTTCGAATTTAAAACCATAGACAGAATTTAAATTAAATCGAATGAGATGAATAGAAAGTTAACAAAATGAACTTAAGATAAGGCTTGATATTATAAAACAAAACATATTTATTCCGTACTATCATCATACACACGAGAATACTTCATTTTCTTCGAATAGAGAATATAGTTTATAAAGACTATAAAGAATATTAGAATAACGAATAAATTAGTCTACAGATTGCCACTCCGTAGAAAAGAATGAATTTACAAAACAGAATCATGCATCCTTCTGATGCCACAAAACATTTCTTGAATAAGAAACTTTGCTCCGCAAACGAAAATAAAATCACACTTGTCAATGCGATTAGCCGTTGCCATGGAGATCGAACGCCAATGAGTTTAGGGATCTTTTTTTTTCGTCCACATATAATCGTTATAAAATTTCTATTTATGCATTTAGTTAAAAGAATGCAAGAGCTATTCCACCAAGACCACAAAAGTTATGTAACTTCATTGTAATCGTAATTAATTTGCATGTTTGAAGTAAAAAATATGACTTGAATTCTTATATTTATTAAACCAAGCATTATAGAGACGCACTAAGAACATGAACGTTATAAGCATATTTATATTTTGTCGAATAATGAAATTTTTATGGCACTAAGAATAAATAATTAAATTTATATGAATTATTTATATATATATTATGATTATATATATATATGAATTATTTATATATATATGAATTATTTATAATTTATATAAATTTATATGAATGTAGAGTAAAACAATGCTACATAAATAGCTTACACTATGCAAAATGTCTCAGATTTTTTAAGTACATTCATTTTTTATATTTAATACCGCAATCTTCTTTTCTATTTTGTGTTAATCGGTATTTATAAGTGCCTTTATATGGCTGTTAAGTACCTAAATCACGAAATAAAAATTTTAATAATATAATTTTAATAATAATAATAATTTTAATAATAATAATTTAATAATATTAAATAAATATCTGCATAGTATTTGTATTAAAAGCCATAAAAAGGATTTAGTTGCTTTGAAATGCCAAAAATATAAAACTTCTACAATAGAAAAAAAAACGGAGGAAAATCTGTAAATAAAAAGCTAAGTGGAATTCCCTAACTTAAAATACTATTAACTACTCTCTCTTAGGTTAGTCTAAAGCTTTAAAATAGTACTTTATATTTTATGCTTTGTTTACAGTAGCTCTAATGCCATGATTCATGTGCACAATTAAATAACAACATAAAAATTCGAAGATTTTCTTATATAACGTAACCTTTTATAATCAATTTTTACAAAATTGAGAAAGTTTGAAAAAATCACAAATTTAGCTTTTCTTTCATATTACAAATTGTGTATAAAATCATTAAATATTACAGTTGAAGAAAAAAAGTATCATCTGTGAAAAAATAGGAAATCCAGCAAATAACATATTTTATGTGTGTGTCTCATATATAGATGATGTTGTTAAATTAAATTAAATTTGTATTACTAATTTACATAAAAATTAGTTTCTTTAAATGCATAATTATGCAATTAAAGAACGTCTAAAAGAGAAAAAATCAGTATTTTGGCGAAACATTTATAAAAACATTTAACAAGAAATGAAGTACATAATAATGATTTTCACATAACTGAGTCATATTGCATGAATGTTCATTTGGTCGTTCATAAAAAGAACACTAGAATACCTTTGTAATTTTCCAAGAGTGACGTTTAAAGCCTTGGAGAATTCCGCTGCTGAAGAAATCAAATTTTGGATGTAATGGTGTCCGATTTCATGGTACAAATAAACTAATAATGTTTTCCTTTTATTTAATTTTAGTAGTATGCTTCATTTTAGTAATTTCAGCATTCACTACAATCCAAAAACTTTGAACTGCATTAAGATCAGGACTATTCTCATGTTAGTTCCATAGCTTTAATACCAGAATTTTTTCAGATAGGCCTACAAGTAAATTGATGAAAATAGGTGGAAAAATATTTTATTAATTTATCTTATGTGATGGAGATAAAAACTTTTAAATGACAAAAGAAAAGTTTAATTAAATTAATTAGATTCGAATTACCAATTTTGCTGTATGATGGAGTATTAAGTCTTGTTAAAAATGCACTTTCATGCATTTCGAAATATTTTAAATTGTAACTGATTTAAAACCTTTGTTTAAGATATCAATAAAAAATTATGTTAAGTAATAACTTAGAATGGGATGTCTAAATTATTACTTACAATTTTTCTCGTATTTTAAAATAGCGTAAAAAGTCAGTCATATAAGTAATTTTAAAAGGCAGGAAGTTCATTTTCCACGAGACTTAGCACTCTGTTATATGGAAAAATTGATAAACACGTTATAATATATTTTTAAATAATTTTAATTTATAATTTGCAAGTTTTATCTCCCAACATAAAATAAACTAATAAAAAATTTTTCTTTTTGTTTGCCTACATTAGGTGCAAGCCTGTCTAAAAAATATGATATTAAAGCTATAGTCCAACCTGAGAATACTCCTGATTTTTAGACTTTAATGAGTGACAAAAATGTTTAAAAAAAACAGACAAGTAATATCAAACTAAAGGAAAACATTATTAGGATTTTGTGGCTTGAAATCGAACATTATTACATCCAAAAGTTAGTTTTCACATATCGGACCCCTTGGAAGCTATCAACGCCGCTCGCGGAAAATCTGAAAAGCATTAAAGCGATCCTTTGTCCAAAGTATGCATAAACAATTATGTAATATGACTCAATTTTGTGAAATTTATTATTATCTGCTGTATTTGTGATTAAATACTTTATTCCATGTTTTAATAAAATAGTAGATTTTTCCCTTTCAGAAGTTATTTTTTATTAATATAATTTCAAGAAAGTAATATAAAAATTAGTACTACAGCAAATCAATATTAATAATAATGTAGGAAATTAATACTATAGGTATATTTTGTTGTAATAACATCATTTTTATATAAAACACAAATATACAGCATGATATTTGCACACATTTTCTTTTTTACACATGGGATGCAGTTTTTAGGTGCGTTCGTAATTTTTTTAATACATAGTAGGGGAGAGTGGGGATACTTGAGCATAGGGGATACTTGAGCCACCCCTATTATCTCTACAGTTTGTTAATTTTTCTTTCTAAAACTGCCAATATGGTAACATATTTATAGTTCTGAACATGTAAAAAAGAAATCACACATCTTGGTACCATTTTGAAAGTATAGTGATTAATAGTTGTCTTTTCGCTATCTGAAGTAAATATTTGGGTGCATGGTTTTTTTGTTTTTTTGTAATCAAAGTTTTGTTTAAAGTTGCAACTATATACATACATTCAATAAGCATAATTTCAATTGTATTTTGAGTCTAAAATAGTTCTAATTGCTGCATGCTTCATTTAGTAAAACTCTGGGAAACAAAAATAGTGATAGTGGGGATACTTGAGCCAATGAGAGTGGGGATACTTGAGCCATGTCTTAACCATCCCCACTAGAAATTAAACATGGGTGAAACAAACAAAAAATAAAATTACATCCTTATATTCACTAATAGATATTTTTCTGGAGAAAAGGGAGAATAATTTTTCATTTTATTTTTTTTCTTAAAAAAATAACGACCTAAAAATGTTTAAAAATGTATATTTTTTAAATGAAAATGTCTATTTTATTTTTCGATTTGACTAACAAAATAGCCTGTCTAGATAAATGTAAACATAGTTTTCAATTTAACTTTCATTAAATGAAAATAACTTTTTAAAACGGTTTTACAGGCTATAATCTCTAATACTTTAATTAGTTAGGTCCAACATATTAAAATATTTATTTTTTAATATAACATATTAAGATTAGTATTTTATATTGAAATCTTAACCTCTGTTGCTGTAACTTTTTTTTTTTTTTTTTAACTAAGAAAATTGAAGAAAAATTGGTAGAAAGAGCGCACAAAAACAAGAAAAGCAACAAAAATCCCAGTTCAAACTTACCTACATGGAGCCAAAGAGGAAGACAAAATCTTTTCCTGTGAAATCAAAAAAGTGTTTGAAATAGTAGAATGATACATCTGGCTTAAATTCTGACAGCTACTAAACTAAAAGCATGAGTTCGACAATATCATTAGAGGAAAATTCTGTCAATGATGGTGATGATGTGAAAGAAAACCTTCTGTTGATGGTTGGTTACTAATAAAATATGCCAGAAAGAAAACTGTAAAAATATTTGTTGGATATGTGCTTAATATTTTGAAAATGAAATTTGCCCGAAGAATTGCAGATTCCAAATTTAAATGGCTCTGAACTGAGGATGTTTCTACCGTCGTTACAACTGAAGTTCAAATTATCCTTCGACAACCAGTTTTAACGACAAAAAATGATTGTATTACTAGCTTTGTTTTCTCAATTGGGTTTGAAAGACTTTACTTTTCATAATTTATCATTCTGTAAAATGTTAAAAAAAATAAAGAGAAAAAATTACTTTTGTAGGTATTTTTCCGTAGTGGCTCAAGTATCCCTTCACTATGGCTCAAGTATCCCCGCCATGGGGATACTTGAGCCATGAAGTAAAACAAAAAATAAACATTTATTATACATAGAAAAATAGTTCAAAATTTATTGAAAGTGGTTTTTAGTTGAAGGAAAAATATCAAATTTTCATTTTCAATATTTTATTTTATTCTAAAAAAATATAAAAAAATTTAAAAAATTAAAATTCAAAAAATGGCTCAAGTATCCCCATCTTCCCCTACCTATAATCATCGTTCAGTCCGTCCATCCATCTGCCCATCTGTCTGTTTGCACATAACAGAGAAAAAGCTACCCAACCGAATTATTTAAAATTTAAAATATATAATTTTTGCATAATTTTGTTTAGTCATTTTAAATTTTATTAAAATGGGATGCTAATTTAATAATTACAGGGGCAGTTAAATTTATTCCGTTGCATTACGGCCAATGGAAAAAAATAATTTCAAGTGCATTTTAAAAGTGTTAAAAGATTTGGATCACAATAAAATTGATATGTATCTATGAGGTATATACCAAAATATGCATTCTGTACAATATGCGGTGCAAAGAATATTGGTTATTAATTTACAGAGTTACACAAAAGTATTCCTTTCAATAATGATGAAAGGTAGAACATTGTTTGTAGTGCGTTTTAATAATATTAAATTATTTCGTATTTCACGAAATCTATATGCATTGCTGAGGTTTACTACAAGTTACTTTTTATACAGCAGAAAGAAGATAGTATTTACAGAGATACACAAAAGATTTCAGATACTCAATTACATCCGAAGTACTGTATAACGTTACATCAAAATCTGAATAATTTAAAAATTTCCTTATAATATGAACGCACCTCATTTGCTACGCTTGACAGGCAATTTATAACTAGTTCTTTTCGCGAATGTAAGTGAAACTTTAGAGTAACAGGGTAAGAGTACATTTTTGTTTATTGAGATAAATTGTTGAATAGGAATTATTATTTATGTAAAGCGTTTTCTAGGAGAACTGAAAAGTATTAGCATAGTACGCAATATACATTCAGATCTATAGATAATGTATGGGGCTGCACAAAATAGTTCAGATGCTTTTCCGAATATGAAGTATAAATCCTGCATTTTGATTTATATTTGTTATCGTTCCCTTACAGTTTCTTTGCAACACTGTAAAACATTTGTGTAACGTTACTTTATAAAGCTGGTGGCAGCCTTTCTTCCTTCTATTTTATGGAGTACATAAACCGATATAATCAGTGTAACATTGTAATGTTACACTAGTAATGTAAGTTTAAATTAAATTATTATATAAATGAAAAAAAATACTGCATAAAATTAGAGGCAGCAAGGCTGCCTCCACCTTCAAGGAGTAATGTTGCACAATGTTGTACAGTGAGCATTCCCAATGTATTGTAAAGCCTATACTTTAGTAAGGTTTTTCCTTCGTGATCATATTCGTCATTGTAGCGGAAAGGGGCTAATGGGACATATTTTTTTATTTTTGTCTAGTATGAAAACAAAAATACACATTTTATCATTTTTAATCCCAATTTCTGTTTTAGTTGAATAAAAAAAAAAAAACGTTCATAAAAAGTAAAAAAAAAAAAATCCTTTCTTTGTGTTATATTAATTTTTGTACTTTAATACAATTGTCGCATTAGCCCCCATACGCGGGGACAATTGGGACACAGTGAAGGTCTATTGGGACATTCCCTGTAATTAAAAAAAAATATTTAATGAATGACAAAAAAAAAAAAAAAAAAAAAAATATTAACAAACGCTAGGCTGCACATGTGAAAATTGTTGTGAATCAAATTTAAGCATAGGACATCTTAATTCCACTAAATATTTTGACATTTTTAGCTTCAAAAGAATGTAATCCTCAATCACAAAACATTGGTCACAAAACTGTCCAATCTAGAAAATCAAAATCGTTTCTTTAATTTTTTTAAATGCTGTGCTAATATTTCTAACAATCTAATTAAATGATACATAAAGTGAAGACAAACAAACTATTACAACGTTGTTTTAAAGATATATCGAGTCATGTAGGTTATCATTAAAATGTCCCATTAGCCCCCACATGAAATATCCCATTAAACCCCACTATACGCAAATTTATAATTTGAGACATAATTATTTACATTTTTATTCACCTGTACTAATTTTTGCAGTACCTATAAATGTATTTAAATGAGAAATAAGTATCCTGTATTGTTTAAAAATAGAAACAATCGTAAAAAAAAAAAAAACTTTTGCTTGTTCGAAATAAATCATGATTTTTTCTAAAGAGAAATCAGTTCCATGGCTGACCCCCCTCCCCCATGCTGAAAGTGTGTGTTAGACCTATTGCCATGAGGACCCAGCATTCATTCTCATGTGAATAAACGCACTCGTCACCAAATTTTCAAAATGAATTATTAAAAAAATACTTTCTGAGATTTATTTCAGTTTTCAAAAGCATTTTCCAACTTTATATGAAGTATATCTAGCAAAGGATTAATTAAATAATTACATAGATGTTTATGAGTTGTTTTGCAATATAAATATAGTACAAAAACAGTCTACATGAGAAATGGATTCACCATGAAATTTAATGGCGTAAATTTTAGAATGATGTGTAAACAAAGAAAGAAATTTAAAATATAGTGTATTTTGCAAAACTTAATAAAATAAATAGCTTGTGCGGAGCGAGCAGAAAGTTTTTGTGCTAATTAAAAAGAATGTTATAATACTAAGGTGTTGTAGACCTAAACCTAATTGTCCATAATAAAAATAATTAATTGAATATTTAATGTGAAATAAATTTAAATGGGGAAGAATGAAAAAACTTCTGCATCAGGAACAACTATGAATAACTCTGATCTAATTATCTGCAACCGACATTGTTTTTTGTCTTCAACTGTCAAATAAAAATTCTTTTCAATCTGATTTCTTTCATATCTGATAGACGTTTATATGTAAAGAACCAGTTTACCATTGCAACAATTTTCTGTGTTTTTACATATACGGCTGAGTTGACAAATTCAATGCATTTCAACTTTCAGTTTAAAGTAAATTTCGAATATATATATATATATATATATATACACTACATATTTAATTTATAAATGTAAAGAGTGAAAAAAAAATAATTCCTACTATTTTCTTAAATATTAATATTTTTTTCCATTTCTGTTAAATTTTCAAATGTGTATTATATAAGATTAAGCACGGATTTTTACATACATTTAATATTACACTTGCTATATTTTTTTACTGATATATAATGTAATGATATATTAATCAAAAAACGATAAAAAACGACACATTTTCATTTTCTTTTCCTTTTTAAAAAAACTAATAAAAAATCTAAAAGTTAGTTTTATGCCCAGATTTATCTCACACGATAAAAACACATAGAAAAAAGTTTAAATTTCTGTTTCAAAGAAAAAAATGTTAGCGATTTTAAAACAGGCAAGAAACAATAATATCAACATATTGAAAACGATATTTAAAGTTTTAGTTTGTGTGAGTAATTTCGCTGGGTGTATAAAAAAAATACAATATTTCGCGATATATTTGCCGTATGGAGAGAATTCAGGTGACAAAATAATCACTATTAAAGAAGCATTCATGTAATATTAAAAAATGAAAATCGATTTTTTCACTAGTTTTGAGTCCCCTAAAATTTTTTACATAACTCATTAAAATTCAGAATTCTAATTGTTGGCATTGAATAGTATCATTTCTAATTAATATATAATGTTCTTTACAAAAATAACATTAATATTTAAAAATAAAATAGAAATATTTATCGTTTTATGTGTTTCCCTTCGAAACACGAATAATAGAAAGTAAACGTAAGAAAAATGTACAAAAAAGCAAAACATCACTTTACAAAACGTCCGACTTTATAAATTTAGTGCAAAAGTTAGAGCATATTTCCATATGCAGCCGTAGGATATTTACATAACACAGAAACTTAAATGAGTTGGAAGATTGTGATTTCTCATTTTAAACTTAGTTCAGATTTCGAAGTGTTCCTAGAACGTCACAGACATATAAGAATTTATGTGAAAAGTAAGAAAGTATGAAGCGAATCTAGAGTTTTGATTTGGAAAATCGGGACGCTTGACAGGACAATTTGAAATATGGAATTGCAAAACTTTCATATTTATGAAAACAATAAATCGCTGTTTTAGCTATTGGTATAATTTAAAGAATTAAAAAAATAAGCCTAAAAGTATATGCTAGGAGCAAAATTTAATTAATTCTAAAAGTAGAGAGTGTTCGTCAAAATTTAACGGTATATAACTTCAAGGTTTCATTAGAATAATTCTCGAATTTTTAATTAGTTGCTTTTAAAATATTTATTGAAATCGTGACAAAATTCTAAATTGCATAAATGAGCCCCATTTCCTTAAAGCGATAGATGGTGTTGTCATTGTGACCTATTCCATTAAGTAGAGTAGTTTAAGCTTACATAATTTTCTAATAAAAAAGCTATAATTTACTAATAAATATGCTTGCTTTTTATCAAAAAATTATCTAAAATCACTGGACAGAATATTTATTTTTGCATACTACACCCTTTTTCTCGCTCTTTTTTCGTTCTTTCTTTATTATTTTTTAATAATATTATAAGTTTAATTTTTTATTATTATTATTTAACAACGACTATTAAATTCTGCCATAAATTTTATTTTATCAGTTTCATTCTCTCGAAACTAAATTTAAAACTTGATGGATCTAAAAATTTATAGTATATATTTTTCATTACTCAAATTTTATTGTTATTATTGTAATTTGAATTTTATTATTACTTCATTTAGTCATCATACTATATGTTTCGCTTGAAACACAAGTAATAGAAAGTAAAGGTTAAAAAAATGTATACAAAAAAGCAAAGCATCACGCAACAAACCTCCGCTTTTATAAATTTAGAGCAAAAGTTAGAGCTTATTTCAATATGCAGCCGTAGGCTATTTACGTAACACAGAAAATGGAATGCGCTGGAAGTATGTGATTTCTCATTTTAAACTTAGTTTAGATTTTGAAATATTCTTGAACTTCACTGACATATAGGAATTTATGTGAAAAGTAAGAAAGAATAAAACTTATGAAGAGTTTTGATTTGAAAAATCGGGAAGCTTGACAAAGCCTTTTGAAAAGAATTAAGGGCAAAACTTTCATATTTATGAAAACAGTAATATGTCGTTTTTAGTTATTGAACCAATTAAAAGAATTAAAAAAATATAATTTTAAATAAAATATATTCTTAAAGCAAAAGTTAATTTAATTTTAAAATTAGATAGAGTCCGTTAAGATTTGATGGCAAATAACTTCAATGGTTCATTAGAATATTTCTTAAATTCCTAATTTGTTGCTTTTAAATTAATTATTGATATAGTTACAAAATTATATATTGTATAAATGATTCGAATTTCTTTAAGAAAATGAATAGTGTTGTCAGTTTAACCTATTTCGTGAATTGGAGTAATTTAAGCTTATAATATGCTTGCTTTTATAATAAAAGAAACACCTAAAATTACTGGACAGAATGTTTTATTTTGCTTACTACAGTCTCTTTCTCTCTCTTTATTATTATTTTTAACAATAATTTTTGTTTTTATTTTTATTTAACTACGACCATTAAATGATGCCATGAATTTTACTTTATCAGTTTCATTTGCTAGAAACCTAAATTTGAATCTTGATGTAACTAAAAATTTATTGTATATACTTTTTATTACTTAAATTTTATTATTATTATTATTATTTGAATTTAGTATTACATCATTTAGTTATCATATCATATGTTTCACTTGAAACATGAGTAATAAAAAGTAAAAGTACGAAAAATACACAAAAAAGCAAAGCATCACGCAATAAACCTCCGCTTTTATAAATTTAGTGCAAAAGTTACAGCTTATTTCAATATGCAGCCGTAGGATAGTCACGTAACACAGAAACTTGAATGAGTTGGAAGATTGCGGCTTCTCGTTTTAAACTTAGTTCCGACTTTGGAATATTCCTAGAAATGCACTGACATATAGTAAATAATGTTAAAAGTAAGAAAGAATGAAATGTATCTGGAGTTTCGATTTGAAAAATCGGAACGCTTGACAGAGCATTTTGAAATATGGAAGTGCAAAACTTTCATATTTATGAAAACAGAAAATCGTCGTTTTTAATTGGTGGAATGATTTAAAGAAATAAAATAAAAATTAAGTTTATATAAATTATAGTGCTAAAAGCAATATTTAATTTAATTCTAAAAGTAATTAGTGCCCCTCAAGATATGGCGGTAAATAACAAGAATGTTTCATTAGAATAATTCTGAATGATTTAATTAAATTCTTTAAATTAATTATTTCAATCATGACAAATTTCTATATTCTTATATAAATAATTCTCATATTTTTAAAACAATAAATGATGCTTTCAATTTAACCCTTAAGCGGTAACCATGGGTCACTAGTGCCTCGGTCAAATTTTCTTTCCTTGCTAGCTTAGACGAGAGAGTGGGGAGCGGGACTAAACTACCCTGAAAAAAATAGTACACTAGTAGGCTATTAGCTCCCGAAACGCCGATGTTTTAGTGCGTTCACAGCCGACGTAAGAGCCAGTCAAAATTTCGAAAAGGCACGAGTGACCCAGGGTTACCATTTACGTTGACGAAAAGTGTAAGGTAAGAAAAAAATTGTTTGGTTAGGAATTGATGTTTTTTTCATAAAAAATTCATAAATGTGCATTTTGTGACACAAAGAAGGACAAAAAAACCTTTATTTGCTGCAGCAAGTGTCACAGACCTGTATGCGAGGAACACAGACATCAAATCTGTTTCGATTGTCTATAAATGATGATATCAGTGTTGCTGTAATTTTTCATTATTATATTTTTTGTTTAATTAAATAGAGTTTGATAATTAACATAATTTTCATAAATAAAATTGATTAAAATCTAATAAAATTTCTATTTCATTGTAAATTGTACCTATTTATAAGTTAAAAAAACGTCATTTTTATGCTCAAAACTTAAGCATTTTTTTTAATTTATACCGGCTATTTTTATTTTCTTTGTAAAAGTACCGTTCTTGATTTTCAATTTCCCGTTTGAAACAGCAAAAAATGTCAATTCTATCCAAAGTTATGATTTTTTAAAGAAAATGTGCATTTTTCACATTTTTATTTGTTTATTTAAACATATTGTTTAAACAAATTAATAAATCAGCAATATTGTGACTGATTCTTGTTCAAGGGTAGTTGATGTAATATCATGATTTTTTTTAGAATTTTTAAAGCACATTAAACCACTTTTTACAGCGCTAAGCACGAGTGACCCATGATTACCGTTTAAAGGTGCCAACACGTTACCGTTTAAGGGTTAAACTGTTTAATGAATTAAAGAATTTTTCGTTTATAATTTACAAGCAAAGTATGCTTGTTTTTCATATGAAAATTACCTAAAAATGCTGGGAAGAATATTTGTTTTTACAATAAAATTAGTTCTTTTTAAATTAATTATTGAAATCGTAATAATTTTCTATTTTGAATAAATGATTCCCATTTCTTACGGCAAAAATGCTGTTGTCAGTCTACCAATTCCTTGAATTGAAGAAATTTATATTAATATTTGACAACTAAATATACTTGCTTTCTATCAAAATATTTGTAATTTGATGGTGATAAAAATTTATAATGTACATTTTCTATTACTTGAATTATATTATTAATAATTCTAGAATTTTATTATTACTAGAATTATTCATAATTTTATAAATTTGTTTGAAAAAGTAGTAATAGGAAGTAAAAGAAAAAAAATATGTAAAAAAGGCAAAACATTCCCGAACAAAACCTCCGATTTTACAAATTTACTGCAAAAGTTAGAGGTTATTTCAATATGCAGCCGTAGGATATTTACATAACACAGAAACTTAAATGAGCTGGAAGATTTAAACTTAGTTCCGATTTGGAATATTCGAAGAAATACACTGGCATATAGGAAATTATGAGAAAAGTATGAAAGAATAAAACGTGTTTAGAGTTTCGATTGGAAAAATCGGGACGCTTGACAGGGTATTTTGAAATATGAAAATGCAAAATTTTCATATTTATAAAAACAGTAAATCGTCGATTATAGTTAATGGAATAATTTAAAAAGTATATATAAAAAAAAGTAAAAGCAAAATTATATTTAATTCTAAAACTAGATAAACCGTCAACGACCATTAAAAACTGCCGTGAATTTTATTTTTATCAGTCTCATTCTCTAAAAACCTAAATTTGAAATTTGATGTAGGTAAAAATTTATAATATATATATTTTGTTATTTGAATTTTACTTTATATTTTTATACTTTTTGTAAAATAATAAACCTTGGATATCAGGTAATTTCTTTTATAGGTAATTTCAAGATAATATCTTCTTAAATGAATGTTTCTTTTCTCTTTTCGTTATATTTTTTACGGAAAACAATAGTAAATACTTTTGTTTCAGATACACATATATTTTTCATAAATGGTCAGAAAATATAATAAAAGTTGTAGATGAGCTAAATTTATTTTATTGATAATTACATGCAAAATTAATTAATGGAATAATGAAATTAAAAAAAAAAAAAGTAAAAGCAAAATTTTATTTAATTCTAAAACTAGATAAGCCCATCAACGACGGTTAAAAACTGCGGTGAATTTTATTTTTTTTTCAGTCTCATTCTCTAAAAGCTTAAATTTGAAGCATGATAGAGCTAAAAATTTATAATGTATATTTTTTATTATTTGAATTTTATTTTACATTTTCATATCTTTCGTAAAATAATAAACCTTGGATATCAAGTTAATTTCTTTCATAATTAATTTCGAAGTAATGCCTCTTATAGGAATGTTTCTTCTTTCTTTTTCTTTTCTCTTTTTACGAAAAAGAATAGAATTTTTTTTATTTCTGCACATACATTTTTGATAAATGATCAGAAAATATAATAAAAATTGCAGATCAGCTAAATTTATTTAACTGACTATTACTTGCAAAATATTTTAGTTTAAATATTTTAAATATAAATTAATCATTGCTTCTCAATATTGTTGAGTGTTAAATTTTATTTAATGATAAAATATTCAAATAATAACAGTCATATACGAATTAAATATTGCGAGAAATACTCGATGGTTGCTGACTCAGTTAGCGTAAAAGTGAAGCATTGGCCCTGTAAGCCAAGGATCTGGGTTTGATTCCTGGTCTTGCTAATTTTTCGCTCAGTTGGTAACATTGAATTCATTGAGAAATTTACCAATCAATTTGACTCTTTAAAATGTTATATTAACAAAAGTAATAATAAAATTAAAAATATCTAGCTTCTCTTCCTTATAAAATATGTAATCATTGGAAGGAATTTTTCACGGAAATATTACAAAATTAATTTAACCCGGCTTTGGCTCAAACCTGCGTCCTCTATAAAAATTCAGAGCTTAAACTGCTACTTTATCCCTCTACGCCATCATGAACTTGTTCTATTACGTTTTAAGTTAAAGTGGTTGTTCGGAAACATTTCACGCTTATGCATATTTGGGAAAAAGGATCTGGAAACAGATCTAAAAAATAGCTCTGTGTTTTATGACAGCCTTAATTTGAATTTAAAATATCAATTGTATAACAAATTTATCAAATAAAACACATTAATTTGCTTATGTTGAGAAAATATCTGAAGTATTATACACATTTTTAATGGGTCGTCAACAGAAAATAAGTAATGTGTTTAACAAAAGTATAATTTAAATATTTTAGCTATATATTTTAAGTTTGTAATTAGTAGTATTGAGAGCATTAATATTTGCGCGTAATAATACCACACATATTATTTGTAGCATTTACTAAAACTGTTATATTATTTGCCGTCATTTTAAGTTTAGTGATTGTACTTATAATAAAATCTACCTCACAATAAATTTTAATAATTTTTAAATACATAGGAAGTCGGGAATAAAATATGTTTTATTAAATAATGATTTGAAAATATAAATATTTTTATTTGTAACTAAGCCTAGATAGTGAAAATTTAAAAAATGATTAAATATTATCATTAAATTATGAAAGTAATGACATAAATTTCTTTATCACATTCTTTATTTTGAAGCACAAATAAATTTAAAAATATATTTATTTTGATTGACATCAGTTATAAAGCAATAGACCACACTAAAAGCGCAGACGTGCATTTAGGTTGGTGCAGACGTCCATATAATCTTAATAAGGATTTCACACATAAATTTCAAACTTGTTATAATTAATTGATTTTCACATATCATCTTTTAAATAAATTTAATGTAAGATTATAGTAAAAATATTAAGAATTTATATTTTTCATGAAAAAGAAAGAATCTGATATAATATTCCATTAATTTTGCGTTTCATATTTAAAATTGAATAAAACACTGAATAAGAAACGTAAATAATGGGATATTGCAATCGATAAATATTTTTCTCTCTCGTACATTTTAATATTTCTATAATTAGATACAAATTTTAATACTTTAATACCTAATTACTATACCTACTTTCATTTTCATTTTACATTTCTGCTTCAGGAAATTAATCCAAATAAAAACGAGACATCCTTGATCATGGTATTTATTAAGACCAGCAATTTTTCGTTATTCAGTTATTCATCAATTGCTTACGAATAGCCAACTTAACAGAATTTAAAGTTTTCGTTTTTTATGAGCTGCCGATGGACAATAAACCTAAGAAAAATTGAGATAATTATTCAAAAATCGCTGTAGGTCCTGTTGGTCATAGTTTAAAACATACTGAAAAGTTTTTATTGAATTCTATACATAAATTCTTGCACTCTTTCTGTGGTATGATAATTAGAAAGTTACAAAACTTTTATTACAGTGTCCCTTTCCAAGAGAATACTTCCAAATTAAAAAAGAATTTGCCGGTTGTAGCCCAAAATATAAAAATTTGTGTTTCATACACTTTTTGATGGTAAAGTGACGACAAACATACACACGGAAACACGGACATAAAAATGTCTTTGTTCCATCTGTAACCCTAAACTGTGTAAATTCATCAAGAAAAAAATTCGAAAACAATTTCAATTAGAATATTTTCTTCCAATGAAAATATAAGAAAACAAAAATTCCTCATGTTTAAAAAAGCTTTTAGTCAGAAAAATTCCATTAAACATGGATGTCATTTGTACTCGATCATGGTCATCATTTTTTATTCTTTAGAACTTACTTGGCATACTATGACGTTAACTTCTCAGTGAAAAGTTTACAATTCTTATTTATAGTATTTATAGTATTTTGTATATAATACCGTTTATCTTCATAATAAGCTCTTGATGAAAACATAACTTATTTAGATAAAATGGTTTTATCTTTAAAAAATACAAGACTAAAAGGATTGGTTCTTTACAAACTCATATTTTAATAAAAACGTACTGCTGTTGTTTCGCAGAATTTTCGTTTTTCTTATTTTTTTTATCTTTTTCAATAAGGTATACTCTTTATTTAATACTCCTTAAAACGCCTAAGAAATATGTCACTACTGTTTCCAAAAAAAAAAAAATCTTTTTTTTTTTTTTCAGATTAGATTTGCTTAATATTTACCTTCGAATTAAAAGCCTTTTGACTGTTAAACTGAGAATTTGCAATATTTCTGCAATGAAATAAGGCAAAACGATTTCTTCGAATATTTGAGTAAAATAAACGCACCTCTTAAGTGTGATAATGTGTTGCTTTAAACAGATATTTGTCACATACAATACATATTAATGTTCATATGGATGTGGATACTCTTTCCCATAATGATTCCCAACTGCAATAGGAAATGTGTAATACTTTCTCATGAGAATAGACGAAACAACAGAAACTCAACGAACAATAAACCTGATGACTTGATGATTTGCATCACCTGTCTGGGCACAAAATGCTTAAATTCACATCAGATTTCCATTTAGTGTTGTTCCAGACTGACAGTCAAACCTCTCATAGCTCAAACAAATTATTAGCTGATGCATTTCAACGAAAGTATCTTTTCTCCCCTTTAAAACTTTATATATATGGTCTATGTCCTATAAATAGAATGTGGGCATTAATCCAGATATTTAAGTGTGTTACTTCTATGTAAGCGAGACATCAATAAGAAGCACCAATTACCCAAGTTAATTACACACACATACATATATTATGTGGCTTAATAAACCAGTAAATTTTAATTTTTCATGTTTTGTTGAACATATAAAAATTTACATGTCAGAATAATCTGAAATTCCAGGATTAAAAAGACAGATTTGACCTATATTTATCAATATATAGATTGATAAGAAGGAAAATTAGAGGCCAACAAAAAATCAACGACTAATAATAATATTTGTGATATCCTGGCAATTAAAATGCACGAAAGGATCTATTGTACAAAATACAAATTTATTCATACTATTCACCATATTTTATGATTTTGTGTAATAACAACATATTTATATTCACAGAAATATAGAGATTTCATTTTAATTTTTAAAAAATACTCACATGTTTTTAGCTTATTTTATGCAGGGTTTTCAACCAAATTTAACGTCAAATAAAAAATTTGGTAAAATGATGTAGAAACAATATGATGCATTTTAAATACAAATAAATTAAATATTTTATGAAATATATGCAGCTGTATGATATGATATTTATCTGTGAATGTGCGAACAATAACAGTGATCTTTTTACATAAATTAAATTTAACTGTATGTAGTAACTCGTAAAATATTCCAGTAAAATATCATGAAAATTCAGAAAGATATCATCGATAGATTTAACTGGTTTTTAGATGCTCTCAAAAAAGCATCTGATTGATAAGGAATTTTCTACAAATTGTTATTTCTTATTAACTGACATTTAAGAAAAAGTTAGTATCTTATAAAAATCAATAAGTAGGTATGGAATAATTGTTTTGAGTTTGATACTCCAATTTATTATCCAATAGATTTGTTCTGGAAAGTATAAAAAAATAACATTAATAAAAATGAAAAAAGTGAAAAATAAAGTTGACAATTTGTGGAAAGTCCTTACGTTATCTTTAGCTCATGCGCATATAAACATTATTTCATACAACTACTGTCTTTTCACAAAATTTTCAATACATTTACATTCCAATTACACTATATTTTTTATACTTTTTTAATTTTTCTAAAACAGGTGTTAAATTTGGTAAAGTAATTGGAAAAGCCCGCATAATATAAGCTAAAAACATACCAGAATTTTTTGAAAAAAAAGTATTTATTTTTCTGAATATTCATGCTATTCCTACACAAATTAGCAAGTATGTTGTGCAGTATTCACAAATTTCTATTCTGCACCGATAGATCATTTTGTGTATTTTAATTTACAAAATGATCCAAAATATTATTATTTTAGTTGATTTTTTGTCCCCCCTCTAATTGTCCCTCTTATCAAATCGACGTTCATAAATATGAGATCAAACCTGTTCTTTTTAATTCTCAAATTTCAGAAGAATTTGATTAGCATATTTTTAAATATTTGACAACAATACCTCAAATAGAAAGTGTCCGATCATTAACCTCCATATAGTATGCACATGTACATAAAATATTTATTTATCTTTGAAATTGTATAATTTAAAACGCACAAAAGTTTTAACTTAATTTTCAAGTACTAAAGCATACATGTAAATCTTTCGAAAAATGAAGCAAAATCCGAAACAATGATGTTTCCGTAAAATGGTTGTTTTTATTATGAAATTTAATTCTTCAGGGAAGAAAGTAAAAAAAAATGCTATTTTATATAAAAAAAAGATAAAGTAGAAAGAAAGCGAAAGGTTATGTGGTCATGATTTTTACAAAATAGTACCAGACTCTCTATTTATATAAATAGTAACTTTTATTCCTGTAACAAAGGCAGAGAAAGTTTAATTGAAAATATCATTTACAGAGATAAATGACTTAAATTCAAAACTTGTGAAAGGTGAAAAGTTGTAAACACACCGATTTTTTTTTTTTAAGAAAAAGTATTTTTTTTAATTTCAACTTAAAATATATTTATAATATTAGAAAATATAAGTTACTTCTTTTGAGTCACATAGTATATGCGTTTAAATAGTACATACATGTTTAAATAGTACATTCACATAGTATAGACGTTTAAATGATTTTAATTGTAATATTTTTTCTAATACCATATAAAGCTATTCAGAACACCAATTCCAAAACTTTTTTCTATCTCATGCTTGTTAATGCTTCAAAATTCGCTATCACAGAGAAATATTAAATGGCAATCTGTGTCCATCAGGAGGAGTTTAAAGATATAAAAATCTGTGTGTTCGTTTATTGCAGAAAGTCTGGCAATTCAACAAAACGCAGCATAGAAGAGTCCCCTATTCAGTAATTTACACCAAAAGCAAATGAGAAGCTTCTTATGTCAATCACTTTTAGAATCTGAAGTTTTAAGAAAATCTGTGCAATAGTTATTGAGATGGAGCTATAGTAAAATCGTAAAAAATCTAGCATAAAAGCGACATATGTTGAGCGATTTTCACCAAAGTCTAATCAGCAGTATTATAATTCAAGAAATATTTAAATCTTAACTTTGAGAAAAATTTATGTACTATTTCTTGAGATAAAGCTATTGGAAAAATTATGAAAATGCAGTACAACATCCACGTATTAGGCGATTTTCACCAACACGCATTCACATTAATTAATTTTTTCCATTGACCAATTTTTCACAAATTTGTCACACCGTGACTTCACAAAATGGTCACAATGTGACGTAACAAACGAGCTCTAAACTGGCTATAACGACTTCACATTTTAGTCACTGTGACTTCACATCGACTTCACGTGACGTCACCATGCCTTACGGGTATTTCTTACACATTAAGCTTTAACAAAAGTTTTAACACAAAATTCTATTTGTTGTTCCCATTTTCCATATCTTTTAGTAAATAATTATTTTAGTTTTCTCTCTAAATTTTTTAATTATTTTTTGCATGCTTAAAATGGCGTATTCTTACATTTGAGTCAATATTTCTCAAATCGGAGTTGTAGAGTCACAAAGGGTTAATATTAAAAATCTTATTAAATTATATCGAAAGCATAATGCCTAAAAAAAGAGAACATCTTCTGTCAAACTTCAACTTAATGCTTTTTTAATTACATCACAAACTTTCATAATGAAATGGTACAACATTTTGTATAAAATTACTGCAAGTTACTTTTTTAACCTCCTGACTACCGCGACCGGATTTTTTCGCACACTAAACTGCAGGTTTCACTGCAACATAAACAATATTTAAGTCAATATAATTCTACAAATAAAACCCAGTTTTGAAAATTTAAATTAGGATTAATACTCTCAAAGATTATACACCTATACGTAATAACATATTTTGTATCAGGCTGAAAAAAAAACATCTTTTTTTAATATTTTTTATAAATAAAAGAGAAAACAACAATACAGTTTTACCCTTTTGCTGGGCAGTCAGGTGGTTAAGGATTTTATTTGTTTCATTTTGTTGCATAAATACTTGCACAAATACTTAAAGAAATTACAATTTTATCTTAGTTATAAGCTTTGAATAAATTTGTTGGATTTTTTAAAAATAGTAATCTAATTTTAGATTATGTTTCGTAAAGCAAGAATCATTTTAAAAATTGTAATTTTAAAAATTGTATACGTTAATACATTACCGAATACAAATACTTAAAAAAAATAAGTAAATAAAAAATAAATTGCTAATAGCTTTTAAATTACATGTTTAATCCCAAATTCCGTGATTTTTTTAAATGTACAATTAATCATAAATTGTTGATATTATGATTATGATTAATGTTATTTTTTTTAAGTATAAATGATAAACAACTATAATTGTTTTTGTTGGTATGTATATATTGTTAGAGTTCAAATGAAAAATGAAACCTCCAGCGGCATTTTTAAAAAACTTGTCAAACAATACAGTGTAGAAAATTTGTCTTTTCCCTTCTTACACTAAGATAACGCTTAAAAAATACAAAAGAAATATAAATCAATATAATGGCAAAAAAGTAAATTGAACATCTGAGAGGAGGTTCTTTCTTTCAGTACGTAATTTATCAGACAAATTTTGTTGGTGCTTTTTTACAAACTGAATAGTTGCTGTTAGAAAAACGAAATTATAACTTTTCTATAATCATCTTGTCATTTATATTTTGTTTTAATACAACTCATTAAAAAAATATTTTTTTTTTTATAATCTTTCCAATTAAATTTGGATATTTCATTTTTATTAATCAAAATATGGTATTTTAAATTTTCAAAAAATTATTGAAAAAAAATTTTTTTTTGATATTTTTTTAAATTGAAGAATAAGAAAAAAAGTTTCGAAGTGAAGTCAAAATAGTGCATAGTTTTATTTTATTTTTTAGAGACATCAATAGCATGATGTATATACAGTGTTTGAAGAAACCTTCGGTTCCATCTATTAAGGGAGTATTCATGACTCAAAATTAATAATAAAAGGATATATTAAATACAACAACATATATATATATATATATATATATATATATATATATATATATATATATATATATATATATATATATATATATTAGAAACGAGCAAAAATTAAATAAAGTTGCTAAAAATACAAGCAGAAACATTTCAATACTGACATCGGCCGAAACTTATTTAAAAGAAAGTCTGTAAGATCGACCAATAAATCCATAAAAGATGTCTACATCTAAGTTTTAAAAGAACTGAAGAAAACTCTTTGTAAAACATAACTTGAAACAAATTAATTAATGCTAAATTAATATTTATACTTATTAATGTAATTTATATTATATAATAATATGTATATAATAATATTATATTTATAAATATTAATTAATATTTAAAACATTATTAATATTCAAACAATAAAAATAATTATAAACATTCAAAAAATTTACTACTTCTAATGTTAAATCACATTTTCGTATTTTTATTAATATCTCCTAAAATTATGCTCCTAATAGGCTAACTCTTTTTGCAGAAGTAATACGAAAATCCCCTACAAAAATATGTTGAAATTGAGAAATTTAAAATTTTATGATATAATTTATGAATTATGAAATTAATGTTCGAAAAAAAATACGAATTGCAATCTAATTTCTTTTTTGATAAATTTAGATTTCTTAGATCTTGATTCATGGAAATCCAAAATTTCAATTTTTTCTTCCAAGTAGTTTGCTTAAAAAACGGCAAAATTATGGTTTAAAGGACCATCTACGATGAAAGTGACTAGATATTTTGAAACTTTTTACGCTATCCTGTAACACAGCAGTCTTCAATGTCTGCTTGAATGGCGCCTATATTGCCTTCACCTAGAAGGGGGCTTCCTCGGTCAACTAATGAGTACCGAACTTTAATACAGCCCTTAAAATATGCTCGTATTAAAACAATTAATATCCCGGAAAATTATCAAATGAATTACATGAAAGTTTGTTTTTAGACTAATTTAAGGGTTTAAAGTTTATTTATGATGTCAGAATTGTGTATTGCTATTGAAAAATGTTAGGATTACTTTTAATATATATATAGCCCCATAAGCATATTTTCTATGCATTATTTAAACATAGGCTTTATTTCTAATCGTTCGGTATCAGTAATTTTTTCTACTATATTTTGTTTAAGAGTTTAGTAGCAGGTATTTACTTCTTTTTATCACCAGTGTACACGTTATATTCTCACATTATAGTCAGATAAGCTTTTGTTCATACTATAGCAGGCAACAAAAAAACTTGACATTACTCACAAAGACGAATTTGCTTAGACGAGTGATAGGAGTAAACAAACTTTAAATTGATAATATTTGGTGATCTGGACAAAATTTTATCCGTAGTCAGCCGAAAAATAGAATTTCACTGTCCAGATGCCATACTACGCTGCTCAAAAAAATTAAAAGGAGCAAGAAAAGAAGTTAGAAAAATCGTGCAAGATAGCTATCTATTGGCATAAAATAGATAGTACACGCGTATCAATGCGCAATACAGAAAAAAGATAAAATAAAAGTAACTAAGCTTTAATTCTTTGAAAAGATTGAAAAAAAACAACAACAAAAAAACAACAAAAAACAAGAAAAGATGATTTAGGGCAACAATTTGGCTACATGCCAGTGATAAATAAAGTATAGTTTAGAAAGGATGAAATGTTTTTAATATCGTGTGTGGTCTCCTCAAACAGCTAAAACAGCTTCACTCTCTTTTTTATAGATGCGGTGATGTTATTGATAACACTTTGAAAAAATATTGTTCCAATATTAATTAAGTACAATCTTCATGTCTGAGAAAGTAAAACAGGCTTTGATCTCGCAGCAATACGTCGTCCGAGCATGTTATAAACATATTCGATAGGATTCAAGTCATAGGAAAGCACGCTGGCCATTCCATAAGCTGTATTTTTTCAGTTTCGAGCATGTTTCCTACAATACGAGTTGTATGTCGTCTGTGGTTATCATGCTGGAACACAAAGGAAATCTCCAATGGCTGCAGCGTAAGATATGACATGAGGTCTCAATATCTCGTCTGCATAAGTTTGGGCTGTCAAAGTACCATTCCAAATGATATGCAGGTCCGTACGTCCACCTATGCTGGTCCCACCCCAGACGATCAAAGCTAATGAGTAGCATTCTCTGTTCTGTTTCCATGAGCTATTAACAGTATATATCGATCGTCCGTTTCTGTAGTGGCGCGTGGCAGACCTTGTCCTGGTCGACGTCTGACATTCCCTTTTACTTGGAATCGATTCCACATCCTTGCATGGACACTTCTTGCAATTCCAACAGTGTCCGCATCATTTCGTTGTGTTTACCTGGATTCAATTCTGCCTATAATATACCATAGCATGGATTCTGATAAATTACGTTGTTGTGACATTTGCAAATCGCACTTTCTCAAAGAAAAAAAATGAGCAATTTAATTTCACAGTTAAGGCAATGAAACAAAGATTTCTGCAACATCCAGATTTCTGCCCTTATGTTCCTTATTTGATTTTTGACGCCATAAACTTTTATTTGCATATGAAGTTTTCTTTTTCTGTTTCCTGCTAGGTGTAGGTGTTTACGCGAGTTCGTTAAAACCGTGTTATCTCCTAATTGTTTTGAGCAGAACTATAAATTGAACTATTATAGTTGAGAATCTCGTAATATGGAAGCTATCATTTTTAATTCGCTTACAGCATTAATCTGAACTTTTTGCTTAAGAAAAAAACTAATAAATTTTATATTATAATTCTTTTAAAACTGTAGAGCTAAATTAGATTCATTTTTTCTGCAAACATTGAGTATATGATCCCATAGACTTTATGGGATTAAATGCAATACACGGGACATAGAATTGATTTTTTCTATTTATTAAATAATAGTTCACCCAACTGCTTTCAATTTACAAAAGATACTGCTATAGTGGGAAATATTTTGAAATTTTAAAAAGTAGTTCATCTCGTAATTTTTTTCCATAGTTTTCATTGATCGTTTTAATCGTTATTATAAATGGCAGAGGGAGAATAAATTTTGCTTTTTTTCTACCAAATTATTAGAGGCAAGTCAAAGTTATTGAAATAAATTTCAAATACAAGGAAAACGGCTGTCTTCTTTTGACAAATACTATATATTTTAATTATTCAATAATGTCATGTGGTTCAATGTAGGCCAGTCAAATTGTCATAAATAGATGCAAAAATTCTGCTAGAAGATTTTATGATTTTAAACTGTTTATGGAGATGCTATTAACAAGAATTAATGGTTTTCCAACAAAATATCTCGAGGCTAAATTTTGTGGAGCCAAAAAACCGCAAAATTTTCGGACTTTTTTCAGTTTTTTGCCTATAACTCAAAAATTATAAAATTTTTGCGTGCCATGCTCAGTTACAAAAAGAAAGAGCATCAAATTCTCTACAAATTTAATATTAAAACTGTTTCTCCAAAGCCAATATTAAGCGCGCTACAGCTTTCTAAAAGTGACTCTTTTATTTAACTTTGTGAAAAAATTGCAAAAACGAAAATTTGACACAATTTTTCATTATTTTATCCTCGTTAATGTAACTTATTTAAACTACAGGTATTTGCATAATAACAATCATGATGAATTACAACGGTAACATTGTAAAAAAATAAGAACATTATAACTTTTCTGTATTTAGAGCTTTAGTGGAGAACATTAATATTATGTGTTTAACTGAATGTAAGTAAAAAATACTTACAGTTACATTTTTACATCCCCTCCTTCTTGGTAAATAATGTCGTCGACATTTTCGTAGTTTATCCCATTACATTTTTTTACAAATTGCCGAGCATTTGAGTTTTAATTTATGAAAAGAACATGCTTTGCTGCACCCTTTTCTACAGCTGCATGACACAACAGGGAGCAAGGATTCAAGTGCCGGGTCTTGGCACATTTGAACTGGCTGAAAGGGAACCTGTGAGCCCACCCACATCCTTCAGGAGGGATGTTGTTTCCTAGCCTAGCTTGTACCTGATGATAACATCGGAGAAAATGTGCTGCGCAGCCTCTTGTGTTGGTGGTAGCCTTGCAAAGTGAACTTTGCTTTTTTGTGGTAGATTTAGCAAATAACTGGAACCTTAAGGTGTTCAAATTCCGTGTGGTAGCTATGCATCCACTGTATAGTGCAATATGGAATTTAATTTCCAATCTTCATGATTTCTTGACGGCTAGAACCTATTCTATTGAATACGCAGGCTATTTCTCTATGCTGATCATGTTTTTTCAAAGTGTTACAAAACTTCGACTTTCTTTGCTTAAAAAGAGCTGATGTTGTATCGTATTAGCAGATTGCATGAGTGAAAAGAACATTGTTGTAACTGTATTTGAACGACATGGTTGAAAACCACTCGGTTTCGATGTTACTTTTTCCTGGCTTTTAGAAAAATAGATTTTTGTGCTGATAGCCTAAGCTTGTCATTATCTTGAGAATGTCAATGTCTTCTCCGACAATTAAATACTTTCAAAAGATTCGGCTCTTGAAATGGCTGGGGTAACTATCATGACATCAGCTTCTTCCTTTGCCTGCTCAACTTGAATTCTGTTATTTTGAAATTCTTGTTTCGAAATTTTTAATTTGTTTTAAACAATGAAAAAAAGCGGCTCTTGTTTCTATTATATGCTTCGTCAACGGATGATGCGGGTCGACACCCTCTTTTCTCTCCACTTGTTACAGACTGATTTAGTTTTACGCGACAAAAATTATAATACCATGCATCTGCAAGTTAGGTTCGCATTTGCAAGTCAGGTTCGCATCTGGAAGTCAGGTTCGTGTTGAATACGTTCAATTACTTTCTGGGATTATTCAACCCCAAATTTTCTGCAGCTTTCAAAAATGTATTTTCGCTTCTAATTTCATTACTTTGTAAATCAAGTTTATCTTTGTGTAGGACTTTTTCTATTGCTTTTCGTTGGGGTCACCGGGATTACTTTCGTCACATAAGAAGCAATTACTTTGAAGCTTGAAAGAAGTGCTTGATCTGCGGGACCAACTATACTCTGTGTAGAATCTTCACCCCGACGAACGTATGCTGCTATCATTCTCTCATTCGCATATGTTTTTCAGCAATCATCCTGTATTCTAACTTCCTTGCTACTTTTCAAAAAACTGATGAATATTACTTTTGATGAATATTACTTTGACGGTAAACACTATGTTCAAAGAGCTTGGCAAATCCGTTCTGGCTCAGAACGCGAGTATTACTATTTGAAGCTGTTGGCAAGTAAAACACAATTTTGGGTAGAGCTCATTCATTTTTCATTACTGCACGAGAAGAGATACAATAAACTTAATAGCAGCATATTAGAAGAGTATGTATTTAAAAAAGAACACTTGCATCTGAACTAGAGTTGCAAAAAGTCGGTTTATTCCCGGGTTTATTTCCAATCGACCAGGTTTATTCCCAAAAAACCGAATTATTCCAAAAACTCCCGGGTTTTTTCCAGGTTTATTCCTAAAAACCCGGTTTATTCCCGGGTTTAAACCGGGTTTTTTCTAACCTTTGCAACGCTAATCTGAACGAAAGCGGCTCGGGAACGTCACTGACCACAATCCTCCATCTGCATTCTCTTTTTTTATCCCCGGCCTTCCCTTTGTGATTGGTTTCTTATAGGGTTTCTAGAATTTGTGCCTTTTCTGCCTGTCTTTCTTAAAACTTTCATTTTTCATTAATTAATAGGTCTATTTAATTTTCATTGTTAGTGATGAAAAGTTTTTTTGGAATGGGAGGCGAAAAATAGGTCACTTTCTGTAAAGTTAAAAAAAAGTGACATTTTCAAAAAACCATAGCACGCTTAGTAATGGGTTTAGAAAAACATTTTTATAACAAAATTATAGCGAATTTAATGTTCTTTCTTTTTGTAACTAAGTATGTTACGCAAAAATTTTATAATTTTCGAGTTACAGGCAAAATACCGAAAACATTTTTTACTTACATTCAGTTAAATAGCTAAATGTTCTTTACTAAAGCTTTAAATACAAAAAAGTTATAATGTTCTTAAGTTTATTACAATGATACTGTTGTAATTCTTCGTGATTGTTATCATGCAAATACCTGCAATTTAAATAAGTTACATTAAAGAGTATAAAATAATGAAAAATTGTGTCAAATTTTCGTTTTTGAACATTTTCCACAAAGTTAGAAAAAAAGAGTCAAGTTCAGAAAGCTGTAGCGCGTTTAATATTGGCTTTAGAAAAACAGTTTTAGTATGAAATTTGCAGAAAATTTAATGTTCTTTCTTTTTGTAATTGAGTACGGTACGCAAAAATTTTATAATTTTTGAGTTATAAGCAAAAAACTGAAAAAGGGCCGAAAATTTTGTGGTTTTTTGGTGCCACAAAGTTTAGCCTCGAGATATTTTGTTGGAAAACCATTAATACTTGTTACTGGCATTCCCATAAACATTTTAAAAACATAAAATTTTCTAGCAGAATTTTTGCGTCTATCGGCCTTTTTTTCTGACAAATTGACTGGCCTAATGATTTTAATGCATAATAAAACATAAAATAATTAACAACGAGTTTAATGAATCTCCACCTACACAATGATATGTCATACTTTAAAATACAAGCGAGTAGAAGATTTCAAATGAAAATATATACTTTTTAGCTATAAAAGACATAAAAGGAAGCAAATTTATAATAGCATCATATTATTGATTTTACTCATTTTTTTTCTTTATACATATTGCTGCAAGTATTATACAAAATACTTTTTTGATTTGTTAAGCACATTGAAAATCAATTTTTTTTTCAAAAAGATTAGAGTGGTGCTCTAAATCTTGTTGATAGTACTCAATTTCTTCTGTAGAATTAACAAGATGATTTAAATTAGATAAAACGGGAAACAGTATAGCTCTTCCTATTTAAGAAATACATTAGAAAAAAGTATTTAACAACAGGAAATCTCGTTTTCTTATAAAACGCAATCAATGAATTATGAACCATGGTTATCCTGTAACTATGGTGACTATTTTTTATGTTATTTTAATTCAGAAATATTGAGCCTAATGGTTAAAGCATATAACCCAGTGTGAAACTACGCGGAATATTCGCCTCTCGTTGAAAGTCTTAGACTGATGCAAGAACCAATTTCGAACCTCTCGTTATCGTCTTACCTCAGAAATATTATCGTTCGACTGTCATGACAATAAAAGAAATAATTTAGGATTTCTCCCTCTCTCCCTCTCTCTCTCTCTCTCTTTCTATGTATATATATATATATATATATATATATATATATATATATGTACACATACAGGCATTCACACACACATACATATAAATATATATATATACATAAGCTTCAACATTTATGTCTACATAATTTAAAATTATTAAATATTTTTATTATACACACTATACACATTTAAATAAAGGAATATACAGTGGCGTTAAAAGTTTCCAGTCAGCAAAATTTTTTTGTGTTAATTTGTAATTATATCCAGGTGAAGAGGAATATGAAAGTAATGCTTACACATTTTATTGACATAATGGTTAGGAACATATTTATGTAATAGCATATAAATATCAATAAATTTAATTGACAAAATTAAATGCAAAGGAAAAAGCATGTTCTCAAACGTTTCCGGCCACCTTTACAAGTTTGGAAAAAAATGGCATTGTAATAGAAAGTTACAATGATCAACAACATTTACAATTAGTAATTTATCCCCATATTTATAATAATAAAGAGATAAGTATGTGTGTGTGTCAGCGCTATTCTGAAGAGACCGCTGCATGTAGATTTACAATATTTGGAGGGAAGGTACCTCTATACGTGTAGTTTTGCACCTCGAAGCCCATTTTTGATTTTTTGATTAGAATTTTTTTATTTAATTTTTTAGGCGATTTTTAGCGTTCTTTTTATGTTTCGAGGCGATTTCTCCATATTAGTGAAAGGAATGCTGTTTCATTCTTTTCACTCAATATAGTATTTTTTTCTCTTTTCAGTAAAGTTTATTCGGAATTCGAGCGGCAATTTTTGAATTTTTAGCGAATTTTTTTAATGCGATTTTTAGTATTTCTTCACATTTAGAGGCTATTTTTTTGAGAATCATAAAAATAAATTGTTTCATAGCGTAATTAAGTAAATTTTGTCTGGTATGATTTTTTAATTTCAGTGATTTTTTTTTCATTCGATTTTCAGTACGATTTCCGATGTGGTTTTTAAAGTTTTTTGTGCGTTTAGCGTCGGCTTTTTGTCAATTTTGTCAATATTACAGATTTTTGTACGCATCATGGTCTGATCTATTTTTAAATTGCATATAAAAAGGCAAAAACCATAAAACTAATGAATTAGCAGTAAAGGAATTATTTTGAATATCCACAATATCCTACACTAATAAAATAACTAAACGCACTGCCTCTGTGCATGTATGCTTTTGTGCGATGGCTAGCAAAATCTACGGCACTTACGAGGCTCAAAACATTCTTGAAATTACCCCAAAATCTCTCCTGATGTATGTGACATTGAAATTTTCAAAATTTTAATTAATACTAGAGAAGTTCCTCTCTAGTTTCCCATTGCAGTCCTTTTGAACAATTTACCGCTAAATATTATTTGTTCATTTTAAAACCAATATTTCACAGTAGTCAGTGACCGTATATTTCACACAATGTAATTTCACATATTTCGAGTTAGAGGTAAAATCACAAATTTCATGTTCCTTTAATATTATTATCTAGGAACCGTGCAACGCCGGAAGGGTCAGCTTGTGTTTAATAATAAGTACTGTACTGTGGCGCAGCAACGTGACATGATACAATCAACAATTAAAGATCGTCCATGGTACGTTTTTGTAATACCGCTTGTATTTTTATGGAAATTTCGACTGAGTAGGAATATTTATATTTCCGCGCACGTTTGTCAATTTATTTCCAAAAATTTTCTATAGGATTCATGTCGGGCGTTTAGGTTGGCCATTTCAAAAGCGAAATTTCTTTGTGCGATAGCCATTGCTTGTCGAGCTTGCATGCATTCATTAAGTAATTATCATGTTAAAAAATAGTTACCACCACAATTTTTCCTCTAATAAGGTAGAAAATAATCAAACAAGATATCCTTATTCATTGCATCATTCATCTTGCCGCGGATTTCAAATAACGGATCAACACTTTTTGAAGAAATTACTCCCTACACTATAACGTGTCCTCCGTCATGATTCCTTGTAGAAAAAGATATGTCGAATTGTATCTTTTGTTTTTATATCATCGGACGTAGGGTCTGCCATCATTCCCAAAAATGTTTTAAATTCGATTGATTGAAAAAAATAGAACTTTTGTCCAGTTTTCACTTGATCAGACGTTATGTTCCTTGGAAAACTGCAGACGGGTACGTTGATTTTTTTTCGCCTGTAATTTTTTTAACACTGACTCTTCCATAAATTTCTACATCACGTCAGTATCTTGACACTGTAGAATGACTTATTTCAGCAATATTTTCATTGCCTAAATCGCTGGATATTGCAACGGCATTTTTATGCGGTTCATCCTTTGCTGTTCACCTAGTAATTACCTTCACAAGAATAGTTATTTTCCGTTTTCTCTCGAACCTCAGAAATTCCTAAATATCATGGCCATTTTTATATAATTTTTAATTATTGTTCATTATCGGTTTTTACCGATCGATAACTTTGCCACCATATCTCGCGAACATTAGTCTTTTAGCGACAAACTAATTACTCATTTACGAACAATAATTTCTGATCTTTACTTTTTTTATTTAAAATATGCTGTTTACTTTTATTTAGTCACAGAGATGACCAAAAACCACTTTATTGAAAGAATAAACTAAGGAATAATGAATGGCCGAACACTTTTCCACACGCGAATTTCAAATTTTGCTTCTTTGCATGAAGTGTTTTCAGTATTCAATGAAAATTATCACGTAGTCAGTAGTCATTCACATAATCCTAATTTTTGAAGCAAATATGCTTCTTCTTCGCTGAAACATTCTGGTAAATAAATCAAAGAAACTAATTGGCCGGAAACTTTTGACCGCCACTGTATATGTATTATTTTGCTCTTCATAATGAAAAATTTCTAAAAATATTAAATATACAGTGTCCTTGCATTACACTACATGGCCATTGATTACCGTCCACTTGCGATTTTAGACATTTTGTTAAATATCTAGAAAAATGCATGAGGAATTATCCCGAAACTCTTAGTGTATAAATATAGTAGTACAAGTCATACATTTCCATAAAGATTTTTTTTCCGAAACTCCATAGGGGACAGTCAACAAATTAAAAAATGAATATTTTTGGATAACCCTGTCAAAACTAATGTAACAAAAGCGCTCAAACTGTGGATTATGATTAAGTGACTTATCGCAATAAACTGTGTTTGTTTTTAAGCGAATAACATGTACACTCGTAGAGAAATTATGGTTTTTATAAAAATGGTCCCGAATTTTTCCAAGTTTTTTTTCTTATAATTGCCAGAGTTCTTAATATAAAGTAGCATTATTTTCTGAAAATATGACAAATAACATTGCACACAGTACCTTGTAATCAGAATAAAAAAAAATAATTAAAATTTTATGATAAATGAGTAGGTTTACTAAATAATTTTTCATTGCGCATGAGTCAACAATATGAAAATTTCATTTGCATATTGTGTTAGCTAAATCTATAGAGCAACTTTTGTGAAAGTCTCAAAATAATAGCTTTAAAATTCTGAAAGTAATCGTCTATAGAATAAGTACAAAATCCGTTGTTCCCAAAATGAAGCAAAAGAATGGGGGATTTTATCCAAATGTAGTAGTACATTTCATATTGTGTATTCTATATGGACACTAATCAATGAATATACGGATGCAACCCCTCTTGTTTATAATTCATTTTGGGAGTAATGGATTTTCAACTTATTCTATTGTCGATTATTTTCAGAATTTTCAAGCTATGATTTTGCGACTTTCATAAAAGTTGCTCTATACATTTAGCCAACATAATATGCAAATGAAATTTTGATATTACGTTGACGCATGCGCAGTGAAACATTATTTAGTAAACTTACTCATTTTTCATAGAATTTTATTATTTTTTAATTCTGATTACTGGGTATTATGTGCATATTTTCAGAAAAGAATATTATTTTGTATTAGAATTCTGCAACTTATAAGCAAAAATCTTGGAAAAGATTTTATAAATACCTTAAATTTTCTATGAGTTTACATGCATAAAAATGACACAGTACAGAAAAATGAACACAGTATATTACAATAAGCCTCTTAATCATAATCTACAGTTTAAGCACTTTTGCTGAGTTAGTTTTGACAGGTTTATCGAAAAGATACTCATTCTTTTTTAATTTGTTGATGGTCCCCATAAAATTTTGGGGAAAGAATCTTCACGGAAATATATGACGTGTACTATTATGGTTATACATTTAGAGTTTCAGGATAATTCATCATGTATTTTTCTAGATACTTAACAAAATGTCTAAAATTGCAAGTGGACGGTCATCAATGGCCATGTAGTGTACGACTTAGTACAGTTAATAATCTCTAAACTTTGAACAGACAAATAATATTGTAAGGAATTAAAAAGGCAAATAAGAAGAATAAATTTAATGTAGTTAAAAAAATTAAAAACACCTTTTTGAAGATTATGTAACCTTGGCGGGGACAGAAAATATGCATGAAAAGACCATATATATTTGGGGTTTTTTTTCTTTTACGATATACAAGATTTTCCAAATTATCTCATAAAATCTGTGTTTAATTTTTCCCTATTTTATGTGTACGACTACAGCTTTATCTCTTTTATTTCTTCTTTATTTTGTGCAACAATTGTTATTGAAATTACCAGCTTATTAAATTTTTTTCGTAAACGTTTTATCTATATGCAAAAACATTTTAGTTAAACTCCAATTCCAAATAAGCGAATAAAACATATCTAGCAAAATTATCATTACAGTATGCCTTTCATGTCATTCAATTTACTAACTGCATGTAAAAGTACAATTACAATCTTTGTGAAGAAACATGCACTCGTTATTATAAATTATATTAGCATTAATAATTATGAAGTTTATATTAAAAAGTGAATCTTTCTTCTGGTGACTTTCTATTAGCATATTTAGGAAAACAAATCCAAAGGCCACAAAATTAAACTTATCAATTACTAGTCTTAAATTTGTAAGAGGACTTACACAACAGATAAAATTAATTTTGTAATTCGAAGTTTTAAAATTTTTATTATTACTATGAATCCTATTATGAATAATTATTCTTTCACTTCATGGGGATTCTTTATAAGTAATTAATTTATTATTTACATTTAAATTTAAAAGAAAGAAAAATATTATTTGTACTTCATAAGAAAAAATTGAATTTTATTGTTATAATTTCATTTTGTATAAAAACTAAATAATAATTAATACGAAAATTATAGAGCAACATTTTTATATTTTTAATACTACGAACCCTATTAAAAAGCATAGCTTTCCTTCATAATGAGGATTTTTTATAAATGATTCATACATATTTTTCAAGGTTCATTCTTTGTAATACATATACATTCAATGTCTACATTTAAAAAGCTATTATATGGTTCAACAAAATGAACATAGACAGACTTGAGTATATTTAAAGAAAATAAAATTTATATACAAAAAAGAAAGTTACTAAAAAACATTTAAAAATACAAAAAGTAAACGTTTCACCAAGCTACTCGCCAGGCATCATCCGAACAAATAGCTATTCCATAACAAAGAGTGGAACAAATCAAGAACTATTACAATTAGTTGTTGTTGTTGTTGTTGTTGTTGTTGAGGCCCGAGTGGCCCCGGTGAGCAGCTTTCTATTTCTTTGTAGCTGTCTTAGTCCGCAACAACCCATCCGCAAAACCTTACACCTCTCCAAAAACTCAGACCAGTAATAACAGAATCTCAGCTAACCGAACAACCGATGAACCACGGAGTTAACATCTAGTTTCTCAACAACTATACGATCATCCAAGAAATTCATCACCAGACACCGAAACCACCAAACGTACGGGACCACTGCTAATCTATGCTACGCCAGCTAGGACATTCACTATAAATCTCCTCCAAAAAACTAGAAAGCCATTTAAGATAAACACCACCCTTCTTTCCTACTACCTCAAAGAGCTCCGCATACGAAACAGTTCTCGACACTTGTAACATCTTATATAACTGCTCACGAATCCCAGTAAACTTTTTGCATCGTAAGACTAAGTGCTCTTCAGTCTGATCCTCCTCACGACATAAGTTGCACCTCGCATCACCACCTTTAAGGAACTTTTTCTTTCGACCAAGGGTTAAGACTGTTTTTGTTAAAAATCTTGTAAAAACTACACCCCTCTTCCTATGTAAAGTATGATGAGGATACCCTATGCTATCATAATTCCAACAGCGCTCCCTATTGTTTTTACAGTATTCCTCCCACTCCCAATGCGCATCCTTATTCTTATTCTTCTTAATATCCGTAATCCAATCCTCCGGAGAAAACCAAGGGATCCAAACATTATTATAGGGACCATGTTTAGCTAAATTGTCCGCAATTTCATTAATTCCTATACCTTTATGCCCGGGAACCCAGATGAAAGTGATACCATAATTCTCCAATCTCCTCTGATTGACTTCATTCCGCAGACGAGTTATAATCGCAACTGATTTCCGATGAGCATGCTTTAGGGCCACAAGAACACTTTTAGCATCAGTGATAAAAAAATAGTTTCCCCTCTCCTTGGCGTAAAACTTTATTGCAATTAATAATGCAATAGCCTCAGCCGAGAAGATTGAATTAATATGCGGAATTTGGAGAGCTAAATGACTGCCAGTATTTTGATTAACTATGCCAACGGCAGTAGTCTGATGATCTTTGGACGCATCCGTACCTATAAAGATAGCATTATCCTTATGGCGACTGAAAAAACTGTCAAAAGAGTTTTTTATTACGTCATCCGGAAAGTCTTTATTTTGGAATGGCAGGTTGTTAATTTCTATCTGAACCTCTTTGTCAATCTTGACTCCCCATTTGTAAGTGATCATCTCCCCTATACTAGTTTTGAAATTCCCCAGCCTATGCTTCTCCCTATAAATCAAGTCCTGAGAAAGTACGTCCGTGTATTCTTCATGTTTGCACTCCGTGATTGTACGTTTTATAGCAAGAAATTCCCTCCTAAGATCGTGCCTCCAAATGTTATTTTCTTTCAATAAGATAGGAATCGGACACCACTTGGACAAACCGCTAGCCCACCTGAGACTCACATTGTAAATCACCTGTAGGCGACGACTTTCTGTGTTATTGCAATGCATCAAAATCCTGGGATTTCCATCTAATAAAGAACCAATAGTGCTTTTAGCTATCTGAGTAAGGTATTTGGTCTCGGTTCCCCATCCAATTCCAGCTATAGCTTTAATCATGTTTAATCTTTTGCTTACCTTCTGTTTCAACATATCGATATGATTTTTTAAGTTCCCATGTTTATTGAACTGAACACCTAGCACTCTCAAATTGTCAGCGTATTCAACTTCTTGTCCTTTAATAAAAAAGTTTTCTACCTCTCCATCTGCCAATTTACCTATCTTCATTATTTGACACTTGTTAGGATTGACCTCCAGGTTCCAGGCCTGAAGCCACTGAATTACCCTGTTAATGTTTTCTTGTAGCATGTTTTTAATCCAGTTAATATTATCATGACACCCATATAAAAATATGTCATCCGCATAGACAACGCATTGAATGCTGGAATCAATAATTTCAAAAATATCCACTAAGTATATCGCAAACAGGAAAGGAGACAACGGACTCCCTTGCAGCAAACCCCTATGATAATAGAAAAAGTCCGAGAGACAACCTCTCCATTTAACCCGAATTTTGAGCTCATGAATGAAATTCCGAATGAGGACACAAAGATCAGCGCCCAGACCTAGCTTTTTCAGTTTCCATAGTAGACCATCCCACCACACATTATCATAAGCACCTTTGATGTCCAAAGCGATTAAAAACCCTTTCTTCTTAGATAATTTGGCCCTCCTAAGGTCGTTGAAAATTTTATAAGCCGCCCCTTCACAATCACGAAAGGGGATAAAACCGTAATGATTAGAGTGAAAAATTTTCCTCTCAATGCTCCAGTTAAGTAAAATCTCTAAAATCAATTTTTCAAAATTTTTTTTGCTCGAAACCGTCAAAGCTATAGGCCTATATCCACTGATATCATTTCTGCTTTTACCCGGTTTCTTAATCGGAATCATGATGACTTCTTTCCAGATTTCAGGAATATTTTTAGTAATCAAAATTTGATTATACATGTCCAGTAGTTGACGCAGCATCCGAGTACTCAATTTTTTAAAAAAACTCATCTTAATCCCATCGATCCCAGGCGTAGAGGATTTGCTTTTGTTGATTACTTTCTGCAAATCATCCAAAGAAAATTTTAAGTCAATCCCGTCGGCTCCAGAGAAATCTATGGGGAGTATTTGGTTAACAGGACAATTTTGAAAGATTACGGATAAATTGTTAGCTTGAGAGATAGCATCAGGCGGACAGTTAGGAAAAATAAAATCTGTATTCTCTTCAGCTGTATCCTTCCTGTTCATACTTTTTAAAATACTATAAATCCTCGATCCCCTTCCAGCCTCCCTCGTCACCTCATCCCAAAACCTATTATTATCTTTTTTAATTTGCCTTTTGAGCTTAGCGTTATACATCTTATATTTACTCCAGAGATCCAGCCTAGCTAACCGAACTGCTTTCCTGTAATAGTACCTTTTAAGCCCAAGCAACCGACGCGAAATTACCCCCCACCAAGGAGGAAGATTATCACTCCTAACCAAGACCTTCTTCGAATTCAACTCAATAGCTCTAGTAACCTCCTGAGTCCAATTATCCACACCCCCTTCAAAAACCCGATCATTAATCCCATTTAGTTTTGACCACACACCATCCCAGTCAACTTGACTCCAAAAATCTCTCCTCAGATCTCTCCCATCACAAACCTCCTGGATACAGATCGGAAGATGATCGGATCCCATCGGATCTGACTGAACCGCAATCTCAAAAAACCGCACTAAGTTGTTCGAAACCAAAGTTAAATCCAGTAAAGACCCGCCTCCCCCAGGGTGACACCTTGTGACCTGGTCAAAGTTCATTAGCACAACGTCATTCCGATTGATCCAGTTGGCCAGATTGTCTAGTTTAACCTTTTTAGGGTTATTCTGCCAATTCAGAAAGTTAATATTAAAATCTCCCACGATGATATAATTTTCACCAATTGAACTTTTAATGTTTTCCAACCAGTTTACAGCATTAAAACCTTTCGGCGCATAGATATTAATAATTGTGATCCAACGCTTCTTATACCATACTTTAATGGCCTGGAACTCATGATCACGATCAATGACCGGTAAGTTGACAATTTTTACAGGAAGACGATTATTTACTGCCAACAGTAAACCCCCGCCATTCCTCAAACCTCCACCATCCCTATCGACCCGAAACACATTCCTGTTCTTAAAATAAAGTGACGAATGACAATTTAGTAACGTTTCTTGAAAGGCCCAAATCATGCTATTTCGGAAAATACCAGTACGCAGCCAGGGCAAATTTGATTTAAGTCCACGGATGTTCCACTGTATTATGAAACTATCCATCGACCAGAATTAAAAGAAAAAAAAAACATCTAAAAAGTACCAAACATAAAAACCACAACACTTACCCCAACTCTTCCTAACGAGCAGAAAGCCAGAAAAACCAAAATACTTGAATAAGCACAGTCCACAATACATAAAAACACCCAGTTCAACAACACCACACGAGCCAGTTCTATGACACACCATCAAGTTCGGTAATCATTTCTTCATTTTCCGTGGTCACTAATAATTGCGATAAATCATTATTCTGGTCTTGATCACTTAGTTTCATTTTCTTGCCTCTCAATCTATTGCAAAATTCCGCAATGGCCTCTCTAGAATTTTTTTTTTCTTTCGGACACTACACTGACATTGTCTTCCTCCGTGTTTTCTTTTAGAACTTCTCTCTGATGAAACATGTTGCTTATGGCTGAAGCTAGTTCCATGAAACTGTCCATTATTTGTTGGAATTTAAAGTCTATTAGCAGTACTATATTTTGAAATTTGCCATCAATATCTTGAAATTTTTTATCTAAATTTTCTTGTTTAACTTTCTCCGCATAACTCTTTTCACTTCTGACATTCATTTTCCTCCGAGCTTCGGCTAACGTGATATGTTGTTCACTTTTTAATGTTAAAATTTCCTGTTCTTTTTTCCTTATTTCGCAGTTAACATCGTCAGCCTCGTGCCCTTTACCGCAATTCGCACACCTCACCTCTGTTTCTTGACAGAGCAATTCGGGATGGTCTTTACTGCACCTCTTACATTTTTTTTTTTCACCAGGACATTTATTGGAAGCGTGAGTGAAACTTTGGCAAACATTACATCTTCTAGGCCTATCAATAAATAATCTTATTTTATGTCTTACATAAAATAATTTCACGTATTCTGGAAGACAATAACCATAAATAGTGATTAACACAGTCCCTGTTGGCACCATTTTGCCGCCATCCCTCCTGAGGAATCTTTTTACGTTTTGGACGGTAATGCTATTTTCCTCTTCAATTTCATCCTTAATTTCTTCGATGGTTATTTCCGGATCTATCTGAAATATCAAGAATCTAGATGTGATATTTTCTCTCATGAATCTGTATCTAACTTCCCTATCAAAAATTTTTTTATTACTGACAATATCTTGGGCACATTCATAACTTTTCGTAGTGATAAGTATTTTATTATTCCTAGTAAATCGACATACGTCTATCTCATTGGTTCTAGTAAATACCTTTTTAATTTCCTTCTTAACTTGAATTGGATTTACTCTGTGAAAATTGCCGTCTTTGCATTCAGAAAGAATGACGTATTCCGATAACTCAGAAATATACTTGATTTGTTCTTCTGCCTCTCTTGAGTCATTCCAATTATATTTTTTAAACTCAGCACTGTCCATACCAAAACTTTCTGTTATTTTAATCTCTGTCCCCGACATAATGGCCGAGGCTAGCCAGAGATCAAATTATGACAAACTCCACTATGAAAAGTAATACGAGAACTAACGTATAACAACAATATATTTCACCTGTAACTTGACCAAATATCCTTTCGCAAAATTTCCAAAACAACCACCGCTACTGTATAAAACTAAGACTAACACACTACTCAAATACTAGAACTTATTACAATCTACAAGCTCACCAGGCCACGTCGACCAAGCCAACCTTACAATTAGTTATTTTTTACAAATAGATAATATTTACTAGGAGTCGATTTGTCTTGAAACATTCCGCAGTTTGCGAATGTCAGTACTTTAAAATCGGGTTGTAACAATTATCACTGTAGTATGTGTCACCTCTAAGGCTGCTTCACATATTTGCGATCGCCGATTCGGAATGAGGATCCCTCTATATCTAATAAATACTATCTATTTCTAAAAAATATTTGTTCTATTTTTTGATATGCAAAGAATATTTTTATTGATGGTACCTTGCGAGTAGCTTGGTGAAACATTTACTTTTTGTATTGTTAGATGTTTTTTAATATTTTTATTTTTAGTACATAAATTTTAATTTTTTAAATGATTTCAAGTCTGGCTTACATTATTGTATTCATTTTTTAAAGTAAATTCTTCATTATCATTTCAAAAATCCATGTCATATATCTCTTGAAACAATTACAATCAAACGCGATTGATTTTTTTTCTTTTGTATTTAAGAAATATTTTATTTCAATCCTCTATATTCCATTTTTCAACAAATATATGTGGAAATCAGTTGTTTAATCATACAGTTATACTTTTAAAATGTTAACAGAGAAATACATTTCCTCAAAAAAAATATTTTTGTAAAAAAAAAATGCATCAAGAAAATAAAATTTTCGCTGTAATAAAGTTGATTCAACTTCAGAAAATTACAATTGATCAAAATTCATATTGACCGTTTTAAAAAAGAAAAACTATTTTTGAAAAATATAAAATTTTAAATTATTGGAAAATATTTATTACGATTATCAATGGAGAATGAAAATTACGCAAAATATATATTTTTAAAATTTTGAACAAATTCATGCTTTATGTATAAGATAATATCTAATGAAAAGCTTCTATAACTTTTGGATATATTTTTTTAAAAGTGTTAATAGAAAAACACTAAAAGAAAAATTCACGTTTTAGTAAAAACTTCATAATCATTAAGGATAATGTAATTTATAATGACGAGTGCATGTTTCTTCATAAACATTGTAGCTGCAATTTTTATGTATAATTAATTAATTGGATGGGATGAAAGACATGCAGTAATGAGCAATTTTCTATAAATATTTTTTTGGCTTATTTAGAATCGGAACTAAAATGAAATATTTTTGTATGTAGATAAAATGTTTACTTAAAATGTTTAATATGCTGGCAATGAATAAAACAATTATTGTAAATAATATAAAAGAATTACATCAGATAAAGCGTTCGTCGTAAGTATAAAAGAGAGATTTTTTTTTAACTCAGCACATAGGAGATTATTTGTAGGATCTTGTACATCGTAAATAATAAATAAAATAAAATAAATCGCTGTGTAATTTCGTATGAATTACTACCTATTGCAATCGCTTCTATGAACTTTAGACCCCAAAACCACCATAAGTAAAAAAGTTTACACACACACACATATATATATATATCACTCTCTTCTGGGCACGATAACTTGTATAATTCTGCTCCAATCTCCTCCAATAGGAAATCGGATATCTTCTATAATAATAAAGAGAGAAGGATGTTTGTCTGTCAGCGCTGTTCTGAAGAGACTGCTGCACGTAGAGTTACAAAATTTGGAGGGAAGGTACTTTTTTACATGTAGTTTTGCACCTCGAAGCCCGATTTTCGATTTTTTATTTAGATTTTTTTAAATAATTTTTTAGGCGATTTTTAGCGTTATTTTTGCGGTTTTATCCCATTAGTGAAAGGAATACGGTTTCATTCTTTTAACCCAAAATAGCAATTTTTTTTCTCTTTTCAACAAAGTTTATTTGGAATTTGTACAGCGATTTTTGAATTTTTAACGAATTTTTAATGCGATTTTTAGTGTTTTTTTCTCATTTTGCGGCTATTTTTTGAGATAAATAAAACGAAAATCATTTTAAATTTTTAGCCTAATGCCCTAAATTTTGTGTTTGTTACGATTTTTAGATTTTAACGATTTTTAATGCGATTTTCAATGCGATTTTTAACGTTTTTTAAAGATTTTTGCGTTTAGCATCTAATTTTTTTCATAGTTGTTCTATCAAAAACTTGAGCTGTTGAGAATGCAATAAGTAGTATTTTTTTGTGAAATCTATCTAAAATGTCAAAAATTTAGATACCACTATTTTCGAATAGCAATTTCATAAACTATCTTAAATTCTTGCTTAAGACCGCTACCCCCTCGAGTTATATATCACCTGATAGGTTATTTAACAGAGTATGGTTTTGATAAAGTTTTTGAAGAATAGAGTGCTCTACCTGGTGTGGAAAATGGAACTAATAGAACGCTATTTTTTAAAATCTATAATAATAAAGAGACAAGTTTGTGTGTGTGTCAACGCTGTTCTGAAGAGTCTGCTGCACGTAGAGTTACAAAATGTGGAGGGAAGGTATATTTATACATGTAGTTTTGCACCTCGAAGCCCGATTTTCAACTTTTTGATTAGATTTTTTTGATAATTTTTTTAGGCAATTTTTAGCGGTTTTTTTTTTTTTATCCCATTAGTGAAAGAAATACGGTTTCATTCTTTTAACCCAATACAGCAATTTTTTTCTCTTTTCAGCAAAGTTTATTCGGAATTTGTACAGCGATTTTTGATTTTTTAACGAACTTTTAATGCGTTTCTTAGTGTTTTTTTTCTAATTTTCCGTTTTTTTTTTTTTTTTTTTTTTTTTTTTTTTTTTTTGAGATTGATAAAAAGAAAACCTTTTCAAACTTTTAGCCCTAAATGATTTTTAATGCGATTTTCAATGTGAATTTTAACGCTTTTTCAAGATTTTTTGCGTTTAGCATCTATTTTTTTTCATAGTTGTTCTATCATAATCTTGAGCTCTTGAGAATGCAATAAGTAGTATTTTTTTGCGCAATTTACCTAAAATGTCAAAAAATTAGTTACCACTATTTTCGAATAGCAATTTCATAAAATATCTTAAATTCTTGCTTAAGACCGCTACCCCCCTCGAGTAATATATCACCTGATAGGTTGTTTAACAGAGTATCGTTTTGATAAATTTTTTGAAGAATAGAGTGGCTAGCTGGTGGTGAAAAATGGAACTAACAGAACGCGATTTTGTTAAAATTTGGAAATATAACAATGTGATTTATTTTAAATTTTAAAATGGTTTACAATACATGATAAAAAATGTAAACAAAGAATGGTGTGACACATTTCAGGGTGCATGAAAGGAGGGGCGCGAACAAAATTAGGAAATGTAATAAGGAGATCTGTTTTACACTTTAAGGTAGTTTATAACGCATGTTAAAATTTTTAAAGTATTAGCGATGCTCTGGAGAGACCGCTGCACGAAGTTATGTATAAAATTTTACACCTTGAAGGCCGATTTTCAGTTTTTTTAATTTAATTCGTATGCGAATTTTAGTGGGTTTCGAGGCGATTTTTCGACATTAGCGAAAAGGAAAGCGGTTTCATTCTTTCGACCTAAATTAGTGAATTTTGTTCTCTTTTCAATATAATTTATTTGGATTTCGTGCAACGATGTTTGGATTTTTAATGAATTATTTAATGTAAATTTTGCCGCTATTATTCGACATTAGTAAAAGGAATTTTGCTTAAAACTTTCAGGCTAATTTATTAAATTTTAGCTGTTAAGATTTATGAATTTCAGCTAATTTTAATGCGATTTTTCGAGATTTTTTGCGTTTGATGTCGGATTTTTGTCATTCATGAGATATTTCCAATTACAACGTTTTACCCTATTAGAGTAAATTTTGACCCCTGTAATTTTTTAATATTGATTTTTAATGCACTTTTCAATGCAATTTTTAGAAATTTTTCGAGTTTTATGGTGGTTTTTTGATATTTGGAAGTAAAAATTGATTTCAAACTTTTAATCTAATATAATTTTAGAGATTTTTAACGCGATGTTTCAAGAATTGTTGTGTTTCGTGTCGATTTTTTATTATCTATAAAGGATTTCCTTTTACTACGTGATTGTCCTGTCGACCAATTTTGCCAAATTATTTCAATCGTGAAACAAGCCAAATTATGCAAATAAATGTAATTTTTATGTTAAATAATGAAAGAAGAGATAATTTAGAAAAACATTAATACAAATACATAAAAAAATAAGAAGTAAAAACTACTTGATGACGTAACAAATATATGTAACATGTTTAATGTCAAGTGAATATGGAATTTACGATCCGCCATTATTGTAGTTTAATCTTATGGTTTGACCCAGATAGTTTCTTGGTCAACCGGATAATCAAATAGTTCAAATTTCCGATTAGAATGTTTTATCCGTTTGATGAAATTCTGATTACTGCGATTTAAAAAATAACTAGCGATATTTAGTGCATTTTTCAATGCGTTTTTAATGAACTTTTTAATGCGATTTAGTACTATTTTTTTCGATCTTCACCACAGTGGTGTTTTAACAATAAAAAAATTATTTTGGTTTCAAACTTTTAGCCTAATATAGTAAATTTCACCATTTACCTTTTTTTAATTTTGTCGATTTTCAATGTGATTTTTGATATATTTTGTGTTCTGCGTCGATTTTTTTGTAATTCACGTAAAAAACAATGGTTGCTACGTTTTACATGACTAGAATATTTTTTTATTCACGGGATGTATTTACATTTAGCGATTTTTAATGAATTTTTCAATGATTTTGTATTGGTTTTTTTAATCTCACGGCTATTTTTTGAAATTTCGAAAAGGAAATTAATTTCAAACATTTACACTTCATTTACGAATTTTGAAATTTAGTGATTTTTTAATGCAATTTTTAGCAATGTTTTCATTATTTCTCACGCTTTGCGCCGATTTTTTCACTCGTATTTAAGAAATAATTCAGATTACACTATTTTACTCTATTAATGTAAATGTTGTCCCCCGCTATTTTTAAATTTGAAACGATTTGTAATGATTTTTTGAATACAATTTTTAGATGTTTTCGAGTCCACGGCGATTTTTTCACAGTTGGAAAAGAAATTTTTAAATAATTTGTAGCTCAATGTAGTAAATTTTGACATCAATGATTCAGATTTTTTGTGTATATTCATAAAATGTTTAGTAAGTTTTGTGTCGGTATTTTTTAACTAATGAAAGAGTTCAGATTTCAATGTTTTGTCCCATTATGGTAAATTATGTCCGCAGGAATTTAATATAAATGTTTATCTTACTATGGCAAATTTTGTCCGGATTTTTTAATTTTACTGATTTTTAATCTGTTTTATAGTGATTTTTCAAGTTCTGTGACAGTTGTTGACATCGGTAAAAGAATTTCGGTTTCTAACTTTTAGCATAAATAGTATAATTTGTTCTCCACGCTTTTATGAAGTTTGCCAATTTCTAATGCGATATTCAATGTAATTTTTAGTTAGTTTGGGGAATTTTAGGTGTTCCGTGTTGTCTTTTCCTTATTCATGAACGATTTCCGATTACAATATTTTCGACTGAATATTAAATTTTTACAGCCATGACTTTTAAATATGCAGCGATTTTTAATATAGTTTTCGATACGATTTTTAGCTATTTTTTTAAGTTCCTTGGCGATTTTCTGCCATTCAGAAACCAATTTTTATATCAAACATTTTGTTTAATGTAGTTATGTTTCGAATGCAATGTTTTATCTCTTAATATGATTTTGGCGTTCCGTGCCTACATTTTGTAATTTATGAATGATTTCGATCTAACCCCCCCCCCTTCGCCCTGCTTTAATATTATTTTTTTAAGCATTGACTTCCAAATATTTAGCTATTTTTAATGCAATTTTCAATGTCATTTTTAGCCATTATTCAAGTTCCGTGGCGATTTTTTTACATCCGGAAATCGATTTCGATTTCAAACTTTTTGGTTAATATGGTTAATTTCTTGATTACAATATTTTATATTATAACAGTGAATTTTTACCCTAGGGATTTTTAGATGTTTTACGACTTTCATTACAATTTTCAATGCAATTTTTGGGCTTTCTCAGTCTTTTTTTAACATTTTTCAAAGAAATTCGATTTTAAATTTCTAGACTAATAAGAGTTTGGTTTCAAACTTTTATCCTTTACGGTAATTGTTTTGCTCTCTTATTTTGATCTACAGTAATTTTTAATGCAGTATGCTTTTTTTTTGAGTCTACGGCGATTTTTTTCAGATATGGAAAAGGAATTCGGTTTTTAATTTCTTTGCTAATATGATAAACTTTCTCCTGTGCGATTAAAGATTTTTATTGTAATTTTTTAGCAGTTTTTTTCGTATTTCAATGCTTTTTACATTATCAAATTAATTAGATTCAAAACATTTATCCAAGTAGAGTAAATTTTGAGTTCCGTGATTTTTGAAAATTTTGCCATTTTTAAAGCGATGTTTACGTTTCTTCACGACCCGCTTCGATTTTTTAGAGGTTGAATTTTTAGCAGAATTTATTAAATTCTGATCTCTTTTCTTCAAAGTTTATTCGAATTTTGAAACACAATTTTTGAATTTTGTTTTATATTTTTATGAGATTTTTAATGTTTTTGGCGATTTGTAAGATTTTTCCACATTAGTAAAAATAATCCAGCTTCAATTTTCTAGCCCATCTCTTTTCAACGAAGTTTAGACGAAATTCGTGCAGCATTTTTTTAATTTTTCGAGGTTTTTACTATGATTTTTAAAGTTTTTTCGCAATTCATGCTATTTTTTTTTATGAACCCGGGCAACGCCGGGCAGAACAGCTAGTATAAAATAAAGGGGTATAAAATCTCCGTTAAGTTCGTTAATGGGCAAAATCGGACCAAGGGGGTGGAAATGGGGAGGGTTTTTGTGAAAACAGAAAAAACGTCATAACTTCTTAATTAAAATAGATATCGAATCAGTTTAAAGTTTATATTACTTCTAAAAAAAGAGTCAAAAATTTGTGCATGACAGATTTTTGATAAATTTAAAAATGGGCTCAAAGGAGAAAAAATTCATAACTCTGTATTAAATCCAACTAAATTTTCTATAAAAGTTCTTAAAATTATCTAAAACTCTTGCATTTATAAGTTTCTGGTAGGACTATTTCTTACCTATAAAAATTGAAAGCGAAAACAAAAAAAGGAGTGAAAAAAGACAAAAACCCATAATTTTTTCAATTCTTAAACTATGAAATCTATTTAAATTTATTTTACATCTTCTCAATAATATCTACAACTTTTATATTGACAAGTTTTTTATAGGAATAAATCTTATAATAAAAATAAATTAAACAAAAGCAGGGGTTAGAGGGGGAAAAAAGTCAAATCCAAACTGCTTATATTCTGATTCATTTTTGAATTCACTTGTGATTTTAAACGCATCCAAATGACAGATCCTCTTATTTAGAAACTATATAATGTGACGTATCGACCAGTTTTTTGATATAGGTAGAATATATTTCAAAAAAAGCTGCAAAAAAGGATATTTTGAGCAGAACTTCTCGATGTGATCGTGATTGAAAAATTGGGGAAGTATCCAAATAACAAATTGCGTTTTTTCTGACTCATTTTAAAATTCTGTTTTGCTCTCAAACACATTCAATTGAGAGGTTCTCTTATTTAGGAATTTCATAATGTGCTGTATTGGTCAGTTTTTTGATAAAGGCTGAATATATTTCAGAAAAAGTTGTCAAAGTGGATCCTTTGCACAAAATTTCCTTAAGCGATCATGATTAAAGAATTGAGGATGTACTAAAATAACAAATTGTTCTTTTATGATTTATTTTTAAATTCAATTTTGCTCTCAAACGCATTGAATGGGCAGTTTTGTGTTACTTATGAACTGTATAATGTGCCGTATTTGTCGATTTTTTAATAAAATCAGCATAGTACTCAAAACATGTTGTCAAAATTGGCATTTGAACCGAATTTCGCTTAAGATGATTCTCATAAAACCAGTTCTTGCAGAAAAATGAAATTGAAAAAATTTCAAAAGCTGCCAAATAGTTATTAAACTGGGTTCATCTCTAAACATATTTTATTTTTTGTTGCTGAAATGATCACTCTTCGAAATCTACCTCCTCCTACAGGCCAAGTCGTAATGGATTTTTTGTCCATTCCAAGATTACAGAATCTTCCAAATGGTATATATTTTAACTACATTAAATTTATTCCCCGTAATTTCCTTTAATTCCTTATAATATTGCTTGTGTGTCCGGAATTATTGTTAGATGTACTAAGGAAAATTTACAAGGACACATTATTAATGAGCGCATAGATTTGAATGAACACAATATCTGGATGTACACATAAGATAAAACGTAACATCTCAGTACAGAGATTAGATCAGTCTGTCAAATGTCATGAGTTGTAAGACGGTATTAAAGGACGATGTACAAGGAATAGGTAATCCTGATACTGAAATAATTTACGATTATAGTCCAGCATTATATAAAAAAATGCTGACAATGTGTTTCGTTTTAATAAGTTTCCAGTTAAACGACGTATACCGCTTTAAGTTTTCTTTTTATTTGTTCACTTTCTGGTACTTCTTTAAGAATTATTGTTATTATTTTATTTTTAATTATTCCTCAAACATAATATATGTATATATATTTATATCTCTGCATGTAATAAAAGTTTATCTCAGTAAAAAAATTGGGATTTGTTGAACCAATTTCTGGTACCGTCACCCGTATTTTGGTTCTTTACATAAAGTAATTGTTTATTCTTCTACAATTAAAGTAAGTGTCAGAATAATTAACTTTAGTGACTTGTAACCTATGTGCGACCATAGCCGATCCTTTATTTATTTATCTTTTTTTTTTGACAAAAAATGTTTACGTTTTAATAGAGCTAACATAAAATTTATTTCCGGGGCCTCTTTTGTGCCAGGTCTGAAGTTACTTTAGTCTGTAGTTGCACCGATTTCATAGAAATAGCATGTTAAAATTTTTTTTATCGAGTGCCAATTCATCAGCTGATCTTATAAGTTTTAATAGTCGAACAAATGAAAGGTATTTAATTTATATGAAACTTAGTGAATTAATCAGAAAATACCTAGCAGGAGCTAATTTGTTTAAAAATTTTAAAGATGTTTAAAAAATAAATAAAAAATGCCACTTAAAACCATACAGTTAGCTTCATTGTTTCATGATAATTGATTAAAATACAATTTCGAAGTTGAAAATGTTAGTGGAACCATGTCAAAATGATTCAGAAAATACCCAGCAGGAGCTAATTTGTTTAAAAATTTTGAAGATGATTAAAAAATAAATAAATAAAAAAATGCCACTTAAAACCACACAATTAGCTTCATTCCCGTAAAGTATGGTGACGTCACTGCAACGTCGTTGTGAAGTCACATTGCGACTTTGTGACCATCGGTTTTCGTTGTGACGTGACGTGACGTCGATGTGAAGTCACAGTTACTAAAATGTGAAGTCGTTATGGCCGTTTTAGAGCTCTTTTGTGACGTTTCACAATGTGACAAATTTGTGAAAAATGTGTCATTTGTGACTAATTTGACATTAACATTGTGACGAAACTGCGACAAAAGCGACGATATTTAAATTGCCAGAAACATGTTTTTTAAAGTAAATAACATGTTTTGAAGGATATTCATAAATTTCTAAAGATTTTTAAGAAAGTCACATCTCAGTCACAATGTGACATCACTGAGTTGTGGCATTTTGGTCACGGATGTGATGTGACCAAAGTGACTCACAGTGACGTCAGTGTGACGTCGCTGTGACCATGCATGCTATTAGGGTTTTTCATGATAATTGATTAAAATACAGTTTCGAAGTTGAAAATGTTAGTGGAACCATGTCAAAGTGAGCATCAGAGTATCGCAACAGAGTGCCCTCGGTTGCGATAATTCAGTATCAGCAACCAGAAAATGTTAAAATTTGACCCAACATTTTGTTTTATGATTCAAACAGAGCTCACAATAAATTAAGTGTCAAAATATTATCTTTAGGGACTTGTAACCCATGTGCGATCATAGTCTTTCATTTAATTTTTAGGTGAGTTCGTAATTATGTAAAAACGTAGCACCTATGGTTGTCGTTCAGTCCGTCCGTCCGCATATAACAGCGCAAAAACTATCCAACCGCATAGGTTAAAATTTAAAATACATAATTTTTACATAATTTTGTCGAGTCATTTCAAATTTTATGAAAATCAGATGCATAGGTCAATTACAGGGACAATCAAAAGTATTTCATTACATTACGGTCAATGGGGAAAAAGTTCAAATGTATTTTAATCGTTTTAAATTTAAAATGCATAATTATTACATAATTTTGTCATGTCATTTCAAATTTCATCAAAATAGGATGCATAGATCAATTACAGGGACAATCAAAATTATTTCATTACATTACGGTCAATGGGGAAAATGTTTCAAATGCATTTTAATCGTTTGAAACTCAAAATACATATTTATTACATAATTTTGTCGTGTCACTTCCAATTTTATCAAATTAGGATGCATAATTCAATTACAGGGACAATCAAAAATATTCCGTTACATTACGGTCAATGAAAAAAAAAATTCAAATCCATTTTAATGGTGTTACACTCATTCGAACATAATAAAATTGATATGCATCTATAAAGTACATATTGTAATATACATTTTGCATAATCTGTAGTACAAAGGATATTTGTTATTGATTTACAAGCCCACACAAAAGTATTCCATTACATAATGGCATAGGGAGAACATTGATTGGTGCGCATTTTAATTGTAATTAACTATTTACAATTTTATGAGATCTATATATGAGAGTGATATTTTTAAAACTTCGTTATCACACTGACGCACCTCATTTGCTACACTTCACATGAGATTTTCAACCTGTTTATTTTTGCAAGAAATGCTTACGTTTTAATAGAGCTAACATAAAATTTATTTTGGGGACCCCTTTTGTGCCACGTCTGATTTGGTCTGCAGAAGCACTATTTTCATAAAAATACCATGTTCAAAAGAGGTGTTCATTGAAAGCCAATTCATTAGCTCATCTTATAGGTTTCAATTTTCGAACACATGAAATGTATTCAATTTATATGAAATTTAGTGAAGAAAGTTGTATTTGGACTGAGATTTCGCTATCTTATTGTTACTGCCATTGCAGAACCAAAAGTTTGTTGAACCTTCTACACAATTTGTGCACGTATTGTTAACCGTTTTGCGGATGCAATACATTTAAGGCTTCATTTAGTTCAGAATGTTCAAATACAACTGGTCATAAGTATAGTTGCAGATTCACGGTCGCCAGTTGCCACGTGGAGACTAAGGTTTTAATTAGCGACTGATTTTTCGCGTCTAAGTCGCCGTGCATTAGCGAATTTTACGTTTTTACTTGCGATCATCGCGACGAAAATTTAATTTCACCACAATCCTCTGACAAGAATCCCACATTTTTCGCGATTTGCTAACAAAACTCGCATGTTTTTTAGCAATCCTTTAATCGAAATTGCGTTTTTTTCTAGAATCACTTGACGAAAGTTGTGTTTTTCGGCGATTCCTTCACGAAATTCGGGCGTCATGTGCGATTAATTGATAAAATTAGCTTTTCTTTTGTGATCTTTAAACAAAATTTGCGTTGTTTCTTAATTCTTCTTAATTTACAAACTAACCCCGGATAGCAACTGCAATATTCGAAATTAGGAACCACTGGCTCCTTAAAAATTTTTGGGAATTTATACCTATAGTCTGGGGTAAACCAAATGTTTCTAAACTTTTACAGAATTCTTCGAAATATTCGAAAGGAAAATATAACTATCAAGCTATACTTTAAAGACATTCACCGCTGCAGCGATTTTTTCTAATATAAAATTAAACTCCATTAATTGAACTGTAAGAATTCAAGTTTCAAGAATCGGACAACTTAAACTATTATCGTTCTTTAGCGGTTATCGTAATAAATAATGTTCAAGGAAAATTTTATTTAAACAAATTTTTTTCTAAACTTTATCGAGCTTTTTTTTTATTGGTCTTATAATATTGCACGTGAATTTTTCGATGTAAATATTATAAAATCTTTACCTAGTGTAAAGTTTTGGAGAGTAAAAATATTATTGAATTAAAGCTGGTGTGGAAATTTCTCCTTTCTTTCTAACCCTAAAAAAAATCTTGCAAATGTCTAATAAACAGATATAGTGAGGTAAATGTACTTTTCATTAAAAAAAATATTGAAACAAGTATGTTTCCCATTAAGTCAAAATTAAAACCATTATTCGAATTTTACGGCGCAAAATATTATTTGGTCTTCTTGCATAAAATTTGAAATTAATAATATTCCCAACTTTAAAGCTTAATAATTGACACTGGATTAGTAATTTACCCCCTCCCCCCCTATTTCTTCTTTAGGGTTCCGTATTTAAAAAGTGAAAATGGACTATTATAAGATCACTCTTGTTCTACTCGCAGTCGTTCTATTGTATACTCGTAGTCGTCGTACGGCTGTCGCAGTCATTCTATTCATAAACTATGGAATGAAAAAAAATTGGGGAAGTAAAAAAGACCATTGACCCACATATTTACAGATTTTTAAACATTCCAAAATTATATGTAGGAAAAATGTAGATGAGATAATTATTTTATTTAAAATACATACTTTTTTCTGTATATTGTGTGGAGTATCGTGTGAAAGATTTCTTAGGTGCCCGCACTACTGATTGAAAAAGACCCGGATGGTAATGTAAAGCCTATGGGGGTGTTTTTTTCGAATATCTCGCTCACATTTTAACATTTTGACGTGATTTCTTTTTGCATAGGATAGCTGAGGGCGGTCCACAACCGGCCTAGCTTAGAAAAGACATTTTTACAGCATTTTCTAGTAAAATAAATTTCTTCAATACATTTTGCCATACTTTTATGGCAACAGAGAAAGTATACAAGGTATAATATATTCTTCATAAAATTTATACATTAACTTTATTTTCATTTTATACCTATATTTAAAATGAAATGACATATACGAGATTTTGTTAATTGTTACATATAAAAGTTTAAAATGTCTTGTTTAATTACATTAACATACGTGATAGATTTAACTTTTTTTTCAGTGGGATAATATTTTTTACTTGTATTTTTAAAAATATCTAAAGTATGCTTTTATTTTGAAATTTTTCAGATTAATACTAGAGATAAAACGTATTTTGAAATTATATTAATATGTATTATATATTTTAGATTTTTTTTTTCCATTTCGGTTTTTTTTATACTAAATTTTGAAACACACAAGATGTACGATTGTTTAGAATCGTTTCAGATTTATGTTCATAATGTTGTATTTTTAAATTACTGTGATATATTATATTAAAATCAGTTGTTTTTAAAAGTCTTTTTAATTGTTGTTTACGATATATTTTAAAAACACATAAAATGTTCAATTATTTGGAATCATTTTAGACTGAAATTCGTTAAGTACAGGATGTGGAAGGTATTTGAGAACAAATCAATTTCTTCTAAAAAAACAGACATGAACTAGATACCTAGTCCTTTTTTTCATTATATTTTAACATTCGTTACATGTGACCACATACACAGTGGATGACATCATTCATTAAAACCTATTCATTAAAACCTCTACTGTGTGTCGAACTGATTGCTGGTGGCATGGGTGTTGAGAAAATTTGCCTTTGCATACATAACGACTGACTAAAAATCACAATATTTTAATGTGGATGACTATTGGAATTCTACTCAACTACAACACATACGGAATAGGCCATTCGGTTTACATCTGGCTATTTGGAAGACCAAAAATTTGAGGGTGACATAGTTATAAATGCTTTGTCAGTCCATTATTGTTATGTATGGGCTGTACGGGATAATGAAGGTTCCTGTTTACAGAAGTAATTTAGTTATTTAACACCAAAATATAAGCAATGACATTGTTTCTGTCACCTTGAAGAAAGAAATATATTGGCATCAGATCGTCTTTGGTACTTCATCCTCAAAAATCATCCATGTGGCTGGAAATTTTCTGCACTTGTCTGTTATAACCTCCTCGGGTATTTTACAACATTACCAAACTTTTGATGTTCATTTTCTATATCTGGACAAAGTATTTCTCATTGTAAAAAACGAATGTTCCTATCTTCTCCGGATGTTTCATCATACTAAAGAGGCACTTGTCACTGTTCAGATGATTACCTCTAATTTTCTCGAATAGGAACTCTATGTTTATCAGTACATATGAACTATCATGTGATCCACACATCAGATTATGACCTCATCAACTTGCATCTCCCTAGAGAGTGTGCTTAATGACTTCACAGGATTTTCAACAACTTAACCAAAGTCGATGTCCTTATGATTTCGTATTGATTACGATCTTGAATCATGAAACATTTGCTACCTGAAACCTGTCACCCTCCAATTCTCTCTTTACAAAGACGAAGATGAATGACTGGTTGGGCGTATTCATTAAAGACGAATGACTGGTTGAGTTTCAAGAATGTAGCAATCTCTAACGCGCAGCTTTCTTAGGCCAATTAGCCAATGACAACATACTTCATCATTTCTATATTTAGTCTAAAGTTTGCATATTTACATGAAACAAAAAAATGTGTTTAACTATGATTGTTGCGTCAGTAACATGAGTTGAAGTGAACTGAACAGAACTATTGTTTTCTCGAGAAGGAAATTGAAAACTTTTTTTTATTATTTTATTTTTTGTTTTGATGTTGTAATGTCTTGTTTTTTATGTGATCGTGAATTAAATGTATTTTAATTAAAAGTGCTAGCTATAATATGTCGGGTAGATATCCGTCAACGAATCCTCATAATATTTTGAAAAATATATTACTATTTCCGACCTGTTAAGCAGCGTAAAGCATAGCTTTCGGTTGTTCACGTAACATTTTAGCGCCCAGACGTGGAACATGACGGATTATAGCTGAATAGAATAGATCGAATAAGCTTTTAGAATGGAAAGATTGAAAATTAAAAGAAAAATTTTGAGAATTTCATTTAATAGTTGTGTTAACAAAATAAAAACTGAATTGAAGAAAAGCGATCCTGACTTGAAGTTTATAGCTGTATTACAAATACAACTAAATGAAAAGTTTAGGCGAATTGAAGATGTCCAAAAGGAAACTGGAGATAATTTTTTGCAAATAGAAGGTACTGAAAAGGAATATGAAGAAGATTTTATTGCTACAGAAGAATACCGCGATCGATATTCTGAAATAATAATGAAGACTGAAAGCCTGATGGAAGGAAGAAAATTACAACAAATGAAAATTCCAGAAAAGAGAAGATTTAAATTATCTAAAATAGAGCTGACTAAATTTAATGGTGAAGCGAAAAATTATTTATCTTGTTGGTCACAATTGGAGAAAATTCATTTAGACACTTTGCCAGACGAAGACAAATTCCAGTACTTATTATCAGCAATAGTTTCTATATTGAAGGCTGCAAAGGTGATACAAAGCTTTACCCCAACATCAGCAAATTATCCTAAAGCCATTGAACAGCTAAAAACTAGACTTGGAAGACAGGACCTATTGATACAAATTTACGTTAGATAACTGTTATCTATGGTCATGAAAAATACTGTTCCAAATCGGGCAAGAACAGACTTGGTTGGACTATATGATGAACTTGAATCTAAGATGAGAGCGTTAGACAGTCTAGGGTGTACTCAAGACAAATATGGTGATTTTTTTACTCCTCTAGTAGAATTTTGTTTACCAGGAGAAACTTTGATCGCTTTGGAGAGACAGTGCAGTGCTGAAGATTTCGAAAAATGTTCCTCAGTAAAACCGATGTCTTTTCTCCAGAAGGAAGTACAAGGTCAAGAAATGGTTGCGCTTGCCCGTACCGGGTTTGGAATTACACAAAAGAAAGGCTCTTGTGAAAAAGTAGAAATTTGCACAGCTTCTACTTTTGTAAATACGGTACATGAAAACAGCAGACAAGGTAAGAGAATTCTACATTGTTTGTTTGTAAGGGGCGACATGCAAGTCAAAACTATTTTTCGTCTAAAAAGGTATCATTAGATGACAAGCGGAATATTTTTCTTAAGAGAGGCGCTTGTTTTTCTTGTCTTAATTTAGGCCACACATTCAGATTTTGCAAATATAAGCCTAAGTGCAATTTATATGATAAAAATCATTACCTGTTGATGTGTCCAGATCGATATAAGGTTATGAAAAAGAAAAAAACGGATTGATGCAAAGATTTGCAATGCCTCGGGAAAAAGTTGTAAAATTGAGGTAGATCAAGATTGTCGAAAAAGGTTTTCAGAAACTCAAAATGTTATAAAAAAATATAAAGAAGAATTGACTTCTAAAGTTGAATCTGAAATAAAAGCTACTTGTTATAGCTACGAAAAGAAATTTTTGAGATTTAGAAAATGAAATGCAGAATTTACATGATGAGTTAAGTAATATTAGATCTGAGTTTGTCAAGATTTCCGAAGAAAATGGAAGACTTAAGTTAAAAATTAATTCAATGTCGCAAATAAATGAGCGAGAAAAAATAGAAAGAGAAATGCGACATGCCTATGAAAAGAAGTTAAATAAAATGAAGAAGCAAATTCAAAATTAAAATGCTCAATTCAAATCAAATTTAAAAAGTGAGTTAAAAAAATTTTCTCTAATCAATTGACTATATTCAATCAAGCCATTTTGATATCGTGAATAAAATTTCCCAAAAGATTACAGAAAAAAGTGCTAACGCATGTAAATATTTAATAATAAAAATGTAAAAATATTATGAAAAAAAAAACTAATTTGTGAAAATAATAAATATATATCAATTGAAACGGATTTCTTCACACTTTTATCGCAGAATTTTATGGACAACTTTCATTTTGGAGCTTTATTTTACAACATCAAATGTTATAATAAAATTTATAAGTAATAACATTTTATGACCACAAGATTTTACTCTTAATTCAAGCACTCTAAAACAAAGGCTTAATTATTTACACAAATCTTTTAAAATATTTATTTTTAACAAATATATATAATGCATTTTCTCAATTAAATAACTTTGTTCCACAGAAATACTTCTAACATTACCTTTACATGTAGATGTCAGAAATGTAGACATATTAAGAATTCGCATTCAAATATTATAGGTTAGACTGGCTAATATATGAACTACTGTTTACAGAAATGCTTGTAATTTACATTTGACATAGAACAACATCGCAGGTTAAGTCATATTAATAGCTTATTATGCTTTATGTCTTGATAGAACGTGATAAATATAAAACGATTAGAAATAATTTCTATAAAAAAGTACTTTCCATAACAAAGCAACTACATAAAAATTATAAAAATACATATTCAAAATTTTTATTTATTGTAAAAGTAATTTTTTTCTACATAGTTTTAATTTAATTTATTTATTACTATATTTACTCCAATGATTTCTTTGTGGAGTTAGTCCTCCTCAACTGAAAAATAAAAGAGATGCCTATTATCGTATCAAACTTCATGCAAGGAAAGGACTTCCAAAATTCGAAAAACACGGGAAAATGTTATTCTAACTCCAAGTATTCAATCTGCTTCAGGTATTATTACATACATTTCAAATTTGTAAATTTTTGTCCTAATCGGTATTCTGTCAGCGTGTAATACATAAATAAATAAATAATAGAAAACTAGTGACGATCTTCCTGTAAACGGTTTTGCATTCATTTCCCTTTGATTGAGGATTTTTTAAAGTCGAATCACTTCCTGTTTAAGAAATCCAGCGGTTGTTTTTTGTCATTGATTTAATAAGATCAGTTAAATATTTGCAAATAAACTAGTATAGAATGGGTTAAAGAAACAGAACATTTGTGTCCCGATATTTTTAAACAACGCTATAAAAAAGCTGTTTTATATAAGATAGTTTAAATCTACCAATTGAAATCTGATGTAAGTTTTCTTTTTTCCGGAAGTTTTCTTTCTTTTTTAATATTTACATAATTTCACGTTTATTGTTAGAAAGAAAATATTATTTGCGCTGTCTTAGAACTCATAACAATTGTTAAAATGACCATCTCAAATTAGGAAATAAATGTATCGTTTCTATATATTTTTTTATTTTTTTAAATTTTTATTTTATTTTATTTATTATTATTATTATATTGCAATAGTATTTTTTAGTTATTTTAAATTTGACGAAATTTTTCCCATTTACTATCATTAAAGCGTGTATGATTTTGTTATTTTAAAATTTTATTTCTCTTTTAATTTTTTTTTCTTTTTTGCTAGAAACGAAATATTTTTATTTGCACTGCTTAAAGTTGGAAACAATAGTTTAAAAGATTATGCAGAAATGTAAAATAAATGTGTAGGGAAAGTATGTTTTTTAATTTAAACTATTGAGCGGATTATTATATGACATATGACGTAACTTCCTCCATTTACGGCTTTTAACGGATATTAATATATTTATTATTTTAATATTTTCATTCTCTTTTAAAACTCACATGTAAATATAATTTTCATGATGTAACAAGAATATTTTCTTATTTTAAACATGCAGTCATTTAATTCTAATATGTACGTTTTTTTAAATAACAATTATGTGTAAAAAAAATTTAATTTGAAATAAATAATAGTTTTTGCGTTGTTTTTACAAATTGGCAACAGCTTAAAATAATAACATTTACTAAAATATGGAGAAAATATCTCTCGAAAATGCTGAAAATTTGAATTTAAAATGGAAATGAAATGCCAAAGAATAGTCAAATTAAAAGAAATAATTGTAGTGTGTATACTGTATAAAACGATCTGAAAATGATTAAACTCCTAAGTATATTTTTTGCTCCTATAAAACTTTTATAATAGAAAGATTTTGACCAACATTAGCATTAAGTATCTCTAAAAATAATTATTCGATTTAAAAAATGTCTATATCGGCGTGTTTATCAAATATTTCTTAGCTCTATAATACTTATAACGCTCTATAGCATTTCCAATATGATTCTGTAACATTTTAAATAATGTAAGAATATGTAAATGTTACACCATTTTAAACTATATAAAATGTTAGGTACAATAAAATTAACTTGCTGATTGTAGAATTTTATATTTTGAGAAAAAAAGAGTTAAGAATAATTTATTAATTAAACGTTTTTCATACATTTCGATGATCTACAGATTTACCAGTTCTTTCAACTATTACAAAACATTGTTTTATGTTGACAATTTTCAGTATCAATGTGTACAAAAAATAAAAATATCCGTTTGTTAATTACGTTGAATGTTATTGTACATACTACTTTTAAATTTGGTAAAATTCAAAGATGAAATAAATTGAGTATTAATGCTAATTATAGTACAGAATATCTGTATACTACCATCTATATTAAAAGGGCGCCACTTCATCTCCATTTTATAAAAATCTCATATTATTTTTAATTAAATTAAAATTCTTGTATTGCATACAACTTTTTATTCATCAAATAAGACTAGATTTTTTTGTTGATAATAATTAAAAATACATTAACTTGTATTAAACATTGTCCTTCACGAGGAAAATAGCTTGTAGAGAGCACTAATCTAAAAATTTGAAAGTTGTTTTTTGTAACTGAAGCATAAGTAATTAAATTTTATGTTTTCTAAAATATTAGAAAAGAAAGTTACTTTTCACAAACCATGCATCATATTTATACAAACTTTTGAAATTACTGTAAATTTTATAGAATTTTAAAAGTGACTAAGTTTACACATCTAAACAATTGTGCTAGTTGAAATAAACTCAATTTTCGTAACTCGAAAAATTTAAATATTTAATGAATTAGCATAGTTTTTCATGGATCAGAACACATTAATGATATTTGCTAATGGCTTGATCTGCTCTGAGAGACATCATGATTCTAAGATGATTAAAACACAATTAATTGTAAACACTAGATAGTAGTATATTCATTTGTTCAATTAGGATGAATGTTTTTTTTTAATTTTTTAAGATAGCAAATCTTTTTTTATTAGTAAAAAAAACAGTAAATTGTCATAACATTCCTGTGAATAAAAAAAAACTTTTTTAACCGACTTCTAAAAAGAAGAGGAGGTTTTCAATTCGACGCGTATGTATTTTTTTTTATGTATGTTCACCGATTACTCCGAAACTATCCAACCAATTAACTTGATTTTGGTGTCAAACGAGAGAGCTTGCTCTCGGATTGGTACCACTTCCGTTTCATAGAAATTGGTTCAGTACTTTTTTAGTAATTAGGCAAAAACTAATAAAATTAGTGATTTCTCGCAAATCAGTAGTAATATGGATGTCGAATAAATTTACCGAAGCCGGGATGGCCGAGCGGTTTAAGGCGCTTGATTTTAGATCTGGTTTTCGAAAGGCAGCGTGGGTTCGAATCCCACTCCTGACGTACGTGTATACAATATTCTTTTCCGTATTATAATTTTTAAACATATATTTTAAAATTTAAATACTAATTATACTATTAAGAATATTTTGTATTTAACCAGATATTTTTTATTAACTCAATACTTTATCAGTGAAAGAGTTCTCAAAAGATAAATAGACTTGCAAAAAGTAACATGACATTGAATAAGTTCTCTGAATAGAATGAAGACCGGTTTAAGGCACCAGGTTTAATCTCTGGTTTTGAAAGAGAGTGTCGGTTCGAACCCCACTCCTGACATATGTCTATAGTATACAAAAAAAAAAAAAAAAAAAAAAAAAAAAAAAAACTCCGTGATATATATTTCTTTAAGTGACTTCAAAAAAGGAGAGGATGTTATCAATTCGGCGCGAATGTATTTTTTTTCTATGTATGTTCACCGATTACTCCGAAACTATCCAACCGATTAATTTGTCTTTTTGTGTTAAATGAAAGAGGCTACACTTCCATTAGCACTTCTTCCATTTCATTGAAATTGGTTCAGTACTTTTTTAGTAATTAAGTAAAAACTAATAAAATTAGTGATTTCTCGAAAACTAAAAGTAACATGAACAATGACTAAGCTCGCCGAATGGAGTGCAGTCAGGTGGCTGAGCAGTGTAAGACAGCAGATTTGATTTCTGGTTCTTGAAAGATATCGTGGGTTCGAACCCTACTCCTGACATACGTGTATGGTTTACAGTGATTTTTCCCGTATTATAATTTTTATTAACTAACTTTAAAAAATCGTTAACTTTTAACTAAAAAGAGAAAAATAAACTTTTCTACCAAAAATTGAACCGACTTCAAAAGCTACAGCAAAGTGAAAAATAATTTTTTTACAGAATAGTATTAAGAAATTAAATTAAGAGCGTAGCGAAACCCACGATATCTTTCAAGAACCAGAAATCAAATCTGCTGTCTTACACTGCTTAGCCACCTGACTGCACTCCATTCGGCGAGCTTAGTCTTTGTTCATGTTACTTTTAGTTTTCGAGAAATCACTAATTTTATTATTTTTTACTTAATTACTAAAAAAGTATTATCATGCGTATTATTATATTTATGTAGATTAATTTGATTTTTTGAAGTCGGTGCCAGCCAAGCCAAGTTCAAAATTAAAATTAATTATTCAATGCAAATCGAAAAAGAATAAAGTTAAAATTTTAACTAAATATTAAATCGTAAAAAAACTCGTAGATACTTGGATGCGTGTCTATTGGAAAATTACATGTAACTTGGCTTGGCTGGCACCGACTTCAAAAAATAAAATTAATCTACATAAATATAGTAATACGCATGATAAATACTACGCTCTTAATTTAATTTCTTAATACTACTCTGTAAAAAAATTATTTTTCACTTTGCTGTAGCTTTTGAAGTCGGTTCAATTTTTGGTAGAAAAGTTTATTAATATCTGAAAAAAAAAATGCACCATTTGGATGGAGAATATTGTTAAATTTTGAGCTTGGATTTGAAAAGTTTTCAAGTTTTCAGGAATAATAAACATAGCTAAAAAATCCAGTTCTTATGCGAAAAAATAACAATTAGCATAGTTTCTAGAAAACTTATGTTATTTTTTTACTTTATGTTATTTGATAAAAATATTTAAGTGTTTCAATGAATTAAAAGTAAAGAATTTTTTTTAGTTATGGGATTTTCTTGATAGTGTATTATTTGCAAAGCTTGACATAATTGGCATATTTAAATTGTCAATGACTGAGCGTTATAACTGCCTAATTCTGCATTATTATTTCTGCCTAAAAATTACGAATTCTTAATAAAAGTATTTATCTATTTCGAAAATTGTACACAGCAGTGTTATTAGACAAGATTATAGTTATAAGAAATTTTTGGTTTAAAAACTTTACCGAGTCTTTAAAGCAGATTTTGTTACGAAAACTATATTTTCATTATTTTAGTCTCCCATAAAGTCAGTATCAAAATAGCATTTTAATATACTATGAAGAAAGGATATCGCGTTCCCACGCAGAGATGTCAGATTATAATAATATTAAACATCCTTACAAGTTTTCTTCAGAAACATTTCTAAAAAAATGCTTAAATATATCACATGTTTTGCTGTATTCAGAATATGTTTTAGTTTATGCTATTTCCATCAAAATATTAGTGAATTTGAATTTTTAATGTACTATGATATTTTCTTTTGTTTTAATAGAGAATAAGTAGTTCAAAACGGCAAAGTTTTTTTTTATGTATAGAAAAATTTAACATTTCCTCATCTGCAATTAGATAGAAGGTATGATATAAAGGCACAAAAAATTATTGTAATTATAGAGTGTTGAAACAGGTGTTGTCACTAAATTGCAATTTTTATATAATGCTATCTATGTATATTTTTGTTTTCTGTTGAGCAGTTTCGTAACAAATTAATTTAATTTTTATCTATATACCTAACCCCGTCTAATAAAAAGTTCATTTATTTCTTGACCTACGAAAATCGTTTTTTATGCGTGAATTAAATTGAATTCTTTTTTAATGCATTAAAGTAATTTGTTATGCTAAAAAAACATTCTACTTACTAGTAAAACCGCAGTGTAGAAATATGAATTTATTAAAGTCAATAACTGTTAGAGAAAGATTATTTTGACGAACAGTGATACGTTACAGCGTTTCCCTGAACATTTACACAAATCGTATTCAGTGCCATTGCAGAGCTCCCAGCATCTTTTCTACAATAAAAATAACTAGTTTCTGTCAAAAACTGTTGTTAGTTTTCGTTTTTTCAAAAACTAAAACAAAATCATATCACCTTTTTCATTTACGTATAAAAACTTTTCAAATTTATTTACTGAAAACAGGTGTCACAAATAAAAAATTAAAAAGATGACATGTTTCGGTTCAATCATAAGAACCGTATTCATAACACATAAAATCAGTAGAAAACTAAATGACATTGGATATAAATATAATTTAAAAATCTAAAACACAAAACACTGCGCCCCCTATGATCGTAAATAGCCAACGCTACCGCGGCTCCCCCTATTAGACTCACCTTATAAGTATTTATTAAGTAATTCTAACCATAAACTCGGAATATCAGAGAAAGAAAAGAATCTTTACAAACCCTATCCCTCCTAGAATATATCTCAATGGATTCACGGATGATTGATTTACGGAATAAACTTGAAATGAACACTAATCTACTATCTTTAAAACAAATCTTAACCCCCTCGTTAAAAACAATCTTGACAACGCAGTCTTATAACTACCAAATTTTATGTCAGATTCATGCTCTTTCCTTCTAATCCCAAACTTCATACCTGTTATACCTATATAATAATTAATATCCCCCCTTCATTCTCATATGGAATTCCATACACCCCCGCTAGATCATCCTGTGGAACCGGATAAAAAGCTCTGTATAGAAGATGTTTTAACTTAGGAGGTGGTTTAGCAACTAATTCTACCCTAAGCTTTTTTAATTTAGCTTTAAGCCTCTCAAAATTACCCTTTATATATGGAAACGATAATTTTATCCTTTTTGTAACCATTCAACTTAAAAAAGGATAAAATTAATAAACTGGTTAAAAATTATAGGGGTAAAAATAGTTCTCAGGTTAATTGTAATTTGGTTGATAATGCATGTGAGAGAGAGGGGAGGAGAGTGGTGTTAAAAGGCTATCGTTTCCATATATAAAGGGTAATTTTGAGAGGCTTAAAGCTAAATTTAAAAAGTTTAAGGTAGAATTAGTTGCTAAACCACCTCCTAAGTTAAAACATCTTCTATACAGAGTTTTTGATCCGGTTCCACAGGATGATCTAGCGGTTGCGTATGAAATTCCATATGAGAATGAAGGGGGGATACACTCTAAAAAAAAATGTGTAAATTTACACATAAAAACAGGTATATCGATGATACAAAAAAAACATGTCTATGTGTGTAAATTGGTGTGTAAATTGCCAAAATACACGCCAAATGTGTAAATTTGAAAATACACATTTTAAAGTGTAATTTGATGATAAGTCCAAATGTGTAAATGTTATCTGATAAGTCTTGAAATACACACTTTAATGTGTAAATTGCAGAAGAATACACAGATTTATGTGTAATATTCTCACACATTCATATGTGTAATTTTCTGTGATTAAATGTATTTTTGTGTATAATACAAGAAACACATACTTTTGTGTTTTATGTAAAATACTCAATTTTTTGTGTAGTATGTAAATTACACAGGTTTTTGTATATAATATACAAAATACACAGATTTTTGTGTAGCATTTTCTTCATATAAATATTTCTGCTGAACATGCAAAACCCAGATTTGTGTGTAGTAATCAAAATATTTAGATATTTGTGTAATATTCCAAGCAGACATATTTTTGTGTATTTAGCGTTAACATTATATGTTTTAGTATGTTTAAATTGGGAATTAATTCCCAATGATTAATAATGATAATTTTAATGATTAAAAAAATTGTTCAAAGAACAATATCATTTACTGATTGAGATTATATTTTCTGGTAGCTCTGTTTGATGCCCAGAAAATAGTGTACCAGCAATGTATTTTGGCAATTTTCACACCACACTAAATAAAAGATAAATCATTTTCGTATCACCGATATACCCGTTTTTATATAAAGCATGATAAACTGAAATTTTAATTACCAATTTGTAATTTCTTTTAGAGTTGGTTTATAGTTCTACAACCGTGAGATCACAATTTAAGCGCAGACTGTGCATAATTTCAATTCCTTACAATTTCGTTCTTTTAAATTAAAGTTAAAAAGAAATTCTCTCGCTCATATTTACTGCTATAACAACTCATATTGTTTTTAATATTTTAAAGAGCAATTTTTTCAGAAAAATTTATTATTTTTAATATTTATAATACATTTTAATATTAGTAATATTAATAGTATTAATAATAAATACTTTTACATTATTAATATTAATATTAGCTATCCAAGTACATTAATTAGTGTTTCACCAATATTTCATAATCTGAAAGATAACGAATGTTGCTATTTTGCGTATTAGTCAATATACATATGGCCATAGGCTAAAAAAGAATTTTGGGAAATGTTTAGAAAATATTGCATTGCAATAAAATTTAACTGATATTAGAACTTTCTCCTACATTCTGCGCATTATTAGACATGATTCTTGTAAGAAAGTAACTTTTATTTTAAATTTAAAGAGTGAAATATGATGTTTGAAATAAAAGAATCGCAAACATCGCAGAGAAAATTAACCAAATAATAATAATAATTATTATTATTATTAAATGCTTAAGCATAAAATGAAGTCATATAGTAAATGCATAGACATATAATAACATTACTGCATGTAAATATCAGCAAAAATATTTCTTAAAACAAAATAATACCCCATTAAAAGACACGTACTATGAGTAGTACATCATACCTGAAAGGACTAAATCAGATTATTTTGATATAAATTGGAATTTTATGATTTTTGTCCCCAATGTTCAAATACTGAATGACTAGCAAGGATTTTAGTCTACCAAAACAAAACAAAAAAAAACTCCTCTAATTTCTAACATAATCTGTGTCTTTATCGTTTAACTAACATAACTAATAGTTCATAGTTACAGACATTATAAAAACTACAAAGTAGTTTTACAATGTCTGTAACTATGAGCTATTTTTGGTAGTAGTTTCCTTTGTAGCATATAATAACATTATATACATTAATATTTTGAAATAATATTATGCAATATTATGCAAAACTATATTAAATACTGGTGATATCTACATTTATTCCAATTATTAATAACTGCATTTAACATAAACTATTAACACTATTTAAAATTAAGAATTATTAAACAACAATCTCTGTATTTAGGACCATAATATACATTTTTAATTAGCATAAAATTAGTAATAATATAATTTTTAATTAGTATATAACATATTTTAATTACTAAAATGATTATTAACAATTTTGTGCTCATTCTAGAAAGAAAAAAAGGGAAGATGCTAGTTCCAAAAAGTACACTATTTCATGGAGAAATATACTTAGTAATTTGTTTAGTAATTATAAAAAGCATTCAGTTTCTCATTATGATAAACAAAGTGCCATTAATTTTAATAATTTTATGAATTAAAAATTGAAAAATACAATTAAATAATAACATGTTTTATTTTTTTTTCTAAAGAAACAATTCTCTATCACTTTCATAAGATCTTGGGAACTTAGATTAAGAAATAATGTGTAATTTGGAAGTTGTATACAAGAAATCTGTGTTTACTGTAAGTGAATTTAATTATATTTTAATAAAGTAGGATGCATTTCGCCAATTTCATAAGAAGAAAGTTTTTCCACCCTAAAAAAATGCTTAGAGGAAACAGCAAATAGTTACAGTATTAATAACAACTGCAAATAAGTAATTTCATCAATTAGTAACACAATTAACAAAATTAACAAATTTATTTGCATCTCATTTTGCAATCTGTCAATAGCCTGAATCTAAATTTACATCCACGTTTGCATATATTAACTCCCCAAAATATGTCAGCACATTCATACACACATACAAAGTAAATATAAGGAATAGCCAATTATATATGAAATCCTCAAAATATTAAACAGCACCATTATTAGCACTTAGTGGAAGTTCTCAGCATTTACTGTTTCAGACAGTTTTGCTGCCTTAATTAATCATGAAAATTTTTATTTGGTGTATATGAGTTGAAAAAGTAAAAACATTCAACTTTTACTGAATAAGCTCTTGCTATGCTTAATATTTTATTATTTTTTTTTTCTCATGCCTTCTTTTACAATAGCGATTCTGCCGATGTCATAATTTCATTCTATTTTTAGTTCCAATATTTGCTATAAATTTATTATTACAAAAGCAGAATGAGAAAATAAGATTTGGCTGCTTTATTCGTTTATTTGCAAAAAATTATTATACTTGCTATGCCTATATTATATAAAAGAATCAATAATTTGATTATTAAAAGGAAATTATGACATTGTAATTTATACCAGATTTAAATATCATTTTTAAATTAAATGATTTTTATACTTATAAGATAAAAACTATGCTTTTTACAAAATTATCATGCTTAAGTCTTTGACAATACTCAGAAATTAAGATTAGAAATAATTATTTAAAGCTTTTTTGTGTATTCAAAAGTCAATACCTGTAGAAACTTTCCAAATTATGGTAACCTTAGATTTTAATACTTTTTTCTGTCATTTTAAATCTTTATAAAATTTATGATTTTAGTCAATGATTAAAAAAAAGTTGATTTAAATTACGATTTAATTACTGGTTTAAGTCAGCTGATTAAAATCGTTCGCTCCCTATGAAAAAATAATAAATGCTTAGTTTGCATTTATTTATTTATTTATTATACATTATTGTGATTTATTGTTGATACATTACTAAAAGGGTTCCATTACTGGCACATCTACCTTTACTGAAGTGTAATATGTAATACTTTAAAATAGCTTGCTTCAAAAAACATCCCCCCCCCAAAAAAAAATGCACGCATAACTTTTATTTATTTATTTATTTATTTACATTCCTATATATATATTTATTTATTACAGGTTTATATAACACATCTTAAGAAGTATCAAAATATTTTTATAAATACAAAAACACACAAAAAAGCATAAATGAACTTAAAAAAATGCAATCTATTTAATTTTATTATTATTATATTGATGTACACAAATTAATTAAATTTTTAAGATAATAAATTCACAAATAATGAAATTAAAAATACTAACTAATTTAATAAAAATATTGGGCTCTGTTTTAAGAAAGTTCATTTATACAGTTAATTCAATTTCTAACCAAAAATAATCTCATTCTTGCAAAAATGTATCATTTTACAAAAAATCTCATTTTTTTAAAAAATGAGACATTTTACAAATACACATATATATACATATACATATAATGTATGTAATTCTTTTTAGAATAAGTGCAAAAAGTATTTCACTAAATGTGTTAAATTAGTGTTTAAATTCAAAAGTCAATTCAATAACTAATACATATATGTATACTTCTCTTTCTTCATAATTATAGCTTTCATAGAATGGTCATAAGTATGCTTAATATGAAGGAACGCAGTCACTTTTGCGACACCTTTGGAACTCGGACAATGATTAAGTTTTTCTAATCTAAATTTTACTAATTCAATAAAATAATCATAATTTAGTTGAAATATGATAGCATTTTTTATGATAAAACTTTCATAACACACAGAAATCATAAACATTATTTTACATTTTTACATAATAAAAGGAATATGAGCTAGAAAAAGATTAGATATATTCAAATAGAAAAGAAACGAACAATATTAGAAAATAAAGCACCGAAATTTTATCATTTTATTAAATATAATAATGCTGCTAATATTTATAATGACATTTAAATTCCTTAATTTTTGGTTGTATGTCAAAAAACTTACAGTTTAAATATGAAAATCTGAACCATGAAAATGTATTAAATTAGTTGTCAATTGAAAAGCTTTATTTTCATTAGAACAAAACATTTACATACCTTTGTAATAGAATATCCATTTTTTTCATGCCTGTAAAATCACAATAGAAAAGGAAAGATAGTTCAATTTTTTCTAAATTTGAAGACAAACATTCTGTCATAATTAACATTCCTCGATTATTTGTAATTGCATTATTATTTATTCTTATTTTTTGAGTTAACAGAGGAGAACAAATTTCCCTCTTTTGACATGTTCGATTCTAAAAATGGCGAAACTACGATACAGCAGATGTTTTCAATTTTCATTTTTCACCTGCGTACTTGCTATTATACAAAATGCAGACGAACATTTAAAATAACACAAAAGTTCATGTAAATCCAGGTACTAATTTCCAGGGTCTAACCAGGGTCTAATTTTACACATTTGTCCGGGTAACCAACCGACAACAACTTGCAGTCTTAATATCACAAAATAAATGCACATAAAAACAAGTAATTCTTTTTACAAAATGTGTAATTTTCATGACAAGTGGGTGATTTTAGAAATTTACACACTTATCAGTGTATATAAGAACTATGCGTAAATTACAATAACACACCAATCGGTGTCAATTTAGGTATTTTTCTACTTTTACACACTTATTTATGTTTTTCAAGTGATAACAAATTACACACTTAGTTTCAAAAGCTAAATACACATAAAAACAGGTACAATTCTTCAAAAAAATGTGTAAAGTACATGGCAAGTGTGTAAATTTACAAATTTACACATAAATGTGTGTAAATTTGACTAATTTACACATTTATTTTTTAGAGTGTATTAATTATTATATCGGTATAACAGGTACAATGTTTGGGATTAGGAGGAAAGAGCATAAATCTGACATTAAATTTGGTAGGGATAAGACTGCGTTGTCAAGATTGTTTTTAACGAGGGGGGTTAAGATTTGTTTTAAAGATAGTAGATTACTGTTCATTTCAAGTTTATTCCGTAAATCAATCATCCATGAATCCATTGAGATATATTCTAGGAGGGATAGAGTTTGTAATGATTCTTTTTCTTATGATATTCCGAGTTTATGGTTAGAATTACTTAATAAATATTTAGAGGGTGAGTCTAATAGGGTGGCCGCGGTAGCGTTGGCTATTTACGATCATAGGGGGCACAGTGTTTTGTGTTTAAAGTTTTTAAATTATATTTATATCCAGTGTCATTTAGTTTCTACTGATTTTATGTGTTATGAATACGGTTCTTATGATTGAACCGAAATATGTCAACTTTTCAATTTTTTATTTGTGACACCTGTTTTAAATAAATAAATATGAATTGTTTTTATACATAACTAGTTTCTTTTTGGAGAATATGTCAGTACTACGCAATAGGAGCGGAAATAAAAACTCTAAAGTAATTCTAATAGTCCAAAAGTTGAAAGTACAAAAATCTCTGTTTTCGAGCACAAGAAGGAAACCTTTAGTTTATGGAAGTGTAGAAATAGGCGAACCTAATATTCCATGTCTGTCGGAAGTGAGGTGGTGCATGGGCCAAAAAATTCGTACCACCAGTGGTTGACTCGTAGGTTTATCATTGTGTTTGTCCCTTATTCAAACATATTAAATCATGGAGGTCTGGGAACAGAAAAACACAATAGTAAACCTACGAGTCATTTAATGGTGCTAATAATTTTAGACTTATGCACCATTGCACTTGCGGCAGACATGGATCATTAGATTCCCCTATTACTACTCTTTCATAAAATAAAGGGTTTTTCTTATGATTGATAACATAGGTTTTTGAACTGTCTGCTCATGGACTATAATTTATTTCATTGCTCAATATGACATCCACACACTTATTATGAATTTATGCCTGGTGATTAGCCTGTTATAATCGAATTTTTTTACAATGTGGCTAAAGTACAAACATTTAGCCATCTCAAGCTATTTAATGCACTAAGATTCTAAAACACTTTTACTAATATGTTTCTTTGATATTTTTATTTGATCTGTATTTTTAATTTAAAAAAAACTGAAGAATTCTCAACTGTAGGTAAATTTTTGATGCTCCAATATGCATTGAATCTAATTTTTTCCGGCTTTCCTTTAGATTATTTTCCTTTCAAAACTTCACTACGAGCCAAAATATTATAAGACGTAAACCCTTTTAATCTGTATCTTCTTTTCATTTTTGCAGATGTGATTTACGAAACTGAATTATGTATCCTCTGATATCTCAAAAATTTTCTACTTTCTTCCGTAAAAAATCATTCTACACAGAACTTTTACTTCAACATAAAAACATAAACTGGCTACACCTTATTATAAAGGAAAAATTGTGTACGTTAGCAACACATATTTAACGTAATTTTATAAAAGTAAAGCAATTTTATAAAATTTGAGAAAAAAGTCCCGTTTGTTTTTTATCTCCTCAATTAAAATGACTAATTTAGGGTAAATTTAAAACATAATTAACTTAAATGTGGTTTTAAAATTTCTATTTGTAGCGGATATAACAAGATATAAAAACAATGTAATTATTTAAATTTTATTAAAAATTGTCGTTGATAAGCATCTTTTGAAAAGCATTTCACAAATATTATATGGTACAACCCAGTTATCCCGTCGACTAAAAAATTACAGGCAAAATATAAGATTAAATATGATAATGAATATTTTTAATGTCACATTAATTTACATTGAACATTCTACACGTCTTTCTTACGCCATCAACTGGTTTTTAATTCGATATTTAATATGTATTTTTATTATTTTTTTACTAATTTATTTGTTAGTTTATTATTTACAATATTTAAAACAAAATTCATATCAGTTAGTATAATTTGACACATATTTTGGCTAAATTGGTGGACGGTATAATCAAATAGTATCCATTATAGACGATAGTACAATATCGGTTGGACTTTTATTTTTTCTGTTAAAATATTGAGAAACTCTTGCAAGCATCTCACAAATATTATAGGCAATATTAAATGGATTTACAATTTTTCTAATAAATGTAATGTAAGAAAAAGTAATTTCATCTGAAAGCACGGTGAAATTTTTGACACTTAATCAGATAGATTTTAAATATATTTGAAATTCAACATTTATAATTTTGTTATGCAACTCCGTATGTCATATTTTGTGCCTAATATTAATTAATGTATCTTAATATACATATTTTTATTTTTTTCTTACTTAAGTTATGGTCATGGAATTTAATGTTATTGTTAAAAAACATGTATAATATAAAAAGTAATACAAATGCAATAAATCAAAGACATAGGCCGCTTTGGGTTAGAAAAAAATAATATTCACTCGTCTCATAACGTCCGGGATTTTTTAAGAAAAAAATAGGTTTTAGTATACTTTAAAGCAAATGTGATATATTTTTATATTATAGATATAATAACACTTTCGGCCTATGTTTATTACATCATCCAATTATTACTTGTATAGTATTAAATTTAAATGACTTTGGAATTTGATTCCTATTATAATTATAATCTACAATGTTCTATTACATGCGTAAATATAAATTACATAACATACGATAAATTTATACTTAAAAGGAATATTTGATGCTACAAATCAAACATCCTATATTAAAAGCTAAATAATCTACTTATCAAACTCCCATTATTAATTTGGAGCAAGTGTAATTCTCTTTAATAAGTCTAGATTGTCGAATAAATTGAATCATATATGGGTGATTCTTAAAATAGGGGACAATTTCAAAAATGAAATCTTAAAAAAATTACTGTTGGCAAAATTTCTGAAAAAAATAGGTGTTGTTAATATAGTATTAGGTATACTTTCCATGTAGTCAGCAGAGCTAAATATTTAAAAATTAACTTAAAAAAAATAATTAGTATTTTTTGAGCCATGCTAATGACAAAACGAATTGCATGGAATAAATATATTATGAAATTTTTATTTTCTTCCTGTTTAAATATTTTTTTTTCTATATTTATTAGCCTTCTTTTTCAGCAAATGGTTTCCATTTTTACATATATACATATAAGGAGAATAAAAACATTACCAAAGAGCAAACTTTGTTACATGAGCAACATTCTGACACTAACAATGTAAGAAGCTGTCTTAGTGATTTTTCTACCGATTTAATGCATATTTTAGGGATAATAAATGTAATATTTAAATTTATACGTAAAATTAAACTTTATAAATGATACAATATAAGCACTGGTTACATTTATGTACATAGGAGTCTTTAGCATGGACAGAAAAACCATGCTAATGACACTGATATCTGTCCATGCTAGTGACAAATTTTAATTTAAATGAGATTATCCGCCATAATATAATCACAATGCAATATTCCTTTCAGAGGCTTTTTAAAACACAAAAGTTCTGTGCAAATAAATAAAATAAAAATTTTAACTATAAAATAAACATGAAAATTATTATCCATTCTAATGACATACAATTTATGTACTCCCCTAATATTCAACTTCTATTCTTAAAATACAATACATGCTTCTATTTTCTGGCTGGGATAAAATGGCTACTTGTTGCCATGGAGAAACTTTATATTTTCAAACTATTGTCATATGTGAAAATGAAATTTTGATTAATAACCAGCTGTTTTAGTATGACCTTGTTTTGAAAATCGAATATGGAGGACAAACTTTAATTCTTTATTTACGTACTATAATTTTATTTTAAAAAAGAAATTTATTGGATAAATCATCTCCTTGATTAATATAAAGAAAGAATAACATTTGTTTATTTTATAAAAATCATATTAACATCCATGCTAATGACATTTTGAATCTTTATTCTGTTCTTTTAAGATGTTTTTAACTAAAAAGTGAGTAATTCTTGAGTGCAAATAATGAATAATATTAAGAAAAACATATCTAAATATAAAAACATGACAGAAAACCTCTCAATTTTTTTTGTATGCCGAAAGACATAAATTGTCCCCTATTTTGAGAATCACCCATATATATGCATGTATAATGTGTTTAAACAAATTAACAAAATTTAAAGACAAACAGATTAACAAAATTTAAACAAAATTTTAAAGAAAATTCTAGCAATTGTTCTTCTTTTTGTATTTTATGCATTATTGATATGAAAGAGCTGAAAATATAAAACCATTTATTTGATCATTTCAAAAATTCCTTTTCTTATGAGTGAGCCATAAAAATATTTATCATAATTATAAAAACATCACTGAAAAAATTAAAAGTTAAAGGGCAGTGGGGAAAGGGAAATACGAACAGCTCTTTGCTGTAAACCTTATAATTTTTTTTTTTTTTTTTTTTTTTTTATCACGGACGTCTGACGTCTAAAACCCATTTAACAGTCGAAACTACAGCAGTTTTAGGAATAGTTTTCTTTTTTTTCATTGGTTATAGAATGTTCATATTTATGCATCTGTCGCTCGAAAGAAAAAAAAACTGTAATATTCTGAACATTGCTACCTAGTTAAAAAGATGAAAATTTATAATAAACATTAAGCATTACTAACAAATTCATTATTAGAGTAATTACTGTTATGAAAAAAAAATAAAATTATAATAACACTGATAAACAAATTTTAACGAATTTTCTGTTTCTCTATATACGTTGGGTGTTTCTTATTGATTTCAAGCTGCTGAAAAAGAATATATTTGTGAAAATTTTCTACCACCCTCCAATTTTGAGAAATTTCAATTATACGTTTTGGAGTATATAGGCATCGTATAGGCATTATAAATATATTACATTATTCACTTTCATGTATTTCATTCACACAAATATTCATTTTTCTTATTATAACGATAGAAGATGCAGCAAGAGAGTAGAAACAGATGTCCCCCTAATAAATTTTATGTTAGCAACCATGAACAGACAGCTCTAGACACCCCCACAGTATTCGACTTTAACGCAAATCCATGACAATTAAAAATTTCGGGGCTTAGTTATTACAATTTATTTGTCCTGTGAGACTTTTTAATTAAATTTTGGTTATGATTACCCTATTTTCCTCTACAATATGTAAAACATGTCTAGAGGATGCGTTAATGAGATCGCTTCTTTTTTCTGTGGGTGCGGGGAGCTAACTTTGAAAAAGCATCGATGCGCTTTCACGCCGTTAATAAAGACTGCCTATCATATGTACTTTGAACAAGATAAGAAATTAGTATTTGAACAAGATAAGAAATGGGCACCTCATTCTTGTTGTACACAATGTGCTACAAATCTCCGGGCGTGGATGAATGGTACAAAAAAGAAGTGTATGTCCTTTGCTGATATGGCGCATTACAAAGGATCATTTAACTAACTGCTACTAATGTATTACAAAAATTAAAGGAGTCTCTGCAAGAAGTACACATAAAATTAAGTACCCGAACTTAGATTCAGCAATGTGACCAGCATTATATAATGATTTACAAATACCGAAACCTCCAGAGAATTTTACATATGACGATGTAGCAGTAGAAATGGAAATTGATGAAACTGAAACTTCCTCTACATCTGATATGAACTATTCTCCTAGTATAAATGAAGAACCACACCTAATTACCCAAAAAGAATTAAATGATTTTATGAGAGACTAAAATTTATCAAAGAAAAACTCAGAATTACTTGATCAAGATTGCAAGGTTGGAATCTCCTGAAAAACAATACAAATGTATCTATTTATCGAGATTGGCATAAGAATTATTCGACATTTCTTTTCAAGAAAAGATGATTTATGCTATTGTAATGATATAAGTGGCTTAATGTCTGCTTTAAATTGTCAATATAACTCGGAAAATGGCCTATAAGAGAGCAAGCAGCCACAGATAAGACATTTACCACTACATAAAGTATGAAATTTCTTATTAATATCATTTCCTTTTTTAAACATTATTCTATATTTTTCTGAAATTTTATAAACAATGCACACTTTCAGTGTTTTAAATATTTATTTTAAGCTTTATAAGTGTTTATTTAAAAGTTTGTCATTACTAAAATACCAAATGATAAATTTCATAAGGTATATGTGTTGAATAAATACTACAAAATTCAGATTTTCAAGATTTTGAGTTATTGAAAAATATGTGGGTGATGGAAACTTTTAATGGCATATTTTTTCACAGCACTACCTAAAATATAAAAGCCACCACATACTTAGTTAGAAACAGAAACCTTGTTTATCAGTGTAATTAATGAATATAAGTTAAAACTATTTACAGTGAAAAGAAAAAAGATGACGAAAGAAAAAAAAACAAAAATCAGCGTCTGAAGAAGAGTGTGAGAGGCATGAATAATTATTTTTAAAAATGACTTCATTTTTCTCTATCACTCTTGTAAGTTCTGTTATCCACTGTGTGAGAACAAGATATTCACTAACATAATTAAACCAGTTCAGAATAGCTACACTTATGTTCTTTTTCACGTAGTAATATCCTATTAAAGGCCAATCTAGTACTAGTGACTGCAGTGAGATGGAGGTTAGATCTCTTACATAAAAAGGGGAATCACACTTACCTATGTCGTAAAGATACTTCTGCGAAGGGACGCAGTTTGTGAAGTATAGAGAAAGGTTAATAATATTTACAATAAGTTTAATCGAAATATTTTGTAATAAATTATCTGTATAGCAGCGCGTGCTTTCATTGTCCTATCTTTGCTGACAGTTTTTTTTCCTTTTCTGTCAACATCAATGGCTTCGTGTTGTAGAGTTTTTTAGTGAAAAACAAAACGCGAAGATTTCAGCTTCAGCCACATTTTTAGACGTCGCAAAAGCATTTGACAAAGTTTGGCACAAATAATCACATTTACACAGTCAATTTGAATACCCTGCTAGACTTATGTTTCTAATTTATTTATATTTTTGCAACCGCTCGTTCCTCATCCACATTAACAACATTCTTTCTGAAATCTTCTTAATAGTCAGTGAAATTTTTCATGGCAGTTTCCTTGAATTCCTCTTTTTCAATCTTCTCTTTAATGACATTCAACATTCTATAGATACATAATAACTCTCTGTGCCAACAACACTGCAATATATGCATCTGCATGACATCCATGTACAGAATATTGGCACCTGTGGGCTCTTTTCGATTTGTTCATAAACTGGTGTAATCAATGACGTGTTCGCATCAAAGAAAGCAAAATTTCTGCAGTATGTTTTTCCAGGAAACTTAAATATCCTAATACACTAACCATCCATAACACTACTATTCCATGGTCTACATCTAAATACATTTGGCCCATTCTTGACCCCAGATATACGTAAAAATAAGAATTTTCCATCTATCAGTGGGGATGTCGCTAGGGCCTCTCAAAGGCTTAAACCTCTCTTAAACAATTCCACTCTTGCTATTTGCAATATATGTTTGTTACATAACTCATGCATTCTACCCATATTGACTTACGCCTCCCCCTCTGTGGATTTACTTGTAACTCCACAACGACCAACCTCAGTAGACAAATATCTCCAAATTGTTCGTAATGCATCACACTACTTACATAATACCACTATTCAAAGAATCCTTAACAGCCCTATTTTTAGAAAAAGGGTGGACCTACCAAAAAATTTAATGCCAAGCACTATAACTTCTCGAATGAAATATTAGCTGAGCTAACTGGCTACAACGTTTTCGAGCCTCATTACGGAAATATATAAAAATTATCTGTTATTTTGGACATTGGAAGTCTCTCAGTTCCTCATTCTTGTCCGATTTTTTTATTTTTTTATTTAAACTCAGTAATACTTCATTAAACTTTTATATACTAAAATAAAGTTTTTTATGGCAATTTAAACGTTACCAGGTTAAAAAACAAAAACAAACCTAAATAGCCTTTTTTTTTTTACATTGTGCGATAATATCGAACATTCTTCTTGCTGACCTAAACTTACCGACTTTGTCCGACAGTTTTCCTTAACTGTGTTAAAAAGTAACAGATAAAGCTTTCTGATCAGAATTAAGAATGTCTATTTTAAAAATCAGCCAGATATAATTGTTAGAAAAGACCAAAATACCACGGCGTACGTTACGCCGGGACTGTAGCTAGCGGAGTGCTACGGGTGGCTCAGACCCCAGCCCCTTCTAAAATATTTTGAGCCTCCCCTGGAAAATATTCCAAGGTTACTAAATGAATTTATATTCCGAAAATTCAAATGTAATTCAGATCAGAATCTAATTTAGTTTTGAGGACCTTTCACAGTTTTGCAAAAATACAAAATTGTAACTAAAATAAGTGTTACAACACTCGCTCATCCTATTTGAACATATGAAGCTAAAATGATGTTTAATATTACACTAGTTATATACTCGAATTCTTCATCATCCTATTCTTTTCTTAGCATAAAATGATTCATTACAACAATTTACGGAGAAATATAGCATCTGCAGTGTAAATATGCACTAATTTGTCTTTCTGCGTCACAAAAAGTGAGAGAGAAAATATGCCCCCCCCCTACATTTTTTATCCCCCCCCTATTATTCACTTCTAGCGACGGCCCTGTGATACGTTCATCATAGAACTCAAGAGGGGATTAATAAGTGATAATTGGAATAATGGAAATAATAAGGAATAATTATTTATTTGGATTAAATCTCTTATTAAGTTGTATTTAGTATCTTTATCTTCCGAAATTGTGAAGATAAATCTATTATCTATCTTCTCTTTATCTTGTCTGTCGTTTCTTATCTTACTATTCTTGTCTTTGAAAAGCTTCTTTTTTAAATGATAAGGTATATTGTATCAATGAAGAAAGATGATAGTATTTTTTTAGATTTTCACCAGCAGCTTCTGTCAGAAAGAAAGAAAAGTGTATATCTACCTAGTTTTCTTTACTTCTCTAATATTTGCATCATGAAGAAAAGCGAACGAACAATTCTAAAGTTATTCAAGGATAAGTTAATCATTTTTGTATTCCAGAAGAAAATAAATAATTTGTTGAATAAAGTTATTTATTCTTCGTAAAATTACATACAGAAAACACTCCAAGTATTTAATTTTAAAGTGAATACTTTATTAATTTTAATTTAAAAAATATAATGTAAATGTACTAAAAATAAATGACATTTTAGGAAGAGAAAATCTGAGCAATTCATACAAGTTCTTTAATGAAATATTTATTTAATCTTTCTTGATAAATCATAAAAACAACCGTCATCAGCCGTGACAATGATGGATGCGGTCGCGGAGAACGCAACATTTTTTCTTTTAAAAAGCCATGAATGCTAGTTGCATAAATATTGTAGCTGACTGTGCAATAATTGTTACCGCACTTCTGTGTTAATGTTCTAACTGACTGGTGGTTTATTTGTGTGTTTCATTTAATCTTTTTTATATACAAATATCATGGACGCAAAAATGTTTTCAAAAATGTGACACCCTTTACAATGACTAGACGGACAAAATGCTTTTTGACCTCTGAAAGGAAAACATTATTCTAGAAAATGCATACATAAATACAATGTATAGGCAAGTTAATGGCTTAGTATGAGCGATTATACATTACAATGCCTTAAAATATCAGTTGTTTCAGATCGCATGTATGTATATATTTTTTCATCAATGATAGATAACACATTATACATTTTTCTGTTTTCAATAAAGAAAAACTATAATAAAAATTGTTTTCGACAGTTTTAAGGGCTATAGGGGCTACAGATCTAATAGAAACATGTTTATACAAAATCTCAATCTGTCAAAGGATCCTTCTGTCCGTGTATTGCCATTGAGGCTGCAAAAAGTGCATGAAGACATGCATATAACTGAATAATATTTTCCGTGCATGTTTTTGGACATGACCTTCTTCAATACGGAAACATTCCGCTGGAAAGGGTCGCTGTAATAAGGATGTGTGTGCCATTTTCATTATTGTACCATCAAAAAGTATATGAAGCTATGAATAGAATTAAATCAATTTTTTTGTGTAATATTTTGGCTATGGTAAGCAGGTTTTCTCTGAATTATAATAAAAAAAAATCTGCCAGAATGATGCTTTGTAATAATGATTTTTGTGTCATTTTCATTACTGTACCATCAAAAAATGTATGAAATTACACATAGAATTAAACAGAACGTTTTTTGCATGTTTTTGGACATGTCGAGCATGTAGGCCAGTCAAATTGTCAGAAAAAAGGGCCGATAGATGCAAAAATTCTGCTAGAAGATTTTATGTTTTTAAAATGTTTAGGGGGATGCTAGTAACAAGAATTAATGGTTTCCCAACAAAATATCTCGAGGCTAAACTTTTTGGAGCCAAAAAACCACGAAATTTTCGGACTTTTTTCAGTTTTTTGCCTATAACTCAAAAAGTATAAAATTTTTGTGTACCATACTCAATTACAAAAAGAAAGAGCATTAAATTCTCTACAAATTTCATTATAAAAACGTTTTTCTAAACCCATTACTAAGCGCGCTAGGGCTTTTTGAAAATGTCACTTTTTTTTAACTTTACAGAAAAAGATCTATTTTTCGTCTCCCATCCTAAAAAACTTTCTTTCATTGCTAACTATGAAAATTAAATACACATATTAATGAATGAGAATTCAAATTTTTAAGAAAGGCAGGCCGAAAGAACAGAAATTCTGGAAACACTATACGAAAACAATCACGGAAGAGTTGGGGGAGTGAAGGGGAGGAATACCGGGGGTAGAATGCCGACAAAAGGAAAAAAGGAATGCCGACGGAAGATACTGACCACTTGTCAGCTGCTGCCCAATTTGCGTTCATTCTGTCGCAGGTGTTCCTTTTTTTTAAGGCACATTCTTCTAATATGTTACTATTCAGTGTATTGCTAGTATTCTTCGCATGCAGTAATTAAAAATGAGCGATCTCGATCCAAAATTATGTTTCGTTTGCCAAACGGCTTCAAATTGTGATACTCGCGTTGTGAGCAAAAAAGGACTTGCCAGGCTTTTTGAATGTAGCGTTCAACGGCAAAATAATTTTCATCAACGTTTTTTGAAAAGTTGCAAGGAAGTCAGAATACATGATGATTGCCAAAAAACATATACGAATGAGAGAATGATAGCAGCATATATTCGTCGGAATGAAGATTCTACACAGACTAGTTTATCCCTCCGATCAAGCACTTCTTTCAAATTTCAAGATAATTGCTTTTTATGTGCAAAAGGTAATCCCGTTGACTTCAACGAAAAACAATCGAAAAAGCCATACGCAAAGAGAAATTTGATTCACAAAGTAATGAAGTTAGAAGCAAAAATTACGTTCCTGAAAGCTGCAGAAAAACGTGGGGATAAATGGTCCCAGAAAATAATTGAACGTATTCAACACGAACCTGACTTGGTAGCTGTAGATGCATGGTATCATAGTTTTTGTCGCGTAAAACTATATCAGTCTGTAACAGTTGCAGAAAAAAGAGGGCGTCGACCCGCAACATCTGTTGACGAAGCTATGGAGGCTATATTTATGTACATTGAAGAAAAGTTTGAAGAATGCCAGTTTTCTTTAGAATGAGTTGATGAATCAAGTACCACAGTCATTAGAACTTCCCGATTCACGGACTGTTAAGGCCCGTATAATCCAGAAATATGGAGATGCTGTGCTGATTTCTGAAAACAAGAAAAAGAAAACAGTGCTCTGTTTCAAAAATGTTGGGCACAAAATACTCACTGATCATTGGTATTTGAGTAGGAATTTAGATCCTCAACAGGAGCGACTTCGTATTGTGAAAACAGCCGCTGATATAATTGTGGAAGATATAAGGTCACAAATGTATGATATTACACAATACCCCCCATCTGATAACTTTCTGTCTGACGCTGAGACAGTTATCCCAGAATCAGTAAAATTGCTTTTTGAAAGCATAGTTTTAAAACACAAACGTGGTTCATTTGAGAAATGGAAAAAAAAGTGCGTTGCATTTTCACATGCCCTAATAAGTTCGGTTAGACCAAGATCATTCCTTTCATCCATCATGACAGGGATCAGTGCATATTTGTACAGAAAGTTTGGTTCAAAGCATTTGCTCCAAGTTATGTCTGCTTTTGGCTTTGCAGGGTCCTATGAAGATGCCTCTCTTCTTGAATTGTCTACCATTCTGCGGCCTCAGAAAACAAAAGAACGAGATGATGCATTCTGCCAATTTATTTTTGACAATGCTGATTTTAATGCCAGCACTCTAGATGGGACTGGTACATTTCATGCAATGGGAGGTATAATGTGTGTTACTCCTCACGACGCCTTGCATCCCGAAAAAAGAATTCAAAAAGTAAAACATCAGTCCACAAATGAAATTGTCTGTCAAGCTGAAAAAATTGATCTACAGACATTTCACAGAACAGATATGAGTGGCTTACAAAATATAGAAATTGAAAGTTTGGAAAAACTTTCTCCCTTTAATAATGAAATAATTCCCTCAACAACAGACATAGTATGGCTCTATGGGAAGTGGTCAAATGTTGAAAACATTCCCGGTTGGAACGGTTTCATGGAGAAAGTTACATCCAACAAAGAGTATAAACGTTCTAAAATAAAGTATCTTCCATTTATTAATGCCCATCCTTCACATTATGATACTATTTTTACCTCACTATTGGTTGCTGCTGAAAAATGTAGACAACTCAACCAGAAGACATGCTTTGTGACGTATGACCAACCTCTTTATTTGAAAGCTAGAGACATAATGACGAATGAACATCCAGAATTGAACAATGTGACAGTGAGGCTTGGAGGTTTTCATCTCCTCATGTCTTTCATGGGATCAATTGGTTTTATCATGGACTTTCACAGTCAGGCAGCTGATGTCGCAACTTGCTCAAAGAATATCAAGGCTATTAAAGAACAAGAAACCTGCTCATTTGCCCCTCAAGCTGAGGTTGAGGAATTATTTCAATTAACCCGAAAGCGTTCCAGACGTTATTAAATAAATGAAAAATATCATCGTAAGTATTTTTTACTTACATTCTGTTAAATACCTAATATTAATGTTCTCCACTTAAGCTCTAAATACAAAAAAAGTTACACTGTTCTTAATTATTTTACTATGTTACCGTTGTAATTAATCATGATTGCTATAATGCAAATGCCTGTAATATAAATAAGTTACATTAAAGAGGATAAAATAATGAAAAACGGTGTAAAATTTCCATTTTTGCAATATTTCCACAAAGTTAGAAAAAAAGAGTCATTTTCAGAAAGCTGTAGCACGCTTCATAATAGCTTTAGAAAAACAAATGTATAATGAAATTTGTAGAGAATTTAATGCTCTTTCTTTTTCTAATTGCATATTTGCACAAAAAATCTATACTTTTTGAGTTATAGGCAAAAAACTGAAAAAAGTCCGAAAATTTCGTGGTTTTTTGGCTCCAAAAAGTTTAGCCTCGAGATATTTTGTTGGGAAACCATTAATTCTTGTTACTAGCATCCCGATAAACAGTTTAAAAACATAAAATCTTCTAGCAGAATTTTTGCATCTATTTATGACAATTTGACTGGCCTAATGTGAAACATCAGTATAAAAATATTATTATGTAATAAGGCTTTTTTGTATCAATATCAGTGTCATTGAAATTATCTACCACCAAAAAGTTTACAAATGTTTGCGTGGAATTAAACCAAGTTTTTTGCGTATGATTTTACTTGTGGACAGCAGTTTCTCATTGAACTTGAAAATACTCTACTAGAAAGCCTGACTTTAATAATGGTTTTTGTGCCATTTTCTCTATTATATCGACAATATTATAGTATGAAGTTATGCATAGAATTAAACTACATTTCTTGTGAATGTTTTTGAATATGGCAAAAAAGTCCTTATTAAATTTCGAAGAATTACGACAGAAAGGGTCGCTGTGATAGTGATTTTTGCAAAATTTTCTGTATTTTCCATAATTTAGTTGTCCCCGGTGGCTCTTGCAACGATGGAAATATGCGTATTGCTAAGCTGGCTATTCAGAAATAGCTGATATACGCAAACTAACAAAAAACCGTTGATTTTAATAAATATCATGATCGAAATTAACCTTTTTTACTCAGATTAATTGACTAAAGCAGAAATTTAACAATAAAATCGAAATTGGAATATTATTGGACAGATAATGAAATATTAACATCTGTAATTACTTTAATAAATAATAATTTGTAATACAGTCGGCTCTCGTTCATTATAACTCACCGGGATCACAAGAAATATTCTAATTATGGAAAATAGGAAAAGAAAACATGAATGAAGGGGTACTATTACAAATAAATTGATATTATAGTACTTTTTAAATTTATTTCGGCTGTTATGACTAGAATATGACTTAATATTAAATAAGAAATATAAATACATAAACAAATTCAGTTATTATGAACAAGCACAATGGAAGAAGGGGTAAAATTATCTTTAATGGATAGACGGGGCACTAAGAAAGCAGATATCAAATGCATGGGGTTATATGTATAACAGTTCAGAAAAATATTGTCAAATATGAAAGAAAGAAAGCTATTTCAAGGATTTCCGTGAGAAAGTAAAGAAAAATAAAAAAATCGTAACTCTCATTATTTTGAATTAAACGATGTCAAGAGAAAATAAGTTCGATTAAATAAAAAAAATTAACATTTTGCCATTGAAAATTTTGGGACTTCGTTTGAATTAAGCGAAATTTCAATTTATCACATTTCGATCTAACGAGAGCCGACTGTACATAAAAGAACGTTTTAGGATTGGCGCATCCAATTTGTTTAAATTTCTATCAAAAATTCTTATGACGAGAATTTTGTAGCTTAACAGAGACTTTTGAAAATTAAAAACTCTTTAGTTGTGTCCAAAATTTACAGAGTGATGTTCAACATTTGTATAAAAAACGGATTCTTTAAAAGAGAAATATTTTATTTTCAGAATATATTTCACATTCAATATTAACACAGATATCTTAGAGTTTTTACATACATAATTATCAATTACAATTTATATACAGATATTCGCGAATATATCATTCTCTCATTTACATATATGCAATACAGAGATATGAAAAATATAACTCCAATTTTCTTTTCGAATAATTTAGTATAGCTGCCGTAAAAAAGTTTCAAATAAGGGAATTTTAAAACAAATTTCAATTTTAGTTTGTGTTCGAATAAAAATATATAATACATTGGAATTTATAAAAACATTGGGAAGCAAATTACATTTCAGATAGCAGTTACAAAATGTATTTGAAAGTTTTTGCTAGACAAGTTTTGCTGTGTAATTTAAATAAATGCCATATCTTTTCACTGTGTTAGAAATAACTGCCATTAGTATAAATTATCTAAGAAATGCAACAACAGTCATGCTAGCTTAAGTCATTATACAGGTTAATATTGTTAACTAAAATAAACAACAAATACTTTTATTGATATTTCAAGCATACATTTTCAATGGGGATAAAGAATACAATTAAATGTAATTGTTATAACAGTAGTACAATTTAAATCGGTATTTCCTATTGACATTTAACGCTACAATTTCATAATATGGATTACGTTCATAATGATATGCTATAGTGATCAATTACAAGAATCAATTTAAAATTAGTTTTTCGCGCCATTTTGTTGATAGTTTACATGAAAATGGATTTTATTTAATTTTCAGAAATCAATATTTTTCCTGAATATATCTTATATTTTGTAGTGACCTAACGATAACTTTATACTTCTAAAATTTACATACATTTTTTAAATGTTTGTATGTGTGTAGTTTGTGTTTGTATAAAAGCAAGTGTAATTTGTGTAGCCTGGTTGGTTTGTGTTGTTTGTGTAAACATCCTTTCATTATTTAACCAGTATTAATGTAAGTAATTCTTAATAATTATTCGTTTCGTGTTTTAGAGAAAAAAAATGTTGATATTTCGTTCACATATAACATGCTGTGATTCTCTGCTGATTATATTGCATTGATATTAATCATATTAATCTTGAGCGTTTCGGCTAAAATGATTTTGCTTAGCTTCCACAACAACTATTTTTATATGATCCTTAGAACAAAGATGTATTTTATACTATTATTTGAAATACATAAATAAATAAATAATAGGTATTTATTGACCTGATACTTTAATAATTTTGAAATAAACTTTCACGTTAGTCACATTAATAGAACGTTTGTAAGTATCCGGTCCACATCATGATGCTAAATTATTAATGTTAAATTGGTTAACAAAAAAAAATAATAAAAATAGAAATAAAATAAACCGTATGGTTCGCATGTGGACATGCTGCGCCATACGTAATTGGTAATTAATCATAGAATAGCTAGTTGCTAAAATAAAACATTTTCAATAAACAATTTTGAGAAATCGCAATTGTTAGGCAAATCTAACTTGCGAAAGTGAATATTTTATAGAAGATGTAGGATTTCTTTGCATTTTTAATTACTGTCTAGTATTTCGTCACATCTATTAGTAACATAGTTTTACATGATAGTCAAAGAATGAGGAAACGAATCTAATTATTATTAAGCTAACTTTATATAATGATTTTGTCAACACAAAAAATGTAAGTATAGATATATTGTATATATTAAATTAAGTGTACTGGGGAACACAAAAAAATCATAAATGCTGGTAAAATAATCGAACTAAAAAACGGTTTGCAAAGTTACCATCCATAGATCTCAGAAATTTTTTTTAGACAGCTTACAAAATCTCGAAAAACATCCGACAGATGGCGCTGGAAATGTTTGATTTCCGTATAAATATGCAAATGAGACGGTTATAAGAACTTGCAGTGCTAATTCACAATTAGCGCCGTGTACTGGATCACGGGTGCTGAGTGCAAAGGATAAAGTTTTGTTGGTGAAGTTATTTTACGTGAATAGGGAATCAGCGACCAATCCTTGATATGGTGCACGGCTCTCAAGCGTCAACAATAGTGGATTAGTAGCACAAGTTCAGCGTTTCCAGCGATATCTGTCAGATGCTTTTTGAGTCACTTTTTATTGCTGTCTTAAGAAAAATCCCGTGGTCTATAAGTGTTAAACCTGGAAACAATTTTTTGATTTAGGTTCTTTTTACGGCTGTTATGAATTTTCAAAGTTTTTATTGGCTTTTTTGCTCACCTGATATATATTAAATATTTTCTAGAAATGATTTTAATGTGCAATAATGTGTATTTTACATGGAAAGAAAGCAATTTGCGGAAATTTGAATAATTCCGAAAAATAAATAAAGGTATACTGGTGGTAAATGCTTACCACATGTCTGTTTATAAATTGATTTTGAAAATAAAGAATGGGAAAATATACTAATAAATAGTACTCCAAATGTCATTCTCTTTAAAAAAAGAAAACAATTTTTAATAATAGAATTATATAACTGATGCAACTCATACTTTAGAAAATAACATATGTAAATCGAAAATTAGAAATCTTAACTAAGAAAAAATGGACATCATACTAAGAAGCAAAATAAAAAAAATTAAACAGAAAATATAATTAGAAATAATTTCTAGATTCGTTTGATAGAAAAAATATTTGCATGTTTTTAAAATATTTAAGTGAAGAATATTTTTTCACATAATTTGAAACGTCGGCTGCCATGAAAATAAATATGTACATGTTTAAAATGTATAAATAATGAATAGTTTTATTATAAGAAAATGTAGTGAAGCAAATCAATAGACGAAATAAATAATAATGTTTAAAATAATTTCTTCTGTAGAAAAAAAGGGTTACATATTTTCAAAATATATAAGCAAAAAAAAAATTTTTATGTACTTTACACAGCAGACAGCCGGAAAATAAATATGTACAGATTTTTTAAATACATAATTAATGCAATACAAAGAAACAAAATAGATAATATTCTTTGAAATAATTTCTTCTGTCAAAAAATAAATATTTACATGTTTTCAAATCATATGATAATAGAATAATTTTACTAAAATAATTACAAAATCGTCAACCAAGAAAATAAATATATACATGTTATTAAAATATCGTTAATTTCATTAGAGTAGAAATGAACATTTACGATACGATTTTCAAAATAATATTTCTCGTCCTTAAGCCTTTTAACTAGTTGAGATTCAAATTTGATTCTTGAATATTCCATATTACGTTTAAAAATATTTGATAGTTTGTAATTTTTGTTTTTAAATATAGATATTTCTAGTATGAATAATGCGTTTGACATTTTGAAAAGTAAACACTTTATTTTCTAATAACTATTTATCCTTTTATATATTAATACAAAATGTTATACATTCTACTGCAAATAAACAAAAAAAAATATGTTTCTATTTTTATTAGAAAATTTCATTGTTTAAACATTTGAAGTTAGTTGTTTTGTACCCATGAGGTGCCCTTTTTTGCGCATGGCATGTCTAAAAGATCATTTATCTGTCTAAAAGATATGGCAGAAAAATTTTTTTGGTGTATGTTTATAATATATATTTGTAGAAAGACATAGAGCATTTACACACATTATAGGATTGGTTAAGATATGAATTATTATTTTGAGGTTATAGATAAAACATACATTTATATATTTCTGGAATGCACAAAGTTAACTTAGTATATTTACACACAATTTACGCAAAACAAAAAAATTGTCGACTTTCTTAAAATATCAGACTGTATTGTAAATATGTACAGATCATGCTATCAAATTTAAAACAAATATTTCATGAAGTCAAACAAAGAGTTATATTGAGTTTCTTTTTTTATAAAAGTCAATAGCTTTCCAGTATTGCTTAGCTTCTTTTTGCATGAAAAATAGTTGTTCTCTTATCTATTTCCATAAATAATGTATATAACAGTATACGATATGAAGCAGCTCTTAAATCCATCTTCATTTTTCGGATAACAACTTGATAATATATATTAAATTGATTTTTTCATCCTTTACTAATTCAAAATATCTATTTCTTCCAAAACATATACCTTACATGTATTACAACAACATTATATATTTAATAATTTACATAATCCTCTACAGACAGGATAAAATCTTATTGTTTTAAATGAAACAAAAAATATTGCAATGTAAATTATTTACTTGCTTAAAAACATATATTAACAAGAAAATTAATTAGCTAGTGTGGCACACTTCCAGCACTAAAATTTAAATTTCGTACCTGTATTGCCTGTAGATACAATTATACACACTATCTGACAAGAAGATTTTATAACTTATTTATCATATATAATTTTAATATCAATTACACTTATTATCACAGCATTGCATTCTCCACACAGTAACAGCTTGAGCACTTAAATGAGCAGTTTGAATGAATTTAATTAATTTTTTTATGTTTACATTTGATTTTTTTTTCAATATAAGGACTTGCGAATCATTTTTGACATTAAAATGACTTACGTTTTCTTATTAATTTGCATAAATAGCTAATATATTTTACACAAGCAATGAGACCTAATAGAATTTAATACAATAACATAATATGCAAATACAGTCGATGACTGTTATTACATACCTGGGAAATATCGTAACCTATAGTATGGTCACATGCTTGATCCGGAATGAAATCCGATATAATGTAATGATTTACAACTTTTTCTATAATGCATCATGCATAAACTTGAATCTGGTATCCTTTTTAGACTCAAAAGAAAAATCAGATTTGGATTTTAGTCTTGCATTTTCGATTTGAAAATCGGTAAAATGTATTCGATCTGTTTCTCGATATATTCTCATTTCCTTTTTAGGAAGAGACTTGCATTATAACCTGAAGTCCACGCAGTGAATGTTATTGATTATTGTTCAATATCTTCAAGAGCTAGGAGAACAAAAGGGAAGGAAAGTCTCAACACATCAATGTTTTCTGCCCCCTGAAAGTACGTTATAACCAGTCATCGCCTGTATAGTGTTTTTATGAGAAAAAATCAATGAAACAACATTCATACTAATTGTCAGAATGCATAGTTATTTTTAATATAGTTACACTATTTATATAACAAGTATAGATAAACTATGCAACTGTAATAACATTTAATTTTTTCGTAATTTAGATTGTTCGGACATCTGAAGTACAATTGAAAATAATTACAAATATATATATATATATATATATATATAAATACTTTTATAAATACATCCAAAGTTATTCAGACAATACCAATAAAAGAACCAATGAAACCAGTAATATATATATATATCAGTTTAAAAAATACATAAAGAAAAAATAATTATTGTTTATTTTACTTATTTAGTGAGGGTTTATTAGTACATTATTGTTATTTCTCATGCTTCATTAAATTTAACTAGGATAAAATCACATATCATAGTCCATATCCTGGTAACGTTTCATTAATTACTCCTACAATTCTAGACGAAAATCCTTCAACATTTTAGCACCATTCAAATATGTTAAAGAGGTCTTTTGCATTGTCACATTATGCTTTTGTTTTGACAAATCAACGCATGTCACATGAACAGGGGCACCTCTATTCAAAGCTTCATATATATATATATATATATATTTGTTTCAGCTGTGGTTTGCTAACCAGATTTTTGAGAAAATTTGGGCTTGGTGCTATGTACGAGATTTTCTAGAAGAATAAACGATTAAAAAATGGTTTGATAATATTTATCAAGTTTAAGGAATATGTAAACATATTCGTGTTATTAAAATAAGCGTTTTAAACCAGCTATTGTTGTGGACCACCACTAACGTTGTGTTTTAATTATCGCAGCAGCGATGGCAACACTTACTTTTATTTGTTATAACTATATGCTGTCATTAATTAAAGTTTTTAAGTAGATTTATTTATTTCAAACATTTAAAGCGAAACGTTTTAGAATAAATCTTATAATATTCCCTAGAATATATATTAGAATATTTTTCTTGATTACGGCTACTTTACTCTATATTTTCTTGTTCACGCGACATTACTTTGTAAATGACATAATTTAACTACACCTTTCGGCTAGAATATGCATCCTACCTGCCTAATTTTCATATCACAACTAACAGCTGTAGCCACTATGAATATTTAAAATACCGATTTAAGTAAAATTAAAAAACGAAATAAAATATAAAAAAAATTATATTAAAAAAAATATTTTATATTTTTCAGTTTTTTTAAGTTATAAAAAATAGTTCAAAACAATATTAACTTTATTTATTGCTAAATTTTATTTTTATAATAATATTGCAAGAAAAAAAGTTTGTAGAGGATAATCTATAGAATTACTAACCCATTTGAAAATAAAGATTGGCAAAATAACGGTGACAGTTTGTACTTCACATAGTGTGTATTTTATGTTAGTATATAACCAAAACGGGATAAGGAACAAAATCTTTTAAAAATGCATATTTTTGTAACTTTAAAAACCGTAAAAATTAGAATTTTGAGTTGATGGTACCTTCCAATAAGTAAATGCTATATAGGAACAATTTCTAAAGAATTTCAAAATTCAAAAAGGAATTAAAATGCAGAAAAACGTTTTTTGTTCTGTCAGAGAATCATTTAAAAATGTTTATCTCTGTATGGTTGATGTCTAGAATGTCAGTTTTTTGCTGAAATAAATTTTTATTAAATTTCACTCGTAAAACATGCATTAGAATTTGAATGTAATTTTTTAATATTAAATTTGAAATTTCTTCTTTTTTCTTCAAAACGATTGTAAATGAATAATGACAATACTGTGCAATACCTGCTTTTATCTTAAAAAATATATGTTTTAGAATGAAGACAAGTTGAGGCAGTATGGAGAATTTGGCATTTCTCGTAGTATGTATTCCATCATGTACTTAAAAGCAAACATGCATTTAATAATTTTTTTTTTTTAAATTTGCCCAAATTTTACTTTTATCTTCCTCGAATAATACACACTAACACTCGCTCGAAAAAAATAAATAAATTATATTTTTCATGCATATCACTTACATTAATTCCCTTAATACAATCTACCTTTATTTATACAGGGTTTTTCCAAAATTTTTTTTACAATAAAAAAGGGGTGACTTTGATTAACGAACAAATATTTTTGGCGGTATTTTTTGCATCTCATTAAATGTTTTCGTAAGCTTAGATTCAAACTTAAATTTTGAGCTCAAAATCTGAAAGTGGGAGTGATTAAGTAGCACAAACTGAAATGTGTTCAGAGGGTTCAAATTTCAAATGATTATAAAAAACGGAAAAATTGGTTCATTGATTTGCGGTTTTCACTAAAACTATTCTTTATGTCGGTATTCTCTTAAAAATAAATTATAAAGATATTTTTCAAAAAATGCCGATAGAGGGCGCTTTAGAATTTGGAGTAACAAACAACTCTTTTTTGGCGTTATTTTTTGCATCTTATTAAGTGCTTTCGTAAGCTTAGACTTAAACTTAAATTTTGAGCTCAAAATCTGAATAGTTGGGAGCAGTTATGTAGACAAACTGAACTGACAAACGAATCGACAAATTTTTTCCATTTTCTATAATTATTTTAAATTTGACCCCCCCCCCCCCTTAAACACAGTTCAGTTTGTGCTACTTAACAACTCTCTACTATTTAGATTTTGAGCTCAAAACTTAAGTTTAAGTCTAAGCTTCCGAAAACATTTAATGAGATGCGAAAAATAACGGCAAAAAATAGTTGTTCATTACTCTAAAGTCTAAAGTGCTCTCTATCGACATTTTTTGAAATTTATCTTTATAATTTATTTTTAATAAAATACCGACATAAAGAATAGTTTTAGTGAAAACCGCAAATCAATGAACCAATTTTTCCGTTTTTTATAATCATTTGAAATTTGAACCCTCTGAACACAGTTCATTTTGTGCTACTTAACCACTCCTATTTTTGTATTTCGAGCTCAAAATTTAAGTTTGAGTCTAAGCTTACGAAAACATTTAATGAGATGCAAAAAATACCGGCAAAAATTAGTTGTTAGTTACTCCAAAGTCTAAAGCGCCCTCTATCGGCATTTTTCGAAATTTATCTTTATAATTTATTTTCAAGAAAATACCGACATAAAGAATAGTTTTCGTGAAAACCGCAAATCAATCGACCGATTTTTCCGTTTTTTATGTTTAATTGAAATTTTGTTCCCTAAACTTTAATGGTGCTATCTCCTTTGGAAAACGTTTGGGACCCTTGGTCTCCTGTTTAATGTTGTTTGTCTTGATGTGTACTATCACCCCTCTTTTACTGTAAAAAAAAATTTGGAAACACCCTGTATATTTATGTAAGAAAAGCTACGATTATTTAAGTACTTTGATAAAAAATATTTTTGAGTTGTTGAACTACAATCATGTAAATCTTTTAGGTTTTTTTGTATTTAAGAATTAACTAAAGGTACTTCTGATTAACATAATTAAAATTTTTATTTATTTTCAGATAAGATTTTTGCGTTTACACCTTTTGGATGGATTTTGTTGATGCTTAGATTTGATAATGATTCAATATTAACATTAGGTTTCGCGTTAAAATATTATTATATTTTTTAAATTGAAGATTTGTTAGAATTGTTTTCATAAATCTTTAATATATATCAAAAATTAGTTATTTAATTTGGTTTTCCAGAATTTTTTAGTAACATGTTAATGATTACCAATATCTTTTTTCATTCCAGTATTGAGGAGAAAATAGTTTTCCTCCATAAAACGTCATCCACTTGTATCTCAGTCTCCTACAAACATTTAACATTTTGTTAAGTCAGCTATAATTTTATGATAAATTTAATTTTAATGTCAAAAATTAAATACTCTCCATTTCTTAAATAAAATGAACGTAATCTTGGAAATGAGTTTGTTTCAAGTATTGCATAATTTCCAGTTAGGATTTACATTTCGAACGCCCAAAAAACGGCTACTACATACAAGAATATCTCAGGTCGTCTTTTCCTTGTGAAAACCCTGCAGTATAATCTTTAGCAGCCATACTTTAGACCTTTTTTTTAATATATTCAAAGTTTCCCTTTTATAAGGAGGTCCAAGACGCATTTTAAAATAACTTTTATTTATTGAGCTAAAATTTTGAATTTTTTTGTAATAATTAACCCTATCTTTTGTAAGCAAAATCACATGATAAAACTTTTCATAATTAGAAAAGATTCTTAGAAAAAGGAGGATAATTAAAAATCGTTATAACTCAATATTTTTTCGTAAAATTTCATTTTTTTAAAATTTAATTAAACAGAAATATCTAATTTTAATTTTGATGCAGCATTTTTAAAAATATTAATTTTTAAAAATAAAAAATATCTAAAATAAAAAAAGATGTGACTTTTATTTAAAAAATCAGATGTTCAAGAGAAAATATATATCTTTCAAATTAGATGAATCAAAATTAAAGCAAAACAATCAAAATATTCAAAAATTTCAATTTCCAAGATTGAAGCATTTATCTTGAGCGTTTCTTGGATTATAGCAATTTAAATTCGGAAAATTGTAAAAGAAACAATCCTGAAGAAAAACGAATTTAAACAAAAAATCACTTCCATGACAGTCATTGCTTCAAAGCTAGATTTTAAAAACAAACCAAATAGCCAAATACACTACTGGCAATTAAAATTGCTACACCATGAAGATGACATTCTACAGACGTGAAATTTAAACAACAGGAAGAAGATGCTGTGATATACAAATAATTACATTTTCAGCGCATTCTGACAAAGCAGGTGCCGGTAGAGACACCTACAATGTGTTTAAATAATGAACATTTTCAGTCGGTTTCTCCCACAGAAATTGCATTTGAGCATTGTTGCCTGGTGAAAAATTGTTGTGATGCCTCGTGTAAGAAGGAGAAATGCGTACCAATATCTTTTTGACTTTCATAAGGGTCGAATTGTAGCCTACAGGGATTGCGGTTTATCGTATCGCAGTATTGCTGCTCGTTTTGGTCGAGATCCTATAAATGTTCGCAAAATATGGAATTGATGAATTCAGGACAGTAATACGGAACGATCTCAACGACCCCCAATCACAAGCAGCCGAGAAGACAGGCATATTATTTGTATGACCGTAAGGGATCGTGCAACTAGCCCTGCGTAAAGAAATGGGGTCATTTACAAGACGAAAAGTGTCTGCACGAGCAGTTCGAAGGCGTTTACAGTAGAATGGACTGTGAGCTTGGAGACCATGGTTGCGACTTCCCTTGACGCTGCGTCATAGACAACAGCGCCTTCAATGGTGTGATCAAGGACGATCCTGGGTGCACAAATGGCGAAGAGTCACTTCTTCAGATGAATCCAGGCTCTATTTTCAACACCATGATGGTCGCATTCGTGTTTGGCTGTATCGTAGGGAGCGAACATTGGCAGCGTGCATTCGTCATCATCATACTAGCCTATCATCTGGCGTGATATTGGATACACGTCTCGGTCATCTCTTGTTCGCATGGACAGCACTTTGAACAGTGCACGTTACATCTCTGATATATTACGACTCGTGGCTCTACCCTTTATTTGAGACCTGCGAAGCCAACCGCTGCAGTAGGATAATGCCCGACCGCATATTTCCGGAACTGTACGGACCTTCTTTGATACGGAAAATGTTCGGCTGTTGCCCTGGCCAGCACGTTTCCCAGATCTCTCACCAATAGAAAAGTCAGGTCAATGGTCGCCGAGCGACTGGCTCATAATTATACGACAATCTCTACGATTGATGAACTGTAGCATCGTGTTGAAGCTGCATGGGCAACTGTACCTCTACATGCCATCCAATCTCTGTTTGACTCAATACCCAGGGGTATAAATGCTTTTATTACTGCCCGAGGTGGTTGTTCTGGGTACTTATTTTTCAGGATCTATGCACCCAAATTTCTTGAAAATTTAATCGTTTGTTATTTCTATCATAATATATTTGTCCAATAAATATAATTTTGTTATCCGCATTTCTTCCTGGTGTAGCAATTTTAATGGCCAGCAGTGTACAATGTTTCTTCATTTAATAAAGGTAAAAACATGATTTACATATAGTTAGAAGATAAAAAAAAGGAAGAATTTTTTAATAAATTGAAATTTTTCTAGAAAAATTAATTCCTTCTCAAAACTTTCTGGGTAGTCAACGAATTTTTTACAAGCTGTTAGAGACTGGAGTTCTTTAATTGCTATAAACAGATTGTAAAGCAATTGTTGTACATTTAAAAAAAATCAATTAGTTAATGTAGGTCTATTAAACAGGTATGGAAGAATCGTCTAAATAAAAAAAACGACATTATCAAGCAAAAATCAAGTTCATCGGTGGATCAGAGATAAAATTAGTTATTTCTTCATACAATATGATACACATTATTAGTGGAAATTCTGTAAGTAAAATTAATGAGTACGTCACATTATTAACTAATTAACGGAACACAAACATCATAGAAATATACATAAGCATTATGATATTCTCCGGAAAGTTCAAATATAATTTATATATATTGAAATATAACTTAAATTTAAGTATTGAGTATGTAAAACTTATGGCATTTTTTATAGCTAAAATAACATTATAAAAATATATTTAATTTACACTTGAATAATCTAATTCAAACTTTTTATTGGGTAATACTTATTTTTCGGAGGAATATTCTAAAATACTTAAAATTGAGGAATAAATAAACACCGTAGATTATAACAAAAAATTGATATATAAGAAATGGTGTTGTGAAATGTTATTATTAGGATTCTGTTAAATAATCCAGTTTTTCAAATATATTGCATTTATTCTTTACAAAAACATGAAATGTCAAACGTTGAATGATATTAACCTCTCAATGTGTCACAACTGTAAAATACACCGTATTTCAAAAGAAAGAGCAGATTTTAAGAATTTCAAACTGTACACACTGTATAATAAAGCAGCACATTCAGAACATCACTACATATAGGAATGTTCACAGTTTTATCTAGAGTTCATTGGTTTATTTTAACTGAACATTAACACTAATTCTAGTGCTTCAAAAATCAAAACGGTAGCTTAGGTTTTCCATACAAGAGTTGATCTATGTCTACTCAAATTATTCATGGCACATAAAAATTTGATTTCTCAGCTGTTGCATAATAGAAGAGATAAGTAGAATACATGTTAAGATACTCGCTCAGTTAAGGATCTTTAGGTCAGGTGTTTATGCTGTTATATAAATTCTCTGTGGTAATCACTCCCTATGTGCACTATTGACAACAGCCTCGTGCTCATTTCATGCGGTTCTCAAAATTATATTTATACATATTTTAATGATTTACGTTAGCGTTTTAAAACTCAGCTGTAGAATCAGTAAAAAATTTTGCATCTTGTGCTGAAGAAATTTTGAACGCACTTTGACGTACGTGAAATTTTTATATAATACATATTGATTCCACACTTCATAATTTGATAGCAGTTGGGTATTTCAGTAATAATATATTGTATTGAAATGTATAGGTGCAAGTTAGGCATTTAGATTTAAATAGAGAGAAGATACATGAACTGAACATTTATTGACAATTTCATTGGCAAGTTCTGTGGTCACAATAAGTGCTCGAATGTATGTTAACGATCATTAATACAAATAAATATAAAGTATATGACGGAATGAAAATTTCGCTTTGCTTTTAATCAAAAATGTATAATATGAAATTTTTACTTAAAAGGCGGTTAAAAAAATCAAATGTAGATGTTAATGTATGTTATATAGTTTGCATCATTAACACATTTCTGGAAACGTCGGTGGAGCAACTGGCGTACATATTCAACCATGTAGAAAAACCGGATATTCTAGCAAACATTTCAATTATCAAAGATGCTGTCAATACAGAGTTCTGTCATGTCGATTTCCACCGTTTGTGGCTCAATACATCACTTGCGCCTATACAACAATGGCGGTTTCAGTCTTCTTTATAAATCCTGAAAGTTTGCACCGTGAGTGTGTAATCCTCCTGTCTGAGATGACTTTTTAATCAATCGAAAAAAAATATTATCATGCAAAAGCTGGAATATCAATGTTTTGAAAATTTTCTTCACTGAGTAATTTAGAAACAATCTGCAGAATCTGATGCAATTTAAAAAAATTCTGAGAGATATTGATTGGCTACCATAAAAACGATATAACAAAGAAAAGTTACGTAAATTAAAACTTTGTAATTTTTTAGTGGATATTCAAATAGAAAGATGATATTTACATTTAAAACAAATATTAATAAGTGGTTTTATATTAATTTGCTAAAGTATGTCATATTTCGTAATTCTGTAATTACAATTTTAAAAAATACATATATTTAAATCATTATGATATTCAGATTTAAGACCAGATCTTCTTATTGTGATATAGTTTTCTACATTTTCAAATGCATCATTTTAAGTAATATTGTCGAGGTTTTATACATTTTCTATATTGTATACAATGACCTGCGGAACATGTTTCTATCTAAAATAATTTTTATGAAATAATTTCTTCAAATCTGCATTTTTTCTGAAAGTCGGTGTACGTATAAGTTATTTAATAGTGGATTTAAATATATATGCATAATGAAGTTGAATTGTTACAAAATTTTAGCAATTACCAGATTTATATTAATATTTTCGTCTTGGATTTTTTTAAAATTTATTATATAGTTTCGATATCTAAAATCTTTTGGAAATATAGAAATATTTTTACAATCCCTTGCATACATAAGATATGGGTAAAGGAGAACCACATTGATATTAAAATATATCACCTGTTTTTACGTCAGAGAGCGTTTTATTACTACCATCTACGCGAAAGGATTATTTTCTGGTGGTAGCTCAAGCGAGCGCCTTCTACACCTTTTAGTCCAGCGAGATGTTACACCAGTTCCAATTTTCCAGAACGCTCTTTTGAAACTAGCATTGCAAAGGGCATAAATAACAGGATTGATTGTGGAGTTAATATATCCTAGCCATATCGCTGCTGTGTGTACTCCCGCAGCTAGGCAATTGTTACAAGCCGCTGTCACCACAAAGAGCACCATGTATGGAAGCCAGCAGAGTACAAAAGCACCGATGATAACTCCTAACTGTCTGGCTGCTTTAGTCTCTTGCCTTAGGCTGACAACAGTACGGCGTGATGGTGGCACTATTCTTACACCACGGGAATTACCACACAGGATTCGAAGACTTGAAGTTCTGCTGGGTGGGTGATTTTCGGATGGTGGAACTTGGAGGTTAATGTCATTCCCAACTCGAGAAACCATGTCTTGGCTGGAAGGAAAATATAAAAAAATTCAATTAATTTGAGTGTTAATTTAATTTTAAGCACATGGAGACTGAAAAGACAAAAAACTTAAATTAATTTTAGGGAAATTTGAGTTTCAGAAATTTCCCCAGAAATTTCCATTTCTTTCAGGATAACCCTATCTTTCTTCAATGTTAATTTTAGGTAAAAGTCTAATAATATTTGCTCATATTCTTCTCACAGACCGATGCTTTTTATTAGTTTGACAGTTTAACCTATAATTTTCAGCTTAACTAGAGATGTCAGTGAGCTTCTCTTTCGTTTAGCGCTCTAGTATTATCGCTAGCACGTCTGAACAGGAGAATGTTGAACTTTTTTTTTACATAATGTCTCTTAATTTAGCTTTTTACTAACCTTTTGATAAAGCGGTATCAGAAATAGCTTACAATAGCTATGCAAAAATTTCTGTGGCAGCGTTAAGAAAGAATAATTCAGTTTTAATGTTTGTTAAGCAAATTTCGATGCTGATTAATATTTTGAACATATTTTACAATCTACCTTTTTGAATAAGCTGTAGCTTTATATTAATTCATCGAAGCTTGTTAATTACATTTCTTTAAAAAAATAATAAATACGTGAGAATTCATATTTTTCTCGAAAATTATATTCGCATTTTTTTCACGTACATATTTTTATTATTACCTTAGAAAAGACATGAATTGTAATCTTTATAAATTTTTTATGAGAAATAAATTTCTAGAAGCTCTAAATATGCGAAACCAAAATAACATATACTTCTATGAAATACTTTTTAAACTTATGACTCTAAAAGTTACCCCATATAATCTGCTTAGCAATGACAGATGATAGATTGTGGATGTAAGCATACTTTTATGTCTATTTTTAAAAGTATGTATTATGTCCAGTTGAAAACATTATTTGTGTCTATTTTTAAAGATATACTTTTTTATCATTTTTTTAAATCATATTTTTTGTGTCAAAAAAGGCTGAACTATAAATTAAAAAAAAATATACTATTCTAAATTGATTATATACTTTTTTACACAACATAATAGTGAAAAAATTTTAAAAGCTTTCTCTCGAAAGAGTTCGTCATTTCAAAAACTTCTGATTTTATAATAATTTTTAAATTAATATATTTTTGCATGACAAAAAATTATTTTTGTAATTTTTTGAAAGGACTCAATTTAGCTTCATACATTTGAAAAATTTGAAAATAAATTTAACTTTTTCAAAAAAATGTACAACCGACTCCAAAAAAAGCGCTAAAAAGAATTAAATAATTCTATAAAATTCTCTAATGACAAACCGTTATCCAATAACCTCACATTGACTATCATGTACCGGTATAAAACGGTTAAATTTAATATATAGAATTTAATATCCACCAAACATAGGTTTTCCACAGAATATTTTTTACAAGAGATTAATTTACATATTTTTGATTTAATTTTTGAATATATACATATAAAAAGTAAGGAATTACTTTTTGAAGTTGGTGCCAAACTATCTTAAGTATAGTAAGAATTGTGGATATATTATGTCTAGTACCATAAATAAAATGGGGAAATCATTATCGATTATGATTGTTTGGCACCAACTTCAAAAAGTAATTCCTTACTTTTTATATGTATATATTCAAAAATTAAATCAAAAATATGTAAATTAATCTCTTTTAAAAAATATTCTCTGGAAAACCTATGTTTGGTGGATATTAAATTCTATATATTAAATTTAACCGTTTTATACCGGTACATGATAGTCAATGTGAGGTTATTGGATAACGGTTTGTCATTAGAGAATTTTATAGAATTATTTAATTCTTTTTAGCGCTTTTATTGGAGTCGGTTGTACATTTTTTTGAAAAAGTTAAATTTATTTCCTACTTTTTAGTTATTTATACCGTAATACATAATTATGTGTACTGACATATGATGGCTCTTTGCAACGCATTACTAATGAACGCACTTTGCTGAGTTCTGATGTATTCGGTTTACTTGTCACTGTTTGATTGTCAACTTTCCAAAAGACACTTACAATATCGGTTAGTATCGTTGTGAATCTTTAGGTTTTCTGGATGTGGTAACTTCTTCAGATCTGGCACGACGAAAAGCTACCGCATTCATGAAATCTTAAAGTCAACATCTCATCGTACGGACATCGGAATTGGTTATCGAAAGGCGACAATGCCTCAAGTAAAATGTCCTTACACATAAGCGCTTTCATATATGAGTAAACAGCAAAATGACTCCATGTATCAATGAATAGTAAAATGCTTTTCTAGTGTAGTCAAAAGTACTCCCCCTTCAGTCAGAAAAAGCAAAAAGAAAAATTTTAACAAAAATCGCTCTATGATTCAATAGGTAAACAACAATGTATTTGTATTTTTGTATTTATTTGCTTTGAGGTAGGCGCTACAGCTATTCGCCGGCATAACCTCCAATGATCACAAGAAACCACATAGAACACTTTATTACGGAATATCCAGTACATACATTTTCACAGGGACAACACAGACACCCATGCCGCTAGCTGGACTCGAACCAGGGACCAGCGGTGTGGGAGCAGCCTCCGCTACCATCCACGCCACTGGGTCGGCTAAACAACAACAATCTAATTACTATAAATGGAGTAAAGGCATCGGAAGTGATTCGACGAGGAATCCGAAAATCATAACCTGTACTTGGCTGCATCTATAAGAGAGTGACAGCATTCGATGCCCAAATACTTTTTTCACGGACGCTTTTGTCCCAACAAAAAATTTGAAACTCACTCCATAGCTTTTATGAAAAATGATTATTTCAGCCTATCATGGAGCATTCTCGTGGGCCAAAAGACAAATATTTTATAAAAGCGGGGAAGTGACGATGCAGCAAAAGGGTAAAATTTTTTACACTGTATGTATGAGATATTCCATAAAAGGGATGGAATGACGATGCAGCAAAAGTTAAATTTTTAACAATGTATCGCAATGCTAGGCATTTTCTATTATAAAATTTGATGATGATTTCCTGGTAGAATTTGATTGTACGCCGAATGATCCTTTATTTCTACACAACCATAAATACATAGTCCATATTATTTTACAAATTCGTGGACATACAAGGACAAGATAGCACAAGGAAATATTACGACACAAGAAAAGTACAACCGGGAGCTACACATAAAGAGTGTGTGCAACGAAGCCAGTGGGATTCGAACCCACAATCTCCTACGCTCTCAAGAGATTAGCAGCGTGGTGTCTTAACCACTCGGCCACAAGGAGCGCCTTGATGACTCATTTTTGTCCAGAATCTTTTCAATCAATCGTATACTGTGCTCCATGTGTCGTCATATTAACATCGAGAAATCCTACATGAACAAAATCTGAAATCATTCTGGTGTCTAATCGGGTAACTAAATCTGAATCTAAAGATAATTTTGCTACACATATCTATGCACTTTATTTTGCATTGATATGTAGAGATAATTTTTTCCTCAGGAGCAAAATATATACTAAAGAATTTTCATCTTTTCAACAACTTAAGGATGTCGATTGGTATCGATGTCTATTTCCGCTTTAGTGGATGCGAGAACTTGTCCATTTAAGCTTTAACATTTCGGAAATTTATCGCATCCAGAAAACTTTAAGGCCGCACACTAGGCACAGAAAAAGACCCGGATGATTATGTGAAGTCTATGGGGGCGTTCTTTTCAAATATCTCGCTCAAATTTTAAAATTTTTACGTGATTTTTTTTTTTTTTTTTTTTTTTTTTTTTTGCATAGGATAGCTGAGGATGTTCCACAACCAACGTAGTTTTTACTTTTTCAATTTTGGTTTCAGATTTTTTTTAAAAAAATATTTTAAATTTCAAAACCGATTTAAACGGTTCTGAAATTGAAACTATCATTATATAAAACATACATAAGCAAAATCGAAGAAGTAAAAACTAGGACGGTTGTAGATCATCCGCGGCTATCCTATGCAAAAAAAATCATGTAAATATATTAAAAGATATTTGAAAAGACTACACCCATAGTCTTTACACTAACATCCGGGTCTTTTTCTGAGACTAGTGTAGTGCCTTTAGGTCCACATTGAAATCTACAGACTTCGTAAATCGGCATTGAAAAGCTGACAATCCATCAGTACACGTTAAAATTATTGTGAAAAATTACCTTTGTTTTTAAAGACTATCTATTTTCTGACTAATGAGAGCGATCTAAAAACGTCTATGGAGCATTTTCATTGGTCAGAAAATAGATAGTCTTTAAAAACAGAGGTAATTTTTCAAGATATTTTAAACAGTGTACAGTGTTAAAAATTTGACTCTTTTGCTGCATCGTCCCTCCACCGCTAATATAGAAAACGGTTACTTCAGCCTATTATGGAGCATTCTCATGGATCAAAAGTGAAATATTCTATAAAAGCGGGGTAGTGACGATGCAGTAAAAGGGTCAGATTTTTTACAGTTTAAAGTACGCATACACAATCAGAGCGCGTCAAGTTGCTTCTATGATTCAATGCATAGCAAAGTAATTCTAAATGTTCGTATGTATTAAAATACCATTATCAGTCATAAAAACTAAAAAGGAAAATATTATCAAAATCACACCATGATTCAACATGCGTCTATATGAAAGTAGTAATATTTGAAGTTAAGAATGTTTTTTGATAAATGCGGTTTTTCAAAGTACAGAAAATTTAAGAATTTTTATTCCAGAACTTGGCGGTAGTCGCCTGAACGAGTTTGTTATATGGGTGAAAGAAGTTAACTAGCTTAACTTCAATGGTAAGCTTATCAAATTTTTTCGTCATTTATATTTGTCCAAATGTAAATCTAGCACATAGCAATGTACTTTAATCACTTTGTGAATTCGGAATAACAAGCACCCTGATACACAGACACTCTTGCTTTAACGTGTAAGGCTATTTAGAGATGGATTTTCAGCTTTTCGATAGCTAATTTTCATGTCTGGATCGATGTGGATCTTTCACTTTGGTGGATACGATAATTGTTCCAGCTAAGATTTCGTACTTTGAAAAAAAACTAGCATCTCTGCAACAGTGGTTAGGATCCAGAAGGATTATTCGCTGTTAAGCAAAACAAGATTGGCCAATCATAAGCCTTCATTTTTGAGAACTTTTCATTGTTCGAAGGAGAGAGTCTGGAATACATGGAGTGAAAATCTGCTATCGACACTGTAAAAAATTTGACCCTTTTGCTGCATCGTTACTCCATCGCTTTTATAGAATTTCTTTGTTTTGACCAATGAGAATGCTCCATAATAGAGCGAAGTAATCGTTTCCTATAAAAGCGATGGAGTGACGATGCAGCAAAAGGGTTCAATTTTTTACAATGCAAGCAGTGCTAAAAATTTATATCCTTTAAATGTGCAACGATGCTACTGAATTCCAAAGTGTCGATCACAGCGACATCTGCGGCATTTTCGTGATACATTATCCAGACTAGCAATAATTCTTGCATTTTTAGAAAATGTCCTGCAGATGTCTCTTCTATCTTTAAATTTCATTAGCATAGTTGCACATTTAAAGAATAGAACATTTTAGCGCTTTTTTTTAAGTGTTACAGAGGCGTGTTCAGCACAACTTACCAGTTACTTACTGACCACTTACCGATTGTAGACAAGTACGAAATGAAAATCAAAGCGAAGTGTGAACGTCAGCTACAATTCAACAGAATAGTTCTTATTGATGCCACAATTTGCTTTAGTACTGCCCTAAAATCGGTCGGTAACATTGGTTACTTTTGTAAGTTGCTCTGAACACGCCCTGAGATAGCTGATTTCCACACTATATCCCCTAGATGCTATATTTCCGGTTTCTTGCATAAGAGAACTTGTCCGGAATCCAGGTAGAATTTGCGCTGTTAGCGAAACAAGATTAACGAATCAGAAGCCTGAATTTTAGCAAAGTTTTCAATGTTTTAAATAAATTTTCTTGTTAATAAATCTCGTTTCGCAAACAACGCAAAATTTATGTTAATCCTGGCCCTCGTCCAGTTAGGATTTTGCACTTTGAACACTGTTAAAAATTTGAAACTTTTACTTTATCGTCTATCCATTGCCTTTACAGAAAATGATTACTCCATTGTATTATGGTGAATTCTCATTGGTCAAAATAGAGATATTCCATAAAAGCGGTGGAGTGACGATGCAGCAAAAACTTCAAACTTTTAACAGTGAAAAGATCGTGTGTCTATGTAAGTGTAAGATAAAAGCATGCAAAAGGAACACTTCTAATTGGTCGATTGCTTCAAAATGAATTTGAAATTTAAAGTTTTTATTTTTAAAAAAGTTCTAATTATCAGATTTTTATGAAATTCGAATGGGACCACATGGGCCTCATACGCTTTCAAACAAAAAAAGAATTATCAAAATCGGTTCATATTTGCAAAAGTTATGCGTGAACAACAAATACATACAGGTCGAAATCATAACCTCCTCTTTGAAGTCGGTTAAAAATACATAAAACATACATAAATGTTGTGCGTTGGTAATTAATTCAACATAACGTATTATAAATATGTTGCTTCATAAAGGAAAACATATTTCATTGAAACAGTAATAATGTATTCAGAAATGTAATTTATTTGCTCAAGAAATTTTCTGCTCATTTAATAAGAGGATTCCGAGGATAAAATGAATTTCTTTACTTACTCCATAGTCTTTTCTCCTCTAGATGTTTGAAAATTATTCTTTCTACGATGTTTGTTCCTACTAGAAAAGTCATCACTTAAAGTACTTCGAAACTCCATCTGTAAATAGAAATTTAATATAAAAGTAAACGAAGACAGTAGAGTATTTAAATTTTCTTTGTATGCATTGTGAAATGAGTTTGTCGTTTGGATTACGATACTTTTTTGCTCTGTTATCTTTTTAAACTCTTATATTTAAACAAGTGACTTTATATATTTTGTATAAAGTTTGTAAAATAAAAGAATATAAGTGAAAGGTAAAAGTGTTTTATTTGAATGAAAAATTGATTTTATTTTTGCCATATTCTTATGTTTTCTAAATTAAATCTTAAAATAATATATAATTTAATTTTTACTGACCAAAGCAGTGATAAATAAAATTCGTTAAAGAATTAGAGACAGGACGCATGTTTTAATTTTATTTTTCAACTTTATTCAATTTTATCTTATGCACGAACTTCTTATACTCCCATAAATACATGGCCTGTGCTCGCTATAGGGAATCTCCTATTAAAGCATAAAAGTGTTTATATAATCGTTTAATGCAATGACTGAAACTGGCTTTTAATGCCTAAATATATTTTTTATGATATTTACCGGGTGTCTCAAAAATGACTGATGGATTTTAAAATTCAATAACTTGCAAACGGTGACAGCTATTTAAAAAAATTTTGCAGGAGGATTATGTATAATTTAATATAGGAGGACCAATTACACTGTTTGATAATATAACAAATAATAAAATCAGCTCATCAGTGTATACTAGATGTTAAAATTTTTTTATTAAAATTCATGTACTACTTACAAGTAAAGCAGAGTTGATTTCCTACAGTTTCGAACAATAAAACTTGTTCATTATCAGGGAAACATTAGAAGATAAAAAACTAACACGTTACACAGTTCACATAATGTTCGAAACTGTAGGAAATCAACTCTGCTTTATTTGTAAGTAGTACATGAATTTTAATAAAAAAATTTTAACATCTAGTATACACTGATGAGCTGATTTTATTATTTGTTAGATTATGTATAATATCAGGAGTTTTTTTACCGTAATTTTTTATTTTAGTTCGCATCTCAAAAATAGGCGGTGCTGACGGCGATTGAAGGCCAGGTGATCAGTGCTGCGTGAAGCGTCGACATGGCCTTCAATCGCCGTCAGCGCCATCTATTTTTTGAGATCCGAACTAAAATAAAAAATTACGGCAAAAAACTCCTGAAATTATACATAACCCTCCTGCAAAATGTTTTTAAATAACTTTCACCGTTTGCAAGTAATTGAATTTTAAAATCCATCAGTCATTTTTGGGACGCCCGGTATATAAGTGCTTATGTAAGGTCAAATAGAAATACTCAGTATTAAAACCAAAATTTTGAAAATAAAATCTTTTTCGTTAGAATTAATCCCACACGGAGGGTTTGTCGTAATAAAAATACTCAGTAGAGTACGCTATGCGTCATAGACTTTTAATACGCCATAAGCAACTGTCACAATTATGTTAACAATGAATAGCACTTAATGTCAAGTAATAGTATATCAGTAGTGACCATGAACTTAAAAAAAGTTAATTTAAAAAGAAAGAAATTGAATATGGTGCACATATGCATGGGTATTATATATATATTTATATAAGCAACATATAAATATATATTTATATAAATTATACATAGAAGGTGTCCAGTAAATGACTGACCCATTTTGAATTTAATAACAAAAAAAAAAAAAAAAAAAAAAGGTTTGAGATAAAAATGTGCGGTTTTCTGCATTGCGATCAGAAAATCAATAATTTTTTATATAACCACTTTCTTAAAATAGTTCTAATTTCGGCCAACAGATGACGCTGACATCGTCAACAAGCTGTTGAATTTCAGACATTGCTCTAGTTATCATACGCATGAGATTTTTGGCTCATTTCGCAGTGTCGAATATCAATCGACATGTTAAATCGATACTTCACTCACCTGCAGAAATAGAGTTTATTGTTTGGAAAGAGAATTAAAATAATATTTATGATTGAATAATGTCTTATATACTTAATAAAAACCAACAAAATATTCATTGACTTTTAGCGCATTTATCATAAGTAAATTGTATTCAAAAAATGTTTTCGTAACCGGTTAATTGATTCTCTTTTTTACGTACAATAAATTAAAAACATGTGAAAAACACCGCTTTTGCAAGTTAAAAAAAATATTAAAATTTAATCTAAACATTTCTTCCATTAAATAGTATGAAATTGTATTTAAAAAATTATGTCTAAAAGCTTTAAGAGATGGATCAAGCAAACTATTCTTGCCTATACGACGTGTAGTGAAATCTGAAGTTGAAACAGAAGTACGCAAATAGTGGTGGCAAATTCCCTGTATAAAACAAAAGCGGTACAGTGACTTATAAATCGGCATATAAAAATATATTAAACCTTAGAATAAAGGTTCGTCTATATTTTGACTGTAACAAATCCTGTCTTAAACACAAAAAATTATTGATCACAATGGAGAAAGTAACATATAAAACTAGCTGCTTAGACAAAAACCTGTCTAAAAAGAAATATTTTTCATTTTTCCGCAAATCGAATTCATTTCTACGTTATATTTATATTTTGACATTTAACATATCTGAAAATTTTATTACGAAAGCCACGACAGATTTTAAGATGCTTTTTACATACAACCCTTCCCTCTTCTCCCCCTGATTGCAAACGCATCTACGCTGAAATGGAAGGATGCTTAAAAAGAAAAAAAAGCGACTTACATGTTTTTATATCCTGCGAGTCAACCCTTTTAAAATTTTCATTACACAAGGCATAATACATCCTGAATCATCATAGGATTATCAAAGGTCTAATTACTTTAGTTCAGTTTTATAAATATAAATATTAAAAAATTACTGGAACATTATTGTTTATCCTAAATAATTTTTTTAAAAATTTTAGAATCAGGTTTTTTTTTTTTTTTTTTTTTTTTTTTTTTTTTTTTTTTTTTTAAGTAATGTTTTCTGTATCAGATGCAAGAGAAATTTTTAGAATTCCTCTTTCCCATCTATTGCTTATGAAGAATTATTAAGGGGAAGGGAGGACGAAATACATATTTCAGGATCTATGATAATCTTTATAATGAAATTTTGAAAAGGGCTAACTCGTAGAATATAAAACGGGTGCAGTTTGTTCTTCTATTTAAACATCCTTCCATTTCAGCATAGGTATGTTTTTAGTTGGGGAGAGGGGAAAGAAGACGTGTGTGTAAAAGTCAAAAGTGTCAAAATAGGAATATAATGTAGGGATTAATTCGGTTTTCGGAAAAATCAACAATATTTCGTTTTAGGCAGATTTTCGTCCTAGCAGCTGGCTTTGTATGTTACTTTCTCCATCGAAACCAATATTTTTTTACGTTTAAAATAGGAAATGTTATAAACAGATTTCTTTATCCTGAGGTTTGTTATAATTTTATGTTCACATAAAAATTTATACGCCAATTTATAAGTCACTGTTCCGCTGTTTTTTAGATAGGGAACTTACCCCAACACTATTTCCGTACCACTGTTTTAAGCTCTTAACTGATTTCACTGCACGAGAATGTAACGAGAAAGTGGTAGGCAAGAAGATTTTGCTTGATCCATAACATAAAGCATTTTAACATCACTAATTTTTTAAATACAATTTCATACTATTTAATGGAAGAAATGTTTAGATTAAATATTAGGATTTTTTTACCTAGGAAAGCGGTGTTTATCCCATATTTTAAAATTATTGTACCTAAAAAGAAAATCAATTAACCGGTTACAAAAACATTTTTTAAATACAATTTACTTATGGTAAATGTGTGAAAAGTCGATGAATATTTTGATGTTTTTTATTAAGTATAATAAGATTATTCAATCATAAATATTGTTTTAAATCTGTTTCCAACCAACAAATTCTATTTCTGCAGGTGAGTGGAGTGTCGATTTAACATGTCGACTGAGATTGGACTCTGCGAAATGAGTCGAAAATCTCATGCGTATAATAACTAGAGTAATGTCTGAAATTCAACAGCCTGTTGCCGCCGTCAGCGACATCTGTTCGCCGAAATTCGAACTTTTTAAGAAAGTGCTTATCTAAATATTTATTGATTTTCTGATAACAAAGCAGCAAAACGCACATTTTTATCTCAAACCGTTTTTTTATTATTATTTAAATTCAAAACGGGTCACTCATTTACCGGACACCCTTTATATATTCATATAAGTGCTTATGTAATGTCAAGTAGAAATACTAAGTATTAAAAACAAAATTTTGAAAATAAAATATTTTTCTTTAGAATTAAGGCCCTACACTAGGCACAGAAAAAGACCCGGATGATAATGTAAAGTCTACGGGAGCATTCTTTTCAAATATCTCGCTCAAATTTTAATATTTTTACATGATTTTTTTTGCACAAGATAGCTGAGGGCGATCCACAACCGGCCTACATTTTACTTTTTTTTATTTTTGTTACGTATTTTTTTTATATTACGATAGTTTCAATTCAGAACCGTTTAAAACAGTTTCGAAAGTTAAAGTAATTTTTAAAAAAATCTGAAATTAAAACTGAAAAAGTAAAAACTTGGCCGGTTGTTTATCGTTTTCAGCTATGTTGTAAAAAAAAAAAAAAAAAAAAAAAGTCCTTCTGGCAATGTCGGGAGGAAGAGGTAGCTTTCATATACTTATATATTTATTTATTTATTTTAAAGTAAGTTACATTGTTCAAAATACTAAGCTCAAATTAGTGGAAATAATCTTATGAAATTAGTGATTTTATAAGATTGAATACTAGTTTTTGTCAAGACTGAATTTAATAGGAATTTTTAGAAATTAGTCATCTTTTATTCAACCTGGTTTTATTTTAAGCGATTTAGAGAGTCACCAAATTCTACGATATCATAAAGTGTATGCCATTTTAAAGCAACATGATGGATCGTTCAGATCAGAAAAATTTAAAAATGTCAGCCATAAGCAAAATTCAAAATGCTATAACTCAACCATTTTTTAAGATATAGACAAAATAAAAAGTGTTCTGGAATCGTTGTTTTAAGTTTTAACACGTAAAAGAAAAAAAATCAACTTTCAATTTTTTCGCATTTAATTTTAAATTTTAAATTAAAAAAAAATTAAAATGGCCACCATTTTGAAACAAAATGGTGGATGATGCTGGCCAACGAACTCGGTTGAGACATTTGTATGTACTATGTACATACCAAGTTTCGTTGAAATCGGTTCATAAATACGCGTGTTATCACGTGACAAAAATCAGATCGTTTCAAAATGTCAGCTATAAGAAAACTTCAAAGTGCTATAACTCAATAATTTTGTAAGATATAGACAAAATAAAAACTGTTCTGGAATCGTTGTTTTAAGTTCTAACACGCAAAAGAAAAATATTTTTCAACTTTTAATTTTTTCGCATTAAATTTTAAATTTTAAATTTTTTTAAAAATTTAAAATGGCCGCCATTTTGAAACAAAATGGCGGATGATGCTGGCCTACGAACTCGGTCGAGACATTTGTATGTACTACGTACATACCAAGTTTATTGATATCGGTTCATAAATACGCGTGTTATTACGTGACAAAAATCAGATCGTTTCAAAATGTCAGCCATAAGAAAAATTCAAAGTGCTATAACTCAATCATTTTTTAAGATATAGACAAAATAAAAAGTATTCTGGAATCTTTGTTTTAAGTTCTAACACGTAAAAGAAAAATATTTTTCAACTTTTAAATTTTTCGCATTAAATTTTAAATTTTAAAATTTTTAAAAAATTTAAAATGGCCGCCATTTTGAAACAAAATGGCGGATGATGCTGACTAACGAACTCGGTCGAGACATTTGTATCTACTATGTACATACCAAGTTTCATTCAAATCGGTTCTTAAATACGTTAGTTATCGCATGACAAAAAGCAGATATATATATATATATATATATGATTATATATATATATATATATATGTGGGAGCGATTCTTTCTCCAACAGCCAAGTATCATGTCTTGTAAGGTTCTTCATATCGCAACTCTGATAGAAAAGGTCTTTAGAAAGCAGACGATTTTCTGAAAAAACTCCATTCAGACGAAAAGCCGAAGAAAAAAGAAAGGAACGGAAGAGATCGTTGGATGGAATGTGGGGAGAGTTGGTGTTGACTTTAGAAGAATGTTGATTAAGATGACGCGATTAAGATGTTTTAATTAAAGTTTCCTTTTGAATGTTCGAATTGTAAATATTAATATGTAAATATCTTTTTTGTAAATATTAACGTTTAATATAAGTCATTTAAAAGTTTAAAAACGGTGTCAGAATTTAATTTACCTCCGAGTTTATTTACTTATGTGTTCGAAAGAACTTTTATAAGAAGAATCTCCATAAATTTTGGTGTCAGAACCGAGACAAACGAACGCCCACAAAGAAGAAATATATATATACTTTAAATAATCTGGAAGCCGTTATTATTTAGAATTGTGATGGAATCCTTGCTGGAAATTATTATGAGGAAATCTTTTTTGAATATATGTTTAATGATATGAAGCTGTTGGATACTGCGACAACAATGCTGTTTAAATGTGTGAAGCTGAGCATCTGATTATGAAGTGAGTTTATTATTTCATTTTCTTTTCAATAATGGAAAAATTAGTTGATTTAACACTAGAACCGCGGAGCGGGTCAATTTGACCCGAATCAATTTTTAATTTCTCGCCGCGCGAAAAGTATTCATCGAAAAAAAATTCCATTACTGACTTTTAATATTTTAAGGTAAACAACAACTTTTCGTATTTAATAGCGAATAATATAAATATTTTTTAAAGTTATAACTACATATACCTAGAACCGCGAAACGGGTCAATTTGACCCGTAATAAGTTTTTATGCATAAATGGCAAAATAGAGATGTAATTTTCGGAAGCAATGAGAAAATATATCTGCCACTCTCCTAATTCCTCTAATAGGCAGACTTGGAAAGGGGGAAAGTGAAAAATTTCAATGATGATCCTGTATTATTGATGTGAAGAATGGATGATTGCAGTGAATAATTACTACAAACATTAAGAAGTAGAATTAAGGTTGCTTTTATTCTGCATTTATTGAAAGCATAGATAAGTTGTTGTTTTTGTATGTATGTAGGCCAATTATCTACACTATGGGATATAGGCCCTAAGGGATGGGATGCTCTCTGTGGGGGTCTTTCTAAGGGAACCTAACCCGTATTTACGCAAGGTTCGAAGAAAACCACGAAAAACTCCGAACGGTAAGGCCGGCGGTCGCGATTGGGTTCGAACTCAGCACCTACCGTCTACCAGTTTGAGGTCAGAACCTCTCGGCCACTGGTGGGGCTTGAAAGCATAGATAAGATTTCCGATGTCTTAATATTACTGACAAAGAAGCTTTGGAATATTAGCAACTATTATCTGAAGCTGATTGAAAATGGAAATGACTGAGGTTAAATGTCTACCTGTAAAAGAAGACAAATTCTAATGATGATAATTGAATATTATTACGACTCTGTCTATATTCTTTACATTGTTGAATTTTTTCATTAGAATACAGATGAAAATTTATGAGTATTGTACGAAAGTTTGTGTGATATTTATCAGATTAAAATCGAATTAAAAAAGAATTAAGAATGTGAACAAAAGAGACGAATTTTGAACTTTATAGGCATAAAAATCTGCAAAATAGATAAGCAAGAACTTTCGCATTCTCTCCTGTAAATTAAAAAAATGACAAGGAAACTGCAAGACTAACTATATAAAAACCCTAACGTAAGCGTAGATCAGCAGTTATGTCTTTCAAAATCTGTGAGTAAGTCTACTCAGTATGTGTCTACCAAAACCAGATAAATTCAATATCAGATAATTTCTAGTTGCTTGCAGATGTTAATAAAAAACTGGCCTTTTAGAAACTGTAAAATGTCTAAGACGAGAAATACAAGTCTCTGTAAAAATGTCAAAATCGGAATTGCATGCGGCTATTCCCCTAACACTTTTAGGCATAAGCGTAACTGTTTACCAAAGAGAAATGATTAAAAATGTTTTGTTGCTTAGCAGTCTTTATCTATTTGTTTAAATTTTAGATAATTCTAAAAAATACTGAATACACATGTTTACTGTAACACAACTAAATCTAGTGTATCTGTGTGATTTCTAAGATGACAGGAAATCATAATATGTCAAGCCTGCTTTTTATAGGAGTCTGATGAATGCAATTTATAATGTTTTGAACTTTGCTACTATCACTGCTTGGACTTTATGCAAATCTGTAACCGGAAATATAGTTAGTATGCGTTTATTTGTATACGTCTATTATTTATTATCAATTTTTTATACTTCAGCCAAAAAAAAAAAAAAAAAAAAAAAAGTTTTTGCGCGCAAAATTAAAAACTAAAAACAATAGAAAACCACAAACTAAGCATAAAAGTGTATCAGGATTAAAAAAATAAAAGCAATACTACAGGTAATTGTTTAAAATATAATGCACCCAAACGTTTCTGATAAATGTGCCAAATTTTTAACCATGATTTTCAGGCAATGCATATAATGAATTGGATTAGATAAATAAGTAAAACTAATAAGTAACTTGTAATTTATGTATTTTTTAAATTATTTTTAGATTTTATATCTAAACTTATTTCAATGATATAATTTATTTTTTACAATGTCCAAGTTTATTTAATTTTAAAATATATGTTCAATATATTTTCATCATATTTAATGAAATGTAATTTTGAATGATAGGATTTTCGGAAACCTAGGCAATTCTGCTAACTTTATATGTAAAATATAACGTAAATACGAAAAAATATTGATTATTATAATCAAATATAATATTTTAACTAACCAAAATAAATATTTGGCACATTTATATACCCTTTTCTATCTCGGGTCAAAATGACCCGCTCCGCGGTTCTAGGTATACCGAAAGTCCCGCGGTTCTAGTGTTAAAGGAATTAGAGTTTTCTTTGAAAACTGAAAAATCAGCTAGTATTAAGATATTGCACAAATTAATTTTTGGAGAAATCGGTGACAGAAATAATCGACGTAGAATTCGGAATTTTACTGGGTTTACGTTTGAAGTAGATTCCGATGAATATCAAACTAAATTCAAAGAAATTAAAGATAATTTTTCTGTTAACGACTTAATTACCATTTGCAATGTTTTGTGTATAAATAATTCGGGAACTTTTGATGAAATTGCTGCCAGAATAATTTCTAGTTTATGTGATTTTAATATTTTAAAAATTAATATGATAGCCGATGTAGGTACTCTTAGTGATGACGAAAGTGTTGATGAATTTAATGATGATTTACAAGATAAAACTAAAAATATTTCAACTGTTTTTGAGAATAATATGAGAAATGATTCTGGTAGTTCTAATTGTGAAAGTAATGAAAATCAGAAAATTCTAATTCCTGATTATGTTATTAAACCAAGCATTTCTATTAATGATATTGAAAGTATGATTACAATGTTTGAAGGTACTCAAGTACAAAATATTAATAAATGGATTGCCGATTTTGAAGATATTGTTTCATTATTTAACGTTAGTGATTTGCACAAATTGATTTTGGCTAAACGCCGTATGACAGGCAAAGCAAAATTATTTCTTGAAAGTGAAACAAATATTAATTCGTGGTCTAAATTAAAAGCCCTACTCATATCTGAATTTGGTCAAACGTGCAATTCAGCTGAATTACACGAATTGCTGTCCAAAAGAAAAATTAGACCACATGAATCGTTAGATGAATATTTTTTAAATATGAAACAATTATGCTCAAAAGGCAATATTGAAGATTCTGCCCTTATTCAGTATGTAATAAATGGAATTAATGACCCCATTTCTAAAAAATCTTTTTTGTATGGTTGTCCCAATATTGCTGAATTTAAACAAAAATTAAAGATTTATGAAAAAATAAGATCGGAGTATGAAAATGCAAAATTTCATAAATATGAAGGAGCTAAGCCTAAAATTAAATCCGAAGTTGAAGTTAAGAACAAATTTAAGCCAGTAAAGCCAAATATGCGTTGTTTTAATTGTGGCGGGAATAATCATAAGAGTATTAACTGTGTAAATAAAGATAAAGGGCCGCTTTGTTTTGCTTGTAACGCTTATGGTCATAAATCATTTCAATGCAATAAATCTAAAGATACAAGTGTTAAAAATGCTCAGTCACAAGTAAACATTATTACATCCCAAGATTTAATTCTGAAAGAGATAAAGCTTTATTCTTTGCGTTTAATCTCTTTAATAGATACTGGAAGCCAAAAGACTTTGTTAAAGAAAAGTATTTATGATAATTTGAAGAACTTTGTAGAATTAAAACCTACGAGTATCTCTTTGACCGGTCTAGGAAAAGCCTCAATTAAACCAGAAGGTTGTTTCAATTCAGAAATCGAAGTAAATGGTTCAAAATTTAAAGTTACTATTTTTGTCGTTAAGGACAGTTGCATTAATTTCGATTTAATTATTGGCACTGATGTTATTCATCAAGGTACGTTAACTATTTCTGAGAATAAATTGAAACTGTTTAAAGCTGAAGTTCAGTCTAATGACTTTTTAGTTAATATTGTAAATGTTTTGGATGAGCCTAAAATTGATTTAACTCACATTGCTGACAAAAAATTACGTTCAGAGTTATACTCTTTAATTGAAAATTATGTACCAATTAAAACTAAAACAGTAGATGTTAAAATGAAAATTAATTTAACTGACGAAATCCCAGTTTGTTCTTCTCCTCGAAGATTACCGCCATGCGAGAAAAAAATAGTCGAAAACCAAATTGAGGAGTGGCTAGCTCAGGGAATAATTCGAGAAAGTTCTTCTAATTTTTCTTCGCCGGTTGTGTTAGTCAAAAAAAAAGATAACACAATGAGACTTTGTGTTGATTACAGATGTCTTAACAAAAAGACAGTACGTGAGCATTTCACCTTGCCAGTTATTGATGATGTAATAGACCAATTACATTCTGCCGAAGTATTTACCACCATAGATTTGAAAAACGGTTTCTTTCATGTAGATGTTGAAGAAGACTCGCGGAAATACACCTCGTTTGTTACTCATGAAGGACAATACGAATTTTTGAAATGTCCATTCGGGTTGACCAATAGCCCTAGTGTTTTTCAAAAGTATATTTATAATGTATTTCGAAACCTATTAAAAGATCACATTGTTGTCATTTATATGGATGATTTAATAATACCTGCTAAAAACGAAGCTGAAGGTCTAGAAAAATTAAAACTTGTACTCGAAACTGCATCGGAATATGGATTAGAATTAAATCTTAAAAAATGCAATTTTTTGAATCGTGAAATTGATTTCTTGGGGTATAGAATCATAAATGGTAAATTGTATCCCTCTCCACTTAAGACTAAAGCAGTAATAAATTTTCCCGAACCAAAGTGTACCAAAGATGTTCAAAGTTATTTAGGATTGACAGGATACTTTCGAAAATTTATAAAAAATTATTCGGTTATAGCTAAACCGTTAAGTGACCTGCTAAGAAAAGATTCAAAATTTAAATTCGATATAGAAGAACAAAGAGCTTTTAATGAACTCAAACGTATTTTGTCGTCAGAACCAGTACTTTTAATTTACAAACCCAAAAGTGCGACCGAAATCCATTGTGATGCCAGTATTGATGGCTATGGAGCTGTTTTAATGCAACAATCTCCAGTAGATAATCAATTTCATCCAGTTTATTTCGCAAGTAAAAAAACCACCGAAGCTGAACGGAAGTACACTAGTTACGAATTAGAAGTTTTAGCTGTAATTGAAGCCCTGAAAAAGTTTAGAGTATATGTGCTAGGTATCCCATTTAAAATTGTAACCGATTGTAATGCATTTAAAATGACTATGGATAAAAAAGAAATGAGTACAAAAATAGCTAGATGGGCAATAATGTTATCCGATTTTGATTATGTTATTGAACATAGACAGGGTAGCAGTATGAGACATGTCGATGCATTAAGTAGGTATCCTATTTGTTTGGTAATCCAAGATAGCTTAACTTTGAAAATTATCCAAGCTCAAGAAACCGATGACCATATTAAAACAATAAAAGAAATCCTAAAGGTGAAATCTTATGATGATTATCTAGTTAAAAATGATGTTCTTTATAAATGTGTTAATGGTAATGATTTATTAGTTGTACCGGAAGACATGCAAATGAATATAATCAAGGCCGCTCACGAAAAAGGTCATTACGCAGTTGCAAGAACAGAGAAAAGTTTAGAAAATGATTTTTACATCCCTAAAGTTAAACAAAAAATTGAGAAATGTATAGCAAATTGTGTTCCCTGTATTTTAGTTAATAGAAAATGTGGTAAACAAGAAGGCTTACTTCACCCAATAGAAAAAGAAGAAACTCCATTACATACGTACCATGTTGATCACTTAGGTCCATTAGAAAGCACTAATAAAAATTACAAACATATCCTTTCGATCATTGACTCATTCACAAAATTTGTTTGGTTGTATCCCACAAAATCTACCGATGCTGCCGAAGTAATTTCTAAATTGGAAATCCAAAAATCTATCTTTGGAAATCCAGTTCGAATTATATCAGATAAAGGTCCTGCATTTACCTCTAAAGCTTTTGAAGATTATTGCATCAATGAAAATATTAAACATATCCCGATTACCTTTGAATTACCCAGGTCTAACGGCCAAGTTGAGCGTCTAAATTTTGTCATAATATCTGTTCTGTCTAAATTGTCTGTCGATAATCCTAAAAAATGGTATACACATGTAAGCAACGTCCAACAGGTGATAAATTCGACTTTTCAGAGAAGTATAAGCACAACTCCTTTTGAATTGATGTTTGGTACTAAAATGAAACAAAAAAATAACATTGAAATTACTAGTCTTCTGAATGCTGAAATACAATCTGATTTTACAAATAATCGCGAAGATATGAGAAAAAATGCTAAAAAACAGATTTTAAAAGTCCAAGAAGAGAACCGTAAAACTTACTACCTCAGACGAAAGAAAGCTAACAAATTTAAGATTAATGATGTGGTTGCTATAAAACGCACACAACAAGGTCCAGGTTTGAAGTTAAAACCAAAATATTTAGGTCCGTACAAAGTCATAAAAGTAGAAAATAATGACACCTACGATGTAAAGAAACTTGGATTCAACGAAGGACCCATGGTCACCAGTACATGTGCAGAGTACATGAAGCCGTGGACGGACGAAGCTTGAAATAAAAAAAAAGAATTTCACCGATTGTGACACTATACCAACTATGACAAACCTCTGGACTGACAACTAATAGAATTTTAACTTTATTCTCGAAAAGACGAAAAGACGTAAGGTAAAAGAAGATGAAAAGACGTATGAAAGAAGACGAAAAGACGTAAGATAAAAGAAGACGGAAGACGTAAGAAAGAAAAAACGAAAAGACGTAAGGTAATAGAAGATGAAAAGACGTATGAAAGAAGAAGACGAAAAGACGTAAGATAAAAGAAGATGAAAGGACGTAAGAAAGAGAAGACGAAAAGACGCGAAAAAAAATATATGAATTTTTTCAAGAAATAATCTAAGCTTTGATAAACAATTTGAATAATGACTTTTTTTTTTCAATTAAGACTTTGGATGCTGCTGTGTTATTTTTTCTTTATCTTTCCAGATGATCCAACTGCTGCTGCCTCCAAAGGGACGAGCATTCGAGGACGAAATCCTAGTCAGGACGGCCGTTGTGGGAGCGATTCTTTCTCCAACAGCCAAGTATCATGTCTTGTAAGGTTCTTCATATCGCAACTCTGATAGAAAAGGTCTTTAGAAAGCAGACGATTTTCTGAAAAAACTCCATTCAGACGAAAAGCCGAAGAAAAAAGAAAGGAACGGAAGAGATCGTTGGATGGAATGTGGGGAGAGTTGGTGTTGACTTTAGAAGAATGTTGATTAAGATGACGCGATTAAGATGTTTTAATTAAAGTTTCCTTTTGAATGTTCGAATTGTAAATATTAATATGTAAATATCTTTTTTGTAAATATTAACGTTTAATATAAGTCATTTAAAAGTTTAAAAACGGTGTCAGAATTTAATTTACCTCCGAGTTTATTTACTTATGTGTTCGAAAGAACTTTTATAAGAAGAATCTCCATATATATGTCAACATTTGAACGGAGGGTGGTTTTGGGGTCTGGGGGGTCATGATCGGTGAAAATATACCAAAATTTTCCGGAAGTGCTTTCCTCCGGACGGCTGCAATAGGTAGCTTTTTACTTTTTGTAATGAAAACTACCTAAAAAAAAAAAAAAAAACATGTAAAAATGTTACAATTTTGGTGAAATATTTGAAAAATATGCTATGCTTCACAGCCTTTTAATACGCTATAAGCAATCACAATTATGATAACAATGAATAGTATCTAATGTCAAGTAATAATATAAAAGTAGTGACCATAAACTTAAAAAAAAATAATTTAAAAAGAGAGAAATTGAATGTAGTGCAAAATATGTATTGGACACATATTTATAAAACACTAGAACCTTACCACCAAAAACTTATCGTTGGGGGCCACCGTAATACTTACCCATTGTGATATGCTTACTATAAAAAATGAAAATAAAACATGCGAAAACTATTTATAAAATGCATCGCAATTCCAAAATAAAATTTAAACGTATATTTAAATATTTTTAATGCATAGTATTTAAACGTATTTAACGTGTTATTTAAAAAATGTACAAATTTAATCGTATATTTAAATATTTTTAATACATGGTAATGCCCTATTACAGAATTGCGGGTACTACTTAATTATCCCGTCCAACAATTTCAAGATATAATATAAATCACCAAACTATTAGTACTTTAAGGAAATTGGCATAACTTTTGTTTTAAATAATGAGATATTAAATTAATTAATAAAACATTAATAATACAACACGTAAAACAAAAATTAACAATCACTTGATGATGTGTCTATTACATGTAACGCGTTTAATGTTAAATGAATGTGATTTACTGCAAGTCACTATTGGTATTTAACTTACAGTTTTGCGATTGTTTTTTAGATAGACAGGGACAATTAAGAAATATCGAAATGTGTAAATAAAGTATCCTTATAACTCCAAAAATTATATTAATTAACAGTTTACTGTATTAAATTCAACGTCTCATTTCCAGTTAAAATATGTCTTTGAATTGAAATTTGAATAAAATACAGGACAATGTAAAATCGAAGAATGTGAAAATAGGATTACAAATATATCGGCAACTAATAATTCAATCGACTTCATTCTTTATGCAAAATTTATATATCTTTTATCGTCTTTTACGAACGCTACTTACAATAAGAAAAATTGAAAAATGTTATCTACCTTTCATCACAACGAATGTTTCGAAGAAAGTTAAAAAAACAGTTCCGGATAATTGTGGCTACTGATATTCAATAGGTTCTTCCCATTTTTACGTAAAAAGTACGTATCACATTTTAAATCTCTATCTCAATTTGTTTGGGAGATAGAGCGTTTTACGAACAGAAAGACGGACGGACGGACAGACAGACAGACAAACAGACAAACGGGCAGCAATTTTTTTCTAAAAATTTGTTCTTGAGAATCTCCAGTGTCTAAAATGTAGAAATTCGTGAAATGTTTTATTTTTATTTTTATTTTTTTCTTATACTATTGCAAAGTTTAGTATTTATTTATTGACGATTACAGAATTTGTATAACTTTGTTAAATTTTAAAACATTAAGATACATTAATAAAAATTACCATTGTAGTTTCTGTTTGTTTTTGGCGCCATGACCAATCTTCTGACTTTGTTTGCGTTGCACCACAAACATTGCATCGCCATCGAGCATCTGTTGCTTGAGTGGTTGACCTAAAAAATATTTAAAATGTTTTCAAGTAAAAATATCTTCTTTTTGTAAAACAATTGATTTCTTGAAAATGAAATCACTTTGAAATTTTAATTTCTTGTTTATTCATTTTTGTAATATTGAATTTCATTGAAAATTGTGGCTATATAATAGTACACAATTAGATGATTGATTATAAGAACTTAAAAAGTTGGAAAAAAAAGATTAAATTTAACTATTAAATCCGGATTATCTGAAACATTTAAATTTGTTTATTTTCTTTCTTTCTTTCTTTTTATTAAAAACCACAATCTGTATTCTTATACATTGTGAACATGGATAGTAACTTGTTTCAGAGAAGATTTAAAAAAAATTCTACTCGCAAAAAGCCATATTGACAAAAAAAAAAAAAAAAAAAAAAAAAAGAATAGAAATTTGGCATTTTTAATAAAAATAACATAAATTTAGAGAAAATGTTCATATATCTTTTATAACTTTTCATACATTGATAATTTACTGAAACATTGCGCGGTCGCCGACACTTGTTTGATTAGCAAAGTACCTATTTTAGCACGTTCGCTGCCGCTTACGTGCACATGTGATGATAGTTAATGCCGCGCTGTAGACGTGGGTTTTTGCTAGAAGCCGATTTACTTTTTATAACAAAGAATCAATGACAGATTTTCCCGCGCCAGCGCGTGAGTGGCCCCTTAACGTTGGCGCGTGATTAGAAGCAAATGTGTTAAAGAGGGTGAGTACGTTGGTTTTATCATAAGGAAGATATAAGAAAGACATCTTTAAAATGAAGATTAACGTCAGTGGGATTCTGTAAAGCAAGGTTTCGCTATATACATATAATGATTCGCATTTTACAATAATGTTTTGTTTTACCTATGCATAAAACATTTACAAATACCCATCAAGAACAATTATGTACGGAAAAAAATGCGAAATCACATTATTGGTTTAAATTGTCTCCATGATAAAGAATTGGTTATCAAATTGAATTTTTCTTTTACCAATTATTTAAATGTAAAGCTAAATTTGACAATATTAACATCCACGAATCAAAATACTTTGAATTTTGTTTTGGAAAATGGTACATTTTTAGGAATATAAAAATGCGATTACTATTATACAAGTACCGTAAAATAATTGAATAAATCATAATAATAGTTATCTAAATTTCTGAATAATATTAAGAAATCTTTTTGTTTGTATTAAATTTAAGGCACTGATATAAATTGCGTTATTTGTCTTTATATATATATATATATATATGTATATATATATATATATATATATATATATATGCAGGGTGTCCCTAAACTCATGATATATATGCTAGGGGATGATAGAACACCTCCAGACGAGTAATAGTAAGTAGGAAACCAAGGGTCCCAAACGTTTTCCAAAGGATATAGCCGCCATTAATGCTTGTCATCCAAAATTTCAAATGCACATAAAAAGCGGAAAAATTGGTCGATTGATTTGCGGTTTTCACTAAAACTATTCTTTATGTTGGTATTTTCTTGAAAATAAATAATAAAGATAAATTTCGAAAAATGCCGATAGAGGGCGCTTTAGATATTGAAGTAATGAAAAATTATTTTTTTGCCGTGATTTGTAAATCTCATTAAATAGTTTCGTAAGCTTAGACATATTTTGAGCTCAAAATCTGAATAGTTGGGAGTGGTTCAGTAGCACAAACTGAACTGTGTTCAGAGGGTTCAAATTTCAAATGATTATAAAAAACGGAAAAATTGGTCGATTGATTGGCGGTTTTCACTAAAACTATTCTTTATGTCGGTATTTTATTGAAAATGAAATATAAAGGTAAATTTCAAAAAATGCCGATAGAGCGCGCTTTTGACTTTGGAGTAACGAACTATTTTTTACGTTAATTTTTGCATCTGATTAAATGTTTTCGTAAACTTAGACTTATACAATAAAAAAACTTAGACAATAGTTGGGAGTCGTTAAATAGCACAGACTGAACTGTGTTCAGAGGGTTCAAATTTCAAATGATTATAAAAAGCAGAAAAATTGGTCGATTTGTTTGCGGTTTAAAGTAAAACTATTCTTTAAGTCAGTATCTTCTTGAAAATAAATTTTAAAGATAAATTTCAAAAAATTCCGTTAGAGGGCGCCTTAAATTTCAGAGTAACCAACAACTAATTTTAACCGTTATTTTTTGTATCTAATTAAATGCTTTCCAAAACTTATTAAATGTTTTCGAAATCTTAGATTTAAACTTAAATTTTGAACTCAAATTCAGAATTGTTAAGAGGGGTTAAGAAGCGCAAACTGAAGTGTGTTCAGGAGTTGAAATTTAACCTCCTCCCCCTCGAACACAGTTCACTTTTGCGCTACTTAAACACTCGCAACAAATCAGAACTTGATCTCAAAATTTAAATCTAAGCATTTGAAAGCATTTAATGAGATTTAAAAAAAAATAACGGTTAAAAATAGTTGTGCGCTACTCCAATTCTAAGGCGCCCTCTATCGGCATTTTGTGAAATTTATCTTTAAAATTTATTTTCAAGAAAACACTGATTTAAAGAGTAGTTTTAGCAAAAACCGCAAACGAATCGACTAATTTTTCCGTTTTCTATAATCGTTTGAAATTTAAACCCTCTGAACACAGTTCAGTTTGTGCTACTTAACCACACCCACTTTCAGATTTTGAGCTCAAAATTTAAGTTTGAATCTAAGCTTACGAAAACATTTAATGAGATGTAAAAAATACCGCCAAAAATATTTGTTCGTTAATCAAAGTCTAAAGCGCCCTCTATCGGCATTTTTCGAAATTTATCTTTATAATTTATTTTCAAGAAAATACAGACATAAAGAATAGTTTTAGTGAAAACCACAAACCAATCGACCAATTTTTCCCTTTTTTATGTTTATTTGAAATTTTGGGCCCCAAACTTTAATTGCGGATATCTCCTTTTGAAAACGTTTAGGACCCTTGGTTTCCTATTTAATATTACTCGTCTTGATGTGTTCTATCACTCCCTAGCGTATTTACCATGAGTTTAGGTACACCATGTATGTATATATTATATATATATATATATATATATATATAAGTAGCTATAAAGTACACACAAAAAAATGGAAGTAATGTTTATGTTACATATATTTTTGTCGTGTATCTCTAACTTCTAATATCACAACAAAAATATAATATTATATCAGAATGATATGAACAGCCAGAAATTTTATGATATAATCCAAACGCCTGTGACGAATTCTCATATAATTGTATTCTGGAGACAAGTACAATGATCTTACATAATAGGGGAGACTGGGGTACAATGGACCACGGGGTACAATGGTCCACCCCCTATTTTTTATATTAATTCTGTTTTTGAAAGCTTCATATTTTAGTATATAGATGACAGTCGTGAAGTAGTAAAAAGAAGTTTGAAACCATGTGCATAGCTGACATTTTAGCCATTTTATGCTTGATAATTGATTTGACACAGGGGGAGTAAGGCAAAAGTAAATATTTTCAGTGAAACATATCTTCATTTATTTATTACAGATTTGTAATTTGAAAGACATTGTGTGGCAAAATAAAAAGGTAAGACAATACATTATTATATTTTTTATAGCTAAAATAATAGAATTCTAAATTTATTTTTTTTATCAAGTTTTTGTCAAACTTCCATATGGGGTACAATGGACCATCAGAAGCTGGGGTACAATGGACCATGGTCCATTGTTCGCTAGTTTTGTATCCCATGTTTTTAAAAGTTAAATATTATATGTGAAATTCAGAATTAATAAATTATTTTACTTCTGTGTGTAGATTAATTAATGATTCATGTTGTGTAATGCATTTTTGAAATATTTATCTGTATAACATATGCTTTCAAACATAAAAATTAGCCCAAATTAAGAATTAATAAATTATTTTATTTCTGTGTGTGAATTAATGAATGATTCATGTTGTGAAATGTATTTTTGAAATATTTATCTACATAATATAAGCTTTCAAATTAAAAAATTGACCCAAATTGAACACCAAAAATTAGTAAACAAAATATTTTGTGCATTTGAGGGGTTTTCTTTAAATTTCAATATTCCTGCACTTATGCAGACATGCATCCATAATAAGTTAGATTTAAATAAAATAGTAGAATGGGAAAAACAAAAATTATATCTATTTATTAGTTTGTATCTGGATATAATTATTAAATAAGGTAAAATTCATTAAAAAAATACAGATGATCTAAAATAGACAGGGAAAATTTATTATATTTTTTCCTTAGTCATATATTTAGATATATATATTTCCTATTATAAAGGTTTATATTTAAATTTAAGTGGCATCATTGTACAAAAAAGATACATATTATTTTTCATATTTCTTTTAGCAATGCCAAGAAACAAGCCTAGGAAAACCAATAGAGGTTCTGTGCCACATGAAGTTATGGAACAAACTGTAAAATGTATTGTGGATGATAATAAACCTAATTGTTCAATCTGCGATTGGTATAATGACTTAATGATAAAAAAATGAAGAAATTTTTTTTTTACTTTAGTTAGAGCTAAAAGAGTGAATAAACATTGAAAAATTAATATTAAAATGTGAATAAACAGATAAAAATGAGTAATAAAATGTGAATAAACAAATTATGATATACTTTATCTATCTTATTGTTAAAAAATGAACTACACTGATATATTTTTATTCAAATTACAAGTGGTCCATAGAGCCCCATGCTGTGGACCATTGTACCCCGGCATTGGGGAATAATGGTCCACTTTGTTACCTGATTTTTAAAAAAATATTTAAAAAAAAGTATGCATAATTATTATTTTTGAGTTGATGCAGTATAAACTTTAATGTATAGGTAACATGTATGTACTTGATCAAAAGAAAAAAAATCAATACTTTAAGAGTAAACAGTCAAAATTTACAAAACTGGACCATTGTACCCCAGTCTCCCCTATATAACAAAAGAACGATACCTAAATTTACTATTTAATTGTAAAATAAATTACTAAAAAAGTTGTTGCAGAATAACATAAACACTAAGCAAAATTATCATTGAACTACATATAAACAGTACTGGAGCACAAAGTTCTACGCTGAATAGAAGAAAACCATAATCAAGGAAATTTTGTGACTGTCAAAGATCAAGAACTTTCAGTCTGATATTTCAAAGTACAAATAAAACTAAAAATATATTTATTTAAAATGTTTCAATGGTTCAGATTTACACTTGAATGACTATTTTAATGAATATTCCCTCTTTATTGATAAGCTAATCAACTCAATTGAAAACCACATGGAAACAAAAAAAACCTACACCGAGTAACATGAGATATTGCAAAATACAGTATATACTGGGACTTTTCTAAATACCCAGACATGTGCATTTTCTTTTTGGCGTAAATTTAATCGCTACTCCTCCAATAAAATTGCAAGATATATTTTTTGCCAAAAAGACTCGATCCCGAAAAGTGAAATTTTTGGAATTTATGTAATTTCACTTAAAACAGAAAATATTTATCTCGAATACATAGGCATGACTTCTCGTAAACTTAATATTGTATCAAACGATATTTGGGAGATTTAAAGAACAATGGACTAGCAACAGCACTCTCAAGTATCAACCAAAAACAAAGTATGCATGTTAATTTTGGAGATGCAAAAGTTATATGTCTCTTGAAGAATTTCCGTGAATTAATCATATGAGAATCAATGGAAATTATTTCTGAGAAAATATTGTTTGTAATGATGTTTTACCCTAGAGCATACCCAGAATTTACATAAGTTTACTTAAAGAAACATAATACAAGCAATATTCCATGTTCATAAAAAGTCTTTTTTCCCAGTGTTTTCTGGATCTAAAAATTGACTTTCACTTTCACTCCTTTTTGATAAAAATTTAGTGATATTTGAAAATTAAGATGTTAATATTTTAATTTTTATATTGTCTGACGACGGCTGTGTTTAAGTTGGAAGTAGGGGAGACCGGAGCACGTTGGCCATAGGGGTAGGTTGGCCAATTTGCTTTTATTTTCAAACTATTCATCAGATGTCTCAACAAGTCCAGAAACATGATAGAAAACCTGTTCCCCTACCCTTCCAAGAATTTCAGTTCTCTTTACAAAAGCAAACTAAGAAAAACGTTGATTTTTCACTTTCGTCGATCTCGAAGCAAATTTTCGTTAGTGTGCAGAAAGTGTTAACGATCTTAAGAGATACTTCACAAGAACAAAAGTGAGTAATATTTTGAAAGTTAAATTTATAACGATTCTATTGATGTAACAATAAATATTATATGTTGTTAATATATGTGTAGAATAGCAAAAGTATTTCAAACATGGTGAGGGGGCATGTTGGCCCACTTACGTTGGGGCACGTTGACCCGGTCTTTCCCAGCTCATTGTAGCCATAAGCTACAGCCATTGAACCGCACAGTTTATGGCCCATTCAAAAAATATGTTAATTCTGTCTGTGATGGTTAGGTAACGACTAATAGACACCCTATGACCATCTACGATATACCGGGAATTGTAAAAACTGCCCTTCCCAATGCAATAAATCCAGTTAATATAACATTAGAATTTCATATAACTCCTTTCAATAGGAAAATTTTTACTTACTCTAAATAGAATGAAAAGAACTTCTCCAGTCCTCACAGACACCCCTATAAAATTAGTTCTTGAACAACAACAAAAGCAACAGAAGAAAGAAACATTGCCAAAATTAAAAATGACATTAAAAGTAGAAATCAGAGCAAAAAACGCAAAGGAAAGCAATCTGTAAAGAAAGATTTTGTTTCCTCTTGATCCCTCACAGCTTGGATGCAGTGGTCTGAACCGTTAAAAAAGGAAGAAAAAATCCACTAAAGAAAGTGACGATGAGGATGAAGAAGTGCCTATGTTGTCTGAGGGAGTTTAATCAAAGTATGCCTGGGGAAGAATGGATCCAGTGCGTAAGTTGCAAACATTGGGCTCAAGTGAAATGTGTTCAAAAAGAGGTTAATCTATTATATTTTGATGGCATTCACTGCAATGATCCCTCTGATTTGTAAACTTAATTTGCAAATATTTTTTTATATATACTTGCATTCAAGTTCCTATTCACTATTATGAATTTTATTTAACTTCTAAATAAACATAAACAAGAGCATTGCAGACCAACGTGCCCCACTCAATGGGCCAACCTACCCCGTGCACATGGTAGGTTGGGCCACATGACAGCACACCAATAATTAAATTCATAAAGTTCTTAAAATTTTATATTAACTAAAAGTAAGCGTTTTCCTCACTAGTTAAATGTACTAGGTATTGTAAAATGATACTACATATGAAAATAAACAGAATTTAGGTATTAAAAAAAATGTAAAAAAAACTGGGACAACGTGCCCCGCTCTCCCCTTCTAAGGATTAAAATAATTTAACACCTTTTTAAGTATGTTTTGTTACTTTTTAAGCAATTTATACATAATGTAATTTTAAGTTTACTTAAAAACCCGATTTTAGTGGTTGAATTGTAGTTTACCACTATATTAACTTGTATGTACATTAACCTTTATGTTTTCATGCACCCAAAGCTTTGAAAATATGGACGACTGGAAGAAAGAAAACATAATGGTAATTTTACGAACGTTATCTTGAAATTCTCACCAAGCTTGAAGACACTTCGTGAAATATCTTCAAATTTAGCGACCAAAGCTCAACAATCATAAATGATGCCAACTTGACTATGGGTTACAAGTTTGGCACTATTGTCAGTCAAATTCAGTATTGACAAATATTTTTCGTCGGATTCGTCACATTTAATCTTAAAAATTGTGTAAAATTTACAAATTTTTAAAACCCAGAAATAAGGAACTTTTTATTAAATTATTATGAATAAAACCCGCAATAATATATTTAAACTAAACTTACCCGTCACAGGATGCATTACATGATGATCCGCCTGCAACTTGCATTTCCATAGGACTAAATTCTTCTGGAGTTTTAATTTTATCTTCTAATTTATTCTCCTTCTTTTTCTTCTGCTTTTTCTTTTGATTACTTTTCCCTTTTTTAAGATTGTGAGTTGCTAGGGCGTAGCGAACAGGTGAAGGTGAAGGGTCGGAGTTTCCCGAAAACGAGTCGGGCCTGATATCACTGCATCGATTTATAACTTCAGACCGCGCTCGTTTCCTTATTTGAATATAAATACGGGTGTAAATGACGATCATAGATAACATCGGGCAGTAAAAATTTATCGTTGAAATAGTTAATTTGAAGACTACGTTGTCAGCGAATTCTGTCTGAAAAGAGAAAATATATTATGAATAATAAAAATTAATTTGGTAATGGAAATTGATATGACAATGAAAATTGATACATTATGAAATGAGTACAGAAAACAGACGTGATATGAGGGTGATAAAACTGAGACTTTTTCAGTGTCAATATATATATATATATACAGGGTGTCCCAAAAGGTCGTTTACAAACTTAACATGCTGGTCTGTCATATCATGATGAACAATATTAAATAGGAAACTAAGGGTCCCAAACGTCTTCCAAAGGAGATATGCGCCATTAAAATTTAGGGTCCAAAAATTCAAATGATTATAAAAAACAGAAAAATTGGTCGATTCGTTTGCGGTTTTCACTAAAACTATTCTTTATGTCAGTATTTTCTGGAAAATAAATTATAAAGATAAATTTCAAAAAATGACGATAGAGGGCGCTTTAGACTTTGGAGTAACGATAAATTAGTTTTTAACGTTATTTGTTGCATCTCATTAAATTTTTTTAGAAGCTTAGGCATAAACTTAAATTTTGAGCTCCAAATCTAAATCATTGGAAGTGATTAAGTAGCGCAAACTGAATTGCGGGGGGAGGTTCAAATTTCAAATGATTATAAAAAACGGAAAAATTGGTCAATTGATTTGCGATTTTCACTAAAATTATTCTTTATGTCAGCATTATCTTGAAAATAATTTATAAAGATAAAATTCAAAAAATGCCGATAGAGGGCGCTTTAGACTTTGGAGTAACGTACAACTATTTTTTTTTCGTTATTTTTTGCATCTCATAATTTTTTTTAAAGCTTAGACATAAACTTAAATTTTGAGATGAAAATCTGAATCGTTGGGAGTGGTAAAGTAGCGCAAACTGAACTGTGTTCAATGGGGGCGGGGAGGTTCAAATTTCAAATGATTATAAAAGACGGAAAAATTGGTAAGTTTTCGCTAAAATTATTCTTTATGGCAATATTTCCTTGAAAACAGATTTTAAAGATAAATTTAAAAAATCCGTTAGAGGGCGCGTCAAACTTTAGAATAACCAACAATTATTTTTAACCTTTTTTTTTTATTAATCTAATTAAATGCTTGCAAAAGTTTAGACTTAAATTTTGTACTCAAAATCTAAATCGACCGGAAGGGTTAAGAAGCGCAAACTGAACTGTGTTCAGGAGTAGAAATGTTACCTTCCCCACCCCTCGAACGCAGTTCAATTTTTGGCCGCTTAATTACTCAAAACAATGCAGATTTTGAGCACAAAATTTAAGTTTGAACTTTTACAAGCATTTTATTAGATACAAAAAATAACGGTTAAAAATAGTTGTTGGTTACTGTAAAGTTTAAGGCGCCCTCTGACGGAATTTTTTGAAAGATATCTGTAAAATTTATTTTCAAGAAATTATTGATATAAAGAATAGTTTTAGCGAAAACCGACCAATTTTTCTGTTTTTTATAGTCATTTGAAATTTGAACTCCCCACCCCCATTGAACACAGTTCAGTTTGCGCTACTTAACCACTCCCAACGATTCAGATTTTTATCTCAAAATTTTAGTTTATGTCAAAGCTTCTAAAAAAAATTTATGAGATGCAAGAAATAACGGGAAAAATAGTTGTACGTTACTCCAAAGTCTAAAGCGCCCTCTATCGGCATTTTTTGAATTTCATTTTTATAAATTATTTTCAAGATAATACTGACATAAAGAATAATTTTAGTGAAAATCGCAAATCAATTGACCAATTTTTCCGTTTTTTATAATCATTTGAAATTTGAACCTTCCCCCGCAATTCAGTTTGCGCTACTTAATCACTTCCAACGATTTAGATTTTGAGCTCAAAATTTAAGTTTATACCTAAGCTACTAAAAAAATTTAATGAGATGCAAAAAATAATGGTAAAAACCAGTTTATCTTTACTCCAAAGTCTAAAGCGCCCTCTATCGACATTTTTTTAAATTTATCTTTATAATTTATTTTCAAGACAATACTGACATAAAGAATAGTTTTAGTGAAAAACGCAAACGAATCGACCAATTTTTCTGTTTTTTATAATCAATTGAATTTTTGGACCCTAAACGTTAATGGCGCATATCTTCTTTGGAAGACGTTTGGGACCCTTAGTTTCCTATTTAATATTATTCATCATGATATGACAGACCAGCATGTTAAGTTTGTAAACGACCTTTTGGGACACCCTGTATATATATATATATATATATATATATATATATATGTATATATACACAGGGTGTCCAGCAAATAACACCCTGATTTCAAATTTAAATTTCTCAAAACAAAAATCGATAGAACTATGCGGTAAACGGTTTCAAAGGTAGACTGTAAAAACCTTATACTAAAGTTTCGAACGGTGAATATTTTGAAAAGATTGCGTTCTGATTGCAAATAATGCTCGAATTGACGTTTTTCTTGCTTTAGATTGCTTGTAGAGAACGAATTTTTCGGGGTACATAGCCATATTTTTAGAACTAAATTTTTGAAATTTCTGAATGTCGAAAAATTTTGTTCAAAAAACTTTAAAATATGGTGTTGTCCGCCCAAAATCTCATTAAAACCAAGCAATTTAAAGCAAGAAAAATGTTAAGTCAAGCATTCTTTGCAATCAGAACATAATCTTTTCAAAATATCCAACCTTCGAAACTCCTGTATAACATTTTTACAGTTTACCTTATAAAGAAACCGTTTACCGCATAGTTCTATCGATTTTTATTTTTGAGAAATTTAAATTTGAAATCAGGGTGTTATTTGCTGGACACCCTGTATATATATATATTCATGTTTTGTTATGGTAATTATAATAATATGTTTCTTTGTGTATACATTTATTTGGTAACTAAAGTTAACTTTTACATATATATAGCATATGTGAGATGTTATATGCGTCTTTTTGTTATTTGGCACTTTCAACTGATCTTACGGTGAGCAGTAATATGTTATAGGTATATTTGATAAGAAATACTACTTACTATATTATACCCGATATGAACTACTCCAATCATGACCTCAAAACAACCCCAGTAAAAATCTTTTGTTTGTATAGATATGTATATATGTGTGTGTGTGTGCGTGTGTATATATACGTACATATCACTTTTTTATGCACTCGATAACTTCCATGAGAGAAAATTCCCGTCAGTTGTTTATGTTTAAAATTTTTTTAGTAATGTATTCACTGTGTAATGTATGTAATGTCACTGTCTAATGTATTCCTGTATTCACTTATTTGGTAACTAGTGTTAACGCTTAGATATATAGCAAATATAATAAGTGACGGATGCTTTTTTGTCATCTGGCACTTTCAATTGATCTTTGTTGAACTATTATCAGTTTAAGGTAGCTTTCATAATAAACATTAAATATTACATTCTCCTGTATGTTGAAATTTTTGAAATTTTTTTGCAAATATCGATCATGACCCAAAAATAACCCAGAGTTAAAATCTGTATGTATAATGTATATATATATAGACAGAGAAAAAGAGAAGGTGTCCGAAAAGTTTGGAAACGGTATAATGACTCTAAAAATACACGTCAGATTAAAAAAGAAAAATATGCGTGTTAAATATTTTTAAAAAAGCTAATCAGTGATGCCAACATCGCCACCGATGCCTTGGGGTCAGAAGGCATCCAACATTTAAATTGTGAATGGTAACTCCTATTTTTTATTACAGATTTAGATTCTACGGGCAAAAATACGTATCATTTATGTTAAAACTTTTTGTGGAATTCTCGTTCATCGCGGTGAAACCGAGTATATTCGGCAGATATATATTTCAGGTTTTCCAACCACGTTTTGACATCTCGAAATATGACTGGCCAGAACTTATGACGTCAAAGTTGGCGTATTTTGCGTGAATTGTATTTCTCAAAAAACAACAGTGGCGGTTGATTCAATATCGCTTTATGCGTTTTTTCTATAAAAATTAATAGAAATATATTAAATTAGTTTTCTATTCGCATATATTACTTATTACTTGTTATTTACAAATGATTGATTGGATAGTCAATACTTTTTAAATAACAACCTGCGTATTTTGATTTTAGAACATGTCTAATAAATCTTTCCCATCTCCCCAACAAAAAGTGTATATTATGGGTACAGTGTCTAAAAGGCAGTGTCTAGACTGTGTGTACTTCTAGACACTGTAATATGGAAACGGGGTGTGTTTATCTTTTACGTTTCGATCTCTTCTACTATTATTTTATTATTTTTAAAATCATTTAATTTGGAGGGCTGAGGAGGGTGTATGCTGTTTAAGGTTATTATTAGGAGACAAAATATTGAAAAATAAACATACAATCATATAAAATATTTCTTGTGATGTTTGAGCAAAGAATGAGGAAGCAGCGTAAATATGATGTGAGAGTGGGATTATATGCCCAGTATCGATTATAGGGATTATTATATTTTCATTATTAGTTAGTTACTGCAACTACAATAATAAGAAGTACGGACGAAATTTTTCCAATAATTCTAATAAATCTAATATTTTTTTTCAGCAAATTGACATTTCTTTCCAATTTAAATTTTTTTCATAATTGTAAACAATAGAAATATCTTAATATTTTATTTTTTTAATTTAAAAGGTAATTTAACCTTTAAATAGCACCTTTAATATAAGCATCTAATATATGAAAAATAATATTTTGATTTTTTATTAGGGTGTTTTTTTGTTGTTGTTGTTATTTCACAAGTAAAGGTGATTGTTAAAAAAATACGATGCATTACTAATAAAATTTGTGTACGCGATACTGTCACAAAAGCGTTAAGGCTTAGAGATTGCTGGGGTGGGATGACGTTTGTATTTTCATAACTAAAGATAATGTCGTAAACTGATAAATTATTTATGTTTTATTACAATAAAATAAAAAATGGTGAAAATTATGTAAGCAAAAATGCAACTTGCAGAATTAATTAAAAACAACTAAATGTATATCCAACATTTTTTAATTTCGAGACGGAATATTTATTAATACATTTCATTCAGTTTGCTATATGCATAATAAAAAAAAAATTATAATAAATAAGACTCCTTGACGGACCGACTTGCCATTATAACATCACATAATTTTAATCCCTAATTGCCACTTGCACTCACATTTATTTTAATGAAAATTTCACTTTCATTAAGTACGCGAAAATGTACTTTTATTTGATTAGAATAAATTTTCTTGTTAAAACTGGTTTCAGTCAATTATTCATTATTTTACGTAAATATTACCCTTTAAAAGGTTAAAGCAATTGAACGGGAAAAAAATCGAACGATATGATACAAAAGTTCCGTATTTTTGCCCGTATAATCCGAATCTGCAATAAAAAAGGGTTATGATTCACAATTTAAAAGTGGAACCCCCTATGACCCCCAGGGAGCCGATTGCCATGGTCAAATTTTGCATCACCTTTTTTACAAAATATTTAACACGCATGTTTTCGTTTTTTAATCTGATCTGTATATCTGGAGTTAATGGAGCATTTCCAGACATGCATACATACATACACACATACATACATACATTTATATTTAACATTTTTGAGTTAGTAGTTAGAAGCATAATCACCGGTTTCCCCTTTTTAAGCACAGATTATGGCAAGCGAGGAAAAAAAAAGAATAAATAAATAAATGTAGCAGATTCATTATACTACACATTGACTGCTGTAACATAGTTTATTAAACTGTAGTCATATATAGCGGGAAATGCTCTCTTACAAGTCGTCTTGAACAGAATCACCGAAAAGAAAAATATTCCATCATAAAAATATTATTTCGTAATTCGTTTAAACCAAATCATCGGAAGATAAAGGAAAGAATATCCGTCATCATCTCTCAGCTTCCTTATTAAATCTAAAACCAAAAACTTCCAGAACATTCTGTATTCTCTAACCATAATTTTCCCATATAATTAGAATTCATGTCGAGCGTCGAGATTTACATTTCACTCTCGAACCTTTTATAATAATTTTTATTTTAAAAGATTATTATTTAACTAATTTATAATCGAAATCAGAGTTCGAACAAACTGCAGACGATATTCCACTACAGGCGATTAATTTAAAACACAAAGAAAAGTAATGAATTTAATGATACGCAATAAATATCAAACGTTGAAAGGAAAAATAATTAAATAAATAAAAAGAATGATATTTCTGAGAGGTATGATTTTTGAATAAATTTAATAAGACTCTCTTAAAAAAAGGTTGATAAAAACAGGGAAAGAAATGAATTTTATTTGGAATATTAAGAAATAGAGTTTTATTAAGAATATTTTTAATTTAGAGTCATTTTTAAATTTACGCATATGGGAATAAATGTTTTAAAGGCGAATAAGAATTTATATCGTTTCTATAAAGATTAATATATTAGATCTAGTAACAGGATTTCCATTTAATAAGTTAAAATAAGCACAGAATATTGTTAAAAGGAAATTAATATAGAATAAGGTTAATTTCGGCGAAAAAAATTTAAATTTGTTATATATATATATACTTTTACAAATAAAACCAAAGTAACTGAGATATTACCATAACAATAAGCCAATGAAAAACCGGTATTTATACTGTCCTTAATTATAACTAAAACGAAAAATGAAATCCTGTTAAAATCATTTAAAGTGATACAGAGAGTAGATAAGCAAAATTAAAAAAGGTAAATGGATAAATAGACTGTAGAAGGCTTTTGTATTAAACTTCTCTTCAGGGATGCATAGACTAAATTCAAAAGCAAAACATCCAACCACTTTCTATTATATGTCGTGCTATAAACTAAGAAATTCGACCTATAATCTACCCGACTGGTTGGATTTTATTTATTATTTCAAAATATCAAAGGAGGAATTCAATGCAATAACAATATTAAATAATATCTATAACATGCATAGTATATATATATATATATATCACAGTTCCACTAAAAAAAAAAAAAAAAAAAAAAAAAAAAAAAAAAAAAAAAAAAAAAAAAAGGGCAAAGTCTAATGGATTTAGAAGAACCACACTACATATATTTTGATGGGAGAAAGGACTATACTTTAGTTATTATTCTCAGTCCTGAGAAAAATATCACGAGGGACAACATATGCCTGTTTAAAATTACAATAAAACATCTTCAAACATGTATCATTCTACATATCAATGCGTATTATATAGACGCATTTATTGAAGAAGTCTAAAAGTAATTTTAACAATTCTAGAAGCATTTAAATTCATTTAAAAGGTGTTGTTTTAGTGTCTCTTACAGATGCTATATTCGTCTGTTAAACGAACATTTAACAAAAAATTTCTTGGATGACCAAACATAGGACAATGAAAAGATTGTTTAGTAATTTTCTTTGTCAAGGAAGTGTGCATATCCCTATCCATGTCACTTGTTAATGTATTTAAATAACACGATATGCCCAATAAACAAACGAAGTTATTTCACGGGCTCCCTGATACGAAATGGCTTACTTTGCAAATGGATGGGGGTGGGGAGAGATGGATGTACACACGTAGGGCGACTATAGCGCAGTTTCGCAAAGTGGCTAACAGGAGTTACGCTAACTACTAAACCTTTTCGCCCTGTAGCGATATCATCATGATATGATCTAGATTGTTTAAAAATAGCATAATAAGCGCAAGGTATTAATTTGCAGGAGACCGCAAACTGAACTCATTTAATTATTTTCTTAATACATCAAAATCACTGGAAATTAAATTTTTCCCGATTTTTAATGAGCTTGCGCGATCGGGAGATATTCTCAAAACGCAATTTATTTTTTCTTTATTATTAAACTGTACAATATGCAAATATTTTTCACCACATTGATAAAATATATGTATATGTAATATATATTTTTTTATTTCTGAAAAAATAGTAAATTTTCATTTTTTTTTTTAATTTTTAGGTTTTTTAAGCGATCAGAAGATAAATTGCGATTTGGAATTTTTTTTTTAGTTTTTCTTGTATTTATCAATCGCAACTTTTCTGCACTATAGCGATTCGGAAATAAAAACTTTTGTTTTTTCGCACCACCCTAATATATATGTGTGTGTGTTTGACAGGAATTTCACTCACTCCAGAATCTGTTTATGGATCTGCCCGACACTGGATATTTTAATTGCATTTTAATGTTTAAATAACAATTTTTAAAGTATACGCTGATTAGCAACTTATAATTATAACAATTTAATTATATCTAATAATTGTTGCTCTTTTTCCAGTAATTTCAAGCATGATTGTTTCGTAGCACAACATTGTTTTTCTTCTTTTTGAAAATGATTAACAGCCATTGAACCCTCTGGATTCCAACTCTTCCAAAAATATTTTTTAATTACTAAAAGACATGCTTATAGGAAGTTTCATTTTCTTTTAGGCTTATGTTTTAAAGCAAAGAGAAAAATTTAAATATAATGTTACTTTAACAATTAATAAGACTGATACATGTATAGAATAAAAAAATGATTACTTAAAAAATAATAATTTTCAAGTTCTAACGCATTCGTTTCAGAAATTAGACATCGAATTGAATAAATTACATTTAAAATATTTTATGAATCAGTACCTAATTTTTCAATTACAATCAAGCAAAACTTTAATTAGTTTTGTATACTTTCATTATTTTAGCCATAATTTGATTATTATAATAATTTCCTCTCAAGTTAATACTTATTATCAGTTTTCGCCAATTTCTTAAAATAGTGTTTAAAGTCAGGTATTTGAAGTAATTTTAAAGTGAAGGAAAGTGTATTTTTTACCCAAACTTAGTCCTCATTTTACAGCTAAACTATTAAGTCTAATATAATTATTGAAAAAAGAATTTTCTTCAGCATTTACAAGTTTTGATATTCACAACATAAATAAATTAATAAATTAAATTTTCACCAATTTCGCCATTTTAGGTGCTAGCCTATCTGAAGAAAAATCTAGTATTAACCGCTTAATCGACACGACCGAGATATTCACGGGCAACAAGCTTCACAGCTTTTATTCACAATTGATTGATTCCCACTAGTTATATAAAAAAGTGTAATTGGTTTATTCTGGTATCATTTTACTTGCCACTAAATAAGATGAATATTTTTTGTAAAAAAAGTGGTAGCAATATTGAATTTGAATTTTTAGACCATAATTCAATGCGAACATTAAGAGGTTAAAGCTATAGAGCAATCTACGAATATTTCTGTAAGCAAGACAGTTGTGCTATCTATTGAATATATTTTACACCAACTGATGCTGACATTTGCGATTCATTTCGCGAATTTTTCACATCACCCTCGAAATTTTTAGATATTGTAATTTATGCCTCCTTTTTATTTTTTGTTTTATCTCTTTGTTATACTTGTCTCACATTAAAATATAAAGTGTTTTATAACACTTTCTAACGTAGTTTAAAAGATTTTATGAATTCGGTTTGCATGTTTGTCTGCCCTTCCTTGCTGTAACATGCATAAATATTCTCGAAACGTTATGCAACGCTATCGAGGCTTATCTCCTCTGAATCGTCATAAGAAAAAAATATTCTGTATTTTCGAATAATTCAACCAAAATAAACAAAAATTATAGCTAAATTCGAAATCCACTATAAACTATCAATCTAATCCTACGCTTCTTACGGCAATTTTTATTGAACAGACAGACCTACTGTAATTTTTTTTCATTTTTCGTCGCAATATGTAACAATAAACCATATTCTGAAAAATGGGATATTGTAAAATAGGAGGGTTGGTTAACCGAGTGTGTCGGCTAATTGGCTGTCGGATAATTGAGAATCTATAGTAATTTATTCTCATTATTTATTCCATACCCAAATTGACATAACCAGCAGAAACTATGAATTTATTGATTATGTGTCACTCGAGATCGCCCCTCCCAAAACTAGTCTCTGGATCCGCCCCTGTAAAGGTTGCATGAATCAAGAAAACTTCCGTGAGTCCGTTTTCGTTTCTTAACCTTTTCCATATGTACGTGTATTTAAAAATGCACGCATATGTGCTGGAATACTGTCTTGTTTTCAAGCACACATACACTATTTTCAATGTAGTTACGACGATGTCACGGTGCATGCATGTATGTAAATACAACACGATTCACTTTTTCACTTTTACTCGGGGTTGTGATATAAGCCAAATTCAATGTATCAAATTTGTAGTAGTCATTCTATGGGTTTTAATGATATCGAAACACTTTTTTGTGGATTTTGTGACCAACAATTACAATAAACAAACAAACAATAAGTATTTCCTTTTTAACTCAATAATTCGATTAAATAAATTTTATTGTGCTTTTTAATTTTATTTTGATGCAACAATCACGTCCAACAGTCTTATTTTTCTAGAAAGTGTTTCAATATAGTAACACGCGCACACAAGCTTACGCATACATATATAAATAAAGGAAGTTTAATCAATCTGATAAAAAAAATAACGAAATGTAAATGTTGCAGCTTGAAAAAAAGAAGAATAAAAACAAGAAAAAGAAAAAAGAAAGAAAGAAATTGGCCTAAGAACTATATATAAAACATATAAAACTTCTGTTAGCCCGTCCATGTAACTGCAATTTTGGAATTTATTTTAATTAAAATACTTTAGCTTTTACACGGGTGGAATGAAAATTACATGCAAATTAAACTTTAATTTTAAAAAAGAATTTGAGTTTTATTTATTAAAGTGAAGTGGTTCTTTAGAAAAGCGTCGTTTTAATGAGTGGAAAAAACAATATTTTTTAAAATTAGCATTAAGATTTTATTTATTTTTAAATTATTATTTATTTGAACACACAATATTCTGTAAAGCGTTCGGAAAATCAATTGAAACTAATCATTTTTTTAAAGTGAGATACAATGGATAAATTGGTCATATTTTGAATAAAATATTTCAGTCATTTTTTAAATAAGATAAATATTTTAAGTATAAAAATAATTCATAAATGCAGAATTATCCATTATTAAATGTGATTTTAAGACTTTCAGTTCATTCAAAACTAAGAAACGTTATTTTTCAAAAAAAAAAAAAAAAAAAAAAATCTTTTTTAAATTTTATGACACGGTCTCAGTCTTACACTTTTTTTGTGCTTATGTTGTGATTTTTTTAATAAATTAATAAATTATTGTTAAAATATATATTTAGAAAACTTTCTCGACACACATATATATTTAATGTTTAAACTATTATTAGTGAAAATAATATTTGCAATTAAAGAGTACATTAACAACGGAAATTAAAATTTATTTTAACAATATTTTTAATAGTAATTATTCTTGATTGGAATTCATTTTAGCCCAAACATAACAAAATACGACTATATGAGCTAACTTTTTTACATGTTTTCTAATTTAATTCTGAAAATTAGAAATTATTTTTGTATAAAAAGAGCCACAAATTAAAGTTTCGTTACTTTATATGTTTACAGCTCATTCGAATCATTATTTTTCAAAATATATAGAGATTTTATTCTTCAACGATCTAAAGAAACGGAATAATCATGAGTGCGCGAGAATTACATTAATAATGAAGCAAAAACCAAAACGAAACATTAAATTAGATTCGTAACAAAAACGTAAAAAAAAAAAAAAAAAAAAATCACAAAAAGTAGGCAAAATTTTAATCCTATTATTTGACTGATAAGTTTCTGTCACTTGTTGCGAGCGAACTTAACAACACTATTGCAACTTCCCATGTGTCTTGGCATCTGTCTTTTATTATCCTAATGTGACAGTATTTCTACATATTTACAGGAAAAATCCAAATCGTCTATGCGCTTATGGTTTTCATGATTTCATTTGAAAGCATTTGAGATTAGCGTTAAAATGAAAGATATTGTTTCCAATTCAAAACGGATTTTTTAATTATGAAATAAATATATATAAAGTTTTTTTAATGGTAATACATTTAATTACTGAACATTTATGCATGGTATAGCAATCCGTTCCAATAATAACAAGGTAATTTCTGGACAATATCACGTGAATATATATACAGTAAAATCTGTCTAAGGCGGAAACATTTCAGAGTCCCACATTTTTGAACATAGAAATTTCCTGGAAATCTGTCTTAGACGGAATGAATCTGTGTAATGCGGAACCGGGCATTCATTTTGGGTACCAGGTAGCAAATTTACTCTTTAAGTCGGAAGAAAATTTTCTTGCGAGGTATAAATGGAAAACAATCTTTTCTTTTCAGAATGAAATGTATTGTCATGTCGCATTCCCAGAGGTTAAGGAAAGCGTCGCTGATTACTGACAGTAATTTAGGATGATTTTATTCCAGTGCGAGAGTAAAAAAAATCCATATCAGGAATTTTACTTCGGGAAAAAGACAAAGAAATCGCTGAAGAAATTGCGAAAAAAAATTAAAACATCAAATGGCTGATTAATAAGCTTCAGAGCTCGACATAATCTGTCATTGAAATAAATATGTTGCGAATCAAAATATATTCCGGATTCTGATGTTGAAAGATGGATGGACAGAATTTCTACATTAATAGATGGTTATACTCAAAGGGATATTTTAAATTGTGATGAAACTTGACTATTTTTTCAGGAATTGCCTACGAAAACTCTGACTGAAAAAGCAAAAGCATGTTTTGGTTGAAAGAACTCTAATAAACGCCTGACTTTGCTTTTTTGCTGCAATATGAAAGGTAAATTGAAAAGCCATTTGTAATCGGAAAATCACGGAAACCAAGATGTTTCAAATACATTGATGTGTCAAGTTTACTGGTTATCTGGAAATCTCAAAGGAACGCGTGGAATACAGCAGTAATCATGGAAGAACGGTTGAAATTATTTAAGAGAAAAATGCAAAGAGATAACCGCCATGTTTTATTATTTTTAGATAATGCACCTTGCCATTACGAGATAGAGTTAACAAATTTGAAACAACAGTTCCTTCTAGCGAATACCACATCTAGAACTTAGCCTTTGGATCAAGGAATAATCAAAACTGTAAAAAATGTCGACAAAAAATATTTCCTTCGATCAATTTTAACTGCAGTGCGAACAGCAAATTCTGCATCCGAACTAGCTAACACTGTAACCGTTTCGGATGCAATTAAGTGGATTGACAGGGCCTCTAAAGAAATCACACTTCATGCAATAATAAAGTGCTTTAAGAAATAGGGTTTCAGTTTTGACACCGAAGAAATTTCAGATAGTGATAAAAATGATGTTGAAAAGAAGAGCTTCAAGATCTGATGAATAACATCAGCGGTTTCATTCCAGACAAACAAGGGCATATAAATGTTACTGAATACATAATGGCAATCATACACTTACTACAAGGGATTATATAATGATTCAGTGGAATTTCTCATAGTGCAGAAATTAGAGGACAAGAGTGGGAGCAGCAATGATGAATATAAAGTCGATGAACAAGTGACAAGCAATAAGTCATATCAAGAAGCTCTTAAGAATATGAAGCTTTTACAGAATTTTCACATAGATGGAACAATTGTGAAATGATACCAACGTGCAGCTGAAATACAATGTGCTACGCAAAAAGAAGCCATTAAGAAAAAAATAAACAAATAACAATATTACAATCATTAAAATCAACGTTTAACACACAATAAATAAAAACACGCTACAGGCGTATACGTTTCACGAGCACTAGGGCTCCCTCCCTCAGTGTGCAAAAAGTAAAAATATTTAAAATCAGAACCCCCCCCCCCCCAACTGACAGCAAGTCAGAAACCCAAATGACCGTAAACATAGTACCAAAATACCAACAAACCTTGGCAAACAATAGGATCAAACCGGAAATAATTTCTTATGGCATAATGAATCTAACCAGAAAGTTGAAATGTACGGTACACTAGACAGATTTTTAACCAAGGAATTTTTTACTTTGTGTATATGGAGTGCTTCAAAAAAGTCTAAGTCAAGCAGAGTAGTGCATTTTTTGATAATAGTGGCTAAGGTAAAATTAAAATTATGGCCCTCCTACCAACAATGAGAAGCAATAGAGGTATTCTTCAACTCTTTTCCCTTAACATAACCTATATGTTCCGCAACTCTTTTCCTGAGTTTACGTTTTGTTTGTCCAATATAGGACAAACCACACTGACATTGGATATTGTAAATACCCCAATAATCCAGAGGAGAAATTCGATCTTTTAATTGAGAAAAAGCTAATTTATTGACTGGCTTGAATACTACTTTGAAATCATAATGTTTCAAAATATTTGCAACTTTAAAACTAATGTTTTGATAAAACGGTAAAATAATTAGACTAGAATAAAAAACTGGTGTAGCAGAAGAATCAGAATCATCGAGATGTTTATTAAAACTGTGAGAAATTGATTTGTTGATGTATGATAAACTGAAGCCACGATCTATAGCAAATGATCTAATATAATTTAACTCATCACTAAGACAATTGTTATCTGAACAAATTAAGTGAGCTCTATTAATTAAATAAAGAAAAGCAGAAGCTTTTTAAGAAGGCAGGTGACATGAATTAAAATGGGGTGGGAGTGTGACAGCAAAGGGTTTACGGTAGACATGGGTGTCAAATGAGGTTAATTGACGAGTGACTAAAACGTCAAGAAAGGGCAATTTATTATCGTTTTCGACTTCATAAGTGAATTGAATGACTGGATCTATTTGATTTAAAATAGTCAAAATATTATCAACAGGAGAAACAGATAGGTCAATGAGCGCAAAGGAATCATCAACGTATCTGCAATAAAATGGGAAACTGATGAGGCTAAACATTTTAACCTCAAAGTAATGCATATATAAATCAGCTAAGAAAGGGCTAAGGGGGTTACCCATAGCTAAACCATCAGGCATGGAATAGAATTGGTTAGAAAATTAAAAAAGTATTTTGTTTTAAACAAATGTTGAATAAAGCAATAATGTGATTAATTTCATGATTAGTATAATGGAATTCTTTTAATCTGAGAGTGAGGCATTGAATTCCACCAAGAACCGGAACATGTGTAAACAGAGATGCAACGTCATTTGAAACCATTTTCAAAGAGAGGGAGGGGTTGTCGTTCTTAATGAGATTTACAAATGAGCTTGAATTTTTAACAGTGTAAACATTGGATATTGAGAGAAAAGAAAAACGCTTAACCAGATATTTGTCAAGCGGGTAAGAGGCCGAACTGATATTGGAAACAATCGGACGGGGAGGGACACCAAATTTGTGTACTTTTGGTAAAGCATAAAAACGACTACAGTTAGCAACGTAAGGAGTTTTATACTGTCATCAATGCAAGGAGAGGATTTGATAAGTTTTCTAGTATTTATTAAATCATTTTCAGACGGATAACGATTTAATTTAACATAAGGACCGGACTGTAAGAGATCATGTACTTTTTTTAAATAAACAGCTTTGTCTTGTATCACTATTTGGTATCAAATAGTGATAAAATAGCTTATCTTGTATCTGTTACAACTACTGTTATTTAAACCGTTTCAAAGATACATGCAGACTGCCCTGTGAATAAGACGCTGATTTCAAAATTAAATTTCTGAAAAAAAAAAGATCGATAGAGTTATGAGGTAAACACTTTTTGTTAGGTAAGCTGTACAAATGTAATACAGACGTTTCGATCGGTGAATATCTTGAAAAGATTGTATTCTAATTGCAAAGAATACTTGATTTGAAGTTTTCCCTGTTCTAGATTGCTTGCAAAAAATGAGTTTTTCGGTGTACAGTGCCATATTTTAACGATTTTGGGAATTAAAATTTTGAAATTTTGAATTTCCAAAAATATAGTTTGAAAAATCATCGAAATATGGCAATGTACGCCGAAAAACTCGTTTTATGCAAATAATCTAAAACAACAAAAATGTCAAGTCAATTATTCTTTGCAATCAGAACACAATCTTTTCAAAATATTCCCCGATCGAAACTTCTGTGTAATATTTTTACAGCTTACATAATAAACAAATCGTTTACCGCATAATTCAATAGATCTTTGTTCTTGAGAAACTGTTCATTGAAATCAGGGTCTTATTCACTGGACACACAGCAGATTTGTAATAATTTATTTTAATAATTGATAAAGCAGCTGTCTTAGGTTTAATAACTAATAAAGTACTGAATTAATAGATGTTCTAGAAGTGCATTGGATATTTTAAAACTCAATAATATTGAAAATATTAAATTGATTAAACTTTTTATGCATATTCATTCCAAATCAATTTGTATCCGTTCTTTAAAAATCTCGAATTAACCTTCAAATCATTAAAATTTGTATAAAAAACAAAAGTAGTATGACATTTAAATAGCTTATGAATTTTTCCTTTTAAAATAAATATTTTACATCTAATGATAAATCTAGAGAATTGAAAAGTCTTCGGGTTTTCGGGTCTTTTCCTAATACTGTTAGCTTAAAGATTGAGTTCTTATTTAGAACTTTGGAAACGTTCCAATTAAAAAACTTTATGTTTTGTATTAAAATACTGCCATCCAAAAAACTGGAGTTTTCGTAGCTCTGTATTAAATATAAGAGAGAGAATAATGGATGCACGGCGAATTCTCAACATACAATAATAAAAACATTTAAGAACACTTTCTGTCACAAAATTTATACATATTAATCTGTAGAAAACAAGAAAGTTCCTATACAAAGCGTTTTTTGGTTGTTATTGGGCTCTTAATGTGTTACAAAAGTGTTTCTATGTGGGAAAGTATGCTCTAAAATAGTGTTGTTATTTGAGTTAAAATGGTCTAAATAGTGTCGAGGAAAATATATTTTTTTACAATAGTGTTGTGCTGCAAAATACTTTGACACCAAATTAACACATCCGTTGCCAATCACGCGCACGCGCGTCATAAGGCACCAACGTTAAGGAGCCACTCACGCGCCAGCGCGGGAAAATCTTTTACTGATTATTTGTTATAAAATGTAGATCGGCTTCTGGGAAAAACCCATTTCTACAGTGCGGCATTTACTGTCATCACATCTTCACGTAAGCGGCAGCGAACATGTTAAAAGCACATTGTAAACATCACACAATTTATAACACTATAAAGAAACACGGGTAAAACACATAGTGGCTTTAAAATTACACAAAATTTTAAAATTAAATAAAAGACAGTTTGCTTTAAAGAAAAAATGCCATGAGATTACTGTGTAAATTGATTAATTTTACCAATAAATATCAGCTACTGCGCTTTTGGAATAACTATGTAATTTTTGACAACATTTTTTGCAGATTTTTTTCTGACACAAACACATTCGCAACACATTCACAAGGTAATCAAAAACTATTTCAATTAGAAATGTTAATTATTATGTTCAGATTTTCTAAAGTGTTTCCCGAATTTTCAGTTTGTAATTCTATTATACATCAGGGAATTAGGCTGGAATATACATAAATGCTTGGAAATACTCTAATCACTATAATTGTTTTCCATAATATTACCTACTTAAATATACTATTACGAGTTTTTCTCTTCACTATTATGACTTATAAGCATAAATTATTTATGGTCAGTTTAGCGGATATTTTTTCTGGCCATTTTTTAAATAATTTCCTTACATGCTGTTGAAAAAAGATTCGTGTAAAAATAAAGTAACAAGACTGCTTCGGTTTTGTACAATAATATTTTACATAGCAAAATTTAAAAAATCAAGATTAAAAATGAAAATGAACTAAAGATGTCCAAAATTCTATTATTTTTTTAATTTGTAATTTACAAGTAAATTTTACATTCAGAAATATGTTCAAATCTGTCGGATATAAAAAACATGGATTCCAGGGTTTTTTTTAGGAATCATCGTATCATGAATTACTTAAAGTTTTAAGATTGTGTTTTGGAAGATTTAGAGATAGTATTGTATTAATAAGTAATAAAACAAAAGCTGCGCTCACTGATCTAGAACACTATGAAATATTATTATTAATTTTAATTAATTATTTTTATTATCTTATATAGAAATCTGAACATGTTTTAAATTTGTATTTCGAGCATACACAATTTTTTATTTAAAAGCAATGGATGGTAGCATTATATAAAAGACGATGAGATATATTAAGAAAATTTCATACACCAAAGGTCAAAGAAATTGTCAAAATCAGCTTTAATATAACCACACTTACTAACTGATAAGATACTTTATCATCCAAATTTGTCCTTTGTTTAAACAATCATATTTGTGATAAAGTGATGAAAAAATTACTAATACAAATATTAGGGCTAAAAAATAGAAGATTTTCTAGATATGCATAACTGATTTCAAGAAGATTAAATGGGATTTTTACGTTATCTATAACTGCTGAAAAACTTTCTTTATCTCCAGAAAATATTTCAAGATTTACTCCTCAGAAGCATCAGAATAAAGGATTTGCATTCCAATGCTTACTGGAGTATTTTTAAAATTGACAAAGCGAATCCTAGTCGCAGATTTTTAAAAATGTGTTTTTGTAACTATATTGTTTTTGTAACTACTAACATAGATAACAATTTCTTTCACGCTTGTAAAATGTAACTTATGGTGTTTAATATAAGAATAATAAATATTAAAATGAAATGCAATAAAAAGCAGTGTTTAATTAAATGTACATACCTCGCATACATCAGATGGTTGTTTTCGAACTCCATTATTAAAGAATTTATGCCATCCAACAATTGGAACAATCCATAAAAATGACCCTAACCAAACAATTGTTATCACAATAAGAGCTCGTTTTTTACTCCTTCTGCGAAGGTATTCCAAAGGCCTCGATATGGACCAGTATCGATCCAAACTTAATACTATAAGATTAAGAATTGAAGCTGTGCTTGCTAAATAATCCGCAGAAAGCCAAAATTGACAAACAACCAGTCCAAACCGCCATCTTCCTGTCAAAACGTATGCGGAACTGATGGGCATGACAACGAGTCCTACTGTAATATCAGCTACTGCCAAGCTCAAGATGAACATGTTGCTGACCTACAGAAAAAATATTATATTTTGAATAAAAAAGCTTGTTTAAGTCAACATTATTACATACATATTATTGTGATTAATTATTGCGTTAATTATCCATTAGATACATGAAATCATAAGAAACAAAGTGAATCAAGTAAATATATATATATATATATAGAAACATTAGGTAATACTACAAATCATCATCAATATATATATGTATATATATATATGCGTGTGGGTATAAAGTAAGACAAACTTCGATAAGCACTTACAAAGGTATTATTAAAATGTAATATTCAATCAAAAACTATTTTTAAAACATTGCAACAGAAAATGTTGCATTATGTTTATTTAATGTAATTTGTTACCACATTAAGTAAATTAATTTTGTCACTACAGAAATATAGTTTTTTTTCCAACTACCGAAATATAAATATAAAAGTAAGTACAACCTATATTTATAATACATTTTATTTTTTTCAATCATGAGTGACTGGAGGTTATTTAAACTAGAGTTTATTTTAAATTTGCTAAAATGAAAAAAAAATGCATTTTTTTTTTTGTAAAATGCCGTAAAACTTACTTTACTTATAAAGAGTTTGCATATTTTGCGAAAGGTGTTTATAAATTTTTCATTTTTAAGAGCATTTCTCTCCCAAAAATATTTTGAAACTACTGCTATTCAAAACGGCAGGAAAAAGAAAATTGGTTTCTGTTTACTTATATGTAGATTTTAGATTGTTGTTCGAACTCAGTTTTCAGTATTTTATTTTTCTGTTTATGCCCTGCACTTTGTCTAAGTAACCTTCATTTGCAGAGTATTTTCTGCAAATTGATTATTAGTAAAATAAATGACACTGAAAATGTTTATAAAGGAAAAAGAACTTCGGAAATTTGAATTTGTAAATACAGGAATATATGAAAACAGAGCATATAAATAGTAATACATACAAAACTAAAAAAAAACCTCCTACATCAGAAGGCTCTGGGACGAGTTCTAAGTTTTCGAAAGAATTAAAATTAAAACTATACATAAACTTAAATGATGCGCTGTCATTTTTTAAAGTAGAGAAAGATAGCCTAAGTGATTCTAGTGGGCAAAATGATCCAGTATGCTTTTTTCCCTTACACATAAGTAGGATCACCAGGTAACCAGGTAACACGTAGACTAATTGTGTCAAATAAAGAAGATTCAATGGCATTATTAAAGTGATTGCTGCATTGCGCATGTGAATGGAATTCAGTTATGGAATTCCATTGGATGGAATGCAATTAAGGAATGGAATACAATTAAGATTTTTTTTTTTACATATGTTATAAGGTTAGCACTAACATTCATATTTATATAGATATAGAATCTTCCATTACAAAAAAAAAAAAAAAAAAAAAAAAAAAGACAAAGTATATTTTTAGATTTTAATTAAATTTCCTATTTTTTTTTGTTTCTCTGCATTATCCAGTAATATTATTTTAAATGGGTATAAATGGTTGCCCATGTTATTCTATAATTGTTACGAAACTTTCCAATCTTTCATGTGTTTCTCTATAATTGGTATTTGCCTGAACACTAGCTTCATCTGTCGTATTCTTTGTAATTTATCCTCTTTCTACTTTCTGTCCATTTATAACCTTTTTATATTACGGAAACTTGTTTACAGTATTCGATTAACTTATAACACGATTTTTCAATGGGTAAATTACTTATATCAAATGTAAACTTTCCAAGTGGATGGAAAAAGTTCGTGCCAGGATAACCGATTGAAAAATCGTGTTATAAATTAATCTGATATAATATCGTACGCAGCATTTTCTGCAGTTTCCATATTCTGACCTTCCAGTTATTCTGTTGAGCTGATCAATAATATCAGACCAGATTATATTATCGTTAAGGTTATTTGGGTGAAATAGCCCTCCAGTGTTCGTGTCCGGGATAGCTCATTTGGAGGAGCATTGGTGGCTTCAGTCACTGGTTCGAATGCTGGAGCGGATTTTTGTCACCCACTACCGAAAACAAATTTACATTTGTTTTCGGTAGGTTTCGTTTTCCAACTCAAAACTGTCCTGTGAATTGCTTCGATTTTATGGGGATTCATGTAAATTATTGTCCTTTTAATTGTGATTAATCCACAGTTTTCAGTGGTGTTTCAACAGAAAGTTAATTTTTCGTCATGGTAGGATTAAAATGCTTCTGTGGAAACTTTTACACAAATATATTTTTTAATTATTCAAATTAGGTTTTAATTATTATTAAAATAGGAATATAATGCAAAATATAATATAAAATAAATTAGCAACGTACCAAAGTTTTATTTAAGATGTTACGTTAATTTACACAATTTTTCTGCTTAAGTGAATCATTTTAGGCCACCTTCTTCTAATATTTCTTAAAAGAATTCTTCTAAAAAGGCGCTTTAATATTCAAAAAAGTTTTCAGTTGGCTAACATATATAATCATTCATTTTTCTTCACATAAATGCGTACACTGTAAATAACAATCTGTAATCTTACAGATTGTTATTTACAGTGTAAGTAAATTTTCTAAACATTTTATCTGTACACTGTACAAGAAAAAATGTAAATCTACAAAACTAATTTTCGTAAAGTTACAAAAATCTGTAATTTTACAAACGAGTCTACTAATATTACAGTTTTCTTACTAAAATTTTATCTGTAACCTGCGTTGCAGTTTTATGAAAAATTCTTGGAACCCCAGTTTCCTAAAATATTCTAAGTAACCTTACAGATTTTTGTTATTTTTAGTGCAAATCTGTATCTGTTACATGAATGTCTCCTGTTGCCCTTACATAAAATGTTCTAGGAATCCTAGTGTCTTAGAAAACTTTTAGTAACTTTACAGTTTTTTTTACAGTGTAGCATGCTTGCAATAGACATCTTCATTAAAAAAATGCTGTAATTGTAAAATCCTATTTATGCCCATATCACAGTTTTTGCTTCTGAGTATCACTATTTCTGATTATTAATCACCTTATTTAATAGTATAATTTTTGCGGTTGCAAAATGTTAAGTGTATTATTCTGAGACATTAGCTCACAAAAATTAAGCACTTATGTTCGGTCCGCTTATGGGCAATGCAATGAGTCTAGGCAAATGGTGTTTACTTATAAAATGAAACATTGTTCTGGCATCGAAGATGTAAATTGTGGCTCGACGAATAGGTAGGTTCATAGTGCGAAAACTTTTACATAGATTAGTTCAATTGACTCGAATGTTTTTGGGTGTCCCGTGTGTTTTACTTAATAAAACGAAGTATCGGACTTACATTAAAGAAAAAACTTGATTAACCCATGAAAATTGCCGAAACAAATTAATTTCTGATAAATAACATGCTTGTGTATATTAATTATAAAGCACGATTCTAAAAATAGTTTTAAAATAATTGTTCAAAATTTGTTTAAAATTTTACGAAAAGATACATTTTAAAATTTGCTTAATTTTTTAAATATAAAAAAAATCTGATTTCTTTTAGCTTTGAGAGAGAAATTGTACCATTTCCTCATAGAATCACTTTCCTTCACTGCTTTTATTATTATTATGCAAAAAAAGTACTGTTAAATGTTTAAATAATAATAAAAAATGAAACAGTTATGAGTCTCTTTAAACTATATCTTTATGATACGTATTCAAACACATTTCTTTTTCCATTTACTCTTCATTTTATCTCTATTATTTTAAATGAGGTTTCCTATTGTAGTTTACTGTGCTTCTGAATAGCAAATTTAAATAAAAAATATAAAAGGCGCAATTTCGAAAAAAAAGAGAGAGGTTTTCTTTTTCTTTTTTTCTTTTGTCTAACAAAAATGTATAATCATCATGCAAATTAGTTTCTAAAATCCTTTTTAACTTCAAAGAAAATATGAAGAGAAGAGAACTAATTCAGAAGCGGAGATTTAGAAGATTTTCAAGAGCTCTTCGTGACATTTAGAGGTAATTTTATACCCCTGAGTAACTTATAAGCGTAAGAAGTAATATTTTCATCTTTTTTTTTATCAAAAGTATCGTGGATTGTATAAAGATATATGTATACCGGGTGCTTCAAAAGTTCGGTGCAAAAGTAAAACGTGATAACAAAAGAACTATATGGATTGTAAAGACATGCAGTTTGCATGCATAAATATTCAGTTTCTTACAGGATTTTGAAAAACGGAAAAAAGGGTCGCCTCTGAACGATACTCCTGGAAATGTGATTTAGGTAGTTTAAAAAGTATTATTGTTTGAACTAAATTTTATCTAAATACTTTCAAGTATTAAAGGTACTAGGTAAAATATAGGGCTGAACAAAAGTATTCAAGTATGTTTTCATCTATTAGTTTAAATATCTGTAAAAAAAAAAAAAAATTCAACCATTGAGGCGTTTTCTCTCAAATCTAAATTTCTTCATTATATAGTACATATATCTACTGACAGATAAACTACAGGATTGTTCAAAAGTAGTGGTTTGCGTAAGTACGTGTTATGCTACCTTAGAAAGACCCCAATGGAGGGCATCCCATCCATTTTGGGCCTATATCCCACGTGTTGATAATCGGCCGTCATAAAATAAACCAATTAAAAGTAGTGCGATAGATATTTGGCTATGGACTGTAACATAGTATTTCCCTGGATAACGAAGTTTTGTTAAAGATTTCAGGAAGTGTTGGAAAGTGTTTCATACTCTATGCTTTACGAATGATTTTTCTTTCTTGTTTCTTTCTTTTTCTTTTTTCTTTGTCATACAAAATACTGTACCATGATGAATACTTATCTGAAAACTGCATGTCTCTCCAACGTATAAATTGTTTGTCATCTCTTTTTAAGTTTGCATTGAAGTTTTAAACATTTGATATAATACTGCAGAGCTGCCAATTCTGCGACTTTTTGAACACTGGAATTTTAATACAGAAAATGTTTTATTATTTAATTTTGTTATCAGAGCGATTTAAGATAACATAATTTTCTGTAAAATAATAGTGAGATAAAAAAAGCCAGGGACTTGGCGATTCTGGTACTGTAAAAAATAATAACAGCAGAATTGTAATTTAACAAATTGCAACTAATGTTTGGAAAATGATATTTTCAAAGACTAAAATTTTAAAGACTTATAAATTAATTCTATATTTAAGTAAATAACAATAATAAACATAATTTTTATGATGATAATAACGAGTTATATATTACATACGCCACGCAATAAGCATTTAAATTCCTAAACAAATGACAAAAAAAGTAGTTTTTAGGTATACAAATTTCACTGTTTAAAATGTGCATTTTTTGATGAAGTTAATCAAACTGACTTTTAACTGAGTCGTACGTAATATGAGAACGACTCATATTACGTACGACATGGATTAACCATTAATATACCTGAACCTATCAAAGTCAAATTTGAAATAAAATTTCAGTTTTACAATTATTGGAACTGCAAATTTTTAAACTTCTAAACATCTCACATTTTAAATTTTTACATCGTTGCGCATAAAAACAATGCACTTTTATATGAAATTTATTTAAAATCTTTATCACAATTTCTTTTGAAATTATTATTATTATAATTTATAATTATTAATTTTTCGTCATTGTGGCAACAGAAGCATTTCATCTTTTGCATATTAAACATAGACCAATCACAAAATGAATAAAATAAAATAAGTTGCGGAAATTAAACAATAAAAAGTTTCAGATACACTTCAGATTTCCCACATTTTTGAAAGTTAAGCAAAGACCGATCAGAAGACGAAAAAAAAAAAAGTTGCGGAATTCAACAAATAAAAATATTCAGACACGCTGCAGATTTGTCCGCTCTCTACCGAGGACAAAAACTTTTTTCCAAATAGTTAAAAATTGTAATTTTACAGATGTTAAATTACGGAAATATGTATGCTTTCTAAAGTTTTCTCTCTACACTGTATGAAGGAAGATGCAAATCTACTATACTAGACTTTGTAAAAGTACTATTCTCTCTAGATTTACAAAAGAATCTATACTAAAATAACAGTAATCTTAGCAAAATTTTATCAGTAATCCGGATTTTAGCTAAATAAAAAATTCTAGGCATCGCAGTTTTCTAAAAGAAATTAGTAACATTACAGATTTTTGGATTTACAGTGCAAATTTATATCCGTTACATGAATTTTTGTTGTTGCTTTACCTAAAAAGATATAGGAATCTCAGTTTCCTAGAAACTTTTCGTAATTTTACACATCTTTTTTTCCAGTGAAAGTAAACTAATGGAGAATGCTACATGCAAAATATTTAGTTTATTATTAAAATTTCAATATATTATCCATTTAAACTTTATATTTATGCAGGTGACTTTTTAAATTTTACTTGATACTTTTAAAAATAATAACGAAAATCGTAAATTTCCTTTTATAATATTTTATTTTTCATTTTTAGAACTAATGCTGTCTATCACTTTCAATAATAATAAAGTAGTAAATTTTTTCAGCGAAAGTTTAAAGCAGAATGTAACAGTTTTCTAGGAAAATGGGATTCCTAGAGCTTTTTATGTAACGACAACAGAAAAAATTGATGTAACAGGAACAGATTTGCTCTTAAAATAAAAAAAAAGTTGTAATATAACTAAGAATTTATTAAGAAACTGGGATTCCAGGAATTTTTTTATGTAATTTCAACCCACGTTACAAATAAAGTTTTAGTAAGATAACTGTAATTTTAGTAGGTTCTTTCGAAGAGTTACAGATTTCTGTAACTTTACAAAAAATTAGTTTTGTAGATTTACATTTTTTCTTGTACAATATACAGATAAAATTTTAGTGATTCTACAGATTTCGGAAACTTTACATGTGTAGGATTACAATTTTTTTACAGTGTTGACAAAGAGAAAAAAAGGATTTAATTGCAGATTATATGTATTTTAGTAATTTGCAAAAGACGTTGTTTTTTATCACATCCACAAATTAAAATGTCCTCTGTCCCCTTAAAATCTATAGAACTATGTTCTGCTTTATTTATTTTTTTTTTATTTTGAAATGAAATAAATCATCATTCAACAAATATATTTTACAATATACATGAAAACTTCTCAAGACTAAAAAAAACACAGTTATTTTGATTCCAAAAATTATATGAAGAATAATTAAAGAAGAAGAAAGACGAGTATCTATAAACAGGTTCAAATTAAAATCATATCTACTTTTAAAAATAAAAAAAACATTTCAAGTGCACTCACTAAAACGAATAAAACAAAAATATCAAAATATACAACTAGGGAAATAAATAAAAAAGAATATTGCCCAGTTAAACTGATGGCATTGAGCTCACAGGCTACGCATTCTAATTGTAAATTACAGCCTTGTATTTTCGTTAATTCCGTTCGAAAAAAAAATAAGAAGGGGAAACAGCTCTCCCCTTTCTCCTTTTTTGTACTTAATCATTGAACCTCCTAAACTATCAGGTACACGCTTTATCATATTAAAAAACCTATATCCAAAATTCAGAGCAAATCGGATAATTCTTAATAAAAACCCATTTAACATTTATATAATTTAAGAGGAGTTATTCTCCTCTTTTATACTTAACCATTAAACTTCCAAAACTATTCAGAGATTTGAACGAAATCTGACAATTCGGATTGAAAAATCCATTTATACAAGTTAAGGGGAGGGGCATTAGAACCCCCGTTCCCCCTGTTTATTATACTTATTCAATGAACACTTAATAACAGCCACGGACTCGCCTCATCAGAATGATCCTATATCTAAATTTTGAACGAAAACTGTTAATTCTGCATGAAAATCCCGTTTATATCAATTAAGGGTGGAGGGCATGAGCCCCCCGTTCCCCCTGTTTATACTTATTCAATGAACATCTAATGACAGTCACGGAATCGCCTCATCAGAATGATCCTATATCAAAATTTTGAACGAAAACTGTTAATTCTGCATGAAAATCCCGTTTTTATCAATTAAGGGGAGGGGCATGAGCCCCCCGTTCCCCCTGTTTATACTTATTCAATGAACACCTAATAACAGTCACGGAATCGCCTCATCAGAATTATCCTATATCTAAATTTTGAATGAAAACTGTTAATTCTGCATGAAAATCCCGTTTATATCAATTAAGGGTGGAGGGCATGAGCCCCCCGTTCCCCCTGTTTATACTTATTCAATGAACACCTAATGACAGTCACGGAATCGCCTCATCAGAATGATCCTATATCAAAATTTTGAACGAAAACTGTTAATTCTGCATGAAAATCCCGTTTTTATCAATTAAGGGGGGGCATGAGCCCCCCCGTTCCCCCTGTTTATACTTATTCAATGAACACCTAATGAAAGTCACGGAATCGCCTCATCAGAATGATCCTATACCTAAATTTTGAACGAAAATTGTTAATTCTGCATGAAAATCCCATTTATATCAATTAAGGGGGGGCATGAGCCCCCCGTTCCCCCTGTTTATACTTATTCAATGAACACCTAATGACAGTCACGGAATCGCCTCATCAGAATGATCCTATATCTAAATTTTGAACGAAAACTGTTAATTCTGCATGAAAATATCGTTTATATCAATTAAGGGGAGGGGCATGAGCCCCCCGTTCCCCCTCTTATACATATCGAATGAACTCCAAAAACTAATCAGGGAAGCGCCTTATCAGGATATACCTATATACAAAATTTCAAGTGGATCCGATATTTTTATCATGAGTTATCGCGTTACGCACGAACGAACATACGAACGTACAAACAGAACGGACGGGCACATAAGCTCTCAGGCTATGATAGCCTGTGAGCTAAATAAAGAATACTGCCCAGTTAAACTGAAGGCATTGAGCTCACAGGCTACAAACACTAATTGCACATTAAAGCTTGATATTTTCAAGGGTTAATTCCGTTCGAAAAAAAAATTAAGAAGGGGAAACAGCTCTCCCCTTTTCTCTTTTTTTATACTTAATCATTGAACCTCCTATACTATCAAAGACATGCTTTATCATATAAAAAATCTATATCCAAAATTCAGAGCAAATTAGATAATTCTTAATAAAAACCCATTTAGCATTTATATAATTTAAAAAGAGTTATCCCCCTCTTTTATACTTAACCATTAAACTTCCAAAACTATTCAGAGATTTGAACGAAATCTGAAAATTCTGCTTGAAAAACCCAATTATATAAATTAAGGGGGGGGGGACATTAGAACCCCTGTTCCCCTTATTTATACTTATTCAATGAACACCTAATAACAGTCACGGAATCGCCTCATCAGAATGATCCTAATCTAAATTTTGAACGAAAACTTAATTCTGCATGAAAATCCCATTTATATCAACTAATGGGGGGGGGGCATTAGAACCCCTGTTCCCCCTATTTATACTTATTCAATGAACACCTAATAACAGTCACGGAATCGCCTCATCAGAATGATCCTAATCTAAATTTTGAAAACTTAATTCTGCATGAAAATCCCATTTATATCAACTAACGGGGGGGGGCATTAGAACCCCTGTTCCCCCTATTTATACTTATTCAATGAACACCTAATAACAGTCACGGAATCGCCTCATCAGAATGATCATAATCTAAATTTTGAACGAAAACTTAATTCTGCATTAAAATCCCATTTATATCAACTAACGGAGGGGGGGGGGCATTAGAACCCCTGTTCCCCCTATTTATACTTATTCAATGAACAACTAATAACAGTCACTGAATCGCCTCATCAGAATGAGCCTAATCTAAATTTTGAACGAAAACTTAATTCTGCATGAAAATCCCATTTATATCAACTAACGGGGGGGGGGGCATTAGAACCCCTGTTCCCCCTATTTATACTTATTCAATGAACACCTAATAACAGTCACGGAATCGCCTCATCAGAATGATCCTAATCTAAATTTTGAAAACTTAATTCTGCATGAAAATCCCATTTATATCAACTAACGGGGGGGGGATTAGAACCCCTGTTCCCCCTATTTATACTTAATCAATGAACATCTAATAACAGTCACGGAATCGCCTCATCAGAATGATCCTAATCTAAATTTTGAAAACTTAATTCTGCATGAAAATCCCATCCATATCAACTAACGGGGGGCATGAGCCCCCCGTTCCCCCTCTTATACATATCGAATGAACTCCAAAAACTAATCAGGGAAGCGCCTTGTCAGGATATACCTACATACAAAATTTCAAGTGGATCGGATATTTTTATCATGAGTTATCGCGTTACGTACATACATACAGAACGGACGGGCACATAAGCTCTCAGGCTATGATAGCCTGTGAGCTAAAAAAGGGGCAAATAAAATAAAAAAGGCAATATATTGAATTTAATAAAAATCTGCATATTTAAAGTTTATGCATAAGTTTCTTCTAAAAAAGATTTCCACATTGATTCATTTCGAATTCACATACTTTTAAGTTAAAATTTATATTTTGTCATTTCCTTCCAACTAAAATAGCACTTTGAAATGCTGTCTTGCTTTTTTATTAAAATATTTTCTTTTGACATTGAGAGTAACTGATTTTCAAGAAAATCTCCAGTATGAAGACATTTTAAGAGATACTTGTGATTTTAATAAGTGCATTTTCTATGGGGGTTTTTTTCAGTAGAGTAATAATATAAGACTGTTCATTTTATGTTAGTCTGTAAAAAATATAAATTATTTTTAACATGAAAAATATCTTCTAGCAAATGACAATGTAATATAAACCTAAATAAAATTTTAATAAATATTTAATCTGTAGTGATTCAATATTTGTTTGTATTTTTTTTCAGAAATATCCCATAAAAAATCTAAATCGTTACGTACATATTTTATTACGTTATTGCACATATTTTACAATTTTTAACATTTAATTCTTCAAATTTTCTTTTCTATTTTTGAAAACGTCTTATAAATTTAAAGATGTCTTCCTCATCTTTTTCCAAATACAGTCGAGTCTCTTTGTAACAAAACTCCATCCAGCGAATTTCTCTTATTAACGATTTTTTTAGGAACGATCAATTCTTCCATGATTACATTAAAAATAATCTCCATATAACGAAATAATTTTTTCAGTGATGCTCTTTCATTTGTTTAGAAAATGTTTTAAATTGAAATTATTTGTGGAATTTATTTTTCTTCGCTTATTCCTAGTTTATATTTCTTAGCTGGATTCTTGTACTTTATTTTTTATGTCCTAAAGAAGCATTCACCTCCTACTCCCCCCTTCAAAGTAAAGCTCTTCTTGACACAGTGTGAAACAGATTCTTGCGTAGTCACGCCTGGCATTGTTTCAACAAAGATTAACACACGTTTTGGAAAATATTCATGCATTTACTTGCTAATGGTGATGTTTGTAATTATGAGAAAGAGTCCTAAAAGATAAAATCATTCTAGGGTCACCTAGAAGCTGTTTTTATTTCTTGATTTAAATAATAAAGCAGAAATAATGACGGGATTAGGGGGGGGGGGGGGGGTCATTCGATGAAAGGTTCGTAATTTTGAACACGTTCTCATCTTCCTTAACCTTAGAAAAGATAGGAGTACATATCTATGTGAGAAGTCTGCGACCTAAACTAACTCTCCTTACCCTCACAGTTTAAAGTAGTTGTTTGTGGCAATTCGGAACATTCTTTAGTGTCAGAGGTAATTTGAATGAAGAACTTTTACTAAATCTCATTTATGAGGATGCGATCTTCTACTGCATCTGCATAAAATTAATCCTAGAATCAGCACTGATATCTCTCCTAAAATGAAGGTTTTGAAATTTATCAATAAGCGGCTGAAAATTTTCTAAAAAAAAAAAATGTGGTAAAAATGTCTGAGATTCCGGCAAAGGGTTTCTGCCTGCACAAAAAACCCAATGATTTATAATTGTTTTAAAGAATTCGGATTTTCCGAACTAAAAAAGTATGTGGATTCTAAAGTTGACGATGGTAGACTAAAAAGAGAAAGAAAGAACTTTGACTTTTTGAAGGTGGATATCAATGTCATTGTTGCGTAGTATCCTACTGATAGTGAACTTTTAAATAGCATTGTCCGCATTTCTGGTGAAAAATACAATAATCATTTAAGTAAAGACAGTTAAATAAATATAAAATAAAATATGTAATAGATGTAATTAATAATTAGCGATAAACATTTCAAAACCATGATTAAACATTTGAAAAACAGTTTCCTTCCAAAATTTACACATTAAATGAAAAATTTTTCGTCTTTCTCTATTCAACAAAATTATCCGTAAAACGAATTTTTTGACAGAACGATAGATTTCGTTATATAGAGACTCGACTGTATTATACTTTAGGATAAAGAAACTGCATGAGATTAATAACAACATGAGATAACTGCAATAACTCAAATAATTAAGAAAACTTCATACAAGACCTGATTACTTCAGTTTATTACAGAAAATAAATATCCTCTAAATAGCTTAGAAATACCTTAGAGATATCATTTGAATATCTTCAAATATAAGTAAAAAACAACAAGAGCGAAAAGTCATGCGTACAGAATAGATTACGGAACATTTTCCCACAAATTCAATATAAAAAACGTCACCTTTTGTAAAGTGAAAAATGATGTCTTCAAGAGAAATACAAATGATGTATAAGTCAAAAACAACAAGAGCAAAAAGTCATGCGTACAGAATAGATTACGGAAGATTTTTCAACAAATTCAACATAAAAACGTCACCTTTAGTAAGGTTAAAAATGATGTCTACAAGAGAAATACAAATGATGACCACCTGGGAATTCAGATTTGTTTAAGTGTATAAGTGCCATCCCGGGAGGAAAAATATGTTGTCTACATTTAGAAAACGTATAACTTATTTGAAAACCTGATATCTCCTACTACCATGAACTCTTGTTAAAGTATAAAATTTTTTGTGCAGTCCTGTATACTATCGACAGATATACATGCACACTACATAGTGGATTAAAAGTAATTTGTGTTAAACCTATAGCACAGTTGAAAATTTTTACTTTGCGATTTCCTCTAATAAACAAAATGTTGTGAACTTTTGGACGAGTTTATATATTATCTACATAATTTATACTGAGATACATTGTGAAAACACAGACGATTTTACGGAGATTGTAATGGCGATCGGAATGCCAGTACAACTCACTGTGTTTTAACGGTAAATTATCCGTAAATTCCAAAAAATTATTCATTTTTTCTCGAAATAAACGGAAATTTATCTGCAATTTATGAGCATTTTAATTAGGGTGATCGCTATATTAAAGATTTATATGCAAATTAGCGCTATTCTTGCAACTTGTTTTTGTACCAAATTTCGCGGTATTTTGTCACATATTGAATTTGCGACTTTTCAAATTAATTCAGGTTTCTTTAAAAAATAGTAAAGAAAGACCAGTAAAGAAATTGATGTTTTTTTTCCTTAAACAGATTACTAAAACAGTTATGTATCCGATAATGCTTAGTATCAATATAAATAACTTTGTAAAATAAGCTGTTATATGTCGGCAAAATATACAAATTATTTTTCGCGGATCTGTAGTAAGAAACTCACAATTCTGTACTATATCTACATATAAGTTTGTTGTATAACTCAATAATGTGCAGAAATATAGTTTTGTTTCTGAAAGTCTAACACATTTAAAATGCATTTCTAAAAAAATGTTGCTAATTCTTACTCAATGATGATTTCATTACTTCGGAATAGGAGAAAATATAAGTCGAAGTACTTTATCTTTCAATTATTAAAAATGCATTTATGGCTAATTACATGAACAATTAAATACTTAAACACGCATTTAACATGTGTATTTTTTTGCACGCAATACTATTAATTGTCTAAAACTTTACTTTTTATGAATTACAAATAACGTATAAAATATGTATAATATTTAGTATAGATAGTATGTTAGTACTTAGTTAAAAATATATTTACAAAATTTATTGTAATAGGCACGACTTTCATTTCTACACTTAAAAAGTTAATCAATAAATCATTAAAATATGAAGCATTTTGACTAAAAATATATTAATACTTACTTCAATATTTTTACTTATTTCTACAAAGAGTACAGAGAATAATTCGGAATTTTTTCATTAACGTTAAACGTTATTACTTTCCTCTTTATCACACTTACGAAAAACAAAAGTTTCAAAATTGAAAATTGATAACGAGGTTCAAAGAAAGTTTCCTTTTTCTTTTAGTTTTTACGCTAGAAAAAATATAAAATAGTGATAAGGATATCATTATTTTCTAATCTTGCTCATTCAGCTGAAGATTATTGCTTACTTTTCGGAAGTAAAAGGTTTTCCAACGAATATTTTCTAAGCAATATACAGGGTGATTCTAAATTAATGGTACAAACTTTAAGAGATGATAGTATACATAAAGACAAACAATATTAAGTAGGGAATTAAGGGTTCCTAACGTCTTTCAAAAGAGATAGGTGCCATTAAAGTTTTGGGTCCTAAATTTCAAATGATTACATATAAAGAAAAAAAAACAGTCAATTCGTTTGCGGTTTTCACCAAACTATTCCTTATGCTAGTATTTTCTCGAAAATACATTTTAAAGATAAAGTGAAAAAAGCCAGTAGACGGAGTTTTAGACTTTGTAATAGCAAACAAATATTTATACCATTATTTTTATATATCATTAAATGCTTTTAAAAGCATAGACTTAAATTTTGAGTTTAAAATCTTAATCGTTTTGGTATAGTTATGCAGCGCAAACTGAACTGCGTTCAGTACTTCAAATTTGAAGTACTCCCCCTCCCCCATCTTACTTCCTGAACACAGTTCGGTTTTAATATTTAACTAATCCCAACGATTAAGATTTTGAGCTCAAAATTTAAGTTTGAGTCTGAGCTTTTAAAAGAATTTAATGAGACACAAAAACAACAGTAAAAAATAGTTGTTCATTACTCTAAGTCTAAAGCACCATCTATCGGTAATTTTTAACGTCATATTTAAAAAGTTATTTTTAAGCAAATACTGACATAAAGAATAGTTTAATGAAATCCGCAATCGATTGGACCAATTTTTTCAGTTTTTAAAGTCGTTTTAATTTTCGTCCCTAAATTAAATTTAATAGTGCCCATCTCCTTCGGAAAACGTTAGGGACCGTTAGATCCCTATTTAATATTGTTTGCCATCTACGTGTACTATCACCCCTTAAAATCTGTACCATTAATTTAGAATCACCCAGTATAAGTTGACGTATTATCATTTAGTCACACATTAATTATAAATAAACAAAACAACAGAGATTAGGTAACCTATGCAATTTTAACAGATATTTTAACTATTTCCAACGTACTTGTTAATACTGTTAAACACAGATAAAAGACATTTATAAGTTCGGTTTGTTTGTTTCCCGCTTTTTCGTACTCCACCGTTTGTAAATATACTCAGATTCCAATGTAATATATAAGTTTTAGTAGGGTTTAATGTTGCATATTGATATTTGACAACGGCAGGTGTAAAATGTATGTCGTTTATAGGGGCACCCAAAGGAATAACGTTACATTATTACTTATTCGTAAAAATCGTTGGAATAGTATTATAAAAAAGTTTCTTTAGTTTAAACTTTATTAAATGATAAACATATCTGATGTGCATTAAAATATTCTATCTGTAGAATATGATTTGCAAAATAGAGTCACGTAAAATATATTGGATTCATCGTAGTATAAATCTTTAACGATATTAAACAATGTCAAATGTAATGAAATTTATGTACGTTATTTAGGTGCATACAAATAATATGTAGACATACAAGCAGTAAATAAAATGAACCTAATTGGAGTGAAAAATTAGCCAGAGCCAGGATTCGAAACCTGGAGCACAGAATTCCAGGCTGTTGCTGTAACTATTGAGCTACTCCAGCCGATGCCTGAGTGTGCAATTTCTCACTAACAAACCAAGTTGGGGAAAGTTGATCATTAACATAACCTGGGATGATTGAACAACGATGAATAGATTTAAGAGTTCTATCCAGTTACAATCGATCAAATCGGAGTAGCTGAGTGGATAGAGCAACAGCCTGGAATGATGTGGTCCCAGATTCTATTCCGGTCTCTGGCTAATTTTTCTCTCCAGTTGGGTTTATTTTATTTATTTTTTTGTATACATTTATTCGTACTCTTTTCATTTGAAAGCAGGCGTTATTTGTGCGTGCATGTCTGTTTTAATATAATTTGTAGATCGAAGGAATAGTAAATCTATTTATCATTGTTCTGTCATCTTAGGCAATCTTAATACTGAGTGATGACTTTTCGTAACTTTGTTTATAAATGAGAAATTGCTGACTCGGGCATAGGCCGAAGTACCTCAGTAGATAGAGTAACAACCTAGAATGCTTTGTTACTGGGTTCGGTTCCTGCCTCGAGCTAATTTTCCACTCCACTTGGGTTTTGTGTGTTTATTGTTAGTATGTATGTATATTATTTGTATGTACCTTTATTATTTGAAAGCAGGTATTATTTATGTTCTTTAATAAATTACTGATATGCATAAATAAGCAAATGCTTATTGTAGGATACAGCATGGATAATAGTAATCGCTCATTTACAAGGACATTCAGGAAATACTGGTTACGTAACCAATGTAAATCGGTAAATGTTGGAAGTACACTTTACTTGTGATATGCATTTTTCTATTTAATTATATTTTTTGTAAACTATGTTATGTATATGTTTCCGTTAAACCGTATAATTCAGTTATTTCATAAAATACCTAGGTATTTCATGAAATAACTAGCCAAGTCCGTTAAAGTGTGTAAAGTTATAGGATTCTATCATTTAACAAGTTATTTTATAGAATAATGATTGCCTTACCGTTAAAGTATAAAATAAACAATTTAACATTAAAAAAATCGTTTATTTTATAAACTAGCTGATGATAATTAGAAATTTGAAGATGACATTTGAAAAATACATTGCAAATTATTAATAGATGATTTAGTAAGTAATATATAAAAACTGAATATATACATTATTATATTATTTTTATTTTAGTTTAAAGTAATACAAAAAAAATGTAGTGCAGCAATAGTTATGTGTAAATTTTTATGACTTATATGTATATAATTATAAAATTATTTTGTTCTGTAGGCAAAAAAAATTAAGCTATTTAAAAATATTACAAAAAATGAATTTCAAACACAAAAGCTTGCTTACAAAAGAACTAATAATAATTTTAAGTATTATTAAAAATCGCATGCTGTTAGAAATAATTATATTATTTAATAACAAAATTTTATATATTTTTTCAAATTAATAATGCAGGAGTATATTAATTTAAAATTTATGAAATACCTTTATTTTATTTTTATTATTTATAAGAACAAGGATCTATATAATATGACATTCATATTATTTCTGTCACTATATCCAGGTGATATTAAACATATCGAACAGAATAACCCTTGATAAATAAAATATGACACAAGGTTTTGGCACAACCATTAATAGATGATGACAACAGTTAGTAGCACAAATATTTTCCTCCCTTCTGAACTTCTAGGATATTATAAGTCTGGATTAACGCTTTATCTACCGACAGTACTTATAAGTACAATTAAAATTTTCTATTATAAAATTCTGTTGATACGTCTTTTAGTTGTAATACTGTTTAGAATGAGTTACAGATACATAACTTTATTTTGTTCCAAAAGCATTATTGGTTATAGAAAACAAAAGTATTTTTAAAAGGATGATTTTTTTTTCAACTTTCTTGGCGTTGAGGGAGGGGGGGGGGTGTTTATAAATTTCGAAATATTGCTATATTTATATTTTAAGAACATCATATCTGTACATTTTATAATTCTACAAAATACCATGAAAACAATTTAAAATAAAAGGTTTTAATGAGGATATAGATATTGCACAAAATCCCTGTAAAAACAAATTTAATTAATCCTTCTAAATCCTTCAATCCTTCTGAAATCCTTAAAAAAATTATTATCTCAAAAAATTATCTTTTAATTTAGTTAAAACAATTTACGTAAAATGCTTTAGCATGTAAAATTCTCATAAATTCATAATTTGGTAGATAAAGAGTTAACCAATAGGCACGTGGAACCTTTTTGTGTGCTGCTTTGGCATAGTTTATTTCTTCTATCGAATTTAACAATTTTTGCGAGTAAGTATAGCACTATTTTTTTGAAGTTTCACGCTTATTTAAGGAGGATTCCAATCCCTATTTCATTAAAGTAATTCTTATTTACCGGCAATAAACGATTCAAAGTTAAGACTAGTTATGATTGAGTCAAAAGGTTTTTGCCAGCCGTCTTTTAATACTTTAACGATTAGACAACCGTTATTCTATAAAATAACTAGCTAAATTGTGAAATTTCATAATTTTATAGGACGTTTTTAGTTATTTCATGTAATAACTAGATATTTTATAAAATAATGGATTACACGCTTTAACGGTAACATATATATTGTACTAATAATAAAATAACTCGTAGAATAGATGTAAAGGGGTGTGAATTGCTTAATGATATTTTAATTTACTTATGCATGTGAAAGCTAAACTGTATTTAGCGTAAAACATTGTTTTAAAAATATATATAAATTAATATATAGGGCTACATAAAGAGCTGCATAAACTGCCATCTACAGTGTAAAATAAAATATATAATGTTACTAAAAGTTTTCTAGAAAACTGGAACCCATAGATCATTTTGGGTAAAGGCAATAACAACTAGTCGGATGTGGCAATACCAAAACTTTCTTTTAACTCATGCATGTTAATGCTTGAAAAGTGCTACCACTATACTAAAATAAAATGGCAAACTATGCTCATCGTGAAGATTGTAAAATGCATGAAATCCCGTGCATATGATCTTGAAGTAGAACTATTGCGGGTATCGGAAAAAATGCAACATAAAAGCGCCACTTGTTGGAAAATTTATACCAAAACATGAGCCGCAATTATATTTATCAAGCAACTTCAGAATCTGAAGTTTGATCTAAAAATTGTTGCAATGAGATAGATCGACTACAAAAATCGAAAAAAATTCAGTATAAGAGCGTATTAGGTGCTTATCACCAAAACTTAGCTAATTAAATTTAGTAACTAGTTCATTTCACGGATTTACCGAATCTGAATGTGATAAAAATCAGTCCATTAGTTCATGAGTTAGCGATGTTGCAAAAATCTTGAAAAAGACAGCATATCAGCGCCATCTGTTAATACGATTTACACCAAAATATAATCAGCATTCATCTCGCGGATTAATATAAATTGAAGTTTGGTAAAAAATATGTGCTGTACGTCTTGAGGTAAAGTTGTTGCAGAAATCGTGAAAAAGGCACCATAGCAGTGCTACCTATTAAATTATTTACACAAAAATTTAAATAGCTTTTATTCATGTTAAGGGTTAATGGATCTGAAGTTTGGTAAAAAACAGTGCAGTAGTTCTTGAGATAGAGCCGTTACGGAAATCGTGAAAAAGTCAGCATAACAGCGCCAACTGTTGAACGATACACTAAAACATACTCAGTATCAATGAGTGTCAAGGGATACTTGAATATAAATTTTTATGCAATACCTTGCAGATTCACAGAAGGCATTTTGTAAAAACATGCTTTTTGGAATCTCCCCCCCCCCCTCTACATAGTGTAAATCCGTTAAAAACAGTAATTTAAAATTTTTATTAATCCAATACTTTCATCTTATAAGAATAGAAGACATTAAAAATTCATGTTACAGACCCACGTTTGCATTGTAAATCAAAAAATGTGTCTTATTATGCACAATATTTTAGGAAGCTGGCATTCCTTGACATTTTTATGTAACTGCGACCGTGGTTGCAGAAAACAATTTGGTTAGATTACTGCAATTTTAATATATAATTTTGTAATTCGTTCTATATTTTCCTGTGATTTAATTTATGAATTCTAAATTCGAATAATGCAACTTGTTGTATAAATAAAAATTCTTTCTTCTTTTATCATTATCTTAAAATAAATAGTGACTGAATTATTTAAATTTTTGAAAAAATCAATATAATGCATTCTTAAAAATAAAAAAAAGGCTCTAAATAAAATTAAAAATTCTACGAAGTTATCTATTTTATAAAGAATTTTAAATGGAATTTTGCCAATTTTTGTAGCTTTTCTTTTATACCTGAATTATTTTTACGACTATGATCTTTTAGATTTTCTGATTTTTATATTCAGGTTTAAAATGTACACTATAAGGCAAAATAATACCTTTTTTACCAGCAACTTTCTTTGTTGTAAATGAATATTTATTTTGTTTCGCTATTTTTCTAATATTTTATCCAATATGTTTACTTTTTATGCTGCCAAGTTGTCTTAGTAAAACAGTTTATTTCTTAAAGGAAATTAATAATTTCCGTTGCCATTTATTTTTACTTCGCGGTCTTCTAGGAACAATTAAATAAAAAGTTATGTTTTTGTTTTTGTTTTTAATATTTTTCCCTTCTCTCCATAATCTATATTTTATTGTGTTGTTTCTATTAAGATGTATAACATATATATATATATACAGGGTGATTCTTTTTTTTCAATAAAAGAGAGGTGATAGTACACATCAAGATAAACAATTTTAAATAGTAGACCAAGGGTCCCAAACGTTTTCCAAAGGAAATAGCCGCCATTAAAGTTTAGGTACCAACATTTAAAATAAACATAAAAAACGGAAAAATCGATCGATTGATTTGTGGTTTTCACTAAAGTTATTCTTTATGTCGGCCTTTTCTTGAAATTAAATTAAAAAGATAAATTTCAAAAAATGCCGATAGAGGGCGCTTTAGACTTTGGAGTAACGAACAACTATTTTTTGCCGGAATTTTTTGCATCTCATTAAATGTTTTTGTAAGCTTAGACTCAAACTTAAATTTTGAGCTAAAAATCTGAAAAGTTAGGAGTGGTTAAGTAGCACAAATTGAACTGTGTTCAGAGGGTTCAAATTTTAAAAGATTATAAAAAACGGAAAAATTGATTTATTGATTTGCGGTTTTCACTAAAACTATTCTTTACGTTGGTATTTTCTTAAAAATAAATTATAAAGATAAATTTCAAAAAATGTCGATAGAGAGCGCTTTAGACTTTGGAGTAACGAACAACTATTTTTTGCCGTTATTTTTTGCATATCATTAAATGTTTTTGGAAGCTTAGACTTAAACTTAAATTTTGAGCTCAAAATCTGAATAGAAGGGCGTGGTTAAGTAGCACAAACTGAACTGTCTTCAAGGGGGAGGGGAGGTTCAAATTTAAAATAATTATAGAAAATGGAAAAATTGGTCGATTCGTTTGCGGTTTAAAATAAAAATTTCTTTAAGTCAGTATCTTCTTGAAAATAAATTTTGGAAATAAATTTCGAAAAATTCGTTAGAGAACGCCTTAAACTTCAGAATAACCAACAATTAATTTAACCATTATTTTTTGGTTCTAATTAAATGCTTGCAAAAGCTTACTAAATGTTTTCGGAAGCTTAGATTTAAACTTAAAATTTGAGTTCAAATTCTAAGTCATTGTGAGGGGTTAACAAGCGCAAACTGAAGTCTGTTCAGGAGTTGAAATTTAACCCTCCCCCTCCTCGAACACAGTTCAATTTTTCACTACATAAACACTCCCAACGATTCAGAATTTGAGCCCCAAATTTAAGTCTATGCATTTGAAAGCATTTAATGAGATTAAAAAAATAACGGTTAAAAATAGCTGTACGCTACTCAAAGTCTAAGGCGCCCTCTATCGGCATTTTGTGAAATTTATCTTTAAAATATATTTTCAAGAAAATGCTGATTTAAAAATTAGTTTTAGAGAAACCGCAAACGAATCGACCAATTTTTCCGTTTTTTATAATCATTTGAAATTTGAGCCCTCTGAACACAGTTCAATTTGTCTACTTAACCACTCCCAACAATTCAGATTTTGAGCTGAAAATTTAAGTTTAAGTCTAAGCTTACGAAAACATTTAATTAGATGCAAAAAATACCGGAAAAAAGAGTTGTTCGTTACTCCAAAGTCATATACATTTTTTGAAATGTATCTTTATAATTTAATTTCAAGAAAATGCCGACATAAAGAATAAATTTAGTGAAAACCGCAAATCAATCGACCGATTTTTCCGTTTTTTATGTTTATTTGAAATTTTGGTCCTATAACTTTAATGACGGCTATCTCCTTTGGAAAACGTTTGGGACCCTTGGTCTCCTATTTAATATTGTTTGTCTTGATGTGTACTATCACCCCTCTTTTATTGTAAAAAAATTTAGAATCACCCTATATGAAGCGTAATATAAAATATTAACTGCGGCATTTTGTTAGAAACTACTTCTTTTAGCGTAAATGCAAACAAATCCAATTTTACAACTTATTCTGTCAAGAATAAGTTGTAAAATTGGATATATGTATTTTAAACTTTTAAAAAATAAAATTACTCTGAAAAATACATAAGTTACAATTTTATACATTTCGAAACTATGTGTCAAATACATATATACTTTGAAATTTCTCTCGAAATAAATGAAACTGAAAAGGTATATTTTTTACTATAAAAAGATTTGTATAAACTTAAAATATGCGAGTTAAAAATATTGTAGGTCACTCGACCCGAGTGTGTTTGACTTATGTTTTAACAGATACCTGTTTGGCAATTTGTTTTCCAACGATTACAATTAAATTATAACGTTAATAGTTGTGAATTCTTATATCCTGTATAAATCCTAAACTAAAAAAAATCTAACGTATTTCCGTTTCGTAACCCCAAAAATAAAATATATTAAAGTAAAAAATATTACAAAATATAAAATATAAAATATCACAATTTTTAAATGTAGATGTCCTTGAAGCTAAGTTTAAGAACGGTATATATTAGCATATTATTAATAATCACCTAATAACAATATATTTTTATACGATCACTCGTGAAAGAGTAGAGGATGATTGACCATTATTTCCATGACACTACAAAAAATAAGTTACACAAGCTCTCTTCCAATTTATTCAAAATTATATCAAGTATTTGATTTGCTACAAACCTTAAGCCATGAAAAAACAACCCAGAAAAACCAGAGATAAATTACAATTAAAAAATAAAACTTTGTATTAACTCCCCTGAATCATAGGAAACATAGAACACGTTTCGGGTTGAAAATTTTAACAATCCTTCATCACCAAAAGGATACACACGTACGTAATGGACCAAGATCACTTTTTGAGACCTTTTAACCCTACGAATACATGTGTGCTTTGTCTAATAACTGGTTATTTAAATTTACAGACCAAAACTCGTGCTGTGTGTTCTTTTGTTTTATGGTAATTCATGCAAAAATTTTTGATTAAACCAAAGAGGTGTTTTACTGTTTTAAAATTACGGTTATTGTAATTTTTACGGAACTTTTAATTTTCTATGTGTGTTTTTTTGTCCGTCATTATTTAATATTCTATTTTTATTTTCACTAATATGCAAAAATAAAACTCTTAAAGGTAGTGTTCATAGTAAATTTTATTCGAAGTTTTTAGTGTTCTCTCTCCAACTACACTAACTTGTTTTGTTTTTTTAAGTGTATTTTATTCAAATAGCTAAGAAATATTCTCATACAGATAATATAAACTATTTGATTCCTTGCATAAAAGAGCATTGATAAAACATATATTAATGTTAAATATGTGTTTTTAATATTATAACATATTTTATTGAAATATCTAGATTATAATTTGTCAATGGCATTTAATATAGTGAAGCATTGCTTTTCGTTATTTGTATTTGGATAATTACTTTTCATTATATGAGCAATGATTACCAGCCACTAGGGTTTTTAGTTGTTTTGTTAAATATTTTCAAAAATACAAGTGAAATTATTCTGAAACTATGTGAGAGAAAAGAAAATAGTTTAGCTTATATATTTCCACAAAGATTTTTTTCCATAAACTGCATAAGGGACCGTCAACGAATTGAAGACGAAGGAATATCTTTTGGATAATCCTGTAAATCTAATGTTGCAAAAGCATTATAAGGCTTCTTGTAATAAAATGTGTTACTTTGTATAAGGATAGCACGTATACTCTCGGAGAAATTAAGATTTTATACAAAGAATCCCAAATTTCACCACATTTTTCGCTTCTGAATTGCAGAGTTCTTAGTATAAAAAATGTATATATTTTTTTCAGAAAATGCGACAAACAAGAATGTTCATTGGAATCTGTATTATAAGAACAATAAATATTTGATTATAAATTAGTCGTCTCACTAAGAAACATTTCACTGAGCATGTGCGAGTGCAAATTAAATAAAATTTGCACAATGAGATGCATAAGTGTATGGGATTACTTTTTTGAAAGTATAAAAAACAAAAATTCTGAAAGTGAGAGTCAAACTGAAAATCTGTTATTTCAAAAAGAGAGCAGAGATATTTGGGGGGAAGGGCTGTATCCAAATATAGTGTATAGTGTATTATATACATTATATATCTATTATGTATATATGTAATAGTTAATTATAGTGTTTTACTTCCATTTGGTAACAACGGATTTCGACTTTATCCTTTCGACTATCAGTTTCCGAATTTTTAAGCTATGTGTTTTGAAACGCTTATGAAAGTTGCCCTACAGTTTTAGCTAAGAAATTATGCAAATTATATTTTGATTGCATTTGTGACGTGAGACGTTTTTTGTCAAAAATTGCTCATATTTGATCCAATATTTGCTATTTATTAATTCTGATTGCAGGGTATTTTGTATAATAATAATTATATATTAAAAAATCTACAAATTATAGGCAAAACCCTTAGTAAAATTTGGAATGCTTCTTATAAAAATTTCTATTTATCCGCAAGTATATGTGCTATTCTCAACAAAAGAAAATCAGTATACAATAAGAAGCATTTTAATCAAGTTCTAAAGTTTCAACGATTTTAAGACATTAGTTTTTACAGGATACTCCTTATTATCAAGTCTGTTGACAGCCCTTTATGCGGTTTCCTGAAAACTATTCTGTAGAAATATGTGACGTCTACTATGCTGTTTATATCCCTAAAATTTCAGGATAATTCCTCATGTATTTTTCTAGATGTTTAACAAAATGCCTAAAATCACAAGTGACGTATCGTCATTGGTTTTTTAGTGTATATCATGATAATACTAGATAGATTGATTTATTATACGTAGACGTATGTTATTTGGTGTATTTCTTAGATTTTCCGAACATAAAATTAAAGAGAAGGATATATCAACAAATCACGAAATAAGAAATATATAAAATTTTAAAATTTCTTCTTTTTACTGAATGTTTAAACACACCATCACTTTGAAAGCATCTGAATGCTAAATTTAACACAGCTGCGTTATATTTTTCATGCAATATACAAGAAAAGTTATATAAAAAAATTTCATACTGATTTAAGTTGATTCAGTTTTTCCAAAAATGCAAATGTTTGTTTTGCTACCTTTATTGAATTTTAACTTCGGAATCTAGTTTATTTGAATTGGGGTAAAAATAAAATAAAAAATTTTGCTTTTTGCAGTTTGTATACTTTGTACATAAGCGAATTTTTTCTCTGAAACATTTCAAGAATTTTTTCTATATAAATAGTTTACATTTTTTTTTTTTTTTTTTTTTTTTTTTTTTTTTTTTTTTTTTTTTTTGCTAATCTAAATGTATAAAACTGATTTCAAAAGGAATTTTCATGATAAATATTTTCTGAAGCCTTGCATGTTTTCAGTATTTTTCCAGTTTTCAGAGGCATTTATTCAATTAATTAGCTAAAAAACATAAAGATAATATAAATAGTAGAACATAAAATAAATATAAATTTCCAAAGTATTTAGTTCTAAAAATACTTAAAAATAGTGGAATTATAAATATACATTAAATATGCTCAAACATACTTTATTAAATAATCAAGAATCAAATTTTTATTAAATTAATAATATTTTTAGAATGGACATTTTAATTTTAATATCTTGATTTGCAGAAATAATTTTTGATAAAAATTTCACATAAAATGTCAAAATTTCAATATTGGGTATGCGCATTTTAAAAATCATAAAATTTATGTTATTCGTTAAAACTGAAGAAATAAAATGAAAAAAAAATTGAAATACTTCACATCTGAATTCAAAAGATAATTAATTATGTTTCAATTGAGGGTAAATGTTTATAAAATGACTTACAACTGTAAACAAAATTTTAAATAATACATTGTGTAATTTTATGAAACTAAGAAATTCATACTGGGTGAGTCATAAATATCGAAACAATAAGCTATCTCCTTAAATATTGCCCTTAGATCCATACTTCCAATTGCAAAAATTCATTAAAAAATGTGAAATTCTTGATAAGATAAATCGCGACTCCATGGAGGGGTCTAGTTGAAAAGTTACGAAAATTAAATTTTTATACGGCCCCCGTAGAACAAAAACTCCAACTAGGAAAGCTTTTCTTATTCATTCCTGAATAAGACACAAGAAATTGCATCGTCATATCTCCAAAATTCGCAAAGTTATAGTCGTATAAAAAATTCATCAGGTTTTAAGGGATTAGACACAAATTGAAATGCGCGCAATTCAAAAAACAATGTTACTTTAACAGTTCTAGAAAACGCTGAAAAAATCTATTTCTTGAGTTAGAATTCTGATTTTTTTCTTTTTTATGATAGTTAGCCTTATAATTTGCTAAGAAAATCCCATTCTAAAATTTTTCATACAATTTATAAAAGTTTCATGTGGTTAGTACTGGTTTAAATGGGACAATCAAAAATCGTTATAACTCGTAACATTATTTATCGGATTTCAATTTCTTTCCATTTAATTAAAGATGAAAATCTGAATTTAGTTTTGTTCCAAGTTTTATTATATTAATTTTAAAACTTTTTTTTTTCAAATTTGCCAAAACAAAACTAATGTAAAAAAATCAAAAATGACGTGTTTCAAGTTATTTTTCTTTTAAAAATTCTTAACATTTAATAATTTAAAGACAACAAATAGAGGATAAAAAAATTCATTATGCAGAAAAAGAAGTGTATTGATTAAACGTCCGTCAGTTATTTTAAAAAATTCTTTTTCTAAGATGCAGATTAAGTCTTTTTTTTTTAAGTTTACTTCTGACAACTTCAGGCTTTTTATCGTCCTCCAGAGGATGTTAAATATCTGTATTCTGGGCCCAGGTAGGGCCAGGACCGAGATGTTACTTTTTTCCGAAGACCCGCCAGGCCGGGCCTAGCGTACTTTTCATAAAGGAGGGGACTACTTCCTTCAACTTAGGTGCACTCTGGATGAAATTTTCAAACCCGATCTCGACAAAGCATTTCTTTATCATTACGAAATGGAATGACCATTATAATAGAAACAGAAAAAGTCATTTATATTTGTCTTTTGTAACACTGTATAACTCCAGAAACTGAAACACGAAATAAAATTTTCACGCAAATTGAGAAGTCATATATTGAAAATATTTCATTATTTCTCAACCTTTTTTTTGCGACAAAATTAAATATATTTCACTACAAAGATTTCTATCGTCCTCATATAAATGTTGTCTCATATTGGATAGTTGCGGATAAACATCTTCTGTCTTTATTTCTGTTTAATAAATTACCTTTTTTTATTTTCGGCCATATCATTGGTGCTGACGTACTAAAGAAATTCTTGGTACAACACAATTGTGAAAAATCCACAATTATTTACTTTTTGAACTGAAATTTCTACTGCTATTTATATGAACATAACAAATATATTTTGACAAAATAGCAAACCGAAACTTTATTTTCATTACACTTCGAAAAAATCTGTAATTTTACGGTTGTAAAGTAGAAGAAATCTGTATAATGACTAAAAATTTATCTTTACACTGTACTAAAAATATATTTAAATCTACAAAACTAATTTTTGTGAAGCAGGCTTAAATCTGTAGTTTTACAAAATAATCTACTAAAATTACAGTAATCTATCTAAAATTGCATCTGTTACCCCGATTGCACTTCTATTAAAAGTTCTAGTTATCCCAGTTTCCAAAACAATCCTCATAAATGTAATTTTACACAAAATATTTTTATGCTGATTTATATTGATATAGTTTTTAGAAAAATGCAAATGTTTGTTTTGCTACCGTTATTCAATTTTAACATCTACATCTAATTTGTTGGAATTAAAATAAAAGTAAAATAAAGAATGTGGCTTTTTGCAGTCTGCATACTTTATACATCAGCGAATGATTTCTCTAAGACTCAATTAGGAAACACTAGACAGACTTTAATACAATTATTAAAAAATATATACACAAACAATTAAAATGAGAACAAACGTTTCGCTATGCATCGCAAAGCCTCATCAGTATTCATATCAACTCACAACAAAAACAATGTGCATATACCGGACTCAGTCAAAGTTGAAGTAGAAGTTAATGATTTAAGAAAACAAAATATTCATTCGGAACAGGACTTGATTCGTTCAAGGTTAAGTGATGTAATTTAGTAAACCACGCCTCCATAAAAATTCTGTAGTGATAGTCAATGCAGTTACTTTTCAAAGTAGAACAATCAGTGAAAGATGGAGTGTGATCTTTGTCAAGTGCATGTTGCACTAATCTGGAATTCAATCTACCTTTTTTAAAAGCACTGATATGTTCTTTAAGCCGTATTTCCAGGGTCCTTCCTAAGACTTTTCAAGAATTCTTTCTACACAACTAATTTATATATTTTTGCTTATCTAATTGTATAAAACTGATTTCAATGGGAATTTTCATAGTACATATTATTTGAAGCCTTGCATGTTTCCAGTATTTTTCCGGTAAGAATACTGCCTGAAAATTTTTTTAGGTATTTTATTCAATTGACCGGATAAAAAAACAAAAATAATATATATAAAAGAGGTGGGCTGATAAGGGCCATTTTTCACCCATTAGCATCTAGATGTGACATACATTTTTTTCATTAGTCTACTTCAAAACAAATAAGAAAATAATAGTATCTTGAATAAAAGTTCAATAATTGATGGGAATATAAAATATATATTTAAGTAAGTACGATATATATTAATGAACATAATCTCTATTGTCAGTCTTAGATCAAATAATCAATAGTAAATACAACACTAAATGCAAAATTAAGATGAATGGTGATTATTAAGACTATTATTTCAATATATGAAATACTAAAAATAATCAATAAAAAAAAAAAATACAATTTCAGACACTTTTTACAATGTGTTTTAGATTGTTTTCATCTTTGTTTGCTTCACCAGAATTGCTACTGGACCATCTAGTAGCGTTTTCTTGTACTATATGATCATATTCAATACTTAATAAACCATAATACGGAAGCAACATGCACCCAGTACTCTACGATACTTGCGCCTATTTTACATTGCCAGTGTGATGTTGCTTAGCTATGTTTTTATCCAAATATTATAGTTTTTGTTTCTAACACTTGTGTGTCTATTTAGGAAAAGTGTCCAGGTGTGTCAAAATCGAGACATTCTTCTTTGTTACATTTCTATATTATGTTAAATACTTTCAATATATATTTCAAACATCGATGTATTCTGACTTACATCGTAAGTCATGAATTACATTACAATCGAATTACATCGTAAGTTACGGAGTTCCGTAAATCTGGGAGAGCCAATTTACGGAATACCGATCAAGTTATATGAGTTTTACAGCATCGTTTCCCCGACGAATTATAGATTCTAGTTTCTATATATACTTGAGTTTCAATTGCTTTTGATACAATAACGAAGCAGGTCTTATCTTTACATCATGTACAATAAAAGTTAGAGTTCTGACAATGAGGTATTGATAAATGTATATTAGGTCTCTTATTTGTCGTACTGTCGGCACTAATCGTTGATGCATAATCCCTTATAGTTACGTTTGGTTTGGTTTATTTTTGTCGTCCGATTATCTGCGCTAGGGATATAGGACCATGAAGGGGGGGGGAATGCCCTTCGTGGGGGTCTTTCTAAGGGAACCTAACCCGTATTTACGCAAGGTTCGAAGAAAACCACGAAAACTCCGAACGGTTAGGCCGACAGCCGCGATTGGGTTCGAACCCAGCACCTGCCGTCTACCAGTTGAAAGGTCAGAACCTCTCGGCCACTGGTGGGGCCCCTTATAGTTACATCAGAAGAAGAAATAGAAGTATTTCGAGACTGAAGATCACGAAATACATACAATCTGTATTTACAGCACAACTTGGAACAACTCCCTAGATCACAATTTATCGAACTTTTAAGTATTGATATAACTTTTCTGTTAGAACAGATACGAACAGTTTCCTGCCTGGATTTACAACAATGGCACTGATATCCAAGCAATATTTATTAAAAATTTCTTCAATAAATATTTATAAAAAGAGTTTCAGAAAACAATACTGACATTTGAACAACGTAAATTCTTTTTAAGAACGGGAAAACAAATCCGAATGCGCTCCGATAAAATTGCATTTGGTTCTCCTGCATAACACACTGTTTTCTTCAAAAGGTAGAAAAGTACGCCGAAACCAAATAAAATAATGCTCATATAGAAGTTTATAAAGAGTAGTATCATAGCATGTAAAAAATAATTGGGTTCATCGAGTGCTTCTGAAAAAAAAATTAACTCAAAGACACAAAAAACGACAAAATGTAGAAAAAAGCCAAAACACTCCATTTTTGGGCTATAATTTCCTTGACTTACTATTTTATTTATCATGTAAAATTTACTTTAAACAAAAATACATATCTTTAATTATGCAAATTCACTGTACAATTATCGGAATTCGGGAATTCTTTTTTTCGGGTATATGGTGGGCGAAAATTAGCCCTTATCAGCCCACCTCCTTTTCAAAGTATTTAGATTTTTTTTTAAGTATCAGAATTTTAAATATAAAATAAAAATGCTCTAGCATATTTTATTAAATAATCAAAAATTAAAATTATTATTAAATTAACAATATTTTAAAGGACATTTTAACTTTAATACCTTAATTTGAAAGAATAATTTTTGATAAAATTTTCACATAAAATATCAGAAACTCAATATAGCGTACACTCATTCGAAAAATCACAAAATGTATGTTATTAGTTAAATCTTAAGAAACTAGTTAAAACATAAAGTTAAAGTACTTAACTACTGCATTCACAAGATAATTTATTATGCTTTAATTGAGGTTAAATGTTAAAAAAATGTCTTACAATAAAAAAAATAATATAATATAATATATTAAATAATTTTATGAAACAAAAAAAATCATAAAATTCATGATTCAGGCACATGTATAGAAATATCACAAACACAGAGAAAAAGAAATTCCATGCTCTTTTAGAAAAGTTAAAACAAATTGCTGTATCGCTACTGTTATACAGATTGAAAAATAAAACAAAATTTGAATTTATATATATTTTATATTTCTGTTAACGCGTCTGAAATTTATGGAAAATTCCATTATGGTAAGATACAGGATTCTTTTAGAACAAAGGAAACTTTTACCAATAGTTTGTTGATATCCATTTTTAATGACATTTTGATGAGTTTTTTTCATCGCTTCAAAGAATTTTAAAACTGGCTTCGATCCAAGCATTATATATATTTTTAATTAATGCAATTATTTGAAAAGTCAAAAGCGATAACGCACTTTACTATAGCAATAATCTTCTAATGTCTGTATCAAATAAAGTGCATTTCTTTATTATTACGAAACAGAATGGCTATTATAATAGAAACAGAAAAAAACCTTTCATATTTGTAAATTGTGTCATCGTATAACTCCAGAAATTGAAACACGAAAGTAAATTTTCAGACATAATATTTCATTATTTCTCAATCGGTTTTTTAACAGCAAAATTAAATATCTTCCACCAAAAAGTTTTCCATCGTCGTCAGATATTGTTGTTTCATGTTGCATGGCTGCCAATAAACATCTTCTAATTTTTTTAATGTTTAATGAGTTACCTCTTTAGGTACGTTCCTAATTATGTAAATGCGTAGCACCTATAGTCGTCGTTCAGTTCGTCCGTCTGTCCGTCTGTTCACATATAACAGAGCTAAAACTACCTAACCGAATCATTTGAAATATAAAATATATAATATTTGAATAATTTTGTCGAGTCATTTCAAATTTTATAAAAATCGGATACATAGTTCAATTACAGTGACAATCAAATGTATTCCGTTACATTGCCTTCACTGAGAAAAAATAGTTTCAAGTGCATTTTAATGATGTTACTCTCTTTCGAACATAATAAAATTGATGTCCATATTTGAAGTATATAGCATATTAAACAGTCTATTCAATCTGTGATGCAAAAAAATATTTGTTATCAAATTACAGGGCAACACAAAAGTATTCTATTATTTAATGGTATAGGGGAAAACATTGTTTGGGGCGAGATTTAATTATATTAAACTCTTTCACATTTTGTGAATTTGATATAAGTTGCTGAAGTTTTCTAGAAGTTACTTTCCTTAAAATAAAAAATAGACGGTATATACAGGGACACGCAAAGGATTTCGTCTACTATATTTTATCCAATGTATTGTACACTATTACTCCATAATCTGAATTAAAATTTTATCTATACATTGTACAAAACAATATGCAAATCTACAAACAAGTTTTTCTGAATCAACAGAAATCTCTAGATTTACAAAAATAATCTAATCTACTAAAGTTACAGTAATCTTACTACAATCATATCTGTAACCCGGATTGCACTTGCATTAAAAGTTCAAGGCATCCCAATTTTCCAATTAATCCTTAGTAATGTAACGTATTAACTTGATTTACAGTAAATATCGTGTATCTGTTACATGGGTTTTGTTGCATCTGTTACATAAACTGTTCTAGGAATCTCTGTTTCCTAGAAGAAAATGATAACTTTAGAAAGGATTTTTTTTATAGTGTTAATATTTTTTAATATTTTTAACACAAATTATTTAAGGGGTCTCAGAAATCTTACTGTTTATCTGTAAATGCAATTTAGCAACATGTAACATATTCATTTTTATATTCCATTTTCATTATGTTTGGAATCAAAGGTAATCTTGAATTTTTTTCAGTAAATAATGAACTTAATCATCCTTATGACTGTTCAATATTGTTAATGTCAGACCTTTTCTTTAATTACTTTTTGTGGATACATAAAAGGAAAAATTATGATTTTAATTTAAATGATATGATTAGAATTTTTTAAAGTTTTATTTGAAGGTGAAGAATATAAATGATAACTTTTAAACTTGGAGAATTCAATCTTGATACTGCATAATGCATCAATTTCACAGATATTTTCATCCCTTTTATTTTTTATAGCATTTTAAGTTTTATAAAAATTTACAATTTTTCAATACTTATAACCAATTTAAAATGAATTATGGTAGATTTATTATTACTCAATAAATATAAAGAAAGATTTACAGAGATTACAATATTTTTTAAAAAATCAGGTTTGTTAAATAGTTTCCAAGCTAAAGAACTTCAACTTTGCAACTTTCGAACTTTCGAGAATAAAAGGAGTGCAATACAATATCACAAGTTATCAAATATCCAAAAGAGCTAAAAAAATTATTTTTGTCAAGATAATTTGCTGAGCTACCTTTAAATATGAATTGAACATGTGCATCAAATTTTACTAACATCGGCTCCTATGCAGTGACAGCTTTTTTTTTTTTTTAAATATTTTTTTCACATTTTACGTGGAATAATCCTATTATTTTATTTAAAACATAATGAAATTGGCATGAAGGTATGAAGAATGATTTAAAGTAAACTTCCTGTATATGGAGTGCAAAGGAAATCACACAAATTAATTTAATTACATGATAGCCTGCTGTTAAAAAATTTTGCAGTGAATTTAATGATTCTACACAAATTCCAGTATAAAGAATTTTAAATATACATTACGGAAATGCATTACAATGTATATATGGCAGGAATGTAACAATTATCGTTTATTTACAAAGACACGCAAAGACTTCGATTTCATTACCATCAGAAATAGCTATTGATTTTAAGCTTTCAGCATTGTTTTGCTTTTTTTAGCTTTAACTGAAGTTTTACATACAAATTCACGTACATGCATTCTATAAATTATATACTAGTTATTCACAAAATGTATTAAGATTAAATACAAATGAAACTGAAAAGCATTACTGCCTATGTAAGTAAATTGTTTTACAGAATGTTTTTAATTGTGTATTTCCCTTTACACCCAAATTATACAGGGTGATTCATAAAAGATGGGCAGAACTTTAAGGGGTTATAGTACACTTAAAGACAAATAATATTAAATAGGAGACTAAGGGTCCCAGACGTATTCCCAAGGAGATAGGGGGCATTAAAGTTTAGGGTCCGAAATTTCAAATGCTTATAAAAAATGGAAAAATTGGTCGATTCGTTTGCGGTTTTTGCAAAAAATTTTCTTTATGCCAGTATTTTCTTGAAATAAAATTTTAAAGTTCAATTTCAAAAAATGCCGATAGGGAGCGCTTTAGACTTTGGAGTAACAAACAACTATTTTTTAACGTTATTTTTTGTATTTCTTTAAATGATTTCGAAAGCTTAGACTTAAACTTAAAATTTGATCTAAAAATCTGAGTCCTAACGAGTAGTTAAGTAGCGTAAACTGAAATTTGAAATTTGAAACCCTTCTCCCCCCAGAACAAAAATCAGTTATTCCCGATCTTTGTGTCGTAGATTAGGCTCTAACTACTGCCGCGTTTTGCTAAAATTATTCTTTATGTCAGTATTTTCTTGAAAATAAATTTTAAAGAAAATTTTCAAAAAATTCCGATAGAGGGCGCTTTAGACTTTGGAATAACGAACAACTATTTTATACCGTTATTTTTTGTGTCTCATTAAATGCTTTCTAAAGCTTAGACTTAAACTTAAATTTTCAGCTCAAAATCTGAATCGCTGAGCGTGGTTTAGTAGCGAGGGGAGGGGGTTCAAATTTCAACTTCTGAACATAGTTCAGTTTGCACTACTTAACCATGCCCAACGATTCTGTGCTGTGATACGAGGCAAAAATACAACTTTCGTCAAGGACTGCATAGTCGGAATTCACTCATAAAGGCACTGGCACAGTTGGAAACGTCGCTCATGCAAACGTTAAAGCTCCATTCCTGACGCTAGTCACCGGGTGAAGAAGGAGACAGAAAGTATGCAAATGTCAAATGGGGAAGAAGAAGAACACGTATGAAAAATTTCGACACGATTCAGGCATAAAAACCACTGAACGGTGAGTCAAGTGTAAGTCGCTGTAGTAATGAATCGGAAGATGGTGCCCTTCACGAATAAGGAAAAGGCTGAGATGCATTTAATTTACGGAGCGGCAGATGGAAATGGTGCAGAGGCACAACGAATGTACGGAGAGCGATTTCCCAACAGGCGGTTGCCTAACCGCAAAACTTTCGAGCGCTTGCACAGACAGTTGTGTGAGACGGGATCATTTCTCGCTTGCAGGTCGTGCAAAAAAGGACGAATCAGTAGTTGTTGCAGAAGCCATTCTGGATGTAGTAGCGGCGCAGCCAAGTACAAGTACACGAACAGTGGCTAGGCAGGTGGATACCTCACAGTCCATGACTTGGTGGGTACTGAAGGATGAACATTTGCTCCCGTTTCATGTGCAACGAGTCCAGAAACTGTCTCCAGGGGATTATCCAAATCGTATTGAATTCGCCCGCTGGTTTCTGCAGCAGAACGCGCTAAATCCACATTTTGGACGAACTGTGCTTTTCACCGATGAATGTACCTTCACACGTGAAGGTACATTTAACACACACAATGCACATGTATGGGCGGATGTCAATCCACATGCTCATCAGAGACGCTTTTCCATCAATGTTTGGGCAGGAATCCTCGGAGACCACTTAATCGGACCGTACCTCCTTCCTGAACGCCTCAACGGTAAAACATACCTCACATTTCTGCAACATGTGCTGCCAGACCTGTTAAACGTTGTTCCTCCACGCATCCAGCGGGTCATGTGGTTCCAGCACGATGTAGCGCCAGCCCATTACGTACGAGACGTCCGCAACTATCTGGACATCACATTTCCGAACAGATGGATTGGTCGAGGTGGTCCTGTTGCTTGGCCTGCTCGCTCGCCAGATCTTTCACCCCTCGATTTCTTTTTTGGGGACAATTGAAGGCTCTTATGTATGAGACACCCATTGAATCACCCGAGGAACTGGTCGCCAGACTTTCCGCCGCTGTAGGGGAAGTGCTCGAAAAGCCTGATGTTTTCGCGAATGTTCGCCGTTCCATTCTTCGCCGTTGTTCTGCGTGCATAACCTCTGGTGGTCACAATTTTGAACATTTATTGTAATTACATGTTAATAAATATGCTTTGGTAACATAATCCTAATTTGTGTCTTTTTACCTCGTATCACAGCACACAATGTGTGGACATGGTAAACTGAACTGTGCTCAGGAGTAGAAATTTCAAACCCCTCTCCCCAGAAACTTAACTACGTCTAACGATTCAGATTTTGAGCTGAAAATTTAAGTTTAAGTCTAAGCTTTAGAAAGCATTTAATGAGACACAAAAAATAACGGTATAAAATAGTTGTTCGTTACTCGAAAGTCTAAAGCGCCCTCTATCGGAATTTTTTGAAACTTTTCTTTAAAATTTTTTTTCAAGAAAATACTGACATAAAGAATAATTTTAGCAAAACGCGGCAGTAGTTAGAGCCTAATCTACGACACAAAGATCAGGAATAACTGATTTTTGTTCTGGGGGGAGAAGGGTTTCAAATTTCAAATTTCAGTTTACGCTACTTAACTACTCGTTAGGACTCAGATTTTTAGATCAAAATTTAAGTTTAAGTCTAAGCTTTCGAAATCATTTAAAGAAATACAAAAAATAACGTTAAAAAATAGTTGTTTGTTACTCCAAAGTCTAAAGTGCTCCCTATCGGCATTTTTTGAAATTGAACTTTAAAATTTTATTTCAAGAAAATACTGGCATAAAGAAAATTTTTTGCAAAAACCGCAAACGAATCGAACAATTTTTCCATTTTTTATAATCATTTGAAATTTCGGACCCTAAACTTTAATGCCCCCTATCTCCTTGGGAATACGTCTGGGACCCTTAGTCTCCTATTTAATATTATTTGTCTTTAAGTGTACTATAACCCCTTAAAGTTCTGCCCATCTTTTATGAATCACCCTGTATTTAATACATTAAAATATATATGTGGACTATGCATAAATTCATATTTAAATCTAAGTGATAAAAAAAGAATCAATACTGTTTGCGAAGGTAATTTTTGTAAGTTCGTTTTCATTCTTTTAGCCTTTTATTACCTGAATAAATTTGTAGTGTAAAACGCGACACGTAGGAAATTGGCGTATAAAATACATGTTTTTACAAAAATGAATGAGAAAATTTCCGTCTGCACTGTAAAAATGTAACTCATGTAACCTTCCCCGGTTAAATGAGTTTTTGCTGTTACTATTACATGAAGAGTTCTTGGAATAGAATTCTACAAGAAAAATCTTAGTAAATTTACAGATTTTTTTTACAGTTTATTGGTAAAAATTGCTTATTGACTTACCTAGAATGAATTTTGAATGTTATTATACACTTTCAAATGGAGTTGAAATATGTAGAATATATACACTGTAAAAAAAATCTGTAAAGTTACAAAAACCTTTCAAGGAATTTCGGATTCCTAAAGTATTTTATGTAACGGCAACAGCAAACCTTCATGTAACAAATACAGATTTGTTGTAAAAAATAAAAAAAATCTGAAGGTTACTCAATTTTTTTTAGGAAACTGGGATTCCTAGAATTTATTTATGTAACTGCAACCCAGGTTACAGATAAAGGTTTAGTTATAACTTTAATTTTAATAGATTCGTTTATAAAGTTACAGATTTCTGTAACTTTACAGAAATTAGTGTTTTAGATTTACATATTGTCTTGAACAGTGTACAGATAAATTGTTAATAAGTATGCAGATTTCGGCAACGTTACATCTATAAGATTACAGATTATTTTTTACAGTGTACGAATCTGTTGATTTACAGAACCTTAACAAGACTTTAGTACTTTTCAGCAATGGAAATAAACCCTCAAGCTGTGTTTTCAAATGCATCATACAAGTTCTAATTTGATTACGTAAGCTATCTTGCATCACCTTTTTCCATATCAAATGCTTGTTACAGTTTTCTACAATTTTTCGAAATTCTTTCACAAATTATACCTGACACATCACTTTTTCCCTTGATTTTTAAATTGAGTTTGGTCATTGAATGCTTGTCTACCATCCAAACTCTATTCAAGTGATTATGACAAACATTACAAATTTTAACAACTCGAAATTTTTACATCAGACGCAGCAAAAACGGTGCGTTCGTACTATAATGTAGTGTTAGCAATATACTATACTCCGCTTACAATAATCAGAAATATTTTGTGTGTCCCTGTAAGTACTATATGTTTTCTATTATACAGGAATTAACTTGTAGTAAATCTCAGCAATGTATATCAATTACATAAATGTGAAATAGTTTACTATAATTTAAATGCATCCAAGAAATGTTCCCCTAAACCATTATGAAATAGATTAAATTTGTGTGACCCTGTATATAAATAAGGAATAGTCTTTGCTCCACAGGTTGTACAGAACGTATATTTCAGTATATATTTCATAGATGCATATAAATTGTGTTATGTTCGAAAGAGTGTAACATTTTAAAATTCACTCGAAAGTACTTTTTCCCGTATTGTAATCTAATGTAATACTTTGTAATTTGTAAAAAGCATAATGTATAGGGATTTTTTTATATTGTGTTTATAGAAGAAATAATTAAATTATCTTAGAAAACTTTGGTTTTTAGATATTTATTTTAATGAAAATTTCCATGAAACTATTCAATAAATAAATATTTCACTTGTATAATATTCCAGAGAAAATCCCTATAATGCAACTATCGTATGTTAATAAGCTTTAACATAACGCAGATTACCACAACCTACGCAAAAACTTTTATTTTTACAGAACGCATTCTGTTCCACGTAAGGAATTTTTTTAATATTGCATCATTGGATATAAAAAGCATAATAAAAAATATATCTTTATATAAAAAGGCGCATTTTTATTAAATTTATTTCTATACTTTTTGCCAACATAAAAATATAGACAGCGTACAATAAATCTTAACGAGATATTGATTGAAAAGAAAAATTTATATGATTTGTAAAAAGCATAACGTTCACTGTAAAAAAAAAATAATAATAACAAAATAATAGTAATCTATTAAATTTACTGCAAAAAATGCTGGCAGAAGTATTGCCAGCAGTTTTTGCCGTAAACATTGCAGTAAAATTAGATGTAAATTTATTTATTACATCTAATGTTACTGCTATTTAACGGATTTTCTTTCTTTTCTTTACAGAGTTTAGGGTTTTTATTTTATTTTGTTTATTTATTATTTTATTTTGTTTTTGATATTGTGTTTAGAATAGAAAGAATTAAATTAGCTTAAAATAAATTTGTTATTTAGAATTTTTAACGAAATTTTACATGAAACTATTAAAGAAATAAATATTTCCCATGTGCAACATCCCAGAGAAAATCCCTATAACGCAACTAACGTGTTTGATAAAGAATTAACATAACGCAGTTTACCACAACTTACGCAAAAACTTTCATTTTTATAGCACATATTTTGGTCCACGTAATGAATTATTTAAATGTTTCACCCTCGGATATAGTTAAACATATGAGAAAATCTATTTTAAACCTGCATGATTTTATTATTTTTAAAATGATGGTAAAACATGAGTTTTTTTTTTAAATATATCTTACAGTTGATTCGTTTATTCATTACATTTATTAAAAGTAACTGCAGTACTGTAAGTAAATATGCAAAAATATTAACATATTTTTCCATAGTTGTTATGAAATCTCGTTAATAAAGTTGTTATCTTTTTATAGTTGTTAATAAATCTCGCGAGCTTTAAGTGAACAACTTTGCAAATTTTCTGTTTTCAAAATAATAAATAAAAAGTTATTTTGTTTCACAAAATATAAAAATGTCAGAAATAATTATTTTAAAACTTTTTATATATAAATCAAGAACTACACTACCACAGAAATTTTCTTTTAAATATGGAATATTTAATATTTCCAAGTGTTATTTTTTCCAATACTTAATTAATTTCTTATGAAAATGATATTTTTGTGTAGTTGGAGGAACCCTAAAAACACTATTAAATGAAACAATTCCTTTGGTGAGTTTTATTTACTGATTTTAGCCTACGTTTGGTACAGCAGTCAAAATATTCTGCATGCTTTTTAACCCTATTCGAAAACACTTGTTTCAATAAATATTTCACGTCTTTCATACTAATACAAGACAGAAAAAAAGTCATGCCTGAAGCTTAGTTTAGAAAGCAGTGTATAACACATTTAAAAAAAATGTAACAAAACTGCACCATTTAAAAAATTAAAATATTACATTATAATTCATCATATGGAAATATATAACGCATGTCAAAACTGAATTTCGACTGTTTCCATCCGCAATTGGAAAATTATCTGAATCTTTTAGGATATTTGTATATGATATTGAGATTTGTATCCATTAACAATATGCATTCCAAAATTTAATTCATCTAATACATATATATCTATTTCAGTTGAAAATTTCACTTCAGCAATTCCCTCTAATAAGGAGAATGATCCGGGAATACATTTGTGCTGCCTTTTATATGAGTCATAGAATTTATATCTAAAGATTAATATCCAAAAAACTAGTTTCATTTAAAACCGCATGCTGAATTTTAAAACGTATTCTCCAGCAATTATTACGCAAAACCAATTTATTTTGTGTGTCCGTGTAAATTAATAAAAAATGCTATGATTCCTTTGTTTTAATATGATCGTAGTGAAATTCAGAGATTTACATCTGCTTCGATACATTTAAAATATGAATATTTTTAACAGTATTCTTCAATCAACATGTCTTATAAATGGAATAATACTGAGAAGATTGTCCAATTTAATTCTTTTTTAACTCTTTCCAGCACAGGCGAATTCTGTTCATAAAAAGTGAGATTATTGACTCTCGCACCTTTTTTAGGAATTAAAAACTCCTTAATGTAAACTTTGATAGCAAAAGGAAAATGTCATATACGTATTCTTGGTGTCGTTTGCAAATTTGAAATAAAAAATAGATGTGCTTAAAGTGAGATCATTGTCTCGAAAGGTTTAAATAGCGTTAAGAAATAGTATATACGAGAATAGTGATTAATTGAACGCCTGAATTTATTTTGTGTACTTTAATCATATTTTAAATTATTTTAAAATATCTTTTGTAGGAAAATTTAAAATTTTAAAAATAAGTTTTGAGATTTAATATGCAACATAATTATGTACTAATATTAGTCTAACGCGAGAAACATATCTTTTGTCTTTTATTTCTCCTTTGAATTATTATAAAATAATTCAAACATGTTTTATAAAATATTTCATTCATCGCAAAATGTTATTGTTAAACATAAGCGTAGAGTTAAAATGTATTGTTTATTACATTTCATCTAACTGTGCTTCAAAGTACATTAAAAATTGTTTCATTGTGTTCAATTTCTCATTTAAAACCCCTTTTCTGTTACATAACACAAAATAAATCATCGAAAAAATCCATATGCGTGTAAACGTCATCTAAAGATGTGTTCTACATTTTTATAAAAATATTTTATTCTATATACAGTATATTTGCCTGAAATTGTTAAATATTTCATTATGTATATTCAAAGGCAAATATAATAAAAATATTTTCTTCAAATTTACATATTTGAGAAATATATAACTGAATGCTAAAAAGTTCATATTATCACCGAATAACTTTATGAAATTGTAAAACATGTTCTAAACAGTTTTATTCGGATATATTATATTTCTAAGAGTCTCAGAATAGTTTCGATACTGTACACTGCTAAAAATTTTGCTCTAGTTTGAACCAAATATTGGTGCTTAGTAGCTTCCACCATAAGATGGTGAAATCTCGTACATACATTTTTAGCGTTCTATTTCAACCTCGTTCCAACTATTGGAATTATGCTTCAACAGGAGCTCCAATTATTGGTTCAAGTTTTCACCATCTTACAGTGGCAGCTATTGAGCACCAAAATTTGGTTCGTACTAGGACAAGATTTTTAACAGTGTGACTAATTCTTGTGGGATTTCTAGAATGTAAGGAATATGTTTGACTTGATATTTTTTAGTTAGTTTGTTTGTTTGTGTTTATGTCGGCCAATTATCTACACTTGGCATATGAACCCTATAGGGAGAGGTGCCCTCCACAAGGGTCTTTCTAGAGACACAACCCGTATGCACGCAGATATTTTTCAGCGAATGATTGATAAACAGGCATATTAAGAAACTACAAAAATTAGATTAAAAAAATGATTTACAATCAAACTATGAGACAGAATGCTCGAATTAATTTGTATCTTTTTTATATGGCTATTTGCATTTTTACTTATCCATCATATGTAGTATAGGGTAAGTTATGCAATCGTTTTGAATATCGAAAAAAATTGAAGGGTTTACATGATTTAGACACTAAATATTCCGAAAACATAATTTTAGAAAAAAAAATTTTCGTTTGTCTGTGTGTTCGTGTTTGTCTATTTCTCTGTCCGTCTATCTATAAACGTTCTTTCTCCCGATATAGACTTAAATTATTTTATGGACTTAGTACGTAATAATTAGAAGAAATCTATTGAATATCAGTAATCTCAATAATCCGGAAATATTTTTCTGGACTCTCAAAATATTCGTTCTGACGGAATGGACATAAAATTTTTCAATATATAAATATATATTATTTTAAGCAGTGGTTGTAAAAAACAATGAAAAATATAAATTTTACATAAGGAATGAAATCGATCGCATAATTAGTTGTCGATATATTTATAATCCTTTTTCCACATTTTTTTGTTTTTTCGTGATTCTGTAAATCATTTAAATTTCAATTCAAATATGTATTTAATTGGAAATGAGACACTTCTTCAGAGTCACTAAATTGTTAGTTAGTAGTTATAATTTTTGTAACATGAGGATGTTTCTTTTACAACTTGATTATTATGTCAACCAAAAATCTATGGCAAAACTAAAAGATTAATTCCCAATATAGGCTTACTGTAAATGCCACATGCACTTGATATTAAATTCGTTACATGTGTTTGCGTGTCTAAATTTTTTGTGTTTTAATTTGATGTTTTATATGTATCTTTATTAATCTTTTACTAATTTGTTTGTTATTTCGTTTTTTAATTAACAAGTATGCCTATTTGTATATTTTTTTAGTAGTTTGGCTACTTGTACAGTTTCTCGAAAAGAGTCGATGCGATAATCAAGTAATACTGCAAGACTAATTTAAAACTGACATGTAGATTTATGGATTATTATGAAGAAATTTTTCATTAGAATAATTTCCATTATGTATGTTTTAATACAAATGTAATAAATATATTTTCTTCAAAATTACATATTTGAGAATTATATAATTGAATATTAGAGGGCTGACGATTTTCATCGAATTATTCGGTGGATTAAATGCATTATCGAGTTCATTTGAATCGAATAAATATATGAAATTTTAAAATATATCCCACTCAGTTTCATTCGCATTTTACTGAAAAAAATGAAATACTCATAAATGAGTAAGTCGTTTACTCATATCGAATTGAGTATGCTTGGATCAAAAATGAACACATGACAACAAATGAAGTATGTCAAGTTCTTAAAACTGAGTGCTTTTACATCAATGTTTAGAACCCATTTTTTTTCCAAAAGTCTCAGGATAATTCCGATTTTAGACACAGCATTTCACGAATTCTTGAGGGATTTTCGGAATCTAAGGAACTGTTTTAATTGATATTTTTCAACAAATGATTTATAGAAGGTAAAATTAAGAAACCAGAAAGACTAGATGAAAAAATTATGATTTTCTATGAAATTATAACTTATATAAGGCTGAAATTAATATGCATTTTTTTAGTTTACAAGATTTGTATTTAGTTGCATAAACATAGCATATAAATTCATAGAGAAATAAGATTAATGAAAAGAATGGATGGAATTTCCATGTGTTGTTTTCTTCTAGCATACAGGGCTTTCAACAAAATTTTGGAGCCACTATCAATAAATTTTACAAGTTACAGTAAAGGAAAATATTAGTCAACTAGAACATAAAATGTTAATGTTAGATAAAATTTTAGTTTTTCCGCAAAATATTATATAACTCCACATGATAAAACCATAATAATTTTTTTATGTGTGTGTGTGTGTGTGTAGGAGGCGAGGGGAGGGGGTAAATTAGGACTCAGATTTGTAGGACAATTTAAAAATTGGTCATATGACTGTAATAAAAATTCAGAAAGATATTGATATAAAGATGTGCAATGTGGTAGTTTTCTGAAAGAGAGAGAATTACGGGGAATTTTCCACAGATATTAATTAAGTGATTTCGACGAGATGTTTATATTTGACATTTGTTGTCATATAAAGTGTAATGAATATTAAATATTATCATATGGTAAAACAGACATGTCTTTTTCGAGAATTTGTTTGGGGTGGGGAGGAGGGATGGATGGCCTTATTCCCTGATTCTTTCAAAAAGTGGAAAAATATTTCAAAATATCAAAAGTGGAAAATGTCAATATATTGAAATTTGCTTATCTTTGAAATTATAATAAATAACAGGCCAAAAATACATTTTTATTAATTAAGAGCTCACTTAAATCTGTTTTTCAATTTCGGAGCAAAATTTTTAAAATAATATTTATCGTTCAATAGCCGTTCCGTTTTTATCTTCCCAGCCGTATTAACTTCATTTTAAAATGGAACAAATTAGCGTATGTTTAGAGACACAGGGGTCTGAGTCTTTTAAATAGTTTTCTCCGAGCAACTTTAATACTATGCATAATAGTATTCAGTATTTCTCGATGGGTTCATCTTACCCAAAAGATGCAACTTTAAAAACATTGATATTCATTTTTATGATTTTTTAAGAGCTTTAAAAAGATGATATGCAATATTAAATGTTTGATCATAACTAACATTTAACGTAAATTTTTATATCAACTGACCAAAAACTGTAAATTGTATTCTTTAATACCGAAACTGCCGTTCTCTTCCTCTCTCTGTATATGTACATGTATATACACTGGTGTGCAAAATTTAACGACGAGGGGATTTTTGAGCGATAATTTTCATGCGAATATTCAACAGGAAGTAATATAATTCGAATAATTACTATCCCTGCATAACAGCTAGTCCATATAACATCTAATTTAGGTCACACATGGTCACAAGAGTCACAGTCACTAAGGCGAAACAAAAAATAGGAGATTCCATGCGTCTCTTTTATGAGTCTCAAATGACTACTATATGTGACTCCACTGTCAGGTCACTGCGACTGCTCTTTGTGACGAGTCACCAGGTGACTTCCCAACAAACACTGAGCTTGCGGTTCACTAATGGCACGTTAACTTAGGCCGAAAGTGTTTGATGGAGGTCCGCTATCTTTGACCGTAACGACTCCGTGAAAAATGTGTCACGTCGGTCAAATCAAGACCGGAATACAATTGGGTAGAAAAGCATCAAAATGCACGCAATCATGCCACTATTTTTTTTACTTAACCTCTTCAGACTCAAGTGTGTGTACTTCTGGTTTCAACAGCATATCTCACTGATTATTTGAAATTATTTTATTGAGACGAGAGGATGTCATTTGTGCACGTTAGCTTTTTCTAGTTTCAGCAAGAAATGGCGCTAGTAGTCTTAATTCATATGATTTTGGAGGAAATAAACGAGCAATGACAAAAAATATAAGACTTCAAAAAATTAAGTACATTTTTATAATTAAAAAATTAATATTTATTCAAAATAATGCTTACAAAACTCTTCAGTATTACATAAATCATTTAAATATTTTACCTAGATCATAATATTTATTTAAATTAGATGTAATTTGTAAGGTGCATATATGTGCACCTCCGGCTTCAATTCTGTGTTTTTGGAAAGAAGTCATTTCACTAAAAAAATTGTACTGAATGACAGCTAATTGGTGCAGTGCTAAAGTTGTTGAATGATTAAAAAATGTTGATGTTTTGAATTAAACAATTTTAAAAAATAATTATTATGATATCTTTGTAAGAGTACATAAACTGATGAGGCCAATGGTGATGGTGAATCTTCTGACAATGAAAATTTAGATGACGCAGATATAACCATTGAGGATGTTGCTCCAGTTCCTATCCCGAATCCATGTAGCAATAAAGTTTAACCTAAAAGACTTTTGTTATGGAAAGCTGAAAATAAGTACATTTTTAACTATACTTGTGTTGAAGCAAACTAGAATAATAATGCTGAGAAACCTTATCTTTTCGCAAATATTTATTTAATCTTTTTTTTCTTTCACTGGTATTCCGATGACCATTGATTGATGAGGATTATCTAAAACAGATTCCAGCATCGTAAATCCTTTTGAATCATATCTAGATTAGTTAAATAAAGATTTTGGGGGAAAAGTTTCAATAAAACAAATTTATATTCCGTTCAAACACGAAACCATCGCTCAATAAATGCATTTAAATATGAAATTATAAAAGTTGCAGGCGTACATATACTCATGGGAATTTTAAAATATCTCCAAGCAAGGTTCTACTGGCAAAAATACTTTTTAGTACTTAGAATTGCAGCTATGTCACATGATCGATTTTTTGATATTAGAAAATTTCTTCATTTTGCAGATAAATCAATTGATCACTAAGCAGATGACAAATTATGGAAAGTAAATCTTATCTTGAATGCAGTAAGAATTAAGAATTAAGTTTGTCCCATCCCCGGCCAAAACATTTATCACTAGATGAACAGAGATCACTAAATCCCATTTACTGGACGTTGTGAATTTACACAGTATGTGCCGTTAAAACCTAATCCGTTTGGATTAAAGTACTTTATTTTATCTGCCAAGGATCGCCTTACCCTTGACTGCCAAATATATCAGGGAAAAATAATTGTTCCAGCTGATGATTCGAAATAACTATAATTATGTCTAGATGGTGGCATTGTCAAATTGCTTTTTGAATTTTTACCAAAAGACAACATGCGGGTTATTTACACGGGCAGTTATTTTCCTAGTATAAAATACAAGTACTGACTTTTTATTGAGGAAAAATATCTACTAAACTGGAATGATTATCAACAAAAAACTTGGAGGAACAAATAAAAAAATCAAGAACGATCGAAATTTGTAACGCGGAGAATGGGATGAGAGACTAAGGGTAGGGAAGGATATGTATATACTAAAATGGAAAGATAATAAATTTGTAACTTTGCTTTCGACTAACATCGATAGCGATCCCGAGAGTAGTTGTGTTACATGGTCTAAAGATCAAGCTGTAAAATTAATGTAACACAACCTGCAATTGTGAATACATCGAATACGTGTATGGGTTGTACAGATTTAAACTGTAGGTGTTTAGCTTACTACCATTGTGCTATTCGCACAAAAAAAAGCCAACAAGAGTTTTTGTACATTTTATAAATTTGATTATTTCCATTTATTGGATAATGTATATTAGAAATTGCAAAGCAGGTCAACTTTCTCGAAAAGACAGATTATCTCTCTTATTTCTAGAGACTGCATAAGTACTGATGAAATATGAAGGCAAAATAAGTGAAGAACGTTGACCAGGAGACCACGCAAAATTTATTCATCTGCAAATGATTCGAAAGACGATTCCGAAAATGAACCACAGCGATAACAATGTAAGGGTATTAAGCAGCCAATTTACTATATAAGATACGACAAGATTGGACAGTTTCCTCGTTCAACAAATAACTTTGCTTCAAAATGTAAGTATGAAGGCTGCAGATCAAGAACAACCGTTATTTGTACAAAGTATAATATATACATATATATATATATATATCTGCATCAAAAAAATAAATGTTTCGGAAATAGCATGTAAAATAAACTTATATGTATCAATTATCCAACAAATTCCTTGTTTAAATAAATTTTAATTTTTTTTTTCAGTATGAAAAATAAAATAATTAATTAATTCGCTATGCCAAGGATTGTCCTTTAAAAATTTTTGAAAGAGTTCAAAATAAATGAATTAGTAAATTTCTTTAAGTTAACCTAAATGATTATTAATATACAGGGCGTTTCGCTACCAGACCGACAAACTTTGAGGGGTGATAGTAGACATAAAGACAAACATTATTAAATCGGAAACCATGGGGCGCAAATGTCTTCTGTAGGAGCTAGGGGCCATTAAAGTTTAAGGTCCAAAAATTCAAACGCTGATAAAAATTAGAAAAAAGGGTCGATTTGTTTGCGGTTTACTCTAAAATCATTCTTTATACCACGATTTCTTATTTTTTTAATTTTAAAGGTTAAGTTCGAAAATTGTCGATAGAGGGCGCTTTAGACTTTAGAGTAACGAACAAATACTTTTTGCCGTTCTTTTGTGCATGGGTCGAAATTATTCTAAAGTTTAGACTTTAACTTAAATTTTAAGCCCAAAATCGGAAACATGGGGATAGGCTAACTAGCGAAAATTTAACTGTGAACCGAGGGGGAGATTTTAAACGCTCATAAACATTGGACAAACTAATAGATTTTGTTGCGGTTTGCGTGTGGGTCATTTCTTTGGTAATTATTTTATTCAAAATGACGTACAGCTGTGGTGTCCTCATTTTTTCATAGAGAGCGCTTCCGACATATCTCCGACATTTCAATGGCATTACTCCTGGGTGTTTTACTACCAGACTACCATACTTCCAAGAAGTGTTACGAATGCGACAGCGACACGGAATCACATAGGAATGTAACGTTGAAAATGTCTTTTTTGCGAGTTATAATTTAAAGAAGCAGAGAAAAAAACAACAGAAACAAGCAGAGAAACAGCAACACGTTAATATGACATAAAACAATTTATTTAAAGGTTTTACTGGAAAAGATGTTCGAAATTACGACCAGAAGTAATTCGACATGCTTGACAGTGGTGTCGCATGTAATTCCTCACGCTTTGAAACATTCCTGGAATCTTTAATAGATTTCCAGAAGCTACAGAAATACGAGCTGCTAAGTCTTTAATTGATGGTACGGGATTCTCATACACCCAACTTTTCATGTGACCCCTGCAAACAAAGCTCATACTTGATAGGTCCGGTGATCTGGCAGGCTAATAAACCGGGACACCACGACCTATCAACCGCTGTCCATATGTTACGTTGAGGCATCGGTGAACATCATTGGTAAAATGTGGGAGAGTCCGATCGTGCTGGAACCACTTAGAGCTGCGCAACGAGAGAGAAACTTTCACGCGCATTACCGTTCAGCGCCATCTACTATCGCTGTAAAGTAGTTTGCCGGACATTTTCTGGTCGTAATTTCGAACACTTTTTGCAATAAAACCTTTAAATAAACTTTGCTCTGTCACTTTAACATGTTGCTGTTTCTCTGCTTGTTTCTGTTTTTTTTCTCTGCTTTTTTTTAAACGTAACATGCAAAAAAAAACCCATTTTCAACGTTACATTCATGTGTGATTCCGAGTCGTCTTTGCCTCCCTTACACTTCCTAGAAGTATGGTGGTCTGGTAGAAAACACCCAGGAGTAATACCATTGAAGTATCAGACATGTGTCGGAAGCGCCCTCTATCAAAAAATGAGGACATGAAAGCTGTACTTCATTTTCAATAAAATAATTACCAAGGGAATGACCTACACGCAAACCGCAACAAAATCGATTAGTTTGTCCAATGTTTATGAGCGTTTAAAATCTCTCCCTCGGTTCACAGTTAAATTTTCGCTAGTTAACCGATCCCCATGTTTCCGATTTTGGGCTTAAAATTTAGTTAAAGTCTAAACTTTAGAATAATTTCAACCCCATGCACAAAAGAACGGAAAAAAGTATTTGTTTGTTACTCTAAAGTCTAAAGCGCCCTCTATCGACAATTTTTGAACTTAACCTTTAAAATTAAAAAAATTAAAAATCGTGACATAAAGAATGATTTCAGAGAAAACCGCAAACAAATCGAACCTTTTTTCTAATTATTATCAGCGTTTGAATTTTTGGACCTTAAACTTTAATGGTCCCTAGCTCCTACACAAGACGTTTGCGCCCCATGGTTTCCTATTTAATAATGTTTGTCTTTATGTCTACTATCACCCCTCAAAGTTTGTCGGTCTGGTAGCGAAACACCCTGTATAGTGTTTTTCAAGCAAAAGCACTTTATCACTTAAACAATCTGCCAATAAATATTCTTTTTAGAACAAATTTTGAATTTATGCCTAAATAATGTATGTAATTATAAACTTAGTTTTGTATGTTTTATTAAAAAATGTGCTGTTCTTTCCATCTTTTTTTAACACTTATTGAAAAGTCTTTTGTCATTATTTCATTATTTTTGACTATTCATTAAAGTCTAATTAAATCATAATAAGGAAACAAGCGAAATATTACTGAACCATCTTCATTTTATAAACACAAATTTTCACACAAGTATTATTAAAATAATAATAAATAATATAAAAATGTTATTTTATGTTTACATATGTCCTTAATGACAATTTTTTTATTAAATCTCTTTCCGTTTTTTATTTTGTTTACTATCGGATACCATTACATTTTCTCGTTAAAGTTGAATGATCAAATTGCCAAATTATAACTATAATTTAAAAAAGAGTTTAAACTATGTATTCTAACATTTCTTCAGAAAAATAATCTTAGATTTTTTCATAATATTTTGGGTATTTTTATGCGTTTTTTTCACTCTATTTTTTCTTTTATTGTTTTAAAAATCACAGTTGTTTAATTTATGTTTCCCTAAGAACAAATTACAATCCGATATCAGAGGAGGTAAAAAAAATTTTTCTTTCAAAGTTGCATTAAAAAAATAATTATAACATCTAATTAATTTATTTTAAATAAACTAGGAGACTTATGAAAGTGACATAAATAAGTCACAATGTTTAAAATTGGTTACTTCCTTTAAAATTACTAATTACAACTTCAACAATCGGAGAAAAAAAGAATCATAAAACAAAATCTATTTAGCGATACAAGTGAATGAAAAATTTGTAAGAATAATAATAAAAACAATTATCCTACCAAACAAAAATACCTTTAAAAAATCCGAGTGAAGTCGCAAATTCTAACATTTTGCGTCGTATAAACTCATAAAATGACGACTAATAATATTAACATATATTTTAATTTTATTACTTATTTTAAATAATTCTATTATAAAAAATGTCAATGGATTGCGTTTGAGAGCAAAATTGAATTTAAAAATGAGTCATAAAATAACCAATTTGTTATTTGAATACATCCTCAATTCTTTAATCATGATAGCTTTGGGATATTTTGTGCGGACTGCATTTTGGCACCTTTTAGGTAGATTTCTTATGAAATAATACCTATTGCATTCTCTCCCATGTTGGAATTTCTGAAAATTTTTTGCAGATCTACACCGATCATGACTCCTACACCCTAAAACTACCATTAGTAAAAATGTTTATCTATCTATCTATCTATATATATATATATATATGTCAGTGTATATCACTTTCTTCTAGACACGATAACTTCCATAATTATGCTCAGATCTTCTTCAAACTTTTACATAAAATTGAGGGGCATAAAATCTCGGTCGAGTTCATTAATGGGCAAAATCGGACCAAGGGGGTGGAAATAGGGAGGGTTTTGTGAAAACAGAAAAAACGCGATAACTTCTTAATTAAAATAGATAGCGAATCAGTTTAAAGTTTATATTACTTCTAAAAGATGGGCTAAAAGTTTCTGTATGATAGATGTTTTATAAAATTAAAAATGGGGTCAAGGGACGAAAAAAACAGGGTTTTGGGGGAAAAAAAATCATAACCTCGTCAATTCTCAAGATATCAAATCCAACTAAATTTTGTATAAATGTTCTTAACATCATCTAAAACTTTTGTATTTACAAGTTTTGATAGGATTAACTTTTATTGCTGAAAAAATTAAAAACGAAAAGAAAAACAGGGTGGAAAAAGAAAAAAATCATAACTTACACAATTCTTAAGCAATCAAATCTAATTAAATTTATTTTACATCTTCTCAATAATATCTACAACTTTTATATTAACAAGTTTGTCATAGGACCAATTCTAATAGCAGAAATAAATTAAACAAAAATCGGAGTTGGAGAAAATACTTCAAATCCAAACTGCTTATATTGTGACTCATTTTTTGAATTCATTTTTTATTTTAAACGCATCCAAATGGCAAATCCTCTTATTTAGAAACTGTATAATGTGACTTATTGGCCAGTTTTTTGATAAAGGCAGAATATATTTCAAAAAAGGCTGTCAAAAAAGGTACTTTGAACAGAATTTCCCTATGTGAACGTGATTGAAAAAATTGAGGAAATATAACAGATTGCGTTTTTTCTGAGTCATTTTTAAATCCATTTTTGTTCTCAAACGCATCCAATTTACAGGTTCTCTGATTTAGGAACAATATAATGTGATGGATTGGCCAGTTTTTTGATAAAATCAGAATATATTTGAAAAAAGGCTGTCAAAGTGGGCACTTCGCACAAAATTTTCGAAAGCGATCGTGATTTAATTGAGGATGCTTATCAAATAACAAATTGGTTATTTTATGATTCATTTTTAAATCCAATTTTGCTCTCAAATGCGTTCAGTTGACAGTTATTTATTATTTAGGAACTGTGTAATGTGCCGTATTAGTAAGTTTTTTGATAAAGGCTAAATATACATTTTTAAAAAGCTGTCAAATTGGACACTTTGCACAAAATTTCCTAAAGAGATCTTGCTTAAAGAATTGTGGATGCATTCAAATAACACATTGGTTACTTTATGACTCATTTTTTAATTCAGTTTTGCTCTCAAACGCATTCAGTTGGCATTTTTTTGTTATTTAGGAACTATATAATATGCGTATTGGTCTATTTTTTAATAGAGTCAGAATGTATTTCAAAATATGTTGTCAAAATGGGCGTGTGAGCCGAATTTCACTTAAGTTATTTTGATAAAACCACTTCTCACAGAAAAATGAAATTAAAAAATTTTCAAAAGCGCACAATATTGTAGTTAAGTTGGATTTATCTTTAAAAATTCTATTTTTTGTTGTTGAAGTGAAAACTCTTTGAAATCTACCTCCGCCTATAGGCGAAGCCGACAGGGATTTTTTTTAAACATATTCTGCCTTTATCAAAAAACTGACAAATCCATCACATTATATAGTTCCTATATAAGAGGACCTGTAAATTGGATGCGTCTGCGAACAAAAATGGAATTTAAAAATGAGTCAGAAAAAATGCAATTTGTTATATTTCCTCAATTTTTTCAATCACCATCACTTTGGGAAATTCTGTTCAAAATACCGTTTTTTGCAGCCTTTTTTGAAAACTATTCTGATTTTATCAAAAAACTGGCTAATACGTCACGTTATACAGTTCCTAAATAGGAGGATCTACCATTTTGATGCGTTTAAAATCAAAAGTGAATTTAAAAATGATTCAGAATATAAACAGTTTGTGTTTGAGTTTTTTTCTCCAACACCTATTTTTGTTTAATTTATTTTTGCGATACGAATTTGTCCTACGAAAAACTTGTTAGTATAAAAGTCGTAGATATTATTAAGAAGATGTAAAATAAATTTAATTAGATTTGATTGCTTAAGAATTGAATAAGTTATGGATTTTTTTCATTTTTCACCCCGCTTTTTCTTTTGGTTTTTAATTTTTTTCATCGGTAAAACTTGTTCCTATCAAAAACTTGTAAATGCAAAACTTTTAGATAATTTTGAGAACATTTATAAAAAATTTAGTTGGATTTGATGTCTAATAATTTGACGAAGTTATGATTTTTTTTTCTCCCAAAAACCCTGTTTTTTCGCCCATTGAACCCATTTTTAACTTTATCATAAATCTGTCATGCATAAACTTTTGGTCCATTCTTTAGAAGTAATATAATCTTTAAACTGATTCGATATCTATTTTAATTTAGAAGTTATCGCGTTTTTCCTGTTTTCACAAAAACCCTCCTAACTTCCACCACCTTGGTCCAATTTTGCCCATTAACGAACTTAACCGAGATTTTATGCCCCTTGATTTTATGTAAAAGTTTGAAGAAGATATGAGCATAATTATGGAAGTTATCGTTTTCAAAAGAAAGTGATATACACCGATATATATATATATATATATACACTATCTACCAAAAAGTATTTGTACACTTTCAGTTTTTGACATTTTGTCAAATATTTAAAAATATACTGGTCGGATTCTTCTGGAACTTCAGAAATATAAAGATTATGTTTCACTTTATATTTATTTACATTCATTTGTTAAGCGGGTAATTAGGGGGCCGGCAAAAAAACAAAGAATAATAGAAATATTTGGGATCGCCCTGTACATGAAAATGCACGAAACGACTTATCGCTTTAGAATACAAATATATGAATACAGTAGAATATGTACACTAATTTTTGTGAGAATAGCATGTATATTTATGGCGATAGAGCGATTTTTTTGAAAATTTCAAAAAATTCTGGTATGTTTTTTGTTTATATCATGCTGGGTTTTTGACCAAATTTAACGTAAATTTCAGAAAAAATGGCAAAATGCAGTAGAAAAAATGTAGCGCAATTGGAATATAAATATATTAAATATTTTATGAAATATGAGTAGCTGTATAAAATAATTTTTATCTGCGCATGCGCGAACTAGAAAAACATTTTTTTTACATCATTTAATAGTCAATTCTATGGAGTGACTCATAAAAAAAATCCAATCAAATATCGTGAAAATTCAAAAAGATATCATTATTTTAGTGAGATGTTTTTACTCTGCTCTCTAAAAACGGCTGAATCTTAAGGGATCCTTCACAAATTGATATTTTTTAATAACTGACTTTAAAAAAAAAATAGTATTGAATTAATACAATATCTAATACAATATTGCTGCTAATAAGTACTTGACAATTCTGATAGAAAAGAAAAAGAGCTTTATTCGCATTCAGGGCCAAAAATAAGAGAGGGGGGGGGGAGAAGGGCATGTGCTCCGGGCGCTAGGATGAAAGTGTTCCAAATGTATCTTTCGTTTGGCGATTTTTTTCATGGCTATGTATAGCATAATATTGTTAAAATTATTATATCTGGGCTATGCTAAAGCATAAAAAATCTAATGATGATGGCTTAAGGTCCCTGCCCCTACCCGCGAAGATGCTCGCGAGCTAATGCTATTCCTATGGGGATGCATTTTTCTAACTCTTTTGCATTTGGACATTTTTAAATAATATGTTTTGCATTGGATAGCGGAAGTCCTTTTCAAGATCGCTCCGTGATTACTTTTTCAATTTTGGCTTAGATATTTTTATAATGTTTCTTTCACTTCCAAAAGCGGTTCTGAAAGTGAAACTAACTTTATAAAAAATATCTATGACTCAAATCGAAAAAGTAGTCAAGGAGCAATTTTGAGAGGGACTTCCGCTATCCAATGCAAAAAAAAAAAAAAAAAAAAAAAAAAAAAAAAAAAAAAATTGAAAATTTCAAAATGCGAAAGAGTTATTAGAAAAATGCCTCCCCACACGAATAGCATTAGCTCAGCAGTGTCTTCGCGGGCAGGGACAAGGGCCTTAAAGATCCTGTTGAAAGTAGAATTTTTTTGATTCGGTTTAAAGTATCAAATTGGAGTATTTTAATAAAGCAGAATACGTTATTTTATATTACATATTTTAAGTTTTAAAATAAGTCGGCTATTAATAAATTGGAGAAATTTTCTTTGTAAATATGCTTTGCGAAGGAGGGGGAAAGGGGTACCTTCAAAATCCACGTTTGCCTCGGGAAAAAAAGACTGGTTTTGGCCCTGTTCACATTTAATAATTTGTAGATCCTCCTCGAGAGGCAATTACAGCTGCGACTCTCCTGGGCATGCTCTCAACTAGTCCTTGTATTACATTTAATGGTATTTTATTCCACTCTGTTTGCACAAGGCAGGTAAGCTCTTTTACTGATTTTGGGCGTGTGTCACCCGCCTTAATTCGACGATCCAACTCGTCCCAGAGGTTCTCTATTGGGTTCAGGTCTGGGCTCTGGGCAGGCCACTGGAGTCGATGCACTCCATTATCAGCATACCAATCCATGCTGGACCTCGCTACATGGCAGCTTGCGTTGTCATCCTGGAAATAACATTGGTCCAATCCATAGTATTGCCACAACGTAGGAAGTACACTGTTGTCCAGTATATTACAGTAGGCATCGGCATTGAGCCTACCATGAATTGGGACCAAGGGTCCTAGTCCGAACCACGTGCAAAACATATTATTTAAAAATGTCCAAATGCAAAAGAGTTTGAAAAATGCATCCCCATAGGAATAGCATTAGCTCGTGAGCATCTTCGCGGGTAGGGGCAGGGACCTTAAGCCATCATCATTAGATTTTTTTATGCTTTAGCATAGCCCAGATATAATAATTTTAACAATATTATGCTAAACATAGCCATGAAAAAAATCGCCAAACGAAAGATACATTTGGAACACTTTCATCCTAGCGCCCGGAGCACATGCCCTTCTCCCCCCCCCCCCCCCACTCTCTTATTTTTGGCCCTGAATGCGAATAAAGCTCTTTTTCTTTTCTATCAGAATTGTCAAGTACTTATTAGCAGCAATATTCTATTAGATATTGTATTAATTCAATACTAGTTTTTTTTTTTTAAGTCAGTTATTAAAAATGTCAATTTGTGAAGAATCCCTTAAGATTCAGCCGTTTTTAGAGAGCAGAGTAAAAACATCTCACTAAAATAATGATATCTTTTTGAATTTTCACGATATTTGATTGGATTTTTTTTATAAGTCACTCCATAGAATTGACTATTAAATGATGTAAAAAAAATGTTTTTCTAGTTCGCGCATGCGCAGATAAAAATTATTTTATACAGCTACTCATATTTCATAAAATATTTAATATATTTATATTCCAATTGCGCTACATTTTTTCTACTGCATTTTGCCATTTTTTTCTGAAATTTACGTTAAATTTGGTAAAAAACCCAGCATGATATAAACAAAAACATACCAGAATTTTTTGAATTTTTCAAAAAAATCGCTCTATCGCCATAAATATACATGCTATTCTCACAAAAATTAGTGTACATATTCTACTGTATTCATATATTTGTATTCTAAAGCGATAAGTCGTTTCGTGCATTTTCATGTACAGGGCGATCCCAAATATTTCTATTATTCTTTGTTTTTTTGCTGGCCCCCTAATTACCCGCTTAACAAATGAATGTAAATAAATATAAAGTGAAACATAATCTTTATATTTTTGAAGTTCCAGAAGAATCCGACCAGTATATTTTTAAATATTTGACAAAATGTCAAAAACTGAAAGTGTACAAATACTTTTTGGTAGATAGTGTATAGATAGATAGATAGATAAACCTTTTTACTAATGATAGTTTTGGGGTCTAGGGGTCGTGATCGGTGTAGATCTGCAAAAATTTTTCAGAAATTCCAACATGGGAGCGATCGCAATAGGTAGTATTTCATACGAAATCTACCTAAAATGCATCATAATGGTCCAGAAATGTTTCAAATTAAACTAATATAATGAATAGGCAAACGAAATAATCAGACTTACAATATTTTAAACGTGTATTCCTACTGCAGAGATCTTTGTGAATCCACCTAACAGTCCAGTGATCAGTCATCTAGTGATTTCATGCCATGACACAACAGAAATCAGAAATGTTGTGACCCCTGGATGTCATTGGTCGCGTCCTTGAGTAGCCCTCTTCGAAACAAGTCTTCCCCTCATTCATGTGTCATTACTGTGCGTATGATACCCGGATGTGAGTTAAAAATAAATAAAACTCCTACTTAGTTATTTTTTCACTTTATCTTTTACCTATAAGTCGGTCCAATACATAACTAAATAAATAAATAAAAACAAATAAAAAAATAAAAAAGATAAAAAAAAGAGGATAAGTTTTTAGAGATAACTATATTTAGTGTATATATGAAATCGTAGAATTCATGTAATCACCTTTGGTTACAAGTAAGTGCCATGTCACACTGGTTTAAATAAAATACACACACTCAATTACACACACACACACACACATATATACCTATATATATATATATATATATATATATATATATATATATATATATATATATCAATAGAATATTTTTATAGTTATATAGTTAAAGGTCTACATTTAACTCATTAAAAAAAATAAAACTTACTTAAATACTACTGATAATTAACGTTTTCAAAGTTTAATAATATACTTTTATGAAATTTTGATTTGTTAAATATATCTATTAAATTTGAAGATCTTGAATGTAATCGTGAATGCAAAAAGTAAATGTAAAACATATCATAAATAATAAACTATATAGGGAGTTTGCGTACAATTTTTCACATTAAATGTATAAAAAGAGTAATTTTTAAATTTTTTATTATTTATATTATATATTATACTATGATATATGCAATTAAATGATTAATTTTATAGACTAGTATCATGGATCTCATTCATTGCCGGGGCCCCGCAAGCTCTTATTTCGTCTCTGTGAATATATAAATGGCGTCCCCCCTGCCTCTTCACGCAGAAAAAAATATATCAGCAGGATATACCCTATGACCCCCCCCCCACAAAAAAATCCTTAAAAATTAAAATTATCTAACAATAATTAAAATGTTAAAAAATAAACAACGCTTCCATAGGATTAACATTAGCTTGAGCTAACAAAGCTTCTACTAGTACGAAGAAACTGGATCGCTAATGTTAAACACAAGGATGTAGTGGAGGGTACTCACATATAGTAGTCATTTGAGTCTCATTAAAGGGACGTATGAAGTTTACTATTTATTTTGTTTCACCATAGTGACTGTGATTCTTGTGACCATGTGTGACCTGAATGAGAGGTTATATGGACTAGCTGTTACGCAGGCATATTATTCAAATTATATTACTTCCTTTTGAATATTCGCGTAAAAATTATCGCTTGAAAATCCCTTGAAAATTGGCATTTTGGGACTCTGTCCTTAAATTTTGTACACCAGTGTACGTTTATGTATATTGTATTATTGTGTATGCATGTGTACAAACCGGGGTACTAAATCATACGGACGACGATGCAATTGTCTAAATAAAGAGTGCAATAATTTTAATTCACATATCAACCATATAAATTTAATTTATCATATTAAATAATCAATATAAACATAACTACAACAGTGTAAAACAATGATTATAAGTTTTATATAATTGGTTTATTTTTTCTCGATATGCACATGGAGGAAAATGATAAGAACGCAGTCCTTTTATTTATTTTTTTTAATTAAAAATTATTACATGTCAGTTGGGCTTCGTTTTTATGAACACTTTCCAACAATGTTGAAAAGTGTTTATGCATTCGGTTTGTCTGGCCGTCTGTCCGCGCTCTAACTTCCGTAAATATTCTCGGATTGCCATGAATTTTTTATATGTTATTGATATTTACCCTAGCACGAACCCTATTGAAAATGAAGTTTCTAATATGATTAGCTTATTTACAGGGATAATCAAAAGTTTTCCGATACATTACGGCCAATGGGAAAAAATCGTTTAAAATGAATTTTAAAGGTATTACACCCTGTCAAACTTATTCAAATTTACATGCATTCGCAAAGTGCAATAAAATACTGTAGTGACGATATTGTCACGACATCGCTAAAATAAATATGTACATATAAAGAATGATTCAGCACAACTAAAACAAAAAAATATATAATTATACGTATAAAAAATTAATTAAAGTAAAGTTTTAAATTCATTTTATTTATTAATGTTCATTTTACCATCGTTTCATTCATTCAGGTAGTAATAATAATTTTAGGTTTTAGGAAAAGATAAAAGCTGTTTTTTTAACGTTAATTAAAGCTGTAAACTTTATGACTTTATAACGAATGGATTTTAAACGGAACACGCACGTAGCGTTTCAATTTCTGACCATAAGAACTTCAGACAGTGACAATGGCAATGGTTGTAAAAATTCGAGACTGACGCAATGTTTGATATAACGAGCAGCATCCAACAATGACAGAATTTACAACCAAAACGCCCCAATAGTGATGACTCTTGAGGGGTGGCCCCGACCTACAACTCATGGGAAGAGACGGACATTCAAAAAAGGTCTTCCTAGTGGTCAAAAGGGGTGACCCTCCCACCGGACAAGGTAACCAATGAGGAGCGAAATTGCGATAGCCCCCAATCAACTCAATTACAAGAAACCAATAAGAAAAGAAAAAAAAAGTATTGTTAGGAGAAAAAAAAGAAAAAGAAAAGAGCTTTCTCAGAGAAAAATCTACGATTTTAATAAGATATTTTGGTTCTGACCATGTATGTCGTCCCTAGAAAAATATCTTCGAAGAAAAAATCACCTCTCGGACGCGGATGCTCAAGACTTCACCCCATCTAAGCAAGAGAAAGCCGTACTCGAAGACGAAGAAGATAAGTTTTTTTATACAAAAAAATCTGTGAGCGAAAATGAACGTATAGAATCAAATACTGATATCTCTGCTGACATCATGATGATCTTCATGTTTCTTCAAATGGCGGTGTATGCTAATGTTGCAGATTATTTTCACATGGACACTTCTGAGCATCATAATGAACTTCATGTTTCTTCAAATGGCGGTGCATGCTAATGTCGTAGTTTATTTTTGCATGGACATTCCCGTGCATCATAATGAACTTCATGTTTCTTCAAATGATGTTGTGTGAAAAAGGCTGCAGGTTGCTTCTCTATATGGACCTCTCTGATGAACGGCTGTCAATTCTTAAAAAAAATGGTGAGCGATTTAATCTTTCTATGTGGTGTTCTTATTTTTTAAATAATCTTTTAGCTCATTTAAAAAAAATTCAATATTAAAATTTAATTTTTAATTTAAAATTTGTAGTAAGGAATTAAAAAAAAGAAAAAAAGAAAAATAATAATGATAACTTAGGCTATGCCTTTTTAGTTGTGCTGTGAGTTTTATTTGTGTAAGTTTATAATAATGTGTAAATAAAAAAAAGAAACAAAACATTATCAGAAAATTGATAGGTTAGAATAGTATTTTCTTATAGTGCTTGTAATTACAAATTGATATTTAGAATAGTACGATCTTAATGTGTTTCAACCATGAAGTTGATATTCTCAAGTACTAATTTTCTTATTGTGTTATGAATCATAAAATTGTTGTTTTGAAATAAATATTTGTGTATATATATATGTATCCTTGTTTTCTTTCATATTTTCTTTTCCTTATTTCCCTTTAGGTAAATTACCAAATGCAAATTCTAGATTATTGAATTTTTTTTTTTTGAGATAGTTATTTTAATACTCTTCGTATCTCCTTAAAATCCTACTTTGTAAATTTTAATCGTTAAACAAGCCGATCCTGTGTTATTGAAAATTTACTTTATTTAAATTATTGATAGGTTTTAAAAATTTTTGTTTGGTTATATCCAGATCAATCTCTCACAACGCAGATTGGGGTATTATCTTTATGTTATTTATATTTACTAACCACGAGCCTTCACGTACCCTGTAATGTGGCGTAATTTTCATCACCACATTACTAAAAGTTTAATGGTGCTAATACCAGGTGTTTATTTTGCAGTTAGGATTCAAAATTTAATTTTTTTTCTGCATTTGATTATATATATAAATATATATTCAGTATTATAATTTTTCTCCTTAATTACCTATTTTTTTTCTCTTCTTTTACTAACAAACATCACTTACCTATATTGTGTAAAACAAAATTGAGATTTTGTGCATATCTAGAAAAATTAATAATAAAAAAAATTTAATAATTATACGTATGAAATGAATATATACAAAGGAGAACTGGTTTAGCTCACAGCACATTATTTAAAAAACCTTCGTTAGTATAGATTTGTTTATATCTATATATCTGTATTTTGAAAATTTATTTTGTGATTATTTTGTTTTGTGTGTCTATAGAAAATAGTTAGGGGAATTTTGAAATTTCTATGAGATACTTTTTTCTCTTTTCCCTTCACGTGAGTGTAATTTCGATACCTAGATAAAAAAAAAATTATATTTTGAGAGAATAGTACATAATAATTCACAGTGCTGAAAAGTAAAAAATAAATAAAGAAAGAAAGAAAATTAAAGAAAAACAATTAAACATGAATCTGTTAGAGATTTTCAAAATAGATAAATAAATATGACAGGAAGAAAGGGAAGACAGGCTTCTCCCGAAAGGGAAACATTCACAATTGGAGTGGATACTCTGATAAATTCATTACAAAATTTTGAGTATAAACCGGATCAAAACATAACACATTTTTTTTGAAGAATTTGTGGAGTTAGCTGTGGCGTCACAATTTCCCGATGATATAAAATTGGTGATGGCGAAATCAAAATTCAAAGGGCAAGCAAGAGAAATTATGAGAAACACAATTGAATTACATAAAGCACAAGACTATAAAACCTTTAAACAAAATGCGTTAAAACAATTTCAAAAAGAAAGATCTTTTGCGGATGCTCAGTTGCAATTTGTAAATGCCAAACAAACAGCCAATCAAACTATCGAGAAATTTAGAAAAAAGTTGAATGTAGAACGACAGAAATATCTCGCTTTATCAGGACATGAACAAAAGAATGGAGCTAAAGGACTATTAGAGACAATGAAATTAACAAACTATCTTGAGGTGCTAAGACCGGGCATTTCTTTCGAATTGAAAAAATATCCACCTACAAAATTCGAAGACGCGATAAAGAAAGCTAAAAACATCGAAAGTGCATTAAACAGTAAATGTGCAGGTGAAATAAATAATTTAACGAAAACAAGCGAAAATAAATTATTTGAGGCACTTATTAGCATGTCACAAGACCAAAAATCCGAGATACAACAGCTGAAAGAACAAATAAAAGATTTACAAATTGACAAAAAAGAAAGTGCGCAAAACAAAGCGGAAATAAATCATATAACACAAAATGTTTGTCATATATGCAATAAGTCCAATCACCAGACACAAAATTGTTATTTTAATCAAAAAAGTGCGAATTTTTTTCAACCGAAGGGAGCACAAAACAATGTTAGGCCAAGTTTTCACAAGAATTACTATCAAAATAACAATTATAGAAGCTTTCAACGATTTCCACAAAATTATGTACAACATTTTCAAGTACCACAAACATTTGATTTCGCAAGACATCATTACAATCAAATTAGATTTAATGATATGCAAAATCAGATACCAAATTGGCAAAATTTGCACAATCACAGATAGGACCTAATCAAATGTATCATGGAAATTATAATATGCAAAATATGATTCCAATGCAAAACTTTGATCCAACACAGGGAAATGGCGGTGTATGCTAATGTTGCAGATTATTTTCACATGGACACTTCTGAGCATCATAATGAACTTCATGTTTCTTCAAATGGCGGTGTATGCTAATGTCGTAGTCTATTTTTACATGGACATTCCCGTGCATCATAATGAACTTCGTGTTTCTTCAAATGGTGTTGTGTGAAAAAGGCTGCAGGTTACTTCTCGATATGGACCTCTCTGATGAATGGCTGTCAGTTCAAAAAAAATGGTGAGCGATTTAATCTTTCTATGTGGTGTTTTTATTTTTTAAATAATCTTTTGGCTCATTTAAAAAAAATTCAATATTAAAATTTAATTTTTAATTTAAAATTTGTAGTAAGGAATTAAAAAAAAAAAAAAAAAAAAAAAAAAAAGAAAAATAATAATGATAACTTAAGCTATGCCTTTTTAGTTGTGCTGTGAGTTTTATTTGTGTAAGTTTATAATAATGTGTAAATAAAAAAATAAAAAAAGAAACAAAACATTATCAGGAAATTGATATGTTAGAATAGTATTTTCTTATAGTGCTTGTAATTACAAATTGATATTTAGAATAGTACGATCTCAATGTGTTTCAACCATGAAGTTGATATTCTCAAGTAGTAATTTTTTTTATTGCGTTATGAATCATAAAATTGTTGTTTTGAAATAAATATTTGTGTATATATATATGTATCCTTGTTTTCTTTCGTATTTTCTTTTCCTTATTTCTCTTTAGGTAAATTACCAGATGCAAATTCTAGATTATTGAATTTAATTTTTTTTAAGATAGTTATTTTAATACTCGTGGTATCTCCTTAAAATCCTACTTTGCAAATTTTAAACGTTAAACAAGCCGATCCTGTGTTATTGAAAATTTACTTTATTTAAATTATTGATCGGTTTTAAAAAATTTTTGTTTGGTAATATCCAGATCAATCTCTCACAACGCAGATTGGGGTATTATCTTTATGTTATTTATACTTACTAACCACGAACCTTCACGTCGTGGTTAAAAATCCTGTAATGTGGCGTAATTTTCATCACCGCAAATACGCATTATTTAAAATATGCTGTCAAAATAGCAGTTGATATTCATTTACAGCGCCATTCAAAAGAATTAGATTATACAATAATAAAGGGGGGAATTGTTTGCGACATATTTTAATAATTTTAAACGATTTAAAGTATCATAAAATTGATACATGCCGTTGAGACTTGTTATTTAGCGCGTAATATGAAGTGCATGACATTTACAGGCTCACACAAAATATTTGAAATCTTATATTTTTATCCGAAGTACCGTATATTATCGATGATAGCTCATGGACGGTTTAAATGCATTTTTTCAATTATGATATGCGCTTTTAAATTTTACTAAATTTTCTGCATATTATATGGCGTATATAAATGTTATAGTTGATATACAGGGTTACACAAAAGAGCTCATAGGGGTTACTGAATATGAGAATTATTAACTTATAGGTGGTTTTTAAATAAGTTATGCATTTTTACGTTGAATTGCTTTCAGTTTACTAACAAATATTTGTACACAGTAAAAAATGAAGACCCAAATTGGGTTGAAAGATTTCTGAGTATAGTAATTTTTCCTGAAATGGTACAGTAAGGATTCCAAAACGTTAGAGTATTGTTACCAAAATAGATAACCCCAAATGGTTCAAAACAGAGCAGATCTTTATTAACATTAAATTAATCAAACCTTTTGAGGTATAATGTATATACTATCTAAGATATTTTAATTGTTTTAATGTCATTAAAAATCAGACTTATTTAAAGCGATTTTGTGCTACAAACTGAACTTTCCAAATTGGAACAATTCTGTACCCAGAAATCTTTCAACCCAATTTGGGTCTTCATTTTTTACTGTGTAGAATATAGAATAAATAATATACAGGGTCATGCAATGAATTAGCTACATGGTTACCCATAGATGATAATTTCTGGAAATATGATTTAAGTAGTTTTAAGAGTCTATTTGTTTGAACTAAATTTTAACAAAATAATGGCGTGTATTATATGTACTGGGTAAACTACAGGGCTGAGCAAACGTATTGAAGTGTTTTCCTTCTATTAGAATAAAGTGTTGAAAGAGAAATTTCAATCAGTTAGGCATTTTCTCGCTAAACTAAATTTTTCCATCATATAGTGTATATACATCAACCGACGGATCAAATACATGGCTGTTCAAAAGTATTGGAATGCATATTTGGCTATGAACATTAGCATCTTATTTCCCTAAATAACAAAGTTTTTTTTAATATTTCAGGAAGTGTTGGAAAGTGTTTCATAATCTATGCTTAACGCATGATTTTTCTTACTTGTTACTTAATATTTTAAATTCAACGTTTTAGCATAGAGATTAAAAAGTCTTGACTTTGAATAGGATACAGAATACGTAATATCATATTTCAAATACGACGTTTTAGTTCTCATTTCGAGTTAGACTATAAGATTTGACTGTTTTTTGTTACTGTTTCACATTATAATACTGCAAACGTTTTCATGGCACTTACATCGGGATCGTTAGCTATCAAATGAAATTCGATAGTTTTATTTATTTTTAAACTGCTGTGTCGAAAACACAACTATGTTGTGTTTTTTTCAGAGTGTATTTAAGCACTGACTTGATGAAATTTTGTTATAATCGGAAATTTTTTGTCTCAGATCTAAAAAATAGCATTCTTAAATGAGCATATAGATATGTATATTTTGCTTATCCAACTTGAAAAGCTTAAATAAGATTAACTGAGCTTACTTTTTGAGAAAAAAACAGTCTAAACCATTACTGAGCCTCCGCCTTATTGACGCATTGAAAACATGTTCTTTTTTCAATATCATGTCAATATGAACTAATGCCATTCTGAATATTGAAATTAAACTTAATATAATTAACACTGAATATAATTATAGACCAATTCTTAAGATTGATTATGATTTTGGACTAATTCGTACTTAGTTTAAAGTTATATTTATATTACAGTAATGAGTAAATGTGTGAGATAAAAATTTTTCCAAAAAGATTTATTTAAAAAGTCATTCAAATATAGTTGGAAAAGAAAAAGAACATGAGACATTTTAATTAAATTTTCAATATCATCCTCGCAAAACTTCATCGAAGCATAAAAAAAAGTATGTCTAACATATTTCTTTATTTAGAAAGAAGTTTTAAATAGAAATCTGTCGTGATATAATACGTTATAATGAAGGAGCATCTTAAGTAGCACGCTATTTTCTTATTTATTTTTCATGGAATGTTAAAATCTTGTAGTTACGCTGGTGCTGTAACTATTAAATCTTCAAAACTAAATTAAAAAAAAAACTTCTAATTTAATGTGTGACGTAACTATATTTCTAAAACAAAAATACTGATACATTTTAATTAAAGACAATAAATTATTCACGCAAAATTTAATCTGAATCATTTAAAAAATATATGAGCAAAATGAATCTTTGTTTGAAAAGAAATTGTATTCAGAAATGAATCGCATGGAAACGTGTTTTAAACTAAAAGTCGGTTAACAATCAGACTATTTTCTTATTTAAATTTTGCAGTTAGACTAGCATTTAATTACAGAACTTTCATAAATAAATAGTAATAAAAGTTTGAAACAAATGTATAATTAAAAGTACAAGGTAACTATATTTCGATAAAAATACGATACTTCTTTATTAAACCTCTCGCTGCACAACCTATCGATTTGCACAACGAACGCAAAAATAGCAAAATCTGCGCAAACGCGATTTCTGCGAGATTTTTTTATAGTCTAATTCCATATTAAAAAATGAACTCTTTTATAAAACAAATTACATTTTTTAACACTAAACTATGTAGATTTGAAATATGTAATAAAATAAATGCGCAGTTATTGAACATATTTTGTTTTTAAAAAAAATACACAGTGGGAGGGTTAATAGTACTGTAGCACTGGATAAAAATATGAACAAGAATTACTCTTTATTAAAAAAAACACTGTTTATAGAAATCGATAGCATCGCGATAATTTTTAAGTTACAGTTACATCTTACCATTCTTAGGTAGATTTCGTAAGGACTTTTCTTCACAACTTTTCATTATAACACCCCTGGAACTCTAAACCCCCATTTAAAAAGTTTATATATGTATGTATGTACTAAATTTTGTCGGCACGATAAAAGTCACAATTATGCGCGAATCGTCTTCAATCTCGCCAAATACATTGATTGGGTTAATATATCGGCAGTTATTGGAAATGAGCAAATTAAACCAAGGGGGTGGAAATAGAGAAGGTTTAAAAATTTGAATACCGCCTTAACATTGCCTTGACAAATCCAGCTCTTACAAAACAATAATAGGAAAAAATATACATTTTTCGTAATAACAGTTGCCAACAATTAAAACCGCAATAAAAATTCTTACTACAACAATAACTTTACTGTTTTAAAATTTGCTCGCAAAAAATGAAAAAAAAAATAGTTTGATGAATTTAAGAATATTTGAATATTGTGTTATAATTTTAATATAACAAGATTTCCAAGTGAAAACGGAAAATGAAATAAATAGCTCAAGGGTCTAAATTAAAAAAAACAAATATTATAGTCCAAGAGCCGAGAGCACAAAAACTTATGTTATCGAGCACAAGAAAAAAAAAATCTTTATTTTATGGAAATGTAGTAATAGGGGAATCTAATGATTCATGTCTGCCGGAAGTGATGTAATGCATAAGGAAAAAATTTATACTATTAGTGGTTTACTCGTAGGTATAACAATGTGTTTGCCTCACAATCAAAGGTATGAAAACATGGAATACTGGGAGCAGGAAAACACGATGATAAACCTAAGAGTGAACCACTAATAGCATTGATTATTTTCTTATGCACAACTTCATAACATAACTTTTTGTGCTGTCGGCTTTTGGACTATCATGTCGTATTGGAAATATAATGGACGAAAAGCAAGTGAATACACTATATTGCCATTGATTATTGGACACTTGCGATTTTAGACATTTTACTAAATATTTAGAAAAATACATGAGGAATCATCTCGAAACTTTTAGTGTATAAATATAATTGTATACGCCATATATCGCCGTGAATATTTTTTACCGAAACTCCATAGGGGACCGTCAACAAATTAAAAAAGAATGAATATCTTTTGAATAACCCTGTCAAAACTAATGTAGCAAAAGTGCTCAAACTCTAGATTATGATTGAATGCCTTATTGTAATCACTGTGTTCATTTTTATGCAAATAGCATGCATACTCGCAGAGTAATTAAGGTTTTTATAAAAATGGTCCCAAATTTTTCTAAGTTTTTCCCTTATAATTTTCAGAGTTCTTAATATAAAATAATATTCTTTTCTGAAAATGTGACAAACAACATTGCACACACTACCCTGTAATCAGAATTAAAAAATAATAAAAATTATATTAAAAATGAGTAGGTTTACTAAATAATTTTTTACTGCGCATGCGTCAAAGATATAAAATTTTATTTGCATATTATGTTAGCTAAATGTATAAAGCAACTTTTGTAAAAGTCTCAAAATCATAGCTTGAAAATTCTGAAAGTAATCGTTTATAGAAAAAGGACAAAATCCGTTGTTTCCAAAATGAAGCAAAAGAATGAGGGATTTTATCAAAATGTAGTAGTACATCCCGTATTGTGTATTCTATATTGACACTAATCAATGAACATATGGATACAACCCCTCTTGTTTTTGCTTCATTTTGAGAATAACGGATTTTCAACTAATTCAATTGACGATTAATTTCAGAATTTTCAAGTTATGATTTTGTGACTTTCACAAAAGTTGCTCTATACATTTAGCTAACATAATATGCAAATGAAATTTTGATATCGTTGACGCATGCGCAGTAAAAAATTATTTAGTAAACCTACTCATTTTATACAAATTTTTCATTATTTTTTAATTCTAATTACAAGGTACTGTGTGCAATGTTGTTTTTCATATTTTCTGAAAAAAATATTATTTTATATTAAGAACTCTGAAAATTATAAGGAAAAAACTTGGAAAAATTTGGGACCATTTTTATAAAAACCTTAACTACTCTGCGAGTATGCATGCTATTTGCATAAAAATGAACAAGGCGTATTACAATAAGGCATTCAATCATAATCTAGAGTTTGAGCGCTTTTGCTACATTAGTTTTGACAGGGTTATTCAAAAGATATTCATTCTTTTTTAATTTGTTGACGGTCCCCTATGGAGTTTCGGTAAAAAATATTCACGGCGATGTATGGCGTATACTATTATATTTATACACTAAGAGTTTCGAGATGATTCCTCATGTATTTTTCTAGATATTTAGTAAAATGTCTAAAATCGCAAGTGTCCAATAATCAATGGCAATATAGTGTATATAATGTTATATAAGTTAAAAACGCTTTGAAACATGATAAAAATTAAACTAAGTTAATAATGCATGTTTTAACATTTTGAAGTTCGCTGATTTTGTTTTCGTCATTTTTTAATCAATTTCATATACACTATATTGCCATTGATTATGGGACACTTGCGATTTTAGACATTTTACTAAATATCTAGAAAAATACATGAGGAATGATCTTGAAACTCTTAGTGTATAAATATAATAGTATACGTCATACATCTCCTGAAGATTTTTTACCGAAACTTCATAGGGGACCGTCAACAAATTAAAAAAGAATGAATATCTTTTGAATAACCCTGTCAAAACTAATGTAGCAAAAGCGCTCAAACTCTAGATTATCATTGAATGCGTTATTGTAATACACTGTGTTCATTTTTATGTAAATAGCATGCATACTCGCAGAGTAATTAAGGTTTTTATAAAAATGGCCCCAAATTTTTCTAAGTTTTTCCCTTATAATTTTCAGAGTTCTTAATATAAAATAATATTTTTTTCAGAAAATATTACAAACAACATTGCACACAGTACCCTGTAATCAGAATTAAAAAATAATAAAAATTGTACGAAAAATGAGTAGGTTTACTAAATAATTTTTTACTGCGCATGCGTCAAAGATATCAAAATTTCATTTACATATTATGTTAGCTAAATGTATAGAGCAACTTTTGTAAAAGTTTCAAAATTATAGCTTGAAAATTCTGAAAGTAATCGTCTATAGAAAAAGGACAAAATCCGTTGTTTCCAAAATGAAGCAAAAAAGTCCTTCCGGCAATGCCGGGAGGAAGAGGTAGCTTTCATATACTTATATATTTATTTATTTATTTTAAAGTAAGTTACATTGTTCAAAAATACTAAGCTCAAATTAGTGGAAATAATCTTATAAAATTAGTGATTTTATAAGATTGAATACTAGTTTTTGTCAAGACTGAATATTAATTGGAATTTTTAGAAATTAGTCATTTTTATTCAACCTGGTTTTTTTAAAGCGATTTAGAGAGTCACCAAATTCCACGATATCATAAAGTGTATGCCATTTTAAAGCAACATTGTGGATCGTTCAGATCAGACCGTTTCAAAATGTTAGCCATAAGCAAAATTCAAAGTGCTATAACTCAGTCATTTTTTAAGATATAGACAAAATAAAAAGTGTTTTGGAATCGTTGTTTTAAGTTCTAACACGTAAAAGAAAAATAATTTTCAACTTTTAATTTCTTCGCTTTTAATTTTAAATTAAAAAAAATTTTTTAAATTTAAAATGGTCACCATTTTGAAACAAAATGGTGGATGATGCTGGCCGACGAACCCGGTCGAGACATTTGTATGTACTATGTACATACCAAGTTTCATTGAAATCGATTCATAAATACACGTGTCATCACGTGACAAAAATCAGATCGTTTCAAAATGTCAGCCATAAGAAAAATTCAAAGTGCTATAATTCAATCATTTTTTAAGATATAGACAAAATAAAAAGTGTTCTGGAATCGTTGTTTTAAGTTCTAACACGTAAAAGAAAAATATTTTTCGAATTTTTATTTTTTCGCATTTAATTTTAAATTTTAAATTTTTTTAAAAATTTAAAATGGCCACCATTTTGAAACAAAATGGCGGATGATGCTGGCCAACGAACTCGTTCAAGACATTTGTATATGAAATGTACATACCAAGTTTCATTGAAATCGGTTCATAAATACGCGTGTTATCACGTGACAAAAATCAGATCGTTTCAAAATGTCAGCCATAAGAAAAATTCAAAGTGCTATAACTCAATCATTTTTTAAGATATAGACAAAATAAAAAGTGTTCTGGAATCTTTGTTTTAAGCTCTAACATGTAAAATAAAAATATTTTTCAACTTTTAATTTTTTCGCATTTAATTTTAAATTTTAAATTTTTTAAAAATTTTAAAAGGGCCGCCATTTTGAAACAAAATGTCGGATGATGCTGGCCAACGAACTCGGTCAAGACATTTGTATATACAATGTACATACCAAGTTTCATTCAAATCGGTTTATAAATACGTTAGTTATCACATATATATAGACAAAATAAAAAGTGTTTTGGAATCGTTGTTTTAAGTTCTAACACGTAAAAGAAAAATAATTTTCAACTTTTAATTTCTTCGCTTTTAATTTTAAATTAAAAATTTTTTTTTAAATTTAAAATGGTCACCATTTTGAAACAAAATGGTGGATGATGCTGGCCGACGAACCCGGTCGAGACATTTGTATGTACTATGTACATACCAAGTTTCATTGAAATCGATTCATAAATACACGTGTCATCACGTGACAAAAATCAGATCGTTTCAAAATGTCAGCCATAAGAAAAATTCAAAGTGCTATAATTCAATCATTTTTTAAGTTATAGACAAAATAAAAAGTGTTCTGGAATCGTTGTTTTAAGTTCTAACACGTAAAAGAAAAATATTTTTCGAATTTTTATTTTTTCGCATTTAATTTTAAATTTTAAATTTTTTAAAAAATTTAAAATGGCCACCATTTTGAAACAAAATGGCGGATGATGCTGGCCAACGAACTCGTTCAAGACATTTGTATATAAAATGTACATACCAAGTTTCATTGAAATCGGTTCATAAATACGCGTGTTATCACGTGACAAAAATCAGATCGTTTCAAAATGTCAGCCATAAGAAAAATTCAAAGTGCTATAACTCAATCATTTTTTAAGATATAGACAAAATAAAAAGTGTTCTGGAATCTTTGTTTTAAGCTCTAACATGTAAAATAAAAATATTTTTCAACTTTTAATTTTTTCGCATTTAATTTTAAATTTTAAATTTTTTAAAAATTTTAAAAGGGCCGCCATTTTGAAACAAAATGTCGGATGATGCTGGCCAACGAACTCGGTCAAGACATTTGTATATACAATGTACATACCAAGTTTCATTCAAATCGGTTTATAAATACGTTAGTTATCGCATGACAAAAATCAGATATATATATATATATATGGTTATATATATATATATATATATATATATATATATATATATATATATATATATATATATATATATATATATATATATATATATATATATATATATATATGTCAACATTTGAACGGAGGGTGGTTTTGGGGTCTGGGGGTCATGATCGGTGAAAATATACCAAAATTTTCCGGAAGTGTTTTCCTCCGGACGGCTGCAATAGGTAGCTTTTTACTTTTTGTAATGAAAGCTACCTAAAAATGAGGGATTTTATCCAGAAGTAGTCGTAACATCCCGTACTGTGTATTCTACATTGACACTAATCAATGAATATATGGATACAACCCCTCTTGTTTTTGCTTCATTTTGAGAATAACGGATTTTCAACTTATTCAATTGACGATTATTTTCAGAATTTTCAAGTTATGATTTTGTGACTTTCACAAAAGTTGCTCTATACATTTAGCTAACATAATATGCAAATGAAATTTTGATATCGTTGACGCATGCGCAGTAAAAAATTATTTAGTATACCAACTCATTTTGTATACAATTTTCATTATTTTTTAATTCTGATTACAGGGTACTGTGTGCAATGTTGTTTGTCATATTTTCTGAAAAAAAATATTATTTTATATTAAGAACTCTGAAAATTATAAGGAAAAAACTTGGAAAAATTTGGGACCATTTTTACAAAAACCTTAATTACTCTGCGAGTATGCATGCTATTTGCATAAAAATGAACACAGTATATTACATTAAGGCATTTAATCATAATCTAGAGTTTGAGCGCTTTTGCTACATTAGTTTTGACAGGGTTATTCAAAAGATATTCATTCTTTTTTAATTTGTTGACGGTCCCCTATGGAGTTTTGGTAAAAAATCTTCACGGAGATGTATGACGTATACTATTATATTCATACACTAAGAGTTTCGAGATGATTCCTCGTGTATTTTTCTAGATATTTAGTAAAATGTCTAAAATCGCAAGTGTCCCATAATCAATGGCAATATAGTGTATATATGCGTGTATATCAAAAAAATTTTTAAAGGCTTAAGTCCCTAGAGTTTATTCTTAGTTTAGAAATTGTGTTTATCTCTAGGCCTAGGTCTAGATTAAGAATAACTGTTTATTTAATCCTTTCGGGTCAGAACTATTTTCCATTTTGAGAACGAAATTAGCTCTATTTTAATAAAATTAATAGAAGTTATCCAAATAGTTGTTACTGGAGTTTTAAGATTATTTCATTGGCTGAAATCTAACGAATGTTCATATTTTGTGTACTATTCAATTAATATTTATATTACAATCATTAAAATCAACATTTAACACACAATAAATAAAAGCACGCTACACTCTTTTATTTTATAATATTTAGTGTACGTTTCACGAGCACCAGGGCTCGCTTCCTCAGTATACAAAAGGTAAAAATGTTTAATATCAGAACCCCCCCCCCCCCCCCAACTGACAGCAAGTCAGAAACCCAAATGACCGTAAACTCAGCACCAAAATACCATCAAGCCTCAGCAACCAATAGAATCAAACCTGAAATGAGGTGTTATGACGTTGTTATTGAAACCCTGGTGCTATTCCCTGGTGCTCGTGAAACGTATACGTCTGTAGCGTGCTTTTATTTTTTGTATGTTAAACATTGATTTTAATGATTTTAATTTTCCGCACAAGATTTTATTGATTAATATTTATATTATAACAGGTTTTAAGTGGAGTTTTAGAAGACGTTTAAAAACTGACATACTAACGCAAAATTTGATAGGATATGTGATAGGATTATAAATTTCTAATGTTTTCTGTGTTTTATCATACATGACTGGTTCAGAAAAGTAACTTATATTTTAAATTTAAAGAGCGAAATACATATATAAAATAAACAATCGCCAATGATGCAAAGATAATTTAATAAACTTTTATCATTATTATTATTACCAAATACCAAAACATAAATGAAGTCATAACTAGAAAGGCATGCCACACACTATCATTTCTACATATCAAAAACTATGGTAAAAGTGATATTTTAAAAAATTAGGTATGCCCTAACCCTAAAATGTAGTAGTGACATATTTCATAATAAATAATGTATGGATAACTTTTTACAGTAAAATTGATTGTAAAGTCAAAACTATTGCATTGACTCTTATTTTTGTCTGATCATCTTTATCTAAGCAAAATGCATACAAAATGATAACATAATTGTCTACATAAATCACTTACCATGTCTAACCCCAAATTGGGTTTTATACTCTCCTAGAAACAGAGGAAGCGTACACGTCCTAGACATTTAAAATAACATTTAGAAGGATATAACAAAGCTCGTTGTTTAAAAAAAACTTGATTTTTTTTCTCAAATAAACATTTTTTATATAATTTTATTTATTTTTTATTTTACAAAAAAGGCAGAAGAAGAAGAAAATAAACAAAATTATTAAGTAAACATTCCTACCTTAATAATTGAATGAATATTTCTATCTTAACCTATCACTTTATTGCTTTGAATAATAATACAAAAATATGTAAATTATTGGAAAACCATTTTGAATGAGAAATCTGAAAATTTCTTTCCTAAATTATTTCCCTAAAATTTCAGACTTAAAATAGACTACGCTGAGATAACACTAGGTTATTTTTATGTTTTGTCTTAAGTAAAGATAATCTGTATCGATTTTTTAATATTTTATTTTATTCGCAAACATATCAATCTGTCAAATGATAAAATTTCCTAAAGAGTTACGCAGCAAACAATTTTGAATGTATAACCTCTGATATTTCTACATTTGACATCTTTTAATATTTAACTAAAATTTTTGATTACTTTTTAATTTAATAGAGCAGCTGTTCCCAAACTTTCTGGTACGCGACCCATATTTCAGTTTTTAAAAATGTATGTAAGTTAATAGTAATTAAAACAATGGGTCACTCCATGAGGTTTTGTAACGTCAGTCACCAAGATTATAACTGAGAAATTATTGTCCACCGTTGTTTTCAAAAAGTTTTCTTGGCTTTATTCAGTTAATGAGGTATCCCCGATTAAATAAGTCTCATTTTTCAAAGTGAAAATATTGGTAGAAAAAATCGTAGCTCGTAACTGACGTTACAGGAATGCATGGAATTACCCCAATGCACAAACTACAAAGATATTTTAAAACACGTTTAATTATTATGAAAACATAACTTTATAATCAACGAGATTCTGGTATTATGGTGTATACCAATGTGTGGACATATGTTAACACTCAGTTTGTCTCAGTACTTGTCTTTAAAAAACATCAAAGTAGAAAAAGCATATTCTCATAAGTAACTAAATAAATAAACAACGTTGAAGAGCACAAATATTATAAAATAAAAGATGTTAAAAGCATACAGCCGTTTCGGGACTTCTAAAGTCCCATCATCAGTGCTAAAAAGGTGTAAAACGTAAAAGAAAGTCACATCGTTCATTAAAATAAAATTAACCGTGCATCTGAGCTCGCCGCTAAGGCGAACTGACCATGAAACGTCGCAAAGCAACATTAAAAGTAAACTGGCACACGCACCCAGAGGGGACCAATCATATGTTACTTCTCACTGGACGAGTCCAATTCAAGAAGAAAAGGAGGGGGGGAGGGGGAGTGACATCACAGGAATGGAAACCAGACATCAGAAAATCTTGGAGTACTGGACATGTCATTAACCAAATTACCAGAGTTTTTCCATATATGAAAAGCTTCCCAAAAGTCTAAATCATAAACGGATGAACAATATTGTATTATTGAGGCTTTGGAGAATTTAAAATTGTTACTATTTGACCAGCAATGATTGGCGATAGCAGAACGTTTTATTTCACAATTTTTAACGTTAGCACTGTGTTATTTCACACGTTTTTTCAAGGTACGCTTCGTCTGACCGATGTACATTTTATCGCATTCGCAAGAAATCTTATAAATACCCCAATGTGATAAATCATCTATTGGATCTTTGAGATTTGAGAATTGTATTTTATTGAAAGGAGTAAAGTTTATTTTAAAGTCAAATTTTGACAAAATTTTAGAAATTTGATGACTGATTTTTGGAAAATAAGGAAGAATAATTAAATTAACATTGCGGTCTGAGTTGAAGTTCGAAGGAGTACGTTTTCTTAATTTGTTATGACTGGAATCAACGATTTTGATCGAGAAACCCCGATCAATGGCAATGGTGTGGGGAATCATGTTTTAACGCCAAAAGGGCGATGAATCCTGATCTTAGTTACGCGTGGCAACCCCTCCCCTGGGCTCAAGATATTTTTGTTTTGTTTATGTTTTCAGAGAGAGAAAAGAATTAATACGCGATGGTGTTATGACAGTCTTGATAGAAGAATAATTCTAAAATATATCGAATTTCATGTAAATAATTGTAACATATGTGTAAATAAGAAGATGTACAGAAGATGTATAATGTGTATATAAGATGTATATTTTCTTCCAATTAAAAAGAAGTAAGAAGATACCCGTTTGAAGTTATTGAATATGAATCGCCTAAATTAATTTTGTGTTCGAAATCCACTGAACCATCCGACGCGACAATGGTGCGTTCGACGGGAATAAAAGAATGAAATACGATTATGACGATTGCATATATTAAACGGATAAGTTTTTTATTGTTATTTCTTTGAATTTATCATTTGGAAGAAACAGTACTATACAAAATGAGTACCGGTGAAAATTTGAAAAGAAATATTACTAAACGCGGATCAATTAGATCCACAATAACTAAATTAATTAAAAAAATTGATAATGAAATTTTGAAAGAAAGTGATTTGAAACCGGAAATTGTGGAGGATTGTTTAGCAACATTGCTGGAACATAAGATTTCTCTAGAAAACCTAGACGATTTAATACAATCTGAAATTGAAACTTCTAATTTAGAAACCGAAATTGAAGCTTGTTTAGAATATAAAGAGTCTATTATTACATGTAAATCGAGAGCAAATAGATTTTTGCATAATTTAAAGAAAACTTCTGATATTACAAGTGAACCAAAAGTAGTTACGCCCCCCATATCAGATACTCAGTTAAAGTGTAACACTAAATTGCCGCGAATTTCTTTAAACAAATTCACCGGCGACATTTGCGAATTCCAAGAATTTTGGCCGCAGTTTAAAGTCGCTGTTCACGAAAATGAAGCCCTTCAAGCGATAGAAAAATTTACTTATTTGAAATCTTTGATTTCGGGATCAGCAGCTGCTGCTATTAACGGGCTTCCATTAACTGGTGAACATTACGCAACGACAATAAATATATTAAAGGATCGTTTTGGAAAAAGAGAAGTTTTAATATCTGCGCACACAAATAAATTATTAAATTTAGAAGCAGTGCGAAGATCAAATGATATTTATTCATTAAGAAAATTGTATGATGAAATAGCGATACAAATAAGAAGTTTAGAATCATTGGATGTGAAATCAGACCAATATGGTTGTTTATTGTTACCTATTATTTATAAATGTATACCTAATGACCTTTTATTGCTATTTCATAGAGAACAGTGCGAGAAAAAAGATGTTTGCGTAAATGATTTATTGTTGTTCCTTAAGCGCGAAATCGAAGCGCGTGAAAAGGTTGTTAATGTTACATCTGTCAGTTTTGAGATTAAATCTCATGAAAATAAATTTAAACAAAATCCTTCTAAACATTTTCTTCAAGCAAAAAATAGAAATCCTTCAGCATTTACATTAAATACAATTACAGAAAACCTTTGTCCTTTTTGTTCTCAGAAACATGAAGCAAATTTGTGTAACTTAAATTTGGAAGAAAGAAAACAATCTTTATCGAAACAAGCGAAATGCTTTCGATGCTACAAACGATTTCATAAGAGTAAATTTTGTAAAATTTCTAATATTCTTTGCACTCTTTGTAATTCTAAAACTCATCAAAATTCTCTTTGTAATAAAAAGGTAAAAGAAAGATCATCAAAGGAAAATAAAATTGACCTTGTTTCAACTGAAGGGGATGAAATAGGGGGAAAGCAAAATATGCAGTATGAAAAAATAACTGTTTCTTCACTTAGTTGTAAGCCAGATGAATATGTTTATTTTCAAACTTTAAAGGGAATAATGATTGGGAAAGATAAAAATATTAATGTTCGTATCTTGCTAGACAGTGCGTCGCAGCGTACGTTTGTCGGAAAGAATTTGTCAAGGCATTTAAATTTAGAGGTGACAGGACAGGAATCATTAAAAATCCATACATTTGCTGGTACGAAACCTATTGTTAATAATCATAACAGAGTTAAGATTTTCTTAAAGGATAAATTTTCTGACAATGTAATTTCTCTGGAAGCATTAGAAACAGAAAAAATTTGTTCAGATATAATACGCGCCCCAAGTTCAGAGTTAAATGAAAAAATAAAAGAAATGGGTATACAGTTGTCAGATGTTTCAAATGAATTAAGTGATGGGGAGAATAAAATAGATTTGCTGATTGGTAGTGACTACTATTGGTCAATTATGACAGGGAAATATAAACGTATTTCACCAACTCTTGTTTTGAATGAAACTAAACTAGGTTGGACACTTCATGGGAAGTTCTCAGATGAAGTTAATGAAAATAATTTAGTGGGTGCAATGTATATATCTATTTGGGATAATAATGAAAATGATAAAATGTCAATTCAACTTGAAAAATTTTGGACTATAGAAGGGTTAGGGATTCAGGAAGATAATACAAATATAGATTTGTGTAATAATCAAATATTAGAACAATTTGAAAATTCTATTCAGTTTAAGAACAATAGGTACGAAGTTAAACTACCTATGAAATATGACAATGTTGATCTTCCGAATAATTATAATGTTGCCAAAAAGAGATTTAATAGTCTAATTAAACGATTTGTAAATAATCCTGCATTATTTAAGGAATATAAAGAAATTATTGATGAATATAAGGCTTTAGGAATAGTAGAAATTGTTGAACCGCAAGAAATAAATTCACCGAATGGTAATTTGACCTATTATTTACCCCACCACCCTGTAATTCGAAGGGATAAACAAACAACCAAACTACGCATTGTTTTTGATGCCTCATCTCACGCTCCTTCTGAACCTTCTCTAAATGATGTACTCTTCCCAGGTCCCAATTTGAACTCAGATTTATTTGATTTAATTTTGCAATTTCGAAGCAATAAAATTGCCGTAGTGGCAGACATTTAAAAGGCTTTCTTACAGATAAGTCTTGCTGAAAGTGACAGAGATATAACGCGTTTCCTGTGGATCGAAGAACTCCCTCAATATAAAAATTCCCCAATTAATTTTATAATTATGAAAATGTGTCGTGTATTATTTGGCGTCACTTCGAGTCCATTTCTGTTAGGAGCTGTAATTAAACATCATTTGAAGAGGTATGCAACTTTATATCCGGAAACTTGCTCTAAAATTGACTCTTCCATGTATGTGGACGATTTATTGTTAGGAGCACATACGGTTAATGAAGCTTTAAAAATTTCAAAGGAATCTTTATCTATTTTTCAGCAAGCAAATATGTTTTTGCGTAAATGGCAAAGTAATTCTACCATTTTAAAGGAAAATTTAAAATCTTTAGATATGAATGTTTGCGCTGATACATCAACTGACACAACCCCATTTAAAATTTTAGGGTTAATATGGGACACTGAAGAAGACATTTTTAGATTAGATAATCAAAGTCTGTTAGAATTTGTTCATTGTCAAGATAAGACCAAAAGAACTATAATTCGAGCAGCTGGAAGAATTTTTGACCCTGTTGGGCTTTTATCACCATTTACGATTTTAATTAAAATGATTTTTCAATCATTATGGGAACATGGTATCGATTGGGATCAGAATTTGCCAGAACATTTAGAGAAAAAATGGGATAACTGGTGTGCACAGATTCCATACATTAGTAAAATAAAAATTCCAAGATATTATTTTCAGGAAATAGACATTTACGACAATGTAGAAATTCACTGTTTTAGTGATGCAAGTATTAAGGCCTATGGAAGTGTTATATATCTGAGATATAACAACAATAATAGTATAAAGACAAGTTTTGTTACATCAAAAAGCAGGCTAGCTCCCATAAAGAAGTTAACCTTGCTCCGCCTCGAATTGATGGGTGCTCTGATTGGAGCTAGACTTGGAAAGCGGGTAATGTCTGTTCTCAAAATAAGTGAAGACAAAGTACATTATTGGAGCGATTCAAATATCGTGCTTCACTGGATCAAAAGTTCGTCAAGTACTTGGAAGCCATTCGTAAGCAACCGAACATCAGAAATACAAAGTTTAACAGATCCGAAGAACTGGCGACATTGTCCTGGTAGCTCAAATCCTGCTGATCGACTCACAAGGGGACTCTCACTTTTCGACCTCGAAAAGGATGATCTGTGGTGGTCAGGGCCTCCATGGTTAGTTAAAGATTCAAAATTATGGCCCAAAGAAGACAGAGAAATAGATGAAGATATGAAACAACTAGAAGCTAAAAGAAATGTGATTTTCCAAAATGTTTGTTCATCAGAACATCAGAAGCCACTTATAGAAATTGAGCGCTTCAGTTCCTTCTTGAAGGCAGTTAGAACATTGGCAAGAGTTAGAAGATTTATTTTCAATTTAAGAAATTCAATCGAGCGTAAAGATACATTATCTGCTGAAGAATTGAAAGAAGCTGAAGAATTATTAATCAAAGAAGTACAAATGAAGAATTATAAGGAAGAAATTGAGTCATTAGAAAAAGGAAACTCTATTAAGAAAACATCACGAATTTATTCCCTGTGTCCATATTTGGATGAAAATAAAATTTTGCGAATAAAAACCAGACTTAACGAAGGTTCCTTTGATTCGAATGAGACCAACCCAATCATATTGCCGAAGAATGAAAAATTAACAGAATTGCTAATTATGCAAGAACATAGAAATTTGCTGCATAGTGGAGTTTCTTTAACGCTTGCACAAATCCGGAAGAAATTTTGGATTCCACAAGGAAGACAATCTTTCAGAAAGAATCTAAGAAAATGTCTAATTTGTAGAAGATACAATGCAAAAACAGCTGACCAGCTAACTGGGCAACTTCCGAAAGAAAGGATCTCACAATCCCCTGCGTTTACCGTTATAGGATTGGATTTTGCCGGCCCAATAATCATCAAAACAGATAGTAAAGAGACGTCAAAATCCTACATTGTACTGTTCACCTGTGCCGCAACAAGAGCAATACATTTGGAAGCAGTCAGGGATATGACTACAAAGTCCTTTATATTGAGTTTTCGTAGATTTATTTCAAGACGTGGAAACTGTAAAATAATTTTTTCTGATAATGCATTAAGTTTTAAAGCTGCCGACAAAGAACTACAACAATTTGAAAAAATCATTAAAGATCAAGAACTTCAAGACTTCATATCAAACAAAGGCATTATATGGAAATTTATCATCGAGCGTGCCCCATGGTGGGGAGGATTTTACGAACGACTCGTAAAAAGTGTAAAAGAACCCCTAAGAAAAATTTTGGGAAGAGCTCTCATCACATTTGAAGAATTGGCTACAATTTTGACAGAAATAGAAGCCGTAATAAACATGAGACCGCTTACGTATACAACAAGTGATTTCGGCGAGCCAGAGCCACTTACACCAGCTCACTTTCTTCAACTCGGAAGAGAAAATATTAGTTTTCCACTACATTTTGCCGAATTAGAGAATAAAATCTCTACCCGAGAGACATTATTAAGAAGAAAAAGATATCAAACCACCTTGTTGAAACAACTGTGGACTAAATGGAAGGAACAATACTTGCTGAACTTAAGATCGATCCATCAATTTAAACTCCTGAGAGACACAAAAATCTAAAGATTGGAGATGTTGTTTTAGTGGACGGTAGTGCTAAATCTAAACTGTTGTGGGACTTAGGAGTAGTTAAAGAAGTGATCCTTGGTAGAGATCAGCTCATTTGAGCTTGCATGGTAAAGACTGCTCATGGACTGCTAAGAAAACCAGTTCAACTGCTGTATCCTTTTGAATTAGATTATTGAATGTTAATTGATTTCAGTATTTCAGTTTTAAATTAATTTTCTTTCTACTATTGTTTGAATATAAATGTGATTTATTTCTTATTATAAATTCATAGTTGAAATATGTTTTTTTTATGTGTAATTTGCAATTGTTAATTTATCCATTTAGAAAAAAGGTTTCATTTTGTATAATTATGCTTTATTTCAAATTGAAAGGATTATTGAGATATTAATAATAGTATTTAATTTGTTTGTATTACATATATATATTTAGTTTATTTTATTCAGGTAAATATCTGGCCAGATAGGTTCATGTAGCTACATGTTATTGAAGTGTCATTTTTTATTTATGTTATTCATGATATTATTTTATTGTTTAATACTTTATATGTCAGCACATGTCAGCACCTGAAGATTGAAATTTTTTTCTGTTTTATTATTTGAGTTATGATTTAAATTAATGTTTATTGTAAGAATTTAGTTTTATTGATTTATCATTATGTACTCTCATGAGTCCAGGTGGGGAGTGTGTGGGGAATCATGTTTTAACGCCAAAAGGGCGATGAATCCTGATCTTAGTTACGCGTGGCAACCCCTCCCCTGGGCTCAAGATATTTTTGTTTTGTTTATGTTTTCAGAGAGAGAAAAGAATTAATACGCGATGGTGTTATGACAGTCTTGATAGAAGAATAATTCTAAAATATATCGAATTTCATGTAAATAATTGTAACATATGTGTAAATAAGAAGATGTACAGAAGATGTATAATGTGTATATAAGATGTATATTTTCTTCCAATTAAAAAGAAGTAAGAAGATACCCGTTTGAAGTTATTGAATATGAATCGCCTAAATTAATTTTGTGTTCGAAATTCACTGAACCATCCGACGCGACAAATGGATTTGATATGGTTTAATTCTGCTTTAAGTAAACTATCGGAGGAGCAAATATTTAAGGCCCGGTGTACATAAATGTTAAAGGCAGCTAATTTCTGATTAGGGGGGTGAAATTAAAGGCGATGGGGGGGTAAAGATATAGCGAATGGTTTACGATAGACAGTTGTGTGAAAAAAGTTATTTTCGCGGGAAACTAAAACATCCAGGAAAGTTAATTGATTGTTATTTTCAAATTCGTAGGTAAATTGAATATGGTCATCTATTGAGTTCATAACTGTAAGAATATTAGTGAGATCAAGTATATCAGAGTCCAGCAACGCAAAACTGTTTTGCGTTGCTGGACTCTGATTCTCTCTTTCTGAAAAGCCAAAACATTGAATTGATGTGTCATCAGTCATTGCGTCCTGATTCGTCAACCAATAACATTTTTTTTATTCCCACGTATCAAATCCTAATTATGTGGATAATGATTTTTGACACACGAAGAAGCGATTGATGAGTTCAAAACGCATATTTGGAGTTACCTACATAAGAGTGGAAATAGTGCTTCGAAAATTGGTCCAAACAATAGTAAAAGAATATTGATTTTCATGGAGAATACTTTGAAAAACAATATATTCAATATTGATCATAAATATTAGTGTTTTCATTACTTGGCCAGAAATATAAAAAGCAACCCTCGTATTAGAGGTACTTAACCCACTAAGTGTTTGAAACGCAATATTCCGTTCACTAATCTCCAGATTTCTCTGCAATGTAAGCGATATTTAAGATAATGTAATTCTATAGATTTAATGAATTTTCAATACATTTTAAAATGATTAATACTCTCAAAGATAAAATTCATATTTGTAATTAATAATTTTTATAATGTTGAAAGAATCATAATTTTCTAAGCATTTAACAAAATGCAAAGTAAACAACATTACAATTTTACCCATTTGCAAGACGCTCAGAGAAACCTCTCTCAATGCTGCTTTTGCTTCGATGATAAATCTTGAATGTGTACTTTTAGACTGATATGTTCATTAACAGTTTCCTATTTCTAATTTTTTTTTTTTTAAATTTATTACTTTTGTGGTTTCTATTCCCAGTCATAAATTTTCTATATTAATTACTCTTATTCCCAAACGGTGTGAATTAGAAAACAGAAACCTTTTGTAACTTAAAAAATCACATTTAAGGACTGGAAAAAGTGTCGGTTAAAATATTGTTTCACTTATTTATTTTATTAATGGTATTTTAAAAAATTAATGAATCATAAAAAAAATAATTAAGTATCACTTAAATCAGAAGATTGTCTGATTATATTATTATACGAACAATTCAATCACATTCTATTTGAATGGAATTAAATGATAGATTAATCTTATATATGATAAAGTAGTGTATTTTTTAATGCATAAGAATAAATAAATAAATTTAAATGGATAGATAAAACATGGTAATATATATATTTTGATCTATTTCAATCAACATTTATTTTTTAATTGTTTTCTAACATAATAATTTCTGGATTCATTTTGTGTGATAATTCAGTTTTTGTATTCTTTAGCCCTCTATAGCTAAAGGAAAGTGAAACCACACATTTCATTTATAATAATAAAGGTAATTACGACCTGATGATTCTACTTTGGCTCCATAAAATATCATTTTTCACATATTTTAAAAATCCATGTTGCAAATGTTAAACTGATCTGTTTTATAGACTTATATGACGGTTTATACATAATTTTTAATTTGAATAAATTCCAGTATTTTTTTTATAATTAGGTAACTTGTAATAGTTTATAATGGCTTTAAACACACATATGCATACAGACGTATAAATATAAACAGAGTGGTCATAAAAAACTTTGCCGATATATGGAGCTCTCGCGGCCAGTCCGCTCAACCGATCGAGGTGAAATTTCAGACATAGCTATTCAGAGGTATGAGCTGGAGATTCTGTGAACGGCAACAAAATGGCGTTCACGGTTACGGTTATAGTTACAGAAACTCAAAATTTTCCAGTGGCAACACATATATTTTTTCATCGCAAAATGCTCAGCGCATGCAAAAACCCTAAAGAGCGTTGAAACAGTACGTGTATCGCAAGAAACGGACATGTTTTGCACGCACAAAAACCGTTCTGCGAATCCTCCCCCCCATAGAAAAAAACACGATCGGGGGCGCAAGGAGGAAATTTTCATATCACGCAGAGTCAGTACACTAAACTTTGATTACAATACAGATCGGAGAAAATAAAACTTTTATTTTGATTACACATTTTTCACATGTGTGCCATCACCATGCATTATAAAATTGCTTGTGATGGCACCCATGTGGAAAAAGTGTAATCAAAATAAAAGTTTTAGTTTCTCCCATCTGTATTGTAATCAGAGATCGGCGTACTGACTCTATGTCATATGCAAATTTCCTCCTTCCGCCCCAATCGAGTTTTTTCTATGGGGGGGGGATTCCCAGAACGGTTTTTTATACGTGCATAACATGTCGGTTTCTTGCGATACACGTACGGTTCCAACGCTCTTTAGGGTTTTCGCATGCGCTGAGCATTTTGAGATGAAAAGGTATGGGTGTTGCAATTGGAAATTTCGAGTTCCGGTAACTATAACCGTAACCGTGAACGCCATTTTATTGTCATTCACAGAATCTCGAGCTCATACCTCTGAATAGCTATATTTGAAATTTCATTTCGATCGGTTGAGCGGACTGGCCGTTAGAGCTCCGTATATCGGCAAAGTTTTTTATGACCACCCTGTATATATATATATATATATATATATATATATTTGTACATATATACATATATATATATGTGTGTGTGTGTGTGTATATAATGAATAATTAATGGAATTATTAGTCTCTAGAAAGTCTTTAATTTGTATATATTAATCTGTAGGAAAAAAAAATACAGAACATGAATTTATTTGATTGAAAAAATTTCTTTAGAAAAAGTAGTCTTCACAATTTTTTAAAACTTGATATAAATGGAGTTTTCCAAAAAATTATATAACATAGAATTTGTAGAAAAAGTCTATACAGTTCTATGTAACATTTGTTGATAGATGTTTGTGTATTACACTACATGGCCAAAGTTGATCACCGTTGCAATTTCAGACGTTTTGTTAGATCCTAGAAAATTATTATTCTGAAACCCAGGTGTGTAAACAGATCCGTATGGGTAAAATATTTCGCGAATTTTTTTTCCTCTAAATCCCATAAGAAACCGTTAACAAATTGAAAAAGAACGAAAATCTTTTGGAACTAATGTAGCAAAATCGTTTATACTACATATTATGATAAACTGCCTTATTGTAATAAACTGTGTTAATTTTTATGAGGATAGTATGCATACTCGTAGAGAAATTAAGGTTTTATTAAAAAGGTCCAAAATTTTGCCAAGTTTCATGCTTATAATTTGCAGAGTCCTTAATAAAAAAAAAATTCTCTTTTGAGAAAATATGACAAACAACATTGTACATAATAATCTGTAATAACAATTAAAAATTCTAAACATGTATGAAAAATGGGCAGATTTATTAAATAATATTTCACTGCGCATGCTTGAACGCAATCAAAATATAATCTACATAATGTGTCAGATAAATGTATCGAGAAATTTTATGAAATGCTCATAAATATAGATTGACACTTCTGAAAATTATCATCGATAGAATAAAATCAAAATCCGTTATTCCCAAAGGGAAGCAAAAAGATGAGGGGCTCTATCCAAACACATTAGCACGTGCAATATAGTGTATGCTGTATTGACACTAATCATTTACTATATGGATACAGAGCCTCACCTTTTTGTTTCATTCTGAGAATAACAGATTTTTTTTTCATTTTTATTTAAGTTTATTCTAGTTTATTACAATTATTTTCAGAATTTTCAAGCTATGTTTTTGAGACTTTCAAAAAAGTTGCTCTTCATATTTGAGTAACACATTTTACAAATTATACCATAATTGCGTTCACGCATATGCAGTGAAACATTAAAAAAAAATTCATACAATTTTTATTATTTTATAATTTTGATTACAAGATATCTACAATGTTGTTTGTCATATTTTCTTAAAAAAACATTTTCTTATACTAAGAACTCTGCAAATTAGGAGTAAAAAATTCGCATTTTTTTTTAAATAAAAACCTTATTTTTTCTAACAGTGTACGTGCCATTATCATACAAATGAACACAATTCATTACAATAAAACACTTAATCTTAATCTGCAGTTTGAGTGCTTTTGCTACATTAGTTTTGACAGCGTTATCAAAAGGATTATCGTTCTTTTACGATTTTTGGTGGCCCCCTATGGGATTTCGGAAAAGGAAATATTCGCCTAAATATATCAAATGTACCATTCTGTTTAGATACCTGGAGTTTTAGAATAATTCCATGTATATTTTTCTAGATATTTAACAAAATGTCTAAAATTGCAGGTAGCCAGTCATATTTGGTCATGTAATGTAAGTCAAACACCTGTTCAAAATCTTTTCGAATGCTGCCTCATTCATTGTTGTCCGTTATGTACGTGTATTTAAAAAGGATTATTGACTTTTCATACAATCAATAGAAATGACTTGCTAAAAATAACCTTTTGTAAAATGTCGTATGTATTAAAAAATAAAAATGTTTATTTAATATTTTTCTGTGATTTTAATGTAGATTTTTACATAGCATTATGAACTTTTTAAAGTGAAAGTGTCCTGAAAAATTAATAGCTTAGTAAATTCTAAAAAAAAATATAAATTAAAATAAATATATTTTCAATAATTTTTTTGTATCAGACTGTATCGTCTCTAAGTAAATAAAATCATTTAAACTTACAAATATCTTGAGAAATAGTGGAATAAATAATTTTGTAATTCTGTTACGATTCAAAATTTAGGATTCGAAAATAATTTTAAAAATGTTGAATAAAACCAAAAGAAATCCCACGATTGTTTTGGAAGAAAAATTGAAAAACAGAAATTCATTTTTCATCACTTTAGCATTTGTAGCCCACATGGCAAGATATATACAAAAATACCTCGAAAAATAAACCGAATTCTAAAGCAGATTTATATAGCAGCACTTGAAGAAAAAAGAAAACGGATTTTAAAAGGGAAGTGCAGTTTCATGAAAAAATAATAATTTATCATTTTCCTTTCTGAAAGCGTAAGAAATGCGATTGCTTTAAACATAAAGTAAATCTTAGTAGACTTTTAAAGTATACTTTCTTAAATAATTCCATACGTATACATTTACACATATGTATATACTGACATAGATATGCATTTGCATATACAAATGCTTTTTGATTAATAATATCTTTGTATATATATATATATATATATATATATTACACTAACTTATGTGGCACAAAAATCACGATTATTTGTTAATTGTTTAATGGTAACATCCAAAGGAAACACATCTTGTGTATTACTATGCAAAAGTCCTTTGGTAAGATTTTTGCTGTGGTAAATTGGATTTATTTATGTTTCCTTCCTTCGCTGTAATTATGGAGCTTCAAAATAAGGTGTAATAACGTCAGGGGGGTAACATCGCCAAGTGCTAATATTATGCATAATTATGAAATAATCCGGTAAATGACAAACATGTGCTCTGCGCAGGAGGGTTTTGAGTCATATAAATCGCAAAAAACAGCTTAATGTTAATTTGTTCCATTTGTAAGGTCTTATTGCTTTTACAAGCAATTAAAATTAATGCTTGATCTAAAATTTGCGGGATAAGTTTTGTGATGTGAAGACTATATTTTTTATCCGGAAATACTGTGTTTATTACATAAATTTGTAGTGCATTTCATGTAATTTCAAAATGTTGTAGAAGATTTCAGTTATCTAATCGAGATAATTTGTAGTTTAAAATGTACTTCGCAATAAGAATACCGGGGTAATAACGCCAATCCTTTGCGTTGCTTCCCAACAGCGGCCGAATTACATCCGAAGGGGGTTTATTTATTAATACGGGTCAGTTTTATTATCATTGTTGAAATGGTCAGATTAACGGGGGGGACGGGATCCAATACCCAAACTAATCTCTCTCTCTTTTTAAAAAAATACTATTGTAAAATATAATTTTAGACTCTTTTAAATAAAACTATATCAAAATGTTTTCGATATTTTAATTCGAACATCTTCAAAATCAGGTTTCTATTAAATTTCCACTGGACTGTTCAATTGAGTTCTAAATTCAATTGTCCGCTTTCTCAGCGTTCGGTTTTTCAAAATTTTACAAATTTAACCTTTAACCGATGTGACAGAAATTGTAACGTAAATATTATGAAGCAGTTTGTGAAACCGCAAGATTGAAAGATGAATTAAACGCGGGAATAACTCATAGGATTGTGTTTTTGTACTAAACTTTTTATACAAGACTATTATACTTAATATTCACCTATTTAAAACTCTCTGGTGATAGTACTAAAGTTTCAAATGAAGCAAAATTTCAGTAGTGTTTGTAGTTAAACTGAAAATTACAAAATAAACTATAAAAATTAAAACAAACAGTGGTCTGTAAGACCGGTAACATTAGTTTACCCGTCAGTAGTCGCGTGTCGGTCTTTTCGCCGCCCGTATAACTTATCTTCTCCTAACTTGTATCACATTATAAATAGAACGGAGATCTACCATGTAGCTGACTTTGAAAGTTTCTCGACCACCTAAGTGAAGTTACAGGACACCTCTGTTTTTCTTTCAGGTACATTTTTATAAACATAGTTGAAATTGGCCAAAAAATCTACCTAACAGTCACTAATGTCAGTTCATTTTTACTTCTTCCAATTACTCTATATCTCATGAATAAAATGCATAATTTAAGAAAACTGCAAATTTATATCTTCATTGAAATGTTGAGCGCGACTAATGACGTTGTGAAAAAAGTCGCGACTACTCGCGGGTTAAAGGTTAAAAGGCGATCAATGATAAAAAATCATAGAATACTGTTCCTGAACCAAACTTTTTGTAAAGAATTAATTGCGATTAAATTTAATCTATTTAAATATTTTTAACTGTAGTACAAGGACTCCAAACGAAAGAGAATTTCTGTTGTTGCTATAGTTAAACTGGAAAATACAAGTTAAACTCTAAAATTAGGTGTGGGCAGTGTTCAGGATATTGCTAAAAGCAGTTAAAGGTTAATTTTGTTGTTAATATAGACAGAACGATGCATAACCACATGAATCATGTATAAAATTTAATAAGAGATCCCATTGGAATAATGTTTTTTATCAAAAATCTTATTTTTATGGGTTAAAAATTATTTAAAAGACTACTTTAATAGTATTAACAAAATATTTATTACATATAACTCTAATTATTATAAAATTTCACATGATTTAAATATTACATTATAAAAGGTTAAAACCATGCAATGTTTCTTATAATTATATTTAAGCGGGACTTTTAAGGAAAGAGAGGCGCAAGATGTTATATTCTGTTGAAGCTCCCGCTCAGTTCTTTTTCTTTCACTTTCACAAAAAGTTCAATATTTTCTATCGCATAGAATGAATACATGGGAATATGAATACTGATTCAAATGAACACAGTTAGAACCGGGCAATGTTTCTAATAATTCTATTTAAACGGTCCTTTTAAACAAAAGTATCTTAGAATCTGATATTCTTTTGTCTCCCCCCCCCACACACACACATACATACTTTTCTTTTTTGTACACTTTCGCAAAAAATTGAATGTTTTCAATAACTTAGAATGCAATTTGTCAATTTCTAGAGCTGTAGAGTGTGTATTTTTAGAATCGGGCAATCTACATGCCATTATTCCATCTTATTTTATAGTTTTGTTTGCATGGCGTTATTACCCATATAGGTGGGAAATAACTTCAAATAGCATTGGTCAAGAAATTACGCCATTACATTTTACGAATACATATCTGTGATTTTTTTTTAAATAGCTGTATCAAATCCTATATTTGTTTGAAAAATACAATCCAAAACTAAGACGTGAAAATTGGTAGAACCTTAACGTGGGCGTTATTACCCCAGGATAGCTTATAATTTTTTCTTTCTTTCTTTTTGCTTAAAAAAGTCATGAATTTTAAACTTTTCAGTTTCAAACTAAAGTTATGCATTATAAATGAAATGAGTGATAAGATTATCTAATTATATTTTAAATAATGAATGAAATACGAAAAAAGACCACTGGTACAATATTGGGCGATTTATTATCTGCGCCGAGCTAACATAAAAATACTGAGTTCTTGTATTATCAGAACAGGTGTCACATGTGCACCACAGTAGCGCTTTATTTTTCTGACACCAATTCGGCAAAATTTCCGTTTTCAAATACCAGTTACATATATATTTTCAAACTAATTTCTATAATTTTAAAAGGGAAATAATAATGTAAAAAAAAACTTAGCTAATAATTATAGAATAAAGCAATTTATATCATTTAAAAAAAGAAAATAAAAGCAAATAAACAGCTTATTAATAAGTAAATAACAGTAGCCATGTTACCATGTGAGGCACATATAATTGCCATTTTTTCGCAATCGCGCCAATGTGGTGAGCTTATGGCATCTGTGTCTATTTTTCTAGCAGAATATTCTAATTTGGCAAAAAATGAGCAATTGAAATAAATTATGAATTAAAGCAATATGATTTAATGCTTAGTATACATTCTAGGGAGACCAAACTGCTCTAAAAGGGCGGCTGGTTTGTAATAAAATTATAATACGAATCCAATTTTTCAAATTGAGAGACAAAAAAATATCCCGGATCGGGTATTTGAGCACAGAAATATCGACATATATTCTCAATTATTTTCCGTTTGACTACTAAATTGCCAACCAAAGGATCAGTTAATTTTCTTGAAAATCATATCAGATCTGACACGCATGCACCTCAACAGATTAAATCGCAGACCTGAAACTTCATAAAATTATTAATGCATCTACGAGTACTATACATAATAGTATTATAGATAGTCCCATTACCTGTGGTTTATCCTGTTGAAAAGTGCATGACAAAGCGGATATTTTTAACGTTTATTGAGAGAAATATGTCCTCTGAAGTCAGCCCAGGTATCTATAGAGAGAGCATCGACAATGTAACTCAAAGGTTCTTGGCTCACTTCCCGAATTGAGAATTCTTTCGCTTAAATGGAAAAATTGAATTCGTTTGTAATAAAATTTAAATGTTTTTAACTGCCTGAACTCTTCAATTCCCAGCGTTACCTGGGAAGACTGCTCCAACTTCGCGTGAAATTGACTGAATTTAACTTATGACATATGGCTTGTTGGATCGTTGTCAGAAAAAAAAATAATTGAGAGTCTTACTAATCGGCTTTGCTTCAATAGTGGTAGAATTTAAAAATAAGATATGCGTGGAACAAGAAAAAAAAGTAGTAAACTGTTGTCACATATAATTAAAAAGGGAAATTGAAGAGTTAAAAATCCGTTTCTTTACATCAGCTAAGTTCGTAATGTCCTGGTAACAAATGTATCTTACGTTATATTTTGAACTATTTTCATTAATTTTAGTAATATAACACACAAAAAATACTCAAAACGTAAAATTGACACGATTTGCTAATTAAAATTATTTAAAGCCCAATTTAGACGAATATTACCTAAATCTAATGTTGTTTCTAAAATTTTGGTAGTTTTATTTATTGCGGTAACTACCATTGCGGTAAAAGGGACGTATGTTATCATATAAAGTGTAATTTTCATTTTCATTTTTTAGTTGATTTTCATCCAAATTGACCCTTAGGTAGATTTCTTTGACAAATCATGTTAATTTCACATTTGAATATTTTTAAGTGTTATATTACTAAAATTACTGCAATAAATTGTTGTAAATGTAACTTAAGTTACCATGGAATGACCCGGTAATATAATTTTAAAAATATGTAAACAGTAAAAAAAAAATAAATAGAAAAATGTATAACTAGAAAAATATATTAATATAAGAAGTAAATTAAATTTAAATAATTATATAAAATGTTAGAAATTCTATAAAAAGTACATACTTCAATATACTTCCTAAGAACCAATTTTTACTTATTTATAACTGAAAAAAAACTGCCAACAAGTAATAATTCTTTAAGGTCAAAATTCATATTCTATTTTAAAATGTGAAATTATATATGTGAATGTTCATTTTAATTAAAAAGTAGAAATATCTATCTAAAGAAAATGCTTGTTAAACTTTGGCAGATATTATCACTTGTTTTCTGTGTATATTTTCAAAATAAATTGCCATAATACCGTATTTCATTATACAAAGTACAATATAGTTTACGACATTCATTCCATTAGAATTTTTTAGTGTGTATCTTTATTCAAATAAACGTATTAAAAGATGAATGAGAAATGTAGCTATTATAAGCAAAGAAGCATTTTATTTTGTTAATTATTTGTACTTAAAAATATTAGCATATGAAATTAGCACATAATTTGATATCGCTCAGCAACATGACGGAAAAGAACATTATTTTTCAAAACTTTAACGATTTCAATGCAATTGAATCAATATATTTTCTTCTAGTTCTTTCTTATGAAACCCTTAGGGTATTTTCTAATCCACATCGTGAATAAAAAGGAGATGTCTAGGTACTAGGGTTATTCAAGGTTAAATTCAAGTTCAGATAAAGATATTGATTACCCGTGTACTTTTATATTTAAGGAAAAACTTGCAACATGCAAATTTTTATCAAATTTTTCATAAAGGATTCATTCTTTATTTTATAGTCCACTTATTTCAATGACAATAAAGAGAAATCGATAGCTAGAGAGATCGGTATCTGCGGTCGTGATTCAGTACTAGCGTAGGAATATTTGATGTTGTCACATAAATGCTAAGCCTAATACTAGAAAATATGCGCCTAACTTCGGGATTTTTTTTTTTTTGGGGGGGGGGAGATGATTTTTTATGAAATGCTTGTGCTTTTAGTCAAAACAGGGAATAACACTATTAATTATTTTTAATTTTTAATAGAAGTTTAATTATTTTTTAAAAATTAGGCAATTTTTAATAACATTTTTGAAAAGAATTTTGCTTACTCCAAACATTCTATAACGATATCATATCAATATATTTAAGCTTTTTTTAAGTAATAGATTAATAAATATCTTACCTGTGTTTTGAAGCATAAGATTCGTAATACCTCTTAAATTAAATAGCATACTAAATTTTGTATCCAAAACATCATTTAAACAAAATTGCGTATTTTTCAATAAAAATAACTTTTAAATATATATATATAAACTTACAGGCTATTTTTTGCTTCACAGCATACCAATAGTGAATAGAAGCTCGTCAATAAAAGTTATTTCAATATCTTTAAAAAATTGTTAAGAAAGGATTTTTCTCGTAAAGTACATAATCAAGAACTCGGTTTTCCGGAAAATTTAAATTAAGATATTCATATAGCGCAAAAATATCGTATATAAATTTTGCAACTTTAAAAACTATGATTTATTACAAATTTTTAACTGATTTTTTATTAATTTTTGTAATTTGGGCAACATTTAATAAAATGTTAATAAATAATTGCGTTTATTCCAAACATTCTATGACGAAATCTACACTCAAGAGCCAAAACATTATGACCACCTGTCAATAACGAGTTGTTCCACCTTTGGCGCGTGACACAGCTTCAACCCGCCTTGGCATGGGTGCCACAAGTCCTTGGCAGATGGCTGGAGACGGATGGTACCAGATGTTTAAGCAACGGTCACGCAAATCCGAGATATTGCGAATTTGTGGTCTATGAACTCTGAGCTGCCGTCCTATGAAATCCCAAATGTGCTCTATCGGATTGAGATCCGGTGAGTTAGGCGGCCAGGACATTAACTGGAATTCTGCATCATGTTCCTGGAACCACTCCAACACAGTTTTAGCCATGTGACACGGGGAGTCGCCCTTTTGGAGCATTCCATTTCCGGTTGGAAAAATAGAGGCCTTGTAAGGATGCAACTGGTCCACACTGATGTTCAGATACCCTGTGGCATTCATGGTCTGCTCTATCACAACACTGGTTGCCAGAGACGCCCAAGAGAACATCCTCCAAAGCATAATACCGCCTCCACCGGCCTGTGTATGACCTACACTACATTGAGGGAGCAACTGTTCGCCTGGAAGAAGGCTTATACTGACACGGATATCGGTGTGATGAATCACAAACCGTGATTCATCTGATCAGGCAATTCTCTCCCACTGATCCGTGGACCAGTTGCGATGTTCCCGGGCCCAGCGCAGTCGCAGATGACGATGACTCTTGGTCAGCAAAGGCACACGAGTGGGACGTTTGCTGCGTAGCCCCACATCCAACAGTATCCGCTGAACAATGTGATCCGATACTATTCTACCTGGCCCTGCATTGTATTGGGCTGTCAGGTGAGCCACTGTCTGGCTCCGGTTTTGCTTCTCCATGCGAGACTGTCTCCGACGACCTTTTTCTTTGATAGCATGTGGATGTCCAACACCATGTCGTCTACTGCTGGTTCCATTAATCATTCACTTTGTATACGTACTAACAACTGTAGATCGCGAATAACCCTCGAGTCGTGCGGTTTCGGAAATACTTGTTCCGAGCCTTCGAGCCATTACAATCCGACCTCTATCAAAGTCGCTTAGATCTGCAGCCTTTCCCATCATACATAATAAGTGAAAGAATGATTCTTCAGACTCTCCAGTAGCAGTTAAATACAAATTCCACCAAATCACGTACCTTCCACGTCATCTAGGCGAGTTAATTGCAAATTGTAGGTGTGGTCATAATGTTTTGGCTCTTCAGTGTATTATGTTTAATAATAATATGATTATTATTACAGTAATAGATTCGAAATCATCTTGCCTGGGCCATGAAGTAAAAGATTTGCAATACGTGTACAAGTATATCAGATTTCGTATGTAAAATATGATTAAGATGATTAAAAGAAATGAAGTTTCTCGTAAATGTACAAATTCAAAAACGCAGTTTATCATAAAACGCATATTAAGATTTTCATACAGCGACAAAAATTATAGATAAAGCTTATAACTTTAAAATCCAACATATTTATAGCTGTTTATACATCTGTATATACCTTATCAATTTATTTGTGCATTAAAATTCATTGTTTACCTTTTCAGTGGCTCTTTAAATGGTCCCTTTTGGCTTCAGAAAAAAAATTCCGGTTTATATTTTTAGCCACATATTTTTCTTCTAGTTATCGCTGAACATAAAGACATTTTCTTTATTTATAACGAGTATTTTTACTTACGTCATGTTAAAAGTACTTTTTATCATTAGCATAAAAGGTTTGCTTTTTTGTAAATAATAAATACAAATATCGTCATACAATTAACTTTTAGTACACTCTGTAGAGCGTTCTTCAATTCAGTTCAACATACTTATCATAGCAATGTCTATGGGTTAGTCAAAAATCTAAATATTTATTATTGAATTTCATTTGGGAGTTTTTTACGATAATATATTATGTTTAAATGATAAAAAAATAGCAAAAGATATGCCTTTTAAATCCAATACTATTTTATAAATTTACCTAACATTCTTTATACTTTTCAATTCTTTATTATTATATTATATTAAATTACTATATTATCATGAAAATGTGATACATTCGCCTTCTTTTTATGCTCATACGTTTTATAAGTTTTCGTATTTGCTTATTACCATCATAAAATTTACTTCAAGCATTAAACTAGTTACAATAAGTGTTTGCGGTTTTTTTACATAAAAATTCTATATAGGTTCAAAATAATAAGTTAGTTTAATAATTTAAAGTATTTAGAATTTAAACATATAAAGACTATTTTAATATATTTTACATACCCATTTTATGTGATTAGCAGAATCTGAATAACAGATAGCATATATGTTTTTTTTTTTCAACAAATCCGTTCTCATTTTGTTATGGTTAAGTGTAATATCATCAAATTCATTTAGAATAGATCATTCTTATAAAAGGCAATTTTTCGAAAAATTAATAAAAAGCATGAGAATAAATACATTTAATTGTTTTTATTTTTTTATTTTAATAAATTATGAAGAAATGAATTTATGTATTAAACTAAGCCGCACACAAAAAGGAATCGCTACATGTTTTAGCATGATTGATCTCTTATCAGGCAAACTTTATTTTAATTCAATATTTAATCCTATAGGCATCTGGTCCATTGGTTTCCTGTTTTGGGAAATCATGTTTAAACTGTTGCAGATAAAATACCATTAGCTGAATTGTGTTTTGAAAATTATTTACAATGAATGGATACGAGATATGTTACACCATTGAACCGCAACTAATATATATATACATTGTGACTTAAAATCAAAGTGCAAGATAAAACATACATTCAAAGAGTTAATACACCATATTAATTATATATATTTATGATATCATAGGCAGTGTTAAATATAAGCAAAAATACCTCCTAAAAGATGTCCAAATTCCATCTTTTTTTTTTTAACTTTCAAAGTTATAATTATTTTCTTGTAAAAAAGATATTGTAGCTTTTGTATTTTTTCCTGATCGGTGCTAGCTACAGTGATCAATCACCAGATATGTCGCTAAAGTTTCTCAATAAAAAAAATGATTCTCGAGAAAAATGTATCATCTAAATTGAATAAAGTTAACTATTTAGCCAATTTTTTCCCATACATAATAAAAATGGCTTTTATTCTTTTAAATTTGTGCGGAAAACTGATATTTTAAATGGTAAATTTTTGTTAACTTTATATTAAAGGTTTTACATTGCGCATAATAAAAGTACATTTATTATTGTAATATTAGCACCGTCGATTTTAATTGAATTCCAGTAGATAAAAAATATAAATTGTTCAATTTGTTACTGATATTTATGAAATATGTGATGTTTTATTGTAAAAATATTATTTATTTATTTATTCATTTTCGTTCTTTTATGTAATCCAGTTTTATCTAATGAAAACGCAAACACTAGAAAAGCACAAAAAAGAAAACACATTAACTTCTTATACAGTAGAACATAAACTTTTGATCTAAATCATTAAATCGTGTTTGATTTATATTTTTTGTGACGTAAAAAACGAGCAATATTCTAATTATTATTCTGAATACTGTGCTTTCTGATCAAACAAATATTTCAATAATCAAATATCTGCGGGGTAAAGGAGGGATTGAAACTTTTTGAACATTTTGCCATATCTCAGTAGCCGTTTAAGGTAGAAGTTTGAAATTCTAGAAAATAAATCTAATAAAAAAGATCATTAAACACATATTTCAGCGATTTTAGAAATCCCCTCTAAGGAAGATAAAGTGGGTCGAAAAATTGAGAACATTTCACAATTTCTCGAAACTTTTTTTAGGAAACTTCATGTGATAACCCATCGGAAAAATTGCCAGGCCTTTATTATACTTTATAAATCTTTATGATCCATTATCTCGATCCCCCCCCCCCCCGTCCCTAGAGGGTCAATTTTCGAGCTCAGCTTCTAATTAAAATACGTCAAGATTTGATCTTATTTGAAGGTTAAGCCGAAGTGGAAGCTCTCCACAGACTTTTAAAAGATGAAGTGTATTTTTACACGAGTTAGTTAGAAGACAAAATCCGTTTCCCCTCCAGGTATTGAGCCATTTTTTTTTTCATGTGACATATCGCGCAGATTACTAAGCACTCGCTGCTGTTCCTATTAACTGAATTTACCCATGAACGGAGAGCAAATTTTCATTTCCTCATTACTATCCCATACAATTTCTAAATAATTAAAAAAAATATTTGCATAGCAAATTTCAACAATAAGGACCCTCACCACCATTTTCAACCAGTAAGTGGATACGTATTTCTGACAAAGATTAAAATTATTGCGGGCCTCGGCAACATTGGGCAGGCCTGCTAGTTTTTTATATATGATCAACAATGTATGGATATACTTCATTAAACTTGGATGTTCAATATTAAAATTATCATTTTCTAAATACAGACTGCCCAAATCATTTTAACTTTTAAGATGAATTATTTTCACGTAAAAGTATGAAATATAATGAAATCGGTTACATTTTTGATAATATTATGAATATTTTGGTAATATTATAAATATTTTGGCAATATTATAAATATTTTGGTAATATTATGAATATTTTTGAAACATAATGTAATCGGCGTAAACTAATGTGGCTTATTGCAAGATATTTGTTGTTTAACATAATATACAAATGATTTTTTTTTCGTTTACAGGAACACACAAAAGATTTGATACATACTTCATTTGAACTATTTTAGCAATAGTTGCCGAAAGTACAATCACATTTATCACACGGGTGTTTAAAAAGAATGTAGCACCATATCGTTTATTATAGTCTGTTTCTTTAATCGCAATGTATGCTATGCTCCTTATTTTATTCTCGAAATATGGCATTCATGTCTTTCAATACAAACGAAGAGAGAACTGACTAGTTTGCAAACAGATTAAAGAAAATCTGCAATACTCATATGCAGTGTGATTCATAAATATCGAAACAATAGGCTATTTCCTTAAATATTTCCCTTAAATCCATACTTCCAGTTACAAAATTTGATAATAAGCGGGCAAAGTATGATGACATATGTTGCAACCTTATTGGAGATCTATTTGAAAAAATACGAAAATTAAGTTTTTATACAGCTTCCGTACAGTTAAAATTCCAATTAGGAAAACTTTATTTATAAAGTTCTGAATTAAACACAAAAAATGTATCTTCATATCCGCAAAACTAACAAAGTTTTACCCTTTAAATAATTCATCAAATTTACGGGATTCGACACAAACTGAAGTGCGCGCAATTCAAGAAACAATGTTACTTTAACAGTTTAGTTGAATTTTTATGATGATTTACCGTATAATTTGCAAACAAAATCACATCCTAAAATTTCCCATAAAGTTTATAAAAGTTTCAGATGATTAAGTGTTTTTTTAAAGTGGGAAAATTTAAATTTATTATAACTCGAAACATTATTCAACGGATTTCATTTTTCTTTTACATTTAAATAAGGAGGAAAATATAGTTTTTGTTTTGTTTCAGTTTTTTCTAAATATTAATTTTAAAAATATCAAAAATATTTCTTGAAAAAATACTATAACTTTTCTTAAAAGATCATATTTTCAAAAGTAAATTTTTTTTAAAGTTGTCGAAACAAAATTAATGTAAAATAATAATAATAAAAAAACACGTTTCAAGTTTGATCCTTTTATTGATCCTAACTATTGTTCACTTTAATAATTTAGAGACGAAAAATAGTGGAAAAAACCATTAAACAGAAAAGGAATTTAAAATTTTAAACAACGATAGACTCTCCTAATAAAATGGTTAAATGCTTTTTAAGAAAATGCAAGCTAAAAGTAACTCCCTCCTATAGCTTGAATTTACCATTCTATTTAACTTCTGATATCCATCTACTTACTGTACTATTTAAAAGCCCGCTGTTATTTAAATCAGTGCTTTTTCTAACATGCGGTTTAAGAGCTTTTTCTTAATCTCAGCTCTCACAACATCAGACTTTTTATTAAAATAAATGTATAATGTGACCGAAAATATGTTTTCGTGACCAAAGTCTTTCTTCTATGTTATAAAGAAAATTATTAAAAATATATGAAAATGAATAGCTTTATAGAGAAATGTTTCATAAACACGCTGAAACAAGCACTGTTTAATTTCGAAGAATTGTTTTTAGAGCTATTTGACGTTATGTTGATTAAAAAATTCCCATGCTTTATAGGAAAGAATATACCTTTTTAATTTGACTGATTTTTTGGATTTTTATTCCATTTTTCAGCGCTTCTAGATGTTTTTTAATAGTTTAAAAAAAATTAATTTCTAAAATGTTTACAGTTGTTAAAACAGAGCGAAGAATAATATCTCCTCTCATTTAAAAATAAATTTACGTGTAACTATTAAATACAAACATAAATAAATAAATAAAACAAAGTAAAATAAAACATGAATTATGTGTGAACATGTTAAGAGCAGTGTAATTTTGAAAATTACATCATAAAAATTGTATTTACGCTTAAATATTACAAAAAAAGTAGACTTAAAAAAAATCACTATTTTTGTGTTCAATTAGTCAACGGAAGAAATTACGTCATTTTAAAATGAGCAGATTAACTGAATTTACATCTAGTTATGATAATTCCAAAGAGCTTAAATTTAACAAAATATTTACACCAGAGATTTATTTAATTTTCCGAGGTTTAAATTATTGTTAGCATTTTTAATCCAGCACAAATAATATTTCCTTTTAACAGCAAAACTATTTTCACGGTGAATATTTAAATCAGAAATAAAACTTCAAAAATACGTCAGATTTAAAGCAAAGTTTTAAAAAATCAATTTTAGATTTCTTGTTAGAATTTTCTTACAGCGTTGCTAAAAAAATTCAATTGTGTTTGTTTTATTCATTATAGATTAACTCATTTTAAATGTTTAACAGATCTTATTTAATCCTACATTAAAATAGTCCATCGATTTATAAATAAGTGGGTAAGTGTGATCGGTAATCGCACAGAGGGTTTCGATTAATCTCTCCTTTAAAACACATTTTTTCATTAAATTAATAAATGAAAAACGGTTTTTTCGGTGCAATTTCGGGGTTTCTTTGCCAGTCAAGCCAACCAGAGCAGAATATTAACAGAATCTTCCCTAAATATTGCCTTGATCTACAGAAAATGTCTGTGCCTTGATCGCATACATTTGTTGATTTCTCTATCAGAAACTGCAGATTTAGTGAAGGTATGGAAGTAAATAAAATTATGAATAGAAGTAAAATATTGCAAAGCTTAGCATATATTTAAGGGAGACCAAACTGATCATCAGAGGCGGCTCTTAATTTAAATGGATAATAATTTAATAAATAAAAAAATATTTCATTTCACATGTCAAAATAGATGATTAAATATGATTTAATGTTATGAATGAAACAAATAAGCACGTTTTTACGTGATCTATTTAATCCATTAATTTATGTTACATGCATAATAATTTTATTTAAACTTGCGTAAAACAATTAGAAGAAATGAAATTTCAATTTTGAAAGTTAAGCTATTACAAATTTTTAAGTTCTAAGTAGCGCACATTTTCAATTTTTACACCATCGTGTAAGGTAAAGTGCCCTATTATCATTCCCCAGTTACTTTTAGGCCCCTGGAAGTTTTAATTTTCAGTAAAAACCTACCAAATTTGAATTTTGTATAGACTAACTATTCACACATATAGAAACATGGTTAAATGTTGTACAAAAAAACTTTAACTATACGAAAAATTTCTTTTTCAAAAGTATCTCAATATAACAAAAAAGGAAAAAAGTGTCCCAATTTCGTCCCCCTGAAAAAAATCCAAAAAGCCAAGGATTAACTTATAACTATATTAAAATTTACTACAAAATAAATAATTAACTTAATTTTCCTTAACTTCAGGTACAAAGAAATGTACTATTAATCCTAGTAGTAAATAACAATATCAATAATGCCATAAAAAATTATCCATCCAAGTTGAGGAACATATAATTATGTAAGTGTTTTTGTCTCCTGAGCATGTTTCGTCTGACCATGAGCAGCTCTGAAGGCACTGAACCCATTGTTCCCCATGTTTATCATGCGAAAAACGCTTTAAGCATGTAACACTTTGCATCATTGTCGTCATCGTTGCTTATTATCATAATTAGGAATTTCAACTGAAGAATCACTTTCGTCATCAATGATGTTAGGTAGGTTATGTTTGGATTTTTTACATGGTGGATTTTTTTCACTTTCCTTTGAGAGTGGTAGTTGTAAGTAGTTTTTTATTTATTTATTTATTTATTTTTTTAGCTGAGCGTTTTTTCTTCGCCTGGGAATTTTTCACTTTGTTTTTATGCGGAAATCTAGTGATAAATGTTCCTGAACCTCTTTAGGCAGACGTTGCTGGTGGTAAATTGCAGGCACATTATTTATCAGGATTTGACAGCGCTGAAAATCGTTCCTAATTTTGTCCCGGTGCGAAAATAAGAATTGAAAGGGAAACGAAATTGAAATAACGGGACTTCCCAATATAGCGATACTTCAGTTCTTGCAAAATAAACTGAACATTGTAAAACTAACTTTATGGCACTGTTAATATCTTACCTACATGGAATACATGCAATGAATAAGAAATAAATACTTAGGGTAAAGTAAATATCGTTCTACAAATGACGTAGCGACAACTTAGATCTTCTGAAAATAGGAAATCCGACAGTAATAATACACGAATTCGTCGAGGCGAGTGAAATTTTCACTTCTCGGGTCCTCTTAATCTCCGTTCGTTTTGCCTTGTGGGATCAGTGGCGCCACTTTTAGCGGAGCGGAGAAATGAATGGGGGCAAAATAAGGGCACTTTACCTTAGAGAAAAAAAATTACTTTTAACTGGACTTTTTTTAACAGCTGTACCTCAATTTATTTTTGAAATATTAATTTTTTTGTAGTTCGTAATACCAATTTTGTGATTGTGGCAACAGAAGTATTCCATCTCTTTTTAAAGTGAAGGGTAAAAAATGAAATAATTTTTATATCTATTTAAACTTGCGTGGCAACAATTAGAAGAGAAAAAACAACAACAAAATAAATTCTGGATTTTAAAAAAATACTATTTATATTAAAATAATAGTATTTTACAAAATTTTATGATTTGTTGTATGACAAGAGGTATTTAGCTGTAAGTACACAAATTTGAACTGTTTAGCATATATGGTTTTTGTGTACGGACTCTCTGACTGACAGACAGAGTACAAAGACGAATAGATGAACGAAACCATAACAACAGCTAAATAATCCTTAATACCTTCCAAACAATCGGAAATGGATGGAAACCCTTTTACAAGGCGATCACAACAAGGTTTTTAGTTATTATTTAGTTCTCCCAATTTTTCGTAATGAGATCAATTTAGTCTGAGGTGTCTGAACATGGTTTGGCGAGCATATCTCGTAGAAGACAAAAACCCTAGTGTGAAAATTTTAGAAAAAATAATTAAGTTATTAGAGTGTAAATCTTTATTTATATTTATTTGTTTTCCTCCGAAAAAATATTAAATTGACTTTTCATGAAATTTTGGTTAACAATTTTGTTATTCTGTAATATATAATTAGAAATGAACATCAATATTTGAAATTATTTTATAATGCCATTCTGAATTAGAATTAGCATGTATATGTTTTAATGTAATAGCTTAACTTCCTTTTCAGCTACTTTTTTTCTTTTGAAGAAAAGTATTTTAACTTATGAACCATAAAAGATTTCTAGAATAACAGTTAGTGATATTGTTAATGCCACAGTATCACATTTCTTGATTCATTACTGTTCATTATTCATTCTTGAAATAGTGAATGTTAAGTACTATTTATTCATGGCAGACAGTTATGTAACATTGTCTTAATGAAAATTTCGAACTGCAAACAATGCTATCTTCTAAAATACGAAAACATTCTAATACTCTCTTAGTGTGTAATAAACATAATTCAAGTTGTAAGATATATGCAACGATTTGTAAGTAAATTATCAAAGAATTGCATATTGTTATGCATATTTTGATGTATGCATGCTTGCAACTATTTTTAATTATTTTTAACATTTTCCAAAGTAGTTGAAATATGTTTATGACTATGTTATATATATTTGTCTCACTGTTTGACCATCTGGCGGAGCTCTCTTATAAATGTACGCGGAACACCTTAATTTTATGTATGTTATAAAACTTTACTGAAGCATTATTGCGATTGAAATTAAATTATGCAACATAAGTTTTTAATATAAAAAGACGCATTTAAGTAATCCTTTCCATTGCAGTTGACAGAAAAAATCGTTTCAAGAATATCTAAAAGATGTTACACCATTTCAAACTCAATTAAACTAAAATGAATTTATGAAGCGCACTAAAATACGGATTGTGTAAATCATAAGCAGAAATATTAATACTGTGTATTATCATTATATTGTGTGCATACTGTGTAATATAGTAATTTAGTGTAGTTTATTATTCATTTACAGGTCCACATAAAATGATTCCGTTACATAATAGTCTAAGGAGAAAAAAAATTTGATTTTTTTAAAAATTGCAATACTATTTTTGAAATACAATGAAAGCGGTGTAAATTAAGGAGACTTATTGCAAGATATTTTTTGTTTAATATAATGTACGAATCATTTTTGTTCGTTTACAGGAACACACAAAAGATTTTATGCAGTACTTCATTTGAAGTGTTTAAGCGATAGTCGCCGGAAGTAAGATATCATTTATCATACGAATGTTTAACTAAGTTTTTGCTTATTTTATTCATCATATACAGGGATATGCAAAACGAATGTGTAAGCATTGCGAAGTATCAGCTTGAATGATTAAACGGCGGATTCAATTTAATTATGTATTCTTAAGTTGAAGAATATTCAATATACGAAGAGTTGTTGATATATTATAATAAAACATATACAGTGTCACTGGATACATATCTTGATTGGGATGATAATGCGTGCAAATTTGGTTTCAGTAGATTGAAACATGTTTATCCTAAATTCAATTTTAGCTTAATATGTAACATACAAATATATGCTCGGTAAAATACAGGGCTGAACAAAAGAATTCAAATGTATTTCTTTATATCTATAGCATCTGCTGCAATGTTAGTTTATAGTCTATTGTGCATTTTAATACTAATCTAAATTTTAGTATGTTATGTAGAATAAATGCACGATAAAATATACGATTAATCCTTCAAATTAAATAAATGGCTAGAAAAAAAATCTGCCAAAGAACTTTAATTGACAAAATTTAGTTTTAATAGGTATTAAGGATTTTCTGATATATTTACTTAGATGTTTTTTCCAACCTTATTAAACAGCGAATTTTCATCAAAAATTTCTGAAAGTGTTTCATCATTAAAAAGTGTTTCATCATCTATGCTAGAAGTATCATTTTTCATTATTGTTTGTAATGCAGCTGTGATTATTTTCAAGGAATTAAGTTTTATTAGAATAAAATAACAAGAAAAATTTCAGGCAAATTTAATTTTACATATTCCGAAACACAACTCTTATATTAGAGAGTTAAATCTCAATAAGAATATGGATCTATTTGCTAAACTCAGATAAGAAATATAAAAATTAATGGCCTACTTTAAAAAAATAAGGCTATGTATACGTTTGAAGATAAGAGATATTTAAGGATCACATAGAATACTTAATGACATATTTCAATAATTCCAAATACATTAAGATTAACTATTCACTATTGAAAGTGAATTCCATGAAGCAATTATTTATTCTTTCTAGACTGTCATGTAAAATGCATTAACGAAAATTTACAGTTGTATACTTAGTCATCATCTAATTTTCAGAACTATACTACTGTTATTTTCTTGATATGATATTTTTAGAATTTCTTAAACAGACGGAAATGATAATTGCATACGATACTTTAATTCTTTTTAATTCAGAAGCTTAATTAACAAACAGAATAGAATAGCAACATGACTTTTAATCAAACTTGCTTCATATTTTTGTCATGAAATAGCCTTCATATTCGACACAATACTTAAATAATGGAATTTATTCTCTAAAGCTATTCTCTAAATCTATATCTAAAGATATTTATTCTCTAAAGCTTCTGAACGAGTATAGTATTGTTATCAGAACTCATATTGCTTATTTAGAAAAGTTCATTATGTAATCCCTGTAAATGAAATAATAGTTAATCACCCATTATAAAAGGTTCCGTGTGAAATAAAATATTACTAAAGAGTCAAATAATGTCATTCGAAAAAAAATCACCCCATAAATATAAAATATTTTATTCTGATCGGATCAATATGATGTCGTATAGATCTTTTATTTTTGCCCGAAGCAGATAAAACATCTTCTATTTATTTAAATAATCGGTTTAAATTCAGAAAAAAAAAACATTTCTTAAAATCACGTCCTTTTAAAAAATTATAATAAATATTTTAAGTATGCAAATAGACTCGTGTTTCATAAACCAGACACTGATGCACTAAAATTAGACATTGAATAATATCACATGATATACGAAGTAGAAATGGCCGTAATCGTTTTGAAATTCACTGAAGACTCTCATCAGTACTAAAAACTATCGACTGCCTTAGCTGACATGTATAACTTATAATTGGAACACATATCCAACGTACATATGCTGGATTGAACGTCACAGCACATTTTTTGGCAGCGGAATTTTTCGGTCCCTGGACATTTCGGCCCCTTCATTTCCTAGTCATTTCAGTCCTCTGCCATTTTGATCCTTGCAGTTGTTTTTTGAAGCTGAATATTGTTGAATATTGTTAAATAAAAAATAATTTTCAGAGTTTATATTGATTTTTATAATTGTATAAAATTAATAACTATTCAAAAATATTTCAGCTATTAAATATTTATCAAACTAATTTAAGAAGCGGTGATAGTACACATTGAATAAAACAATTTTCATCAAATAATGAATGATCGAAAATAAAACGCAAAACTTCTACATGGTGTCGAAAAAATGTTGTTACTCTCTTAAAAGGTCATCCAAAATATAACTCAATTTGAGCCGAAATTCGCTCATCTCACGTTTTGAAAGGCAGCTTCTCATAAAGAGTTGAAACAACTCAAGTAGTGAGTTGTTTTTAAGCACGTTAAATCAAGATGAGTTATTTAAATAAGCAGTCTAAATCAAAATGAGTAAAGCATTTAAAAAACAACTCATTCACAATTCAATAAATTACAGCTCTTTCCTTAGAATTTAAATCCACTCTTTCGTTTTAAGAGTGTATGCAAAGCAAAAACAAACAAATAACGGTTAAGTGAAAAAAGCAAGTTTTTAAACTATTCTACGTATAATCGTTTAGCCTCTGAACAATTTGCATTTGCAGATCCGTAGATACAATGCATTTCAGGCTTTTTCTATTAGTATAAGGCAGCATCCTTCGGTACATTCCTACCTCGATTGATACGTTGCATAACACGGATCAGAAACTTTCATGCACTGTAAAAAAATCCGTTGAATGCGCGGCAAAAACTGTTGGCAACAATGCTGCTGGCAACATTTAGTTTTTGCCGAAAATTTAACGGATTTTTTACACGGTGTGTATAATTTGAGATGAAATTTAGCATACGCGTTCTTCCTCTTTCCTATATAACATGTGCATGCTATTGGGTGTCATCTTTTATAACTTGCAACAGGAATGGAGCTTTAGCATTTTCATGGACCAAGTTTCCGAATGCACCCGCACATTAGTATTTTATTCCCGACCATGGATTCTTTGTTGAAAGTTGTTTGTTTGGATGTGTACTATCACTTCTTTAAGTTCTGCCCATTTTTTTCAACACCCTGAATAAAAGTTGTTACAGTATAAATTCAAGTACATATTAATTTTAAATTTCGCTTATTATAATGCTATTTTCTTCATAAGAATGCACAAAAATTAAAAGGATTTTGCGGATGAAAATGTTTTTATTTATTTATTAGTTTATAATATTGTAGGTGATCCCTTTCCGTGATCTAATATTGTTAAAAATTAGTTTTACGAATTTATGCAATGTAGCATTATTATTGTTATTATTATTTATTGATAATTACTTACAATTTAAATTTTTGACTGATTTTTCTAATAAATACTAAAAAAAAATTCACAACAATAAATAAAAAAAAATTAATAAAAAATGCAATTGATGAATAAACATAATTGATGAGTAAACATAAAAATATTTAGTCATTTTAGTATAGAAATTAAATTTATATTTTATTATTTAATGTATTATAAATATCTTAAAACAATGTTATTTCGTTTTAAAACTCGACGCTAGTCACTGAAACAAACCTGGATAATAATGTTAAGTCTATGGGGACGTTCTTTTCAAATATCTGGCTCATATTTTAATATTTTTACGCGATTTTTTTCCATGGAACAACTGAAGGTGATTTACAACCAGGGTTGTCAAAAACCCGGTTTTTTGTACAAAAACCCAACCCACCCGGGTTTTTCTGGGTATTTTTGGGGTTTTCTGGGTATTTGTGAGCTTTTCCGGGTTTTTGTGGGTTTTAGTTTTTTTTTCTGCACATTTGTATGTTTAATAATACATGTGTGCACTCATTTAAAAATGTACTTATTAAGTTGCATTTTTTAATTACATCTGATCTGTTTAATATTATTTATAATATCAGATAATAAATTTATTCTGATAAATTTATTCTTATTCTAAGATTATTCTGATAGATAATAAATTTATTCTGATATTATACTTATTCTGATATTAGTATTAATACTAATATCAGAATAAGTTTATTAATTGATATAAAATAATTTTCATACTATTAATAACTCATGTTAATTATTATTAATACTATTATTTATACTATTATTGTTTATTATTAATACTTATAATAATGGTGCTATTACAATTAACTTAATACTATTATAAGTGATAAAAGTGATTTCTTATCACTTTTAAATATATTTTAGTTATCACAAGAATAATTAATTTTATTTTTGTAGTAACCATAATAATAAAAATGTTATAATAATTAATAACTCTGATAATTAAACTAGCTGCCTGCTAGCGGGGCTTGTCTTTTTATACGTAAATCTCGAAGCAAACAAACTTCGAACTGGATCTCCGCTGCCTATGACACTGCATAAAAGGGCGAAAGCATGCACTACCCTTCTTTTAAACAAACCTTTAATTTAGATACACATCTCAAATTGTATCGCCGCTGCCTACAACACCATGTAGAGGATACTGCGCATGCACCGAAGGATTCTTCTTTTTAAATAAATCTGTAATTGATATGCAAATGTTGTGCCGAACATATCTCAAACTAGGTTCAGGCTGCATACAGCACTGTATAGCAGACATACTGCGTACACACTGCCAGGTAGTACGCTATATTCTTAACAAAAATATATTTGAACAAAACTCTGTTAAACAAGCTTTCTGTAGATATATAAGTCAATGGAGTGGAATTTTAAGGCAAGAAATTAAGATTTTTTGAGAAATTATTACAGAAAATAGCAGTATTTGAGACAGCATTCTTTTTTATAAATTTTTATTGTATATTATAAGCTAATCTATCTTAAAGTTCGAAATAGATCAAACAAGAATTTAAGATTTTTACAAAAATTAATAATAAAAAATAGTGGTATTTGAGAGAAGGAGTGATTGAATTTAAAAAAGCAGCGAACAATTATGTGTTCAACTCTTGATGAGCTGCAAAAATAAACAACCACACTGTCATGTTCTTTTAAAATTTGGAGAAATTTGATGGAATCAGAAGAATTGAAATAACACAAGGAAATTATGCTGAAATGCTACAAACAGATCATCGGGACCGAGCATTTTTTAGTTAATATAATGGATGCAAGTTTAGATAGGAAAGGCTTAATTTAACAAAAGAGGAAGAAACTGATGAATAGATAATGCAGTATCATTCAGAGTGCTTACCTGTGATATTGGCATTTAAAATTAATGACAGGCTATTTTCCTAAATCACTTTTCTCAGAAATTATTATGTCACAATTCTCAGCTTCAAAATGGTGGGAAAGTCTTAAAAGAAAAATACAGTAAAAGAAAAAAAAAAGTTAGATTCTCATTTTTGTAGTATCCAATCTCTGCGTTCTGTTCCATCTAGCTCTGCTTTCATCAAGAGGATTTTCTCTACATTTGGATTCATATAGCCTAAGTCACAGAACAGACTAGTCTCAGAGCAGTGTGAAAAATTAGTAAAAAATTATAAGTATTACCATAAAAATTAAAGTGAATGTGATTTTGATTGGTAAACTATAAAAAAGATCAATTATAATTATTTTGTATTACATTGCATAACTTATTTGAAATATATTTTTATAAATTAAATAAATATTCTGAAATAAACTATCACCTGATTACAGCATATATTTTTATAGAATAAATAAATATTCTAAAATAAATTAACACTTGATTGCCTCAAATATGACTGTCTTTTTTAATGTGATTTTGTAAAAGAAACCACCTAGGTTTTGGGCTTAAAAGGAAAATTTGTATTATACTATTAGTGGGATTTGCAGATTCAGAGATGATTTTTATCAAAAACCCAGGTGGGTTTTTGTTGGTGGACCCACCCAGAAAGACCCACCCGGGTGAGTTTTTCTGGGCTGGGCCTATTTTGTCAACCCTGTTTACAACTGGGCTACTTCGTACTTTTTCGATTTTGGTTATATATTTTTCATATTATCATAGCTTCAATTTCAGAACCGGTTCTAACCGCTTGCGAAAGTTTAATTTTAAAAAAAATCTCAAAATACATTGAAAACGTAAAAGTTATCCCGGTTGTAAATCGTCATCAGATATATTATCCAAAAAGCCATGTAAAAGTATTAAAATTTGAGCGAGATATTTGAAAATAACGCCCCAAAAGACTTAACATTATCAACCAGGTCTTTTACAGTGGCAAGTGTGGGGACTTAACACTTCCAATGAGTGTGTAAAATCTTTAACGTGACTTAACTATTTGCCTATATAAGTCTTAGTTAAATACCAGATAAAAGGCCGCCGAATCTCGCTCCTCCACGATAGTGGAGAAGCTGGGGTCTTCCCATTGACCATGTTACCCATACCTTGAGATAAGATGCCGAAATATTAGGTGAGATGCAAAACAAAATTTTCGATGCTTCCTATAATATTTTTAAAATAAAATATGTTTTAAATCATAAGAAATGTGCAAACTTCAGCAACAAATCAACGAATAACAACTAAAATCAAGAGGAGATTTTTAAAACAATTAAATATAAAACAACCACATATTTACCGAATTTACCCGATAGCAAATTAACAATCTTTTATTAATATTCAAATTTTCATTGCTAAAATATGAATTAAAACTTGAAAAAAATTATTGGTATGACTAGCAGGAAATATAAGCATGGAAAAACAATACGCATCTAATATTAAATAGAAAAACCACAGTCCTTACAAAATTATACCAATAAGAAAAAAATCAAACGTATTTTAGGGACAGTAAAATAATTTCCCCTCATATAATATGTACTATAAACATACAATACTGTAATGTTTTAATTAAAAACTTTAAGCAATTACAATTAGTTTTTAACCTAATTGAAAAGTTTAAAAATCACGGTATTACTTTAGAACACGTTGTCCTTACAGACAACGATATCCATAAAAAATGGAATTCTACTCAGTACGACAATTCAAGCATATCCAACAACCGAATTTAGTTCATCTTAAATTGTTGTGAACGTTATAATCATTTTCCAAGCAAATGAAGAAGAAAAATTTCAAGTAAGAAATCTTAATGCATCCTTCCAAATAGATTTAGAATTTCTAATAGATCTTATAAGCAATAAATTACTTTATATTATACATAAACCTTAAAAAAAGGATTTATTTATTACACAAGCTAAAATATTCTTTGAAAATATTATGCTATTTACTATGGTTATAAAAGAAATCCAAATGCATTACAAATGGTATTTTTAAACTTTCAAGTATGCAAGAAAATATTTTTAGAAATGAGAATTTGAATTTACAGAAAAAAAAAAAATCTATTGGTGGTAATACGTACTATTTACAAATACAAAAAAGGATAATTTTTTTTACAGATTATTTACATAAATGTTGAAAAAATGCATTTTAGTTAAAAAAGAAAGCGCATAATGAAATTGATCAAAATTTAACAGATTATTGTAATGACGACAACGGAGGTTTGTATAAATATATTAAAACTGTTGATCCTACTTTGCATAACTAAAAAAGTATGGAATTCTTTTAAAGATATTTGACATCATATTTTTAATGTTGCAGAAATTAACACACAAATTTCCAGTATTTCTTATTATTTCATCTGAATATATTTGTTTCAGAAAATAACCTCTAATTTTACTTACGCTCATAATTAAGGTAGCACCTATAGTTGTCGTCCGTTCGTCCGTGTCCGTGTATATCAACGCAAAAACTACCCAACCGAATCGTTTAAAATTTAAAATGTATAATAATTGCATAATTTTTTCGAGTCATTTCAAATTTTATGAAAAGTGGATGTATAGTTAAAGTATACGGAAAATCAAAATTATTCCGTTACATTACGATCGATGGGAATTTTTTTAAAGCGTTTTAATGGTGTTACACTCCTTCAAACATAATAAAGTTGATATGCATCTATCAAGTATATCTATAACATGCATTCTATCCACTCTGTAGGGCAACGAATATTTGTTATTCATTTACAGAATCACACGAAATTCTTTTGTTACATAGAATAAATTTATTTCATTCAATATTACATTTATTTCATTTATTACTTACAGAGGGAACACCGCTTGGGGCGAATTTTAATTGCATTAAACTATTTTAAATTTTACGGAATTTATATTCTTTTCTGAGGCTTCCTAGAACATTCCTGTATAATAGAAAGCAAATAGTATTTACAGGGGCACACAAACGTTTTTGGCTACTATACTGCATCTGAAATACCACATACTGTTACACCGAGATCTGAATATTTTTTTAACTTCGTTATAGTACGAACGCACCTCATTTTCTACTCTTGACGTGCAATTTTCCATTTGTTAAATGCAAAGTGTTGAACGATGATTTCATACTTGTCTGCATGACAATGTAAAACAAATTATGCAAATTACTTGAACTATTTTTTATTAAACACTGTAAGAGAAACGAAATTATAATAGTATTTAATTATAAGGCTTGGGGACGGGAATTTCAAAACTAGTTTCATTCATAAAATCAAATGGCGTCATTTTTTTTAAAGAATTTACATTTCCAGAAATAGTTAAAACCTTTTAAGATTTCGCTCATTTGACGAAATCCTATTCGTCTCTGTCTTCTATCTGTCTGCCCGTTCACAAAAACTGTATAAATCAGAGACTTCAAATTTTGCGTATTTGGAGTTGTATACCTCGCGTTACACGACAAATCTTAAAATTTTGAAAAACTCTATTATTATTTAAAATGTTTTTTTTCTATATCAACCGTTCATTTCTCAATTCAAATTTTAAAAGAGAACCCTAATTTCAACGTCTTTCGTGCAGATTTCCTAGCTTGGCGGTAGAGCATGTCGCCAGTAAACAGAAGGCTTTCGAGCTACAGTGTTTTTAGCTGAAATTTTCATATTAAGATTTATTTAATTAAACGGAATTGTTTGCCAATTTAAGGCTTTATATTATTGTGGATTCATTTATATGGCATTCAAATTATTTTTGAAATTTAATTTTCTTTCTATTTTAAAAACTATCACAATTTATTAATGATTCTGTGTTTTAAACTTAGTTTATTATTATTATTATTATTTTAGAAATTTACAATTTTACTTAAACATTTTTTATTTATTTATTTTTTTTTTTTTGGATTTTCAAAAAATTTGGAATTTTGGATTTGATTTAATTAATTTACTTCTATCATCTACGCAAGAGTTTATTAATTATAAATTAATAATTTGAATTTTTTGATTAAAGGATAAGTTGTTACGAAAGAAATATTAAACGAAATCCTCTGCGCGATCTGCTATAACACTTAACAATTTTTTGTTGATTATATTTATTTCTGTTTTCGACGCAGGCTTCCCAATAGAATTGATTTATATAGAAAACTCATTTTTTTAAATTTTGGATAAGACGCCGTTTCAAATTTACGCTCTCGCTTATACTGTCATTATTACGTGGAATTATTAATGACATTGATTTAAAAACAAAATCGTGGTAAATATAAAGGATTATACAATTATTACGACACCAGTCACAAAAGAATCAAAGAAACTAAAAAAGCCTTATATATGATACCCATCTGCATTAATATCTATTTGGTAGTGCGAAATCTTTCTCCACTCTTCCCTATAGCTTGCGCAATAGTATTATAAAATATTGCATCAAAATTGACCTTTTATGTTTTGCTAAATTTAGTTTAATATGGCCAAAATATATTTAATTTTACTAAAAAAGTATCTGTTAATTTCGCGTAAATGCATCCGAACTCTTGCCGTATCATTCCTACAATCTAGAATGTAAACAAACATACACACAATATTGGTTCTTCCACAAAAATATTACATTTGCTAGAAACAGTACCAAAATATTCAGTCTCAATATAAACTAAATAATCAGTATTGTTTTGCCACATAGTAATAAGTTCCTGTTCACATATTACAACCTTTAAGTTATATATATTTTTTAATTCAGACATAAATTTTTAACTAAAGCTTCACATTTCTTTTTATTACGAAATTTTTTTAAGTTCTTTTTAAATAAATGCATAAATATACTCTGATAATGCTTTATAATACTTCAAAAAATACGAAATTTATAATATACATAAGTCAACGCGTATATAAGTAATTTAATGCACGGAATTTCAGCACAAACGCGAAATGAGTTTTGCGCATTAATTTAAAGGGTGTTCCACACTAGCGCTTATCAGATAATGAAATATGCGTCTAATATAATTGTGGATTATTAAGCATGAAATGTAGACATACTTCAAGATAGCTGTATGACAGGAAAATGTAATCACCATTAATAAAGATAATGTAAATAGTTTATGGATAAAGTATATGTTTCCTTCAATGCTTTGGTAAATATAATAATTTGGAGGATCATATTACGGAAAAAAGATTTATTTCAATATTATGATTTAACATTTGAAGTTAAAGTATGCAGCTAAATAAGTAAGGCAGTGAGATTATATATAACTTGCACATATTAAACCCGATGGTAAAATAAAATATTTTTAAGAAATTTAATTAAACTTAGTTAAATTCAAACCTAAAGCATGTGTAAACTTATTTATGAAATGCACTACAATTCCAAAAATGAAACTTAAACACATGTCTTAGTATTTTTTTAAAATATAGTAATGCTCCATCACGGAATTGCGAATATTACTTAATTATCATTTCGAACCATTGTATAAATTGTCAGACTACCCATAAATTATATAAATTAGCATAATATTTATTTTAAATATTGAAAGAACAGATGAATTAGAAAATGGTTATTAAAAATACAAATAAAATACGAAAAAACACGCTTTTGATGTCAAGTTAATTTAATATTTACAATAAATCTTTATTAAAATTTAATCTTATAGTTTGGTGCTAAACTTTTGGTTGATGAATTAAACAAGTAGTAGTGAATTGAGTAAACTAAAATCCTTATAACTCCAAAAAAATTTTTTTAATAATATATACTAACAGACTTTGCGTTATATGAAGCGTCTCATATTCAATTAAAATACATGTTTAAATTAAAATTTCAATGAAATGCAGGGTCATGAAAATAGGAAGAGTGTAAAATATGATTACAAATATCTAGGCAAATAAAATTATGTGACTGACATTATTTATGCAAAATTTCTCTTTTATATGCATACCTTAAAAAAAATTAAAACTATTTATTTGCCTTTCACTAGAGCAAACATTTCGAGAATCCGAAAAAATATTTCCAAATAATCGAGGTTACTGATATTCAGTGGAATTTGTTACATTATTACATAATAAAAAAAAAAAACAAATTTCAAGTCTCTATCTCAGTTCGTTTGGGAGATAGAGCGTTTACAGACAGACAAACACACAGACAGACGGACATCAGGCCGAAAAACAAACAGACAAGCGGTTTTTTTTTTTTTTTTTTTTTTTAAATCTCCCGTGTTTGAAACATTAAGTTTGATTTTTTTTCGATTTTTAATTTTTTTTCTATTGATGGGTACCTATGATGGGTAAGTAAAAATTTATTGCAATTTGTCAACATAGCATAGTTTTAAATGATCTTTTATTTTTTTTTTTTATTGTAAAGATTAGAATCAAAATCCTTCATCAGTCAGAATGCAAAGTGGGTCTTACAGGTTCGGCTATTAGAAAAAAATATCTCTGTATGACAGCAATGGATCAGTCTGACAATAAATGTTTTTAAGTATTGCTCTTTTTATAAGTTAGAATTGCATGGGGTTAGGATTGCACTTAAATTGCATTAGCATATATTTAGTCAAAAAACTGGATATCCATGATTCACAAGCCTAAATCGTTCTCTCGCTTTTTTTTTTTTAACTGGATTGCCTTTATATCAAAAATTCAAAAATCTGTTTTCAGTAGAGCTATAAAGATGCAATTAAACATTTGCAAAATTTACTTGCTAAAGTTTCAACACATGAAGATTCGATATTCGATAAAGGAAATTAATGATGAAGATACAACTAGCAAGAAGCAGCATAATTCTCATTAATTTTCTTCTGAAACAAAAATTGATTTAGATGTATGGATTAGATAACAGTTTGAAATTAAGAATTCCCCCCCCCCCCAAAAAAAGAAAAAAAAATCACATTCGATCTGTTGCGAAGTGTAGAAACATGTACAACATATAAACAAAATGGCATGTAAAACGTGTAAGAAAAATTTATAGGCAGATTTGTCTCCTCTAATCTTTTCGTCATGTAGGTCTACATATAAGACCTTGAAATAGCTAATAAAAAAATTAAGTAGTACTACCACTTGTAAATGCTATTTTATATTTGAGCCATATTCAAATTTCGTTTACATATGCTGTCCCAGAGTAAAAAGAAGATAATTCAAGCATAAATTAAAATTTAAAGTTTCATTTGAGCTATGCATTAGCTAGCGAAGATTATATTGAACATTTCTAACATGAAAAAATAATAATAATAAAAAATAAATTGAGATATAAATCTTTAAAATTGTGATTCTACTCAAAAATGCCTGTCCCATTCCAAGTTTTATGTTTTTAACTGTGTTTTTTTTTATTTGAACTAACTTTTTTAAATAAAAAGGTTTAATTATTTTAAATATGATCTGTTAATGTTCTATATTAATGAAAAAAATATTACAAAAGATATTTTCTTTAAAAAATTACCAGAAATCTTTTGTCCCTCACTTTTTGTCAAGTCCGTTACCTTGTTATTATTTTAGTCAAAATAGGTTTCGAATGCTGTCTAAAGCTAGCAGCAAATATTCGGCGATATAGTTAAAATATTCACGCAACTACTACTTGCCATTCTTTACTTTTCAATTGTGAAGCAATGTAATAATAGTAAGAATAAGTTTTTATCAAGTTTGGTAATTTTTTTTTCACTGTCAAGTCTGTTACCATAAATTTTATTTTTAAAATAATGATTTTTTACTTTTGTAATTAAATATTGTTTACTAAATAGTTTCAAATGTATGTGTATTATTATCTAAGTTAGAAATTATACAAGCTAATTCATTTCTAATAGTTTTATTTGAAATGTCAAGCCCGTTACCATTAAATGTAAGCGATGAAATGTAAGCTGCTAAGTCAATTTACTAAATAGTTTGAGAAGGTATGTAGATTATTATCTAAGTTAGAAAATATACAAACTAGTTCATTTTAATAGTTTTTTAGTTTTATTTGAAATGTCAAATTCGTTACTTGTCAAGTCTGTTAACATGAAATGTAAGGGAATTGTGAAAATGGCCCATTTACGTTCATGAATCCGTAATCTTTATAAAAATTCCATTCGACAGCTGCACACTTTATAATTTCATCATGAAATATTCGGTTAAATAAGTTAATTCCTAAAAATTATGGGAATTTGGCGTCATGGGAAAATGACCTAATTTTCATCATTTTAAGTATCGTTTATGGATACAATAACATTATTTTCAAAATAATTTATGTTACAATATCTGTTTCTTGACATTTTTTCCTGCAGAATAGTTTCTTTGAAAAAAAAATATTATATATAATACTTAGGTGCACATATATGTACCTTCGTCCTTTTAATATTCGAATTTACTATAGTAACAGGAAATCTATAAAGTTAATAAACTTTTTCTAGGAAACTTTAATTTCCAAAAATTTTTATGCAACTGCAAAATCAAAACTGAATCAGTTATATGAATTTTTTTTTTGTTACCATTACATAGAAAGTTCTGGTAATCGCAATTTCCAAGAAAAAGTTCAGTATCTTTAGAGATTTATTTTATAGATTTGCGTAACACGTTAGAAGTATATTTATTATAATAAGTAATTTTAATTTAAATACACAAGCATCGTTTATACTTTTTTACATTATTAGCTAATTTTAAAAGATATTTTAAGACTTTTTGCGATAAAAAATTTTAAAGTGTGAAACTTTTTAGCAAAATTTCCAAGCATTTATCTACTCCGTGGTTTTAACTTCTTTAATAATTTCTATTATATACTTATTGAGTATTGATATTCTAATTCATGACCTTCTGTTGAAAAATATTTTTCTATGCATAATGCCTCGATAATAGACTGACGCGATTTTACTGCATATTATTTTATTTTATACATAAATTGATTGTGATGACGAATGGTTTGCTCTAAAATAAAACAATGAAGGCATATGTGAATCTACGTCAAATTTAGATGTCATATCTACCTCAATATTTGTTAAAAAACGAACGAATCAAGCAAAATGATTTCTTGGTTGAATCTGTAAATAGTAATAGAAGTGGTTTGGCCCCAAAAGAATTTAAAATGAAAACCAAAAGAAAAGAAGCGAATGGAACAAGTAGATTCTTGTACTAGACGATTACAAAATATCTGTTTAATAATGTTATCACAATAAGGGTTGTTATTTCACGCGTAGGAAGGAGACGAAATAAGCCTTACATAGAGTGGTGTAAAAAAAGAATAGAAAAACATTAGCATTCCCCAGTCTGCTGTATTTTGTATGTATAATATTTCAGTAAAATATTATAGGTATTATGATGTGTATTTAGCTTATTATCGGTGTTCAAAAAATAAAAAATAATTAAAAATGAATCTATGAGCACGTTTAACCATTTTGACGATCTTGTAATTTTGAATTGTTAGATTTATTACATGTGTTATCTCACATTAACTGCTTTGAAGGAATACCTATCCCTTGTGGATTACAGAATGAGTACTGCTTTAGAACTTTTAAAATATGAAAACAATATATCTGTAATTTCCCTTAGGAAAAGGCCTATGTGTATTCCATTTTCAGATGATGAATAGTTACCCTCAAAGGAGTACAAAAATGCTAACCAACCTAAAAAGAAGCCTGCATTTATCATGTACATATTTATCAAGATATAGTAATGAAAAATAAACGTTTCAAAATACTGTTTTTAGAATGTCAATCAAGAAACCGAGTAACTTGTAAAAATTTATATTCTATTTAAAGTTGTATCCTAAGGTAATTGCTACACTGTAAAAAAAAGTTACTAAAAGTTTTCTAGGAATGTGGAATCCAAAAAACTTTCTATATACACTGTAAAAAATAATTAAATAAAAAATAAACTATAATCCTACAGATGAAATCGTACAGTTGCAGAAATCTGTATAGTTATTAATATTTTACCTGCACACTGTACAAGAAAAGATGTAAATCTACAAAACTACTTTTTATATAGCCACAAAAATCTCTAACTTAACAAACAAATCTACTAAAATTGCAGTTATCTTATTAAATTTTATTTGAACCTGGGTTGCAATTACATAAACAATTCTAGGAATCCGAGTTTCCAAAAAAAAAAAAAAATCTTAAAATCCTTACAGATATTTTGATTTTCATTGCAAATCTGTATCTTTTGCTGTTGCCGTTACATATAACATTCTAGGAATACCCGTTTTTTTGAAAAGTTTTAGTAAGGCTATAGATTTTTTTACTGTGTAAGGACAAAAGCAAAAAGTCATGTAAGAGATCCAGAATTACACTGAAAATCAAAAAATCTGTAAGGTTACTAAGATTTTTTTAGGAAACTGGCATTCCTACAATTTTTTTATGTAACTGCAACCCAGGTTACAGATAAAATTTTAGTAAAATAAAAGTAATTTTAGTAGATTCGTCTGTAAAGTAATGATTTAATGCATTCTATTTGTTTTCTGTAACTTGACAAAAAACATTGTTTTAGATTTACATCTTTTCAAATGTTAGTAAGCATACAGATTTCGGCAACTTTACATTTGTAAAAATACATTTTTTTCAGTATATGAGAATTATCATACAAAATAAATTATATTCCTGTAAATATCTATAATTACAAAAATAAAGGTTAGATAAAGTTGATTTTTATGTCTGCAATTTTTAAATAGTAGTTGAATGTTATTTAAACACATAAAGCATCACGACACATAAATTATTAATTATTTAATATGCATTTTATCAGTTGTGAAAATTTTGCTATTTTGTCTAATTGTTAACTCAGTTACACATATGTGTACTTAAAATTATTTTTCATTTAATATACATAAAAATATAAATATGTATTTTGTATAATGTATGTTTTCATAAAAGGTAAATAGAATATTTATATATGTTTGATAAAGTCATATTAATCTTCAGGGGTGAAAAGGATAACCAAATTGTGTCAATAACCTTTATGTTTATAAGAACGTTTTTAACTTTATATGTAATTATATAAATATATATGTAAGTATATAAATATGAATAATACAACACTATCATAATAATTGTGAAAAATAAATAGCATAATTTAGGTAATCTTGCATTTTTCGATGTTAAAATATATTTAAAATAAGTACATTAAATTATTTCTTTTAAATTAAATGTCTTTCAAATCATTAGATATTTTTATCAAGTCTGTTTTCTCAATATTCCTATTTATATTTCTTATAAAATGTGTAAAAAAAATATCATGTAAATCATAAGTAATTAATTTTTTAAAAGAAAAACATTTACGGGCCTCTGAGATCCACTGCGCGTACTCGTGTATTAAGGGCACGATGATATGGGTTAAATGATACTTTTTTCCCTTTTTCTTGCAATTTTTAAAATTTTTCGGTTGAGTTTAAATATTTATAGCTTTATACGCATTTGCCAACTTCTTTCCAATGGTTTTCTACTGTATTCATGTCGGACTCTTGGGTTGGCCATTTCAAAAGCGAATTTGTTTGCGCGAAAGTCATTGCTTGTCGAGGATTGCAAACAATCTTTAAATCGTTATATTGTTAAAATAAATAGTTTAGAACAGAACCTTTTTTCTAATAAAGCGCAAATAATCTTAAAAGATATCCTTATACATTGAATCCTTTATCTTGCCGTGGTTTTTAAATAACAGACCGATACTTTTTGAAGAAAATACTCTCCACAGCATAACGTGTCCTCCGCCATGCTTCACTGTAGGAATAACATAGGTCGAACCATATCCTTTGTTGTTAGATTATCGGACGTAATGTCTGCCATCACTTCCAAAAAAATTTTTAATTCGATTAATGGAAAAACAGTACTTTTGTTCCGTTTTCACTTGACCAGACTTTGTGTTTTTTGGAAAACGCAGAAGTCGGGTACTCTGATTTTTTTTTTCATATGAGAAATTTTTGAACATCGACTCTTCGATAAAGTTCTGCATCACGTCAGCATCTTGACACGGTAGATCGACTTATTTCATCAATATTTCCATTCCGTAAATCGCGGGATATTGCAACGGAATTTTTATGTGGGTCATCAATTGATTTTCTCCTGATAATTCTGTTTACAAGAATCATCTTTTTCTGGGGTCTCCCGGACCTCAGTAAGTCCTGAAGGCCATGGCCATATTTATATAATTTTTAAATATCTTTCACAGTCGTTTCACCAATCAATAACTTTGCCGCAATATCTGGAGAAGATTGACCTTTTAGTAACAAATTAATAACTCATTTACGAACAATAATAGTTGAACTTTTCAATTTCGAATTTAAACTATGCTATTCACGTTGATTTATTCACAAACACGAAAAAAAAACACTTTACTGATAGAAAAAAAAGAAAGGAATAACAAGTGTACGGAAACTTTTGCACACGCGAACTTCGAATTCTACACCTTTACATGAAGCGCTTTTAGTATCCAATCAAAATGATAACGTGGTCAGAGGTCATTCATATATTCCTAAGTTTTAAAGCAAATGTGCTTCTGCTTCGCTGAAACCTTCTGGTAAATAAATCAGAGAAACTAACTGGCCGGAAACTTTTGACCGCCACTGTATATACTTATATTCAAGAGGGCTCTGCTTCCTGTTAGCTGGAATTGCCATCCCCCGAACAGACTTTAAAGACATGATAGTGTACCATGTTTTAAAAATATCACCAGGTTTTGAAAGCTACAATGATTGTTATCCCGAATAACGAATACTTTCTGTAATAGTGATGGTATCCTTTTTCCGTTTCAATTGATCATTTAACGTGGTCTCATCAACTGCTGTGGAAAAAGATGACAATTACATTTGTAATTAATCTATTACACATTTGAAAATCTGCTTCTGTAAAATGGTTATGTTTCAAATGAATTGGCTTCTATAGTTTATAACCATGTTAAGGACAATACTCTTCTATTGTGTTCGAGCATATATATATATATATATATATATATATATATATATATATGTATAAATAAATAAAAAAATAAATATATATATATATATAAATGATCAAGTTATTGAGATAAGATATGGTTGGCTATTGTATTTGTCTTAAAAAAATATTTGTAAAATATTAGATTAGAAATTATTCTTGGAAATTCTTAGCTATTAAAAATTTTTTTTATAATAGATGGCAGCACCATAAGTATATAATTTAATTAATATATTAATCATATAGATGGCAGCAGTAAAACATTTTTTATACAAGAAGTTGTAGTAATATATTCTAGTTAAATAATTAACATAGTAATATTAATAATTGTTTTAAAAATAAAAATATAATACTTCTAACAGTAGCATTTATTTTTCTTCTAAATATATTATGAATTATATAGTATAATATACGTTCTTCTAATTTTTATAATTATTGTTACAACTTTATTTTATTATCTATATGATTTATACTATGACCATAACCTTAACTGTTAGAAAGTCACATGTAGTTTGTATCTGATGTGGATTCACTTGCACTACAAATCTTACTAGGATTTGGGTAATGGTAAATATTTTAGTATATAAAGGGGTTTTTTTAAGGAATATTATATTATTGTTATTTGTCATATTGATTTTATTTTCTTCAATGAGTATCTTTTTACTAATTTGTCATGTGAATAGCTTCCAGCCAGTCGGGTGTATTGTGAGTCGAATTCTTAGCTTTTAGCACGACTTATAACAGAAACTGGTTGGATGTTTTTGCTTTTTTGATAAACTATACACCCCTGAAGAAGTAGCTTAATAGAAAAGCCTTCTACTGTCTTTTTATCCATTTACCTTTCATTATTTTGTTAATCTGCCTTCTATTTCATTTCAAACTTCAACTGTTTTCAATAAGATGACTGTAAAAATACTGGTTTCATTGGTTTATTGTATGGTAATATATGAATTACTCTGGTTATATAATGTCCATTTATCCATATATTTTTTAGTAATTTGGTAATCTGCCTTCTATTTCTCTTCAAACTTCAACTGTTTTTAATAATATGATTGTAAAAATACTGGTTTCATTGGTATGTATATATATACTCGAACACCATTAATTGAAAATAATATGAACATTTGAATTTAATAAGAAAAACATATTGAACATAAGATATATATATATGTGTGTATATATATGTATATATATGTGACATTTTGAAGTTAGGAGCCAGAATCATCATCAGAAGTTTCCCCGTTTCGAAGCACAGACACATGGCAAGCGAGAACAAATAATAAATAAATGTAGACGCTTCATTGAACTACACATTGGCTGCTCCAAAATAGTTTAATAAAATACAATAATACAGGCAGGGAAATGTTCACTTCGCAAGACGTTTTGAACTGAATCATCGAAAAGAAGAAAAAAAAAGAAAGAATATTCCATCATAAAAACATTAATTCCGTAGCATGTCGTCTTATCGAATCGTCGGAAGAAAAAGGAAAGAATATCTCTCATCATCTCTTTATTTCCTTACTTAGTCTAAAACCAAAAACTTCCAGAACATTCTATAGTCTCTTACCATGATTTTTGCATGTAAACAGAATGCAGACGATAGTTTTCTTTAAAAGGAGTTACACATTCTTCAGCATTTGGATGTATCGCTGTGACAATGCTGCCAGCATCATTCCCGTGAATCGAAGCAAGTATTTCAGATATGTAATGAGGAATGCAAAAATTAAATGAATTTATTTGAATTTAACGTTAGAACCACAACAAAAAACAATGAGTTATTCTTTTAATAAACGTTTCAGTTAATAATTTCGATATTCGTATTTATGTCTCTAAACTGTCGAACTACAGCCATTTTCCTTCTCATATCAATGTTGTAATTCCAGAGCTGAGTAAGAGATTAACACTGTAACATATTGGACTGAAATAATTAAGCATGGGAAATTTATGTTCTACTCCATTGTCCTTTAAATTACATTTTTTCATTTTTGATTTTGAACTTTAAAATATTTATAAATACTGAATTAAATAAACTACAGAATAATTAATGAAATCAGTTTTGTAATTTTAAATCAGTTGCAATTTTAAATCAGTTCTTTTAAAGCAGTAAATTTAAATCAGTTACAATCAAATATTTCAATTGTATACTGAATTATACAATATTTACAATGTATATTAATGTAATGTGTTTGCTTTATTAAAATTAACTTAGTTCAAACTTTGAAGAATAATACACATACAATATAGATATTTACATTTCAAATGAAATGGAGTGGGTGTCTTGTAAATCCACGAGTAGTTTCAGAACAGAATTAAAATGAATATTTTATTGTTGAAAATGTAAATAAAATTTGAAATAATTAAAAATAACTATTCAATAACAGAGTAACATTTAATTTATTATAACATGAGTAACACTTGAGTAACATTTAATTTATTCACGATAAGATAAGGAGTTATTATAAGCAAACAAACTTTAAGAGAAATTTCGCATCAGTATTGCATTTTCTCCTTTAAGTAAACTGAAGTAAAAAACAATTATGTTGCGGTTCTTAAGAGCCGCAACAAAAATAAATATAATATCATTTCATTTTTATTTATAACAATCTTTTAAAATTAGAATTTAAAATAAACTATTCTATTATAACTTAAAAATCATAATGTTTGAATAAGAGCTTGTAACTAAAACCTTATAAAATCAAATATTTTCTTAAAGATGCTTTCTTTATGATGAATATAATATGCTTTGTTTGCCTTTTTAAGCTGATTAAACGTCGCCCAAATTCTAGAAAGTTGCACTCACATACAGTGATTTACTTTTCAAATAAATGTTTCGCGTGGGTAGCATATAACTGAAATACTGTTTTTAAAAATGAATTCAGTTAAAGATTATAATCTACAAGAACGATATATATTATTGAATAATAGAGTAAATTTTTGTTTTATTCTGACCTTGACGGTAGGATATAGATTTTAATCTGAATCTTTTTTTACTTTGAAGAAGAATATAGATTTTTAAAGAGCACTTCTCTTTTCTTCTACAGTAGAATTCTTTTGAAGATAAGGGTTCGAGGTTGTCCTTGCGAAAGTCTTTAATCTGCTAAATACCCCAGTATGTGAAGATATTTGAGCCGGCTGTTTTGAAACTTATTATTTGATAAAATGAAATTACAGGGACATAAATATTTCTTGATTCAATCAACTTTTTATAACTCATAAATCTCTGACTTCCGGTAGTAACCGGGTAAGGCACATTTTTGAAAAAAATTGAGATAATTTGGGAAAATGTAGCTTTAAAAGAGTACTTTCTTCTGCCATAGTACTGAAAAAAAGATTCGAATACTTCTAGTCACAGGGCGACTATAAATTTTCATTTAAAATTTGAAAAAGCAGTAATAATCGTTCTCAATTAATAAAAAACATTTTTATATAACTATTTTGGCAAAAAAAGAGGTTCTTATATCCCAATTGAATTTAATGTAAATTGTTAAGTTCTAATGTGTTTTATAAAAGAAATGATAAAAAAAATTTGAAAACTTTAAGCATTAATTACTCAAAATATTAAAAATGTGCCTTACCTGGTTATTACCGGAAACGACAGAAATATCAGTATATTATTTTAAGTATGCTAAACAAATAGATAAATTTATAGACATTCGATTTAATTTTCGCAAAAGATTGTCCATTTAGCTTTTTATTATTACTTGCATTTTGCAGGTTTCTAGTTCATTTTTTTGTCGAAAAACTTTGGTACACAAATTAGCACAGCAATATTTTCTCTGACATTTAAGGTTTTTCTTACATTCTGAACTCGATTTTCGAAAATCAATTTTTTCTTTCTTTGAGTGAAATTAATTCCATATGAAGTTTGAAATGTATCTTAAAATATGTTTGCTTATAATAATTATCCGTATTTTATCGTAAATGTGCGAATAAATTAACTTTTTTTAATAAATTTGTATAAATAATTTACTCTGTTATTTAAATGAAAAGAGTTATATCTCAATTATTAAGAACAGTATGAATAGACATCTGAATAACTGATATAACAAGCTCAATTGAAATAAGAATTTCATAGATTTTAATGAAAAATTCAGAATTAGATGAATGTCTTTGAATTTAACGTTAACATCTGAACGGCTTGCAAATGGGTAAAACTGTGATGTTGTTTTTTCTTCATTTCGTTTTTAATGCTCAGAAAGTATAATCCTTTCAACATTATATGAAAAAACTTAATTCCAAATATGAATGTAATCTTTGAAAGTATTAATCTTTTTAAAATGCATTGAAAATCCATTAAATCGATAAAATTATATTATCTTAAATATTGTTTATATTGCAGCTGTTTATATAAGCTCAGTGAACGGAATAATGCATTTCAAACTCTTAGAGGGTTAAAACCTCATTTAAGAACTATCAGCCATTCATTGAATAAATTCTTCAGTTAATAATTTGGATTTTCGAAGCTATATCTTTAAACTGTCACACTGCAGCCATTTTTGTTTTATATCAATATTTTAATTCCAGAGCTGAGTAAAGTGAAACAGTATAATATATTAAATTGAAGTAATAATCATAAAAAAGATTTATTATACTGCATTGTCCTTTAGATTACATTTTTCTTCTTTCAACTTTTAAATATTTATAAATACTGGATGAATTAAACTACAGAATATTTACTGAAATCAGTTTTGTAACTTTGAATCAGTTACAGACACTTCCATACTTAACTATACTATCTTTTCCATGAATATTAATGTAATATGTTAGGCTTTATTAAAATGAGCTTTTTTCAAATTTTGATGAATAATATACATTCTATATAGATATTTACATTTCAAATGACAGGGAATGGGTGTTTTTCAAATTTAAGACAAGTTTCAGAATTAAAATGACTATTTGAATGTTTGAAAAGTGAATATATTTAGAAATAATTAAAGATAAATATTCAATAACAGAGTAACATTTAATTCATTCTCACATTTACGATAAAATACGGATATTTATTATAAATAAACAAATTTTAAGAGACATTTTCGCATCAATATTATTTTTTTCTTTTAAATAAACTGGAGAAGAAGACAAAGCTCTTGAAAAGTAGCTACAAAGCTTTCAAAGTAGCTACATAAATAAATATTTAATTTAATTTTCATTTTTGTCAATCTTTCCGGATTTGAATTTTAAATAAACTATTCGGATTTAAGTTGTAATGTTTGAATAAGAACTTATAACTAAAACCTTATAAAAACAAATATTTTCTTGAATATATATTATTTATGATGAATACTAATATGATTTGTTTGCTTTTTTCAAGCTGATTAAATGTTGTCAAAATGCTAGAAAGTAACATTCAGATAAAGAGATTTAGTTTTCAAATAAACGTTTTGCATGGATATCACATAACTGAAATACAGTTTTTAAAAATGAATTCAGTTAAAGATTATAATCTATGAAATCGATAAATTATTAAATAACAGGGTAAAATTTTTGTTTCATTCGGACCTTGGTGGTAATATATAGATTTTAATCTTAACCTTTTTTGCTTTGACGAAGAATATAGATTTTTAAAGAGCATTTCTCTTTTCGTCTAAGGTAGAATTCTTTTAAAGATAAGGGTTAGAGGTTGCTCTTGTGAAAGTCTTTAATCTGCTAAATATTTAAGTACACGTAGATATTCCAGTCGGCTGTTAGGAAACTTATTATTAGATAAAGTCAAATAACAGAGACATAGATATTTATTAAATCAAATAACCTATCATGATTCATAAATATCAGCATAATATTTTAAGTCTACAAAACAGACAAATTAATAGACATTCAATTAATTTTCAAAAAAACATTTCTATTTAGATTTTTATAACTTCACGCAGTATGTAGGTTTACAGTTCATTTTTTTCGTCGGAAAATTTGGATACACATAGCAATATTTTTTATGACATTTAAAGTTTTACATAAATTTTAAAATCGAATTTCGAAAATCGAATTTTTCTATCTTTAACTGAAAACAAACAGTTATAGAATACAAAATTATTGGCAAAAAAAATTAAAAATAGTTAAATCTCAATTATTAGAAGCAGTATGAATGGACATGTGACCGATTGATATAACTGACCCCGTCAATTCAAATAAGCTTGTCATAGATTGTAATAAAAAATGCAAAATTAGATGAATTTATTTGATTTTAACTTTGGAACCTCAACTAAGAACTATGGGCTATTCATTGAATAAATTCTTCAGTTAATAATTTGGATTTTCATAGCTACGTCTTTAAACTGTCAAACTGTAGCCATTTTTGGTTTTATATGAATAAAACCAAATGTATGAATAAAACCATTGTAATTTCAGAACTGAGTAAAAAACAGCATAACATATTGAAGTAATAAAGCATGCGAAATTTATGTTCTGCAGCATGATCCTTTAAATTGCATTTTTTCATTTTTCATTTTCAACTTTTAAATAGTTATAAATACTGAATGAAATAAATTACAGAATAATTAACGAAATCAGATTTGTAATTTTAAATCAGTTACAACAGATTGTATATTGAGCTATACTATCTTTACTATGAATATTAATGTAATATGTTTGCTTTATTAAAATGAGCTTTGTTCAAGTAATACACATACTATATAGATATTTCCATTTCAAATGACATGGAGTAGTTGTTTTGAAAATGTAAGACTAGTTGCAGAATAGGATTAAAATGAATATTTGAATGCTTGAAAAGTAAAAAAATATTAGAAATACTTAAAAATAAATATTCAATAGCAGAGTAACATTTCATTTATTATCATAGGGACATTCATTTCATTTATATAATAGGGACAATAAGATAAGGATTTATTATAAGCAAACAAATTTTAAGAGAAATTTTCGCATCAATATTATATTTTCTCCTTTAAGTAAACTGAAGTAAAAGACAAAGCTCTTATGAGCCACAACATAAATAAATGTAATTTCATTTAGCTTTTATTTGTGTCAATATTTTAAGATTTAAATTTAAAATAAACTATTCGGATTTAAGTTGTAATATTTGAAAAAGAGCTTGTAAATAAAACCTTTAAAAAAACCACATATTTTCTTAAAGATACTTTCTTTATGATGGATATAATATGCTTTGTTTGCTTTTTTAAGCTGATCAAACGTTGTCCAAATGAGGAAATTAACATTCAGATACAGAGATTTATTTTTCAAATAAATGTTTTGCATGGGTATCACATAACAGTAATATAGTTTTCAAAAATAAATCCAGTTACTGATTAGAATCTATGAGAACAATAAATTATTGAATAGCAGGGGAAAATTTTTGTTTCATTCTGACCTTGGCGGTAGGATATAGATTTTAATCTTACCCTTTTTTATTTTGACGAAGAATATAGATTTTTAAAGAGCACTTTTCTTTTCTTCTAAGGTAGAATTCTTTTAAAGATAAGGGTTATTGGTTGCCCTTGATCAGCTAAATATCCAAGTATACGAAGATATTTTAGTCGGCTGTTAGGAAACTTATTATTGCATAAAAAGAAATAACCGAGACATTGAGACTGCTTGATTCAAACAATCTTTTAGCATTCACAAAAATAAGCGAAGTATTTTAATTCAACAAAACAAATTGAATATTAAAATCATTCTGTTTAATTTTCATAACAGATTGTCCATTAGGTTTTTCATAGCTTCGTTTTTTTAGGTTTATAAAAAGGTTTTTTTTCCTGTCAAAAACTTTTCATACACATATTCGTATAGATTTTTTTTACATCTAAGTGGTTACATACGTTTCGAACTTAGAAAAAATTGATAATTTTTAATCTGACTGATATCAAATCTTTACAAATTGGAAATTATGGGCAAAAAGATTTTAAAAGATTTAAATCTTAATTATTAGGAACAGTATGAATAAAAAAGCGAGCGCTCGATCGATAAAATGAGCAGGGAAGCGCCGGTCATTATCAAGGAAACTCTGGCGTTTATGTAGAAACTCTCAAATGCTAGTTATGCTTGCTATGCATTATATTTGTGAGATTGTATTGAACCAGTTAAAGATGCTACTCACTTATGAAAGTTGTCCAAATTTCGAATCATGAGGTCACTTTATTGTTCGAATTGTCACCATTATTTTTTGTCACATATAAAGATGGTATAGAAATCAATATTTTTGTACTACAAGTAATATTATTCAATGTTAGGCAGTAGTTATATAATTGCTGCAATAAGAAAGACAAAAGCTACCTACGGCGTTATAGAACTAAAGCGGCATTAGTGACAAAAGAGGTTCGTAATGCTCCTAAATATAAATAAAACAATTTAAATGAGCATATTAAGGTACAGGAAGGTACAGTGTAAATATTACCAAAGCTATTTTCAGGAAACTGCAATTTTTGAACTTGGACAATACGATTCAACAACTTCAATCTTTAAAAAGTATTTTTGAAAAAAATTTTGTGATCTATGCGTATTTTAGTTGCCTAAGGGTCGTGGCGCCATTTTTCGAAAATTTTATTTTGTTGCATAATTTCTAAAAATTTATAGCTCAAAATTTTAGACAAATGAGAATTTTTGTTTTTCAAAATAAAGCAATATTCTTATTTATGAAAATCCAAACCATCATGTCGGTGGCTCTCAGCTACAACTTTGCGAAACTCTAGTAATTTTTTAATGAGGAAACTATCCTAACTTTCCTTCTACGGAAAGTTAGGATAATGACCATCGAGCCTGTATATTATAGTATAGGTTTTGGAGTCTCTAGGTTTTCAACGTAATATGTGACCAAAATTAACATATAAATTATTTTAATTGCATAAAGCAATCATAGACAACGTCAATTTATTAGCTGATTCATTCAACTTACTCCTATCTTAAAATATATTCAAAATATGCCATTATTTTCTCCGCTGAACACGCATGTAAAAATTTGAAAGTTAAAAAAAGTAGGTTTAAAATTACTTTTTTTATGAATATAGAAACACTCAGATTAAAAATTTTAAGGAAACAATTTGGTTTAGGTGTGATAAAAAAAAATATATTTATTATTATTACTGTATTTTCACATACATTTAAAGAAGAATAGTAAAAAAATAAAATAAATACATGTTTCACAGAATGAGTATAGTATTCTTAAATCATGATTCATGCTAATTTCCTTTTCTTAAAATGTAAAAATCAGCTTGTGACAAATTAAAAAAAAAAAAAAAAAAAAAAAAAAAAAAAAAAAAAAGAAGAAGTTCTAATGTTTTGTTCAATTTAATTGCAAATTGTTTTTTAAGAACATCTGCTTTGAAAAATCTATTACACAACGAGGAAAGTATACAAGTTTTTAAAATTAAATTTCATTTAATAAAAAAAAATTCCACATTTGACAGTTCTTATGTATAAAATTTTCAGCATTGTAAAGCATGTAACTAAAAAGGAGATGGAAGAATCTAAATTTTGAAAAACTCTAAAGAAATATTGAAGATTAGACATTTTTTCAAGTAGTTCATTATTTAAAATATCTTAATTAATGAGATTTTTTTGTAATAGTTAATAATCAGGAAAGTCCATTTAACCAGAAAATATTCACAAACAGAGAGAGCTACAGATATGCAAGTGTGGTAACGGTGTAGAAATTAACAACGACCGACCTAATGCAAACGACAGCAGTAACCCTAGTAGCGAGAAATGAAATATAGCCAATGAAAATTGAAAACGAAAAAAGATGGAGCAACTTTTCCAGTTAGACAGTTTTAGAGGTCCTCTAAATTTGTCCGAAGCGATATTTAGTTAACTCGGATATGATAAATCGTTGTATATGTACCCAAAAATATTCGAAATCGATGCACTCCATTTTGTGTAAAAGCTTAAAAGAAATATCCAGAAGTATTAAAAAATACGCAATTTATGGCATAATACATACTTACAGCAGTAAATTTCGATAACGTCGCACAGAAAGACAGAAAAAGACATTTTAAAATATCCGATCGCAGATTCGGATTTAAATTAACGTCGGCCACCGAAAAGTTTGTTATAAGATAATGCTTTTTGCATGAATGGAGCCCTCTAACACCTTTTAACTTAAAATTTTAAATGCGTTGGAACACTGAGTTTTAAATACGTTTTAGTATAGTACAAAGACATCTCATAGGCCTGCATGGTGCACCAATCTATTGTTACTACTCAATTAAACACTTTTATCATCACCCACTCTGTTGATCCGTTCCTTGTCGCAAGGGAGCAGAACGTGTCCCGGCGGGCGGAGCTTGTTTTATACTTTTATTCTTTTATTTTTATTTATTTATTTATTTATTTATTGTTAACGAATTACCGAGGCAAATAGAGTCTACATCGAATCTTTGAGGTCTAGTGATTCTGCCCCACTTACGCATTAAATAAATGAATTTTCAATGGCGCGCTGCTACATTTCCGGAATGTGAGTATGCGGATTACACACGTTGCGCATCATTTTCGGATATTTTGTGGTATACAGTCGATGCTTTATGCTAACCACCTGAACCAAATGTCGTTTCATATTAATTAATTGATACTCTGAAACTTTCCAACTGGAAATTTTGCTTTACCTTTTTTCTTTGACGATTTGCAGTTGCCATCTTCCAAAATTCACCAATAGTGGCGCTTCTGTCGTTTGAATTAGGTCGGGAATGTCTCTTTAGTATACTGTTACTTCTCTTGCATAACTGTAGCTCTCTCTGTTCGCAAATATTTTTGGGTTAAAGGAAATTTCCAAAGCACAACTGTTTAAAAATATTTAGCAGACGATTTTATGTGTGCTGGAATAGTTTTAATTCTATATATGTAAACTTTATTTTATTCGTCCAACAATGAAAAAAAAAAACTAAAGGTATTAACTGTTTTCTAGGAAACTGAGATTCTGGATCATTTTATGTAATTTCAACAATAAAAATCCACGAAATAAATACAGATGTGCAAGAAAAGAAATTCTGTAAGATTTCTAAATTATTTTGAGGTAACTGGAATGCTTAATATATTTATTTAACCTTAACATGGGTTATATTTAAATTTTGTAATTTGTTTTGAATAGCTATTGATTGCTATACTTACAAATTTTGTAGATTTACAATTTTTATCTATTTATTTATTTATTTATTTATTTTTGTACAATGTATAGATAAAACTTTAGTAATCATGAATATTTCTGCAATTTTTCATCTGTAGATTATATATACATATTAGGGTGTAATAATCTGTCTTATTTAACATCTCTTTGATGTTATTTATCGAAATTCTATAGATTCTCATTATCTCTTATCTCATCTTATTATGATACTAAGACCTTGAGATCATGATGATAATTTTGTAGATTTGCATCACTTTTTGACCAGATTACAGATAAAATTTTAATAAGAACACACACACATACATACATACACATACGCACACACACACACACACACACACATATATATATATATATACAGGGTGTTTCCAATTTTTTTTACAATAAAAGAGGGGTGATAGTACACATCAAGAAAAACAATATTAAATAGGAGACCAAGGGTCCCAAACGTTTTCCAGAGGAGGTAGCCGCCATTAAAGTTTAGGGACCAAAATTTCAAATAAACATAAAAAACGGAAAAATCGGTCGATTGCTTTGCGATTTTCACTAAAATTATTCTTTATGTCGGCATTTTCTTGAAATTAAATTATAAAGATACATTTCAAAAAATACCGATAGAGGGTACTTTAGACTTTGGAGTAACGAGCAACTATTTTTGGCGGTATTTTTTGCATCTCATTATATGTTTTCGTAAGCTTAGATTCAAATTTTAATTTTGAGCTCAAAATCTAAATAGTTGGTAGTGGTTAAGTAACACAAAACTGAGCTGTGTTCAGAGGGTTCAAATTTCAAATGATTATAAAAAACGAGAAAATTGGTCGATGTATTTGCGGTTTTCACTAAAACTATTCTTTATTTTGGTATTTTCGTGAAAATAAAACATAAAGATAAATTTCAAAAAATACCGATAGAGGGCGATTTAGACTTTGGAGTAACGAACAGCTATTTTTTGCATTTCATTAAATGTTCTGGTAAGCTTAGACTCAAACTTAAATTTTGAGCTCAAAATCTGAAAGTGGGAGTGGTTAAGTAGCACAAACTGAACTGTGTTCAGAGTGTTCAAATTTCAAATAATTCTAAAAAACGGAAAAATTGGTTCATTGATTTGCGGTTTTCACTAAAACTATTCTTTATGTAGGTATTTTTTTTAAAATAAATTATAAAGATAATTTTCAGAAAATGCCAAATGAGGGCGCTTTAGACTTTGGAGTAACGAACAACTCGTTTTTGGCGTTATTTTTTGCATCTTATTAAATGCTTTCGTAAGCTTAGACTTAAACTTAAATTTTGTGCTCAAAATCTGAATAGTTGGGAGTAGTTAAGTAGACAAACTTAACTGCGTTCAGAGGGTTCAAATTTCAAATGATAATAAAAAACGGAAAAATTGGTCGATTCGTTTGCGGATTTTGCTAAAACTAATTTTTAAATGAGCATTTTCTTGAAAATAAATTTTAAAGAAAAATTTCACAAAATGCCGATAGAAGGCGCCTTAGACGTTGGCGAAGCTTACAACTATTTTTAACTGTTATATTTTTAATCTCATTAAATGCTTTCAAATGCAAAAACTTAAATTTTAGGCTCAAATAATGAATCGTTGGCAGTGTTTAAGTAGCGAAAAATTGTATTGTGTTCGAGGAGGGGGGGTGTGTTAAATTTCAACTCCTGAGGACACTTCAATTTGCTCTAATTAACTACTCCTAATTATTCAGATTTTGATATCAAAATTTAAGTTTAAATCTAAGCTTCCGAAAACATTTAATAAGTTTTTGCAAGCATTTAATTAGAACAACAACAACAAAAAAAAAACAATGGTTAAAATTAATTGTTGGCTACTTTGAAGTTTAAGGTGCCCCCAAATGGATTTTTTTTAAATTTATCTCTAAAATTTATTTTCAAGAAGATATTGACTTAAAGAATAGTTTTATTTTAAACCGCAAACGAATCGACAAACTTTTCCATTTTCTATAATTATTTTAAATTTGAACATCCTCCCCCCCTTAAACACATTCAGTTTGTGCTACTTAACTTCTCCCTACTATTCAGATTTTGAGCTCAAAACTTAAGTTTAAGTCTAAGCTTCCGAAAACGTTTAATGAGATTCAAACAATAGTTGTTCGTTACTCCAAAGTCTAAAGTGTCCTCTATCGACATTTTTTGAAATTTATCTTTATAATTTATTTTTAAGAAAATACCGACATAAAGAATAGTTTTAGTGAAAACCGCAAATCAATGAACCAATCTTTCCGTTTTTTATAATCATTTGAAATTTGAACTGTCTGAACACAGTTCAGTTTGTGCTACTTAACCACACCCATTTTCAGATTTTGAGCTCAAAAGTTAAGTTTGAATCTAAGCTTACGAAAACATTTAATGAGATGCAAAAAATACCGCCAAAAATAGTTGTTCGTTATTCCAAAGTCTAAAGCGCCCTCTATCGGCATTTTTTGAAAAGTATCTTTATAATTTAATTTCAAGAAAATGCCGACATAAAGAATAATTTTTGTGAAAACCGCAAATCAATCGACCGATTTTTCCGTGTTTTTATGTTTATTTGAAATTTTGGTCCTTAAACTTTAATGGCGGCTATCTCCTTTGGAAAACGTTTGGGACCTTTGGTCTCCTATTTAATATTGTTTGTCTCTATGTGTACTATCACCCCTCTTTTATTTAAAAAAAAATTTCGAAACACCCTATTATATATATATATATATATATATACATATATATATACAAGGTGGCCAGAAATAAAACACCCCTACTCTGACCTCCATGGATATCGAACTACTCAGTGTAAAGGCTCAAAATTTTGTACACATACTATTCAAAATATGGGGAAACGGATTTCAAGAAAAAAAAATTAGTTCCTGAAATCACCGATAGGTGGCGCTGCACAACTGGAACTATGATCAAAAGACACAAATAATAATAAAAATTAAAATGTTTATGCGGAATGGAATGCTTCCATGCTTCCTTTTTAATTTTTCTGCCCCTTATGGAAAATAAAAATAGTAAAGAAGCTAGAACTCCCGTTGTAACTGCAATTTCATACTGTAACCAGAAAAATTTGCGTAAAGCATGGGTAGAAGCCATGTTCTGTTTATAAAAGAAGTTAAAAGGTGGGGAATGTCATTCTTATTAGTGATGGCTGTCACGCTGCCAGAACGCGCTTTGCTTGTGAAGTTGTTTTACGAGAATAAAGGAAATGCTCTAGCAGCACTTCGAGAGTTTCGCCGACTTAAGGATTTGCGTAAGGGACCATTGCTTCCACAAGCTCTCAGAAGAATGATCGCTCGATTCGAGGAAACTGGACATCTTGGAGTTCAGCCTGGTCGAGGACGCAAACCGGTTCGTTCAGATGTCGTTGAAGATGTTGCCACCGGTATTGTTGAACAGTCAATGGATAATGTTTTAGGCTGCAGTAGTGCACGTGCAGTGTCACGACACTTGGGTGTTCCCTATAGCACAGTGTGGAACATACTCAGAAAAATGGTGCATTGTTTCCCGTACAAAATCCGCCCTAATCAACAATTGCTGGCCACAGACAGGGAGATGCGACTGACCTTTGCATTGACATTTCTTGCTAGAGTTGAAGTGGATGCATCGTGGCCGTGGCAGATTCTGTGGAGCGATGAGGCCCATTTCCACCTCAGTGGAACAGTGAACACCCATAACTGTCGCATATGGGACACGACAAACCCCCGTACCTTCCAAGAGATTCCACTCCACTCACCGAAAGTTACAGTCTGGTGTGGATTCACAGCCACATTCATCCCTTTTTCGAAGAGGTTACTCCCAATGGCCTTGAGACATGTACCGTGACGGCCAACAGGTACAAAAGGATGCTCGAAACATTTGTTGTACCCCATTTGCAGCAGCGCCAATGCCTTGACACCATTACTTTTATGCAAGATGGAGCACCTCCACACATTGGACTCCCTGTGCAACAGTTTCTTCGCCAACATTTCACCAATGACAGAATAATCAGTCGCGCGTTTCCGACAACTTGGCCATCTCGTTCACCGGATCTTAATCCGTGTGATTTTTGGCTTTGGGGACACTTAAAAAACCTTGTTTATCGAGAACGTCTGGTAACCTTGGCAGATTTGAAAGAGAGTATAAGTCTGCATGTGAGAAGCATCTCAGATGACCAGTTACGATCCGCAGTTGAACAAGCTGTCCACAGACTTCACATTTTACATCTTCAGGAAGGGAACCATATTGAGCAGCATTCCCTGCATCGATAACGTCCTTGTTTCATGTATGCTTGGTACTTTCAAATATGTGTTTAAAACGTGTTTTTGTGTCTTTTCAGCATACGTCCAGTGGTACAGCGCCACCTATCGGTGATTTCTGGAACTAAATTTTTTTTCGTGAAATCCGTTTCCCCATTTTTTGAATAGTATGTCCACAAATTTTCAAGCCTTTACACTGAGTAGTTCGATATCCAGGGAGGTCAGAGTAGGGGTGTTTTATTTCTGGCCACCCGGTATATATATATACAATGTACACTGTAAAGAAAATCTGTAAAGTTACTAAAATTTTTCTAGTAAACTTGTATTCCAAAAATTTTTCATGTAACGACAACAGCTATGTTTTATGCTTTTGCTGTTACCATTACATGAAATGTTCTTGAAATACGAGTTTACTAGAAAAATCTTTGTAACTTTAAAGATTTTTTGTTACAGTGTCGTCAGGGTTAGAGTTTTTTATTATATTAATAGCTTACGAGATGAAACCAGTCGAAATTTGACGTTAAAAAAGTTTTAAAATGTCTTTATCAATGTTCATTCTTCTTTGAATTTCATTTCCTTTGAAAGGCATCCAATGTTTTAAGATTATTAATTTTTATACAAATATGGAGATAATATTTTTCAAAAATATGTGAACAATTTGTAGATGAAACAGAATTTTCATGCTTTTGACTGATAATTTCTTTGATTACCTCGTTCCCGTTCCATAATCGTGATGACTTAGTACTCAAATGGGATATTTTCCTTGTTATAAAGGAACCTACTCAATGAATCCTTGAAAAATAATAAAATATAATTCTTATCATAATCTGATTCTAAAGGTAATTCAAGCAGTTTCACATGATATTAATTTTAAGTTCTACCTAAGCTGAATGTCTGTCTTTTTGGTTAACAGATTTCAGTTTAGTGACAAAATGCTGCAAACTATGGATAATCTAATCTAATGTTTTATTGTTGTTGTTTGTTTGTTTGTTTTATTTTAAAATTTTATGTTCGTTGAAAGAGATTTTAAAAATAATTCCGGCTTGAAAATGATTTAAAATGTTACAAAATTGTGAGTCAGTTTTCAAATAAATTTCCTCCTAAAGTTAATTTTATTCCTGTTTTATCACGTAACAACTGAAATTGTACAGTATTTAGATATAGAAATAAAAGCGACAGTGATTTCCGTTGTCACCATCGTTATACATTTAATTAGGTTTTGATAGTCATTCAAAAATAGACTACTATTACTTGACGACAATAGATAATTTCACTGCTTAAATAATGAAAGAAATGGGACTTTCTCGATAATAAAGAACTGTTGAATGAATTCATAATAAATCTGCAAAAAATAATCCCATAAAATATAAGTCGTTCCTAAAGTCTTCTTTTACTGTAAAATCAATATATATTAATCTTAATTTTCTTGAAATTCTTTAGTTTTCTGAATTTTCCATTAAAATGAATACATCTTAAATTAAATTATTTCTTTAATGCGAGCGAGACAATGTCACCAAGATGAAATATTCAATAAAGTCTCCAGTTATATCTTTATAATCAAGAAATGAAATATCAGAGAAAATTGCGTCAGTTTGACACATTCAGGTTATTTTTTTTTCTTTATATGTGTAAAAGTAAAAATACATTTTAAACTACGCATATAGACATTTACACCGATAAAAACTTTTTACACGTACTTTATATGAATATTTTTATGTTTAACCAACATGTATTAAAATATAAACAGAGTTTCTATTCCATTCTAATGAAAAAAAAATCATCTATAAAATTTAAATGCATAAAGATAAGGCAAACCAAATAAGCATTATTTGGCATCCTGGCATCATAGTATCATAGTATCATAGTATCCTGGCATCATAGTAAATGCGAATTTCTATTCGCTTATCAAATTAAAATATACGTGTATAAATATTTTTTGCCAAAAATTAGCTCGCAAATAAAAAAAATATTTTCAAAAATTCACGTGTCTGAATATTTTTACTATCTTTTTTTTTTTCAGCAATGGAAGTAAACCGGTTGCTACTGTTTTAAATAACTTTCACAAAAAGCATTTAAAATTAAAATTAGAATAAAAATGTAAATAAATTAAAAAATAGCTAGAATGGAATTATCTACATATAAACAACTTTTATTTAAAAAAATAATTATCAAAATCGGTCGAATAGAAGGCTCAAGGATGATGACTAAAAATCAGCCTGGTCTTTTAAGTCTTCAGATTGTTGTCACACAATATTTAATAAATTTTTACACAAAATAACGTATTTTTTCACTATAAAAAATCTATGCAATATAAAAAAATTGAATTTTTATTTTGTTTGAACACGTATATTTTAATTGAAGAGAAATGTATATACCATAATTATTGCTAGAGAAAGAACGAAAGATAGACAAACAGAACTTTTAAACTATTGTATAGCTTTTATTGCGGGCTTTGAGCGCGGCGACCGAATCCAAAAATTCCGTAACGAGAAATATCCTAACACATCCGTAACGAAAAAACCTAACACTCGGCTACAGTCGTTTCACTTCGGTAGACTTCGGCATGGTATCCTTCGGTAGACTTCGGCAGACATTGACGCGGTATTTTTCAGATATTTAGAGGATATCAAGTCTCAAACTTATATATCTCATTTCAGTTACTATAAATCTATAGTTTCAATATTAAAAATTCCTGATAGAATGTGTATAGAAAAAAATCGTCTTAAGATAAAACAAGGTAGGATAATGTAGCTTTTGGTGAGTGGAGACCCGCCCAATAATGAGGATCGAAAAATTTAAATGCTTATAACTCGCGATCTAATTTTCGTAGCGCGGCCAAATTTTGTTTGGTAATTTATTATGAGACAATGTTAATTTTTGGTGACAGGAGACCCCCACGGTGAGGGTCGAAAAAGTTAAAATGCTTATAACTCGCGGTCTAATTTTCGTAGTGCGGCCAAATTTTGTTTGGTAATTTATTATGAGACAGTGTTAATTTTTGGTGAAAGGAGACCCATCCCCCCCATGGTGAGGGTCGAAAATTTTAAAATGCTTATAACTCGCGATCTAATTTTCGTAGCGCGGCCAAATTTTGTTTGGTAATTTATTATGAGAGAGTGTTATTTTTGGTGACAGGAGAACCCCCCCCCCCCACGGTGAGGTTCGAAAAATTTAAAATGCTTATAACTCGCGGTCTAACTTTCGTATCGCGGTCAAATTTTGTTTGGTAATTTACTATGAGACAGTGTTACTTTTTGTGACAGGAGACCACCCCCCCCACGGTGAGGGTAAAAAAAATTAAAATGTTTATAACTCGCGATCTAATTTTCGTAGCGCGGCCATATTTTGTTTGGTAATTTATTATCAGACAGTGTTACTTTTGGTGACAGGAGATCCCCCATGGTTAGGGTCGAAAAATTTAAAGTGCTTATAACTCGCAATCTAATTTTCGTAGCGCGGCCAAATTTTGTTTGGTAATTTATTATGAGACAGTGTTACTTTTGGTAACAGGAGATCCCCCATGGTGAGGGTCGAAAAATTTAAAATGCTTATAACTCGCGATCTAATTTTCGTAGTGCTGCCAAATTTTTTTTGGTAATTTACTATGAGACAGTGTTACTTTTGGTGACAGGAGACCCTCCCACGGTGAGGGTCGAAAAATTTAAAATGCTTATAACTCGCGATCTAATTTTCGTAGCGCGGCCAAATTTTGTTTGGTAATTTATTATGAGAGAGTGTTCATTTTTGGTGACAGCAGAACCCCCCACGGTTAGGGTCGAAAAATTTTAAATGTTTATAACTCGCGATCAATTTTCGTAGCGCGGCCAAATTTTGTTTGGTAATTTATTATGCGACAGTGTTAATTTTTGGTGACAGGAGATCCCCCATTGTGAGGGTCGAAAAATTTAAAATGCCTATAACTCGCGATCTAATTTTCGTAGTGCGGCCAAATTTTGTTTGGTAATTTATTATGAGACAGTGTTAATCTTTGGTGACAGGAGACCCCCACGGTGAGGTTCGGAAAATTTAAAATGCTTATAACTCGCGATCTAATTTTCGTAGCGCGGCCAAATTTTGTTTGTAATTTATTAAGGTATTGTATAGCTTTTATCGCGGGCTTTGAGCGCGGCGAAAGAATCTAGAAATTCTGTAACGAGAAAAAAAACCTAATACTCCGGCTAACGTCGCTTCAGTTTGGCTGACTTCGGCACGGTATCCTTCCGTAGACTTCGGCAGACATTGACGCGGTATTTTTCAGATATTTTGAGAATATCAAGTCTTAAACTTATGTTTTTTATTTCAGCTACCATAACGTATAGTTTCAATGATAAAAATTCCTGATTAACCTACATGTATTGTAAGATAATAAAAATATTTTAAACGATATTAACTTCTCATTTGTTCAATACAAGAAAAAAAATTGTTATCGGTCATCACGCTCAAAATGTTTAACTTGAATTAATATCAAAGACAAAAAAAACTGCATAAATAAAAAATAAATAAATAATTATAATTGCACAGGTTGATAAAAAATGCTATGCAATAGCTTTACCGCGGCAGTCCCCGAGTGCCACACGTATTTTTTTTTTTTTTTTTTTTATCTGTACCACAAATCGTCCCATATGCTATTGTAACTGATACCAATCGATGGATCTTAAAGTCTATAAAGTTATACACACAATTTTTTTAGGGGGTAGACTTTATATTATTGTTATCACACTTGAAAACGTTCAAAGTTGTTTGGGGATATTTATTGAATGCAAAACGAAGGAAAGTATAAGTAAGTGATCGAAGGACTTTGTTTTTTCTTTTGTTTTAATTTTCAGATTTAATTTTCGTGTGTGTTATACTTAAGATAATACATAAATTGTTTTGAGGAAATTTGGCAGATACTTTGATTTGAAAAAATACAGAACATGTACAAGAAATTAATTTTTGATAGATTTGTTTAAAAATTTAATTTTTGAAACACACTTCTAAAACTGTTATACTGTTATGTTGTCACTTTAACATAATTAAATTAAAAATATTCTAAACAAAAAAAGGGATTTTTTTTTCATTTTTCGACAATATTTATTTTTTATTTATTTATTTATTTATTTTGTCACATAAAATTATCTTAAAGTTACATAAGAATAAACACCGACATTTTTAAAAATTATATTCTTTTGGGACATCTTAAGCTTCAAATAGCAAAAATTGTAAAAACAAAAAGTGTCCAATGATATACATGAAAAAATCAGAATCAAAATAAAACAAGCTTGGTGCTACGTTTTTGATGCGTTTTAATTTATACATATCGGTAAATCTAATCCCAATTCCTTCGTTTAAATATATCAAGATTTTTTTTAATATTGCAAAAAAATATTGAGAAAATTTTAACTAAAACAAATTATCGTATTAATTTTTTCAGAGTCTTCAACGTAAGATCGTGTTTCTTTTTCCTTCAATAACATATTTTAATCGTCTTATTTACGATAAAAAAATAGCATAATTTTTTACCATATGAGAAGAAAATTATTATAAATAACTTTCTATTTTAAATTTGATATCTAGATTAATACAAATTAATCCATCTTAATTTTTCAAGACGATGTAATCCAGACGGTATATACATAGATATATATTAGAGTTTAAGACTGATTTTTATTTTGTAAGGTAAGGATATCGTCGTTTTAAAATAATTAATAAAATATATTTTTTTAGCTACATAAATTCATACTGTTATTTCATTTATTTCATAAAAAAAAATCTCAAAAGTTCAGTCTTAAAAATTAAAAAAAAAAAAGGGTGTTCACTCTCAACGATGGCCAATGTCTAATTCCTAAACCGTTAGTCATAGATCCATAATTCTAATTACAAAAATGTTTTAATAGAGGTAACGGCATATTTTAAAAGCGATTTGGATCAATAAATTCATTTCTTAAAAGTAAAAATACGAAATTTAAATTTTTATACTGTCTTCCGGTCTCAGAAGTTACATTTAGTATTTTTTTCCTATTACATTAAAGAGTAAGACAAAATAAGTCCTGTTCATATAACAATAAATATGACCAGGTTATAAAACTTTAAAAATGCATGACTCATACAACTTTTACGTATTAAAAACAAATAAGTTTAACCATGATTTAGGGAATCATATACTCATGTCACAAGTTTTTACAGTAATCGGAAATCTTATTTCCCCACATAGCATGCATGTTCACAGTGACGTCACAGTGACGTCACTGTGAGTCACTGTGGTCACGTCACATCTGTGACCAAAATGCCACTCCTCAGTGACGTCACATTGTGACTGAAATGTGACGTCACATCTGTGACCAAAATGCCACCCCTCAGTGACGTCACATTGTGACTGAAATGTGACGTCACATCTGTGACCAAAATGCCACCTCTCAGTGATGTCACATTGTGACTCAGATGTGACTTTCTTAGAAAACTTTAGAAAATTACAAAAATTCTCCAAACCATGTTATTTACTGGTAAAAAAACGTGTTTTCTGGCATTGCAGAAGAATATTGTGCAATCGCTCTTATGTCACACATTACATGCACTGCATGTAACATGTACGTCATATCACATATATGAGATAAACCTCCCATCATATGAAACTAAGCACCCAGCAATGAACCTATCAGTGAAACTAACATTTAAGGAAATTTCTCGTTACACTTAAATGCTTCGTTATGAAAAAAATATCGTTGAATAGAAATCCCCGAAAATTCATGAAATTTGTATAGTAAACTACAAATAAAAATGGAAATATTATAAAACTGTGTTTTAATTTGGATAGTACTTTTTGTTATGCAATATAGCCACATAAAAAAAATCATTAGTATAATATCTAAAAAACCGCGTAATAAATGAAGGGAAACAAAAACTGAATCGCAGCGTTCTAATTCTCGTTTTCTCTTGTATTTCAAATCGAAAAATTAAAAAAAAATTCGAATATTACTTTGTGTGCGATCTCTTATGAAATATACACTCATAAAAACTTTCGCATCTTTTTTAAGTATTCAGAGAATGGACCTATAATATTTTCGCGGAACTAGAATCCCTTTCTTAGCATATCGAAAAATTTTCGCATTTTTTCCTTTTTATTTAAAAGATAAAATAAATACATAATTTCAATTCATACAATCCGCTGAAATATATTCACCAATCAATCTTAACAGCAATCTATCCTTTTGAATATTGTGCATGCACGGAAGTGCAACAAATTTTGCTAAGAAGAATTTTTTTTTAATATGAATATTAATTTAAATGTTAATTGCGTTCTAAAAGAAGGTTCAACAGAAAATTAAAAAAGTAGATAATTTCATTAAATATGCGCTTCGTTAAATGAAAGTTCCACTGTATTTTGAAACTAATTGAAAGTAAAATAGAAATGCGTGAAAAAAAAATTTAACTCAAAATTTTAATTAGGGATACCCTCATAAAACTAAATCGCATGCGCATTCAACTTATAAATCTTCGAAGCTCAAACAACCAATAATAACAAAAAATCACCTGCTTAAAAAATATCGTTTGGCAACAACCAGAATAGTTGACACTAGTGTATTTATTCTTTAGAATATTAGGCCAGCTGCTCTAGTAACTTTGTTATGATGTTATGCGTGTATATTTAGTACGTAAGTTGAAAATTTTTAAAAAGTTATGCAGAAATGCGATCAGTTGACATTTTATATAAAATGCCGGTCCGAAAAAATACATTGTCAGTGGCGTTTCGTTAATATGAGCGCGCCAATGTCAATGTACTTCATTCGGACATTCCGACTTCGAAATTATCTTCGCTATTTGGATTATGAAACTTGAATTAGAGGATAATGCCGTTAAGAAAGAGGTAAGAAAATGTTATTTTTCCTGCTTTTTTTATAATGATTTCTGTGAATTTCGTAAAAAACATGTTATAAAAGGAATAAGTATCATATTAATTTAACTTTTTTGAATCCACTTACCTTAGTAAATTCAATAAATTTAACATTTATTTTGTTGAAATACGGAACAGCATGTCAACGATTTGAAAATAGTTAATAACATTATTTTTAAAATGCACTTTAATCACATTTTTTTAATTACATGGTTAAAATCAAATATTAATAAATTTAAAAATGTATGCATAATCAAAAGTTAACGTTATAATTAATATATAAAGGAGTTTGGGGTTGTTTAACTGTTGAAAATAGTGATAAATATATTAATTTATGCACTAATATTGCAAAAACAAATTTTTTAAAACTTTTTTATTACCTTTCTGAATTTCTCATAATCCCAAAAATTTGATAACTGTAATTCCATGACATTTATTATTTTAAACCATGTATCTAAAATTATTAAGATATTGATTTTGTGATAATAACAATTATTGATTTTAAAAAATGAGTAATTATCGCATTATTTTATTAATTTTTGATATCTTAATTGTTAAATGGTGCTGAAAATAACAATTTTGTTCCATTAGTATGTGTTCATTAAATCCTGGTTCTAAATAGTCATAAAAACAATTACATGTACTTTTTTGTGGGATGTACATTACTGAAATTTTTAGTGTTTGATGTATTTCTATTATTTTCAATAAAATTTTGTCTAATATTGGGAAGTGAGACTGAGAATACTTAAATACTATTAATAGATTCATCTAATACGAAAAAAAATGAAATCTAATAATTATAACTATTAATAAGGAAACTTTTTAAAAATAAATTCCATAAGGATGACCTTTACCAGCACATCTACACTATATGACATATACAATATACAGGGGTTGGACAAAAATATGGAAACACCTTTTGAAATGCATGTTTGAAAAGAAAGATTGATTATAATGAACTATGTTGATGGCACTGGAGTTTTCGCCTACTGACGCCACCTATACAACTTCGTAAAATCGCTGCACTGTTCAGTCGTTGTTGGAGCACTGTTATGTGAGATTATCCTTGCATTATGTCAGAGTTAACAGACTTCGAACGTGGACAAGTTGTTGGCGCGCGTATGGTGAGTCCTTCCGTAAGCAAGGTAGCCGAGGTTTTTAGTGTTTCAAGAGGTACTGTGTCGAAGATTTATTCCGCATATTTAAAATGCGGAAAAAACATCATTCGCTAAATCACAGCGCGGACAAAAGCGTGTGCTGAGTGATCGGGACAGACGATCATTAAGGAGGATTATCGCGAAAAATAAACAGTCCACAGCTGCAAAAGTTACTGCTCAAATGAATGTCGTGTTACGAAATCCTGCGAGTACCAAAACAATTAGAAGGGAGCTTCATAAATAGGGAATTGCTGGCCGTGTTGCAATTGAAAAGCCACCCATCAGTAATGCTAATGCCTGTAACAGGAAAAAGTGGTGTTTAAGTCATAAAGCCTGGACTATAGAGCAGTGAAAGAGCGCAATATGGTCTGATGAGTCTTCTTTCACATTGTTCCCCACTTCTGGCCGAGTTTACGTGTTGGAGAACGCCATCTCAAGCCTATAATACAGACTGCTTGTTGCCAAGAGTGAAACATGGCGGGGGTTTGGTGATGGTTTGGGCAGCCATATAGTGGTTCTCTTCTGGCCCCATGATAACTCTGTAAGGGCGTATTACTGCTCAGACTTATGTGAACATTTTGGCCGATCAAGTCCATCCAATGGTACAAGCTTTGTTCCCCAATGATGATGGTATCTTTCAAGACGACAACGTCCTCGTTCGCACAGCTCACATTGTCTAGGACTGATTTTCTGAGCACGAGGATGAATTTTCGCATCTCCTCAGGCCACCAAAGTCATCAGACTTGAATATCATCGAACCTTTGTGGTCTACATTGGAGCAGAAAGTGCGTTTTCGCTATCCACCGCCAGCATCGATATCTGAACTTGCCACTGTTTTGCAGGAATAATGGTACAATATTCCCTTGGCAAACATACAGAAACTGTATTTATCCATTCCGAGTAGACTGCAAGCTGTTTTGAATAACAACGGGTACCGTACACAATACTAGGCAAGGAAACGTGTTTTTTTTAAGGTGTTTCCATATTTTTGTCCAACCCCTGTATATATATGAGTTTAACTACGAATTTAAACCTTGGTGTAATCATACATGCGCACAGGCCACTATAGTAAGGAAATAACTAAGCGTAATACTAGAACTAATTGCCTCATCTTCATTAGTACTCGATTTTTAAATAAAATCTGTATATTACAAATATTGCGCATAAACTTCACGTAGTTTTATCAAAAGATAATTCTATATTATATTTAACAGAATGATTTTAATTGGTAAATTAATCAAACGAATATTAATTTTCCAAAATGGGTAAAAAAATGTTTAGATTAGGATTCGAACTAGAGACCCTCGATGTATGCTGCCAATGCTCTTCCAACAGAGCAACTTAGCACGCACAATTCACCCGGAGAAATATCACTATATACTCATACGAATAGTATGCATTTATCATACGAGTAGTTTGAAAAAAAATTAAAGTATTATTACATAGGGTTATATATAATAATGATAAGTATGCGTTCGTATTCACTGTGTGAATTGTGTGCGTCCGATTCTTCCAGGATAGTTCAGTCGACAAAGTATTGACAATTTGCGCGAAAGACTGCTTAGTTCGAATCCTGACCTGGACACTTTTTCAATCAGTTGGAAAATTACAACAAAAGATAATTAAAAGATATAGGGTAGATGCTCCAGTTTTGGCAACTGCACAAGTTTTGGCCACATTGGAATGATTTACCCTCTATTTAGGCTGTAAATTGATTTTAACAAATTATATGCATTCTTACTCCTTAATCTAACACTCTTTTATTATTTTCAATCCCATTTGTTTATTTTTTGATTAAAAAAAAAAAAAAAAAAAAAAAAAAAAAAAAAAAAAAAAAGTGTAAAACTATAGTGTGCACTCACATATATTAAGGTTTTTGCTTAGGTAACAAGTTTTCACAATCTTTCAATATTAGGGATTTATCGAACTTTATTTGTTCTGAAACAGATTGCTATGAAGCTTTATGAAGTAGGCTTTCTCTCTGTTGCAATTTCATATTTAAATTAATTATTTTTACAGCTTAAAGTAGGGGTGGCCAAAACTACTTGCTTTACGTGCTAGTACGTGCTTTAAATTTGCTATGTGTACCAGTTATGGCCATTGTGTGGCCAAAAATGGCACAACAATATGCTCCACTTTTGGCCACAAGACTAATTATAGTGGAAATTTCAGCAATATATTTAGAAATGTTTTATGACTTATAAATTTAAAAGTTCAATAAAATTACAGCATGATTTAGTGGTTTCTTGTATTTTTTTGAAAACAAAATGAGGAAGTTGCATAACTTTTGCAAAATTTCAAGCACATGAATTTAGAAATAACAAATAATGTGAAAATCTTTATACTATAAATAGGATTCATTTTAACAAGTTTAAAAAAGACAATTCTGTACTCGTAAAAATGGTCTTGATTAAACACTGTTATAAGATAGGAAGTAAAATTATGGCTTTTCAAAATTCATTGTCAGCTTTTCAAGATGGTTAAGTTTTGTAGTATCTCGTTCTACCTTGCAACACAAGTTTACAGAATGGAGACCAGTTTTTACTATTTTTGAATCTCAAGTAATAGGGTTGTGCTATTTATGATGGCCAATTATCTATATGAGAGATATGGGCCAAAAAAGAAGGGAGATGCCCTCTGTGAAGGTCTTTCTAAGATCCTAGCCAATATTTACACAAGGAAATCTAAGGTTTGAAGAAAACTAACTCCAAATGATTAGGCTGACAGGCAGCTAAGTACGAGGAATTAAAGTTTAAAATCAGTTGAAAAAAATGGATTTTAGAGATTGTCAAAATACTATTTCATGTAAAAATGGAATAATTTCAAGATTCTAGTCATATAACTGTAAATATTGGTATAGTATAACATATGATATATATAAATGAAAATATGCAAAATGTTAAAATAAGCTTTTCATGTCCTATAAGTCTTTTTTATGAATTAAATATATTTTTTGTTTTTAAATTTAAATGTTCAGTTAAAATCAGCTTAAGTATATTTTATTCGATGTTTTTATGATTTCATTTAAAAAAATGCAAATCTTTTTTATACAGCAAACAAATATCTGTGTGGTAAAACAGATTTTGCACAAAAATGCTTTATTTTTACTTATTATCAATTAAAATGTTTGCAAAATTACAAGATATTAGGGCGGCCAAAACTGGTGCAGGGGTGGCCAAAACTGGTGCAAATTGAAAGAAATTACTTAACGAGTTATTACTCACAATCTAAAATATTTGATAGAAAGTTATTATAATTAACAGAAAGACAACTAAATTTACTAAAGAATACTGTTATTGCGATTTAATATGCTTTATTCAGTCTAAAACTATAAAATTTCCATTTCAACTTTTCTCTTAATGTGGCCACCACTGGAGCATCCACCCTATATATTTATAGACATCAGGATTATTGGTCAGAAATATTGGCAAGCTGTACAGTTTTAGATATGTGCTGAAATTTGTGGATATTAAAGCGAGTAAAAGTTTTTTTTAAAAAAGTTCAAAAAGATTAAACAGTTTGAACAGCATATTACAAAATGTGTGTCAGTTATAAATAAAATTGAAGCTATGCAATTTTCAGCATGTGGGGAAAATATATAAATATTTTTGAAAGGCAATATTTTTCAAAATTTAAAAACAACACCAGAGTTGTAAGGCATGTGAGGTAAATCGAATTTTTAACTTTAATTTAGAAGAAAGTCTCCTTACTGCAGGTAACTATTTTATATATTATACAGTATTTGTTCATAAATTGTCAATCTATGATTTTAGGACTCAAACCCTATTTTAACAGAACATGGCGTGGAGTTATAGCTTCAGCAGATCCTGTTTCTTTTAAATTGTTAGAGAATCGTTAAGAAAAGTTAAATCGTCACAGAATCATCACAGTGTTAGCGAAAGTTTTGTCACAAACGATCTGCATCGTGAGTCTAAAATAATGGGACAAACTTTAAGGGAGGTGGTAGAGCTCACTATAATAAATAATTATGGCATAGAAATGTATGACTGGAAGTGACGCGTTAAAACGCCACACTAGTCACTGTAAAAGACACGGATTATAATGTTAAGTGTATGGGAGCGCTATTTTCAAATATCTCGCTAAAATTTTAATATTTTCGCATTTTTTTTTTCCATAGGATAGCTGAGGACGACCTGCAACTGGGCTGGTTTTTACTTTTTTGATTTTGGTTACAGATTAAGAGCCCACAATAATTCAGAACCAGTTTAAACCGGTTCTAAAACTGAAACTATTGTAATATAAAAAAATATAACCAAAATCGAAAAAGTAAAAATTAGTCTAGTTGTGGATCGTCCTCAGCTATCCTATGGAAAAAATATCATGTAAAATATTGAAATTTGAGCAAGATATTTGAAAACAACACCCCCCCCCCCATAGACATAACATTACCATCCGGGTCTTTTTTGGTGACTAGTGTAGCGTCTTGACGGGTCACTTCCGGTCATATATTTCTGTGCCATCATTATTTGCTATAGTGAGTCCTACCGCCCCCTCAAAGTTTGTTCCATGATTTTGGACTCACCCTGTATTTCACAATTTGGTCACAATGTGACTTGAAAGCATTGTCACTTTCGTCACAATTACGTCACAATGTTAATGACAAAATCGTCACAAATGACACACTTTTCACAAATTGGTCACATTGCGACGTCACAATGTGGTCACAATGTGACGTCACAAACAAGCTCTAAAACGGCCATAACGACTTCACATTTTAGTCACTGTGACTTCACATCGACGTCACGTGACGTCACATCGACGGTCACAAAGTCACAGTGTGACTTCACAACGACGTCACCGTGACGTCACCATGTCTTACGGGTCATGTGTATCTGCGCTTTGAAAAACAAAGTATTAAGATTGAGTTAACTTTTATTAAGTTTAAGATTGATTAAAATAATTATATTTTAACATTATTTTTTACTTTGTAAGAATGTGAGACATTTTCTTTTTATAATTTTATTTAACACAAATTATGTTACTTTTTATAGTTTTTTACTTAAATTCTATGATCTTATACAAGTTTTTCCAGTTCAAAATTAGTACTTGAGCTTTAACTCACTTTCAAATATCCAACAAAGATTAAATTTTACATACTGGCGTAAATACAATAACAATGTAATGTGGTTATGATTTTTGGTTGTTGTCATTTATATTTTTTACAGGATAACTCAAAAAATTTTGATTAGATACCCATCAAAAATTTTTAGAAAAAAATGCTAAATTAGATAACAGTCGATGTTTGTGCTTTTTAACTTTTATGTAGTTTATATTGCTGAAAAAGAAAATTACCTTATATTTTAACCATTATATCAGTTTTTTTCGTAAACCATTAATTGTCGCATTTAAAAAATAACACAAATCTCATTCTGATTCAATTGAGATGACTATGTTTTGATTTTTGAATTTTGTAATTTTTTTAGCACTGAAAATGAAAATGACTTTAATTTATAGGTCATAACGTCACAAATTCTTTAAAACGTAAATGTCAAAGATAAAATATAGCAACAATTTAATGCAATAAAAAGATGTAAAACTAGTTTTATTAAGCTAAATTTTATTTAATTCCATAATTTATTCAATTTTTTTGGCTTATACGAACTATGGAACTGCAAGAAGTGTAAGTAACCGATTTTGACGAAAGTGATATCATTGGAAAGATCTCATCGAGAGCAGTAAAAAAACTCAATAGAACTCCCCGTCGCAAATGATTCATTTTCGAGATATCCAACAATTTATGTCACGTAGCTAGTGCACACCTAATGGGGGACCGCAAAAAAAAAATTTAGTCTCGAATTTAACGAAAGTGATATCATTGAAAAGATATCGTCATGAGGGTTAAAAAACTCAATGGAATCACCCCTCGTAAATTAGTCGTTTTCGAGATATCCGAAAACTTAAATCACGTAGCTAGTGCATGTTATTCCAGTCACACTTAATGGGGGACCGGAAAAAATTGTTTTCTCGATTTTGATGAAAATGGTGTCGTGCAAAGATATCAATGTGAGAAGTAAAAAACTTAATGGAACTAGCCCTCTGAAATGATCCATTTTCGAAATACCCGACAATTTATGTCACTTAATGCAGTTTCGCGGCAGTGTGCATTAGCAATTTAACGCAAATTGTCGGATATCTCGAAAACGTGTCATTTCTGACGAGTGATTCCATTGAGTTTTTTAACCCTAATGATGATATCTTTTTAACGATACCACTTTTGTTAAAGTCGAGATTAAAATTTTTTGTGGTCTCCCATTAAGTCTGCACTAGCTATGTGATAAAAATTGTCGGATATCTCGAAAATGAATCATTTGCGACGGGTAGTTTCAGTGAGTTTTTTACTGCTCACGATGCGATCTTTTCAATGATACCACTTTCGTCAAAATCAGTGACTTACACTTTCTGCAGTTCCCTAGTAAGATTCTTGCCGCTAAACAGTTGAGAGATTCAACGACTTAAGGGAAAAGGTTCAATTTTAATTTTTAACTATACAATTTGCGATAAATCTCAATGCCATGGTTAAACAAGTAAGAAAAATCATGCGTTAAGCATAGATTACTAAACACTCTCCAAGAACTCCTGAAATCTTTAAGAAAACTCAGGAGAATTTAGGGAAATAAGGTGTTACTGTATATAGCAAAATATGTATTCCAATACTTTTCAACAATCCTGTATGTCATCTGTTGATAGGTATAGTATAAATTGGGAAAATTTAGTTCTGCTAGAAAAGGTATAACAAGTTGAAGTTTCTCTTTCAGCAGATTATAAAATTTATACTAATAGATAGAAACATACTTGAACATTTTTGTTCAGTCCTGTGTTTTGTCTAGTACCTTAATTAAACGATGTGCTCAGTAATAAGCTAAAATTTAGTTCAAACTAAAACCCTGTTAAAACTACTTAAATTATATTTACAGAAATTTTCATCCATGTATACAATTCTACGAAATAATTTAAGCAAACTAAATGGAGTTTAGCGTAAAAATGCATAACTTATATTAAAACCATCTTTAAGTAAATTGCGTTCATATTCAGTAACCATGACGAATTCTTTTGTTTAGTCCTGTATATCAACTATAGTATCTATACACACCATATAATATGCATATATTTAGTGAAAGTTAAAAATGCACATCATAATTAAAAATTCATTTCATCCATCGTTCAGATATCATCGATACTATACAGTACTTTGGATAGAATATGCTACTTGAAATCTTTTGTGTGTCCCTATAAATGATATGCACTTTGCATTACGCATGAAATACTCATATTAAGCGTCAACGATGTACATAAATTCTATTATACATGAAAAAGTTTAACATGATAAAAATATGTCGCAAGCAATTATTTATTTTACCATTATGTAATTGAATTCATTTGGGTGCCCCTGTAAATGAATAATAACTGAGTAACACGCACCTACACATTCCAAAAAGAAAAAAAATATATAGACTGTCACGCGTCACGTGACCTGAGCTCTGCTGAATTAAAAATATAACTGCAGTATTTTTCGTTTGAAATAATCTGGCAATACTAGTTCTATTAAAAACATTCTATTTGAAGTTATGTTCAAAAATTCGAAAGTTGGCTGCGAGTAGTGAGTTCAGGTCTTGTTTGTGTGGTGTGAGCAACTAGTATTATGTAAAAAGTGATGAGTTGCAAATATTTTATGTTTGTGTACTGTTTTACTTGTTAAGTGCCGTCTACGAAGTAGTAAAAAAATATTAAAAGAAGATCGTAGCCCCGAAAAATTCATATTTAGATGAGTGAAACTTCTTTCTTCTTTTTTTAAACGTTCCCACATCTTCCAATTCCCACATCTTTTGATATATATATTTTTTTAATTATGAAATATTGTTTAATGCACGAAGAAAGAAAATGGCTTGAGCTGTCGTTGCTGATTTATTTGTGAAATATGTTCTTCAATGCTCTACAAATTCTTTCTTTGCCTTTAAAATTCTCGTTCTTCGGTTGTGAAATAATTTACACGGAATAGTCTTAAGCCAAACGCCAGTTTCATTCATTTGTGAAATATGTTCTACGGATTGAATTTGTTTAATTATTTGCCTCAGATGATGATTAGATGTGTATGATACTATAAGGTCTACGTTTCCTAAAAAAATGTGGTTGTACCCCAGGAAGAAAAAGAGTATTCTCGTTAGCGAAAATACATGGAAGCAGAGTTTGCCTCCAAAAGAATACATATATTCTCTTAAGTTTGCTAATCGACGTTTAGTATCCGGTATATTTTTTTATGGTTATGGCAAAGTGGGATTTATAAAGAAGAAATACCCTGATTGTTCCCCTATGGTTAAAAAAAAAAGTGCAAAATCATCATCTTCAGCAATATAGTTTAAATACATCATCAGTTTCAGCTCCAAATGTACCAATTATGATCTGCAACAAGAAGGTGATAGTCTGTGCAGACACATGAGCCAATCATTCTATAGCAGGAGAAAAAATGTATCAAAATTTTTAATAAAAAGAATATTGCCCAGTTAAACTGATGGCATTGAGCTCACAGGCTACACATACTAATTGTACATTACAGCCTTATGTTTTCAAGGGTTAATTAAGTTCGAAAAAAAATTAAGAAGGGGAAACAGATCTTCCCTTTCCCCTTTTTTATACTTAATCATTGAACCTCCTAAACTATCAAGGACATGCTTTATCATAAAAAATCTATATCCAAAATTCAGAGCAAATCGGATAATTCTTAATAAAAACCCATTTACCATTTATATAGTTTAAGAGGATTTATCCCCCTCTTTAATACTTAACCATTAAACTTCAGAAACTATTCAGAGATTTGAACGAAATCTGGCAATTCTGCTTGAAAAACCCATTTTTATAAATTAAGGGGAGGGGCATTAGAACCCCCGTTCCTCCTGTTTATACTTATTCAATGAAAAATCCCGGAATTGCCTCATCAGAATTATCCTATATCTAAATTTTGAATGAAAACTGTTAATTCTGCATGAAAAACACATTTATATCAATTAAGGGGAGGGCATGAGCCCCCCGTTCCCCCTCTTATACAAATCGAATGAACTCTAAAAACTAATCAGGGAAGCGACTTATCAGGATATACCTATATACAAAATTTCAAAAGGATCGGATATTTTTATCATGAGTTATCGCGTTACGCACGCACGCACGAACGAACATACATACATACATACAGAACGGGCGGGCACATAAACTCTCAGGCTATGATAGCCTGTGAGCTAAAAACTGATGTTACATTGAATCCTGATACTCATGACGTAACCTTGGCTGACGGATGTACGACGGCTAGAGAAACTTTATCTGCCACTGTGCCCATAGAGATTGAAAGCCGAGTTTACAAAACAGAGTTTATTATATTATCAAATGCCAAAAGTAATAGAACCCTTTTAAAAATGGACTTCCTGCACAACGCTAACAATGTGTTTAACGCCGCTAACAAAACATGGCATTTTAGGGCTAAACCTCATAAAAAGTTTTATTTTGTTGATGGATATGAAGAAGAAAATAGTACGTGTGCTGACGCCGTCGAAGTCAGTCCGTATGCCTCACATGAAGATGAAGGAAAAAAATTAAATTCCAATGAAAGGAATAAACTTAATGATTATTCGAAAATTTATGGAAAATGTTTTCAACTAGTGGGAGAGACAACCCCATATCTTAAACGTCTTGCAAATATTTCTAAAGGTATGAAAGAGCGTGTTGACAAACAAGTGTTTAAAACAAGACCAGCGGAAGAAATATTATTATAAAAATAGTAGACGAGTGTATTTCCTACCTGTTGAAAACGTATGGGTTAACCTACATTCAGTGAGCAAGGCAAGTAAAAATAAAACAGCAAAATGCATGTCTAAGAGAGATGGACCATACATAGTTTTGACTCAAGAGTCACTAGTGACATTTGACATTGCTAATCTGGGCAATCCTACTGAACGAATTGTATCTTACCACGTTTCTGACTTGCAGCCTTTCCAAGATTCTGAAACTATTCTAGTTGCACCCTTGAGAAAAATAAGAAGACCCCAAAAGCATCCCTTTTCCAACCACACATGTAGATCGGAAACAGAAGAGGAGGATGTAAAACGCGCCTACCCATTACAAAAAAGGGAAAACATAGACTGTCACGCGTCACGTGACCTGAGCTCTGCTGAATTAAAAATGTAGGTGAAGTATGTTTCGTTTTTATTAATCTGGCAACACTATTTCTATTAAAAACGTTCTATTTGAAGTTATGTTCGAAAATTCGAAAGTTGGCTGTGAGTAGTGAGTTCAGGTCTTGTTTTGGTGGTGTGTGCAACTAGTATTATGTAAAAAGCGCTGAGTTGTAAATATTTTATGTTTGTGTATTGTTTTACTTGTTAAATGCCGTCTATGAAGTGTTAAAAAAATATTAAAAGAAGATCGCAGCCCCGAGAAATCCATATTTAGATGAGTGAAGCTTCTTTTTCTTGTAAATGAGTAATACTAGTTCTTACAGCTTTTATTTTCACCGCATACTTTAGAGAAGTCATGTTTTAGAGCAATTGATAAATTCTTATAGATGTGAATGTGTTTGACAGGGTGTAACATCTTAAAATTTACTTGTTTTTTTTTTCCCGTAGGCCGTTATTATATATATAAAACCCCTCCGTGTATAACGTTTCCGGGGTTCACCGATCCACGAGAAAAAGAAAATTATTGCGATTCGGCGTCCACGTTAGTCTTAAGTATTCTCAGTCGTTCGCAAATATTTTAATCGTTCAACTTATGGAAATATACATATAAAAGATTTATTCATCACTCATTTTCTTTAAAACCTACAAAAACTATCTAATTATACCTGCAAAAACTATCTATTTATAATGTTTAAGTTCTAAATAAAACAACCAGCAATTGTATTTGTATTTATTTGCTTTGAGGTAGGCGCTACAGCTATTCGCCGGCATAACCTCCAATGATCACAAGAAACCATATAGAACACTTTATTACAGAATATCCAGTACATACATTTTCACAGGGGCAACACAGACACCCATGCCGCTAGTTGGACTCGAACCAGGGACAAGCGGTGTGGGAGCAGCCTCCGCTACCATCCACGCCCCTGGGTCGGCCACCAGCAATTACGAGATAAACAAACGATCTAAGCAAGTTAATGCTGTTGCCATTCAGGAATGACAAATTCCCAACCTATAAAAAATATTGTGAAAAGTTATCTCCAATTTTAAAGGCTTTTTATTTCCTGACCAATGAAAATGTTCCACAGTCGTAATGGAGCGTTCTCATTGGTCAGATTTACAGTAGGAGCTGTAAATGACGTCATTACATTTTAATGCACTTTGAAATCTTTTCAGAATTTCAAAAACAATATTTAATTAAAACTGTTTATTTAAGGAAAGCGAAGGTGCGTTTTAATGTAATATTGTTAAATTTTTTATATTCGAGTTGCTTTAATTTTTTTTTTTTCTGCCGTGAAGGATTCTTGAGAATGACTCCTTTGTTACATCACGTTTCACGTTTGCCAGTTTTGTGGTTCCAAAAATTTCAGAGCTGAACATCCGCATGGCGGAAAATTTACAAGTTGCAGCCGTAAAGGAAGATTGAAACATTAAAAGCCTATACTGAGAGAAATAATTTCATACCCTATTTTTTTTTCTTACTTGCTATGGATCCGAGCAACACTGATTACAAGAACAAAAATTTTTATACATTTTGGATATTTTTATTATTTTCTCTCAATAACTTTATATTTTTTTGGCTGTAGTTTCACAATGTATTCTTTTATAACTGTTTTTTTTCCTTACTTTATTCTTTTAAAATTTATATATTTACCATTTGTTCATTACAATTCCCTCCCATCTACCAGATAGTTTTGTTACAGTTTTAAATGCAAATTTCTTTTAAAATTTTCTTTTTAGATTTTCCTCCCTCGTGTTTAATTGCTATATTTTTCTAAATTATTTAAGGTTAAAGATAATAAAGGTGGCTATGATTGACCACAGTTGGTGTATTTTTTATTATCCTATTAAAAATGCAAACACGTCATTTTGACGGGCTATCTTCTAGTGTAATATAAAACTTGTGCTGTTCCTGTAAATAAAATAATAACGCTATTAACTTCATTTTTAATACGTTTGGTGCTAGAGTAAACGTCAATAAGTTCCAAAATTTTCATGGCAATTCGAGTATATTTACAAGAGTTAGTGTGCGAACAGACGGACAGACAAACTGAATGCATAAACATTTTCAGCTTTGTTGGAAAGTGTTGAAAATAAATGTCGTATTTTGATTCAGCGGTAAAAAAATGCAGTAAAAAATTATCAAATATTAATAACACATTTATTTTACAACATGAATTGACGCTCTTTTTTTTTCTTGTTTTTGTTTTTACTTTTAAGTTTATGATTTTCAAAAAAATTTTCCAAGGTGGTAAAAAGTGAAGCTTAACTTTGGATTCAGCGGTACAGGATGAATAGAACTCAGATATCAAAAACTAAAAAGCATATCGTAACACAATATTTGCAGCCTAGTGTTGTGTAATTTTTTTTAAATATGCATTATTTTGTAAGAAGTTAATTTTCATCATTTTATTTAACAAAAATTCTGTTATTTCCTTAGAAGTATTGTACGTATTGCTCAAATTGTATTTATTGCATTTATATGGCATAATGATTAAAGATTTCAAATTTACGTTTCAATGTTACTTTTACTCTCAACCATTTTTCAATATATTTCATGAAATATTTGATTTTACTAAATCAATACATTTGATTTGTACTAAATTTATGAATGACCCCCAATTAGCAGCAAAAAATATGCTTCTACTTTAAATAGCTATTTCTAATGGGTCTATTTTAATGGCAGATTTTATTTATTTATTTATTTTGTCACTTGTCAGTGTAATAGAAAAAATTTACAAAATGTAACTTATGAGACTGGGTAACGTATAAAAATTTACATTTCGTATTTTTTTAAGATATATTTTTATTGGCTCAAATCGCTTATAAAATATTTCTTTATCTAATTTAAATTATTTTTGTAACTAGAACTGCATGCCTATGACTAACAGTTTAGGAATTAGCCCTTGACCGCCGTTGTAAGTGGATACCATGTATAGTAAATATACTGTAAAAAATATCGGTAATTGTACATATGTAGAGTTGCAGAAATGTACATAGCACAAAAAATGCTAATCTATAAATCTAGCTTTGATAAAGCTACAGAAACCTGTAGCTTTACAAAAGCAGCAACAACAAAAAAGAATCTACCAAAGAACAACTATAACAAAATAATCCAATAAAATTACAGTATCTTACTAGAATTTTACCTGTAACCCGAGTTGCAGTTACTTAAAATCGATCTAGATATCTCAGTTTTTTAAAAAACTCTTTGTAATTTTACACATTTTCTGATTTACAGTTCAAACTGTATCTCCTACATGAATTCTTGTTTTTGAAATTTATTTAAAATGTTCTAATAATCTGATTTGTCTTGATCAAGTTAGTTACTTTACAGACATCTTTTATAAACTGAAATTACAAAAGTGTTGTTAAAAACGCAGTTTTATTAAATAAATTAATGAAATATGAAATAAAAAAAATACAATTCCCACATTACAAATTTATATGATCCATATAGAACTACTTTTTCTAAATCATGTGAGAAAATATATTAATGTTGGAGATTGAAATATAAGTTTATGTCAATACGTTATGCACATTCCACAGTGTTAGTTTTTTATATCACATAAATACTGACGGTATCAATAAAATCTAGCCTCCTGCAACAAATGAATAATTTTCTTCATATTATTAAGGCTTCATGTAACATATCGATAAGTAAAATGAAACAAACTTAGCGAAAGATTTTACATCCTGTAATTTACTTAAAAGTAGAATTAAAGTGAGTTTTTTTCAGCAAATGTACACAATATAGCCTACATAAAATATGACAAGTAATTAATTTCATACATAAATTTAACTTTAAGAACCCTCAAACACCCTAAACACATAGGACCATAATAATTTAGTACTACAACCTTTTAGCTTTATACTTTTTAGGCCGATAAATAAAATCTTAAAAATTTTATTCATAAGGACACATGAAACATAGCTGTTTTATGTGTCTTTAAGTTAGGATTAAGGAATCATTACTTTCTTATTGTTCTGTTGATCTATATACTGCAGTACTGTAATGTACCACGTGTTATGTATTATGTCTATAATGAGTAATGTACCAATGAACTCAATTCCCTGAAGATCGTATTGGTTGGTTTTAGAAGGTACATCATGTATCGTGCGCTTACTTTGCAGATTTCAAATAATTTTTTTAATTACCTATACAAAAAATATCAAGTTAATAAAAAGTGCGAGCAAGAAAGAGAGAATTAAAAAGAAATTTTTCTCTTTTTTAGAAATTTGCAATTGATATAGTCATGAAATTCACATTTTGAAAATACAGGCTAAAATTTGTTCACTCCACTCCGAAAATTCTCGAATATGCATACCGTATATCCTACATAAAGAAAATATCCACTACCTCCAAATCATAATTTTCGCACCATTAACAACATAACTTCTACGATGCAATTAAGAAATATTATTTATAAACGGTGTAGCTAAAAAATAAATAAAAATGTTGCTCGTGGCGCTCTTTTTGAAAAGGTTACAGTTCCCGCATGAAATGAATTTGCAATTCTTAATCACTGTTCTCTCAAGTAGAAAACATTTTCATGTAGAAAATATATTACAAGCAAAATGTTTTTTTTATAGTGCACGATTCCGATCAAGTAAATGTTCGGAAACAGATGTAAGAAAAAAAAATGGATTTTAAGATGGGCTTAAAGGGATTTAGGGACACCCAAAATCTTTTTAGATTTAAAGGGACTCCCAAAGTCTTGCTAAGTACAATAACTAGTGTTATTTGGAAACACAAGAGACAGTTTTTTGCAGTTTTCTTGTCAAATATAGCGTGAAAACGTATGTGATAACGTCACATATAAGTGTTTTGATAGAAAAAAAAATACAGAAATTTACAGAAAAAGAAAAAGGAATTTAACCTTCTTTTTAATTTTCGGAATTGCTACAGTACTGGGTTCAGGCGCTGTCTTTATGATCACCGGTGAATTCCGACCAAAATTGAAATGTTTACTAAAAATAGATAAATACTGGAGCTGAGCTCCGGAGAGCTCCTTATAAGTCCTGTATCATTATATATATAAAACCCCTCCTTGTAAAACGATTCCAGGGTCAACCCATCCACGAGAAAAAGAAACTTATTGCAAATGCGTTCACGTTAGGCTAAACTATTCCGAGCCATTCACAAATATTCTAATTGTTCAACTTAAGAAAGTATACATGTAAAAGATTTATTCATTACTTATTTTCTTTAAAACTTACAAAAACTATTTAATTAAAATGTTTAAGTTCTAAATAAAACAACCAGCAATTACGGAAAAAACAAACAATGTAAGCAAATTAATACTGTTGCCATTCAAGAATAACAAATTCCGAGAATGAATCTTTAGAATGTCTCCATTGTAACATCACGACTCAGGAATGATTGGGCGCGTTCGGGAGCTATGCGCGCTGAGGAGGCAGGTACATGGAGTGGATCTTATAGCGGGTATAGTACTCGGAAGCAAAAACTCCTGAGCTCGCGCGCGCAGCGCGTGTGTCCCCCGAACACGTTCATTGTTTACTCCTTATTGTTGATATTTTTTTCCATCTTATAGAGTGTTTTTTTTTTAAGTATTAGCTAAAAATGTGCCAAAATAGTAATTTATTTTATACATTTTAGATATTTTTATTATTTTCTCTCAGTATTTTTATATATTTTTTGGCTGTAGTTTCACAATATAATCTTTTATAATTGATTTTTTGCCTTACTTTTTTATTTTAAAATTTATGTATTTACGATTTGTTTATTACAACACAGTTTTGTTATAGTTTTAAATACAAATTTCTGTTAAAATTTTCTTTTCTTTTTATAGATTTTCCCCCATGTTTAATCGCTGTATTTTTAAAAATTGTTTAAGCCTAAAGTGGCTGACTAACCACAGTTGTATTTTTTTATCATCCTTTTAAAAATGCAAACACGTCATTTTGACGGGCTGTCTTCTAGTAAATTATATTAAAAAAAATGTATTCATTTATTTTTTTGTAAGTATAAATACATAAAATATGAGAGAAAACGAATGTTTCTGTAAAAATTTTTAAAATGTTTGTAACAAGTACGTTTTTTTTAAATATGGATATTTTCAGTTAAATTATATGTAGAAATGATATACAGTGTTTTCAGTTAATTATTGAATGAGCTTTACCTAAGTTATATTATTTAAATTAAATTTCATTTAAGATGATTAAATCTTTTGAAGCAAAATGTTTTTATAACTTTTCTAAATTAAATTTTTATTTGACTGAACGATTACAAAATGTAAGTTGTTACACTCCACTAATTTTAATTTATTATAGAAAAGAAACGCTAGAGAATTAATGTTTCAACAATTAATGAAATTAGATATCATTCTTTTATTTTATTAAATACTTTTCTGAGACGTCACATCAAAAAATAAAAGGAGATTCAAAAGCTATTCCAAGCGTGAAGTCGAATACATTGATTTGGAACATTCCAAAAAACAAAATTTCTCTTTCGTTATTATTAAAGTGTTTGATTGTTGTTCATTTTCTCAGAAAATTAAGTAGCAAATAGGAGAAGTTTTAGAAAGTGTTTAGGAAAGTTAAACTATGTTGTTAAATAAAATTATTTTTTTCTAATAGTTTCATTAAAGATAATTTGATTTAGCAATCTGCAAAAGTCCTTCTGAATTAAGATTGTTATAAAATTCCTATGCTGTAAAAAGAAAGAGAGGAAGAAAAGATAGAAAGAAAGAAATCTACAATTCTACAGATGCAAAACCACAGCTTACTAAAATTTTATAAACTGTAAAATAAAGCGAGAAAGAGAAAAGAAAGACAGAAAGAAAAAATCTAATTTTAAGCGGCGGAATGTAAAGCGGCGGAAGTCTGTATGCTTACTAAAATTTATCTAAACACAGTAAAAAAAATGTAAGTCTACTAAGCTAGTTTTTGTAAAGCTACAGCTCTCTGTAGCTTCACGAATGAATCTATTAAAATTACTGTTAACTTACTAAAATTCTACCTGTAACCTGGGTTGCAGTTACATAAAAGTTTGTTGTCTTCCCATTTTCCGGAAAAATACCCTTGCAGATTTGTTGATTTGCAGTTCAAATGTGTTTCTGTTACATTAATTTTTTTATTGAGGTTATATAAAAAGTACTAGAAATTTAAGTTTCCTAGAAAAATTTTAGTAACTTTACAGATTTTTTTTACCATGTATTTTAATATACAAACATTTAAAATGAAATATTGGCTTAAGAAATGAAGAATATTTTACCGATTTACTTTAAAATAAATTCAATTGTTTTATTTTCTTACCCGTAAACACTCATGGCGTTCCTCGGAATTACCATATATTTCAACATGAAAATAAGAAAAAAAAAGAAATTTAAGGCAAAAATCTTAAAAAAAGAATCAAAAAATGTTATTTTACCATAAGGCAAAATATATTAATAAAATTATGAATTCGGAATGCGTTTACGATTTTTGAAAAATTGCCAAAGAATTATTGAATACATGAAACAAGAAGTGAAGGATAATCCTAATATATTTCACGTACAATAATAAAAAAGTAATTTTTTTTCTTTTCAATAAGAAAACCATCTCAAATAATAACCTTTTTTAAAGTCTTTTTCTAATTTTTATCCTTTTCAATTATAAATAAAAATTCTATTAAAGTTTTTCTAAAATTCCACTGAAATTGTTTTCGCACCTAAACAAATCATATTTTTAATACATTCAAAAGTTATTTATACAATATTTAATTTAATATTTTCTAATGTTCGGCAATCGATATTACTCCATATCAGGATTTACCATTTTTATAGCTAACAATGGACAGGTATTGAAATCAGTTAATTGATACTTTATCCGAATTTGTCAGGAAAAGTTTACTTTTACACTAAGTTAAAAAAAAAAAAAAAAAAAAAAAAAAAAAAAAAAAAAAAAAAAAAACGTCCGCTAAATTCAAAATGTAAAGACCGTAAATTATTATTTTTAAAGTACAAAGCTTGCTGTATTGGAATAAAATAATATTTTTTTCTGGAGGAGGGGCATAAAAATGCTGGGAAATTTCGCAAATTGAAAAAAAAAATCTTATTCAAAACAAAATTTGAATGTTCTGCTTAGAAAATGAAACATTTGCTCCACCTTGTAGAATAGAGAAAATCGTATTCTTATAATGAATACATACCAGTTCAATTGTTTGATTCATCTACTCATTGACCACACCCAGGTTTGTATTATGATTAATTATAAATAACAGAATGTTAAAAGTTAATCAGTAATTAAAATTAAAAAATAATTAATAACTGTAAATAGAAAATCATTATCAGAATTTGACGAATGGATGTAAAATTTTCATGCATAAGTGACAGATGAGTTTTGGGGGTATTGCGAAAACCTTAATGATCCAGAGAAATGTTAAATCATGCCTTATCTCCTCAATAACTGAACTCATAAGTTGTAGTTACCGCAATAGAAATCGTTATTTAAATGAATATAACTAGACAGATATAATAAAATTTTAAGACATTTAGTATTGATTAATGCTCTCTTCCCCTAAATAAAGGGTAAAAAATATTACAATTTCGTCCTGTACTGGGCAGTCTGCTCATTAAGTATTTTTTTCCTTTAGGCATTAATTAATGTTCATAATTTTATTTTCTACCTTTTAGGTTGTTAATGAAAGATATATTTTATAAAATTTATAACTTTATCAAAGATATTACTGGCGAAAAAATGAACTCGTAAATTCTTAGTAATTAAAAGTTATTTTTTATTGATGATTTTTAATGTGTAACAGAAAAAGGAAAACTTGATAATACCATTTTCTTTCGGAGGAAATTACACATTGCACTTAGTTGTCGATTTACAATTAGCTGAGTGTATATTCATTTAAAATTGTAGCTATCAAATTTTCACGCAACAAATTTTATTATTATTATTATTAGAAAATTTTATACAGCTTAATCATTATTTCTGAAATTTTGCGATCACCCGCTGTGGGAATACATGTCTAGTCAAGTGGAATAGGCTGCAAGGGCACAATGACCAAGAATATATGACCCGTATATAGATTCCCGTCTATAAACCCAAGAATATATACCCGCATTTTAGAATGGAAAAAAATGTAACATATTTTATCGGACATATCTCGTTAGTTTAATAAGGCCTAGAAAAAATTTCGAAAATAACGGTGGGTAACAAACATAATTATCGGTTATGTGACTTCCACCACAAAAGGGGAAAAAAAGGAATGAGCCATAAGAAATAATCACAAATAGCTGTAGGACTGAATATTAGTATTTTTTAGCAGCATGTGTAATAACGATATTGAGATATTTCCGTTTACCCCATGTCAAAAATAATTAAAATCATTTCGCTGTAGTAAGTTAATATTTGTACAATAAAAATAAGTAAAATATTTTCTGCATATCAACAAAAAACAAAACTATTTATTATTATTTTTTAATTCCAAAGATATTTTTTTTTGCCATAACACAAAAAAGGAATTTCGACATGTTCATGGAGGTTACAGTTGTATAATGTTGTAAGTAAACGTGTATTGTTATTTATATAATAATAATTCTTCTGATTTTTGTTTAATTTACAATTTTTTTTACAATTTATTATTAAATTTATTTATTTTTTACATTTATTTATTTTTTACTAGAACTCTATGTTTTATGCTTACAAAACGTACCTTTGAAAAACATGTGCTATTCAATAGAGACACTTTAAAAACATTTTCAATTAAATTCTGTCCTTTATTTGTTGCCGAAATGCATTTTAAGAGCAGATTTTGCAGACAAAAATAATTTGAATATTTTTTCTACTAATGTGACTGATACAGCTTCTACAATGATAGAAAACGACGCAGACAGCTTAAGGTTAATATGATTTTTTTTTCATAACATGTTTTTCTTTTTGCAAAAACACAAGACTTACTAGAATATACCCTTGTAAAACGTGATTACTTTTACAAACAATGTTCAAAATTTTGGAATTATTGAATCGATGCTTTCTATATAATTTGAACACTGTGCTTTACCTACGTTTCAATCTTGCAAATAAGAAAAAAATGAGTGTTTAATTCTATAAAATTACATACACATCATGTTACATGTTACCAATATTCATCTTATGTAACGTAATTGATTGAAACAGTAGGAGTAAGAGAAATCCAATACACATTTACATAGAAATAATAACTATAATAAAATCAGATTTTATTCCGATAAAGTAATCTAACTTAAAAAAATAAAAATAAAAATTTATATAAAGCAATATCTCTATTTTTAAAATATTTTCAAATAAGTTTTCAGATGGATAAATTTTACATAAACTCGGTATGTAAAATATTTTCTAAGATAATCCACCGCAACTCAAAGTAAAATGCTCAATACTGACATATCATACAGAAAATATTTTCATCTGGGATCCTATAATACGAATGACAGTTTCATTGTAACATTTTAAGTAGTCTGAATATATTTCATTTTTAAGTTTTCAGTTTGTTAAGCCTTCCTTTGCAATGGATAATAAACAATCCAGACGATAGCTTATCTAACTAACACCAATTTTACTATAATGGAAACTAAAAGAAAGCGTAAAGTTTTACTATCTTTACGAATCTTTTACTAACTGTAATTCTTTATTATCTACCCTTGAAATTCATATTGCTGCAGAAAAACGAAAGCATACATTAAAAACACACCAGTTTTTTTCTTTACATTTTCTGCATTTACTGACGAGAAAATAAAATACTTTATTTTTGAAAACATTTATGTCATCTTTGGTAAAACTTTTAATTCAGAAATACAGTGAAACTTCTGTAAGGAGACCACCTATTAGACCATGAAAAATCGGTATTTCAGAGAAGTGGTCTCTGAACATAGATGATGGGTAAAGCAAATTTCAATGAACTATATACACTACAAAAAACTTATTGTTGCATTAGTTTATAGCATATCATATCGCTTTATAAAATGAATCATTTCTTCTTTGCTTTAAATCTATCATTTTCTCATGAACAAATATTGTTTTTAAACATTTTTTTGAGCTCTCCAAACAATTTATTTTAGCATCATCTCTAAATTTTATCGAACTTCCTATCAATCTATTGGTTTCAATAAGTGTTTCTTGACATGTTATAGAATGTGTAACTGGCGGAAGCTCGTGGTCTGAATCAGAATGAGGCCTGAAAATTTATTTTTAATATATCGATTGTAGTATCATTCATATATAAACGATTTCGACTATCGTCAAGATATTCTATAATAGATTCTCTCAGCTTTCAGATAAATGATAATAACTCCGAAAGAACTTTCTCATATTCATGGGATTTGGGGTCAAATTAAACTTTAACTGCGCCTGATAACTTAATTACTTAATCTTCTAAAACGATAATGAATGGATTTTTTTTATTAATATATTGTTTAGTCCAAAAGTACTGAAGAATTTGACAATTAATTGTGTCTTTATGTTATCCTATGCACATGTTATCCACTCAATAGTATCAAATTCATTGATGGGTTTCACAATGTAACACTGCCTAACTCTGTTTGGTCATATTTTTGTTGAAGTCTTGTAACCAAATTTCAGAAATTGGGGATGTCATCTATGCATTTCTGTTAGATTACAAAATTACTTATAAATTTGTCACATAAGCATTTCTATGTGAAGCAACGAGATTTTTATCGTTCATTATTATGATTGGTTTTTCCTTCTCGCCAGCAGCATTTATAGACAATGTTGTATATATACAGGGTGTTTCTAAATTCATGGCCCAAATTTTAAGGGGTGATAGTACACATCAAGACAAACAATATTTAAATAGGAAACCAAGGGTCCCAAAGTCTTCCGAAGGAGATAGGCGCCATTAAAATTTAGAATCCAAAAATTCAAATGATTATGAAAAACAGAAAAATTGGTCGATTCGTTTGCTGTTTTCACTAAAATTATTCTTTATGTCAGTATTGTCTTGAAAATAAATTGTAAAGATAAATTTAAAAAAATGACGATAGAGGCGCTTTAAACTTTAGAGTAACGAACAACTATTTTTTACCGTTATTTTTTGCATCTCATTAAAGGTTTCGTAAGCTTAGACTTAAACTTAAATTTTGAGCTCAAAATCTGAATAGTTGGAAGCAGTTAAGTAGCACAAACTTAACTGTGTTCAGAGGGTTTTTAATTCAAATGATTATAAAAAACGGAAAAATTGGTCGATTGATTTGCGGTTTTCACTAAAACTATTCTTTATGTCGGTATTTTATTGAAAATGAATTATAAAGATAAATTTCAAAAAATGCCGATAGAGGGCGCTTTAGACTTTGGAGTAACGTACAACTATATTTTACCATTATTTTTCGCATCTCATAAAATTTTTTTAGAAGCTTAGACATAAACTTAAATTTCGAGATGAAAATCTGAATCGTTGGGAGTGGTTAAGTAGCGCAAACTGAACTGTGTTCAATGGGGGTGGGAAGGGGGGTTCAAATTTCAAAGGATAATAAAAAACGGAAAAATTGTTCGATTCGTTTGCCGTTTTCGCTAAAACTATTCTTTATGTCAATATTTCCTTGCAAATAAATTTTAAAGATTAATTTCAAAAAGTACCGTTAGAGGGCGCCTTAAACTTTGGAGTAACCAACAACTATTTTTAACCGTTATTTTTTGTATCTAATTAAATGCTTGTAAAAGTTCAAACTTAAATTTTAAGCTCAAAATCTGCATCGTTTTGAGTAATTAAGTGCGGAAATTTGAAATGTGTTCGAGGGGTGGGGAGGGTAACATTTTAACTCCTGAACACTGTTCAGTTTCCGCTTCTTAACCCCTCATCGATTTAGAATTTGAGCTCAAAATTTAAATCTAAGCATTTGCAAGCATTTAAATAGATACAAAAAATAACGCTTATGAAACTGGTTATGAAACTAATATAAACCAACTAAAAGTGTAAAGTTATGCATTGATTTGAACCAAATTTTTTGTGTAAGTGTATGTCTATGACTAGTTGGTCCATCTTAAATTTGAAAAAAATCCGCCCGAAAGGGGCATTGCAATCGCAATTTATGTACCACTTACAATATTGTACTGACCAAACGTTCATGAATTTATGCATCCAATTGAACCATTTTTTTTTGTGTGTGTGTGTAAGTGTATGACTATGGCTAGTTGAATAAGCTTCCTGAATTTGAAAAAGAAAAAATGTCAGAAGGAGGCACTGCAATAGCAATTTTTTGCCATTTTCAATATTGTACCACCTAAAAGTGCATGAAGTTATGCATAGAATTAAACCAAATTTTTTGTGTTAGTGTTTGGCGATGGTTAGTTGGTCCTCCCTGAATTTGACAAAAATCCGCCGGAAAGGGGCGTTTTAATAGCAATGTTTGAGCCATTTTAAATATTGTACCACCTAAAAGTGTGTGAAGTTATGCATAAAATTGAACCAAATTTTTGTGTAAGTGTTTGACTATGGCTAGGTGGTCCTCCCTGAATTTGAAACAAATCCGCCGAATGGGGGCACTGCAGTAGAGATATTTGTTCCATTTTCAATATTGCACCACCTAAAAGGGTATGAAGTTGCCTAGAATTTAAATAAAATTCTTGTGTATGATTTTTTTTATAGTATGGCAAGTAGGTTCTCCCTCAATTTGAAAAAAAAAATTCTTCCTATCATTCTATTGTCCATCGACTCGTGCAGATAGGGAAAAGTCTTTTTTACTGCGACTAATTTATTGAATCAGAAATTTAAGATTAAAATCAAATTTCGTATAGTATTGAATGAAAATTATTAAAGCATTAACATGAGTAGCTATTTTTTAAGTATTAAAATGTACGTATGAGATAGAATAAAGTTTTGGGATTGGCACATCCAGCTGTTTTATTTTATGTTATTATTATTTTTGTATATAACCTATGGCATGTGGGTCCAGTTATCCTAGCATGCCTTATCTCAAGATTTTTTTTTATTAAATAAGGCAAATTTTACTTTAAAAATATTCTATTAAAATGTACTTGAAATTCCTTGACCTTTACGAACCCTGACAGCTTAAACCGCATTACAAATTCTGCAATCAATGATTTAAGTAACATATTCCCATGAGTACTATTTTTTAGTTTAATATTTTAAGCACTCTTCCAGAAAAATTTACAGCTTTGTTATATTTAAAAGGTTGGACAGTTTTTAGAACTAATTAAATATATTTGCAGAAAATATATATTTTTAATCTTAATATTTATATGTATACAAATGTATAGAATTTAGTGTAAAACAATTTAATACTTTCTAAAAGTCACATTTTATTAATTTTATACATTTAATTAAAATTAAGTTTTTTTTTAATTAATAGATCTCAGATTTACAGAAAAATTTGTAGAAAGGTGCTTAATTTTAATTTTCGTAATATTGTCCTCCATTGACTGAAACATTTTTTAATTTCAAAAGATTTCAAATGATTAATTGCCCAATTTTTCATTTAAAAAATATTTATCAACTGGATTGCGCAAAGTATTATTTGAACTTTTAAAATACTTAATTTAAATTTTGCAACATAATACATCGTCGATCGAAACCTCTTTTTTTTTTTCTAAATTGCGAAAGTTGGTTTATTTGTCGAACTTTGTTATTTTTATGTAAATGTGTTATTATGTGTTAATGTTAATGCATTTATTAAGTGGATTGTGAAAATACTTTTTCAGCTTTATAATATATATTTAATTTAAATTTCCAATGTAATTACTTGTTGAATGAAATTTCTTTTTTTTACCTCAAAAGCTGTCCCATTTGTCGATTTTTTTTATTTTTATGTATTTGTTACCTTAACCTCTTCAGACCTGAGCATAAAATAACTCTACAAATATATATTTATTGCTTTTGCATAATTGAAATGACACCGTAGATGCCAGAAAGAGCCATTTTTAGGAAATCTGTACATTAATGGACTGGTTATTTAGGTTTATAAATATGGATATAAAAGTACTAATCCCCTTAAAACATCAGTAATATAAATTTACGATAAAGCAAAATTAAGGTCTTTAAACAAGTAAATGATCAGCAAATCCTTAATTTTTTTTTTATTATAAAGCATTTAAGTTAAATAATCATGAATATTTCTTACTTTTTTGACAACAATGTCTTGAAGGTAATTTCGAAATTTGGATGAAAATAATACTTATTTTATGAAGTAATATTCATCAGTGCTGGAATTTATTAATTTGTTTTAAAGCAAAAAACATTCAGCTGTATAGAAGTAAAGTAAAAATGCAAAAAAATCGAACTGTTTAGTTTTTATGAGGAAAAGAATGTAGATGCACATTTGTGTACCTCAGGTCTGAAGAGGTTAACAGTTTCAGACTATTATCTTAGAAAAAGTGACCAAAAACACAAATTTTAAAATTCACACATCTGAAGCCGCATTACAAATTCCACAGTGAATGACTTAAGTTACATATTCCCACGCGTAATATTTTACAGTTTAATACTTTAAGCACTTTTCGAGTAACATTTAAAGTTTTGTTAAATTTAAATTGTTGGGCAGTTTTTATAAATAAGTATAATTCTAGAAATTTTAAAGAAGCCCTTATTACTTATAGGTGAGTGTATATATATATATATATATATATATATATATTATAAAGCAAAAATAATAATATAATGCATAATGAATTTTATTAATTTGCATATATAAAATGCTTTTAATAAATTTTTATTGAAACCAAATGAAACTTGTTCGTTCTTTAATTTACTAGAACTTGCTTTTTTGAATACAGCAAAACTTCGATTATCTGTCATCAACGTGATCTTGCCTGTGGTCGGATAAGAAATATAGCCGGGTAACCAAAACTCCAACCCATTAACTCCGCCACACACAAAAAACGCCCGTAATAGATTACTAGGATTTAACTTTATATCTAAACTTCATATCGTCTAATAAAGATTAGAGTTAAAAATATGTTACAAAATTATAGTGTTTAGTTTTTTAAAATAGAACATAATAATAATAATAATAATTATAATAATAATAATAAGAAGAAGAATAAAAGTTGGAACTTAAAAAAAAAAAAAAAAAAAAAAAAAAAAAAAACAGTTACATTATTTATATGGCAGTTACTTCATTAAATGCGGGTCTGTTTCGAGTTTTTAGTGCTTAAAAAAAGTGTACATTATATGCCGAATATTTCGGAAAACTACATGAAAACATACATGCCTTCAAAAATTATTTCAATAAAATGATTAGATATTGCTATAGAAATATGAAAAAATGTGTCAAATAATTTCATTTCTGCATACCGCAATGTTTATTTCGAACAAATTTTCAACAATTATTCCTTCTGCATTATCTGCACAAATATACAGCAAGAGCACTCGTTTTATGTTATTTTAACTTATCAATTGTAATAAGTCAATAAAGTGAAAAATTATGAAGCAAAAATACACACCACAACTTAAATAGATTAGCGGTGAACAACTACAGTCGCGTAAAAATAGACATATGCACAACAGATATTTATGAATGTATTTATAGTATTTTAAAAACACAAAATTTATTTACAAAACCATAAAAATAAAATTATCAATGTTTCAAAAATCCGATCAAATTATTCACAATTAACGAATTCTGTTACATTGTGATGTGTTATTGTCTCTGTTGTTACTGTTGCTGAAAACTTCACTAACACAGTCTATGACTTTGGGTATAATATCATTTACATCACTTTTGTTTAGCTCATTTTATATTGCCGCAATATTGACATTTGTTTATTGATTCATATGAGTCAGTATAGCTGGATTTTTTTTTTTCAAATTTACCCATTTCTTTAAAGATGTATTCCGATCTAAACTGCTTATTTTCTGATTTATTTTTAAATTCATTTTTGCTCTCAAATGCACCAAACTTTCAAATTCTCTTACTTGGAAACTACACAAGGTGCCGTAATTAACGATTCTTTGGTAAATGCAGAAAATATTGCAAAAAATCAATCAAAAACGGCATTTTGAACCGATGCTTTCGAGTCGGAAGATCTGTGTACGAAAAAAGGGGTCTTACTGAGAAGATAATTCTTTATAAACCAAATTCTAATGGATTGAGCTTAAAATGACATCAAACGGCACCTTATACATCCCTTCAAAAAATCACTCCAGGAAGTTTCATGTTTCTACTTTTAAAAATGAGTCTGAAAATGTATCGGAAAATTTCGAGCTGTTGAAGGTAAAAAATAATTTTTTTCGAATACACCATTAATTTCCTTTACAATGGTGTGCTTTATACACGAATGCGTTTTATCCATGACAAAATACAGTTATGTTGCAAGAAATTCTCGAGTAATATAGTTTCTATCATTAAATAAACAAAAAAAAAAACTACAAAAAGTAATTTCTAAATTAGATCATTATGATAATTATGGTAATATTCACTAACACAATCTGTATCTTTGGACACAATATCTATTACATATATTTCTGTCTACCTCATTTATATTGTCATCACTATAAGGATTTTAATGAAAATCTTGACATTTATATAGCGATTGATATGGGTCAGGATACAGATTTTTTTTTCAAATTTCCCTATTTCCTTAAAATACAAAGGTGCATTTTATATACGAATGCGTGCTATCCGTGACTAAAAACAGTAATTGTACAATGAATTCCTCAGTAATTTAATATCTATCATTGAACCTAATGGACACCACAAATAGAAATTCGTGAAATAGATCATCTTTGAAAAAATAAGCGTCTTCTTTAACCTCTTCAGTTCCGAAGCTAAAATATTAGTACAAATACTTATTCATTAGTTTTTCCCAAACAAAATGACATCGTAAATGACAGAAAAAACATCTTTCCTTAAATTAATCTTTTAGGTATTTAGTAATTTAGGTTAAAAATATTGATCTAAAACTACAAAGTTCCTTCAAACATCAATTTAATAACAATTAACATGAATTAACGAAATTTAAAATTTAAGAGCTTTAAATAAGTATATAATCTACCAATCCCCAAAATTTTTTATTGAAGCACATTTAAGTTAAACATAAAAAATTCTTACTTTCCTAGTAACATTGTCTCGAAGACATTTTGCAAACTGAAAAAAAAATAACATTTTATTTACTTTTTTTTTTCTTTTTACAAGAGAATTAGCTTCGATGCTGCAAGTTATTTGTTTGCTCTGAAGGAGGAAAAAAACATTTAGCTTAATTTAAAAAATGATTAAAAAAAATATCTGGCAAAAAATTTTGATAAGGAAAAGAACTGAGGTCCTCAAGTGTAAAACCCATTGACCGAAGTGATTAAGAGGTATCAGGACTTTTAAAATTAATAAAAATATTATAAGAAAGACGATTTTCAACATTTAATACTTTAAATTACAAATAAAACACAGTTTTGAGAGATGTCTGATATATAAGTATTTTCTTTCATGTCATATAATAAGAATTACAAGGTGTTGAAATAATATCTATATTGTTCTTCAAACTGTCAAAAAATTTTCAGCAGAAAATTGGCGTGCCAGGATTACGCGCAGAATTAAAAAAATCATTGTGAAACTAGAATGAAAAATTTCGTACCTAATTACATATCAGAATACAGTAATTATTCTGAATTTAAATATATCTCAATTTCTAGCATTTATATTTATTGAATACAAACTTGTATTGGACTAAGGAAAAATTTTTAAAATTTCAACAGCATTATCTAAAAAAATACCTTTTTTTAATCATAAAAAAGAAATTTTGTGTTTAGTTTATGAAACTAAAATGCAACATATATTTTGAAAATTTTCATAAAAAAAATTGAGATGTTTTGAGCTACCTTGCGCGTTAAGGTCAAAAACGTCATTTTGATAAAAAATTACTATACAGACTCAAAAACGGCGCTTCAGTTTTTAAAAAGTTATAATTTCTGTTTTTATGGGAATTTTAAAGAAACATTTAAATAAAAATGTTCAGCTACTGGAAAGAAAAAAAAATTATCATACTAAAAAAAATAATATCGTAAATTTTAACGCTTAACTCGTTACTGCATCGTGTGGCATATCTGCCACATACCCCAAAACACTAAAATTTTCATTTTGGGCCATGAATTTGGCCAACATGATCTCTATAACTGATCAAGAACATTCAAAAGAATGGATTAAACTTATTTTGTCAATGTAAGATGGTTGCACTTGACAAAACATTAGAATTCGTTCTTCGAAAAAAAAATCTAATAAGCTATTAGGGAAAATTTTACTTTGATTATTTTTATTGAGTGCATAAAATTATTAATATATATAAGAAAGTTTCAGCGTGTTAAATAGATAAAATTAATTTATTTAAACTCGTTTAATTGTAAAATATAAAATTCAATATTCAAAACCTCCAGTTGTATTTGAAAGATACAGATCATAAAATATAAACAAGTTTTGCTAAAAATTGGAAATTGACTTTTTTAAAATTATTTTTCGATTATAAGGCCGATTTATTAACTTCAAATATCTATTTTTTATTCATAAAAATAAAAAATCCTTGTGCAGTGAAGAAGAAACAGTTCATAGGCCTTTTAAATTACTAATCTATTACGACATTTTTCTGGCCCTAAATATCTATCATACTGATGAATAACTGAATATTATAATATATCTTGACTAGAATAAATCATGTTTCACAAATGAAAAACTATTCTTGTGCAAAAATCTTCAAGTTTTCTTTTGAAAAAAATATATTATCGTTGATTTAATTGATTTCAGCAGTTATTTGGCATAAAATGTTACTTAATAGACTACTTTAAAAAATAATATTGCAATATCTTTCTATTTTCTAATCAAAATAGTTTACAGTTGGATTCAATAACTCTTAGTTTAGAATCATACAGTAGAATAAAATCTTAAAAGAATACACAAAAATATTAATGTATTCAAGACAAACGTAAGGTAAATTTTAATAAAGAAATTGCATATGTTAAAATACATAAAAAAGAATTTTCATTATAAAATACTGCAACTAAAATTCACGACAAAGCTTAATACAAACGTTTCAAACTGTTTTTTCAGTCATCATTAGGATAAAATATTGTTTTTTAAAAATTCTAACATCGTACTTTTCTTGAAGATGGCAGCAAATGCAGTCCGAAACGTTGATATTATGCTTTATCATTAATCTTATTTGTACAAGTACGTATCAAAAGTTATTGTTTACGTGTATCATAGAGGAAGTTTATATGCTTAAACATATTTAGAATATAAAATAGTTTTCATTTTAATTACGGTGTCATAATATTACAAAGAATACGAAACATGGTGATTATCACAAAAATGATTGGAGTTTTAAAAATTATATACTCACTGTTTGAAGTCTTCTTTCAGTCCTTATAGCATGAAGTACTACGGCATTTCCAAAAACGGTCAATAAACACAATATACTTAGAAAAACTGCTATTATTACTCCTATAACAGGACTTTCTGCTAACAAATCCGTTGGATCATGTTCTAAATGTTCAGTTACGTTTGTAGGAAGAACTACTGTGTCACTGTTCATTTTTATATATGTTCAACACTCTAATTAATTATACTTCTAATTAAAAATATTTCCATGAAACAATGTTATGGGAGAGTATGAAAAGTTATGTTCTCTTAAGAAAAACATATTCGCTCCTAAAAAATACACTTTTAACATAAGAACATTTTACTTAATACATTAAAATACTAACAATATGTAATATTTATTTATTTTTAATTATTTCCCAAATTAATTCCAGTTTTTATAATTAACAATATTATTTTTTCTTAAAAAAAAAAAAAAGTCAGACTGATTTAATTATTTTCTGATAAGAAAAAAGATTTTAATTCTCTCCCAAAAAAGTATTTCAAAATCGACAGGAACAAAAGTAGTTATTGCAAAAGCATAGCAAACCCGGTGAATTTCCGGGTCTATTTATAACTTCGAATAAACAGCTAACACGTTTCCCGAGCCCCGGACTTTACGGTGCTCCGAGACATGAATGGAGCAGTAAAGCTGTGCCGGGAAAACCCTTCCACAGGAGGGAGCTGCAGTCGAGCCCTGCTCCGCAACAAGCAAGCTAGAAAAGTTTCACAGTTTTCGGAATGAATAGAGGTATAGAGGAGTATCTCCGAAAGCTATCTTTTTAATGTGTCAGAAACTTTATGCAATTTATAAATCAGTTTTCTGCCTTTTGGGACGAAATAAAAGTTTTAGTAGATGATTTCTATAACGTAATTAAATCCCTTTAGGATCAAAGAGAGTAATTTTCAAAAGAGGGAAAAATATGTATTTTAAAGCAATACAAGTATCTTTATTTCACTTAATACTTCTTTCAAAACTAGGTATATTATAAACATTTTTAGGCATTTTAAGACTAAGTATTATAAATTAGCAAATTCAAGAAATTCGAAACATCGCAATCATGAATTTTGGTCTTATAGGTTTTTAGTTCTAATAATTCTTAATTGCCATACTTAAAATTTATTTTTTATCGGCTTTTATTTTCGGAATACCATTAGTATTTTTTTTTTGGGGGGGGAGGGTGGATAAACAGACTATTATAAGAGTATTATTTGCGGAATTTTATTAGTTTTATTTTTCAGAATGAATAGCCGTCTTGAAGAGTATCTCCGGCAGCTATCTTTTTAATAAGCGAAAAACTTTTTTCAATTTATAAATCAGATTTTGCCCTTCTGTGACGAAACATAAGTTTTAAAAGATGATTTCTGTAACATAATATATCTTTTTCAGGTTATTGGGAGAATTTTTTTAAATGGTAACATATATATATATATACGTGTGTGTATATATATATATGTGTGTGTGTGTGTTAAAGTAACTTAAATATATTTTTTTATTTCTTCAATATTTCGTTCAAAACTAAATTTTATCTATATATTGTCGACCTATTACGACTGCGTCTCATACATTTTGCAAATTCAAATACGGACCTGCACGAACTTGTATTTTTGGCCTTGTAGAATCATAGCGCTTAATTTTTAATTGGCATGATGGAATAGTAGTTTTAGAAGAATATTTATATAATATAATTATATACCTTTCAGAAAAGTGGAGAAAATTTTAGGCATTCAAAAATTATATGGATTTTTCAAAAAAAACGTAAATATATATACTTTTTATTACTCTGTTTCTTAAAAATAAAATAACATTGTATTACATTTTCTGAAACATTTTAAAATTTCTTGCTTTAAAGAAAATTCGCTAAGCAATGGAAAAAAAATGAATAACGAAACAAAGAAATGATAACAATATAAATAAATTTGAAGTTACACGCTAGAGTATATTCAAACTCATAACTTTATAATGTTTATTTTTTTTACTTTAATTTCAACTTATTTAGTGACCACTACAATTTGCAAGACTGAATGATTAAAATTAACAAATATATGTTAGATTTTTAAAGCATTTAATATATCAGAATCTTTTAAACTTATTGCCTTCAGCCATACGACCTTAGATGTCCAAAATCTCCGAACAATTTCGATGTTATATGTTTTGTCGAATATATAGAGTAATTCTTCTAATATTTGTGAATTAAAAAAATCATTACCTTCATATCAGAGAACATTTAAAAAAATACGTACCTACACGAACTTGTATTTTTGGTATTGTAGAGTTATAGCGCTTAAAGAAAAAAGATGAATGAGAAAAAAGATGAATGAAAAATCAATTAGATTTTAACATGAGCTTACACATTATCTTTTAGCTTTAATAAGTATTTCTCTTATAAATAAAATGAAATAAAATTTTTGCATGTTTATGTTATGTTGAATCCAAGAATATGTTTGGACTAATAAAAAAAAGCTACTTATTTAGGCACATAGTTTTTAAATTTTTAAAAAGTGTTTTTTACTTTCTTCTATTTTTGCAAGAAGAAACAATTGGATTCGTAAAAATTTTCGAATTCCGATTTTCGATGGATTTACAAGTTTTAGAAGTCAGGGATTTCAAAAAACATGTTTCAACAAAATGTTTTTTCTCTGTATGTGACATAAATATTGTGGGAGCTCTACCTACAGAACTAATGCATGGAATTTCACAAAATTTTAGATCCAGTTAGATCTTAATAAGAACTGGATCAAATTAGGTTTTGGTGTATATCGGCCAACAGGTAGTACGGCTATGCTTCCTATTTCAGGATTTCTACAATGACTATATCTCAAGAACAAACAAAAAGATTTTCATAAAACTTCATATTTTATTTATCCTTGATATATTATGGTTTTGATTACGTTTTGTTATAAATTGCACTACAGGTGATGCTGCTATGCGGCATTATTCATAATTTTCTCATTAGCTCTGTATGGGGAACTAACATTCGAATTTTCATCAAACTCCAGATTCAGTTACTGTCTGATATAAATGGGTATTCTTTAGTTTTTAGAGTAAAATTCTCAACTGACTGGTTTTTAGAGTAAATCGCTTAACACATGGTTCTATTCAATTTGCGATGATTCTAGCTCAAATATAATTCTCAATTTTTAGACATACGTATTTTCATCAAATTTCAGATTTAGTTAGAACTTGAAATAAGTTATTCCACATTATATTTTGGTATAAATAACCTTACCATTGACGATGCTATATTTAATTTTCTGGAAGTATTATCATGTATGATATAGAAGAAATTTTGGGAATTCCACATCCGAAGTTATTGCCTACATGGTAATGTAAATTTGCAGATATTTTACGTAAGAGAGTACATTGCACGTAAATATGTACTTTACACAATTGTTTGAATAAAAAATTTATAAAAACAAATGAAGAGTAAAGTTTAATTTTTCTAATTTAACAGAAATGAAACATACATTTTTCGCTGAATTGCTTCTATTCTATAAGAAATTTAAAAAAAATTAAACGATATATTAAATAGCTGAAAGGCAAAAATAATATTTTATTTTTTCTACTGTTTCTTATATAAACTTCTTATAATGTGATTTTTTAAAAAAAATTGCAATAAACATTTTGGAATATTTATGTAAGAAAGTTTTAACAATTTGTTAAGATCGTCTTACAAGATAATCATACTTTTTAGGTTTTTCATAACTAATTAAAAAATTTTTAATAATTTTAGATGGTTTATGTAATAGGAAAAAATATTTACTTTCAAAATTACCTGAATAAAATATTATATAAACAAAAATAAAAATATAATTACAATACATTTAGAAGGCATTTGTGTGTGTGTGTGTGTGAAATCGAATATTTTTTTCTGTTAACTTGTTGCACTCTAAATAAAATGAACAATTATAATATGAATTATATGCTAATTGCACTTTAATGGAAACGTAGCTTATTTTTTCACAATGTATTTTTCATAATGTTTCTTATAAAAGTAAAATCCCATTTAAAAAAAATTATGTTTATGTCATAACGTTTGATTCAGGAAAGTGTTTAAGTTATAAAGAAATAAATCCCTGCCGGCTCGGCCTATAGATGCAAGTAGATTTCGAAGTTAAGTGCTAACTTATGAAAAAAAAAAGCAAATTTAATTAGAGATAAACCAGTTTAACAACTTTATTTAGCCACTTTTGAAGAGTTTTTAATTTAATTTTTTATGTAAGGGTTTATTTTATTAGAATCATGTTAAGTCAATATTCAAAGACATATTTTTCCGCTCTCAACAAATCAAAATTTTCTAAAATTGTTTTAGGATAATTTTAAAAAGAAAAGTGTGGAAATTTCTGATGTGATTTGTGAAGATATTTGTAAATAAATTGGTGTTTTTATTTTCGGTTCTATTAATTAGATCTTGAGTTATACAAAATTATTTTATCGATATAGTTTTCGTTTCCAATACTATCGCTTAATCCTTTGTTGGGCATAGCACTTTTATTCTTAAAATTCTGAAATGATTTACTGACACTAGAAATTAAAAACAAATTTATTTTAATGTATGTAAAAGAGTTTCTTCACGTACATCATGAAATTAAAATTTTCATTTCAAAATTTTGGTGTCAATGCGGCATTTCAAAAGTAAAATTAAGTGGGATATATTTTATCCCACCGTCTTTCAAGGGGTTAAGGAAATTCGGTACAAACTATCCACTTTGTCAGCATTTTGTGAGATACATTCCTTTATAAAAAAAAATCACCCATATCGAATCGAATACGACATCTATACGAAATCGAATTATGTAATTTCTAAATAAGAAAATTGGCCACTTTTATGCGCTTAAGAGCAAAAATAATCTTTATACATTTATAAAACAAACAGTGTGAATTTAAGTACACCCTTACTTATCCGAAAACTATCGTTTTAGGAAATTCGGTTGAAATTGCTACTTTGACAGCATTTTTATGAAGTATACAACCCTTGGCAAAAAGTTTCCGATCATTACATCAACACTACTATCTTCTGTAAGAAAAGATTATTTATTCTCACTGCATAAAAATGAAACGACTATTAGCGATAATACATTTGTGTTACATATAATAAACAACAATATGCAATAAAGAAAAATCACCATTCAGCAATTTATAAACAGAAAAATTGTGATTGAAATGTAGGCACCAAAGAAAAAATTATCCGATCATGCTTTGATTTGGAAAAAAATAACCGATCATTGTAATTATATATTTCGTAAATCCACCTTTATTTCGGATGACAGTCGAAATTGTTAGTGAACTGGACTCATTAAGATTTTTACACTCATTGGGAATAACTTCACCCTAGCATTCTCTTATAGCTTTACGTAAGTTCTATGGCATTTGTAATTCATCGAAAATTGATTTTTCTTTTTAATATATTTCACATATTTTCGATGGGATTAAGATCCGGACTATTGGGCGGTCACGTCATGGTTTGAATTGGTATTTTACCTACATTTTGTAGAAATTTCTTCATTGATTTGGTGCGTTGGGGAGCTAATTGTCATCTTGAAATAAGAAGTCACTTTGATTTCCGAACTATTGATCGATGCTGGGAATCAAAAAATCCACTAAAATGTCAATGTAAACTTCAAAACTTACTGTACGTAACACAATACACAACTTGCCGACGCCTTGTGACGTAATATAACTCCAAACTGCAAATGCAGGTGAAAATTTTGTTTTCGTATTGATACACTTATCATTGAACTTTTCACCAACTCTCCTCAAAACAAATGTTCCACAGTCATCACTTTTACCGATAGATATGCGAAATTCATTGCTAAAAATAACTTTATTTCATTTATCAAATGGCTAGTGCACATGTTTTTTACACCATTGCTGGCGCTCTTTTCTATGCTTCTTTATCATGTAAGATTTTGTTTTAATTTTACAAGATTTAAATCTTGCTACATTTAGATGATTACGTACTGCGGTCACATGCCTTTACGTTATACTTAGACCATTCGGAATCAAGTTGGTTTGAGGTTGCTTGCCGCTTTCTTTTCGATATTTTCACAAGTTTTCTTTTCCTTCCTAGGTATTGACATTCGTGGTCGTCCACTTCGAGGTAAATTTTCCACGCTATTAGTCAACTGATATGTTTTCCAAATATCGCATACTGAACTTTGAGCACAATTTCATAAATCAGCCACTTTCCATTGTGAATTTACTTCTTCTAATAATTAAATCATGCGGATTTTTAAATCGCGAGACAGGTTTTTCACACGACTCATTTTCCAGCACTTCAGAGCTGCTTTTGATCTCGTAACTGGAAGATTTCTTCTTTTAAATAGGATTCATATATCGTACGCATGCGCAGGCACTCTAATCTGTCTTCAATATGCAAATTTCAAGCTTTTTTCCTCAGTGATTGATTACTATTTTCCAACTTCGAGCTTGATCAGATATTTTTTTCTCACGAGGAAACATTTTTGCCTCCATTATAATTATAAATTATATGATTGCAATATTGAATTCACTTTTTATTTATATTTTAACATCCTTTCTTTTATTTGGCATATTGCAAAGAGTTCCTATGCTCTTGAATCGCGAAGTATACGCTTCGAAATACAAAACTCATAAACTTGATAACAGTGATCAGAAACTTTTTGCCAAGGGTTGTATTCCGCCTTCATATATATATATATATAATAAAACTAGCAATATTGCACACTATTTAGTTTATAAATAAGAGAATCTTCCAAATAAATGGGTTTGAGAAAAAAAAAAGAATTTAAAAATGAATAAGAAAATAAACATTTTTTTTAAATGCTTCTTTCAGCACATTTGCTTCGTGAAATTCGGTTCAAAATGTCCACTTTGACAGATTTTTTATATATATATTCTGCTTTAATTAAAAAAAATCGGCTATTACAGCTCATATATAGTTTCTAAAAAACATGTGAAATAAATGAGTTGAGAGCAAAAATGAATTAAAATTTTTTTCGGAAAATAAACATCGTTCGTTCATCGATAATACGATTATTTTGTATTCAACTCTATTTTTGTTTGATTATTATTTACTATAAAAACTGGTCCTGTGTCAAACATGTCATTCTAAAAGTTATGGATACTATTGAGAAAATGTATAATAAATTTAAGCGGATTTAATAGCTTGTGAATTAACGAAGTTAAGGAATTTTTTCTTCTCCCCACCCAACCTTTTGTTTCCGTTTTAATTTATTTATTTTCATTTTATTTTATTTTATTGATTGACTTTTGTTATATCTTTTACCGTAAGAATTGTTCATATGTAAAACTTGTCAAAACAAAAATTATAGATAATATTAAGGAGATTTATTAAAACTTTATTTAAGATTGAGAATTCATATAAGCTATAATTTTTTTCTTCCTAAAACCCTATTTTTGGTCCCCTTTAACATATTTACAATTTTATCAAATATCTGTTATACATAAATCTGTGGCTCTTTGTTTAGAAGTAATTGGTGATTCGATATTTATTTTAATTAAGAAGTTATGTTTTTTTCTTTTTTACAAATCACCTCCTTATTTCGACCCTGTTCGTCTGATTTTGCCCATTGACGAACTTGACTGAGATTTGATGCCTTATGATTGTATCAGTTTGGAAGAGATTTGGGCAGGATTATGGTAGTTAAACATAAAAAAGTGATATGCATATATAGAGAGATAGATAGATTGATAAATAGATGGATAGATAAAATTTTTTGCTGGTGATGGTTTTGAAACCTAGGGGTCGTGATAGGTGTAGATCTGTAAATTTTTTTCATAAATTCCAATATACTGGAGAATACAATAGGTAGTATTTCATACAAAATCTACCTTTTTTTTGTAGATATTGGTTAATCACAAACAAAACATTCTCTCTATATTTTTTAGAGTTTTAACATAGCAAAGTATATTTTAAATGCAATACAAATTGTCTTTGAAAACTTTTCTCCAATAGAAATAGTTATCAATATGTTATATGTCTTTAAATTTTTACGACATCATATATTTTTTCTGTGAATACTTATAATCCTAAATGAAATAAAAAATTGGATTCTATTTCATACTTAACAGATCAAATATAAAATCAAGGCATAATTCTTTTTTCGTTATGTTTCTCACGTAAAAAAATCACTTAAGTTTTGTTTAAAGAATGTCTTCATTTCAAGTTTCATTATGTAACATTACTTTTTCGGTAAAAAATTGTTAACATTTACCAGAATATGATTTTTTCATATTTCATATACACTATTTCATGTATACAAATGAGGAATAAAAATTAATGTTTTTAATTTTACAAATTTTAAAACGTCATATAGATTTTCTCTAAAATTTTTGTAATAAAAATAAAATAAGAGCTGTAAATAAAGCGTTTTATTAATTATATTTTAATTGAAAGATAAGCCATTATGCTTTCATTACGCAATATTATTTTTATAAAAAATGGATAATAAAATATTTGATTGACATAATTTTTTAATGAAATGGAAGTTACTTTTTCACAAAGTATGTATTAAAAAGAATTTTTAGCGGTTTTAGGAAATTCAATGCATAAAAATTTGAGATATTCAAGGAAAATTAGAAAATAAAAAGCAATGTTTTTTAGTTTTACGAAATTTGGAGACATCATTCATTTCTCTTTCTGCAAATGATTTAGATTATAAAAGAAATGAGAAAAGTAAATTAAATGTCAAATGAATTAAATTTTAATTAAAATTTAAGACTTTGTTAGATAAATACTATTTTTTCATTTATATCTTATAATTATTTATTCAAGAATGTGTTCGGGACATTTTAAAAATGAAAAAAAAATCAACATAAATTATTCTTTAACATTTTACATTTAAAAAATATATTTCAGATATCTTACGTAACAGAAAATAAAAAAAAAATACATTTGCATAATTATCTTAAAAGAAAATCATGAATATAAAATATTAAATGAAATTAAATATTGCTAACTAGAAGATAGCCCGTCAAAATGACGTGTTTGCATTTTTAAAGGATGATAAAAAATTACAACTGTGGTCAATCATAGCCACTTTAGGCTGAAACAATTTTGATAAATACAGCCATTAAATTTAGAAAGGGAAAAATCTAACAAAAAAAAAAGAAAGAAAGAAAGAAAGAAAGAAAATTTATACAGAAATCTGCATTTAAAACTATAGCAAAACTATCTCGTAGATGGGGGTGGGGATTATAATGAAATTTAAAACGCATCCGCGGTTTGCTTAAATAAAAAGTTTTAATTAAATAGTGTTTTTGAAATCGTGAAAAGATTTCAAAGCGAAGTAAAATGTAGTGACGTCATTTACAGCTGCCACTGTAAATCTGACCATTGAGAACGCTCCATTACGACTATGGAACGGTTTCATTGGTCAGAAAATAGATTGCCTTTAAAATCGGAGGTAACTTTTCACAACGTTTTTTATAGATTTGAAATTCTGAAGAGTCATTCACGGCTGTAAATAAAAAAAGAAAAAAAATAAAGCAACCCGAATATAAAAATTTTAGCAATATTGCATTTAAAACGCACTTTCTCTTTCCTTTAATAAAAAGTTTTAATTTACACTGTAAAAAATTTGGCTCATTTGCTACAGCGTCACTCCACCGCCTTTATAGAAAACGGTTACTTTACTGTGTTATGGAGCATTCTCATTAGTCATAAAAGAGATATTCTATAAAAGCTGTGGAGTGCCGCTGCAGCAAATGGATCAAATTTTTAACAGTGTACTTTTTGGAATCGTGGAAAGATTTCAAAGTGAAGTAAAATGTAGTGACGTCATTTATAGCTCCCACTGTAAATCTGATCAATGAGAACGCTCCATTACGACTATGAAACGTTTTCATTGGTGAGTGAGTTTCTTTTTCTCGCGGATAGGTTGACCCCGGAATTGTTATACACGGAGAGGTTTTATATATATAATTGTACAATAACTTAATATAACATACATTTCTTTTTGAATATTACTGTTAGAATTGTTAGAATTAGAGTTTTGAATATTACTATTAAAATAGCAAATAAAGCCTTTGTGCAAAAATGTTAAAAGATAGAAAACCAACGATTATAATTTGTGAATTTGTGCATTGATAATCGTTGGTTTTCTATCTTTTAACATTACTGTTATTGTAAAAAAAAAAAAGGAAAAATTATATTAAGTTGTATATTAATTAGATATTTATGGAAAAGAGAGATATCATATTTTTTTTTACACAATGTATCTTCAATAAGTTGAGAATAGTATAATCTTTAAATATTTTTATGGCAAAGTGTCTTTCAGAATTGTGTTAGGGTCATGTTACAAAAAAAAATTTCGATTGATGGTACAGTAAACATCCTTTAATCCAGCACTTTCGGGACTTGAAGCATGCTAAATTATGAAATTTCATTAATTATAGGATGAACCCCGGTAAAAACATGTTTTCTATTCTTTAAACAGCTTGATTAAAATAAACTAGTTGGATGTGCCAAACCCAAAACTTTCTTCTGTCTCATACGTACATTTTAATATTTAAAATATAGTTACTCATGTTAATTCTTTAATAATTTTAATTCAATACTATACCAACTTTTATTTTCATCTTAAATTTCTGCTTCAGCAAATTAATAGGAGTAAAAACGAGTTTCCGTCTCTGCACGAGCCGATGACCAATAGAATGATAGGCAGATTTTTTTTTCAAATTCAGGGGGAACCTACATGCCATACCAAAAAATAATCATAAAGAAAAATTTTAGTTCAGTTTTAGGCATAACTTCATACTCTTAGGTAGTGCAATATTGAAAATGGCACAAAAATTGCTATTGCGGCGCCCCTTTCGGGCGGATTTTTTTTTAAATCCAGTTAGGACCAACTAAAAATAGCCAAACTTTTACATAAAAAATTTGGTTCTATTCGATGCATAACTTCATGCATTTTTAGTCGGTACAATATTGAAAATGGCACAAAGGTCGCGATTGCAGCGCCCCCTTCCGGCGGAATATTTAAAAATTGAAGGAGGACCTGCTTGCCACAGCCAAAAACATTCACAAAGAATTTGGTTCAATTATATGCATATCTTCATACGTTTTGATGGTAGGATGGCGACTTAAGGACAAACACACACAGACATAGACACACGCACGTTTCATACACGTTTTGATGGTAGGATGGCGACTTAAGGACAAAAACACACAGACATAGACACACGCACACACAGACAGACAGACATTTTGTAAAAACATGTTTTTTGGAATCTCTGACACCCTAAAACGGGTAAATCCGTCGAAAACCGGAAGTCGAAAAAAATTTCGATTACAATACTTTTTTTCTATTGAAGATAGAAGAAAGTAAAAAAGTTACGCAGTTATATAAAGTAAACATATACATGAGAGAGTAAAATGAAAACATAGACTTTAAGCTTACATTGTCGGCCTATTTGTAGAAGCTATCATAACCTCTTCGATTATACAGGTCTCCATACGTGGACCTCTGTTTTTTTACTTATAAAAACTAAAATTTCTGATTCTTTTTTTAACATATTTAGATCATTTTCAATTAGATGAATGATTTTTGCGTTGAAAAGAAGCAAATAAATGCCTGAATCTAAACTGAATTCCTAATAAAATAAAATGCATTTTTATCTGAGTTTGCAAAATGCCTAAAAATGCCCAAAAGACATTGTGACCAAGAAAGTGATAAATTTTCATATTTAACTTTTTTTTGAGGATTTAAAGACTATTTATTTGTTTAATACTCTTAAATTTTGTGAATGCCTCAATTTAAGTTGATTCAGGTTATTAAATTCATATTAAGGGACTAGTTTTATACCCTTTTTTTTTAGCCTAAATTACTAAGCACCTAAGGGATCAATTTCAGAAAAAAATCTTACATTTAATGTGTGATTTCGTTTGGAAAAACCAATGAATAATTATTTGTATTATTGTTTTATCTTTCGGAAATGAAGAGGTTACATTAATCTTTAATATCATTTGTTGATGGATGATTTGTTATTGTCTTCTCTCTTCTTTTCTAAAGAAGTTCAATGACATGGTAACCTTACACATTATTGTCTGACCGAGATAAGAAAAACCCTGAGTAGGATTCCTGCTTTCGAAGGTTCCAAAACTTATAGGGAGGGAACTTCATCCATAGGACAAAAAAAGACTGCTTATTCGCGGAATGACCGGTTGAATGGGAGAAAAGGAAATGCCGGACTTACCTAAAATAAAGTTGACTGACCAGTTACCTTGGCAACAGAACGGACCTGAGACCGGTTCTATTGTCTTTCTTATAGGAGTCAGACAGTACCAACATTACACAAATACTTTTGCTTTTGACGTTTTTTTTCTTTTTTCAAGTTATCCGCAAAAATCTTCATTCTTACCTTCCCCTCCCTCCCCCACCTTGTAGGCATGTTGAATGAGTTAGTTACAGATTTCTAAATGTCAATCGCGTATAATGGATTTTACGTACTAATTACTAGTTCTGTAGCTCCAACAAATTGTTATAAACACACTGTTAAAAAGAAATCTGTGAATTCACGGTGAAACTACTGGCAGCAAATTAGCCGCACTTTTACCGTTAGTAGATTTTACGTTCAGGGAAATATGAGAAAGGAAAACTCTCGTTTGAAGAAGCCGTAACTTTCTGTTATAAGGTTTGATTTTTAAAGATAATAATTTAATATATTTTTTTTAAAATAATGAATCAATTAATCGTCAAAAAATTCTAAATTTCCGAGAGATTTTAAGCTGCTCCATTATATTACTTTATTTATTTATTTATTATAATTTACTTTAAGCCGTCCTGACGATCGAACTTGAGACATTTTAATAGCGGAATAAATTCTTACTGGCTGAGCCAAAACTGCTGATGCCGGATTGTACAATGAATGTCTTTTACGAGTTAGTGGGAAATTCTGTTGTGCTTTTTAAAGATTTCCTTTCGAATATATTCGTTAGAATATTTGTAAACGGTTTATTTTATTTTATTTTAGACTGATGCATAGTACTTATTATTTTTTAAAATCAATTTTAATTTTTTAACTGGTTAAAAATTAAAAAAAAAAAACACTGTTTTTTTTTTTTGAATGAATGAATGAATGAATGAATGAAAAAAATATTCATTTATTGCATAAATAATGTTACAGGCAAATTTTGAAATTGTCATACACTATATATTTATTTATTTTTTGCATAATTAGTTAAAAGATTGTTTTAATAAGAAATAAGAGAAAAAAAAGAAAAAATGTAATTTAAAAAGGATTTTTTATGTTTTCATTATTTCACGGCACTGTGGGCTTAGCTCCCACAACCTGGTTTCGCAGGCGATTATGGGTGTTGTGCTTTAACCACTCGACCATGGTGCTCACCATGTAACGGAGTGTCTCCGTTTCTTGTTCCTATTTCCATCCGTTTCTTTATTTTCAGGATATATGGCGGAGTTTTCTGATTTTTAACGGAAAATGCCCTTTTGTTGTGAAAAGGGACTTTTTCGGTGAAATTCAGAAATAAAATATTCGTGAATTTCAGAATTTTTTAACAGTGCACCAGGAATGAATGAAAAAAAAAAAAAACATATTTTTGCTTTTCAATAGAAGAAAGTATTGCAAACGAATTTTTTTTTTCGACTTCCGTTTTTAGACGGATTTACACATTTTAGAGGTGAGAGATTCCAAAAAACATGTTTTTACAAATTGTCTGTCTGCTCGTGTGTCTGTGTGTCTGCATGTCCGTATGTCGCCATTCTACAATCAAAAAGTGCATGAGGATATGCATAGAATTGAACCCAATTTTTTGTGAATGTTTCGGGCTGTGGCAAGCGGGTTCTCCTTCAGTTTTGAAATATTCTTCCGGTAGGGGGCGCTGCAATGACAATTTTTGTGCCTTTTTCAATATTTTAATACAGAAAAATTATGCATAAAATTGAATGAAATTTTTTGCATAAGTGTTTGGCTATGGTCAGCAGATCCTCCCTGAATTTGGAAAAAAAACCTCCGAAAGAAGGCGCTATAATCGTGATGTCTGAGCCATTTTTATTATTTTATCATTTAAAAAAGTGTTTTAAGTTATGCATAGAACTGAACTAAATTTTTTGTGTATGATTTTTTGCGGGTATGGCGAGTACATCCTTCCTGAATCTGAAAAAAAAATCCATCTATTGTTCTACAGTTCATCGGCTTGTGCAAATACAGAAACTCGTTTTTACTCGAATCAATTGACTGAAGCAGAAATTTAAGATGAAAATCATAGTTGTTATAGTATTGAATTAGTAATATTAACGTATTAACATGTATAACTAAATTTTGAAATATTAAAATGTACATATGTGATAGAAGAAAATTTTGGGATTGGCATATCCAACTAGCTTAACGAAAGTCATGCTGGACAATGCAGTATGCCGATTTAGAAGATCTTTACTCTTGTTAACATTTGGCAGAATATACTTTAACTATTTTTTAGAGGATTTATATTACAGACCTTATTGCAAGCATTTACATAAAAAATCTTATGACATAATATTTTATCTATACAAATGACGAAATAAAATTTATTAATACTCACAATATTATATAAAAGTATAATATTGCACAATCTACACATAAACATTATATTCCTTTTTTTCAAGTTTTATATTTTGTAGGATTAATATTTCAGTTTTCATAATAATATTACCACATGAAACAGTCAAAGAAGTTTTTAAATAAACAAACTTTTAGATTTTTATATTTACCATCTATTACAAATTCCTTTATTAACCCGGAATTACACGCGCAGGGTATGACATACCCAGGGTGAGTACGGTTATTACATTATTCACCATTATTTTTTTTAAGTAATTTTAAAATGATTTTATCGGAAAATTTATGAGCAATGCCAATGATTAATTAAGATGACGATTTTTGCTTGAATTTATTGGTGCCAAAGTATAAATCGTATATATCCTAGATATGTGCGAGCATTCCCGGGTTAAACTATGATTGTTGAAATTTGTTGACACATAAATGCACTGGGGACAAACTGGTATCTGCCTCCGAATTACATTATACAACGTTCTCGAAGTATTATTTATACATGGCAAATATTACAAGATATTATTTTTAGTTTATTGGTAGCTATATTTCTCTGTAGTGTAACCTGAATTAGTATTAATGACTATTATTTCCAGAAATGCACCTAAACATCTTTAACGCATTTTGCATTACAAAAATTTTACATTTAATTAGACAATTACATTACATTACATTATGCTCGTTTTACATTACATTAGAAAGAAGATGGCCATAAACTTTTGCAAACTGAATTTAAATATTTTATAAATTATAATTAAATATGTATTGTTAAAAAATAAAAATGTACCTTGAAAATAACAAAAATGTATGAAGGATATTTTTGTTTTGGATTAATGATATGCAAAATAAGATACTATAGCTGCTTGTATCAACGATACATTACATATTTATTTACTGGGTTTGGGCATAAAATATTAGTTCGTCAAATGGATTATATATATATATATATATTTAATCGAAGCACTAACAGATACGTAATGTGTTTCGCCAATTAAAGATATAGATTTCTAAAATAAAATAAACAAAAATTGAACATTCTCAAATATGATGATCATAATTGACTCCAATGTAATAAGCATCCAGCAACCTTAGAATAACAAGAATAAAATGACGCTACTTTCTGACAACATTAAAATGATTTTCACTGATGCGTGTAATCGGAAAAAAATGAAGAATTTTCCTGACACAATCGAAAAACTTGAAATAAATGAATAAAAATGGCGAAGTATATGCTTTTTTCATATGACTTGAAAATAAATCTTTTTTGAATTATAAACATTAATTTTTGAAGATGGAATGCATTTATAAAAATTAGACCTGAAACGATTATATGAAAATAAAGTAATTTGTAGGTTATTTTCGTACTTAGATAAAATTCGGATTTGAATATGCATTACCTTTCTTCAAACAAGCTTAATGTCATATAACGAATATTATAACATTTTTTCTAAAATTTGAATGCCTGTTTTATAGTAAATGGTTTATTTCCAAATTGATTTAAATAAGCATACTAAGTAATTGTAATTTTAAAGCACTTCAACTTTTTATAAATTTATTATACAAAAATGTGCATTGTCTACTGAGAATGATATGTATTTCGAATGCTAAAAAATAGCACGTGTTTAAATATTTAGTAGCATATAAAAATACTTTTTGTCCTCGGTTTCTCTTTGTGGCAGGAAGAAAGAAAAATGTATTCGTAAGTTTAAAAAAAGAGGTTTGTATAAAAGTAAAATATTGTGAATAGTTGCAAAAAATGTGTAAAAAAGGTTCAAGAGATTTTTTTTATAAAAAGTAACTTTATGTGGTTTCTAAAACCTATGCTGTGGGCAAATCGTTGAAAAATTATACAAAATACACATACACTTTGACTCATAAATATATTTTTAAAATTATTTTACTAATAGTTCTTTTAATTCTTTTCTTCTAATAAATTTGTTTTCATTTGTAATACTTTCCACCAAATAGCAATCGTTATAAAAGATGAATATTGTTATACAAATTTTATATCAATATATTACTAAAATTAGTACTGCAGTGTTAATGTTTTTTTATATATGTTTTTTTTTTAAATTGCCAATTCTTATTGTTTATGTTATTAAATGATCCTCAATATTTAGAATAAATTGGAAAAAAAATCTGTGTTGATAAAATATTTAATTATCAATTTTATTTTATTATTAAATATATATATATATATATATATATTGATATGAAAGACATTAAACGGAGGTTTTGCCTCCATTTCAAATTAGTTAACATAATAAAATGTATTCAATGAATAAAAAAATTCAGCATATGATATTAATCTGAGTATAAAAAATGCCATTAAAGACTTACTGGAATCATTAAATATAAACACGAAAGAAAAAAAAAGTGCAATTAACATTTACTTATTTTCTTATTTGGAATTTAGGTTTTAGCCTTGATTTTAATAATATATATTTAATGGCAAAACTGCTATATTTTAAAAATAAGTTTTGTAATTTCTAATAAATCATTAAATTTTCTTTCATTTAATTTTTACAGCTCTCATCAATCATATATGCTGACCAATTTAAAGAAAATTCAGAAACACTATAGTAAATACAGAGATTTTTCATATTAGTAAAGCACTGTTACTAAAAGTAATATACCACAGCTCATTTAAATAATGACACGTAAAAAGACGCAACATATAAAAAGAAATTCAAGTTACAAGTTATAAATAAAAATACTAATGCATTACATGCGAAAAATGTACAAAAGTTAAGAAAATGCAATATTTTTTACGTTTATTCATTCAGTCACGCAATGTAATGAAATCAATTTTTGGTCAAGAAAAGCATTGTCGACAATAGATATTCACTTGGGGTGTTTTTATCTATGAATTACGAACCGAGGATCAATAATTTCTATAAAACCGATTTCCTCTTTAGAAAAGTATTGAAAATAAGTGATATTTACTCCTAGCCATACAAACAACAATATTGTTTTGTCACTATTATATATTTTTCATCTTCTATGATCAAGCATAAATATTTCTTATTTTTAGTTTTAAACATATTGACTGAAAACCACTAAAAGTTGCTGGAAGTTTGCAGGAGACTTATAGAATATAAATATATATATATTTTTTTTTCACAAAAAAAGTGTTTACGTGTCTACTGCGATTTAAATTGTTTAAATTCATGTCAGTTTCAGTTACAATAACATTCAAAAATTTAAAAGTTGATTATTGTTTGGTAAAAAAGACAAATTTTCCTTAGTCTAAAAAAAATACATTGTACTTATAAAGGAAAATTTACAACTTGTTTCAAGTTTTTAGCACAGGAGAAGTTTCTTTATCTTTGTAAGCCTCAAAAACCAATATAGTTTCGTGATTTGAAAAACACATTTATAAAAACAAAATTCCTTTTGTCACTCGAAATTTTTCTGTAGAAAATTTCACATACCTTAAGTTGAATAATATTCAATTTTTAATTTCTTAAAATTCGTATAGCCACCAGAGTGAATACGTGTCCAAGCAATTAAAATCTAATTATTATCTTTTATTATTCTTTAATTATTCTCTAAGTATTTTCTCTCATTTTTCGAAATATTTCGGAGTAATATGTTTATAGTGTAATAATGTGTTTTCTCATTTCGGAATACCGCATGATTTTCAGTTAAAAAAATTGAGTTGCCTGGCTCCATTTAGACAAATGATAGTTACAATATAATATTTTTTTTTTTATGTAAATTTTAATGTTGTTAATTTCTTATGGTTATCTTTACAACAAAATTGTTGAACATGAAAATGATAAAATGAGATTTCACTACATTATAAAATCCTATTTTCTTCTTTTAAATAATGTCAAATATATTATTAAAAATAGATGGAAACGTTTCTGAAAACCAGTGTCAGCAAAAGAAACTTTCCTTTTTAAAATGTTTTTTAACTCTTTCAAAGGCTTTAAATGTAAATAATGCCTTTGGAATCCTTCATAACTCTCTTAATTGATTTGTAGGATGCTGCACAAGACATAATCTCATGCAGTTTCCGAATAAATTTCTAGTGTTACCTAAATCTCGATCTGCACATTAAAATGAACCTGGTCTGCTAAATAATATCTTTGTCCTAAAAGTTTTCATATGTTTTGGTACAGGAAAAGAAATTAATAAACCTAATTTTATAGCCTAAATAATTTAACAACTAAAATCGGGTTTTAAGTTGTTTACCACCATTATAAGATTTGGCAGACCAAAGCATTTAATATGCCAATCGACATGAAACTAATTCTAGAATTTCATCTAAACACGGTCAGGTTGGTCTGTTCCACCACTTCCCTTTCTCTAAGGTTGTTGTATATTTTTGTTAGTTGTTATATATTTTCTTAGATGAAGGTACAATTGTTATTTTTAAAAGACACATAAATAAGGAACAAAAAGAACATAAAAAGGTTAAGTAGGTTAAATGCGAAAAAGGTCGTTAAAGAGACTCACTAAAGGTATTTATTTATTTATTATTTTTAATTTATTATATTTTGCAATTCCATTTTAAGAAGCAAACAGAAATTGTTTCAAATATAATAGTTACAAAGACAAAACACCCATAGATTCTCGATAGTAAATTAAAAAAGATTTTAGTTTGGTTATCGATAGTAAATTTTATAAATGTACAGTACGTTGAATTGCCGCAAATGTTTTATAATCAAACCTCAAATTCACTCAAAATATTGAGAATTGCCCTCAAACAATGAAAGCCTTCTCGAAGACCTCCAGATCATAATTCAAAAGCTTTTCTTTCTAAAAGTTAATAAATAAAAATAGACAATAGCTAAAATTAAAGATTTTTTAACACCTAAACTAAAACCAAAAACGAACTTTTGTGATCTTTGTATTTTCAGCGACAAACGAAAACGAAAATATCTGTTTCTTTATTATTAAATTGGATGTATTAAAATAATTAATGTATGCATAAATATACATAACTAGCTGATCCGCCCGGCGTTGCCCGGGTCCGTATTAATAGTATTAAACGAACTTGAAATTTGTATGATTTTATCATTAACTGGAAACATGCAGAAATGCATTGTCTGAAATACCTCGCAGCTGACTTTGTGAAAAATCGCTTTTAAAAACAATAACTAATATTAAGCTCTAAAAATACTCAAAATGAGCAGTGAGAAACACGGGAGGGAACATGTATCCAACGATTGCGTTAGTTTCGTGTTAAAGTGTTGATATTTACCCGTAAAAATCACTTTTAAATCACGGAACTAATTATTTTTTTCGCATAGAAATCCGAAGTGAAATATTTTGAATTTCAAACTAATTATATCACTCTTAAATCCGACTACACCGTGAATGAAATCGATACGCGGTGATAAAAGATTGGTATATAGTATTATAATTTCAGAGCCATTTAACAAAAGTAAGTGCATATTTTTAATCAAAGCATGCATAATGTTCACTCTGTGGACAAATTCCTAACCGTAAACTTTTGTACCATAACCATAATCTGTCTGTAACCTAACTGCGACTTCACAGTACCCTACCGTAACTTAAATATAACATAAATGTAACCTAGCCGTCACTTTGAAATATCAATATAGAAGCATCATTTAAAATTTTGCTTGAAAAGTTAACATTCTTTCGTTAATGTCTTAAAATCGTCTGCACTCTGAAATCTAGATTTTAGACTAATATTTGTTATTTAAGTTTTCGCGCATCATTTTAAAAGAATGTTTTCATAAATATATTTTATACATTGACATAGAGTTATTAATATGTTGTTAAATTATAAACATTTTTTCATCTACATTATAAAATATTAAAAAGTTCTGAAAAAAAAAAGAAAACTTTTAGTAATACAATTTTTAGTTCAAATCAAATGCTTTCAATATTTTATTTAATTTTATTTTGACATTTAATTGTTTCGAATTTATCAATTTCAATTATTTTAAAAGCAAACATTTAAAAAAAAATAATATAATAGAAAAAAGACCATTTTAAAAAATTACTATTTCTTCGTAAAATATGCTTCAGCTGTAATTCATTTCTTTCAATTCGTCTTATTAATACAAAATCCCTTCCACATGCTTTTGTTTGGGACATTAAAATTTGAGCGATAAATGGTTTAATATTGCAACCCTTTTTTCGGTTTACTTCACCACCACCTATCTTTTTCCTCCATGGTTTACAACCGCTGTGATAAAAAATCATCATTTAAACTGACAGTTTTACAGTCTATGAATTTTAAAGGTCTGTTCCAGCTTTTAAAATTATTTATGCAAAAATTTTATGCAACCAACCAACCATAACTAAATGAAAGGAAAAAAAGAAGAAAAAAGGCGATTTTTTATGAGAGTGATCTTTGGAATTTAATTAATTACTCAGTTAATAAATAGAATTTCGAAATTCTGAAGCTCAGGTGCATCAGGAGAGATATTGGGCTACTCTCATAAAAATTTTGAGCTTCGTACGTCTCATAGATTTTGCTAGCCATCGCAGACACACACACACACACACACACACACACACACATGCAGACAGAGCGATTTGTTATTTTATTAGTATAGATTATTAATTAATTTTGCGTATCTATAAAATTTGCACAATTATTAATTAATTATTAAATGTACATAATTAATTAACTGTACGTATGGTCCATGCTGGCTCTCTGTGAGATTTAGATCCAACACATTTTTTGTTCATATAAAATAACACACAATTAATTCACCAAAGACACAGAATTTTTTTTCTAATTACACAAATTTCATTTAATTAAAAATATTTTAGTTTCATATGTGCACGCTTCAATTTATCTGTATAATGATTCTTTTAAATGATCATATGTATTTTAGGACTTTCTCAAAGAGTATTCGAAACACTTTTATGTTTTCTAATTAAAAAAAGAATGCTTTTATTATTATGTTTGTAACTTTTAATGAGCACCTGAAAATGTTTAGTTACATAAGAATTGCTTGCTTTATAATTCGTTTATGTCTTGAATTACACATGACTGTAACGTATAAACAACGAAGTTCGTAGAAATAAATATTTGCATTTGACACGATATAGCTCAAATCAATGAATGATGTTAAAATTTTCCGAAAGAAACGAGAAGAAACGAGATTTTCGGAATAGTGATTGTTTTGTAAGAGTTTCAGTCCGGTCGCATTTTTGCCGAAAACGAATTTACCATGAAAATCAGATTTTGGGATTTTTTTTAAAAAAATGAGCTTTCGGATCGTCTTTATTTATAATTATTAAAATTTCTTATTAAAAGTCTCAATTCGTACCGTGATGAATACTTGATTAATATATATATATATATATATATATTACACAAAATGTATTTTATCGTATTTTTAGTATATTCTATCAAAGTTATATGAAATTATGATGGTTATAAATATATTTGTGTCCAAACATGCGAAATTTTTTTTTTGAAGTTTTGACATTGGTTTTTTGATTAATAACATCATTTTCTCTTTAAGTAAAATAATACAGATGAAAAATGAACCAAAAATGCAATGCTAAAAATTTAGCGAAGTCATATTTATACTAATGTGAGCTATAAAGAAAAAACTGAATCAGATCAAAGCAAGAAAAAAATAACTTGCGTCAAGCTTAGATTATGAAACACTTTCTAACACTTCTTGAAATCTTTAACAATACTTCGTTATTAAGAGAAGTATGCTAGATAAGATAACAAAGTAAATATTTTACAGAAAAGATAAAACATTTGAAAAACTGATTTCAACGGTGACCCCTAATCAAACATGTATTTTATATGAGGAAATATAAACAGCCCTATATTTGATATATAGGTTTGATTTCTGAACATCCCTGTATTTGATACAGAGGATGATCTATATACTATATTATATAAAAATTTAGTTCAGAAAGAAAACGCATAATGGGTTTAAATTTCTTGTACAGCAAATCATTCTAATAGTTGGAAAGATTACTTTAATTTAGTTCAGCCCTGTAACATAAGTTGTGGCTTTATTATTCGCTGCTGTTTAACTAAAATTTAATTCACACTAAAACACTCTTAAAGCTAATGAAATCTCATTTCCAGAAATTATCATCTATATACGGCCCAGCATTCAATTTTTTCGTAGGCCTGTATATCATTTTCTTTAAAATCTATAAATATTTTTTATAAGATAAATCAGTTCAGCGTAAAAATGCATAACGCATTTTAAAAACACTTTTAAGCAGTTTACGGTTTTACTCAGTATATTTTACGAATTCTTTTGTATAGTCCAGTATATCAACTATAGCCGTATGAAACATCATATAGTTTGCTTAAGTATAGCGAAACTTCAAAACGCATATCATAATTGAAAATGATTTCCTTCCATCATCCCTAATATATAGTATTTCGGATAAACTATTCTATGTGAAATCTGTTGTATGCCGACGTAAATGCAATGCACTTCGTATTACACATGAAATAAATTACAGTAAGCATCAGCGACGTATATCAACTCCATTATGTAGGAGATATTTTAATATATTTAAAGCACGATTTAAACAATTCAATCGCTCTCGTATCTTTTATGTGACGAAATTCTTTTATGAGGCCCTGCAAATGAATACTAACTATATTTTGAAATGCATATTCTGCAGAATGCATATTTTAATGCACTTTGCAAATGCATATCGATTTTATTATGTTTTAAAGGGTGAAATATTTTTAAAATTAATTAGAAACGATTTTTTCCATTGGCCGTAATATAATGATATTCTTTATTTGACTCAAAGGATTAACTAAACACTTTACCATCTTCACTTGAAATAGGGATCGTACTAGGGTAAACATAAATTACATCAAAAAAATTCAGTACATTTCGAGTATATTTACGACAACTAGAGCTCGGACAGATGGACTGACTGCCAGGCGGAGAAAAGGACACACAGACATATGGACAGACAAATCGAAGTCATAAACATTTTCCAATTTCGTTAGAGAGTTTGCAAAAATTAAAAAAAAAAAAGACATAGAAAGTTCAGCACAATATTAGTAATTAGTTGGGTAAACTTTATTGCTAAATACGGCACTACAATTCCTTTCAAATGTAATGAACTACGTGTTTTGATCTGAAACTATATATGAAGATTGAATTATTGGATATATTAGTTGAATTTTACTGTTTTATTTCAACACTGATACAAGATGATCTTCAAACCGCTTTTTACGTACTTTAGAAACATGACACGAAGTACAATCTTTTTTAAATAATAATGCTTTTTTATTCACGTGTGGAAAGATTAATTTAATATTGAAGTTTTTTTTTAAATGTATATTTAAGCGTTTGTATTTTCATTTATCATTTAATTTCTTCTCTCAACTTTCGACGACATGCAATTATTAGACATCGACTTTACATTCACCGAATTTTCTACGATGTATATAGTAGAATTAGGATACAAATATTCTCTGATTTTTTTTACGTATTTTATGCCATAACTATTCATCAGGAAGATTTTGTTCTTGTCATACGAAGATAAAGTGTTCAACGGTCAAGCTGTTCTATTAACATGGGTTTAAATTGATTTTAAACCTTAACACATTTGTTGAAGAAATACGTGACACATGGTAGCAAAGTCACCAAAATCAGAATTGAAAATTATTCATTTTTTAAAAATTATTACTATTTTTTTTTTCTCTCGAAAATTTAAATCAATACCTTACAGTCTTTGTTTAACAGTCCTTAAACTCAATATTAGATTGCGTGTGCCTTTCAACTTGCGCCATATTTACTCGATCACTTTTTTCTGCCAACTATTCACAATATCTAAAAAATATCTATCAATGTTATGTACATATTTTGCCTTTATGTGTTTTATTTTTTGTTGCGACATAGTTAACTTATGCCTCTTAAGAATTGTAGAAAAGTCAACTTTGATTATTTCTGTATTTCCGAAACATGCTTTCTAAATTGTTCTTAACTGTAATATTCTTCAGCTGACAGTATTATCTTATAACGATTTATAGGTGAACTGCCAGCTTTTTGTACCATTTCCTTAATATTTTTATGAATTACGCCCAAGTCTAGTATCATTCACTTAAGATTCCTGTCGCCGCAGTCGAAGCGTTCGCGAGCTAATGCTATTCCTATGGGGATGCTATTTTCTACTATCTGGGGTTTAGACTTCGACATTTTCTTTTGCACTGGATAGCTGAAGTACATTTCTACACCTCTCTTTTATTACTTTTTCGAGTTTGGTTGAAGATTTTTTATAACGTTATATTAGCTTTCAAAAGTGAAAGTATCCATATAAAAAAATATCTAAAACCCAAATCGAAAAAAAGTAAATAAAAGGAACGATGTAGAGCTATACTTCAGCTAATGTATAAAAATGAAGCTGGTGTTATACACAATTGAAGTGAAAAAACTTCTTTAAACACCATAAAATAAGTTAACTGCGCAAGGCCTTTCGAAAGAACTTAGTCTTTCTTCGTCAGGCGCAAAAAAGACGTGCGTCTACAATGAATGTAGCGGCACGACTGAAGGGGAATGCGGGAGGGAGAGGGAGCAAGCAGAAGGAACAGCCAATAGGAAAGTAGAAGGCAACAGCCAATCACAGAAGAGCACAAACAATACTAGATAAACAATGAAGGAGAGGAAAGGAAGAAGGGGGGGGGAAGGGAAATGGGAAAAAAGCGGGGTAAATTAAAAAATTAACTAAAAGGAGAGATTAAAATGAAATAAAATGTACGCAAAAAATATATAAATTAGTAATAATAATAAATAAGTAAAAAAAAATTAAAAATAAAAATAAAAATACATAAAAATAAAAATAAACATATATTATAAACACACATATATTATATATTATGTACACATTTTTCAGGTTTATATATGCGTGTTTAGTGATTGGCTGTTGCCTTCTACTTTCCTATTGGCTGTTCCTTCTGCTTGCTCCCTCTCCCTCCCGCATTCCCCTTCAGTCGTGCCGCTACATTCATTGTAGACGCACGTCTTTTTTGCGCCTGACGAAGAAAGACTAAGTTCTTTCGAAAGGCCTTGCGCAGTTAACTTATTTTATGGTGTTTAAAGAAGTTTTTTCACTTCAATTATACTTCAGCTATGCAATGCAAAATAAATAAATAAATGTGGAAATGCAAATCAGATATTAGAAAATAATCTTATCTTAGCAATAGCATTATCTTTCGAGAGCTTCGCCCCTGTCAGGAACAGGAGCCTTAAATCACTGGACAATACCACCTGAAAGCTCATAAACATGACAATAACCGCGAAAGAGATGGACATTTACACAATGAAACGTTACAAATGAGTCTGAAAATAAAAATAACTGGTTAACTAACTGGTGTACAAAATGTTGCAAAGTTTAAAAACTGTACAAACATTAAAGTTAAGATAATTAACGTTTCGAAATATTTCAAGATAGTTTTAATCTGTTTGGAAGTAGCATAATAGCGTTTTCCTGAAGAAGATATCAGATGAAGATCGAAGCGTTGATTATCTTTACTTTTATGTTTGTATAGTTTTTAAAACTTTGCAACAATTTGTACACTATTAGTAAATTTGTTATTTTTATTTTCACGTCTATTTATGACAATAACAGTTGAATCATACTGTTACGTTATTTATTCTTTTCCAAGACAATCACACCTATTTTGCACATTTCTGTATACTGTCATGCTATTGGCTCTGTTCAAACTTTCAAAGGAAAAGTAATTCAAGTTAACCTAAGTAAGTTTTGTTTCTTTGTGTTTTATTGACTTTTGATTAAGTATTGAAAATTAAACATTCCTGTGCACTTTTTATTAACACATAAGCACATATGCTGGGTTACAATTTACCAGGTATGTGGACTTGATGGGAAAAAAGGCCGACTGCGACTGCGACTCTGATTGGGACTCCAACTCCTGGCAGGCTATAATAGTAGAGTTGCTGTTTGTTAAAAGTACAAGGAACGCAAGAAAAATAAGTCAAAAGTTTCAATATTTCGGTATTAATTTAATTCTTAGAGCTTTGAATGAAAAAAGGAAATAAAATATTTTCCATTTAAATAATTTTTTAATTTTACGTCCCGCAAACACCAAAAATATTGAAATCTAAAGAAGAGAACAAAACAAAAATTTTACTTTTTTGGATCCTGGAAAGTGGAAATAAATGTAATTTTGATGTTAATCCGTGTCCTCCAGAGTAGAAACATTTTGGTAGAAGGGAAAAAAAAATGATGAAAATTTTACTAGTTTGTAAATAATTCGGGATCTACTAGACTATTTACTTAAAAACAGTTTTCATCTACAATGTATGCCGGGCAGTGTAATGGGAATCTTTAACTGGAGTAGCCTGATACAATCCAAAAATAACAATAATAATTCCTAAATTACATATAATTATTTTAATTTAAAGTCATGTCAGAGTCGTCGGCTTGATTCTTAGTGACTTCGACTCTTTTGCTCAAAAATAAGCTGACTCCGACAGCGAATTCACGACTCCGTCTCCAAAGCTATGCACTTTACCCCCAATTGTATTGTGAAGTCAATTTACAAATGCAGACCCGTGTGCTGACAGATTATCGTATTTCTGCAGCATAGAATTGTAGGATTATTTAAGCAAAAGTTGTAATATGAGAACTCAAATCTAAAACCTGCAAAAAAAAAAAAAAAAAAAAAAAAAAAAAAAAAAAAAAAAAAAAATTAGCCACAATTGTATGTCAAAAAAGTTGTTTTCTGGATAGATTTCTATAAATATTTTAGAGTGGCAGCCTTTATATTGATTTCTTTTTCAGTTTGTTTAAAATGATTTATTTTTACTAGGGCGGAAATCCAAGAAAGTTCACTTTTCTTCCGCTTTAACCAAATTTCGTGTTAAGCAATGTAAACTCTCTTGAATGATGTTGAATAATCATTAAATAAATTAAACTTAGCTTTTGAAAGAAATTAAAGAGTTTACCAACTTTATCCCTACAAATACTCCGTTTCGATTATCAACTGATTTAGTAGAAAAAAGTTTAATATTAATTTTAAATTAAATAATTAATTTTGTAATTTTGTGTTTGAACATCCGTGTTTTAGGTAGATTTCGTATGAAATACTATCTATTGCGGTCGTTCCTATGTTGGAATTTCTGAAAAATTCTAAAATTTCGGAATTTCTGAAATTGCAGATCGCCGATTTAATCAATTGCAGATCACCAAATCTACACCGATCATGACCTCTAAAACCCAAAACTACCACAGTAAAAAAGTTTATATAGCTATCTATCTATTGGTTTATATCACTTTTTTATGGACACGATAACTTCTCCAATTCTGATCAAATAACTTTCAAACTGATACATACAATTAAGGGGCATAAAATCTCGGTCAAGTTCGATAATGGGCAAAATCGGACCAAGGGGGTGGAAATAGGGAGGGTTTTTGTGAAAACCGATAAAACGCCATAACTTCTTAAATAAAATGGATATCAAATCAGTTTAAAAATAGTTCCACTTCTGAGAAATAGGCCCAAAATTTTAGCATGACAAATATCTTATCAAATTAAAAATGGGTTCAAGAAGCGAAAAAACAGGGTTTTGGGGAGAAAAAAATTCATAACTTCGTCAATTCTCAAGATATCAAATCCAACTAAATTTTTTATAAATGTTCTAAAAATTATTTAAAACTTTTATATTTACAAGTTTTTGATAGGACCAACTTTTACCGATGAAAAAAATTAAAAATGAAATGAAAAAGGGGTGTGTAAAAAGAAATAAATCTATAACTTCGGCAATTCTTAAGCTATCAAATTCGATTAAATTTATTTTACATCTACTCAATAATATCTACAAATTTTATACAGACAAGCTTTTTATAGGAAGAATTCTTATAGCAGAAATAAATTAAAGAAAAGTAGGAGTTGAAGAAAAAAACGTAAATCTAAACGGCTTATATCATGACTAATTTTTAAATTCATTTTTGATTTTAAAAGCATCCAAATGGGAGAGTCTTTTATTTAGGAACTATATAATGTGACGTACTGGTCAGTTTCTCGATAAAGGCAGAATATATTTTAAAACAAGCTGCCAAAAAAGGCACTTTGAACTGAATTTCCCTCAGCATTTGTGATTGAAAATTTGAAGTACTCAAATAACAAATTGCTTCCTTTATGACTCCTTTTTTAAATCTTTTTTTCTCTCAAATGCATCCAATTGATAGGTTCTCAGATTTAGAAACCATGTAATGTGCCGTATTGGTCAGTTTTTCGATAAAGGCAGAATATATTTCAAAGAATACTGTCAAAGTAGCCATTTTGAACAAAATTCCCCGAAATGATCTTAAATGAAGACTGGGGGATGTATTCAATTAAAAAATTGCTTATTATGACTCATTTTTAAAACCATTTTTTCTCTCAAATGCATCCAATTGACAGGTTCTCTTATTTAGAAACTATATAATGTGCCGCATTGGTCAATTTTTCCATAAAAGCGGAATATATTTCAAAAAATGCTTTTAAAGTAGCCATTTTGAGTACAATTTCCCAAAGCGATCTTGATTGAATATTTGAGGATGTATTCAAATAACAAATTGCTTATTTTATGACTCATTTTTGAAACTATTTTTGCTCTCAAATGTATTCAGATGGCCGTTTTTCATATTTAGTACTACATAATTTACCATATTGGTCAATTTATTTAATAAAGTCAGAATATGTTTTTAAAAACTGCTGTGAAAATGGGCATTTGATCTAAATTTAGCTTAATATGATTCTGGTAATACCGGCTCTTACAGAAAAATGAAATTAATTTTTTTTAAAGAGGCCAAATAAAATTTTAAACTGGGTTTTTTCTCTAATACATTTTATTTTTTGTTATTGAATGAGCACTTAATGAAATCTACTTCCGCCTATAGGCCAAGCCGACAGGGATTTTTTTTTTACAATGTTTTTGTTTTCTTTATTTACATCTCGGACAATTTCGTCATCTGCAATGTTTATCAGTCTTTATACTATTTTTTTTTCAATTTGCGTTTTTACTAAAGAACGAAGTCCCGTTTTGCGAAATTTCGAAATAGTTCATTTTTCATACATATGTCATTAAGAGAAGTTTTCATTAAGTAATGTAAGTGCTAGAATGATGTAAAATAAAGCTTATCATTAAATAAACTGAATTTAGATTTTGAAAAAAATTATATAGGATTGAGGATTTTATTCCAAAGAATACGCAATTTTTTAACCAATCTTAGCAAAAATGAATTAAATCACAGCTTCTGTATACGAAAGCATATACAAAGGCTAATTATAAGTAACTGGCCTTGACTAGAAGAACGCTTCTTTATGTCCAAAATGTACTTTATTTTTCAAAATATCTCTTTAATATCCAAATACAAAATTTTATCTTTCAGAATATGGTTGAAACATTCCATGAAATTGGTATAAAATTTTCAATTGATCATTTTGTCTTTTTTAAGTTAAACACAAAACTATTTCGTCAAAAACTATTTCTCAAGCATACCAAAATACTGTAGTCATAGCTGATAAAGTCGATTTAGCCGTTTTTGGTTTTGATTGGCTATCAAGAACCTATTGTTTGGACTCGTCTTTTGAACTCACGAAAACATGTTGAATACATGTTTTGGCAATAGTTAAAAATCGACGCCTAAAATTCATTTGGATTGCGCTTTAACTTCGACAAACATTCTTTCGAAATTGATAGACGTGCCTGATTAATGTCAATACTGAGCAATCACGGCCCACATATTTTAAAAAGTTTCTACATAAAATAAGTTGTTAAATATTTTGCCCTCTTTCCTTTGGAATGCCGATAGTATTAGCTTGTTCTCCAATAAAAACCATAATAGGGCCGCGTTTGAATTCTGCTGTTAAAAATTTTATGGCTGATAACGAAGGTGCAGAATTCCCATAAACTTCTATGAGATCAGCTTTAATTGGACCATTTGTTTTAGTTTTCAAACACAGATATTTTATCACTGCTTGATATTCAATTTTTTTCTATTGTTGAAATATCGCCAAACTTGTTCTATGCAAATAGCTTCCACTAACAAAGCATGCAATGACCACGCAGCGACCTGCTAATTTGAAAACAGTTTGTTAAAGGACAACTTTGCAAAAAAATCATTTTTTAAATTCTTGTAGAGTCATTTCTTGCCGAGGCCAGATACGTATCATAGCGCACTCGATTCACTGAAGATATACAAAATTTTAAGCAATTCCGGCATTTAATTTTCAATTTCAATTAATTTCAGTTTATTATATATTCTTGCTGTTCTTTTCTAAAGTTAAATCTATTTGTTTTTCTATTTGTTTTTGGCGACACAACAAAATTTTTCGGTAAAGGAAAATAGTAAATAGATATACAACAAACTGGATAGGATTTCGAACAGCACAGATATTAAACATAGCTTTCTTCCAATATGCTCCAATACAGCATTTTTTTTTCTTTTTTTAATTGCAGGGAATGATTCGATGCTCTCTGCCAATATTTCCTTTAGAGTTTGCATTATTACAGTAATGTTTTGTTACTTATTATTAGCTCTTTTTATACACCTGCCACCTTCTTTGTAATTTTCCCATCCTCCTCTCTGTCGTTTCTTTTCATTTGTCTCTTTGTGCACTTTAACACCTGTTTAATTTTGGTGATGACGGACTGTTGCAATGACCAACGCAAAACGCAACCAAGATGTTATTTTGTATTCATTGGTGTTTTCAACAAAATATCTATTTTTCTGGGTTGTTTTTGAAAAACTATTACCATTTTTGAAAGAAAAAACCTTTTACACTATAAGCTTTAATTCTGGTATTTATCATTATTTATTAATTTAAAAATATATTATTGCATCGGTATCAATGATAGAGAATACAGTTTTATAGAATATAGTTTAAAGAAGAAACCAAAAACATCGTATTATTTCTGGAATTAAAAAAGCATTACTAAAAAGCTATTCTTTACTGTAAAGTAACGAAAATATCCTTACCCTTTAAAATCCCAATTATTTTTAAAGGGAAAAAAAATCAAAATATAGGGATGTAGCTCGACTTGTAAGTTGAGGTAAAAGAATATTTTTTACAATATCACTGAATCTCATATCAGGAATAATATTCTTTGAAATGTAACAAACGTATAAAGAGCATGCATAAAATTCATTTTAAAATTGAAAGTATTTTAAGACGAGTATTTTCTTCACTGACATTTTTCAATTTATTTTTCTCGAGAAACAATAGATTCAGTTGTCTTTGTAAAATTGTTATTTCTTTATCTTCTTTCCTTTCTTTCTCTCTCTCTTACTCTCTCCCTAAGTATTCATCCATATGCATATAAAAATAAAGTATTCGAATGGTGAAACTTATCTATCTTTCGTTTTTTATGTATGTACTCGTTATGATACAAATTGACAATTACTGAGCTGTATACAATTAAACTGTCATAACGTCTGAACAGTTTGCATTCACGAATTTCACACTTCGTGGTTGGTCGCAGAGAACGATGGGAATTAGTGTGTGTCCGAAATTTGTAGCGACAAATTCCACTTTCATTTAGATGAGTTAGTGAATATAAATTAAAAAAATGCTGCTTTTGACGGACTGAGAATCCGCATTTCGCGAACCAGAATTTTCTCCACCCACCAACTGTGACTGTGTTGCGTGCAATGTCCAGTCGCAGAATAATCGAAATTCATTGAACGCAAGGGGACTACTAAACGATATGTGAAGGTTTGTAAAATTGTTTCATTGCCATTATCTAAAGTGACCCTGTTTTCGAAAATATGTGGTTTATGGAAAACGGCGCTCGACCCTTTCGGATCAAGAAAGTGCTTCATGTCCTGGAGTAGCACTTTGGGACCGCATTCATGCTCTGGCGTTTCCAGAGGCCCCTCTAATGGGACTCTCTTGGCTGCTATGTTTTCCGTATCTGAACTGGTGGGACTCATTTTTGTGGGGCTACATTAAAGCAATGCGTACTGAAAATAACCTCAAAACCATTGCTAAATTTATAACTTCCATTCAGGCGATTATCGGTAGCATCAATGTTTCGACATTAAGAATCATGCAAAATTTTTCTGTTCGTCTGAGCCTCATCATAACCAATGATAGCAGCCATATCAAACATATCATAACCTAAATCCGAATTTATGTAGTAATATTTAGATGTTGAATGAAGCTTGTGCACTCGGTACATTTTAAACAATTCACGTTTTATTTCATATAGTTCGATTTTTGTCACCCTGTATGTGAACGCGATTTGACCGCGGAATGAGTGTTTGTTATTCAGTTCATCTGTCTGTCTGTTTATCATCATACGCTGAAATTTTTGGAATAAATCTATCTCAAAAACCAATGCCTAAAATTTAATGAAACTTTAGATTTTTATTAGATCTTGACATGAACATTAATGTAGGGCTGAATAGCAAACTTGAAGCTGTGTCTTTCACTCCTATCTTGTTAGCTATCACTCAAGACCTAATGATGAAAATTCATAAAAACTACATATTCTCTTAGATCTTCACATGAATAGACATTGACTAGAATTTGATCCATAGTATAGCAAACAGATGGAGCTTCTGTGTTTTACCCGCATTCTATCATAGCTATATTTTAGTATCTATGAGATGAAATATCATGAAATTTCATATTCATTTTTACCACGAAAGAAGTACATATTGACTGAATTTGCCTACAGCACAACATGTACTACTTCTGTACTGTATGTTTCACTATATGCATGATAGCTATTATCTATTGGATGCAATTTCATCCAACCTGATACAGTGAGATCTTAATCTATGACCGTACTGATTATTTTTTTCGTTACAAATTTATGGGATGTAATTTCACATAATTTAAAGTAAGGTACCCTGGGGTAATAACGCCAGACGGGGTAATAACGCCAAGTGCTAATATTTTGCATAATTATGAAATAATCTGGTAAATGACACCCATGTGTTCCGCGCAGAAGGGTTTTGAGTCATATAAATCGCAAAAAACAGCTTCAAGTTAATTTGTTTCATTTTTAGGTCTTATTGTTTTTACAAGCAGCTAAAATTAACGCTTGATCTAAAATTTGCGAGATACGTTTTGTGATGTGAAGACTATTTTTTTTATCCGGAAATACTTTGTTAATTACATAAATTTGTAGTACATTTCATGGCCTTTCAAAATGTTGTTGAAGATTTTGGATATCTTCTCGAGATAATTTGTAATTTAAAATGTACAGCGCAATAACTATAACGGGGTAATAACGCCAATCCTTGCAATTTTTACCCCGGTTGATTCCCTACAGTGGCAGAGCTACATCCTAAATACTGATTCAAATAAACACAGTTAAAACTGTGCAATGTTTCTAATAATTCTATTTAAACGCTCCTTTTTAAGCAAAAAAAAGCTCACGGTCTGATATTCTTTTGCCTCATCCCCCCTCCCCGCACCACACCTTTATTTTTCTTACACTTTCACGAAAAAATGAACATTTTCAATAGCTTAGGATGCAATTTGTCAATTTCTAGAGCTGAGAGTTTGTATTTTTAGAATTGGGCAATCTACATGCAATTAATCCAACTTATTTCATTGTTTTGTTTGCATGGCGTTATTACCCATATAGGTGGGTAATAACGCCAAATAGCATTGGTCAAGAAATCACGTCATTACATTTTATGTATTCATATCTGTTAAATTATTTTTTTTATATAGATAGTCAATGAGCTGCTGTATCAAATCATATATTTGTTTGAAAAATACAAACTAAAACTGAGCCGTGAAAATTGCTAGAACCTTAACGTGGCGTTATTACCCCAGGGTACCTTATAAGATATTTTTTAAGAATTATGTAATTTCAGATTATTTTTGACCATTCAAGAATGGAGCGGTGTTCCGTGGTTCTTTTTTAACATCCCTATGGAAGCGGTATTTCGACATTTAGTATAATATAGAATTTCATTAAATGTAACATGTAAGACAAATAATAAGCTCAATGTAGCTGCAGTGATAAGCCAATTTCAGAGTTCCAAGACCTACCTTCCGCTTTCCGGTGTATTTGAATGTTTTCGGATTTAAATTTATCCGGTATCAGCTTTTCATTTTTTTTCTTTTATTTTAGAGTGTTATGCATGTGGATTGCACGTGGAGACGTCGGTCCGAATGAGGCCGTCTCTCGCGAATATTTTTTAACTTAAAGTAGACCCTGGTATGCTACATTGTTAAGATGAAGTCATAGCCATAACTCAATTTCTATTGTATTGCAATATATCAAAATTTTTATTTTAATTTGTTAATCAAAATGTATAGATCAGATTAATTTGGTAATTCAAACGTACTCTTTAAACGCGTATTCTAATATTCACTGGTCGGATATATAGAACATATGTAGAACAAGAAGCTCAAAATACCGTACAAGATCGTAACATCGATACAATGCAAGATCGCAATTAAGAAATGGTAAACAAGTGTAATCTTTTTGATTCTGAGAAATTTTTTTATAACACCCAGTATGAGTTTCCAGAGAAATACAAAAGTGCCAATTTTCCAATTTATGTCCAACTATTTTTGATTAGTAAAACATGCATCACTTTAGAAATCCACAGAAAAAATAATAGTATTTTTGAGAAACTAGCAGTGTATGTTTTATTGTCAACCCCATCTTGTAATCTACTTTTCGACAATGCTATCCGTTATTTGATTAAATATATATATATATATATATATATATATATATATATATATATATATATATATATATATATACAGGTATTCTATTGCTCCTTAAAATTTTGACTATGAATTCTAATTTACTTCTTAATTTTCTGGAGGAAATTGACCCATTTAATATCTTCTTTATCACCCTATCTTTAACTCAGTTCACTGTTAAAAATAAAGGTGACAAACCGGTGCCATTTGGGACCCGGAGGTGAAAAGGCGGTGCCATTTGGAACCATAGGGTGTCATAGGAGCTTGAATATGCGGTTGGGGTGACGACAGATCTGTTACTGGATGATGGGAGCTAAATAAGGTGCCATACACTTCGTAACCACCTCATCGGGTGACTGGCAATTTGCGCATGCGCTATGACGCGTGTCTTTCTTCTTTCGGTGTCGGCAAGCAAAGTTTACGGGTGTCAGCAAATCAAAACATTGCAGTGTGTAAATTGGCGATATTAATTGAGGACTAACCACTGAGCTACAATGAATCATCAATGAGGACTGAACGACGCGATTTGCGCGACCAGTGAACCGGGCAAAGTCTGATTAAAGGTAAGATTTAACTTTATTTTATTTTATTTTATTGTTACGTTTGTTTATCGTACATCCCTATAAGTAATGTCATAAAAAAACAGTAAATTAGATTTTTTTGTAAGTATGATTGATTGTTAAGTTTATTATGTGAAGCTATAAGCTACACTCTCACCAAAATACCCGCTTGCTAATGTTAAACCTATGAGGTAGTTATTTTACAATTTTTCGTTTACATGTCAATATTTTTAAATGATTTATCGAGGTCTTAGCTACCGAGGAGCAATTGGAGCAAACTGCTCTAGGCACGGGAATCCTAAGGACGCACAATTAGAAAAAGCGAAATGAAAGATTGTAAAAATATTTACATATTTTTTCATTAGAAATCAGTTATTATAGACGAATCTTGTTGCAATCGGAATATTCTATGACCATTTTACATTGTGTTTAAACTCAACTGTTTAGATTTAACCCTCAACTGCTGTGTTAGTGGTCTCAGACACCGTGAGTTTTTCAAGTTTCACAGTTTAACTTGTAATTTTTAGTTTAACTATAGATACTGGTCAATTTCTTTTTAGTTTGGAGTCTTATTACTACCTCTAAATACTTTTGAATAGCTGAATTTGATTTAAAATATTCTTGTACATAAATTTTAATACTTAAATAGTATTCTGAGAATTAATGTAACATTTTAATCATCTTCAGATTAAATGGTCTGACAGACAGCTCACAGTAGTTATGTAACAATTTTTGTCAAAGCAGTTAAGGTTAAAATATGTTTTTGCGTCTATATACAGTTAAAAGCAATTAATTTTATTCGCGAAGTTTTAATTATAACCTTTACACGGGATCTCGGACAGAATCTGGCCGGCTTTGCATATATTGTCGGATAGATGCTATCCGAACCCCTCCTGTAAAAGCTAATTCACACCATATTGCAGCCTCGCATAACTTCTCTAATATTGTTTCAGTATACCTGATTTGTCTTTATTTGAGAGGGGGGGGGGTAACTTTTACATTTAAGACAATTGAATACTTGCAAATCTTAAAGTAATCAAAACTTATTTACAGGGTTTTCATTATTAATATTTTCCTTATTAACCACCATTATTTCCAAAATAATCTTCATAATAAGATTAGATCGTGAGGCGGTAGCACGGACAATCTTAGTCTCGTTTAAGGCCCCTGACCGTGCTCGAGGAAACGCTCGCGAGCTAATGCTATTCCTATGGGGAAGCATTTTTCTAATAACTCTTTCGCATTTTGACATTTTTGAATATTTATTTTTGCATTGGATAGCTGAGGTGCATGCCGACAGCGCACCTTTTTTACTTTTTCGATTTTGGTTGCAGATATTTTTTACAAAGTTAGTTTCACTTTCAAAACCGGTTTCGTAACTGAAAGTGTTTTTTAAAAAAAAATCTGCAACCAAAATCGAAAAAGTAAAAAAGGTGCTCTGTCGGCATGCACCTCAGCTATCCAATGCAAAAAAAGTTATTCAAAAATGTCAAAATGCGAAACAGTTATTTGAAAAATGCTTCCCCATAGGAATAGCATTAGCTCGTGAGCGTTTCCTCGAGCGAGGACAGGGGCCTTAAGGATAAAAATCACGGATAAAACCTCGATTTGCATATTAAAACGTTATTAGTCAGCCAAGTCGTACCTTGGTGGGAAATGCCTAAAAACCCGAATTTAGCGGTATCTTGGGTTTACCATTATGTTTTCTTACTCCCAATTCTTCATATTTTCATATTTTTGGTTTCATTTTCTTTCAAAAAGGTGAGAAAATATTAGGGCATTAAACTGAATAAACCTTATGATCTGATTATCGGCTATGCATATTTACACCCATTTTTTTTCGAAAGTATTCTTTCGCATTAAACCTTATTTAGTAGCAGAATTTTATGGTTAAATAAAATAAAATATTTTTTTTTCAATAATAGTAATTTAAGTTTGATTAGACCGTAATCAGTCCCCCCCCTTTCTCAATCATCAACATCATCCGATATGACAAATTTGTAGTCATGAACATTCAAATTATAAAAGGAAAACAATCTGTATTTACTCCACTGAACTTTCAGAATAGTTTACAGAAATAGTGTGTGTTCAAAAATTATAACAATGAATAAAAACTTATATCGTAATTTTACACAAATGTGAAAATTTTCCGCAGGTGATGAGGATCTCGTGTTTTAAAGGCGATGTTTGCACTGTCATTTATAAATCTTAAACAATTTTCTAATGACATAATTTTTAACAATCTTTCATTCCACCCGTTCTAAAACAAGACCAATATACAGGGTTGGCTTTTTACCGGTAAAAACCTGGGGAGAAGGTGCTAAAAACCTAAGGATATACAATAAACTGTTAGCCCTTAAACTGTATTTTAATACTATTGATAAAAATTCTATTTTCATGTAATTGGTGTATTAATATATAATATCTATATAGGGGAGAGTGGGGTGGTGTGGGACTTTTTTACAAAAGTAAGTTTTTTTTTTTTTTTTTTTTTTTTTTTTTTTTTTTTATTATACAAAAAGAAAAAATTTAATTTATAGCATGCAAGGTAAAACACTTTTTAATCCCCCTGAACAATATAGAAACATAACGTGCAAATACTATTTTATTTTAAAGAGAACGTAAATTTCAAAATGTGTCTCATACCTCCTCATTAAGAGTTATGGGACAGCAATAATAAAAAAAAAAAGCTATAAGGCACAAAATAACCTATAGTGTCGGTAAAATAAACAATCAAACAAAAATTGTAAGTTGATAATGTATGTGCCACAATATAAAATTCCAGTATCTTCATGACTGGAATGAAAATTCAGGATTCTCTGTCATAGGTGTCATTAAAGCCCCACACTAGGCTCAGAATGTAAAGATAATGTAAAAGTCTATTGGAGCGTTCTTTTGAAATACCTAACTCAAATTTTAATATTTTTACATGATTCTTTTGAACAAGACAGCTGAGGATGATCCATAACCGGCCTAGTTTTTATTTTTTCGATTTTGCTTTTATATTTTTTGTATAACGACAGTTTCAATTTCAGAACCGGTTTAAACCAATTTCGTAATTTAAAGTAATTAAAAAAAATCTGAAACCAAAACTGAAAAAGTAAAAACTACGCCGGTTGCTGATCGCCCTCAGCAATCTTGTGCAAAACAATCATGTAAAAATATTAAAATTTCGGCGAAATATTTGAAAAGAACGCCGCCATAGACTTTGCATTATCATCCGGGTCTTTTTCTGTGCCTAGCGTTGCGCCTTAAATAATCATCAATTTATTTACATTTTGAAGTATTAATGCATATATTATCAATGTTATAATTAATATATTATCCTCTAAAAAAATTGCATGTTAGCAATTCGCATTTTTACTAATTAAAAAAAGGAACTGGGCGCGTCCCATTCATCCCTTTTCTGGCATGTCCCATTCCTCGCCACTTCCTTGTTTGTGTTAAACTTCTTGTTCAAACAAAAATACTGCTTTAGGCTTAGTTTAAATTATGGATAATATACAGTATAATGTTCCATAAATAGGGAAACTATTACATTTATACATAAACAAGCCTTTAATATATTGAGAGCAAATAAATCAAATTTAAATTGGATTTTTGAAAAAAAAAATTTCTTTCATACATTTGCAAGTCTATGCATATCAATATTTTTGTAAACTGAAGAATAGATTACCATTGCTTCATCTTGTATGCGATCGATGAAATGTTTAGAATAATGCACAGAGAGAAAAACTACAGTCCCATTCCACCCTACTTTCCTCCCCTATAGGGGAAATAAAGAATTAGCCAGTTCCCTAAAGCTCCTGATATACACTATATGGCCAGAGATGACCGTCCACTTGCGATTTTAGATATTTTGTTAAATATCTAGAAAAATGTATGAGGAATTATCCTGAAAATCTTAGTGTATAAATATAATACACTACCTGGCCATTGATTATCGTCCACTTGCGATTTTAGACATTTTGCAAAATATCTAGAAAAATACATGAGGAATTTTCCTGAAACTCTCAGTGTATAAACAATATCGTACAGGTCATCTATATCCGTGAAGATTTTTTCCAGAAACTTTATAGGGGACCGCCAACAAATTAAAAAAATGTATGAATATCTTTTGGATAACCCTGTCAAAACTAATGCATCAAAAGCGCTGAAACCGTAGATTGTGCTTAAATAGCTTATTGTTATAAACTGTGTTCATTTTTATGTAGATAGCATGTATACTCTTAGAGAAATGAAGGTTTTTATAAAAATACTCCCAAATTTTTCCAAGATTTTTGCTTATAATTTGCAGAGTTCTTAATATAAAATAATAATATTTTCTGAAAATATGACAAACAACATTGCACATAATACCCTGTAATCAGAATTAAAAAATAATAAAAATTGTATGAAAAATGAGTAGGTATTACTAAATAATTTTTCACTACGCATGCGTGAACGATATCAAAATTTCATTTGCATATTATGTTAGCTAAATGTATAGAGCAACTTTTGTGAAAGTTGCAAAATCATAGCTTGAAAATTCTGAAAATAATCGTCAATAGAATCACTTAAAAATCCGTTATTTCCAAAATGAAACAAAAACAAGAAGGGTTGTATCCATATATTCATTGATTAGTGTCAATACGGAACTTACTAGCACATTTGGATACAATACCTCATTTTTTTTTGCTTCATTTTGGGAACAATGGATTTTCAACTTATTATATTGAAGATTATTTTTAGAATTTTCAAGCTATGATTTTGCGACTTTCACAAAAGTTGCTCTATACTAACATAATATGCAAATGAAATTTTGATATCGTTGACGCATGCGCAGTGAAAAAATATTTAGTAAATCTACTCATCTTTCATACAATTTTTATTATTTTCTAATTTTGATTACAGGGTATTATGTGCAATGTTGTTTGTCAGATTTTCAGAAATTATTATTATTTTATATTAAGAACTCTGCAATTTATAAGCAAAAATCTTGGAAAAATTTGGGAGTATTTTTATAAAAACCTTAATTTCTCTACGAGTATACATGCTATCGACATAAAAATGAACACAGTTTATAACAATAAGCCACTTAATCACAATCTATAGTTTGAGCGCTTCTGCTGCATTAGTTTTGACAGGGTTATCCAAACGATATTCATTATTTTTTAATTTGTTGACGGTCTCCTATAAGGTTTCTGGAAAAAATCTTCACGGAAATATATGACATGTACTATTATGTGTATACACTGAGAGTTTCAGGATAATTCCTCATGTATTTTTCTAGATATTTAACAAAATGTCTAAAATCGCAAGTGGACGATAATCAATGGCCAGGTAGTGTAGTACAAGTCACATATTTCCCTGAAGGTTTTATTCCGAAAGTCCAATAGGGGACCGTCAACAAATTAAAAAAGAATGAATACTTTTTGGATATCTTTTGGATAACCCTGTCAAAACTAATGTAGCAAAAGCGCTCAAACTGTAGATTATGATTAAGTGGCTTATTGTAATAAACTGTGTTAATTTTTATGTCGATAGCATGTATACTCGTAGAAAAATTAAGGTTTTCTACGAATCCGAAAAACAGTCTCAAATTTACCCAAGAATTTTGCTTATAATTTGAAGAGTTCTTAATATAAAATAACATTCTTTTCAGAAAATGTGATAAACAACATTGCACACAATACCCTGTAATCGGAATTAAAAAATAATAAAAATTGTTCGAATATTGAGTAGGTTTACTAAATAATTTTTCACTGCGCATGCATCAAAGATATCAAAATTTCATTTGCATATTATGTTAGCCAAATGTATAGAGCAAATTTTGTGAAAGTTGCAAAATCACATCTTGAAAATTTTGAAAATAATCGTCAATAGAATACGTTGAAAATTCGTTATTCCCAAAATGAAGGAAAAACACGAGGGGTTGTATCCATATATTCTTTGATTAGTGTCAATATAGGATACATAATAGGGGCGTACTAATAAATTTGAATAAAATTCCTCATTTTTTTATTATTATTGCTGGTATGGAATACCTGTACATGTTAGGGAAATTCGTTGCTAATCTGTAATAGACACTTTGTTGCAAGATATGTTTTGTAAATATGGTTAATAATGTAAATAGTTTGTAACTCTTAATGATAATACAGGGAAAGAATATCTGAATGACAAGTATGAGTTGGTCATGTAATTTTCTCGTGCTGTCCGAAAATAGGCAATAAAGAGGAAAGTTCCCAGTTAAACTGATGTCATTGAGCTCGCAGGCTATACATACAACTGTATATTATACTCTTATTTCAAAGAATAATGCCCTTCCAAAAATAAAAGAAATCAACTGTAAGTTATTGGACAGTGGATTAACTGTCATCCCTCTTTATACTTAACCAATGAGCCCCTAAAACTAATCAGGGAAGTGCCTTATCAGAGTGAATCTATTAACAAAATTTGAAGAAAATGTGATAAATCTGCATGATTTCTGCATATTTATATAAATTAAGGAGGGTAGAACTCTCTTCTCCCCCCCCCCTTCATATTTAATCAATGAACCTCCAATGGTAATCAGTGAAGAATCTTATCAGAATGAACCTGCATATAAAATTTGAAGCAAATCTGATATTTATATAAAGAGTTATCATGTTACATACAGAACCTGCGGGCACATTAGCTGTCAGGCTTTGATAGCCTTGTAAGCTATAATTTAAATTTTATTTAAATTTTATTCTTTCTTTTTTTTGTTCATCTACCATTTTTGCTGTACTTTGATGATACATTTTAATTGAACTGTCTTGTTGTGTGTTTTCCTTAATGTGTTATTATTATTATTTCAGATAGTGAACTTACATTTATAGTACTTACATTACCATGCTTGATACAAGAAAAGTTTCCGACTCTTTATCATGAAGAAGGTGCAGAAATTTCTGTGTTTCAACCTGTTACTGTGCTCCGCAACTCAAGCAACTTGTTAAATTACTTATGCTATGTATTAATTTTATATAAACAGTTAATTACAAAAACTGATAATTTTATAAGCTTAGTTACTTTGTGGTATGCATTATTTTGGTTGTTTAACGTTAACTATAGCAAAAGCCAATTTAAATTTTTATCATTTTTATTAGATACTTATGTTTTCAAAACTTTCTCAGTGGCTATAATTCCACATAGTGTCACGTCTTTGTTTAATAATATTTAATACATTCTTGATGTTTACAATAAAAAGATTATTTGAACTAAAAGGTTGTTTTTTTAATTCAGTGTTTTATTCCTTTCATTATAATTACTCTTTGGATTAAAATTTCAGATGCAATAAGTCAAAACACAAAAACAATTTGGCAGAAAGTGTTTTGATGTGGATACAGGACTAGAAATCAGCAGTCGTTAGTCGTCAAATGAAACTAAATTATAGAAAAATTATTCCTAGTCGTCAAATCTTGATAGCTAGCTTTCTTTAATTTTTGTTTTGCAAATCTGTATTTTAGAATACTCCCCCCCCCCTCTGCACCATGACATAAGCACGTGTCTTAAGAATTTTGAACCTTTCAATAACCTCTAAGTTAACTTCACTTTCACCAATGACTGATAAAACTGGTCCTTGGATGTTACACCCCTGTAAACAAGATTTTCTTTTATTATGAGATATTTCTGCATCCTTATATGTTCCTAAAATAAGAAACTGTATTAAAATTGTTTAAAAGCTCATATTTTCTCTCTGTGGACTTATTTGCTTGATTATCTGTTTTGTATGCATATTAGCTTTATAAAAAATAATAAGTTTTTCCAGAATCCAAATATTGTAGTTTAATCAGGTTTCATACTTATGGAAAATCAGTTTTTATTTTGTTTAGTAAGAAAAAGTGTTTAATATATAAAGTTTCCTCTCCACTTCCCTTCAATACATTAAAATTAAATATACAATGCAATATTATTACTATTAACATGGTTGTGAAAAGAAATAAGAAAATATGAAATGCAGTTGGCACATCGAAAAAACATTGTAGGCATTATTTTGACACCTTACATACAGTTCTTAATTTTTAATCCTGTGTGGATATATGCTATAAAATATGGATTTGCATAAGTTCACTATAAAGGTAAGTACTACATATATTGTAAAAATGATTTTTTTTACTCAATTTCATCTGTGATTTTACCACAACCATAAAATGAACTTATTTTCTATAATTCATTTCATAGATTGATGGCTAACTTTCTGGAAGAATTTTAAAGAATATGAAGTATTTACTAATTAGTATTTACTATTAGTATTACTAATTAGTATTTACTATTAGTATTACTAATTAGTATTTACTATTAGTATTACTAATTAGTATTTACTATTACTGAAGTACTTACTAATTTAAAAGTTACACAGCATTTATTACATATTCTTTTCTAATTTGTGTTTTACATTTTTTTAATTAGATACAGCAGGGTAGCTGAAAAAATATTTGTGCGTTGTTTGACATTGATATTTCACAACTAAAATCTGAGAAATGCTTATTTTAAAATTTTGTAGCATTTCTTCTATTATATGAAAATCTTAATCCTCCGAAAAGTTCACAACCGTCAAAATGATCAGTAACTAATATGTTCAACGAAGTGTTCGCCTCATGGAAGCAAAATAATTTTAATGGAACTTCCAGCAGTATTGGGGCCTTCACATGGATCAAAAACAACATTGACCTTCAACACTCATCTGCGTGGATATTTAATAACAGGTGTATTGCCTTCGAACAATCAGATCTTAACTCACTTAACTTCTGTAGAAAAGCTAGAAATAGAAAATCCCCAGTTTGCATTGTATGTGATGCGAAATTATCAAGGCATAGAATGATTTAAATCAGAATTATCTGCAGCGGACTGTCAATTCTGTGATCTTTCGTTTTCAAACTTGTGTAAAAAATAAATATCAAGCCAGTGAACAATTTGTTAAAATATTGTTCTTTCTTTTTCTTTAATTAAATTATGGCATATATTTTACAGGATATAGCATTTTTCTGTGTCCCCATACTTTTCAGTTGCCCTGTATATAAAATAATGAAAATACATGTCAAGCAATATACTATATGTCAAAAAAGATGGTTACGGATTTCTTTTGAAACTATAAGAAAATTATAAAATATTCATATGAAGATAGATGATTCAATTTGTGCTTTCTCTTATTTTGGAGTCAAAAAACATCAAATTTTTATAATGTTCCTGCATCTAAAAATCCCCAATCACAAAAATAGTTACTGGCCCTTTCTTAAACATACCCAAAAAGTTTGATCCCAACATATGAGTTAGAGACAGTCAAAAATCATGATTTATTTCATTTTACAAGAACTTCAAAACATAAAATTGAAAACCAGGCTTCAAATTACAAGACAGTCACAATATTTGACTCTAACTCAGTGATTTTTAGAGGCAGAAAATAGGTATAGAGGTTGTGTAAATTTTGCGATTTATTCTAACAAAACCTTTTGGGTATGACTAACAATGCAATAGTTATGACTTATGATTAGTGATTTTGAAATGCAAAGACTGTATAAAAGTTAAAATTTTGAATTTTTCTTAAAATACTCTCCATGTAAATAAAAGTACAATTTGAATTCTCTGCCTTTCTATGATTATTTTTGTAGTTCATATTATCCCTCTCTGAGTTATAAAAGTATGCTACAATTTTTCTTTGGACACCTGATAATGAGTTTAAAAATAGAATATTCCATCAATCTAAAAGGAAAAAAAAAGACTCAAAATTTTATGATATACAACATGATATACAACATGATAATTTTCTCTGCAGAATTCAATTTAAAATGGGTAAACACTTTATATTTCATGATTCAAACCAATACAATTTCTTGACAAGCAGGGTGGGGGGAGGGGGGTTGCAACTGTGGGCCATAGATTGTGAGTGCTATTTCTTGTAGGATGCCACAGGGCACGCTGGATTATGTGTTTCATCCGTTCACCCTCTGGGGCACCCTGGATAAGTGGTATCATTTTTCTCCCCTGAGATGTCATTCTTTCACCCCTTAAGGTGCCCTGGATGAGGGGTGTCATTACTCTCCCCTCAGATGCGAACCTTCCACCCTCTGGTGCACCCTGGATAAGGGGTGCCATTACTCTCCCCTGAGGCGCCATCTTTTCACCCCCTGGGGCACCCTGGATAAGGGGTGAGATTATTCTCCCCTGTGGTGCCATCGTTTCACCCTATTGAACACCGTGGATAAGAGGTGCCATTATTCTTCCCTGAGGTGTCGTCCTTTCACCCCCTGAAACACCCTGGATTAGGGGTGCCATCCTTTCACCCTAGTTAAGGGTGCCATTTTAGCTCCTCTAGGGGTGTCACCAGTGAGACAAGCCTTTCACCCCTAAAAGGTGCAATGTGTCACCATTAGTTTTAACAGTGTTGTTTCTGAAATAAAATTATGTACTTTGTAATTTCTTGGTATCTTCTAATGTTCGTCCGTTTTAGCATTCCAATTTAATTATTAACGAAATTCCATATATATATATATATATATATATATATATATATATATATATATATATATATATATATATGTATGTATGTATGTATATAACTATATATATATAATATAAATATGCAGTCTTAAAAGCATAAACCAATCAATTTGTGTGAATTTTATTACATAAACTAAAATCTTTGACATGGACGTTTAAACGTACAAATACTTAGAATTTTTGATGTACATAAAAAAAGCATTAGTAATATTATTGTCACTTTTATGATATATTATATATAAACTCTTTTAATAATAAATAAATGTGGTATAGTCCATTTATTTTTACAAAAATAGCTAAACGTATACAGTAAAGACGATTTTCTCCAATAATAAAATATATTATGATAATACCATTAAAAAACATACGGCTGTTTTGTGAATTTTTGGATCTCTCTCCTCAGGTCGATAAATAATAGAATGATATTAATAATATGCAATTATATAATAATAGGTTCAAAATATCCCTTGGCAACAGCCTCTACAACTGGCTGTTGTATTGAATGAAGTGGCGAAAGCACGGGTTTATATATCCCGTATCTGATTATTTTGTGCCAAGTTATTGTACATATCCGTTCATTTAAACGTTGTTAAAGGTTTTTAGCTTAAGTATTAGTTGTTTGAAAGGTAATATTCAGGGAACAGGATCTCTGTCTAATTACAAGATGTCCGTAGGGTTCTAATGCTTGACTTAGTACATGTATTGTCTGATGATTTGAGTTTCTGTAGGAGTGTTATATTTATGTTTGGAAATTAGTCAGTGATTTTAAGTTGGAAATATACACACATTTTTTATACGATTATGTCGTCGTTAAATTTAAAAGTATTTTGTATACTTTGTAATGCTTTTCATAGGCTAGAGAAGACGAGTTGTATGGATTTTCTTGCAATTCTAGATGTTAATATTGAATTATTAATAAAGTATCAGTTTTACCTTAAAAGTATAGAGCATGTAATAGGAATTAACATATTTATTATATATTTTATTTTATTCACATATTTATATATTCACATATTTATTTATTATCACATATTTATTTATTATCACATATTTATTTATTCACATTTTTATAATGGCAATCTATGTCCTCTAAAATATTACATAAATAATTCTATTCATTCAAATTTTAAATTCTATAATCTGAAAATTAAAGTTTATGTTTATATTTCAATGTACGTATTGTTGAATGGTTTAAAAGTTATATCCTGTCACTGAACTAAGCAAAGCCTTTCTATTGTGTTGTTTATTATCATAAAATTTTAGAACTTTACGTTAAAAATGATTTTAAATTCGGCATTACTTTCTTTACCTTATTTCGTTTTTCAATAGATTTTAAAGCAAATTAATCATTTCAGGTAAAATGTAAAATTCCATGCTATAGATTTATAGACTTAAATATCGAATGTTAGTAATTTCAAATATTAGTTATAAAATTTTTGGATTGTGGTTATAGAAGCCGGATGACTCTGAACGTATAAACAAAATTTCAAGGAGAGAAACTCAAAACACCGTAAAAAGAAAAATCATAAATCAAGCAATGAAGCACAACAGCTAGGAGCTTTTATTATTGGAGAAAATCGTCTTTACTGTATACGTTTAGCTATTTTTGTAAAAATAAATGGACTATACCACATTTATTTATTATTAAAAGAGTTTATATATAATATATCATAAAAGTGACAATAATATTACTAATGCTTTTTTTATGTACATCAAAAATTCTAACGCACGCTTGTGAATTGTTAGTATTTTAAGGGGGTACAAGACACTTAGATTTTCCGAAAAACATTTTTATAAATTTTATTTATTCTTTATTTTTTTTAAATGTATCGAGAGTATTAAAAACCCTATTAAAATCTGCATTATTTTTGAGTTATAATCATTTACAGACATTGAGTACAATTGAAAGTCCATAGGTATTGAAACTTTCAGACGCATTTTCTCAGATTAGTCAATTTTGAGATTGCATGCCCTGATATTTTCAAACTATTTAAGCCACAGCTTTAAAAAACAAAAGAAAAATGTGTTTCTGTATAGTGATTATGAAAAAAAGAAAGAAAGAAAAACATATTTTGGCTTTAAGTTTTTGCACTTGAAAAATGTGATTTTTTTTAAATTTTGTAATTTGTCATATTTTTTCATATTTGTAATAAAATTACATTTTAAACAAAACTTTTTCTATATATTCTAATTAACAGATAAGTGTGTGAAGATTCTATTTTTTTCAAAAATCATTTTTTATGTGCACGACTTACTTTTATCATGCGCGCAGCTCTTAATAATTATAATGAACGCATTAGTGAGGCGAATTTTAAAATTTAAAATTTTAATTTTTAAGTTCATTTGTACTACAATTATATTTTTGTATATTATAAAGAAGACTGTTGCCTTTTGGCAGAAAAAAATCTTATTTGCATATAATTTATATTTCAGTACACTTCGAAAAAGGTGATATTTTTTATCAATTCAACAAACTTAAAGGTCCTGTGCCCCTTTGACAATATCTATTAATGTTAGAAAATACAAATATGTCTGTATATAACACTCCCGTCATTTCGATGATGGCAACAGCAAACATTTAAATTTAATTCTTAGCGCAATTTTTAAAACTTCTAAATATCGCACATTTCTAATTTTTACATGGATGAATAGGAAAAAAATAGACATTTCAATGCATTCTGCATGAAAACTGCATTGAAATTTATTTGAAAACTGAGTCGTTATTTACTCAAAATTTATTGTTTAAAAAAAAAAAAATCAGAATTTTTTTTTATTTGTCTCTATCGAGTGCAAACGACATGAGAGATAACTTCGTTTATATTTAAAATAATAAAAATAGATTGGAATATTTTTCAAATGATTACCCGTAGCCTATTCGTTTCATGGGTACGCATATATGGACGTGCCACTTTTCTCTTCTTATTAATGATATTTAGACATAATTGAAATTTTGATCTTACAATGATACGTTTCGATATCTAGGATTCAAAATAATCCAAGTATATTAAAATTCTAGTTCTGAAATAAATGTGGAGAAGAAATAATTTAGTATTAATGAATAAGGCTGAATTAATACTCATTAACAAAGAGGTTAACACAATTGAAATAGTCGTCAAGCTACACATAAAATAATCACACCCCCCTTCCAAATGTAAGGTATGAAATCAAAATAAGCGCTTAAACTATGAAAATGAACAAAATCAAAAATACTGATCCCAAATAGTAATATTTAGCGATATCATTAGGATGCTAATTTCGGGCCATAGGCCAATGTTACATTATATCTTGTAATATATTTCGTTATTTTTTGTCTATTTTTTTGACGTAATATTGCTATTTTTGAAATAATTGCGTTTTTGGTATTATTAGAGGGTATTACACACACACACACACATATATATATATATGAGTTTATATATGAAAACGTTTCTATGCACCGTTTACACCAATGAGGAAGATTTATACAAATTTATATTTTTTGCATGTAAACATGCAGTTTATTAAAATCTTCAAGCCATCGTAAAGCATTACATTTAACCGAGTTTTAAATTATATTATAACACTATCTGATGTTCTTAGTTATTTTCAAACTGTTGATCAAACGGTAGTGACAGACCCAATCACAGAACATGTCACAGAAAATCTAAATTAACCACATTTGCTACAATGACTAAACGGTGTTTGACTTTTTAGATGATCAAAAACGTTCGATGGATGAGCTTTCGATTTCTTTGAAAGTCTAAAGGAAGGAAAGTGGGAAGACGCCACTATTTCACGGAAAACGCAACTGTCCGCATATCGGACGTGCCACTCTTTCAAAACTTTACTGGAACGATAGGAGTAAAACAGATCACGAAACACGAAACCGGTAATAAAAAATAAATGTGTAAACAAATAAATAAAACATAAAGTTTAATGCATTTACTTGTTGGGTCCTTTAATAACTCAATTTTTATTCTTATAGTATACTTCCCAAAATATTTAAATTTCGTAATATCTTCAAACAAATAACAAACAACCAAATGAAGAAATTAAAAAAATATATACAAGAAATTTTAACAGGCGTATGTAGAATGCATGAATAAGTGATAATCTATTCAATAAATGTTCAGGGTATAAATTCTGAGCTTTGTGTTTTGTAAACATTGTACTTTAAACACATTTGTTTAAACAGTTCACTTAAAAAAGCATTTATTTTCAAATAATGAACCCTGAACACAAATTGATTTTTTTCGCATGAATCGAAAACTCCAGCTAAGTTTATAAAATACTTCTAGAATTATGCTTCCAAAACTGTACACAACGTCTGTTATGCTACGATTATAAATTAATGTTAAATTTGGGCTACTTTAAACGCTTATAATTTCTAAACTGCTTCACTTCCTCAAAAATTTGACCGCATGACTTACCATTTGATATTCTAAAGAAAAATTTCCCCAAAATTGACTAATGATGTTAAAATTAGTCCTACATATCATAATTTTTAGAGTTTTCTATAACTTCAGTGTCAGGAGAAACTTTTTTAGCTTATTTCTAAATATAAATATAAGGAAAACATAAGGTTTTGTCAAACGATAATTTCACTTTATTTAAAAACATTTTGGTGACTAAAATGCAACGGGTGTTGTATATTTTTCAGATAGATCGAACATTATAACTTGTAAATTGTAGAAAAGTATTAGGATTTCTATTAGCTATATATATAATGGCCTGTTTTGGTTATGATTCATTTAAATTTATTAGGGATTTAAGTCAAAAAGCTGTAATAAATATTTATTTATCATAAAAAAACATAGTGAAGTTCACAAGCAAAATAAATTGGTGTCATTTTGGTGAAGGGAAAGAAATTATTAGATGAAGTAACAAAAAAGAAATCTAAATTTTGAAAATTCATTTAAAAAGTTTTATATTTTTTTATTCATTTTTATTTATCGAAATTTTTTATTACATTTTCAACAAGAAAATACAGTAAAACTTAACTTAAGTCTAATCAAGTAACTGTAGCCGCACTACTATATGATAGGTATTTTATGCAATATAATCTTAATATATTCTATTCTTTTTTACTTGCAATTAATTTGTTACTTAAATAATACTTTTGCTAAAAAAGTATACATTTCTAAGATGCAATTTTAAGATCTTTCATGCAAATGAACAAAAATAACAGTACTTTAAAAAATAAGATTTTTAATTGCGTATTTCAATAGTAATTTTTAAAATATAAAAATAATTTTTTAGAAAACTATAACCAAAAAAAACATTTTCAACTTTTCACATAATTTCTATTTTAATTCACTTAAATTATCGAATTTTTCATTTGAGACTAACAATTGTTCAAGAAAATATCAAAGGTTGTATCACATTTTATTTATATGTGTTATATTTGTAGCTAGATATTCAAGGATAATTTTTACCCTGATCCTTTTCATTTATGATTAAAACATGTTACATTCTTCTCCTCCTCAAAGTTTACTTTTGTTTCTCATTTTCTGCGTTGTTCTTCGAGTTACATTCTACGTAGACATTTTAAAATTACATTTTCCATTTTGCACTTCAACTTTTACATTACGTGCTTAAATTTTGTTATTGTTTTAATAAATGAGAACGCTGAAAATCTTCCAAAATATAAAAGCAATGTCATGTTTAAAGTACGGAAAAAATGTTTCTCTCTCTCTCTTTTTTTTTAAGGATGAATGTTTGGATATTTTGAAAAAATATAGCGAATAGATAGATTTTTTTTTTTTTTTTTTTTTTTGAATCTGTTTAAAATTAAAAATCATTATTGAAAAAAAAAACATATTACAAAAATTGTTTATTGTACAATTGTTTATTCTACAATATTGTTTGTTGTTTCAAAAATTAGTTATTCAATCAAACTAATGCTGATTTTTTTCATTTTTCTCCGAAAAGTTACCATTGGATATAATAAACATGATAATACTTTGAATCACTGCAAACTGTTAAAAAATGTGTCCTAGTTCCAAAGAACACCAGTGTGTCCAAAATATTGGTGTTTAGAAGCAGCCACCATAAGATAGTGAAATCTCGTACCAACATTTGCATGTTGATTCATAGTTCCTGTTATAATATCATTCTAAAATTTGGGATTATACTTTAACATTAGCACGAAATGTTGTTCAATATTCACAGTCTTATGAAGACAGCTATTGAACACCAAAATTTTGTTGAAATTAGGACAAACTTTTTAACAGTGTATTGTGAGATTAAGTAAAATAGAAAGATTGCATAAAATACAAAATACAAATAAAAAATTAATAAACATAAAAGCTAAATTATTAAACAAAAACCTAACACTCACATGCATTGGTGTCTGTTTTAATGTATCCGGAAAAAATATATGGAGTTCTAGGTGCAGCCAGACGGACATCAAAACGGACTTCAAATCACTTCCTTTCATTAGCATTAACTGAATAGTTATTTCAATAATTTGTTGGCTTTTATTACAAAGAAAATGATAAAGTTAAAATTTTTTACTGTATTTTTAGTTACTGTTGTAAATTCAAATCTTTTATAATTTTAATATTCCTTCCGGCAGTGCCGGGAGGAAGAAGTAGCTTTCATATACTTATATATTTGTTTATTTATTTTAAATTAAGTTATATTATTCAAAAATACTAAGCTCAAATTAGTGGAACCTGATCATGAGCTTGGTCGAAATGTTAATTCAGGTGCACATGCACATTCATATTGAAATCGATTAATATATACGAGTGCTGTCGCGGGCAAATTAATTTTTTTAAAAATGTCACCCACGTTAGAAATTCAAACTGCTTAGGCGTTTTTTAAATTAAAGACAAAGCAAAAAATACTCCTGAATTCATTATTAAGATAAATATTTTAAAAAGAGCCTTTTTTCAATTTCTAATTTTTTGTTTGTACACTATTATACATTTAAAAGATTTTTGACAAACTTAAATGCTTCCATTTTGAAACAAGAGGACGGAAGACGTTCGACAGTGAACGTGGTCAAGGCATTGCTATGTAATATGTGCATTGTGCATACGGAGTTATATCCAAATCAGTTTATAAATATGCGTGTTATCACGTGAAGAAAATGAGATCATTTCAAGATATGTTTGTATGTATGTCGGCCAAATATCTACGCTATGGGATATAGGCCATACATTTCAAGATATGAACAACACTATAAATTAAAAATGCGATAACTCAGCTATTTTTTAAGATACAAACGAAACAAAAAATGCTCTCAAATCTTTGTATCAAGTTCAAATGCACAAAAGAAAAATCTTTTTAAATTTCTCACTTTCTTGTACCCAATTTTAAATTTTAAAATTTATAAAATTTTTTAAATGGCCGCCATTTTGAAAAAAGATGGCGGATGGAACTGAGTATCCAACTCGATTCAGGCCTCAGTACAACTATATACACACCATGTTACATCCAAATTTATTCATAAATACGCGTGTTATCAAGTGACAAAAATCAGATCGTTTCAAAATGTCAGCCATAAGAAAAATTCAAAGTGGTATAACTGAATCATTTTTTTAAGATATAGACAAAATATACAGTGTTCTGGAATCGTTGTTTTAAGTTCTAACACGAAAAAGAAAAATAGTTTTCATCTTTTAATTTTATCAAATTTAATTTTTAATTTTAAATTTAAAAAAATAAATAAAATGGCCGCCATTTTGAAACAAAATGGTGGATGATGCTGGGCAACAAACTCGGTCGAGACATTTTTATGTACTATGTACATACCAAGTTTCATTCAAATCGGTTCATAAATACGCGTGTTATGACGTGACAAAAATCAGATCGTTTCAAAATGTCAGCCATAAGAAAAATTCAAAGTGCTATAATTCAATAGTTTTTTAAGATACAGACAAAAAAAAAAGTGTTCTGGAATTGTTTTTTAAGTTCTAACACCTAAAAGAAAAATATTTTTCAACTTTTAATTTTTTCGCATTGAATTTTAAATTTAATTAAAAAAAATTAAAATTGCCTCCATTTTGAAACAAAATGTCGGATGATGCTGGCCAACGACCTCGGTCGAGACATTTGTATGTACTATATACATATCAATTTTCATTCGAATCGGTTCATAAATACGTTAGTTATCGCATGACAAAAATCAGACATATATATATATGGTTATATATATATATGTTGCAGCCAATACCCGAAATTGGCCAATTCTAGAACTGGCCGGCCAATTCCCGAATTGGCCAGCAACGTTAAAAAATGACTGGCCAATTCTAGAATTGGCCAGATGCAATTGGCCAATTCGCGAACTGGCCAGATGCGATTGGCCAATTCGCGAAATAGATATAAGCACTCGGCTTAATCCTTTCTAACTCAGTTGAAAGTGTCTATGAATTCAAATAGTCTAGACGTCGCACAGTGGGGCAAAATCCCGAAAAGCTGGCCAAAATATGAAAAAGTTAGTCAAATTGTACCAAAATTCGTATACAGGTATTTTTCAGGATGCTAAGTAAGAATACAAAATTAAAATTAAAAAAAATGGCGGATGCAATATGGCGGAGCAAAAATTAAAAATGTCTCGAAAGTTGGTCAATTTATATGCAATTTTGTAAACTTTTCAGGATGCTAATTAGGATTCAAAAATTAAATTATAAAAACAAATAAATAAATATTATTAAAGATTAAAAGTAAAAACAGTTAGATTTAAATAAAATTTAAAATTTCGAGGGTAAACTTAAAAAGCAATTTTAAAAAAAACCAAGGCATATTTAATCGAAATTTAAGTACGTTAATGGAAAGTAAAATATTACACTATATATTTTTTATATTATTAAAACGAAAACGAAAATATATTCCTGAAATTCACCTTCAGTATCAACTGTTGTAATAATAAAAAGATTCTTCAGAGGTCAAAGTGTCGAAATATTTAGCAGAACTTGTTGGCGGTATTGGAAGATCCCGTGACTCTTTGGATCAATGATTTTAATTTCTTCTACGATAATTTATCTAAACTGGAAATGAAAGAATCTAATGACATTAAAAGGCGTAAAAATATTTTTTTTTCTCGCTACTGCATCTTTGCGATAAATCTTCTAGATAATTTTTTATTAGTTTGTTGTATGATTCTTGAGTATCTTATACCATTTGACAAATTGGCAGTAAAAAAGATAATGTTATTTCTTTGTCATTAAGTAGTTTGTGTACTGAAATAGGCATATAGAGCCAGGGATGCAGCTCAAATCTACGGGCTATTTGTAAGGAAAAGTCTACGAAATTTATCAAGAAAATGACATGACTGCAAGAAATTACTTATGATACAGAATCGTTTAATCAAATCTTCGTATACGATAGTCATAGAAGCACATATAGTTGAGTTTTCAAATAATCATTGAAATGCATTGCCATCATTTCTGCTTCCAAATCTGGAATTTAGTTTCTCGATGAGAAGTCTTAATTGTAAACGAAATATTTTTTGCATATTTTATTTTGCAATTTCAGTGTTTTTCTTTTCATGCAGTGTACGAGCTTTTCATTTTTTCTATCCAGTTTGTCTTCTAGGTGTAAGCCCTCTCTAAACGTTTTTGCATGTAACTTAGATATTCTGAATTCTAAATTACCTCAATCCAATTTTAATAAAAAATGTCAGATCGGTAAGATGCTGTTTTGATGCTGTCTGAAATAGGTAGCAACGTTAAGTATTAGACTAATTCGTTCTTGACGACTATTTTTTCTGTTATCAATGATTGTATTAAATGAAATAAGTTGATTCTCCTGGTGTTTAATACAATCCACCTCAATGACATTCATTGACAGTAGTATCTGTATTTCTTGAAAAAGAAAAATGGATCTTGATTGGCCCGATAAAATCATTGAAATGGAAATCTCGGAATTTTTAAATTGACGATTCATGAATTTTTCGCAACATTTTTGTGTTCTAGTAGCACGGGAGAAAAGAAAAATATATTAGACCTCCTGCAATCTTCATAGCTAAATATTTGTTTAAATGTACTCAGAATATATGTTCCATCACATCCTCACTTGCAAATCAAATCCAAATTACTAATATATTCTAAAGTGATATTCATAATGATTTTTACTCGCATTAATGAAATACGCTCAGTAGTTTGATCTACAAATATTGCCATTCACAAAATAATTCTTCTAATTACAATAGAACAAACAATATTACTACCTATAAAGATAAGAAAATGTATTCTACCGGATTAATAATAGAGAATTATTCTCATTTTTTCATTACTAAACTTACTTATCAAATGAATGTAATTTTATGACTATAGTATTTATTTACAATATAACAAGAAATAAACTATAATAAAATTGAATAATTCAAAAATTTGAAAAATATTTATCAGCTAAATTATGTGAAAAGTAGTCAATTTCAAAATTTTTGAGGCGGCCGAAAAAAGTGGCATTTTACTTGCGGTAGTTTTAGGTTGCTGGTTTTTTATGAATCACTAGACAATAGCCCAAGTTATTATTTCCATTAAATTTCGTTGCGGAACACTGTGGAACATTTAAACTTTTTCATGTTTGAAAGTAAAAAAATGAAAAAATATCTAAAATTTTTTATCAAAAATGACAATGAATTTATTAATTTTTATGTGCTCCATATAAATTTTGTAATACATGCAAATAAAGTACACACTATCATAGTGTGAATACATTTCAAATCATTAAAATCGGGTAATATTATAAAATGTAGCACGCGTTCAGAGAAACTGTTGTTTTGCTGTTTTTGTTCGCTCTATGTGATATCCCTTCAAGCATCATTTTCGAAATAATGCTGCTTGTAAGGGTAAAGCAAAAATCTTTTTATAAATACAGATCATGACTCTCCAAACATTATTCTATCCAACTGTACAGTCAAAATTCCCTAAATCGTAACTTCATTTTTCGACTTTTGGCCAGCTTTTTGGGTTTTTGCTCCACTGTGCGTCGGCCTGTCCGTGATCTAACTCGAGTAAAGTTTCCGGTTAACTTGTAATTGTCATCGTATTTGGTTTATCAATTAATTTCGATATAGAAAAAGAATTGCGTACTATTTTTGGTTAATTTAGTTGAGTAGGGGAGAGTGGGGATACTTGAGCATAGGGGATACTTGAGCCACCCCTATTATCTCTATAGTTGGTTATTTTTTCTTTCTAAAACTGCCAATATGATAACATATTTATAGTTTTGAACATGTAAAAAAGAAATCACACATCTTGGTACCATTTTGAAAGTATAGTGATTAATAGTTGTCTTTTCCCTATCTGAAGTAAATATTTGGGTGCATGGTTTTTTTGTTTTTTTGTAATCAAAGTTTTGTTTAAAGTTGCAACTATATACATACATTCAATAAGCATAATTTCAATTGTATTTTGAGTCTAAAATAGTTCTAATTGCTGCATGCTTTATTTAGTAAAACTCTGGGAAACAAAAATAGTGATAGTGGGGATACTTGAGCCAATGAGAGTGGGGATAGTTGAGCCATGTCTTAACCATCCCCACTGGAAATTAAACATGGGTGAAACAAACAAAAAATAAAATTCCATCCTTATATTCACTAATAGACATTTTTCTGGAGAAAAGGGAGAATAATTTTTCATTTTATTTTTTTTTCTTAAAAAATAACGACCTAAAATTGTTTAAAAATGTATATTTTTTAAATGAAAATGTCTATTTTATTTTTCGATTTGACTAACAAAATAGCCTGTCTAGATAAATGTAAACATAGTTTTTAATTTAACTTTCATTAAATGAAAATAACTTTTTAAAACGGTTTTACAGGCTATTATCTCTAATACTTTAATTAGTTAGGTCCAACATATTAAAATATTTATTTTTTAATATAACATATTAAGATTAGTATTTTATATTGAAATCGTAAGTTGCTGTAACTTTTTTTTTACTAAGAAAATTGAAGAAACATTGGTAAAAAGAGCTCACAAAAACAAGAAAAGCAACAAAAATCCCAGTTCAAACTTACCTACATGGAGCCAAAGAGGAAGACAAAATCTTTTCCTGTGAAATCAAAATAGTGTTTGAAATAGTAGAATGATACATCTGGCTTAAATTCCGACAGCTACTAAACTAAAAGCATGAGTTCGAAAATATCGTTAGAGGAAAATTCTGTCAATGATGGTGATGATGTGAAAGAAAACCTTCTATCGATGGTTGGTTACTAATAAAATATGCCAGAAAGAAAACTGTAAAAATATTTGTTGGATAAGTGCTTAATATTTTGAAAATGAAATTTGCCCGAAGAATTGCAGATTCTAAATTTAAATGGCTCTGAACTGAGGATGTTTCTACCGTCGTTATAACTCAAGTTCAAATTATCCTTCGACAACCAGTTTTAACGACAAAAAATGATCGTATTACTAGCTTTGTTTTCTCAATTGGTTTTGAAAGACTTTAAGTTTCATAATTTATCATTCTGTAAAATGTTTGTGCAAAAATAAAGCGAAAAAAATTACTTTTGTAGGTATTTTTCCGTAGTGGCTCAAGTATCCCTTCACTATGGCTCAAGTATCCCCGCCATGGGGATACTTGAGCCATGATGTAAAACAAAAAATAAACATTTATTATACATAGAAAAATAGTTCAAAATTTATTGAAAGTGGTTTTTAGTTGAAGGAAAAATATCAAATTTTCATTTTCAATATTTTATTTTATTCTAAAAAAATATAAAAAATTAAAAAAAATTAAAATTCAAAAAATGGCTCAAGTATCCCCATCTTCCCCTACACAAAAATATTTCGTTTCAATATAATCGATGGGAATCTTTTTTTACTGTACATTTTAATGTTACATTATCTTAATTACAAAAAAAAAAAAAAGAAAAAAAATGGTACTTATGCATCATAGTTCGGATGTTGGACAAGGCTTCCCGGCCAGTTCACGAATTGGCCGGTCAAAACCCGAAATACGTTATTCATTTCATGTATTTCGGGTTTTGGCCAGGAAGCTTGGCCAGTTCGGGTATTGGCCAGGCTCCGGGTATTGGCCGCAACATATATATATATATATATATATATATATATATATATATATATATATATATACATATGTATGTATGTATGTATGTATATGTATATATATATATATGTCAACATTTGAATGGAGGGTGCTTTTGGGGTCTGGGGATCATGATCGGTAAAAATATACCAAATTTTTCTGAAAGTGCTTTCCTCCGGACGGCAGCAATAGTTAGCTTTTTACTTTTTTTAATGAAAGCTACCTAAATTTCGTTGAAGTTCTTTTAATCATTTAGAAAATGGTTGATGTTCTCGTTCCAGAATAGATATATCTGAGGTATATCGGAATCCTTGTGATGCCCGCATTTTTCGTATAGGGGAGACCGGGGCTAGTAGTGACATTTTCGACATTTTTTATATTAGCCGTAAAATTTGAACTATAGCGAAACATTTAGTGTATTATATCATTAGAGTAAGTCTTGCGTAGCATATATTAAAAATTACTATTAACATTATTAACGTTTTTCATAAGAAAAAATGAATTCTGCGTAACCTTGAAATTTGTCACTAATAACCCCCGGTACGGGGCAAGTTGTGACATGCTTGGGGCACATTGTGACACATAAATGACACATACCTATACATTGTAACACATACAAATTAAGTAAGAAAGGCGATTAAATGGGATGTGTTGAATAAGATATGTATTTCTTATTTTCTTTTATAGTTTCTTTTTTTGTTTTTCTTCTTCAATTTGTTTTCTGTGTTCTTTTGCTTTTTGTTCAGCCCGAATTTTCTCTTAGAATAACAGATTTCAAACATTTACAAATAGATCGCTTGTTTTTTCAACGTCCTGCTTTAGGAAGTGGTCTTATTTCTGTAAGACTTACCATTGATACATTTCTATTATCAGTGGTCATAGAATCATCTATTTCAATGAGATTTCTTACTTCTGACGACAGTCTTGCAATCTCACTATCATTGATTAAGTTATTTCTGAAGTGCTTGGTTAATTACCAGTTACATATTTACTAATTTTCTTTTCATTGTCATTCTGGTTTTTAATACTCTCATCTCCGATAGATAACAAGTGATCAGTTACTGAAGAACATAGGAAGTCTTCATCTGTAAAAATGTTTCTATTAAATTCCCAAATTCCACTATAATGAAATCCTGCTTGAATGTTTTTTTTCAGTGGCAGCACTAGCTATTTTAACAATACCTGGCATGTCGTAGAACGACACAGTGCTTCCAGGATGCGATTTCAACTAGCCACATACAGCCTGATTGTAGAATTTTTTGAACGGCCTGTATACTGACACATCAAAGGGCTGTAATCTGTGACTCATGTCAGATGGAAATGATAACAAAATCACTCCGTTGCCCGTGAAATAATTCAAAACATCAATATTTCGATGTGAATTATGGTTATCAAGCAATACTAAGGCTGGCGACTCTTTTGAGCACATTGCATTTTAAACAGAATGTTTCATAAAAAGTAAAAAGTCAGATCCGGTAATCCATCCACTTGGGTTTGATATTCCGCAACAGCCTATGGGACCGTCACGAATAAAATGAGATTTAAAAAACTTACGTGGAAATACAAACATCGGTGGGACTGAATTTCCCAGAGTGTTAATATCATAACAATAGTTACGTTTGTTCCTCTTTTTGCAGAGGTCATTTCCCCAACTTTTTTTTTACCCTTTTCTGCAATTTTTTTACAGGTTTCTGCACTGTTCCTACTCCTGTCTCATCAATATTCCATATGTAATTTGAATTAAATTTGTTAGCTACTACTACAGACGTTAAGTTATTAAAAAATAGTTCTACATTATGATTATTAAAACTCAACTCATTTCTACTCAAACTTGTTACTTCAGGAACTCGAAAGGAAATTGTAGGATGTCGTTGCATAAACTTAGTCAACCAATCATTCCTTTCAGTTTTTTTTTTTGTTATCCGATTTTCAGGCATGTTTGTGTAATTTCAAATGGCAAACTTATACGCTAAATTTCGCAGTTCTGCAGGACTAATTATATAAAACATATTCGCAGATTGCTTGGCGTATTCACACACTCCATCTCCTATTTAGGTGTGAATATCGTACGCGGTATTTTATATCCCATTTCAATATTTCCTTTCCTATTTGTACTCTTTATTCATATATCTATGAAGGGACATTTGGTTTACATTGATCAGTTCTTGGGCTTTCCTTAAACTGCTCTTTCCGGATTTAACTTCTATTGCAGCCCTTTCATAATCTAGAAAAGTAGCTTTATCTCTTTCAGTATACCTCTTGCAATTTCGCACCATTTTTCCTGAAATATAAAAACCTTTATTAAAAATTATACTCGAGTAAGTAGTGACACTGCCACAATGTGCCCCTTTGACTTCGTCACAACTAACCCCGCATTACGCCGTTTTGAACTTTATTCATTAACTAGCTGTTCTGCCCGGCGTTGCCCGGGTTCATCAAAAAATAGCATGAATTGCGAAAAAACTTTTAAAATCATAGTAAAAACCTCGAAAAATTAAAAAAAATGCTGCACGAATTTCGTCTAAACATCGTTGAAAAGAGATGGGCTAGAAAATTGAAGTTGGATTATTTTTACTAATGTGGAAAAATCTTACAAATCGCCAAAAACATTAAAAATCTCATAAAAATATAAAACAAAATTCAAAAATTGTGTTTCAAAATTCGAATAAACTTTGAAGAAAAGATATCAGAATTTAATAAATTCGGCCAAAAATTCAACCTCTAAAAAATCGAAGCGGGTCGCGAAGAAACGTAAACATCGCTTTAAAAATGGCAAAACTTTCAAAAATCACGGAACTCAAAATTTACTCTACTTGGATAAATGTTTTGAATCTAATTAGTTTGATAATGTAAAAAGCATTGAAATACGAAAAAAAACTGCTAAAAAATTACAATAAAAATCTTTAATCGCACAGGAGAAAATTTATCATATTAGCAAAGAAATTAAAAACCGAATTCCTTTTTCATATCTGAAAAATATCGAAGTAGACTCAAAGAAAAAAGCATACTGCATTAAAAATTACTGTAGATCAAAATAAGAGAGCAAAGCAATTACCGTAAAGGATAAAAGTTTGAAACCAAACTCTTATTAGTCTAGAAATTTTAAATCGAATTCCTTTGAAAAATGTTAAAATTAAAAAAAGACTGAGAAAGCCCAAAAACGGCATTGAAAATTGTAATGAAAGTCGTAAAACATTTAAAAATCCCTAGGGTAAAAATTCACTGTTATAATATAAAATATTGTAATCAAGAAATTAACCATATTAACCAAAAAGTTTGAAATCGAAATCTATTTCCGGATGTAAAAAAATCGCCACGGAACTTGAATAATGGCTAAAAATGACATTGAAAATTGCATTAAAATTAGCTAAATATTTGGAAGTCAATGCTTAAAAAAATAATATTAAAGCAGGGCGAAGGGGGGGGGGGTATGATCGAAATCATTCATAAATTACAAAATGTAGGCATGGAACGCCAAAATCATATTAAGAGATAAAACATTGCATTCGAAACATAACTACATTAAACAAAATGTTTTATATCAAAATTGGTTTCTGAATGGCAGAAAATTGCCAAGGAACTTAAAAAAGTAGCTAAAAATCGTATCGAAAACTATATTAAAAATCGCTGAATATTTAAAAGTCATGGCTGTAAAAATTTAATATTCAGTCGAAAATATTGTAATCGGAAATCGTTCATGAATATGGAAAAGTCAACACGGAACACCTAAAATCCCCCAAACTAACTAAAAATTACATTGAATATCGCATTAGAAATTGGCAAACTTCATAAAAGCGTGGAGAACAAATTATACTATTTATGCTAAAAGTTAGAAACCGAAATTCTTTTACCGATGTCAACAACTGTCACAGAACTTGAAAAATCACTATAAAACAGAGTAAAAATGAGTAAAATTAAAAAATCCGGACAAAATTTGCCATAGTAAGATAAACATTTATATTAAATTTCTGCGGACATAATTTACCATAATGAGACAAAACATTGAAATCTGAACTCTTTCATTAGTTAAAAAATACCGATACAAAACTTACTAAACATTTTATGAATATACACAAAAAAATCTGAATCATTGATGTCAAAATATACTACATTAAGCTACAAATTATTTAAAAATTTCTTTTCCAATTGTGAAAAAATCGCCGTGGACTCGAAAACATCTAAAAATTGTATTCAAAAAATCATTACAAATCGTTTCAAATTTAAAAATAGCGGGGGAGAACATTTACATTAATAGAGTAAAGGTTTGGTTACGTATACCGATCCATTACTGGACATCATACGTCGCTAACGGTCGGGGCCTCCACGGGGACCCGAGAGCCCTCACTTCGACCGTCTCCCGCTTCGCGAAACTCGTCCTGACATCCAGACCCTGCAACAGAGACACCCACTCAGTACTTAAATAGAGTAATCTGAATTATTTCTTAAATACGAGTGAAAAAATCGGCGCAAAGCGTGAGAAATAATGAAAACATTGCTAAAAATTGCATTAAAAAATCACTAAATTTCAAAATTCGTAAATGAAGTGTAAATGTTTGAAATTAATTTCCTTTTCGAAATTTCAAAAAATAGCCGTGAGATTAAAAAAAACCAATACAAAATCATTGAAAAATTCATTAAAAATCGCTAAATGTAAATACATCCGGTGAATAAAAAAAATATTCTAGTCATGTAAAACGTAACAACCATTCTTTTTTACGTGAATTACAAAAAAAATCGACGCAGAACACAAAATATATCAAAAATCACATTGAAAATCGACAAAATTAAAAAAAGGTAAATGGTGAAATTTACTATATTAGGCTAAAAGTTTGAAACCAAAATAATTTTTTTATTGTTAAAACACCACGGTGGTGGGGATCGAAAAAATTAGTACTAAATCGCATTAAAAAGTTCATTAAAAACGCATTGAAAAATGCACTAAATATCGCTAGTTATTTTTTAAATCACAGTAATCAGAATTTCATCAAACGGATAAAACATTCTAATCGGAAATCTGAACTATTTGATTATCCGGTTGACCAAGAAACTATCTGCGTCAAACCATAAGTTTAAACTACAATAATGGCGGATCGTAAATTCCATATTCACTTGAAATTAAACATGTTACATATGTTTGTTACGTCATCAAGTGGTTTTTACTTCTTATTTTTATATGTATTTGTATTAATGTTTTTCTAAATTATCTCTTCTTTCATTATTTAACATAAAAATTACATTTATTTGCATAATTTGGCTTGTTTCACGATTGAAATAATTTGGCAAAATTGGTCGACAGGATAATCACGTAGTAAAAGGAAATCCTTTATAGATAATAAAAAATCGACACGAAACACAACAATTCTTGAAAAATCGCGTTAAAAATCTCTAAAGTTATATTAGATTAAAACTTTGAAATCAATTTTTACTTCCAAATATCAAAAAACCACCATAAAACTCGAAAAATTTCTGAAAATTGCATTGAAAAGTGCATTAAAAATCAATATTAAAAAATCACAGAGGTCAAAATTTACTCTAATAGGGTAAAACGTTGTAATTGGAAATATCTCATGAATGACAAAAATCCGACATCAAACGCAAAAAATCTCGAAAAATCACATTAAAATTAGCTGAAATTCATAAATCTTAACAGCTAAAATTTAATACATTAGCCTGAAAGCTTTAAGCAAAATTCCTTTTACTAATGTCGAATAATAGCGGCAAAATTTACATTAAATAATTCATTAAAAATCCAAACATCGTTGCACGAAATCCAAATAAATTATATTGAAAAGAGAACAAAATTCACTAATTTAGGTCGAAAGAATAAAACCGCTTTCCTTTTCGCTAATGTCGAAAAATCGCCTCGAAACCCATTTAAATTCGCATACGAATTAAATTAAAAATCTGAAAATCGGCCTTCAAGGTGTAAAATTTCATACATAATTTCGTGCAGCGGTCTCTCCAGAGCATCGCTAATACTTTAAAAATTTTAACATGCGTTATAAACTACCTTAAAGTGTAAAACAGATCTCCTTATTACATTTCCTAATTTTGTTCTCGCCCCTCCTTTCATGCACCCTGAAATGTGTCACACCAGTCTTTGTTTGCATTTTTTATCATGTATTGTATACATTTTAAAATTTAAAATAAATCACATTGTTATATTTCCAAATTTTAACAAAATCGCGTTCTGTTAGTTCCATTTTTCACCACCAGCTAGCGCACTCTATTCTTCAAAAAATTTATCAAAACGATACTCTGTTAAACAACCTATCAGGTGATTTATTACTCGAGGGGGTAGCGGTCTTAAGCAAGAATTTAAGATATTTTATGAAATTGCTATTCGAAAATAGTAGTAACTAATTTTTTGACATTTTAGGTAAATTTCGCAAAAAAAAATTACTACTTATTGCATTCTCAACAGCTCAAGATTGTGATAGAACAACTATGAAAAAGATAGATGCTAAACGCAAAAAATCTCGAAAAAGCGTTAAAATTCACATTGAAAATCGCATTAAAAATCATTTAGGGCTAAAAGTTTGAAAAGGTTTTCTTTTTATCAATCTCAAAAAAAAAACGGAAAATTAGAAAAAACACTAAGAAACGCATTAAAAGTTCGTTAAAAAATCAAAAATCGCTGTACAAATTCCGAACAAACTTTGCTGAAAAGAGAAAAAAATCGCTATATTGGGTTAAAAGAATGAAACCGTATTTCTTTCACTAATGGGATAAAACTGCAAAAAAAAAAAAAAAAAAACCCGCTAAAATCGCCAATTTTTTTAAATTGTCAAAAAAATCTAATCAAAAAGTTGAAAATCGGGCTTCGAGGTGCAAAACTACATGTATAAAAATACCTTCCCTCCACATTTTGTAACTTTACGTACAGCAGACTCTTCAGAACAGCGTTGACACACACACAAACTTGTTTCTTTATTATTATAGATTTTAAAAAATAGCGTTCTATTAGTTCCATTTTCCGCCACCAGGTAGAGCACTCTATTCTTCAAAAACTTTATCGAAACCATACTCTGTTAAATAACCTATCAGGTGATATATAACTCGAGGGGGTAGCGGTCTTAAGCAAGAATTTAAGATAGTTTATGAAATTGCTATTCGAAAATAGTGGTATCTAAATTTTTGACATTTTAGATAGATTTCACAAAAAATACTACTTATTGCATTCTCAACAACTCAAGTTTTTGATAGAACAACTATGAAAAAAATTAGATGCCAAACGCAAAAATCTTTAAAAAACGTTAAAAATCGCATTGAAAATCGCATTAAAAATCGTTAAAATCTAAAAATCGTAACAAGCACAAAATTTAGGGCATTAGGCTAAAAATTTAAAACGATTTTCGTTTTATTTATCTCAAAAAATAGCCGCAAAATGAGAAAAAACACACTAAAAATCGCATTAAAAATTCGTTAAAAATTCAAAAATCGCTGTACAAATTCCGAATAAACTTTGTTGAAAAGAGAAAAAAATTGCTATTTTGGGTTAAAAGAATGAAACCGTATTCCTTTCACTAATGGGATAAAACCGCAAAAATAACGCTAAAAATCGCCTAAAAAATTATTAAAAAAAATCTAAATAAAAAATCGAAAATCGGGCTTCGAGGTGCAAAACTACATGTAAAAAAGTACCATCCCTCCAAATTTTGTAACTCTACGTGCAACAGTCTCTTCAGAACAGCGCTGACAGACAAACATCCTTCTCTCTTTATTATTATAGATTTCCGAAATGTTGGCATGATTAACAAATGAAATACATAGAATAACAGCACAAACTATAAGCACTTATTTAATGTTAGGGAAGTTTACATACCCCAGTATCACTAGCGGCAATGACGATTCAAATGTAGGTCGCAAAATTTACTTTTAAGATAGAAAACAAGATAAATATTTTTATCCTGAAAACAACGCGTCGCTATTCATCAAAAAATACGCAGCACATTCAGAGAATCAACCTCTTCATTTACGTGAAGCGACAGGTGCTGCAATCTATTGATTCAGTCAGGAAGCTCGATGGCACAACTTGCCCCTGGCACAACTAACCCCGGTCTCCCTTACTTCTGTTGCCACGATGACAAAAGAAAGTATTAAAAATTACAAAATAATAATAGTAATAATAACTCAAAAACAAATTAAGATGCAACTTTCAAGAAATTGTATTTAAAAGCACATGTTTTCTTATACGACGGTGTAAAGATTGAAAATGTGCGATGTTTTGAAGTTTAAAAATTTGCAGTACCAAAAATTGTAATACTGAAATTTTATTTAAAATTTGAAATTATTACCATTGTCAGAAGGACGTGGGCATTACGGGAGATCGAGACACATTTTCTATAGGAGCAAGTTTTCCAACTCACTTTAGTTTTAAAAAAATTCTCAAGATGATGTCAGCGGTTGAACTGACTGAAGTAGCAACAGTGTACAGACCACCTACAAAAGTTACAGTTTAATTGCTCTGTAACGTAGTCAGGAGAGCTGCTTTTTTCATTTTTTCAATGCTGAATAAAATTTCAGTTTTTTATTAAAAGGTTCACCTTATTTCTCTAACATTGGATGCACTAAAAAGGGAGTTATTTTCTTCATGTAACTATGCGTTTGTTTCGCAAATAGCTTGCATCTCTTTTCATCCACGTAATGTAAAAAAATTAACATAAATACGGGTAGATTTTCCAGAGTGGAAATAATCTTCTTTGAATTAAATTTATGTGAAAGATGTGCGAGTGACATCACGTCGTTGATCAAAAGCAACTTATGTCGCAGTAAATCCACGACCTAACAGATGTTTTAATAAAATTTCTTTTTTTTCTCAAATGATACAATATTTCCGGCCTTCTGGGTATTTTAAGTTTTATTTGTTTTCATAGGAGAAAACTACTTGTAGCCACTTTCTGTACCAAGTCATCACTTGTGTTACAAACTGTAAACTCTAGGCTTTGTGGCTAGTCTATAATGGGGGGGGGATAAGCACAAAATTCTATGGTGTGTTAAAAAATCTCACATCGATTAATTCTGTTGCAGATTTTTTTCGCACATTTTGGGCCCAATTTTTTGTAATTTTTTTTTCCTCAAGCATTTTTTAGATAATGCTACATTTAAAATTCTGCTTCCATCACTCGGCTACAAGGCTTTTGGAATCCCCTCAATAATATCTCTTCCATATCCGCCTTTTAAAATTAGAAAATTGTTCATGACGGTATTGAATTTTCCCATCCTTTTTGAATCACACTAACTACTCATTCCGGTACTATGCAAAAGATTCAGTGGAATCTTTTTTAGTATTCAGTCAGTTTACTTGCATTATGTATCATTACAAAATTTACTATCCACAAAGCCCAGTGTTTAGAGTTTGTAACACAAATGATGACTCTGGCTGACAAATCGTTGCAGGTTATTTTCTTCGAGGAAAAGAAAACTTAAACAGACTGATGGTTGGAAATATCATTGGGATAATTTGAGAAAAGGAAAAGGATTTTCTTAAAACTTCAGTTAGTTGACAGATTCATTACAACATGGGACTGTTTTCGTTAAATGACATGGAGTCGTTTGTATGTATCTTTCTAGAAAATTTAATTCAAAGACATTTATAAGTCTTTCTGACCTTTTCATTTTTTGCAACAATTCTACCATGAAAAAACGGATATAGCAGCGCGATAATGCGCCTATCGACACAAGTAGTGAGACAAAATTTTAGTTCTATCTTAAAAATATTGAAATTTTGTAATGGCCGCTAAGAAGCCCTCATTTAAACCTTATCGGTAACTTATGAGAAGATCTAGCAAGACGAGTTTGTAAAAATGGAAGGTATTTTTCCTCACTATCAGAACTCGTGTCTACGATTGAAGATGTATAGCACAAAACCAGTCCTTAAAAATTCTAAGAATTAATTATGTCAAGGATTTTCGGAATATTTGCAATCAATAAACTAATCGGTGAGTGCATACTATATTAAATCCTTCTTTCTTCGGTTACTGTATTTTATTTATTTTACTATCCTTAAAATTTTTACACAGACAAAAATATTTTTTTCTACAATTACCTTATTTCTATAATAAAAAACTCACAGTTAAAATTTGTTAACTTATTTGTTAGATTTTCAGCTTGTTGATGCATATCACAGTGAAAAGAATATCATTCGTTTTGAAATTTACCTAAAAGTTAATATTTTTTGCTGTCCTTATTGCTTTTGCATGAACTGTAAGATTCTCAGAATCTTTTATTTTACCCAACAGATATGTTTCATTGTAAAGTTCTCCTTATTTAATCGAAGCATTTTCGCAGTTTAACTGCAGAAAATTTTCAGTTTTGAAAAGCTGGTGGTAAGAAGTTAAAAATTAAGCAAATGGTTCTCGTTACGAAAGAGTAAACTGCATTATTTAAAATAATCATGCTAAACTAATAATAAGACTTTGTAAAAAACTATGCAGTGTAGAGTTGGTTATAGCTGTATAAACTAAAAAAGTTCAAAGAAAAAACCCCATAAAAGTTCAAAGAAATATGAAGCCTAAGTTATTTGAAATATTGCTATTATGTATAACTCTCTTTTTTAATATAATCTATTCACAATGAATTTAATTCGGTACCAATAATAATAGTAGTGCATTTTAAACATCATTTGGCATTTCATAAAACTTAAATTCCACGTAGTGATAATATATTTTTAAGGGTAACTGACAGGAAAGGCATGATCAAAGTTTAAACTTCGCATTGTGCTAAGCATAATAATTTAATTTATTGCTTTTTACTGCTACTGTGTATTAAATTAAAATATGTAGTTAAAAAATTGTTATCTAAGCTTTAAAAACCGATGGTACACAGGGAACGTGGCCTTTCGTTAGGTATATCCAAATCATCCGTGTCCTTCTGGCTTTAAATCCCGCCTAAATACCAACGATTTCTTTTAAAAATCATTATCACCAATGTTTTTACACTTCTGCTACGATAGGTATTCCTAGCGCTCCTCAAAATATTTGATGAATGCCCGCAAATTGAAATTTGTGTGTGCCTCTAGGTTTTTTTTTTCTTTTTTTTTTTCACAATTTCAGTCGCATTAATTTTGCAAAAAGTCGGGAGGGTGGACATATTTTTGCTTTATATTTCCGAATAAATCTCTGAAAATATAATATCAAAAATTAAAAAGAATACATTCTTGAGTACGAAAGCTTTCGTACAATACTCTACACTATATAAAAATAAATATAAAATATTTTTTTCAGTGACTTAATCTCTACATTTTTCTTAAAAATATTTGTAAATGTAATGTATAGTTATTATAGATAAATATGTGAGCCAATATTCTTTATTACTTACACACACACACACACATATATATATATATATATTGCGGCCAATACCCGGAGCCTGGCCAATTCTAGAACTGGCCGGCCAATACCCGAACTGGCCAAGCTTCCTGGCCAAAACCCAAAATACATAAAATGAATAGCGTATTTCGGGTTTTGGCCGGCCAATTCGCGAACTGGCCGGGAAGCCTTGGCCAATATCCGAACTATGATGCATAGGTACCAATGTTTTTGTAATTAAGATAATATAACATTAAAATGTACAGTAAAAAAGATTCCCATTGATTATATTGAAACAAAATATTTTTGTGTACCCAACTAAATTAATCAAAAATAGTGCACAGTTCCCTTTCAATATAGAAATTAATTGATAAACCAAATACGGAGACAATTACAAGTTAACTGGAAACTTTATATGAGTTAAATCACGGACAGGCTGACATCTAGGCTATTTGAATACATAAACACTTTCAACTATGATCGAAGGTATTAAGTCGAGTGCTTATATCTATTTCGCGAATTGGCCAATCGCATCTGGCCAGTTCACGAATTGGCCAATTGCATCTGGCCAGTTCGCGAACTGGCTGGCCAATTCTAGAATTGGCCAGTCATTTTTTAACGTTGCTGGCAAATTCGGGAATTGGCCGGCCAGTTCTAGAATTGGCCAATTTCGGGTATTGGCTGCAACATATACAGGGTGATTCATAAAAGATGGGCAGAACTTTAAGGGGTTATAGCACACTTAAAGACAAATAATATTAAATAGGAGACTAAAGGTCCCAGACGTATTCCCAAGGAGATAGGGGGCATTAAAGTTTAGGGTATAAAATAGTTGTTCGTTACTCCAAAGTCTAAAGCGCCCTCTATCGGAATTTTTTGAGACTTTTCTTTAAAATTTATTTTCAAGAAAATACTGACATAAAGAATAATTTTAGCAAAACGCGGCAGTAGTTAGAGCCTAATCTACGACACAAAGATCGGGAATAACTGATTTTTGTTCTGGGGGGAGAAGGGTTTCAAATTTCAGTTTACGCTACTTAACTACTCGTTAGGACTCAGATTTTTAGATCAAAATTTAAGTTTAAGTCTAAGCTTTCGAAATCATTTAAAGAAATACAAAAAATAACGTTAAAAAATAGTTGTTTGTTACTCCAAAGTCTAAAGCGCCCCCTATCGGCATTTTTTGAAATTGAACTTTAAAATTTTATTTCAAGAAAATACTGGCATAAAGAAAATTTTTTGCAAAAACCGCAAACGAATCGACCAATTTTTCCATTTTTTATAATCATTTGAAATTCCGGACCCTAAACTTTAATGCCCCCTATCTCCTTGGGAATACGTCTGGGACCCTTAGTCTCCTATTTAATATTATTTGTCTTTAAGTGTACTATAACCCCTTAAAGTTCTGCCCATCTTTTATGAATCACCCTGTATATGTTATTTTTTATGGTTATATTTAAGTACATAATCGTGTAAATGTCATATAAATATATTTATATATACATATTTTTTTCTGATAGATCTCATCCTGAAAATTAAATGCGTTTTTTGAGGCTGTACCTAAATATATACTTTTGCTTTCATCATTTTCTTCATTTAAAATGCTCCAACTCCAATGGCCATAAAGATAAATGTTGCCATGATTGAAAGTTATCTTGTAAAATCTCTTTATTTTCGCAGAACCACAATGAAATATTGCTCTGCAAATTCATTCTTTTTGGAGGGTGTTTAGTTTAAGGGCATATATTTTATAATAAACAAAAAACAAAATTTTATTAAGCAACGATCTATTATTTAAAAATTTTCAAAAATACCTGTTTTCCTTATACTGATTAACAGTAGATTGTTTCATCAAACTTTTTTATTAAAACTTTTTCATTTTATCGTTATAGGACTGTTATTAAGAGTTTTAATAATTAAATTTAAAAAACAGACAAAATTAATATTATTTTTTACAAGGTATTTTTCATAGCTTTATTTAAATATGAACTGAATCTGTGCATCAAAATTTACCAGTATCGGCTATCATGCACTTAAGACTCTATTTTAAAAAAAATCCTCATTTTTTATGAAATGACATATACCCATTCATACTTTTCTAGTATATAGACCTATAGTCTAGTATAAGTATCCAAACCTAAGCTGTATAGTTTATCAATGACTTATTTTTCCTTTAGCAGGGATTTTTCTCAATAACTCTGCTAATAATTTTAATATGGATTAAACGGAGCCATCTGAGTTCGTGTAATACTCGCACTTCACCGTTTATGTAAATATAAAAGCATTGTGATCGAAATGAATCAATAAGCAAAATCTCATAAAATATTTCAATTTTTAAGAAATATTTTAATCAAAATTTCAAAACATTTTTCATTTTATATAAACATTGCACAGTTATTTCTTTTAAGAATACTGTTAATATGTATTGTTTATATATTTATATTTGTATGTATATATATATCTTTCTCATTTGCATTAAAATGAAATACAAATACTTCATTAAATAAAATAAATAACGTTCACATTTAAAGTTCTCGTAAGTCTTCTTTTTCAGACAATCGAATATATGGGTTTCATCTGACGTACAAGCTGATATAAAGAAATTTATTTTTAAATATCACTGAATCGCACATCAAAAGCTAGTTTATTTTAAGTGGAATAAAAGTGTGTGATAGTATACGTAAAGTTCATTTTCAAACGAGATGGACTTTAAGAATGCAATTTTGTATGGTCTTTGCTTCGATTTTATTTTTTATAAAAAAAATAGTTTGGATATACGCTATTTCTTTTGCTACTTAAAAATAAAATAAATTTCCCACGTAAGTTAATTTTTCATGTAAGATAATTTTCATGTAAGTTAAGTTCATGTAAGTTTTCCATGTAAATATATAATTTATTAAGAAAAAATACAATTTACTCAAAAAAAAAACAATAATTTAGAGAAATATTTACAGCTTCAAAAAGTTATACTTATATATATACATAGAACCATTAGATAATATTACAAATCAACATCAAAATATGGAATAACTCATTAAATAACAAACTATATCAAACATAGGAGTTGGCAAAAATTATATTAATATTGGAAATGTTGTATTTAGCCTGTTTTCAAGGGCAATGCTAAATAGATACATTAATTGCGTTTAATTTCTGATTAGAAATCAGGATAAACCTAAAAATGATTTCTAAATTGCCCAATTAATCGCAATGGAAACATACCGTAAAATGTGGTGAATCGGAACACTTTTCAACTTTAATGTTAAAAAAAAGAAGCAACTGATTTTTTAATTTTTTTACTTTTCTACTAGAAACTTCGGTCTTGTTTTGTTCTTTTAAGCAATAACTTTTAAAGCAAAAACGAAACATTTTTACTTTATATATATATATTATTATTATTTTTATGGTGTTCCGATTCACCCCGCAGATAGGGGTGAATCGGAAAATTTTTTAAATCTTTATTTATTCCTATTCAAACTTTAATAGGGTTAATAAAAACATGTAATAATGATAAGGGATAAATAGGAACACTTAGTTACTGTAAAATCAAGCATTTATTTTGTACACAAGTAAAGATATGCCTTTTTGAAATCTAGAAAACAACTTTGAAATCAAGAAAAATTAAAATTTATTTTAGGGAATTATATTCGAATTGCAGAAGTAGAATTTAATACAAATTCAGTCCTGTTCTGTGTGATCCTTCACTAGTAGTCATTGAGTAAGTGAATATTGAATAGCCCCAAACGCTGCATGTATTAATACGATCTAACAATAGGCCCTCATCCCCAACTCTTAGTACTGTTTGCATCCTTTTTTTTATAATTTGGTTTTTCATTTTGAGATAGTTGAGTAATGATGTGGATGTCAGAGAATAATTCTGTGCAGTTTTTCTAACTAATTTGCTATTTTAAAATTCTCCTATTGTGTGTTTCAAGTCTGTTGGATTAGGCGTTGACTTTTTTTGTTTAACCAAGTAATTTCTTGGCACCTTTAAACGCTTCATATAATTAGAACAAACAAAATATTGTTACAGTACATATTAATACATATGTTTTCATATATTACATGAAACAATTACTATATAGAAAAAATAATCATGAGAGAAAACGTGTTCCGACCCCTCCCGTAAATCTTAAACCTGTAATGTTACAAACAATTTTTCATTTTTTTCAATATGTAGTTTAGAAAAAGTAGAATTTACCACAGCATATTGTTTACAGGTCCACCATTAAATAAAATCCCCTCTCTTAGGTTTAGAATACGAAAAATACAGTAGTTACATACAAAGTTTTGAAGACGTTGAAAAAATGAGATTTTTGAGGATCCGCTTTAAGTTTTTTATTATATACCCCAGTCGTGGTGCAAACATGTCCAAAACTGAATTTGCCAACTCTTATTGTTATTACCTTCTTATAAAAAATGGCAACTAAAATATCATCTCATATATTTATGATGAATTTATTTGTATGACCAGGAAGTTTTGTTCTTATTCATCTCGCTGTTCCTATTCACCCCATTTTACGGTAGTTCAAAGAAAAATATTAGAAAAATAATAAGATAATAATTGAATTATCAAAAGATTAATCGCAATGTAAAACATAGTTCAAAGAAAAATATTGGAAAAATAATAAAACAATAATTGAATTATCAAAATATAGATAGATAGTAGCTTAAAATCTAGCAATATAAATCTATTCAAGTCCATCGGCCTTCTTGTATCTGTGAATTATTGCTACGACATGTCCAGGTGCAACTAAATGTTTAAATTTGTGTAATGTGCGCATTATAAAAAACTAATATAAAGTAAGGAGTCTGGTAAATATTCATTGCATAAAAATACGTGCATAACAAAAATAAAAGAGAGAAATTATGATTAATCTGTGTGTAAGTTTTCACTTTTACTATTTAAGAGTCGGTCTTTGTACCATATATACTCTTGTAAATGTTGACCCCCTAATTTTACTTCAATTTTGCATAAAATCAAACCAAAGATGTTACATGACGTTTTTAACGGTTTTACGTTTGAAAGGGGGGGGGGGTGCTCTCAGACCTTTAGAACTAGAGATGTTGTCTCGATTGATCTAAAAAAATTTTGTCCCAATTCATAAATGACCCAATCGAAGGATTAAAATCGATGATGATACATGTCAATGCATAAAAAAAGTGTAAGTAAACGAAAACAAATCATTGAATTTCATTCAATGATAAGTTATTATTATTTATATATTTATATATTATTTTGTTATACATTCGCAATTTTTTGTCTCTTTTTTAATAGACTCGTGTTTAAATCGACTCCCAATTTACTTGGCAAAAATTGTCATAAATTCCTCATCTTATACACGAGCATATATAATAAATATAATTGCATAGCGTTCGAAATGAATCGAAAAGCTAAACCTCATAACATGCTCCAATTTTAGAAATATTTTTATTATAATTTTGTAAATATTTTTAAATTCACGTAAACATTGTGCAGAGAATTCTATTAAGAATACTGTTGAAAAAAAAAAAAAAAAAAAAGAAATATCTTTCTTATTTGCATTAAAATGAAATAAACTATTAAAGTAGATAAAAGAAATAATGTTCACATTTTAAAATTCTCATAGGTCTTCTTTTACAGAGAATCGAATGTATGGATTTGGTTAGACATGCAGCCTGAGATAAACAAATTTCTTTTTAAATATCGCTGTAATCGCATATCAAAGGCTAGTTTATTTGAAATTGAGTGAGAGTGTGTGGGAGTTTATGTAAAATACCTTTTAAAAGGAGAAAGACTATAAGAATGTAATTTTTTTTAGTGGCCTTTACTTCGATTCTTATTTTTATAAAAGGATAGTTTAGATATAAACTATTTCTTTTGCTACTTAAAAGTAAAATAAATTTTCCTTGTAAGTTAATTTTCCATGTAAGATAATTTCCAAGTAAGTTAAGTTCATACAAGTTTCCCATGCATGAAAATCGAGAACAATCAAGCTGTTTAAGTTCATCGGCCTTCTTGTATCTGTGAATTATTGTTACGACATGTCAGTGTGCATCTAAATGCTTAAACTTGTGTATTGTGCGCGTTATAAAAAATAAATATGATGCAAGGAAACTGTTAAATCCTTATTGCGAAAAAATACGTGCATAAGAAACATAAAAGAGATAAATTATGAATAATTTGTATGTAATTTTTCACTTTTGCCATTAAAGAGTCTGTTTATGTACCATATATACTCGTGCAAAAGTCGACCGACTAACTTTTTACTTCAATTTTGCATAAAATCAAATCAAAGATGTTACATGAAATTTTTGACATTTTGACGTTTAGAGGAGGGGAGGTGCTATGAGACATTTAGCAACAGAGTTGTTGTCCTGATTGATCTAAAAAATAGGACCTATTCATAAATGACCCAATAGAGTGATTAAAATCGATAATGTAATATGTCAATGAAAAAAAATATTAGTAAACAAAAACAAATCATTTAATTTTTTTAATGATAAGTTATTATTATATTTATATATTGTTTTGTTATGCATACACATAAAAAGCCAGAATTTTGCATTATTGAAGATTTTTTGTCTCTTTTTTAATAGACTCATGTTGAAATCGCCCCCCCCCCCCACAGAATTTGTTTGGCAAAAATTATTCAGAAATTCCTAGACTTATACACGAGCATATATGGTAAATATAATTGCATAGTGACAGATATGAATCGAAAAGCTAAATCTTATAATATGTTTAAATTTTTAAGAAATATTTTAATTATAATTTCTAAACATTTTTAATTTCATATAAACATTGTGCAAAGAATTCTGTTAAGAATACTGTAAAAATAAAAAAGAAAAAGAAATACCTTTCTCATTTGCATTAAAATAAAATAAACGATTTCAATAAAAAAAAGAAATAATGTTCACCTTTAAAGGGCTTTTTTACAGAGAATCAAACGTATGGATTTGGTTTGACATGCAACCTGAGAAAAACAAATTTCTTTCTAAATATCACTGAATCGCATATCAAAGGCTAGTTTATTTGAAATTGAGTGAAAGTGTGTGGGAGTATACATAAAATCCATTTTAAAAAAGGCAAAGACTTTAAGAATGTTTTTTTTATTATCCATTATTTCATTTTTTTATGTAAAGACGATAGTTTAGTTGTGCACCATTTCTTTTCCTACTTAAGAATAAATAAATTTTCCATGAAGTTTAGCTCAGATATTTTCAAGTTTTGATTATACTAAAATTTGTTATTGTATTAAATATATAAAATTAATCCAATATTAAATTATTTGCATTAGATATTAATTGCTAATTATTTTAATTTTATATAATTATGTCAATTGTATTAAATGATTTACATTAAAAATGACTTTTTAGTGATCTTTATTTTAATTCTATTTCTTATAAAAGCGATAGTTTAGGTTTACAATTTTTCTTTTGCTACATAAGAATTAAAAGTTTTCCATTAAAGTTAAATCTAGATAATTTCAAATTTTCATTATAATACTTTTTTTTGCTAGATTAAACACATACTTTTTAAGTATTTAATTAGAAATAAATATATTCATATAATAATAAAGCAACTCTTACATTTAAATGGAGAGGAGAAATATAGTTTTATTTATTTTTTTTCATTTTTATTTTTTTATAGCTCATAAAAGTTTAACAGTACAAACATAAAAATTCAGGCAAAATTTATTTCAAATTTATGTTGTTACTAATTTAAATTTCAAAGTTTTCATTCACTATAAATACAAAAAATAGATCATGCAGATTTTAATAAAGTATAGATATCTTTCAAAAATTTACATTTTGCATGCAAAATGTATTTCATTTGATAAAATTTTCAAAATACGACAATCATTGGAAAAATGTTATCGAAAGAGTCAAAAGTCTTCAGATATTCTTGCTATTTTAAAAGATTATCATAAAAGGAGAATTTTGATTTAAATTTTAATTCATTTATTATAAATTTAGTTTAAAATGTTGTTTTGTGATTTTATGTAAATATTTTGACGCAGATCCCTCTAATTCAGTGCTAAATAAAAAAATAAAAAATAAACAAAATAAATTTATTTTAATTAAAAAAAATGATAATTATAATTCCGGAGCCACAATTTGTGTAAAAGTGTATAACGACTTTTATATAGAAAGGTCATGTTTTTCTAAACAAATAATTAAAATTACAACTGCTTTTAACGTAAAACAACGGCAAAACAAAGTGTTTTTCTTTGTGAAAACAACAACAACAAAAATACAATATATGTAATTACAGTCACCCGAAATATTAATAACAGTAATTGCTAATTGTCAGAAAATACTGTTATGAATTGTACAAAAATATATATTGTATAGATATTGTATAAGTTTTAACTCTTTTGCTGCCGCTTACGTGAAGATGTGATGACAGTTAATGGCGCACTGTAGAAGTGGATTTTTCCCAGAAGCCGATTTACTTTTTATAACAAAGAATCAGTGAAAGATTTTCCCGCGCCAACGCGTGACTGGCAATTGGACATCGCGCCACATCACGCGCTGGCGCGTGAGTGGCAACTTTTGATCTGCAGCAAATGTGTTAATTTGGTTAGAATTTCAGCTTGCTATTAATTCATTAATTTGAATTTTAACACTAGAACTGTCAGTTATTTGACTGAAATTTTGTGCAATTATTTCACACCAGAATTTTGATTTAAAATAAATTTTAAGGTTTTTCTTATTTGTATCATTTAAACTTATTTCATAATCATATGCCTGGTTTGAACTGAAATATAATCATATGGCATCCGTAAAAATGACCGCTCGAGGTAGTTCTAGTGTTAATACTGAATTTGTAAGAATAAAAATCTGATACTGGTTGTCGTTTTAATAATTCAGGCATAAGAATATCAAATTTGTCTTCAATAGAAAATAACAAAACCTTCATCTAGTATATGTTCAATGTTCGTATAATGAAAATTCGATGAATACTACAATATATTGAAATTTACGCATACGACACTCTGTAAAATATACTTGTTGAAAGAGATAACAAAAGAACTATGCACGTTTAATAATCTTATTACAAACTTGTTTACAATTTACACTCTTAAAACGAAAGAGCTGATTTGGCTTCTCATGAAAGAGCTGTAATTTTTTCGATCATAAAAGAGTTGTTTTTCAAACGATTAAATCTTCTTGATCTAACTTGGTTATTTAAATAGCTCAACTTCATTTAAATTAATTATAACTCGAGTTATTTCAACTCTTATTTGAGAAGCTGCCTTTCAACATTGAGATGAGTGGATTTCAACTCAACTTGAGCTATTTTTTCGCTGACTTTTCAAGAGAGTACAGCAACTAATTTGAACTTTAAACTTGAATTAATCAATGTAAGGTTGTCGTTTTGCCAAAATTAGCAAAGATGATATGCAAAATATTACCTACCTAGGATGCATTCAATGAACTTGACACTGCTCAGAATTCATTGTAATTGAATATTTCTATTTTTATTTTCTTACTACTAATTCTACAATATAACGGTAGAGTGATTAAATTAAGAGAAGTTATTCATAAATAACCGGTGTCATTCTTACATTTAGCAGTGTTTAATTGAAATTAATATTTGATACATTAATTTTAATCGTATTTTAGGATTTCGTTCATCTTACAGAATCCTATTTGTTACTGCCATCTGTCTGTCCGTCCGTTGCAAAGTCCGTACACAGAAACTGTATAAGTCAAGGACTTCAAACTTCACTTACGTACAGCTGAATACCTCATGTCACCCGACAAAGTATAAAATTTTTAAAAAGTACATTAATTAATTTTTTAATTTCATCCGTTCATTATTGATATTTAAATTTTAAAAGAGAACCTTAATTTCAACGTTTTGCGCTTAGACATCATAACTTGCAGGTAAAGAATGCCGCTTCTAAACTAAAGGTTCTTAGTTCGATCAACTGTGCTGGAAAATGAAACTTTCATATTGAGTTTAATTAAAAGAATTTTGTATATATTTTTTTCAATATAAGGGTTTATATTATTAGAATTGAGTTGATTTGACATTCATAATATTTTTAAACTTATTTTTCGTTTTTAAAAACTGTTGGGAATTTTTAATAATTCATCGTTTTAAATTTCATTTAAATACCTTTTTTCACATTTATAAATTTAAAATTTTATTCATATCTCCGCTATTTTTTTCGAATTTTCTAAGAATTTGAAACTTTTTATTTTTTTTAAATAATTCCATTTGAATATTTTTAATTTGATAATAAAGGAATATCTTCTTGTTATAATTATTTTAAAATAAAATTTATCGTATCTAACATCTATATCGTAATTTAATAATCTATAAATTAACAATTTAGTTTTATTAATATAATGATAAGTTGGTTTAAAAGAAATACTCAACAAAAGCCTCTTTAAGATCAGCGATCGCACTTACCAACTGGTTTAAATGAGATCTCTGCAATGATGGCTTCTAAATTAATGTAATTTTTTAAATCAAAATGTAAACAATCAGTAAGCAGGTTTTTTTGCTTTATGAGACATTAGCGATGCTCCCGATGACATAATATATATATATATACTGGTGTGCAAAATTTAAGGACGAGTTCCAAAATACCTATTTTCAAGGGATTTTCAAGCGATCATTTTCACGCAAATATTCAAAAGGAAATAATATGATTTGAATAATTACTGTCTCTGCATAATAGCTTGTCCATATAACATCTAATTAAGGTCACACATGGTCACAAGAGTCCCAGTCACTACGGCGAAATAAAAAATGTGAAATTGCATACGTCTTTTTTATGAGTCTCAAGAGATTTCTATATGCGACTCCACTGACAGGTCTCTGCGACTGCCGCTTTGTGTCGAGACACCAGGTGACTTTACAATGTCGTTTTATAGAAACTCTCATATGACTGTCATTTGGAGACTTACAAGGGCACCACCAAACATGGTGCGCACAGATTTTGATGATTTCAAAGTATGTTGTAGAGGTCATACTACTAATTATTCAGCTGAAAGGATTCTTTCAAATGGGCCTTGGTTTTTGAGAAATTGTGGGTCAAAGTTCAGCGTATATTTCAAATACTTATTAGTACAGACGCTGTATGTGAATCAGTGGCGTTGTGGCAACGTACAAGCTTGCAAGTCGAAAGGTTGCGGGTTCGAATCGGTCATCAGCGTTTATTTATTTATTTTTGTATTTTTACACGTTACAAATTTTAAGTATTTTTATTACAAAATTGCTACAGCTTTTGATATTTTCTTAATAAATTACATTTACATTTTTAAATTTTTTCATGAAAATTTATTTTTTTCTGCAATTTTTAAACGAATATTTCTATTGACAAAACTACAAAACTAGTTTACGCCTAGAACTTTTTTTTATTAATTATTATTCGCGTTTTTTATTTTAAGCACAATCCTGAAATAATAATTTTTTTTCCCTCTCGCTTTTTTATTTTATAGCATTCTAAATGAAAACTTGCCTTTTTTTGTATATGTATAAATAATACAAAATAATTTTCGGGTGCAATTTTTTAAACGTCTTTAGGATTAGATTATTCAAGTAATACGTATCTTCGAAAAAGTAATAAAATATTAATGCAGTAATGTTAAAATGCAAGTTGTTACCAATTATTCAAGTTTTCAATTTTCCAATTTTCTGTAAATACATTTATCTCCAAAGTTCAACATGAACATAAGTTATCGTTTGCACAAATAAGAAATGACAGATTACATCTATTTTTTTATCAAATCAAAACACTCGTTCCGTAATTCAACTGAAATACGAAATAGACGATGGGACGAGGCCTCAAAATATGCTTAAAAATGAGATTCCGTTTGCCATCTCATAGGACTACGTAAATTTGTTGTTAAAATATTTTAACATCCATATTTTATCGAAAATAGCAATGTTCCCACATTGAAACTTGCACATTACTATAAAATACAGAAATATACTCGAAACTATATCTTTTAACCACTTTGCAGCCATTTTTAGAATCGGCACCAGATGGCGCCACCAAAATCCATTAAAAAGAAACAAAAATACAACAAAACAACTTATAAATCACAATACATGCCTTTTTATTTTATATTGTGTCTAAAAATATATTAATTCTGAGCTAAATAAGCATATTTTATTTACATTCATATGGGTTTAAATCCTTTGTAGATTTTGAAACGAGAAATTATAAAAAATAATATAATTGCTTAGAAACAGATAGGATGTCAAGCGTGTGTCTGTGTTATGAAAAATGTATAAATATTAGATTTTCCCAGAATATTCAAATTTCCATATCAAAAATTTTTTTCCTAGCAGAAGCGTGTAATTTTTTATATTCTGTTTAATGAGATAAAATTTATAATACATATAAAAATACTTTTTTTAATCGTCTGCTTTCCTCCGTAATTATCAGAATAAATGAAGATTTCTTTTTATTGGTCTTATTTTTTCACTTTTGCAAATGATGATTAAACCTTTTTTTTTTTTTTACTTTTAATATATTTTTAAACATATTTATCACGAATTGAGTATTTTAGTAACATAAATTATATTAAATGCAGTATTAAATTATCTAAAAATCGAAGCACAATATTGTGTAATACACATTTGAAAAGAAAAAAAGTGACTGATTAATCTAAAAATATTAATATTTAAAGTAGTGGAGATTTTTAAATATTGAAATTTTCTTATACTTTTTCAAAATTTTAATTAAATACAAATTTTTATTTATTTGTTGCAAAATGTACTTTTAGTTGAACCCTGAAGTGCAGTCAGTTCACCATATTTTGAAAAAATAATAATAATAAAATGTTGACAAAGTAAACTGTCCTCTTCAGAAAATATCAAAAGGTTCAAAGCTGTAGAATTTTCAATTCTGCTTATAATTTGCGAAGTGTAAAAAAACATAAAAATAAATAAAAGGCCGAGGACCGATTCGAACCCGCAACCTTTCAACTTACAGGCTCGTGCGTTACCACGACGCCACTGATTCACATGCGGCGTTCGTACTAATAAGTATTTGAAATATACGCTGAACTTTGACCCCCAATTTCTCAAAAATTAAGGCCCATTTGAAAGAATCCTTTCAGCTGAATAATTAGTGGTATGACCCCTACAACATACTTTGAAATCATCAAAATCTGTGTGCACCATGTTTGGTGGTGCCCTTGTTAGTTTCAAAGTCATTGTTAATGTTGCATTATGATAAATTACCAAATAATGTCGCATTAAATTCACATTGTGACTTTTTGTCACAAGACTTGGTGACAGAGACCCTATTGTGTAGTAACCACTGTGAAAAGTGGTGAAAAGTCACCATGTGACGTTATTGAGACATTTTTTGGTAATTTATCATAATGCAACGTCCACAATGGCTTTGAAATTGAGTCTCCAGATGAGAGGTTACACAAGAGTCTCAATGAAACGACATTGAAAAATCACCAGGTGACTCGCGACAAAGCAGTAGTCAAAATGACCTGTTTGTGGAGTCACATATAGTAGTCATTTCAAACTCATAAAAGAGACGTATGGAATTTCCTATATTTTTTTTGTCGTAGTGTTTGTGACTCTTGTAACCATGTGTGACCTGAATGAGATGTTATATGAACTAGCTGTTATGCAGGGTTAATAATTATTCGAATTATATTATTCATTTTTTAATATTCGCGTGAAAATTTTCGCTTGAAAATCCCTTGAAAATTCGCATTTTTGGACTCGTCCTTAAATTTTGCACAACAGTGTATTATATATATATATATATATATATATATATATATATATACGTTATATATATAATTTTCAAATGTAATATTACAAGTCATGCATTTCCGTGAAGATCTTTTCCCGAAATTTCATAGGGGGCCGTCACCAAGTTAAATAATAATAATTATATTTTGGATAACCCTGTCAAAATTAATGTAGAAAATGCGTTCAAACTGTAGATTATGATTAAGTGGCTTATTGTAATAAAATGTGTTCATTTTTATGTCGATAGCGTATATACACGTAGAAAAATTAGAGGGTTTTTTAAAAACAGTCTGAAAATTTTCCAAGATTTTTGCTTATAATTTGCAGAGTTCTTAAGATAAAATATTCTTCTTTTCTGAAATCATATCGAACAACATTTCATACAATATCCTGTAATCAGAATTAAAAAGTAATAAATGTTGTACGAAAAATGAATAGGTTTAGTAAATAATTTTTCACTACGCATGCTTTAACGATATCAAAATTTCATTTGCATATTATGTTAGTAAAATGTATAGAGCATCTTGTGTGAAAGTCTCAAAATCATAACTTGAAAAGTCTAAAAATAATCGTCAATAGAATAAATTGAAAATCTGTTATTCCCAAAATGAAGCAAAAACAAGAAGGATCTGTATCCATATATTGATTGGTTAGTATCAATATAGAATACATAAAATGGGACGTGCTACTACATTTGATATTTTGGTGCAATTATTGTAGAGTGACTCATAGACAGGGAGGGGGTAGCACATACAATCACCCCATCCAGTTCACTGATAAAAATCAAGGATGCGTTGAATCTCGATTCGCATATTACAATATAATCGGTCTGCTACGTCATATCATGGTAGAAAAAGACTAAAACACGATTTTACGGGTTGACACATAGATTTGCCAAAAAGTTTTCCTGCTCCCAATCCTCCATGTTATTATACATTGCGGGATAAAGTATAGGTAAACCTACGGATCAACCATTAAAATCGGGTTTTTGTGTGTTTTCCACCAACATATTACTTGGCAGTCCGATTGCGTTTCAATATGTGAATTGAGATTCAACTAATCCTAGATTTTTATCCATTAAGTCGATGAGGTGATAATCTGTGCTGCAACCTCTCGATTTATCACTAAATTGGCAATAGGCGTTATAGATAACAATCAAAAAAGTATGAGATAATTTTCTACATTTTCAGTTAAACTACATTGTACGTGCAGTTTCTTGTGTATCATAAGAAATTTCGTAAAGTTACATTACTTTTTTTAATAAAAAGTAAAATTCGATTTACTTTTAGGTAGCTTTCATTACAAAAAGTAAAAATCTATCTATTGCAGCCGTCCGGAGGACAGCACTTTCAGAAAATTTTGATATATTTTCATTAATCCTGACCCCCAGTTCCCAAAACCACTCTCCGTTCTCACACACACACACACACACATATATATATATATACACTGCTCAAAACAATTAGAGGATATTGCAGTTTTAGGTGGCTTTTTGTATCTAGGAAACTTTTTAGCTGATTGATACATGGTCGACAGACATAGTAGGTTATATGAGAATAAATTACACATGTTTGGCAGAAAAAAATGTATTTTATTGCGTATTTGTGTACAAAAGGAAAAAAACACAATTTGTGCATATGAGAAAAAAAGAATAAGAAAAGGTGTTTTCTTCAAGGAAAATAATTTTCAGTAGGGGGTATGGTTGTATGTGTAAAGTTTTATTTATTTATTTATTATTTTATTAAATATATAATAATTAACCATTGCGTATTATCCAGACAACACCGCCCTCCTCCGTAATCTAACATCTAACCCACCCAACCATCCTATTATTCATATTTTTTATTTTTTTTGTATTTTTTATTTTTTTTTATTAATTTTATTTTTTATAATTTTTTTTAACATTTTTTTTACGCAATGTGTTAATTATTTTTAAGATCATGTAATAACTTATTATATATTAAAGACTATAGGAGTTTTTATCAATAACATCATATGGTAATATTGGTTGAAGAGAAAATAGACAGTTAATACTAAATAAATGTTTATACAGATAATATTTTTTTAACCAAATGTAAAGGATAACCATATCTTATAGCAGTTTCTTGTACAGTTTTTAAATTATGAATTTTAAAATTATGTGAACAAATATTTTTAATTCTATGGGCAAAATTAAGTAATATATTGACATAGACAGATTTATGTAGGCAAGAATTATAATGAGTAAAGAGGTTTACTTTAAAAGGAAAGTCATTACGTTTGTCATAAATATCAAATAGAATTTTATTATCAGAAAGCGTAATATTAAGATCAAGAAAGTTAATTGTATTATTATGCATATCATTATAACTGTATTTAAAATTTTTGTGGTATTTGATTGGTAGCGAATAGTTAGATGACTTTTTAGAATATAAAATTATTATATCATCAAGATACCTGTATTTAAAACAATTAACAATAGAAGTATTAAGTTCATAATAATGTAAGTAGAGATCAGCACAGATGGATGATACAATCCCACCTTGTGGAAGACCGACTATTAGTTTGAATATTGTATTATTAAATAATATATAATTATGATAAAGAATAAATTTGGTTAACGATTTGAAGTAAGATAAAGATACATGTATGTTTAGAGAATTCCTATATTCCTTGAATAATAAATTTATGATCCTGAACATATCTGCAATATCAATTGTATTAAATAAATAATTAAAGTCATATGTTTTGATGTACTTAATGTTTTGTAAATTTTTCGATATTATTTACAAGATGTAAACTATTTTTTATACTATAGAATTTATTATTAGTTTTTGCAATATCTAGCATTTTTGTAAGTATTGTTAATAATTCTTTACCTGCATTATTGTTATAAGCATTACACCCAATAGTTATAGTACGAAACTTTATAGGAATATTATGGAATTTTGGAATAACCACAATGTAAGGATAGTTATAATTATGATTTTTTAATTTTAGTAATTTGTAATATTGAGCTATATGTCTATTTTTAATAATAGTATCAATATCTGTTTTAATGAAATTTGAACTAGAATTTATTGCTTGATTTAATAATGTAGAGTAATAATGTTTACATATGAAAGCATAGTTGTTAGGAGATTTATCGATACATGTTATGATAAATTTATTTTGTAAGTTTTTTATTTCATCATTTAATTGTTTAAAATTTAAATTGAAGGTATATATATATATATATATACACTGTTCAAAACTGTTAAAGGATATTGCAGTTTTAGGTGGATTTTCTATCTGCGAAACTTTTTAGCTGATTGATACATGGTCGATAGACATAGTAGGTTATATGAGAATAAATTACACGTGTTTGGCAGAAAAAATGCATTTTATTGCGCATTTGTGTACAAAAGGAAAAAAATACAATTTGTGCATATGAGAAAAAAAGAATAAGAAAAGACGTTTTCTTCAAAGAAAATCATTTTCAGTAGGGGGTATGGCTTCCACGGGCGGCCAGCAATGTTGAACACCTTTGAGGCATGGTCTCAATGAGGCTATCAATGACGAGTTGGGGTATTCTGCCCCACTCTTCAAGAAAAGCTCTTTCCATTTCTTGGAGAGTTTGTGGGGGTTGTTGGCGGCCAGAAACTCGTCTTCCTAGAGCGTCCCATTCGTGCTAGATTGGATTCATGTCTGGAGAACACGCTGGCCATTCCATTCGAACGAGTCCTTCCTCGTAAAGGAAATCCGCCACCAGGTTTGCACGATGTGGCCTGCAGTTATCGTCCATTAAAATGAAGTTATCTCCGATTGCTGCAGCGTAAGAGACTACAATAGGTCTGAGGATCTCATCCCTATATCGGTGACCAGTCAGAGCTCAATCTCGAATGTTGTAGAGGTCAGTGCGCCCGTCAATGGAGATGCCACCATACACCAACACTCCTCCACCACCAAATCTGACACTTTCGTGCACGAACACAGGATTATTCCCACTGCCACGGTCCCTCCAGATGAAAATACGCCTATTATCCGGATGCACAGAAAAACGGGACTCGTCAGAAAACGGAATATTGTTCCATTCATTTCTCCTCCAGTTGATATGCTCGGTTGCCCACTCCCTGCGGTCGTGACGATGCCTTGATATTAATCTAACAAATACCATCGGTCGGCGAGCATACAGACCTACAGCATGGAGCCAGTTTCGGACAGTCCGAGTTGAAATCTTGGTGCCTGTAGCCGAGCGAACGTGTTGTTGGAGAAGAGTAGCGTTCATGTTTCGGTGTCTCCGAGCTGTTAACGCTAAATACCGATCTTCATTGGGCGTTGTTGCCCGTCTACGACCTTGCCCTGATTTTCGGCCTGTACATCCACTCTCCAAAAAAACGGTTCCAGATCCTGGAAATGACACTTTGTGTCATTCCAATGGCTTGCGTTACTTCGGCTTGAGTTTGGCCCCTTTCTAACCTACCAACAATTCTCCAAGCTTCTGAATCTGTCAAATGACTTCTCTGAGACATCGTACTCATCGAAACAAAGCAATCACTGAATGCCGATCAACTTTGTCTTCATTCTCTTTTATCCAGCTGAAAGTCAAATTTCATTCGCTGCCGCTGAAGCGACGTTTTTGACGCTAACAAAATTTGCATACTCCACAGTTTGAAAACCAGAAAAATTTGCATTTTTGATTCTCTTCTTCTATTTTCGGCAAAAAAATTTCGTTTATGTCTTTATTTTATATAAAACTTCAAATATCCTTTAATTGTTTTGAGCAGTGTATATATATCTGATTTTTGTCATGCCATAACTAACGTATTTATGAACCGATTTGAATGCAACTTGGTATGTACATAGTACATACAAATATCTCGACCGAGTTCGTTGGCCAACATCATCCGCCATCTTGTTTCAAAATGGCAGCCATTTAAAAAATTTTTAAATTTTAAAATTTAAAATTAAATTCGAAAAAATTAAAAGTTGAAAAATATTTTTATTTTATGTGTTAGATCTTAAAACGCCATATCCAGAACACTTTTTACTTTGTCTATATCTTAAAAAATGATTGAGTTATAACACTTTGAATTTTTCTTATAGCTGGTATTTTGAAACTTTCTGAATTTTGTCATGCTATAACTAACGTATTTACGAACCATTTTGAATGAAATTTGGTATGTACATAGTACATACAAATATATTGGCCGATTTCGTTGGTCAGCATCATCCGCCATCTTATTTCAAAATGGCGGCCATTTAAAAAAATAAAAAAAATTTAAATTTAAAATTAAATGCGAAAAAATTAAAAGTTGAAAAATATTTTTATTTTATGTGTTAGATCCTAAAACACCGATTCTAGAACACTTTTTATTTTGTCTGTGCCTTAAAAAACGATTAAGTTACAGCACTTATAATTTTTCTTATGGCTGACATTTTAAAACGATCTTATTTTTGTCACGTGATAACACTCTTATTTATAAATCGATTTAGATGTAACTTGGCGTGTACATAGTACATAATAAAGCCTGGACCGAGTTCGTTAACCAGTTCCACCCGCCATCTTGTTTCAAAATGGCGGCCATTTAATTTTTTTTTTAAATATTAAAATTTGAAATTAGGTACAAAAAAGTGAGAAATTGAAATAGTGCCGGTAGGAAGAGGTAGCTTTCATATGCTTATATTTTTGTTTAATTTTTTTAAATTAAGTTATATTATTCAAAAATACTAATCTCAAATTAGTGGAACCTGATTATGAGCTTGGTCGAAATCTTAATTCAGGTGCACATGCACACTCATATTGATATCGATTAATATATACAAGTGCTTTCGCGGGCAAATTGATTTTTTTAAATGTCATCCACGTTAGAAATTCAAACTGCTTAGGCCTTTTTTAAGTTAAAGACAAAGCAAAAAATACTCCTAAATTCATTATTAAGAAAAATACTTAAAAAAAACCTTTTTTCAATTTTTCATTTTTTGTCTGTACATCATTATACCATTTAAAAGATTTTTGACAAACTTAAATGGCTTCCACTTTAAAACAAGAGGACGGAAGAAGTTGGATAGTGAACGTGGTCAAGGCATTGCTATGTACTATGTGAACACGGATATATATCCAAATCAGTTTATAAATACGCGTGTTATCACGTGACGAAAATCAGATCATTTCAAGATATGAGCAGCACTAGAAATTAAAAATGCGATAACTCAGCCATCTTTTAAGATACAGACACAAAACAAACAAAACACAGAAACAAAAATGCTCTGTAATCTTTGTATCAAGTTCAAATGCATAAAAGAAAAATCTTTTTCAATTTCTCACTTTCTTGCACCTAATTTTAAATTTTAAAATTTATAAAAAATTTTAAATGGCCGCCATTTAGAAACAAGATGGCGAGTGGAACTGGTTAACGAACTCGGTCCAGGCTTTATTATGTACTATGTACACCATAAGTTACATCCAAATCGATTAGTAAATACGCGTGTTATCAAATGACAAAAATCAGATCATTTCAAAATGTCAGCCATAACAAAAATTCAAAGTGCTATAACTGAATCATTTTTTAAGATATAGACAAAATAAAAAGTTACATTAGAAAATTTGCATCTAAAATAAAAAGTGTTCTGGAATCGTTGTTTTAAGTTCTAACACATAAAAGAAAAATAGTTTTTAACTTTTAATTTTTTCAGATTTAATTTTAAATTTTAAATTTTTAAAAAAAATTTAAAATGCCCGCCATTTTGAAACAAAATGGTGAATGATGCTGGGCAACAAACTCGGTCGAGACATTTGTTTGTACTATCTCCATACCAAGTTTTATTCAAATCGATTCATAAATACGCGTATTATGACGTAACAAAAATCAGATCGTTTCAAAATGTCAGCCATAAGAAAAATTCAAAGTGCTATAATTCAATTATTTTTTAAGATATACACAAAATAAAAAGTGTTCTGGAATTATTGTTTTAAGTTCTAAGACGTAAAAGAAAAATATTTTTCAACTTTTAATTTTTTTGCATTGAAATTTAAATTTAAATTTTTTTAAATTTAAAATGGCCGCCATTTTGAAACAAAATGTCGGATGATGCTGGCCAATAAACTCGGTCGAGACATTTGTATGTACTATGTACATACCAATTTTCATTCAAATCGGTTCATAAATACGTTAGTTATCTCATGACAAAAATCAAATGTATATATATGTATGTCAACATTTAACGGAGGATGGTTTTCGGGTCTGGGGATCATGATCGGTGAAAATATACCAAAATTTTCTGGAAGTGCTTTCCTCCGGACGGCTGCAATAGGTAGCTTTTTACTTTTTGTAATGAAAGCTACCTAAAAGATTTTTCTTTTATGTATTCGACCTTGATACAAAGATTCCAAAGCATTTTTTGTTTTGTCTGTATCTTTAAAATGTCTGAGTTATAGTACTTTTAATTTCTAGTGTTGCTCACATTTTGAAATGATCTGGTTTTCGTTACGTGATAACATGCGTATTTTTACACCGATTTGGAAGAAACTTGGTGCGTAGACGCGTAGATAGGACATACTGATGCCTGGACCGAGTTTGTTGGCCAGTTCCAACCGCCGTCTTGTTTCAAAATGGCGAAATACTATTTTTTTTAATTTAAATTTTAAAATTAGATGCAAAAAAGTAGGATATTGAAAAAGATTTTTATTTTGTGTTTTGACCTTAATACAAAGATTCCAGAGCATTTTTTGTTTCATCTACATCTTGAAAAATGGCTGTTTTCGCACTTTCAATTTCCAATGTGATTGACATTTTGATACGGTCTGAAATTTGTCACGCGTTAATTGAATCGCGCTGAAATTTCTCACGCGTATTTATAAACTGATTTCGATATAATTCCGTGTGGTCATGGTACATACCAATGTCTTGACCGAGTTTACGGGCCAAATTTAAATTTGTCAAAAATCTTTTAAATGTATAATGATGTATAAACAAAAAATTAGAAATTTAAAAAAGGTTCTTTCTAAATTATTTATCTTAATAACGAATTCCGAAGTATTTTTTCTTTGTCTTTACCTTGAAAAACGCCTGTTATATAGCAGTTTGAATTTCTAATGTAGGTGACATTTTTTAAAAAGTCAATTCGCCCGAGGCAGCACTCGTATATATTAATTGGTTTCAATGTGAGTGTGCATTTTCACATAAACTAAGATCTCATTGGGTTTTTTTTTATCCTTCATGCTGCTTTAAAATGGATATCGTTGAATTTGGCGACCCTATAAATCGCTTAAATTAAAACCAGGTTGAATAAAAGAGGACTAATTTCTAAAAATTCCTATTAATATTCAGTATTGACAAAAACTAGCATTCAATCTTATATAATAGTGTTCTACTATTTTGAGCTTCGTATTTTCGATTTATATAACCTATTTTAAAATAAATAAATAAGTATATGAAAGCTACCTCTTCCTCCCGGCACTGCCGAAAGGACTTTTTTCGTTTAAATTTGAAAATTGTTATTTATTTTTAATGCAATATATGGGATTGCAAATTAGCAAATCAATACCAAGAAAAACTTGCCTATAGCTTTTTTTATAAAAAAGGTTATAACGATTATTTCGTTATATATTGGTTATTTTCTTAAATTATTCCTTCCCCCCTGTATCTTTTCAATTCAAAATCAGTTTTAAGTGTCCTTCATTCACTTTCCATTTTTTTCCCTCGCCTAGTTTTTCTCTAACCGAAAAATCGGCAGCTGCTTAACTTTGTCTGTGAGAAATACACTCACATATTAATCAACCGTTTAAAGCTATTTCCAGATGTCTGCTATTTCCGATCGAGGCAATTCTGCATTACCTTATATGGACATCATCTCTGTTTCGCAGTTAAAATTTATGCTTACGCTTCTTTTCTTTCTCGACAAAACCCTAAAAAAAGAATTTAACATCTGCGCAGTAAAATCTGATATCCCTTTGGTGTGCCTCTTTATTAGACATAATAACACGTGTAACATTTTATCGTTTGGCAACCTTTCCTTTCCCATCCCAGCTTGGAAACCATATTGAATTCTTATCTTGCCGGCTGCATTTTAACTGTATTTGGCGTATACTATCCATTGTGCATGGGCGAACCTGTGTATGTTGGCGATTTTCTATGATGCCAAAGGTGGCAGTTTGTTGCTATGTACGAGGTCACTTGACTCTCTGCGCTTGTCTTGTCAACGTGCTAATTTTTGGTTCGGAGATTTTCTCCGAGTGCTGTAAGTGTGCCCCCCTTAGTAATATATGTCTAAATAAATTGTAACTTAGCAATCATCGTGGGGTTTTTTCGAGCATCCGAACCTGGACTGATTCTATACTGATCATGCCTCTTCTAAGTATTCCAATGGAATAGCAGCTACTAATATACGTGATCATACCTCTTCTAAACCTTCTAACAAATATATGCAACTACCAAACTCCCTCAAGAAACTCTTCTTTATATAAATAACTGGTGCCTGACGGTTTCGTTTTTCCCCACATAAAAAAAAAAAAAAAAATATGGAGGGGGTACAATCAACTGCGACTTTTCTGCGGCTGTCATGCATTTCGGTTCTTCTTTTTCGTCTCTGCATCCCCCGGTAAAAAAAAATGCAACTGCTAGTAGTCTTGGCTGCTAAGCGTCAACAGATGTGGAATTGATCTTCAAAGTGGTGTTCCCGTCCTGAAATTCCTTTCCTGGACACCCCCTATTCCTCCCCTGTCCTCTCCAGCTCAAGTGCTTCGGAGCGTCTCCCCTTGAAATTCCATCTTCAAAAGAAATCTGCGGCCAAGTATCACCTGAGCGCTGGGGCGCCCACCCTTCTTTCTTCCACTCGCATCGTTTGTGTCTGATCATCGATATCGCCTAGAATTTTGTGCTTCTGCTACAGAGTGCTTCGTGAAAATTACATAATACGCCATACCAAAAAAATTCACGAGTGATAAAGTAGTGCATTGTGTTCGCTTAATATAGCTTCCAGAGTGTGAAAATATACAAAATTCTTCAAATTAGTGCAAGTTAGGTGTCTCATAGAAAATTTAGTGAATAACAAGTGTTTCTGTGTGATTTTGCAGTGTAAAGTGAATGCGCTGCAAAAGAAAGTGCGATTTTGCACATGCAATCGTAAAAATCCATCAGAAATAATTCATCGTATAAATCAGTTAGCAGTGCACAAAAATTAATAAATAAATAATTAAGAGAATTACAACAACTCTCTAAAAAAAAAAAAAAAAAAGGTGTGTCATCACCTTTGATAAGTTTACTGCTAGTCTCCAGTGATAAAAAAAAAGAAAAAAAATCCCTTTCGGCATGGCCTATAGGCGGAGGTAGATTTCGAAAAGTTTTCATCTCAAAAAAAAAAAAAAAAAAAAAATGATTAGAGATAAATCTAGTTTAACTCGCTTTTAAAAATTTTTTAATTTCATTTTTCTGTAAGAACTGGTTTTATCAAAATCATCTTAAACGAAATTCTACTCAAATGCCCATTTTGGCAACATATTTTGAATTATATTCTTACTTTATTTTAAAAAAATTGACCAATATGCTCATTATATAGTTCCTAAATAACAAAAAACTGTTAATTAAATTCGTTTGACAGCAAAATTGAATTTAAAAATGAGTCATAAAATAACCGATTTATTATTTTAATACATAAACAATTCTTTAATCAAGATCGCTTTGAGAAATTTTGTGCGAAGTGCCCACTTTGACAGATTTTTTTAAATATATATTTAGCCTTTATCAAAAATCTGACCAATACACAATAATTACACAGTTCCTAAATAACGAATAACTGTCAATTGCATGCGTTTGAGAGGAAAATTGAATTTAAAAATGAGTCATAAAATAAACAATTTGTTATTTGAATACAGCCTCAATTCTTTTATCATGATCGCTTTGGGAAATTTTTTTGCGAAGTGCTTACTTTGACAGCTTTTAAAAAATATATATTCACCCTTTATCAAAAAATCGACGAATACGCACATTATATAGTTCCTAAGTAACAAAAAACTGTCATTTGAATGCGTTTCAGAGTAAAATTGGATTTAAAAATGAGTCATAAAATAACCAATTTGTTATTTGAATACCCACAGTTCATTAATCATGATTGCTTTGGGAAATTTTGTGCAAAGTGCCCATTTTGACAGCCTTTTTTTAAATATATTCTGCCTTTATCAAAAAACTGGCCACTCCGTCACATTATATAGTTCCTAAATAAGAGAACCTGTAAATTGGATGCGTTTGAGAACAAAAAAAGATTTAAAAATGACTCGGTAAAAACGCAATTTCTTAAATTTCCTCAAATTTCAATCACGATAACTTAGTGAAATTCTGTTCAAAATACCCTTTTTGGAAGCCTTTTTAAAAATATATTCTGCCTTTATCAAAAAACTGGCCAATCCGTCACATTACATAGTTCCTAAATAAGAGGACCTGTAAATTGGAAGGGTTTGAGAACAAAAATGAATTTAAAAATGACTCAGAAAAAACGCAATTTGTTATTCTTCCTCAATTTTTCATTGACAACTTCGGGAAATTCTGTTCAAAATACCCTTTTTGGCAGCCTTTTTAAAAATATATTGTGTTTTTATCAAAAAACTGGCCAATACGTCGCATTATATAGTTCCTAAATAAGAGGATCTGTCATTTGGATGCGTTTAAAATCAAAAATGAATTTTAAAATGAGTCAGAATATAAGCAGTTTGGATTTGAGGTTTTTTCTCCAACTCTTATTTTTGTTTAATTTATTTTTGCTATAAGAATTGGTTCTATGAAAAACTTGTTAATATAAAAGTTTTAGATATTATTGTGAAGATGTAAAACAAATTTAATTAGATTTGATTGCTTAAGAATTTAGTAAGTTATGGATTTTTTCCTTTTTTATCCCCCCTTTTTCTTTTCGTTTTTAATTTTTTTCATCGGTAAAAATTGGTTTTATCAAAAACTTGTAAATACAAAAGTTTTAGATAATATTGAGTACATTTATATAAAATTTAGTTGGATTTGATATCTTGAGAATTGACGAAGTTATGAATTTTTTTCTCCCAAAAACCATGTTTTTTTCGCCCCTTGAGCCCATTTTTAACTTTATCAGAAATCTGTCATGTATAAACTTTTTGCCCATTTCTTAGAAGTAATATAAACTTTAAACTGATTCTATATCTATTTTAATTAAGAAGTTATCGCGTTTTTTCGGTTTTCACAAAAACCCTCCCTATTTCCACCCCCTTGGTCCGATTTTGCCCATTAACGAACTCGACCGAGATTTTAAGCTCCTTGATTTTATGTAAAAGTTTGAAAAAGATCTGAGCATAATTATGGAAGTTATCGTGTCTAGAAGAAAGTGATATACACCGATAGATAGATAGATAGATAGATAGATAGATAGATAGATAGATATATAAACTTTTTTACTGATGGTAGTTTTGGGGTCTAGGAGTCATGATTCGTGTAGATCCGCAAAATTTTTTCAGAAATTCCAACATGGGAGAGATTGCAATAGGTAGTATTTCATACGAAATCTACCTAAAAGTGCACAACAACGAAAATGCAACCTCAAAAAAATCTACATTTTGAATGTGGGAGCAGATCGTGCCCCAGTTCCCTAAGCTTTGTCTTATTAAATTAGTAATCATTTAATTATTTTTAAAAAAAAAAAAACTCAATCTGTAAGTTACCCCAAGTATTTTGTTTATTTTATGTTCTGCTTCCACAGTCAGTACACCATAGTCGATATTGCAGTTTGGTGTTTTTAAATCATATTTAATTCAATAACTATTATAATCCTGTTATTGTGTTTTTGCAAAATTTTTTTAAATTGCGAAAGCACGGTAACTGTTGTCATTTCTAGTTATTATTTTTATGACATTTTATGCAGTTTTTACCAGTTATTACATTTATTTGCTAGTGTTTCATATTTTACGTCCAACACCCCTTCGTTTTTTTTAATTTTGTATTTGGATTCTCTAATATGCTTAAATAAGTTTTTAGACAGTTTTGAACTTTAATGACAAAGTTACAATAAGATTTTTCTTTTTCATCTAAAAAAAAATATTTTAAGTTACAAAAAGGGAACTTTTCCCTTGTGTAAAAAAAGTTAAAAGAAGATGTAATTTCATTTTTTCTTACTTAGTAACAGTTTTTGGTGTTTTCTTGATAGTTTGCTTTGCTTTATTATATACAGATAAAGTAGGTACTTTTTAAAGTGAAGGAATATATAGATATATGTTTCAAAGTGTAATTATTTTGCTTTTATTTAATTTATTTTCTAAATGAGTTACTTTAATATGTCTCCATTTGCTTTACTGTTATAAAAGGTTTAAATAAGATATCTTAATAGTGAGGTATATTTTAAGGTCTATTTATTTTGCTAGTTTACATATTTTTACTAGCTAGGAAATTTTCTTGTTTTCAATGTGCTTTAGGGTATAAATCCGGTCTGTGTAACATTTTCTCAAATCTTGTGAGCTTAAACAAAACAAACAAAAAAACAAACAAACAAAAAAAAAACTGTAACCATGGCGGCAAAACAAATTCCGATAAATATCATTCAATTTGATGGAGATCCAGATTTACTTAAATTTTTCTTTGATCAAATTCGCGTCTGTGCAGAAATTAATAAATATAACCCACAAACAACAATTGCAATCTTAAAGGGAAAGTTAGTTGGGCCTGCACAAAAATTTCTAGCCCAAAATCCTGACCTGCAAAAGATAACAGACCTCGATTTGCTGGAAAAGGAATTTGCGTCATTTTTCGCCCCCCCTAGTAAATGTGTTGCTTCTGTTGAATTGTCCAGTTTAGCACTTATGCCTTCTGAGACGATAAAAAACTTAGCTCATAGACTAAATGTTCTTGCGGCGACTGTTTATGCAGATATCAACGACGAAAGTGCACGCAACACTATTAAACTTATGAAATTTCTAGAAGCCCTTCCTTCAAATATTAGAATAAAATTACAGGAAGAAGGCATTAATGATTATAAAACAGCAGTTGAAAGAGCGCAAACTCTTCATGAAATTTTAAGGAATGAAAAAATCTTACATTCCCTACCCTCGGTACACAGACCAGAAAATCTCATCGAATCGCAACTGAAAGAAATCTCTGAGAAAATAAATGCATTATCTTTTGCCCCTCCTGATACTAAAACCGAAACTGAGCAAAAAAATCTCCAGACTAGACCAAAGCATTCCGCAGGTGTTTCACGCTTCAAAAAAATTACAAAAATCGAAACTACACTAGACGTTATTCCCCACACAAGTTTTCACAAAAAAAAACCAGTTGTTTGTCAGTTATGTGGACGAAACAATCACGACGCTCTCTCTTGTTTTAAATGGAAAAGAGCAAATACTCAAAGAAAAAACAATTACACAAACTCCACGCCCCAATTTCAGGAAAACTGAAACAGAGATGCAATTTTTATGCTGATGGTGTTGTGTCTCAGTCTAATACTTCTACATCAGCAACTTTTCCTTTTGACCCTGTATTACCTAAAATTTCAAGTTCGAGACTAGTTAATTCAGTAGCTTCCCAAACTTTTGACTCCATTAAGATAGCAAATAACATCAGTACACAAACAGAAAGTGATAATGTTCAGATAATTTGTAGTGTAAACACTAGCTCACCATCCCTCCCTCTTGTTAAAGCCACTATAGCAAACCATGATATTACTTTATTGGCTGATTCTGGTAGTAGTATATCTTTACTTTCACAAAAATTATTCAACCAACTTAAACCTGTCTTAAAATATAAAAGACTGTCCACTGACGTCAATATTAAAACTGTCAATTCTGATGTCTCATTTTCCGCCTGCATCAGAACATCCATTAAGCTAAAACAAAAAGCGTTTTCACACCACTTTTATATTGTTGACATACCTGAGTCTTCCAGTTTTGAAGGCATTTTAGGTTTCGATTTCATAACTAGATACAATGTTGTCATCGATACTTTTAACAAGTGTCTCCATGTCAACAATAATTTCTCTGTCCCTTTAAAAACCAGTAAAGAATCTTCTGGAGAGAAACAATCAAAATCATGCAATTCTTTGAGTGATGTAGTAATGAACCAAGCGGTGTTCTTAACTCGAAAAATTATAGTAGAACCTCAACAACAAATATGGTGCTCTGTTTACACCTCCAATAACATCAACAATGACAGAAATTATCTATTTGAATATTTGGCACAAACAAAAGAGTTAATAGGAAATGATGCCATTATTCAAATGAATAAATTATCCAATAAAAGAAAGAAAACTTCACAAATACATCATTTCTTCTCAATAACACTTAAAAATACTTCTGAAAAGACCATTCATCTCCCTAAACACACAAAAATAGGTCAAGTATCTGAGATTGAGGAAATTCGCGACTATACTTCTGAAATGTCTGACAAGCAAAATAACTCAGAACAGCACTTTGTAAATTTTATTCAGGCGTCTAATGAAATCTTACAAAAAAGAAAGCAGGAGTTATCGGCTAATGATTTTAAACTTTCTCACTTAAAGTCTGACGAAGCAAAGAACCTAACTAAATTGCTACTTAATTATTATCCTGCCTTTTCCAAATCATTAGACACACTTGGTCATACTGATAAAATTGTACCTGATTTGAAATTCATTAATGATTACCCCATAAAGACTCTCCCTTTCCCTCTTCCCCAAGCTGTGCAGAAGGATGTTTTAAATCAAATCAAACAATTACTTGATGCCAAAATCATTGAACGTCATTGTTCCGAATGGGCCTGCCCCATGATTCTTGTTAAAAAGAAACCAGACGGTACAGGTATACAGAAATATAGACTCGCATTAGATCTCAGAATGGTTAATACTATAATTCAAGGTTCGTCCTATCCACTTCCAAAAATTCAAACTATTATTTCAAATCTTTCACAATATCGTTTTTTCTCTTCTCTTGACTTTCATCAGGCATATCATCAGATTGATTTGCCTGCAAAATTTCAAAATCAGCTCACATTCACTACAATGTTTGGTTCTTTTCGGTATAAGAGATTAGTATTCGGCTTAAAAACGAGCGCCTCAATTTATCAAGCTTTAATGGACTCGTTACTTGATGAATTACAGTTAGAAGGTGTCTATACCTACCAAGATGATCTTATTGTTGGTGCCAATTCATATCAAGAAATGTATGATAAGTTGGATAAAATTCTTGCAATATTAGTAAAATATAATTTAACGCTGTCCCCTAACAAATGCACTTTTCACAAAACCAGTTTAGATTATCTTGGATTTCACATAGAAAATCAAACTATTTCTCCTGTTCACTCGAACATTGTAAAAATAACATCTTTTCCAACACCTACAACAAAACGTCAATTAAAAGCACTCATAGGCGTCATTACATTTTACAAATCTCTGGTTCCATCCTTTTCTGAACTTGTGCAACCTCTCATAAACTTAACTACTCCAAAAGCTAAATTTAAGTGGACAAGTAAACATCAAAAAATTATGGACACCATACAGAAGATATTCTTTAATCCACCCATGTTTAGATTACCTGATTGGAACAAAAAGTTCTATTTAAATACTGATGCGTCAAATATTGCCATTTCTGGCGTCTTACTACAAGAACATGATAAACAACTATTACCTGTTGCATTCTTTTCAAAATCTTTAAAAGCATCAGAAAAAAAATATCCTGCACTTAAATTAGAACTCATGGCGATTCATAAATCAGTTACTGCTTTCAAATATTATTTATACAACAGAGAATTTGTAATCCTTTCAGATAGTAAACCATTAGAAAAGTACAACAAAACTACCAATCCGGCTGATATTATCTCTCGCTGGCTCATGGATCTCTCAGAATACACATACAAATTTCAACATATTCCAGGTAAAAAGAATGTACTCGCTGACTATTTATCTCGCTGTAACTTTGAAAATAATCAACAGACTTTAGCTACAAACCCTGAACTTATTCATGACACTCAACCCTTACCTATTGTAGAATGTGATACTCCACACTCCAGCTCGAGTGATTCTAATATGCATGTTAACTGCCTTATTTCTGGTACACAAACAAATCCTGACCCTTTATTAGAAATTTCGAATGAAACATTTGCTACTGAACAACAAAATGACCCTACTTTGTCTGTTGTTTATAAAGAAATCTTAAGGAAAGGATCTTCTCAAAAATTTCCTAACTACTTCATTCATCCTGATTCAAAAGTATTAATGTTAAAGAAGGACAATATTTTTAATAACACTTTCTCGTATCACATTATTGTTCCAAATTCACTTAAAAGCAAAGTCTTAACAATTTCACATTTATCTCATTTTGGCTTTAATAAAACTTATGAATTCTTGTCAGGTAGATATTTTTGGAAGGGTATGTATGTAGACACTTTAAACTTTGTTGCATCCTGTATCAAATGTCTTCAAACTAAACATCCCCAAACTCCACCTGCACCCTTACAGCCCACATACACTCCCAGGTACCCTGGTCACACTATCAGTACAGATCTCCTTGGACCGTTTGCTAATGGAAAATATGTTTTAACTATCACTGATCATTTCTCGAGACATATTGAACTCTTTCCACTTAATGACATATCTGTGAGTAAGGTTGTTAAATGCTTATTCTCTTACATAACCACCTTTGGGAGACCTTCGGTTGTCTTATCAGACTTAGGACCCCAGTACACTTCTCAGGTATATAACATTTTTAATGATACAATGGGCATTAAGGTATTACACAGTTCGGCCTCGAGACCACAATCAAATGCGATTGCAGAGCGAATCAATAAGTCAATCAAATATTCAGTTAATATTCTTTTACAAGAAGGTCATTCATTCGAAAATGCAGTATTTATACACAAATCACTTTATAATGGTTCGAAACATGCAACTACATTATATTCTCCTAATTTTCTTCATTTTGGACGTGAACTTTCTCTAATTTTTGACACTTTTGATCAGTCGTGCAACCAACCCTTTCTTGATAAACATATTGAAGTCCACAAATTACTTGATGATTTGAGTAAGATATATCACAAAGCCTATAACAACATTAAATCTGCTCAAGATAAAAGATATAAATATTACGGTCAGAAAGCTAAATTAAGATCCATTTTCTTAAAAGACATTGTATATCTAAAATCAAATGACAAGTTTAAAACAAAGTATACTGGTCCATATATTGTCACTTGTAAACATTCCCCTGTGTCATTCTCAATTAAAAGGTTGTATACTCCTGATAACACAGCATTTCGGGTACATATTGATAGACTTTTATTAGCACCTCCTGGTTATGGACATTTATTTGATGCATCAAGTCATATAAACAACACGAACTTTAATACGTTTGATCAACCTCACACATACAATCTAAGAAACAGAAGCTAATGTAAAATCACTATTTATTATTTTTTTTATGTCTTGTTTTATGATACCACATATCCAACCAAAGAGCTCATGGTTGTGTGTATGTTGTTTTTGACTGATCTTTAACAATATCATGGCTGGTCCATCACTGTTGCTCTGAAGATCTCTTAGGAACAATATTAGGTATCATTGTTATCCTCTAACACTTAGATAGGCTTTCATACTCACTAAAATTTTATTTACTTTTATTTTGTTTTCTTTTTGCAGTACACTTAAAATTTCTTTGACAATACTCATTAATTCAGTATTTTTCCACTAACTAACCTCCCACTTAACATTTCTTGTACTGTAAGTCAAACATATTATAGTTAGATAAACAGGTACTGTACTTTAGAAAAGTAAACAAAAGATTCATGTAATTAAATAAAACGCAGTTTTTATATATGACTTGTTCATCACCCCACTCGATTGTGACATATTTTTCGTCTCTCTTCACTCTAGGATTGTCTGCCCATATTAGTTATTATATGATATACATTTTTTTTGTTTTTTTTTCTTTTTGAATTCTTCCCTTTGAAGTCTTGTTCCCGTTCAAAATTAAGGCCCTAAGGGTTCAAGCTTCATTGTGTTGAGAGACAAAATTTTGGAGTTGGAGTTTCGATTCAAATTTTTGAATTCTGATTCCAATTCACAACAACTCAATTTTTTTTTCTTGTAATTCGACGTGGGCTCCTTCAGAAGACCGCTAGTGCCTTCGGGGGAGCATCACAATTCCCTCCTCATCTAAGGCTAGGCCCTAAGCCGATGCCATAATACTTGTGTTGTACACAAGATTCAGGGTGACGCATATTTTTTATGGGCGTGCTTGGAGCACCTCTTTTTTTTTGTCATCCTATGCTTCGGCATGAAAAATTTTTATTTTTATAGACATCATATTACTCTTTTTTAATTTTTGAAAAATATAGTGCTATTATGTTATTTTTGTGTATTGCCATTTTATATTCATTTAGTATTAGTTTCATGTTTTGTGTATATGTTTCAAAATTTTACTTATGTCATGATAACAATCAAAGCTGCAGTAAGATTTTTGTACTGTCTGAGTCGACTCAACTTATACATATAAAATACAGTACTACCTTGGATCCATGAAATACAAATATAAAAAAATATAGAGACTTTAGAACTGCTGACTGTTTTTGAATACAAAAGTCTCCATTATCATGACGTTAAATTTCTACATATATATATAAAAAAAAAAAAAAAACTTTTGCATTTATGTATGTTTTTATGTTATAATATTTTATGCTAGCCTATGCACATTGGACAGCAAAAGTTTTTTTGTGGTGCACCGGGTGATATATATAACGATTATTTCGTTATATATTGGTTATTTTCTTAAATTATTCCTTCCCTCCTGTATCTTTTCAATTCAAAATCAGTTTTAAGTGTCCTTCATTCACTTTCCATTTTTTTCCCTCGCCTAGTTTTTCTCTAACCGAAAAATCGGCAGCTGCTTAACTTTGTCTGTGAGAAATACACTCACATATTAATCAACCGTTTAAAGCTATTTCCAGATGTCTGCTATTTCCGATCGAGGCAATTCTGCATTACCTTATATGGACATCATCTCTGTTTCGCAGTTAAAATTTATGCTTACGCTTCTTTTCTTTCTCGACAAAACCCTAAAAAAATAATTTAACATCTGCGCAGTAAAATCTGATATCCCTTTGGTGTGCCTCTTTATTAGACATAATAACACGTGTAACATTTTATCGTTTGGCAACCTTTTCTTTCCCATCCCAGCTTGGAAACCATATTGAATTCTTATCTTGCCGGCTGCATTTTAACTGTATTTGGCGTATACTATCCATTGTGCATGGGCGAACCTGTGTATGTTGGCGATTTTCTATGATGCCAAAGGTGGCAGTTTGTTGCTATGTACGAGGTCAATTGACTCTCTGCGCTTGTCTTGTCAACGTGCTAATTTTTGGTTCGGAGATTTTCTCCGAGTGCTGTAAGTGTGCCCCCCTTAGTAATATATGTCTAAATAAATTGTAACTTAGCAATCATCGTGGGTTTTTTTCGAGCATCCGAACCTGGACTGATTCTATACTGATCATGCCTCTTCTAAGTATTCCAATGGAATAGCAGCTACTAATATACGTGATCATACCTCAGCTTTTTTTATAGAAAAGGTAGGCTTAGTAGTTCATCAAAAAATCCAAATTACATGATGGTATTCTGTCAGATGACAAAGATTAATGAATTTATTTATGCACTCCATTCATTTTTATTGACATAGAAATATGAAGAGTGTTCGAGTAAGAATAAATATAAAGAGTGAAGATGGTAAAAAAAAAAGTTTTTTGTGTAATAATAATTGTTGTACTAAATCGAAAAACGGAAACATTCTGTTAGGCTTGATCAAATAACAACATATTTACAACTTTTCTTTTTATTATAGTAATCCTATCAATTACTTTAAATGACATATTTTATAATAGTATTGCTATTTCTAAACTGGTTTCACTGCGTAAAATAATTTTATTCAAAATTAAGACAAATTTGATAGATTACCTCCCAAAATGTATATGTTTCTATGCTTATAAAACATTCAATTGATTTACACTGGTTTTTTATGTATGGTATTTTAAAAGATTAAAATATTTTAGTTATTGCAGTAAGGTAACCAATAAGACTCGCAGAAGTTTTCAAAATAACGCAAGATTAGAGCATAGTTTGACAAAATAATGCTAGCGGGTTTTTAATATAACGTGATTTCCGGTAGTAAATCGAGTTTCTTTTTATGTTGAAAACCGTCTACTAATACGTCAATAAATAGATAATCTTGGGAAATTCTGGATTACGCGTGCGTTTATATTTTTACAAACAGTTAAAAAGCTGAACAGTAGATTAGATTATGTTTGTAAAAATTCTTTTATTAAGAATTTCAAACTAATCATTCATAGTCGTTTTCTGTTATCTACATAAACTATTACTAACAAATTTCCTTTTGGATGGTATTTCTGCATATCTTCTGGCAATGCAATACATCTCATTAATTTCAGAAAATCATTATTTAGAAGAACATGATTGATGCGTTTTATATAGTGGGAGGAATAGTGGCACATTGATACAGTTTTTTTCTAAGAATTTTTTTGGTGTACAGAAAGCAGAAATTTCAAGTTATGTTTCCATGTAATGTCAGCCAAACTTGTGTAGTATGTTATAAAAATGTACAATCGTTGTTTTATATAGTATTCTTGCATGTAATTAAAAAAATAAAAAAGTAATTTATATCAATGCGCTCCACCTCAGATTGATACACCTCATGCGGCATTTTGATACGTTTGGGAAAAATGGAAATAAAATAACACCAATGCATATTTTTCATAGAAAAAATGTAAGCAAACCATTTTATATTTATTTATAGAAATTCAAATCAGCCACAATTTATTTGTAAGCAATATTAAGCAATCAAAATTAAATGTACAAAGACCTGATGTCCTGGCTGTTCCTTGTCTGATTGTTGGCTATGTTTGCTTTGTCATAACTGGAACTTCAATCCCAGCATTATCTTCTTTCTTAGGAAAGATGAAAAAAATTATCATATTTTCTGTTTAAAAATTGGTTTATAAACATTAAATAAAGGATAATTATATTAAAAATTCTGTTTATAATGTAATTATCCTTCGTTGTTATGCATCTTATTTCTCTAACTTATCATTTCTCATTTCGAAAATATTTATTTCTCTGGAGAAGAGATATAAATTCGAGATTTGCCAGGCTGCCGTCCTTTCTTTTTGTTAGATCTACTAGCACTAGCTGTTAGGTAAATTCGTACGTCTTCTGTTTGCAAAAATACTATAAAATGTTCTAATATAAAACATGAGAGCTATTTTACTTCAACAAAAAATAATATTAGAAATTTTTGGCGGGAAATGATTTTATTAAGGTATACGGTAAAAAAAAGGTAATGAAAAAATGACCTAGAGAAGGATTTACGTTGTCTGTAGCTGTCATGGGGTACATTGATATGTATCAATGTGCCCCGACATAGACTGTATCGATTTGACCATATATCTATTTTGAGTAAAATGAATCTCAATTCCAACACTTCATAATTTACCTAACAATAAAGAATGGGGAACTGATAAAGAGTAGCTTTACTTGCCAGGGAGAGTATTCTTTTCTGTTGAAAATACTCGAAAAGTTGTATAATATCATTGCACTTGTACAGCTCAAATTTACTATTGACCTACAAAAACAATAAATCACCCGTCTCATTTCATCAATTTACTGACTCATACTAAGACTTCTGTATGGTAGGTGTGTACACTAGTATAACCTCTTGGAGCTGTTGTGAAACTTCCTGTAATGACCCTGTGATCAGTAGAGGGGGTGTATCAATGTGCCCCATGTATCAATGTACCAATGCTTTCGTTGAATTCAAAGTAGCAATAATAGAATCTTTCTCTCAGACAAAAATAAATTTAAGATATTACAATTTTTACTCGTTAATGCAAATCCATTAAAAAATATTTAAGTACCTTATTTTACTGAAGATACATTGTTAAAGCCTTACATGGGTGTTTAAAAACAACAAAAATGCGTGCGTATTTATGTTTATTTAATAAAAATTTTAAATATCTATTAAAATCTAAGTAAAAATTTAATTCTTATTTTCTTAAAACTGCATAGTGGTTTGAAGGTGATAGCCGAGGAAATAACATGCTCCACGAATTCCTGTTACACATGCACATTATTTAGTATTTTTGACGCGTGAAAAACATTTGAAGAAATTAACTAGAATATATGCATTTTAAATAAAAATATTTAAAATTATTTATTTTAACATTGTGCATTATTTCTGATTTATTTTTTCTAAAATGCAGAAATTTTGCTGTGAGACAAAAATTTTATAAACCATAAAACATGTATTGATTTTTTTCTTTAGATGTGATTTTTTATTCATAACAAGAAACGTACATTTTTTTCTTTTTTTATATGTAAATCTTGAATAAAATAAAAAAATTACTTACTTTCAACATCCCGCTGATAAATAAAATAATAAATAAATAATAAAATTCCATTTCTTCCTCTTTTCTTTTAGCCAGAGAATTCTAACCTCTGTACTGGGACTTTGTATTTCAAATTTTAATCTTCTTCTATCCCAACCACTCCTTTTCATAAGACCTTTTTAATGAACCAATTTGCATTTTAATCTGTAATATTTACAATAAGTAACTTTCCGTATCCCTAAAAAGAGAAAAAAATCTTTACATTTATTTATTAAGCAGGTTCAGAGACAGCGAATTTTGCTCAATATTTTAAGGGTGTCTGAGACACATTCTGATTTTTTTTCTTTATTTATTGAGTTTACATTTTGAAAAAATTTATAATGGCTAACCATACAGCAAATAAAATCACATGATTAAACTTCACATATTTTTTTTAAATCAAAATTTAAAATTTATTAAAAATAGGAAGTAATTAAAAACTTTAACCTCCTCAGTCCTCAGTGAAACTTTACGTGGCACAACAAAAACCCATTTCAAATTATTATAAAACATCTTCAAAGATGCATATTGATGTTTCTAATATGCACACGCCTATTTAAAAAGTCTAGATGTAATTTTAACAATTCTAGAAGCATTTAAATTAATTTAAAGAGTGATTTTAGTGTCGCCTCCAGGTGACATCAGGACTGAGGAGGTTAATAAGTCGAACTATTATTTATGGAATTTCATTTTTTTTGTCACATAAATAAACAAAAATATACATGTTTTATTTTGATTCAGCATTTAAAAAATATATTATTTTAAATAGAAATTAAACAATAATGTAAAAGAAATAAAATATATATAATAACTTTTAAAAAAAATCTAATTTTCAAAAGTAAATATTTTTTTCCAAATTTGCTAAACCAAAATTAATGAAAAATAATTGAAAAATACACGTTACAAATTTGATTCATTTATCTATGACGGCTGTTGAATCATAAACATTTAACTAAGGAACAACTGAAAAATTCATCAATAAGAAATATGCATTTCTACACTAAGTCCATAAAAACTATAGCTTGAAAGCTTGATTTTGAAAGCAAACTAAAATGAAAAAAATAATATTTCCTGCATTAATTAGGACAGAAGCATAAAATAAACGTCATTTTAACCCTTTCAGGGGTGGGGATAGGGCGTTCTAGCCACCTAATTTTAATTCTAAAACTGACATATGACACCAAGAATATTTTAATAAAAATTTGCTTTTCTATTGAAAGTTTAAATCTAGCAGTTTTTTTTATTTTCTAAGAAATTTGTTTGAATATTCTGTTGTCAATCAATTATTTCATAGTTTTACGAACATAATTCTTCTTTCCTTGAAAGGTTTAAGAAGAAAACAAAACAGAGAATGTTTTAATGCTGTAAAACTTTTGGAAAATTGGAAGATTTCTGTATCTCCATCCTCTTAAACAGATATAAAATATTTCTTTATTTTTTTAACTGAATATCTGCATTATGTAGGTTTCCACTCTTTGTTGACAAGTTTGAAATCATAATTTTAATATGTCTATTAAATACACATATTGTTATATGTGTAATTGTTATATGGACTTATCTGTGTAGATTTTAAAAGTGAATTTATTTAGAGTAATCTAACAAATAAATATCACAAACATAAGACAATCGTAAGACATTATCTTACGATATGCATTTATACTAGCATAAAAATAAGATATCTTATAAGTAACATATAAAAATCCTCTTTTCACCTAAATTGAAGCAATATGCCATTATACAAAATTCATAGTATTATTTGATGCTGTTTAATCTAATATGCAGCTTATATTATTTATCAAAATTTCTATGAATTCAGCAAATTATTTTTAATTAAATTGTTTTCAATCATAGTTCTTTAATAATTTATGAAAATTTATATATTCAATATCATAGTTTGTAATTTATTATAAAATAATCAGAGTTATATGCATTAAACATGTTTGTTACTGGTATTGTCATTTAAGATTAAATTTGAAATTCAGAATTTCGTTATCAACAGAAAATCTTTGTTAAATATTTTATGTATTGTTTCCTTTATGGAAATTTGACTTTTTTTCATTATCTGTTTACTATAATCATGCATAGTAACAAAGTACATGTAAATCAATTAAGTACTGTAGTACATCTAACAATAATCCTATAAAAACTGGTTCTTATTTTATTTTGTACATTTTCATAATATGATTTCGTTGTGTTTCTGCTTTAGCAGTAAAAACATACAAGATTCTTCATAAAGAAAACTCCCTGCCAGATTTGAGAAACAAACGATACTATTTTTTTCTTTTATGAAAAGACTGCAGTTTGGATGTATCAAAGGATTAAAAAGTATATTATCGTTCATGTAATAAACTGGAGATCTTTAATTCATATTTGTGTATTTCTTGTGTTAAAATGTTCACATTTATTCAATAAGAATTTAGATTTTCTTTTTTTATCTTGTCTGCCAGTTTCTTTTATCTGTGTAAACTTTCAAATGTGAAAAAATATATATATTGAGAGACAACCACACAACCACCTTTTCATCTTTTGTTGATTTATAATGTTATTTTATGCTACTGTAGGGTTATAACGGAAGAAAGAGATATTTTACTTTTTACTGACTAAAATAAATTTTCGAAAAAGTTCTGCTGCGATAAAATACCGAAAATTAAAAAAGGCCTAAAATGAGGAAATTCGATATTTATTCTTTGTTAAATTTTTAATAACCCCTCTTACTGACAAATTTGTATTAACACAATCACTAAGCTCCAAGTTTGACTCTAATACAAGCAATATTTAACATAAAATAATTGTATTTATTTAATAGATTCTTAATATATTGAACAGTAATTAAAGTTTTCAAGGTTAACATTCATATTCGCTTTTAAGTTTTTCATATATTTTTTTAAAAATTCATCTTTTTTTAGCATTTAAATCAAAATGAGAGAAAACAATATTACAATTTTGCCCTTTTGCAAGACTGTCCGAGGTTTAATAAAGATTGAATATCGCTTATTATAAAAACAACATTATGCCGAATTAAAATATAGTAAAGTACAGAACATTTATTTAACAGTGAAAAGCATTTTTGAAAATTTTAATTTTTGTATTCGTTATTGGTATATTTCTTCTTGTGCTAATTGTGTTCTAATTACAAACATGTATATAAATTTAATGATCATTTTTACTTATGGATTGAACTGTCGGTTTAAATTAAAACATGGAACATTTTATTTTCATTCCTTACTTTTTCGCTTCTATAGAAAATATGCATTTTAATCTGTAAATGGCATTCTCTTATGAATCCTAATACATATTTCAAATTCTTAATTTTGCGTTATTGCAAGGAACATTGTTGAAAGACTTTTAAAAATCTAAATTAAATTTTATGCTTTAAAATTTTTGTTACATGCTTATCTTTTTTTTTTCATTCTTTTAATATGAAAAACGTTTATCTTCTTCATGAAGTAGCAATTATATGCTTCTTGGAAATATTTTTGAAAGGGAAATAAACATCAGTACATTTATTTTTAATTTATAGGTTCAGGTGTGTGGTACATAATGATTCTTATTTGAAAACAATGATAGGATACAAAATGAGATTTCAATATTGAGTTCATTTGTATCGGAGCTGTCTTGAGTATCTGGTATACTACAAATTGAGTATTATTTACACAATTCTGGGAAAGTAATTTTTTTCAATGTTTATAAATATTGAACATCGCTTTTCAACATAAAAATATAATTATTTAATAAACTACAACCTTTTATTAATTAAGTGAGGATTCTTTTTTTAAATTGTTTAATTATTCAGGAAGAATTTTGATTACTCGTATTAATTTAATTAATAATTAACTATTATGCATATAAATATTCTATACCATGTTATAAAGAAAATATACTTTAAAGTATTGGAAAATTATTACTGCAATATTGCAAAGCTGATATTTAGAAAAAATTCTACACATTAAAGATTGATTTCTGATTATTATTATTTTTTCATATGAACTTCAATATAAAACGGTAGTGAAACAAGATAAAAGAAATATCTAATTTATAAATATATACTAATCAATCATCATAACTAATAACCATCAAATATAAAAATATAGAACTACATACTATATCTAAGATATAACTATCACAAAGCTAGTTAAATGGTAAATTCTAAAATTTAAACTAATATATAAAGTCCTAAATATTAAGTTATAATTTGTTATCGTTTTTGAACGTACAACTGATATTATTAAATTAAAAAAATTTTCAATCATTTTATTGTCGCTCATTATTTGACATTAAATTGCTTAAGAATATTTCATTTTTAATTTAATATGTTAATTTCTATTTTAAACGTAACAGCTTTATTTTTCATTTCGTTACCATTTAATGATGTACCATCTTTGTAAGGTTCTCACTTGGCAGAATGCCAAGACGATTCCATTTAGACTTTAGGTAACAGCATATGAAACCAAGATTGCTTCTACGTATTCATGGAATTGATATAAATATCATTTTCTATTTTTTGTTCCGAATAAAATTTTATTTTAAATTAATTAGATTGTGCACCTTCTATCAGTTCTCGGAATTACTTTTCCAAAGTATATATTTTTTCCTACATTTTTGAAAATTTTTAATAAAAGCATGTCTTTTTTTTACATTTATATTTATGGCTAAAACATCGCTGCAACGACTGTTTGTCATCAGACTTGGAAGCTATGTGAGAAATTCGCCAATTGTAACAACCTAAATATTCAGGGCACATGTATGTCATATACTCACTGGGATTTACTTGGCGTCAAAATAGCGTTATTTTGCCTAATGTGGTAACCCTGATATTGTTGCTTATTTTTTGATAAACTGTTTATTTACCTTAATTTTACTTTTTTAGAAATTATATAAAATGCTTTTTGTTCTATAGTTAATATTAGTTTTTAAAATTTAATATATTTAAAAATTGTTTCATTTGTTGTTATTTGTTTAACTAGTGGAAAATAATTTAAAGATGTATAACTAACCAGTATTCGAAAATGAGGTTTTCGCTAAATTGACGTTGGTAAAAAATTGGACCAAACCTTAAGCGTATATGATATTTGTGCCATATTCATATCCAATGCATTCAAATAATATAAACAAATAATGTACACAATAATGTAAAGAAACATTTAAAAAAAACTGCTAATCTGGAATGTTTTAAAATCACGCCATGTTGAAGTTACTTCTAAAAAGATTAGTTACGCTATACTGCGAGGGAAAAGTAATTAAGCTAAATTTAATAATCATACCTTTAAATCATCTTTTTTATTGTACTTGTATTTTTATAACTTATTTCGCGTAACAGAATTGCAATGTAATATTTAAAAACGGATAATTCAACTACAGAAACAAAAAGGTATTCTCCCCTCCAAAAATCGACACATCTAGTGTTGTTTAATAAACAAACGCATCTCGAGATGGTTTGAACTTCCCCATTTTTGACATGGACTCGCTCTTTTCGCCCATGCGCAGTTCTGTCCAGGTTTCTATCAAACATGGTTCATGAGTAAATTTGTAAAAAATCGTGAATATTTTTAAGGATTCTTTTCTTTTAGGGATTATTATTTTTAAAGAAAAGTACAGATCCTAATTTAAAAACTATTTTGTTTATTTCTCATATCTGAAAAAATAGAAATCTGGTCAGATTTTTCACTTTTAATTTCTTACTATTGCATGGAACAGTCTAAAAATATATCTTTAATAAGCTAATTTCCAATTTATTCCCGATTAATATATTTCAATGAACATTTTTTGTTAATACAATACAAAGGTAATTAAAGCTTCTTTAAAAGGCAAAAGTTAGTCAGATTTAAAAAGAGAAAAATACGCTTTTTTTCCTTTTATTGAAAAAACGGATTTTGGATGCTTTGAAAAACAATTTCGTTGACAATGAATTTTGATTCAAAATTTATAATGATTAAATCACTAACCTTTTTAACTATAACCTCTCATTATATAAGTGTTTAATATTGTTAATCAATTTTCTGAATTATTTAATAGAAATTTAGAAACTGCTCATCAAACATATTCATTTATCATTTTATATGCTGTTGAAAAATTTCTGTGAAATTACAGAGAACCTATTAGATTAATTGTAAACAATATTAATCAATTAATGTATTAATTATAACAGATGTAAATTTTCGTAGGTGGTTGAATTTCTGCAGTACCAAATATTCACCTCTGATAATGCATCCCTGGTTCGAATCCTGGCCTGGACTTTTTTCTCCCACTTAGTAAAATTTACATCTGCTACAGAAAATTTACTCCTAATTCCTTTATTTAAAACTTCTGAAAAATTTTAGAAAAAAAAACAGAGCTTATATTAATTTTCAAAGTAATTATTCAAGGAATTTGCAGCAACATCTGTAAATTTACATCACTAAAAAATTATGGGTCAAGGAAAGTTACGTGACATAAGTAGCCAAAGAAATTCTGCTCTGGAAGCTCGTAGATAGGAAATACTGAATTCCAATTACACCTGTCAGCCTAATCGTTGAAAGGTTTTTTTGGTTTTCATCAAATTTGGACGTTTGAGTATTCTTACGTAAATGCGGCTTATTTTCCCTTATAAAGACCCGTACGGAGGACACTCTCTCTTTAGACCCATATTTCTTGTGTGTATAATCGGCATTTAAAAAAAAATACGATATGAGGGTTTAATTGTTTTGATCTCGAGAACTCTGGATTGAAAAGGAACACCATACTTATTGCACTTTATTACAGCACCTGTTACTACTGCATACATAGAATATCTTTTATGATTTTGTAAGGGAATTCTTCTGATTTACTTTTTATATAATGTAACTTAAAAACTCTACAGATACGAACTTTCTCTTTAATAAAATACCTTAATTCGTAATCAATTATTTTGTAAATATAATTTCATTTTTATTGTTTCGAATAAAATTTCAAATTAATTTTAAAAGGCTGTACTTTGATTTACAAGTTATAATAAGCACACAAATATCTTTCAATAAAGATATGAAAATTCCTACAGGGAATTTGATATCAGAAAAGTATTAAAATTAAAAATGTAAAATATAAAAAGTGCAAAATGGGGACTGGGAAACTTAATCGAATACGAGCGATTGTTTCTCCCACTGGTTGGATAATCTCATTGGTCCACTGGTTATCACTTTTTAAGTATGCCAGAAATGACGTTTATTGCTTAAAGCTATGCGATAAGAACAGATTATATGAAGATATTTTTTATGAATATCTCTCACTCCTGATTTATTCAATTTGTTAAAACATTGAAAAACTAAATTATTTGTGAACTTCCTAATATTTGTTATTTTAAACACATTATATTTGAAAAAATTATTGCACAGCACTTGTAAATGAATGCGTATTTTCTGCATGCCGACGTGACGATTGAATAAAACGGGCCGTGGCTTTTTTTTCCAAGCTAGCTGGTGAAAAAATTCTTTTCCTCAGTAAATCGTCCCAAAGTTTCAATGAGGGGGATTTCAGCCAATGAGGTTATCCAGCCAGTGGAAGAAATAATCGCTCGTTAATCGAATGCCTTTAACCGAGAACTAGTGTAAATTTACAAAGGTCGCCTTTATTTATGTATTTCTATAGAAATGTTTCACAGTTAGCTTATCATTAATCTCCATATAATATATTAAACAGAAAAAATAAAGCAATAAGTTTAAAGAAATCAGACTCATCCCACTGTATTTTTTGGTGGACGATTATTTTATTTTAAACCACTGTAATTGAATTTGAGAAAAAAATACGACATACTTTCCTTAAGAGAAAACACGACTATGAAACCACGCCTACTCTCATTAATTTTACTCTGACATTTTTTTCGTATTTATTATATGTAATTAAATTTTATTTAAGTTTTTATATATTTTTAAATTTTCTTTCTTTCTAACCGATGACCAGGCCCTTACCTGCCGGGTTACCTCAACTTAACGGGTTAGATACCTGGTATCGGGGCAGGTGACCGCTTAAGTGCCAAGTAGCGGTAATAAACCTGATTACTTCGCTTCGCACGTCATCATATCTGCAGTACTTGCTTCTCGTTTGAACATACTTTGTTTTATCGGTTGCTTAAGAATACATCCTGTTGTTTGTATTGCAAATGGCTACTCAAGTTTGTCTCGTAATTTAGAACCTTGATCAGATGACGAGACATTCACCTGGGAAGGCACCCCCAGAGGTATAATTCACAGGTAACTTGGAGAAATTTGCACCCACGACGGGTTTTACATGCACCAGGCGCCATTAGCGTACATGTTGGGAATTTTGCGACCCACTTAGACAAGCACCCATATCGGGTGTTTAGATTAAGTGCTTTGCTGGTGATCTTTGTAGTTTTACTGCACATTAGGTTAACTGTGTGATTTGTTGTCTTATACCTAGTGCTCATCTTACCAGACGAAATCTGACTAAATGATTTTGAGCCTAAACAATGGTACTGAGCTTAGCTGGGAGTGGGGACAATTTTGTGGAAATTAATAAGAACAGAGAATGGCCAAATTTATGTATTTCATAGCAATGTTAAAGAACTTCACACAAGTTAGCAATATTTAAATTTTTAGCTAACCGAAAAATTGTACTTTTTATTTAAAAATCCACATTAGCTTCTAAAGTACATCAACTATTTCGGTAAAAAAAAAAAAAAATAAATAAATAAAAATCGTTCTAAAGTAAAATATAAGATCATGTGTGACGGGCAGTTATAAAAATTGTTAAATAGTTTCAAAAGTTAAAATTCTAAAAAAAGAATTTTTTAAAAAAAAAGGCCTATGCTTTTAAATAAAAAGACTTAGTCTCAGAAATAAACCGTAATCCATTGAATATGGATTCCGAATTTTATCGAAATCTATCGGGTAGTTTCCGAGGAAATGGATCTTGTATTCAAGTACATAAGTTTCAATAGGATAATAAACAGTTATTTCTTCCTTTAATTCATTAAGAATTTTCTTTCAAATAGGTGCATCTCTGGCATATACCCAAACAATAACACTATTTTAAAGAATCCAATTTAGAATCTTTTATCGTTTGCTAAGGCTAATATTATCTTTTAATAATATTATGTAGCTGAAATCAATAAATAAAAATTCCGAATGTGTATTTTTTCCCATTATTATCCGTTAAAGTATTTTTTTCATTTAATCAAAAACGTTCATGGATTGTTCTGAATTTAAATGGAAATTTCAGTTCAAGACAGCTTTGTGTACGATCACGATAATACTTGTTCAATTAATTTAATGATATACGAAAGCACATCTAAAACTTTTATTAAAAAGAGAAACTCTTCAGAATAACTTATGAATTAAAACACAAGCTCTTATTTATACTGTGAAAATTTTCCATCTTATATATATATAAAATTTTATTTATTATAAAGTTTATTTTTAATGTTTATCCTTTTCTTATTTTTAAATATGTTCTATTTCTATTCAGCTTATAATGCGCGCCAATAAATTTTAGTGCGCATTATACGCCGAGCTTTATGGAAATGATAATCACTCACGTGTACTATTTCCGATTATTGTTATTTAAAACATTTTTCCAATTAATCAAAAAATGTTAAACGCTTGTTCTGAAATTAAATGGAAATTTGAGTCTCAGAGTGTTTTTTTCTCTTTTTGTACAATTATGCATATATTTCTTCAATGAATTAGACCTATACAAAAGGACATCTAAATTATATATTGAAAAATATTAGAATAGTTTTGAAAGTCAAAACTATTTTAATGAAATTAAAATCTTACTAAATCACAAATCAATGATATGTCCCTCTAAACTCAAGCGGAAGAATTTAACCTAGAAGTAGTGTAAACTTACACAGGGTCGTTTTTTTTCTATGTTTTTACGGAAATGTTTACTAGCTTATTATCTACAAACTTGTAATCGATCTACCAATCAATAAAAAAACTAAATGGAAAAATAAAACAATTACTTTAAAGAAATTAAATAAACCAATCCGGATTTATTTACTTATTTATTTATTTATTTTATACACAATGACTATATTTTAAACTGTAGTAATTTAAATTAAGAAAGCAAAAATACTTTTTGTTCTTAATCCCATCAAAATAGTCTTTTCGAAAGGTTAATTTCTGGCAGATATCCAAAAAATAACACTATTTTAAAGAACGAAATTTAGAATCTTATTTTTCTTTTGCTATTCTATTATAATATAGCTGAAATTAATTAATTAAATTACGTCAAATGTATTGTTTGTGATTATGTGATTACCATTATTCAAAGATTTTTTTTCACTTAAACAAAAATGTTAATGCAATTATTCGTTTAATTAATTATATTATATATGAAAGCATATCTAAAACTTATATATACCTAAAATAATTTCAAAATAAGTTTGAAATTAAATTTTTTTTAAATTAAATTTCAAATCTTTCTAAATTTCACTGCTATGTTATGTCTCTCTAAGCTTAGTGGAATAAATTTAAGCGAGAACTATTGCAAATTAAAAAAAACTCGTTCTTTTTCAGTTTTGTTATTATTATTTTTTATTATTATTATTACAGAAATGTTTAACAGTTTACTTATTATTTATTCCCAAATAAAAAATTAAATGGAGAAATAAGACTGCTAATTTAATGAAATCCAAATAAATTGTTCCGCACTGTATTTTTGGCGAACGATGACCGCTGTAATTTGATTTAGGAAAAAATAAGAATGTTGTCCTTAACCTCATAAGAAAGGTCCTTTTAAATTGGTATATTTCTGGCAGATAACCAAAGGATAACACTATTTCAAAAAGCACAATTTAGAATTTTTTTTTCTTTTTGCTGGAATAAATGAATTACAAATACTCAAGTGTATTACTTCCGATAATTATTATTTAAAGCACTTTTTTCACGTAACGAAAAAAGTTAAAAGTTTTTTTTTTCTCAAATTAAATGAAAATGTGAGTCTCAGACAGTTCTTTATACGCTTATGAAAATTGTTTATGAAATACTTGTTCCATTAACAACATTTAAAACTTATATTAAAGAAAAAAACTTTAGAATAAGTTTGGAACTTAAAATTTCTTTAATGAATTTAAAATCTTACAAAACGTCACCTCCATGATGTTTATTTCTCTCGAAAGTCAGTGGAATGAATTCAGTCGAGAACTAGTGTAAATTCATAACAAGTACTTTTTTTTCTGTGATCATACAGAAATGTTTACCAGTTTACTTACTATTTATCCACATTGCTAAATTAAATAGAAAATAAAACTTAGTTTAAGAAGGATGGAAGATGATTTAGATGATTTAGAAGATGATGATGGAAGATTTAGGAAGATGACTTTATTTAAAATCATTAAATGGAAAAAAAAGACTGCTAATTTAAAGAAATCCAAATAAATTCTTCCGCACTGTATTTTTTGGCGGAAGATGACCGCTGTAATTTGATTTAGAAAAAAATAAGAATGTTGTCCTTAACCTCATAAGAACGGTCCTTTTAAATTGTAGTTTGATTTAAGAAAAATAATGCATCTTGTCTTTAATCTTAAAAAGAATTATTCTTAATGTCACCTCCATGGTATTTAACTCGAAACGCAGTGGAATGAATTCAATTGAGAGCTAGTATAAATTTATGACAAGCTCGTTTTATTTCTGTGATCCTGCAGAAATGTTTAACAGTTTACATACTATTTATCCCCATATAATAAATTACATTAGAAAAATAAAATTATAAGTTTTAATAATATGTATATAAGAAATATATATATAAGAAAATTATACATAAGAAATTAAATATAAGAAAATTAAATAATAATTAAATGTAAGAAAATTAAATAATAAAGAAAAGAAAAGAAAATTAAATAAACACATTCGAACCGTATCTTTTTGGTGGAAGACGACTTAATTTAAAACTGTCGTAATTTGATTTAGGAAAAATAATACACCTTGTCCTTAATCTCGTAAGAATGATTCTACATTTCTGTAATATATCCAAACATAAACACTATTTTAAACAACACAATATGTAGTATACGTATCAGCATTTGCCAACCAACCAACCAACCAACAACACAATATAAAATCTTTTATCTTCTGCTACTGTAATATTATATAACTGAAATTAAATGATTAAAATTATAGACATATGTTACTTCCGATTATTGTTATTTAAAGCAATTTTGTTTTCATTTAAACAAAAACGTAATCGATTTTTTCTGAATCTGAGTGATTACTTGAGTTTCAGGCAATTTTTTGCATTTTTGCGCTAATATTTGTTCGATTAGTTAGATGATATATGAAAGCACATCAAAAACATACATTAAAAAGAAGATGCGTTGAGAACTTGTTTTGAAATTTAATTGTATTTCAGTGAATTTAAAGTCTTACTAAATGTCACTTCCCTGTTATGTACCTCCAAACTGATTCCAATGAATTTACTCAAGAATTAGAGTAAATTAACAGAGATCTCGTTTTTGGCAGTTTTTTACAGAAATGTTTAAGAGTTTAATTATAATTAATCTCTATATGATAAATCAGATGGAAAAATAAAATTATTAGTTTGAGAAAATCAAATAAACTGTTCCGCACACTATTTTTTTTTTAGGAAAATGACTTTATTTTAAACCTTTGTAATTTGATTTTTTTTAAAAAGACATCCCATCTTTAATCTCATAAGAATGGTCTTAATGAAAGGTACATTTCTGGCAGATATCCAAACAATAATACTTTTTTTAAAGATTTAAAACTTAGATTTTTTCTTTTGTTATTATTATTATGCAGCTGAAATTAATTAAAATTACTCATGCGTTTTATTTCTGATTTAGAGCCTTTTATCACTTCAGCTAAAACGTTAATTGCTTGTACTGAATGTAAATAGAAACATAATAAAGTCCCAGACAATTTTTTTGCAAGTTTATACAAATATTGGTTCAGTTATTTAGATGATATATAAAAGCACGTGTAAAAAATATGTATAAAACAAACATTTTATAATAAGTTTAAAATTAAAAATTGTTTGAATGAAATTAAAATCTTATTAACTGTCACATAATGCTATGTTCCTCCAAGGAATGTTTTAAATTTTTAAAACCTACTTATCTTTTAGAAAACAAAGAAAAATGATCGCCAAAAAAATAAAAATATGTTTTTTTTTTTTTTTTTTTTTTTTTTTTTTTTTACTTTTTTTACTTTAAGAAATTCTGTTTGAGAAAATAGCAACCCAAAACATTTCAGTCAATAGAAATAGAAGAACCGTATCAGTTATAGTTCTGTAAAAACATATTATGTCACAGCATAATCTAGAACCTGGAATGACACGTAAATGCATAAAAATTTGTTGGATGTAAAATTTCTGAAGCATGATGAGTTGATATTTAATGTGTTTTCAATGTAAAATTTTAATTACAATAATGCTATTTTATAGGATGTCAACTCTATGTTCGCATTAATTATGTCAGATTAGAATATGTACATATTATTTAATATGATATCTAAACAGCATATAAGATAATTAATTTTAAATTAAAAACATTTAAATTTTTAACTCACATGTCTTAATTTTTTTCAATGTAAAACTTTAAAAACGTGTTCAAAGTAGAACTTAAACGTAACATATTATTATTATTATTATTATTGTTGTTGTTGTTGTTGTTGTTGTTGTTGCTGTTGTTGTTGTTGTTATTTCTAAAATGGACTTTTAGAACTATCCCAAATTAAATTATTAAAACCTGCAACATTTCTTTATGTCTTTAAAAAATGTCTTTAATATCTGACAAAGCAAATATTTTCAGTTTCACATTTTTCTAATGCTTTCTAAGACTTTTACTTTTACTGTCAATAACTAATAGTAAAAAGTAAGATATTCAATGTTTAACCAATCGAAATTTTCTTTTAAAAATATACTTCTATGGAAGTTGTTCAAACAGCATCCTCTTTTTCAGGAATAAAATTCTTAATCCTAATTTTCTCTTATTATTTTATCATTATACCATACACATTTCGTACAAACAAATATATATATCAAAGAATATTGGTTTGTCTTCTTATACTATTTTTAATGCTTTTGTGAAAAATTACTGCATTTTTCATTTAAACCCGAAAAAATAATATTGTAATCGTATGTTCTTTAGTATATTTTTTAAACTAATCACGAAAAATAATTGTGCGATAGAAGAACTGACCATTGTTATCGATCCCCTGATTTAAAAGATAAAATTTGTATTGAATAGTTTATATTATAATCTGAATTTCTTTCGTTTAATTTCTTCTTTTTACTGTAGAAATCTGTTTTTGTTTGTCTGATTACCACAGATATTTTTATTAGGATATATCTTTAATAAAGCTGTTATTTTCATAACGTGCTTATCTTTTGGATTTGATTCACTGTGAAAAACGTTTAAGGAATTTTTTAAAGAAAATGCATTACCAGATTTAAACAAAATGAGCCGTTAATTTGCGTATTAATCAAAGTTAAAATTTTGAATATTTAAAAAAATTAAAGTTTATGGGTTTTTAATCTATATTTTAAAATATTTGGAACTTTTAGAGATTTAAAGAATACATTATTTTCAGTTATGCACAAATTATTCGCACATTCCATATAGAATGGTAATAGTAGGAATTATAAGAAATTTCTGTTATTGATATAATATAATTGTTTTTATATATTTTTTTATTTGAATAGATTCATAAAATTCCAACCTTAATGTCAAACTTTAAATATTTTTGAATTAATATGGGGACTCCACTGCCCTGCTATCTAGATTCTTCAACCCCACCCGTAATCGCTTCGTGATATCGGTAGGTATTTCAAAGCAATTCCTATTTTTATGGCAACCCCAGTCAAAACTGTTTCGTGTCTCCATTCTAGATTCCGTTTGTCAAAAACTTCTCTAATCCTTCCTAAATTTTTGGCACGTCCACATTTCTCAATTTTTTATCATGTGTTATAAACTATCATAAAATTTAAAACAGATTGAATAGTTATATTTTATAATTTTGTCTGCGCCTCTCACGCTCTGCCTCTCTCGAAAGGTACGCTCCATTCTTTTTTATAATTTTTTATCATGTGTTATAAATTATTTGAAAGTTTAAAACAAATCACTTTGTTAGATTACCAAATTTTAACAAGGTCATGTTCTGTTAGTTCGACATTCTACCAACAAGGAGCGCATACTATTTTTAACAAAACTGCACCTAAAAGAAACTCCATTAAACAACCTATCGTTGCATATATAATTCTAAGATAGGGGATGTTTTAAGGAATAATTTAATATATTTGAGGCAGTTACTAATTGTAAATAATAAAAATTGATCTTTTCACATTTTCGATAGATTTTGTGAGAAATGCTATCTATTACATTCCCAACGGATTGAGTTTTTGATAAAACCAAGTCTTACTGCAAAAGAAGAAAAAAATTTAAAATGAAAACAAATATGTACATTATTGAATTACAACGGGAATCTATGGAAATTTGGAAAATATTTGAAATAGTACTGCATTGGCCATATTCGGCTACATATCTGGGGATCCCCCGATGGTAAACCTCTCCATTCCCAAAAGTCTCGCGTTCTCTACGCAGATTTTTTAACGTCTATTTCCAAATCGTTTTTTTTTCCTTTTTCCCCCATTTTAAATATATATATATATATATATATATATATATATATATATATATATATATATATATATATATATATATATATATATATATATATATATATATATATAGAAGAATACAATGAACTTGCAGACGGATTATTAGGGCAATATTTTACACGACAATATTCTAAGAAGAGTTTTTTTCTAGATACTTGGTAAATTGAGTTGCATATCATGACCAGTCAGATTTAAGTTCAACCAAAATTCTTCATTACAAAAATATAAACAAAACCATTATTATAATCAGACAACTTTATTGTCATTAAGAAATACCAGGTGTAAAATAAAATGTAAATCTTTTTAAACAGGGTATGGGCATCCTAAAATTCAATTTTGCTAGTGGAACTTCACATTGTCCCAGATTCAATTAAATTGCATTCCATTTTCTTACTAGATGTAACCTTTGTGAGTTACATTTTGTAGTTTTAATATTTGCTTCTACATGAATCTTTTCAAATCATTAGTGTCGATTTTAACTCCAGCAGTTAAAAATTAAAGTAGTTTTCAAACGTTTTCTATCACATAACCCAGATCTTTTTTTACTTAGATATAAGATATAGCGGTTATATCTTCAACAAAACCCTTGCTAGGTAATTTTCAAAAGTATCATGTATTTCATAGCTAATGATGATATTACTCTTATATTTCTCAATATAAGCCTCTTTAGTATATAGTCTACGTTCTTGTTTTTCATTCCGAAGCAAATTTACGAGCCATAGATATTTAAACATCAATAACACTTTTGAATATGATATTTTTTTCAGTTAAAAGAAATTGCATTCGCGACAATCGAAATGAAAAATCAACTTAATGTGGTAAAATTAATGGATCAAACTTAAGAAATATTTAATTAATTGAATATAATAATTATTTTAAGAACTGTCCATATATCAACAAGCCAATATTTTTTTCAGAAAGTGCTTTCAAAAATGTCACATTAGAACAAGATATAACCGACATAGCATTTTTCATATAAATTCACAAATTGCTTGTTTTAATCAGCAAAAAGAATAACATTCTTTTTTGCCTTATCATCATTTATAATTTTGCTCTTACCGGCGCAGTGTAAATCTGTTTGAAGTAATTAACTTATACAAAATTTTATAAACGAATTTATTAGCAAATACGAACTTTGTATTTTCAAGTATGTTATAGAAGAAAAATTATAATTAAATATTTATAGTTAAAAGTGCCAGTAAAATAAAAATTAGGTGCCCTTTCCCTATAATATGAAAAAATTATAGATTATATAAAACCACTTTAGATTATTTTTTTAAGTATGAACATATAAATTTTTTATAGAATTTAATTTTAGGAAGTTTCAAATAAAAAAAAATCATTCATTTATACACTTGGTTCTGAAAAAAGTGCTGGGAAATTTATGAAAGTTGCATTGTTGCGCGCAAAACATCAAAGACTATTCTTCGAAGAAGAGACCATCATAGTCTACAACTTTTCGCCATCGTTTTGCCAGATTCTGGATTCCTGAAAGTACAATGGTGGCTCCTTGTAATAGAAAAGCCCTTGACATGTTTCTTCATCTTCATTAAAAGCTTCAAATGGACGGCTTTGAGAATCGTTAGACCATTTATCCAATAATTCAGGAATCAATACACACAAACCATACTGCTCAATAGAGATTGGGTTGATGTTCCTAAACTCCCATAGACATACTGCTAGTACTCCTATGTTTTATATTCATTCCTTAAAATAAACAACTTAACAATTAACAAATAATTTTATTTATATTTCATGATAACGAATATTTCAAGTGCCCGAAAAAAAATAGTTCCGAATATTCGAGGTTACTGACATTCAATAGGCTTCTTTAAATTATTATATGCTAAGTGCACATGGAATTTCAAGTCTCTATCCTAATTTGTTCAAGAGATGGAGTATTATAGATAAACAGATAGCAAATTCTTTTTTCTAAACATATGTTTTTCAGAATCCTCAGTGTCTGAAATGTGTAAATCCATAATTTTTTTTGTTTTTGTTTTTCATTTTAAAACGATTACAAGACCCTAGACTACGTATGATGGGTGAGTAAAATGCAAATCTTATATCGAAGTTATAATTTTATAGTTTACTATGATGGAAATAAGCGAGGTAGTTTTAAATAAATTTACTCCAATTTATAAGTATAGAAGAATTAAAGAGTGAAGGATATCTTAATGTGTCATACCATCATATTCCACGCGAAATTCCAATTATTTCTGTTTTCGTTATTTTGAAACTGTTCTGTTTGCGTGAGCATTGAAATTGTCAGGAGAGAAATAACACGCTAATCAGTGATTTTGTAACCGTAAATTGACTTTATCATTTCCCCAGAGAATTTATTGCATACAATATGAAATCTATTGTACATAATATTTGATGCAAATTCATTTATGTAATTGCTCATTTATTACTTTGGCTCTACCGATCTGGTTTTGATTGTATTTGCACTGTTAAATAGGTCTTTTTTCAAAAATGTCTTTTTTAAAATAAATAATGTGTTCTACGTTACACAATTATAGATTTATAGCAGAAAATTCCATGGCGTATTTCAACATGGATATGTCATAATAAATTAATTAAAGATGCATCCAACAAAATTATCCGTACCTCACACTTTTAACAGAATGTTATGTAAGAAACATATTTTAAAAAATAAATTAACGGCATTTAATGTTATCTCATACGAAAATTTATTTTTCATATAAGATTACATACATTATAAATTTTACATATTGCAATACGTACATTATATTTTATATTATATTGCAATATGTAATCGATTATATACATAATAAATAATACAAATTCATTTTTCTATCGATTCCTTTAATAACTTTAGTTATACCGAGCTAATTTTGATTGGATGGACATCGTTAGTCCGGTCATTTTTAAAAAGATGTTTTTAATAGATATGATAATGTTCTACGTAACACAGTCATGCATGTATAGAAAAAATTATATGGAATATTTTTGCGTGTATGATATTTCATAAAATAAACTACATATACTTCTAGCAAAATTATCTATACCTCACAATTTCCACGCAACATTTAACTAAAATATTTATGTTATCAAATACATTATCTTCATTTAATGGTAACTCGTGTGGTAATTTCTTCCTTCTGAATTATAGAAACTTTGTCTGCGAGTCCGAGTATCAAGTATTACCCATTAAATAAAAATTTATTACGTTTACGTCATTGTGTTATGTGCGACGCATAAGTTGTTCAGAATTTCTAATTAAACTGATAGATAAATTAAATATTAGTTTTTGCTTTAATTCATATCAGAATTTCTGTTTTTAAGTTAGGCAAAATACCTATTTATAAATACTGGTTTAAAAGCAACTGAACATATCCTTTTCAAATGAAAAAGAAACGATGTATTTTTATTCATAAAACGATTTACATCCAAAGAAGAAAAATGATGTCGTTTTCAAAGTCTTTCAATTCATCAAAGTCTTTCATTCTTGAACCATTTATTTTGTAAAGTATTTTTCAAAAATTTTAAATGTAAAAAAAATATTTAAAATTACATCAGATAATAAATTTCTTTGCACGTCATGTTATTTAAACAATATTTTATAGATCTTTCTATTAAAAACAAATTTTCACGCGTGTTGTGACATGCCCAAAAAGTTTTACATTGCTGGGTCGTTCGGAAAGTCGTATCCGTTTGGTAAAATTAATTCGTACCTGAAAATTCTGTCTATTAATTTCTAAACATTAGATATCGGAAACAATATTTAATAATTAAATGATAGAATTGTTCGATATGAATTAATTTTCCCAAACTGGCGCGACTTACCAAACGTCTATATATATATAAAATGATTACTCGAAACTTTTAATTGCATCTAATCGTAATTTGAATTTTCAACAAATTGCATTTCTCACTTTGTGTACAATTTAAATAGATAATTATTTCATTACTGTTCTTCTTTTGTACATATATATGTAATTTTGTCAGCATTTGAAGGTAATATTTTACACACGCATTTGTCTTTTTTCTTTAATAGTCGTCCTTGTTCGTTAATAGTTAAATCCTAATGCGTTGGGTTTGGAGACTAGAAAAGTTTTCAGCATAAAATGGAAGTAAGCTCATTAACATAAAAGATTCAGTTCTTTTAATCAAAAATATAAAACATAATTTATATTAATACATAATACAATACACTTTTAATAAAACATAAAATATGCTCATATTTTATGTGAAAAATGTGCGCAGTACTTGAAAACATGAAATATACACTTATTTGTATGCGTAAATAATGCAGATAATTTACCCAAATAGTATATAGTTTGGAAATAATGAAAAAGGCCGTTTTTTAAGCATAAATTATGTGCAATGCATCATTTTTCGCAAAAAATGGCTAAATTGTATATAAATTGCATATCTACACTGTTAAAAAAATTCTGAATTTCACGAACATTTTTTTCCTGAATTTCACAGAAAAGCTCCCTTTTAACAATAAAAGGGTATTTTCCGTTACAAATCACAAAATTCCATCATATTTCCTGAAAATAACGAAACGGATGGAAATAAAAGCAAAAAAACGGAGACACTCCGTTGTGAGAGGAACTCCACGGCCGAGTGGTCAAGGCACCACACCGTTAATCGCCTGCGAACGCAGATTGTGTGTTTCTTTCCCATTGGTGCCGTAGAATAATGAAACATTAAAAATTCCTTTTAAATTACATTTTTTCTGTTTATTTTTCTCTTTTTTCTTATTAAATATATTTTAATTTATTAGCCAAAAAATAAATAAATAAAAAAATAAATAGTATACGACAATTTCAAAAAAAGTCTATATATATATATATATATATATATATATATATATATATATATATTTGTAAAAAAATTGTAAATAAAAAAATTTTTATTAAAAAAAAAAACCAGTGGTTTTAAACAGTGATTTTTTTTTTATTTAAACTATTTAAAAAGTTAAAAATTATTTTAAATAATAATAAGTATTATGCATCAGTCTAAAATAATCCGTTTAGAAACAATCTAAGGAATATATTTGAAAGGAAATCTTTAAAAAGCACAACAGATTTTCCCACTAACTCATAAAAGACATACTTTGGACCGTTTGGCATCAGCAACTTTGGTTCCGTTCGTAAGAATTTGTTCCGCAATCTGAAGGTCCCGAGTTCGATCCTGAGGACGGCGTGAACTAAGTTATCCAAAATAACAATTAAGTAAAATAACATACTAGCTTAAAATCCCTCGGTGATTTTGAATTCTTTGAAGATTAATCGGTAAATCATTTTTAAAAATTATATTAAATTATTACTATTATAAATCAAACTTTGTAACGGAAAGTTACTGATTCTTACACAAGAGTTTTCCCTTCTTGTATTTCCCACAATGGAAAATCTACTAACGGAACGGTAAAAGTTCGGCTACATTGCTGCCGGTAGTTTCACCTGGAATTCACAGGTTTATTTTTAACAGTGTACTTATAATAAAATGCGTATTATAATAAAATTTGGTTTCATTAATTTTTTAAGATGCTAGCATTTATCCGCTTAATTTTATAAATTTTGTTTTCTATTATAATTAAAATAAGCTTTCCCCCCATTCAAGTTGTAATGGATATATAAGATATCATCATGATTGCATTTGTAAAACAGAATTTTTTTTTTTTTTTTATTGTTCTTAAATCAAAATTTTATCTGCTTTAATGTAACCAATATATGTAGTGCATGCTAATATATATATATATATTGCATTTAAATGCCATTTGATAAAAAATATAAATTTCGTTTACAATGCAAACCAATTTCGAATATATGTAATCTAAGCTTTTTAAAACTACTGGTACATTTCATTTAAAAATTTACAATATAAATAATAATAATAATTTTGGTTTTCACAATTTACCAATTGAATTTTTAAAGCTGCATAGCTGAAGTTTTTAAAAATTGATTTTTATTTAAATCGATGCCTTCTGCTTCTGCTATTTTTTATACGCAAACTACCTTTTTATAAAATTGTTTTGTTTACATGAACTGCGTATAGATGGCGTGAAATCCAAATTTAAAAAGAAAACACGAAGCTCCGTAATCGATGTCTAAAAGCAATGAACTAATAGTCTATCAAATATCCATGACTAAAACCGAGTCACACTTTTAATAAAGATAATGTATTTTAAAATTTTAAAAACTTCAATATTTAATTTTAGTGTTTTGTGAAACCTTCAGAAATTGAGTTTTATTTTACTAATTATCATCATTATTGGCTAATTATCAATGGCGCGAAAACCAAATTTAAAAACAAAACACAAAGCTTCGTAATCGATGACTAAAAACAATGAACTAAGAGTCTATCAAATATCCATGACTAAAACCAAATCATACTTTTAATAAAGATAATGTATTTTAAAATTTAAAAAACTTCAATATTTAATTTTAATGTTTTGTAAAACCTTCAGAAATTGAGTTTTATTTTACTAATTATCATTATTATGGTAATAAATACTGCCATTTGTTTTGAAATTAAAATTTGTTCAAAAATTAATTACCAATTTAAAAAAAAAATTTCATCATATGTATTTGTAGATATTTATTGCTATCTTTAAAATGTGCTTTTGTACAATACAAACTCTTCCATAAGAAAATCGTCATTCTGTTTCTTTGTATGAAGTTTTATGAAAATGAAATGAAAATGAAGTGAAAATTCCGTCATTTTTTACGGGGGCTTCTAGTAATTTGTATTTTTTTATAGAAAATATGTACATATTCAATGTTTGAAAAATATGTGCACATATTTTTGATTAAAATAAGTACATATTTTGTGTATGAAAAAATTGTGAATTTATATGATGAAAAATTCTGTACAGTAATTTCTGAATAACGGATACTTTCGACAGCAAGGAATTTTCTCGCAACTCGGAAGTAATCGCTATACAGAGCTAAAAAAATGAAGTTTTTATTGCTATTTTACGAACAAAAAATCGAGATTTAGCTAATTTTTTTCTACCCTCATTAAAAAAATACTCTGTACTTTTTCAAATATTTTTGTGTATATGATTTTGTTTATATTATTTTTTGTTATTATGTATGTTTTATTAATAGTGCTTTATCAAACTTTAAGAACAAGATTTTAAGTTAGTTTTTTATCCAAGTGCCAAATACATACAATAAAGAGTATAAATTGTCAAATAATGTTCAAATGGATGCTTCTTTTGAATTGTACAAACGTATTCCTCTTACAGAATTTATATTGAATAGTTTTGTCTCATTCTATTATTTTGAATCAAAACTATATTTGTTTGTATTGTTAAAAAATAGGTAATAGTTTTTCTATATTTTATTATTTGAACTGTTTGTATATTTTTATTTCCTACTGATATAAACGTTTCAATTCTTTAACAAAAATTTAAAATAATATGTGTCATCAATATAGGAAAAATGTGTCCATATTAAATTTTTTGTAAAAAATAACAGAACTTTTCATCATAATTCTTTAACTATTCTAAGTAGAACGAAATGCCACAAACGAAAATCTTTTCTCAAATAAAAGCTATCTATGAGTTTAAGTTCTATCAAAATTTATTGAATAATACGCGAGTTATAAGTGGGCGAAAAAAAATTCCATTTGTATCTTTATTGTATAAGGAGATTAGGGCAACAAATGGAGCCAGCCAGATTGCCAGATATTTTATAGAATAATGGTATTACAATTTTCAGTGATGCAACAAAAGAAAATAATAAAATAATAATTCTAATTCGTTATAGTATATGAAGAAAATTGTTTTTTGATGCTTTTAAATAATATTAAAGTACCTAAAATATAACAAAATTTATATGTATCTCCCTATTGTATTAAATTTATTTTTGAAAACATAGAATAGGTAATATTTATAGTTTGTTTACAGGAATTCACAAATTAATTATCTCAGTTTATGAACTATTAAAAAAATTCCGTTGAACCAACAACAAAATTTGAAACTTTTAATTCACTTATTTTTCTACATTTTATCTTCTATAAGTATTCTCTTGTCCTTCCTTATTATTTGAAAACAAAATTAAATTTGCATTTATCTTTAATTTTTGGGGACGAGCAATAGGTATGCGTGCCGCGAAAAGTGCTCGGAATCTTTGTTTATCCACACCAGTAAAATATGCCTTATTTATTCGGAGTATTTTCTCGATTTAATAAGGCAGAAATTTCTGTTTTAAAAAATCGATAATAAAACATTAAAAAATACGTGAAAGGCTTCCGTCACAAAGGGCTTATGTATAATTTCAATCCACAGTTTACAAAGTAAATCTTATTAATCTTTAAATAGCAATCTTTGAAATGAAAATTAAATACTTGGTTTAGTGACAAAATTCTAAATCAAGAATGAACAACCTAGTTATTTCATAAATGATTGATCAAAAACCTGTCAGGTCAAAAGATCATTAATCACTGAACGTCAGTCATTAAAATTCAGATAAAAAAACAATAACAAAAATTTAGTTCATGAATGTGTAATGAAAAAGTAAATAAGTACAGCATATAGGTATGTCATTAATAAGTAAACGGTTGTCATGGAAAAGCAGATAAAACAATTGGTTTCAGTCATGAATATGTGATTAAAAACACACTAGGTACAACGTTGGAAGATGTCATTAATCGATGAATGGCAGTTTTTGAAATGCATAGGGGACATCCGGTTTATTTTATGAATAAGTGGTCTAAAACTTACCGAGTGTATCTTATAGAGGTGTCATTAATCGATGAATAGCAGTCTTTGAAATGTAAAGGGAACGACTCCTTTAGTTCATGAATGTGTGATTTAATGCTTATCAGGTACTTTTTACAGAGTTATTATGAATCCCTTAATGGGCAGTCTTTCAAATGTAGATGAAACAGCCGGTTTAGTTCATGAGTGAGTGATTCATGTTTTTCAAAATTGTGTTCCCCGGGTTTGGTCTAAAAACATGATAGTTTTGATGCACATTTAGGTCACTGTTTATTAGTCGAATAGCACCTCAAAGAGTTACAGAATATTTCAGTTAAAATTGGCTAATTGTTCGGTAATTGTCGTCCCACGCTAGCTAGAAGTAATAAGTGGTATTTCAGATATGCTCCAAATGAGAGGAATATCTGCACATTCTATTTACCAACCGTACGATTCTCGTTGGTAACATTTTACAGCGCTTCTGCCACCGATAGACCAATAAACTGTTTTGCTTGGAATGTCAATAACCACTACAAAATGTATAGTTGTGTAAGTATTTTAGTTGAACTCTATGACAGTTTATTTAAATAGGGATATCTTTATAAAACTTGAGTTATTATACTTCATCTCGTTATCAAGTAACTTAAACTTCAATATTTTACCCATACATGTTATTTTTGCACGCTATTTCCTAAACGTTGTTTTCTTAAACTTTTCTGAAATTTATGTTCATATAATTACAACCTTGTAATTGTAGTAAAATGTTTTATTTATTACTTTTGAATTATAAAATTATCGAAATATTACAAGTTAATCAATATCTCACCCATTATCGTCAATCGGATACCACCGGTAGTACTGATATATTTACTATATTTGTCTATAAAATAAAAAATAAATACGTAATTTTTCGAAATATGTTTTATGGTAAGTGAAAAGAGAAGTAAAAATAATTTTGTGTAAGACACTTCATCAAAAGTAACATTTAGTTTATTTGAGCTTATTCCCCTTTTTGCACACAAACTCTACCCACCCTGTTAAAAAACAGAAAAAAGAAGGTACTGCTACGTTATCCCGTCGACCAAAAAACTATCGTCAAATTTTAAAAATAAATGCCAATAATGGACAATCAGGAATGTCCAATTCAATGGTATCAAATACGATTCACATGTTTAAAATGTCATTAAGTGATTTTTATTTCGACTTTTTATTTGTATTTTTATTAATATTCTACTAATTATTTGTTCTTTCGTTATTTTAAATAAAAATTATGTCAATATGTATAATTTGGCTATTAGTTTGGCGATTTGTATAATTTACTAAATTGTTCGATGAGATAACAGAGTAGTACCAAAAAGAATAAATTTGCAGAAAACAGAACAAATATGCTAGATTATTTCAATTTTTATTTTACCGATTATTTTCAAATGAAAATGTAATTTATTGAATTCACATTTATGGTTGTTCACAAACGGAAAATTTTACAAAAAGTCACAAAAATCAGTATGTCTTCTGTAAAATATATATTAACAAATAAAAAAACAATATGCCTAATAACTTCATTAACACAATCATTAATAAAAAATACATGAACAAAGTGTTTTATCAAAAAAAAAAAATATTGAATCAAAAATTCCAACTTACACGATCTTATTTTCTCAGAAAGACTCAGATTAATAGTTATTTATGGTTATAATTCATTATTATTGACATAGAATAATTAAGGATGCTTTATTAAAAATGAAAGTAATGAATGGAAATGACAAAAAGGGACTGCGGAATAAAATGAGAAATGTTAGATCATAAAAATATTGTCGCGGATTTTACGAATCAATGTCGCATTACGATGTATATTTTCAGTAAAATTTGATAAATCCTTAATATTGTATGATATTGCTATTTGACAAAAGCTCTAAATTCTATAAAAATAAACAAAGGAACGTTTAATATATTTTTGTTTATTTTTTTTTTTTATTGATGAATCAAGTGTTTTTATTGATTGCATTTCTTACAAACATTATTATGTCTTCTTTGGAATGTATATTAACAAACATTAACAAACAAAACCAATATGCCTAATAATTTCACTATCACAATCGTAAATAAAAAAACAGTATAAGAGCAGATTGTTTTATCTAAAAATTTCACATTTCGAACTTGCATGATCTATCAGCACATATTTAACATTTTATTTATGCACATGATTCATTCTTATTAACATAGAAATACTAAGGATGCTTTACAAAATCTGAAATGAAAGATAAAAAGTTAATAAAATCCAATTGATTTTTTTAAATCATCAGATTTTAAAACATTCACCTTTTATATAAACATTTTAATAAAAATTTAAATTTTACTTATGAAAGGTGTTATAATAAAAATAATTTAAATTAATTTATAATAAAAAAAATATTTTTATTTTTATTTATATTATGATTATGGAACTTATTTGACGGTTCCGAAACATGTCAATGTATTTTATTTTTATTCTAACACCTTTCTTAAGTAAAATTAAAATTTTTATTAAAATGAAATGAAAGAGTAGAAATGATAAAAGGAGGATGACTTGTAATGAGAAAGGCTAGATGATAAAAATATGATCGTGTATTTTCGAATCAATGTCACATTACTATATATTCGTGTGTTAAATTAGATGCATCAGTAATCTTGTATTTCATTGCTATTAGACGAACGTTCTAAATTGTATAAGAATAATTACAGGAGCATTTACTGTAATTTAGATGATGTTTTTAATTTATGGATGAATGAAGTGGTATTATTTATTGAATTTCTTACATTTTATTTCTGGTTTCATTATGCTAATTTAACTAACAAAAATAGTAAAATCATATACTCAAGAAATAACACTAACAATTTCTTTATTAATTAGTTTTTAGGAAATAAACTCTTAATTGTTTTATAGTTTTACATATCTTCTACAACTGACTGTATACATTATAATTTTATTTATATCCATTGTGTTAGGAGAATATATTTTTTTGAATGTATTTGTGTTTATTAGTTGTTAAATTTATTCATTTGATTGTGTAATATTTCGAAATTATTTATTATTCATTTAACAAATATGTAGTTTAAAGTAAAATTAAAAAATAATTTGATACAGACAGAAAATGTATGCTTGATTATTTAAATTTTTATGTTAATTTTATGTTATTTTTATTTTAAATGTTAAATTAGTATGTATTCTGGGGGATATATATTAACAAACAAAATCAATATATCTAATAACTTCACTAAAACAATCGATAACAAAAAACAGTATCTGAGTAAAGTGCTTTACCTAAAAAAATGGACATATTACTAAATCGGAAATTTCAACTTACATCATCATATTTTGTCACTACGACAGAGATTAATCGGTTTACTTATGGACGTCCTTCATTCTTATTGGCACAGAATTATTTAGGATGCTTTAGGAAAATTGAGACTAAAAATTAGAAATTATAAAAAGTGGATGCCTTTTAATGGATTTTTTTTTGGATAATAAAACTTTTTTCATGGACTTTTGGAATAAATGCCGTATTACGATATATTTTTTAGTGAAATGAGATGCGTCACTAACATTGTATGACATTGTCTTTAGAATAATGCTCTAAATTGTATAAGAATAATCACAAGAACAATTAAAATAACTTAGTTGATTATATTTTAATTTATGAATGAATCAAGTGGTAATATTGATCGCATTTCTTACAAGCATTATTATGTCTTCTGTGGAATATATAACAAGAAAACATATTTAACAAGAAAAATCAGTATTCGTAATGATTTCACGAACACAATCGTTAATACAAAACAGTAAACAAGCACAGTAATTTATTTAAAAAATGACATAATATTCATTCTGAAATTTCATTATACATGATGTAATGTCTCAGATTATTGGTTTTATTTATGGACATAATTCATTCTTATTGACATAAAGTTATTAGGGATGCTTTAATAAAAACAAAAGTAAAGAGTAGAAATATAAACAGTAGATGCTTAGTAAAAGAAGAAATGCAGGATAATAAAAATATTCTGATGGATTTTCCGAATAAATGTCGCATTACGATATATTTTTCAGTGAAATTAGATGCACCACTAATATTGTATGATATTGCTATTAAACGAATGCTTTAAATTGTATAAGATAATCACAGGAATATTTAATATAATTTAGTTGATTATATTTTATGGATGAATCAAGTAGTATTATTGATTGCATTACTTACAAATATTAGTGTGTTTTCTGTGGAATGCATATTAACACACGAAATCAGTAATGCGTAATAATTTTACTAACTCAATCGTGAATAAAAAACAGTACATGGGCACAGTGTTTTCTCTGAAAAATGGGTATATTATTGAATCGAAAACTTCATCTTACATGATTTAACAACTCAGATTAATAGTTTTATTTATGGGCATAATTTATTCTCATTGTCATAGAACTATTATGGGTGCTTTAGGAAAAAATAAGTAAAGAGTGGAAATGATGAAAAGTGGATGCCTAGTAAAATGAGAAATGCTATACAATAAAGATATACCCATGGATAACAAGAATCATTGTTGCATTAAGATATATTTTTGGGTGAAATTAGATGCATCACTAATATTGTAGGACATTGCTATTACACGAATGTTCTAAATTGCAGAAGAATAATCACAGGAACATTTAATATAACTTAGTTGAGTATATTTTAATTTATGGATGAATCAAGTGGTATTATTGATTGCATTTCTTACAAATATTATTATGAATTCCGTAGAATATATATTAACAAACTAAATCAGTATGCGTAATTTTGCGCAAACATAATCGTTAAAAAAATCAGTATGCGTAATAATTGCACAAAAACAATCGTTAATAAAAATCAGTATGCGTAATAATTGCACTAACGCAATCGTTAATAAAAATCAGTATGGAAACAAAGTATTTATCTAAAAAATAGACACATTACTAAATCGGAAAATCCATCTTATATAATCTTATTCTGAGAGAACGACACAGATTAATGGATTTATTTATGAACATAATTGATTCTTATTGACACAGAAATGTTAAAGATATTTTAGTAAAAATAAAAATTAAGAGTGGAAATTATAGTTAGTGTATCCCTAGTAAAATGTGAAATGCTAGATAATCAGAATATTTTCATGGATATTTCCAATCAATGTCGCATTACGACGTATTTGTGAATAAAGCTAGATGCATCGTTATTATTGAACGACATTGAATGAATGAATTGCTATCAGAGGAATGTTTTAATTTCTATAAGAATAATCACAGAAACATTCAGTGTAACTTAGTTGAGTGTTTTTATGGATGAATAAAGTGCTATTATCTGATTTCATTTCTTATATCATATTTCTGATTACATTATGTAAATTTAAGTAACAAAAATAGTAAAATAATATCCCCAGGAAATAATATTAATGAGTTGTTTACGAATTAGTAATTAAGAGAAGGACTCTTAATTATGTTTAGTATTACATATCTCTTGCATGTAAATGTATAGATTACAACTTTACTTATATCCATTGTGTTAGGAGAATAATTTTTTAATGTATTTGTTTTTATTAGTTACTAATTTTATTAATAGGATTTTGTAAAGTATCAAAATTAATTATTATTATTTTAACAAATATGGAGTTTAAAGTAAAATTACAAAATAATTTGATGAAAACAGAAAATGTATTCTAGATTACTTAAATTTTTATGTTATCGAACATTTTCAATTCAAAATTTCATTTTTTAAATTAATATTTATGATTGTGCGCAAATAGGATTTTTCAGTAAAACTCACAAACTGTAACATGTGTTTTTTGGAATACATATTAACAATCAAAATCAGTATGACTAATAACTTCACTAACTCAATTATTAATAAAAAACAGTAGACGAACAAAATGATTTACCTAAAGGATGAAAATATTACTGAATCAGAAATTCGAACTTACATCACCTTATTTTGTCAGAACGACACAGATTAATGGATTTATATATGGACATAATTCATTCCTATTGGCATAGAATTATTAAGGCGTGCTTTAGGAAAAATGAATGTTAAGACGAAAAAAAAAATGAAGCCTTGTAATGAGAAATGCTAGACAATAAAAATATTTTCATGGACTTTTCGAACCAAAGACGCATTACGTTATATTTTTGAGTGAAATCAGATGCATCACCAATATTGTATAACATTTCTATTAGACGAATGCTCTAAATTGTACATGAATGGTCACAGGAACATTCAATGTGATTTAATTGATTTTATTTTTTTTATTTAAGGATGAATCAAGTTGTATTACTGATCGCATTTCTTACATTTTATTTCTGATTACAATATGTAAATATAACTAAATAAAACAGGAAAATCATATCCTCAAGAAATAAAATTAATGATTTATTTGCTAATTAGTAAATATAAAAAGGACTCTTAATTATTTTTACATATGAGTGCATGTATTATAACTTTATTTATATCTATTGCCTTAGAAGAATATTTTTAATGTACTTGTGTTTATTAGTTTCTAAATGTACAGGTCTAATGGCGGTCAAAAGTTTCCGGCCAGCAAAAATGTTTCAGTTAATTCTTAAATATACCCATATGAAGAGGAATCTCAAAGCGATACTTATACATTTTATTGACATATTAGTTAGGAACTTACTTATAGAAGAACGTGTAAATATCAATAAATTTAATTGACAAAATTAAGTACAAAAGAAAACGCTTGTTCTCAAAAGTTTCCGGCCACTTATCATTCTTTAGTTTTTTTTATCTGTAAAGTGTTTTTTGGTTGCGTTTATGAATGAATCAACGTGTATAGCATAGTTTTAATTCAAATTTGAAAAGTTCAACTACTGTTTATAAATGAGTGATTAGTTTGTCGCTAACAGGCCAATCTTCCTGAGATATTGAGACTAAGTTATCGTTCAGTAAAATCGACTGTAAACGATACTTATTAATTTTATAAAGATGGCCATGGCTTGCAGTACTTTCAGAGGTTCGAAAGACCCCGAAAAATTACTATTCCTGTGGACAGAATAATAAGAGAAAAATCAATGGTAATCCACATAAAAATTTCGTTGCAATATACTGCGATTTACGGAATGAAAATATTGCTGGAATAAGTTTGTCTACCGTGTTGTGATGCCGACGTGATACAGAACTTTATGGAAGAGTCAGTGTTAAAACATTTCAAGAGGTAAAAAAAAACCGACGTACCCTACTGGTATTTTCCAAGTAACACAATGTCTGTTGAAGTGGAAACTAGACAAAATTTCTATTTTTCCATTAATCGAATTCAAAACAGTTTTGGAAGTGATGGCAGACATAACGTCCGATGACCTAACAACAAAAGATATCATTCGATCTATGCTATTCCTACAATAAAGCATGGCGGAGGACACGTTATGCCGTGGGGAGTATTTTCTTCAAAAATTGTCGGTCCGTTATTTGAAATCCACAGCCAAGTGAATGTTACAATGTATAAGGATACCTAGCAAGACCATTTTCTGCCTTATTAGAGAAAAAAATTTGGTCGCAACTGTTTTTCTTAACATGATAACCATATAAAAAGGTATGCAAGCCTCGATAAGCAATGGTTTTCACACAATAAATTTCGTTTTTGAAATGGTCAGCTCAAACGCCCAACATGGATCCAATAGAAAATCTTTGAAAAGAAGTTGGCAAAAGTCTTCGGAACTATAAATATTCCAGCTCAGCCGAAATTTTTCCAAAATTGCAAGAAATGTGAAAAAAACGTACCATAGACGATCTTTAACCGTTGATTGTATGAATGTCACGTTGCTGTGCCGCAGTACTTATTATTAAAGCTAATAAAATAGTAATACGATAAAATACTAATGGTAAATGTTGTTGATCACTGTAATTTTCTAATACAATACCACATTTTTTACAAACGTGTGAAGGTGGCCGGAAACTTTTGAGAACATGCGTTTTCCTTTATACTTAAATTTATCAATTAAATTTATTGATATTTACACTTTCTTCTATAAGTAAGTTCCTAACTATTATGTCAATAAAATGTATAAGTATCACTTTGAGATCCCTCTCCATATGGGTATACTTACAAATAAATTGAAAAATTTTTGCTGGCCGGAACATTTTGACCGCCACTGTATTTATAAGATTTTGTAGTAATTCGCAATTATATATTATTTTTTAACAAATGTAGAATTTAAAGTAAAACTAAAATGTAATTTAAAAAATTCCAAAGAATAAATAATTACTATAGTAAAAAATCTTTAAAAATATATATTTAGATGATTTTATAAAGTTATAATCTTTTAAGAGAAATTTTATATTTCTATTTATTATTAAAGCATTGTTTTAAAAATGAAAATAATATCATCAGTATGTTCTACAGTTGTATATTAATTAAAATCAAATGTATCCTACCAAATGTTTAAAATGAGATTGATTCAAAAATTCATTATTGCACTTTTTTATTTAGTTATATGTATAACATAAATGTTATTGAAACTTAATAAATATTCTTATATAAAAATCTTTTTAAAATCTAAATTAAAATGAAAGAAAAACTAAGACTTCCGAACTCATAAATGTCGTGCAATTAAAATATTGTATTATTAAAACAAATTTAAACACTTTAAATAATACATATATTTACTATGGGACGACAAAAATTTAATTTAATAAAAAAGGGGGATATCTGGTAATAAAAATTTATTTTTTCTGTAGAAAAATATTTATTAATCAAGAATGGCATCGATATTTATTTAAGTAAGCACGTTAAAACGTCAATATGCTTTTTTTTTAAATAAACTGGAATTTTTTCTCTCACAATGATTGTGACTTTTTTTCATTAAAACAAAGTATATTTCCCCAAACATTATTTTACCATTGTAAAGTTACGTGCTTTGAAAATTATCTCTGAAATTTACGAAATTTTTTTTCCAAAATGTTAACTAATTTTTAAACACGCGTATAAAAATTTAAAAGGAAATCTTTGGAGCTTCAACTTGTCTTTAGTAAGAAAGATGTTACTTTTATTTTATTTTTTTATATACATATAAATAAGTTTTAATTTATTTTATTTAAAGCAGACAAACATTTTAAAATTGTCATTAAAAGTTACTTTACATATATGATATTGCTGAAAACTGTTAAGCATAAGTGACTGTAGAAAACGTTCTAATTTATGTAAATTTATTTAATTTTTTTGACATTGCAAGAAACTCCATAGCTATCGGATATAACTAAAATCATGATGTATATTACGGCTTATGAAAGTAACCAAAAACAATAATATCATTTATTCTATAATTACATTAAAATGGTTTTTGAAAAGCAGTTAGGAATACAAAAAATATAAAAAGAAATTGAGACAAGACACATTAACTTAAGGTACATAAAATATTACATTTATTATATTTTATTCTGTAGTAGCATCTAGTATTTTAGTATTAGGTTTTTCGTAGGATATGCATTGTAGTTGTTCTGTTTTATTTAGTTACTTATTTTAACTTATAACTACAATTAAACTTTTAGTTAAATTTATTCATTTCTTTATTCTTTTCTTGCTGACAGGACATGTTATATTATAATGCCATTAAAGATCGTTTATGTTGTAATAAATTGTAAAAATTCTGACGACGAGACACATTAACTTGAGGCAAGTAAAATACTATATTTATTATATTTAATTCTTTAGTTGCGTTTTCCGGTTACATAATAATTAGTTTTTTTTTTCTTTTTTGGTTTTTGCATTGTAGTTGTTGCTTTTTATTTATTTCTATATTTTAAATTATCACTTAACTGCAATTAGACATTTAGTTAAGTTTATTATTTTCTTTATTATTTTCTTGCTTAAAAACATAATATATTATAATGACATTAAAGATTGTTTATATTTTAACAAATTGTATAAGATTCTGACGACGAAACGCATATTCTGAGACAAGCAAAATACCACATTTATTATATGCCCCACCAGTGGCCGCGAGGTTCTGACCTCCAAACTGGTAGACGGTAGGTGCTGGGTTCGAACCCAATCGCGACCATCGGCCTAACCGTTCGGAGTTTTCCGTGGTTTTCTTCGAACCTTGCGTTAATAAGGGTTAGGATCCCTTAGAAAGACTCCCACGGAGGGCATCACACCCCATAGGGCCTATATCCCATAGCGTAGATAATTGGCTGACATACATACAAAACCACATTTATTATATTATATTCTTTAATAGCATTTTCCTGTTATATAATAAATAGGTTTTTCGCACGTTTGTGCATTATAGCTGTTGCTTTTTATTTATTTATTTATTTTAACTTATCATTTAACTACACTTACTATTCAGTTAAGTTTATTTTTTTATTTTCACGCTCATAGAACGTAAGATATTAAAATCACATTGAAGATTGTTAATATTTAACAAATTGCATAAAATACTTTTGTTTAAAATAATTGATTGTGATATGCAATTGTGATGTCTTAATTGGTTCATGTTTGCGACTGATAATAAATGGCATGCAAATATTTTTCTCGAAATTTACAGGCAGTTTGCGGACATGACGGACCTTACAGCCAGCTAATTAAAAAAGGCATAACGGGAGAGAAACAAAAACAATAAAAAATTTAAACATACAATAAGGAAATTACCAGTTAGTGTTATTTGAAAATAGGGAATTATTCAACATCATAGAACTTCTTGATTGGCTAGGATCCTGATGTCGTCTTTCTATATAAAACACTTCAATGATGATTTGCGAAATAAGCATTTCGTGAACATTTAGGAGGTCTAAGGCTTGGTACAGGGTCTGGCAAGTAACGTAAGTTATTAAATATCAGCAGATTATGGCCATCAAGCAAACACAGTGGATTGATTTTAATTGTAAAAAACCGATGCAGTACACTTTCAGGATGTTTTCAGTGAGTGAGTCAAATTCAAATGGGGGTTTTATCTATTCCAAAGTTGAGAGAAGAACAGAGATGACCACCCAGGGAATCCAGCTTACGCTTTAGGACTGAAATGCAAACCCATTAAGAATTGTTCCTACAAACAGCCTCAAAATTCTATTAAAATTTGTGATGTATCTTGCTTAAAATTATAGTTATTGGGACTTGAGTACAGTGCTATTTTTTAGGGGTGACTTTAATTAATACACTTAAAATGGCACTGTAATTGACAAAAGTTCATGTTATAGTCACGTGTCTATTAAAGGGTAAAATGTAAGAAATTTACTATGTTTTCAGCGTTAAATAAAATAATATGTGAGGCATATATATGTATATATATATATATATATATATATATATATATATATATATATATATATATATATATATATATATATATATATATATATATATATACACACACACACATATATATATATTGTTGCAGTGTATATACGGTTCTTTTGATCTTATGGTTAGACAACTTCAAACTCTTGCTTATAGAAAAGTAGAAAATAATTTATTTACAGAACTTCAGAACAACAGAGTCTTCGAAACTCACAAATATTTCTAGATATTCAAAAATAATTGTTCAAATCTATCGTATAAGTGCCGATATAGGTTCCAGAGACTCTTTATACAACGTCTCAACACTAAATCACATTCAAAATAACGCAAATAACACCCAGGCAAACTTGCTTAACAAACGCGTTGTTCACTCAATGACTGACTGGTAAATAATAACAACAGCTCGCATCGCTTCTCTTCTTATATAGGCTCGTAGCATGCGCCGAAGTTTCTACAACCATCTCGAAAAATCCACGGAACAACAAACAATGTATCAGTATATCTAAGGGGGGTTACCATTAAGAGGGAAGGGTTACCATCGCCAACAATCGCCAAGTTTGTCGCCAACTTGGCGATATCTCTAATATTTCGCCAATCTGCCATACACATTCACTGAAAATAATAGACAAGTTTGCTTGATAACAGAGACAATGTAATAAAAACTAATATTAGTAAAGAAATGGAGCTTAATAAGATTATTTACATTATTTTACAGTACAAACACTAATTATTTACAAAATTCGTAACACTAGCCCCTCCTCAAAGACTGCACGTCCCGGGCAGTGCAATCCCTGAGTTAGAGGAGAACACTTAAAATAAATAAACAAATAAATAAATAAATAAATAATAATAATAAAAATAAAATTTACATAAATAAGAACTAATTACTATTTACATATTTACAAAAAGTGACTTTCATGACCATGGTCTGAAATTCGAGTTTTGAATTTCTAATCACTTTGGCCAAAATAAGGGGCTAGCCGGTTATAGTGTACGACCTTGGGTTTGGCGTGTGGCGATTTTTGTATGCGTACAACGACGTCATTCAGCCTGTTGACGACTGTGTAAGGACCGTCCCAGTTTCTTTGTAATTTTGGCGACAGTCCCTTACGACGTATCGGATTCCACAACCAATCTTTGTCACCTTCGTTGAACTCATGCCCTGTTGCCTTTGTGTCGTACCGTGTCTTCATCTTTTCCGTTGCCAGTCCGATTCGGTTCCTCGCTAGACGATGAATCTCCTCAATCCGCGCCTGGAGTTCATCGACATATTCCTCAGGCGATGAAGGAGCATCAGGAGGACGGCCAAACAAAAGATCCGCAGGCAGACGAAGATCACGACCAAAGAGCATTTGAGAAGGGGAGTAACCAGTGGCCTCATGAGTGGCACTCCTGTAGGCAAGCAGGAAAAGAGGCAATTTCTTGTCCCAGTCCTGTTGGTCTCTAGACACCAGGAGAGAGAGGCTATTCAGGATGGTACGATTGAAACGCTCCACCATGCCGTCCGATTGAGGATGTAGGGGTGTAGTTCGAGTTTTGTCCATGCCGAGTAGTTCACACATTTCCTTGAACACAGCCGAATCAAAATTTCTTCTTTGATCGGAATGGATTTGAAGAGGAACTCCGTATCTGGAAACCCAGTGTTGAATCAGTATGTCTGCTACGGTTACCGCCTCTTGATTAGGAATGGCGTAGGCTTCAGGCCACTTAGTGAAGTAGTCCATGACAACGAGGATGTACTTATTGCCATCAGATGTTCTAGGAAGTGGACCCAGGATGTCTAGAGCAATTCGTTCGAAAGGAGCTCCTACATTATAACGTTGCAATCGTCCACGGGTTCGCCTCTTAGGACCTTTACGTGCTACACAGGTGTCACAAGTTCGACACCACTTCTCCACGTCACTGCGAACATTATTCCAGTAGAAATGCTCTCGAACCTTTTGCAGGGTCTTCATTACACCAAAATGACCTCCTGTGGGACTACCATGCAGTTTTTGAAGGACCATAGAAATTCTCGACTTAGGTAGTAGTAGTTGCCATCTACATGTCTTTCCATCTTCAGACTCCCATTTTCGGTACAAGATACCGTTCTTCAAATGTAGGGAATCCCAGAGAGACCAATAACGTTTAGTCGTAGGATGGTAATGGGCCATGTCTTGCCAGCTGGGCTTCCTGTTGGACTCCTCTTTCAGCTCTAGAATTGGCTTAATTTCAGGATCAGCAAGTTGATCTTTACGCAGGCTCTCGTCACTCCACGGATCTTGCGATGATGTAGACCCAGTTGTAACTTGTCTTACTGTAGGACCTTTGACATTAAATTTCTTCTCAACCCGGTCGCTGTATCTACAATTCTCTGAACAGGGTCTTCTTGAGAGAGCATCTGCATTTCCATGTGATGAGCTTTTCGATGGCGTATCTCCATATCGTACTCTTAAAGCTTTTGTATCCACCTGGCTATCTGGCCTTCAGGGTTCTTAAAATTTAATAGCCAAGTTAGAGAAGCATGATCAGTTCGGATCAGGAACTTTCGACCGTAAAGATAGTGATGAAAGTGTTCTACGGCTTTCACTACAGCAAGAAGCTCTTTTCTTGTTACGCAGTAGTTTCGCTCGGCCTTTGACAAGCACTTGCTGAAATAGGCTATAACACGCTCCTGGACGTCGATTTCCTGGGACAGTACAGCGCCAATGCTTTCGTTACTTGCATCCGTATCAAGTATAAACTGTTTATGGATTTGAGGATACGACAGAATTGGAGTGGATGTCAAGGCCTCCTTAAGCTTTTCGAAAGCAGCGTCACATTCCTGTGTCCACAGAAATTTTTGATTGGCTTCTGTTAATTTATGAAGTGGTCTTGCAATGATCGAGAAGCCTTTGACGAATTTTCTGTAATAGGTGCATAATCCTAGAAAACTGGTGAACATCTGCTGGACGACTCCAATTTTTCACGGCCGATATCTTCTTCGGATCAGTCCTAACTCCTTCCGTCGAAATGATGTGTCCAAGGTATGCGACTTCATTGCGAAACAAGCTGCATTTCGAAGGGCTTAACTTCAAATTAGCTTCCTTTAATTTTTGTAGCACCCGCCTGAGATTGTTTAGATGTTCATCAAAAGATTTTCCTATGATTATGATATCATCTAAATAAACAAGACATGCTTCATATGACAGCCCCCGAAGAACCGTTTCCATAAGGCGTTCAAAAGTTGCAGGTGCATTACATAGACCAAAAGGACTTTGAATTGCCATAATCCTTGTCCCGTTGTGAAGGCAGTCTTCTCGCGGTCGTCCGGATGGATCTCTACCTGCCAGTAACCACTCTTCAGATCCAGAGTCGAGAACCAAGTGTTACCCGCAAGTGTGTCAAGAGTATCGTCAATCCTTGGCAGAGGGTAACTATCCTTTTTGGTGACGTCATTCAGTAAGCGGTAGTCTACACAAAATCTTGTAGAACCATCATTCTTTCTTACTAACACATTGGGAGACGCCCATGGACTTGTCGATGGTTCGATGACATCATTTTCTTCCATATCCCTAATTAAATTTTGCACCTCTTCTTGCTTGGCAAAAGGTAATCGTCTAGGGTGTTGTTTAATAGGTGAGTGATCTCCAGTATCAATTCGGTGTTGTGCCATTTTGGTTCGTCCAAAGTCTTCAGATGTTTGAGAGAATAAACTTTGGAATTCTCTAATTAAACTTTCAGCAGCATCTCTCTGGTTTGGATCTAAGTCCGTATTTTGTAACAAATCCTTGACTAAATTATCTGAAGATTTTTCAGAGTGACTGGAATTTTGACTTATGCACGTCACAGCAGCACACGATGTTATCACCTCTCCTTTCTTGATAGTCTTCGTCTTATCACTGATGTTAGCAATTCTGACTGGAATGGTCTTTTTCGAGAGGTCTACCACAGAAGATGCCACCAATACTCCTGCTTGTGTACTATTGTCTTCTGGATAATCTATATGGCCAAATCGGTAATTAGTTTCATTTTTAATTACTAACTATGTAACGTTACATGCATGCTGAGTGTCATTTGTAGCGTTTGGTTGGTCGTGGTGGAGGTTAAATGTAGACATACTCAGTAATTAAGATAAAACAACAAAGTTTATTAAAATGATGAGGGCTGAAGGGAAGTGGAGCAAGTCTTAATTTTACACAACTGAGAATACTATGAAAAGGCTAAACACATACTCACAAGCTTCGGCCTAGCTCAATCGTGGCACCTTCTAATACTTCTCCCTATCTCTTGGCTGAGCTGCTAGATAAAGCTTAATTAGACAGCCCGTGGCTGTATGTATTCACAAATAATCAAAATGAAACTACTATAAAGTTTCTTACCCCGGCCAACTCTCAAGTCAACTATCAAAACTCCTTTACACTTCACTGGAGGCTCGCTGCTACTTTTCAATTTGCTAGCACTTCGCTGAACAATAATTCACTTCGATATCTAATGCCAGAGATCCTCGCTCGCTGGCTACCGCCACAGATGCTCTCTCGCTGGCTAATGCCAGAGACCCTCGCTCGCTGGCTACCGCCACAGATGCTCTCTCGCTGGCTAATGCCAGAGACACTCCCCATTCACTCAAACCCAAGCTTTTATATGCTGCAAACTGAGATACTTCACATTAACATATTATTAATAACCGCGAGCTAACTGCAGAACCCGAAAGAGCACACACACTCTAGAAAGTTAAAGTAAAAGAGAGGATAGATGTCGCTTTTACGCTTACACTTGTTAAATTATTGACGTCACGATCTCAGAAATAATAGAGTGCCTTTACAAAGGTCACTCCCTCTCAACTAAACATTCTAAAAGAACTAAAAATTCTCTTCTTGGATCTAGATTGATGTCTTCTTTGGCTATTACTGCTTGTTTACATTCAATTTCGTTATTTAATCCAAAAAGACTTATTTCTTCAAATTTTGAGAGCATTTTGTTATTTTTGAAATCAAGTTTGAAGAAAAACTTCTTCAGAAAATCTAGCCCGATTAAGCAAGGATCTGTTATGTCAGCCACATATGCCATATGGTAATATTTCGTTCCTCCAAAGTTGATGGTTAAATCGGCCTTTCCATATATTCCTATCTTGTCACCCGTCACAGTTTGCAGGGTAACGCAGTGTGGAGTCCAGATGAGTTTACATTTCAATTTTCGAGCCAAATCTTCTCTTATGATTGTTACATTGGCTCCTGTATCCACAATCATACGGCATTGAATCTCGTTAATAAATCCTATCACATATAATTCATTATCGCCGCCACTCATTTTCGATATTTGAAGGATCTTCAGGTGGGGCTTTTTATTCTCTGGTCTTGAATTCATCTCACGTTCGTGGACTTTGGGGCAGTTTCTTCGGAGATATCCTGTATCACCGCATCCCCAGCACCTGAGATTCTGTCTTCTTGAGCTTGTTCTTCCGTATTTTAAAGCTTCCAGCTCTTGATTTATTTTCCTAATTTCTTTCAAGACGTCGCTCTCAGTGTCTGAGCTTTTGTTCACCGTTGCCCTTCGGACTGAATGACGATCTCTTCGGCTGGTTTGTGTAGCTGCTTCCAACTTTAAGGTATATAGTAATGCAGCCTTTAAATCCTGCACATCTGCCATTCGTACCGCTCTCTGCACTTCTGGATCTTTTATTCCGTCTACAAAGTACTGCAATGAGAGCATTTCCCGTACATTTGTTGGGCAGTCGATGAAGGCTAAATTTGCCAGACGTTCTATTTCTGAGGCAAACTCTTGAAGGGTTTCATTCAATTTTTGATGGCGGCTCTTCATTTGTATTCTCGCATAATCTTTGAAGAATTTTTCGCCGAATCTCATTTCAAGTGCACAACTTAGAGTCCCAAAATTGAGTTGCTTCATATTGGGCAATGTTTGCAGCACGTCGGTGGCTTCTCATCTTAAAGATGCTGCCAGCTGACAAGCTTTCACCTCGTCACTCCATTTGTTCGCTTCGGCTACAATGGTAAATTTGGTCTTGTATACTTGCCAGGAACTCTTCCCGTCGTATGTCGACAGCTTAATGTGCATGGGAGAAGCAGGCGGATTTCTAAATTTTTCATAATTACTTTGGACGCTGAAAGCTTCTTCTCAAGATCTTGTACTTTTTTATTTAGCTTTTTTATCTACTTCACCTATTTACTCTTCAACGTTACTGATTTTCTCTTCAACGTTATAAACTTCATTCTGAATTTTCTCTTCTACTTCCGCCATTTTCCTTTCCATTTTCTTTTCAACATTACTAACTTCATTCAGTATTTTCTCTTCTACGGAATCTATTCTTCTCTCTACCGACGAGAACTTATCTTCCAAAGTTTTCTTCATTCCTTCTTGGCTTTTATTAACTTCCTCCTTTAATTCTTCCATTCTCTCTTGGCTTCTTCTCATTTCTTCAGTCAACTCTTCTTGGCCTTTATTCATTTTTTCCGCCAACTGTTCTTGGCCTTTATTCATTTTTTCAGTCACTTCTCCTTGGCATTTATTTATTTTTTCCGCCAACTCTTCTTGGCCTTTATTCATTTCTGTCTTTATGCCATTGATAGCATCTAACAGTTCTTTCAGTTGTCCGTCCATTGTTCTCGTTTTCGTCATAAGATCCCGACTCTTGACACCAAATGTTGCAGTGTTTATACGGTTCTTTTGATCTTATGGTTAGACAACTTCAAACTCTTGCTTATAGAAAAGTAGAAAATAATTTATTTACAGAATTTCAGAACAACAGAGTCTTCGAAACTCACAAATATTTCTAGATATTCAAAAATAATTGTTCAAATCTATCGTATAAGTGCCGATATAGGTTCCAGAGACTCTTTATACAACGTCTCAACACTAAATCACATTCAAAATAACGTAAATAACACTCAGGCAAACTTGCTTAACAAACGCGTTGTTCACTCAATGACTGACTGGTAAATAATAACAACAGCTCGCATCGCTTCTCTTCTTATATAGGCTCGTAGCATGCGCCGAAGTTTCTACAACCATCTCGAAAAATCCACGGAACAACAAACAATGTATGAGTATATCTAAGGGGGGTTACCATTAAGAGGGAAGGGTTACCATCGCCAACAATCGCCAAGTTTGTCGCCAACTTGGCGATATGTCGCCAAAAGTGACGCCAACTTGGCGATATCTCTAATATTTCGCCAATCTGCCATACACATTCACTGAAAATAATAGACAAGTTTGCTTGATAAAAGAGACAATGTAATAAAAACTAATATTAGTAAAGAAATGGAGCTTAATAAGATTATTTACATTATTTTACAGTACAAACACTAATTATTTATAAAATTCGTAACAATATATATATATATATATATATAGAACCACTTTCTTTGTCTTCCAAATTTTATGGAAATAAATCTGAAATTTACCAAAAAAATATATATATACACTGATTGAAACTTATTGTTTGGCACCGAATTTATTTTCTCATTCTGAAAGAATATCCAGTATCTCTTTTTGGGGGAAAAATTAAATACTTAGGGTAAATATTTGAAAAAAAAAAGAAGATATTTAATTATTTTCTTGAAAGAAAAAAGTAATTTAAGATATGTTTAGTATATCATCTTTTAATTAATTGTCTGAGCGAAGTGAAGTCTTTATACTCAGAGATACGTAACGATATTAAAATTCAAAAAAATTCTTTCGTCAAGCAAATCTCAAAAAGTACTTGTCGGATTTTGATTCTGTTTGTACCAATAGGTACCTATGAAGGTAATCTGGTGAATGCACCTACTTTTAAAAATTAATTCCAAATAGTTTAAAAGTTATATTAAAAAAACTGATAAAAAAGCAAAATTTATGTGCATACGTCACAGAAATTTGGTGAGCGTGATTTTCACCGGCTGGACATTTTCGTAGATAACCGAATTAGTACATGGAGTAAATAGTAATCATTTTCGCACTCAGAAATATTGAATGCAATAAAACATTTTAAAATTTAATCATGCAGGAAAATAAAACTGTTGTTTTTTTTATATTAAAAAATGTCATAAAAACTTTGATTTTGAGATTTTATGATAATCTCTTAACAGCACTTTTTGATTGCTAAAAGAATGTTTTACATATTTCGCGTGTGAAAATTAGAAACAATTACGTTTTTAAATAAAAAGTTTCTTTTATGACGTCATTTTCCCTTTATATTTATTTTCATTACATGTTTTCTTTTAACTTATATTTTGTTTGTGTATGGAAGTCAATTCTGGTCACTAATTTTTCGGCACGGATACCACAAGCGAATCAGATTTGGCGCAATTTTTTTCAAAGCCCATTTGGCGAAAACTCCGTTTTCAAATAACGCTTACATACACATTTTTAAATAATTTTCTATTTTCAAAAAGAACTTACAGTAAATAAAATAATAATAATAATCAATAACTATAAAAAGAAATATTTTATATAATTAAAAGAAGGAAGTGAAAGTAAATAAACATTTTATGAGTAAATAAACAAATAATAAATAAATAAAGCCGGGTTACCATCTCAGGTAAAATAATGCCATTTTGACGCCAATTATGTACCCTGGTGCATATGTGGCATTTTTTCCCATTTTTCATCCGTTTCCTGTTGGCATACAACTTTGAAATATGGAGTATGTATGCATACCTGGGAGCAATACTGGAATTAGACATTGATTTTTTTTTAAATTCGATCCAAAAAGGGGCATCGGGGCTATTTTTTAAAGTTTTATACAATTTATACTGCATAAAGGAGCCACTTACCTATTTCTATATACCAGAAGAAGTAAGTGGTATGTAAAAACAATTATAGTATACATAAATAAAATACTTGAGATAATATACTAGAGATATAAGCACCGGGTTTGGCGAGATTTTTTATGCCAATTATGCGAAAACATCGTTTTGATTACCACATGCATATAGCATGCTATAACAACACGTTATTTATTTATTTCAAAATAAACAAAAAAAGGAATAAATGAAACATTTCCTGTTATTAAAAAAGATATAACAATCAATAAATGATAATATTTTTAGAACAAACAATTTATTATAACATTTATATGATAACCAGCATGTTAGGCAACTAAACGCCATTTTGGCACCAATTAGGTACCTCGGTGTATATAGGGCATATATGTGCCATATTTATTTGTAAAACTGAGCATAAAAGTTTACCAGGTGTGTTTTCATAGGCGCTTATATCTTTTTGCAACATAGCGCACCTTTTGAAGCCAAAACTGCACAAAAGAAAAAATAATCAATATTGGCAGCATTTTTTTTTTTTAATGTAATGCACATTTTGTAATCAGTAGGCTCGATAATCAGACCTCGTTTTTTTGCTTTAAAAGATGATATTTCATACGACGTCTTTTTGGGATTCATCGTTTTTCCATATTTGATAGTATGTGTCTACTCGTTTTGTACCCTTTTTTGTAACTTTCTTCTTTATTAACAGCGACATCTGGATTTCCTATTTAAATAAAAATTCTTCTAAATACAAAGAATTTTGTTAAAATAAATAAATAATAGGAAATGCGGACATCTATTGCTCAAAACACAAAACTTTTACTATTGAGTTAATAAAAATCAGTAAAAACATAATTTTTATGATAATAAAAAGTGACTTATGTAATAACAGAGTCATATATTATGTAAGTTATGGATTAAGTATGAATATTTCAATGAAAAGTGATATTTCAAAAGTATTATGAAATTAGTTAAAAACCATTTATTTTAAACTAAATGAATAAAAGATTTATATTTTTAATGAAATAAATGGGATTTGAAAAATTATTGGAAATTTATCACCATAGATGTATCAATATTACAATCAGTACCTTGTATGCAAAATGGAACAATTAGCAATACTTTTTGTACCCGAAAAATGGTCGTTGCTTTTTTTAAGGTTAAAAAGTAGATTACGAAATATTCCTATATAGAGATGCCAAACCCTCGCTTATTGCATAGCAGAATTTTCTTATAGGAAAAGTTATTTTTTAAATCCGCAGAATGTTCCAATTTAATAAAACATTTTCTGTATTAAAATACCGGTACCCAAAATGCCGGAGACTTGGCAGCTCTGCCTATAACATTTTAATTAATCACGGTACTTTTTTAAATCGGATTCAAATTTAGTAAAGACAACGTTTTTTAACCGAAAGCAGCTTTTTTCCACATCTGTAACTACGATACAATTCCTTGATGTTGACTTACGAATGTTTTGACTTATGCTATTATTGTTTCCTCTCATTTATTTATTTGAATTTTAAATAAGATGACTGCAAATCGTGTTTTTTAAATATACGAAAAAAAATGCATTTTGAGAGAGGGCGAAAAGGATAATATTTCGCGATTTATTACCTGCGTTTGGCTAAGTGTCTTACTATCTTATATTTAATGCTCTGCACAATACTTCGCTGTTATATGGACTTAGGCGCTTTTATAAAATGTTTGACGTAATTCGGGCTTAAGAAAGTGAGTTTTTTACTGAATAATACAAATAAATGAAAAATGAATACTAAGAAATACTAATAAAAGAAAAATGAAGCATTATATTGATCTATGTATATTTAAAAATTCATCTGCTAGCACTAATTAGATAATTTATGTGCAGGGGTGGGGAAATTTTCCAAATTCTTACCAGCCAAGGATTTATTTCGCCAGCCCGCAAGATGCAATACACGCAGTTGAATATAGTTATGACAAAATCGCACGCTATTACAGACAAAATTACTATTACTGCAATGCATTTTCATAATTCTTTTTTGTATAATATTAAGAAATATATGTAACACAGGTAATATTAATATTAGATAGAACTTAGTACCATACTTACACTGTAATAATTTGGAAAGTTAAAATATCTAGGTTAAAAAAGTGTTTCTGATAATGTGCCTATTGCCTACAGTTTTTCAAAAACTAAAAATGCACTCGCCTTATGAGAAAATCCACTCGCCACTGGCGAGCAAAATGATGTATTTCCCCACCCCTGTTTATGTGTATATAATAGGCGATAAAAGGCTTTTGATTCTGTATTTCTATGCTATAAAGCATTAACGTTTGTGTGTTTTTCGTTAGCATTGGGAGTACCTAGCCGATTTAAAAAATAATGTGGGCAAAAAATGTTGGTAACCATCTTTGCTGCAAAATATACTATATTTTGCGTAGGAATAATAATCACCATCAATGCACGAGCAAAAAAAGTTCTAAAATTGAGAATTCTTTGATGTTGATATGACTAAATATTAAAAATCTTTTTTTTTTTTTTTTTTTTTTTTTGGTGGCAACTTTTAAGATATAATATTCTCGTTATGAACGATTTCTAAAACATTCGACAATTTAATTTCACATATTAAACATTTTTTTTCTAGAAAAAGTTTTAAACCCAATTTATTGAGAATATTGCAATTTCTAGGATACTGTTGGGGTCAGAAAATATAACTTTGGCATCACAGTAACTTATAAGATGTAAGTGCTCGTTTAGGACAAATTTTTAAAAAAGGATTCCTTAACTCTTATCGACAACCTCATTGCATCCGTGAAAAAAAGATATTCAACATTATAAACTATTCGGACGGATTTCACACCATATAAAATACACTCCATTTCTCTTCAAACATAAGAGTTTATGTTATTTATAGTTTCTCAAATCGGTGCGAAGCTTCTGTTTATGCTCATGACCTCATTTCAAAGAGCTATATTTCCAATATAGGAAAATTTGGTGTTTTATTTTCTGTATTATTTTTAACATTTTGCATATTTCCAATTTTATATCCATGCATGGTTTGCTTTTCTTTTATAAAAATAGTATATGCAACAAGATTTTGTAGTTCTACGATTCGATATGCTTATTTTCATCATTATATTTTATCACAATGAATGACCAATTAAAGGTAACATCTCATTTTCTTTACTTATCGTAAGTTATTAAATGTGTATTCTCAGCAATATCGCTCAGACTAATCCCTCTGAGGGAAGTCCTAGTTTATTTATTCAACGCCGGTTAAAATACATCTAACTGTTTCTAAAACGCCTATTTAAGAAATGCTTTTGAAACAGCTATTGATTCACGACTTCTTAATGAATAGGACACTTCTGATAATTTTACAAGAAAATATTAAAACAAAATATAAATGAATAATTTTCTAGTCGATTATTTTGATTTTTTGATTAAGCACTATTTTTATAATCGAATATGCAAACATTATATAACTACGTTATTGTAATTCCACTGTTTATGCAATCAGATGCACTAATAAATTAAATATATGAAAATATTACACAAGCAATATGGTTTTTTTTGCCTTTATTATTCTCGCCAATCATAAATAAAAATTTTTAGTTATGAGGAGTACAACAATAGGAAATAAAATACTGTTTCTATACATGGTCTTAAACCCCACAAGGTAATAGCAAATGTATAGTTTTTAGGTAAAAAAATGTTATGTAGTGAATGATGCACAGTGGCTTTACGCCGTACAAGTTTCATATAACATATGTACTTCATAGATATAGTGTATGTTCTTAGGTGTGTTCTTGTTTCTTAACCCATATAAATCCTTATTATTTTATTATTGTGCCAGCGTATATAACTTGGATAATTTCACACATAGAAGCATAAAATAAAAAATCACAGCTGGTCAAATGATATATTATTTCATTCAGTATTTTATATCACAATTACAATATTAGCCGTAACTTAGTTAAATAATTAAAAAAAAATATGGAAATTTAGTTTTGTGCTTGTAAAGTTATTTCCTTCTTCGAAAACAAAATAGATAAGATAAAAAAAAATACTGCGCTTCTTAAACACTCAGTGAAATAACATATCCTAAATATGAATATTAATTGGCAAAGGTGGCATCTTCCGTAATAATCTAAAATACTGATGACTTGTAGTGTCCAGTTTCTTTATCTTCTCTCTATTAGTATTTTTTTAATGTTAAAAATAAGTAAACATGTTAAATAAAATGTCATTCCCGCATCTTAGCAAATACTGAACAAAAATTACTCGTAACAATACAAATAGAAATCGTTTTCCTTCATAACACAGAATAAAATTTTTACATAAGAGAAAGAGAAAATAAATTACTGTCGCAATAAACTGTACTAGCAGGGGAGACCGAGCTTAGCTCGGTCAAAATTAACTTTGTGTTCAACTCGATAAAGTATTTTCACTGTATCATTAACTCTGTATTATTACTGTAAAGCATGTTTATAATAGTATTATTTACAAAAACAATCAATAAGAAAACTATGTTTTTATGCGCATGTTCATAAATTTTACTTTATTTTAAAATTTACAATGAAAGGACATCGATCTAAATCACTTTTTTAGCTTGACTCTGATTGGTTTAACCATGCATCTCGAATCCTCTTAAGAATGTATAAAAAAATTCTTTACATTCTGAAAGACAATATTTTTTGCTAGATACCTAATTTGGAGGCATTCTTTCATTTGGCTCCAAATACGTGTTTTGGTTTTCATAATTTTTATAGTCGATTTTTTGGCCATATGTCGCCAATATTTTGTCAAATATCACCAAGTTATTGGCTTTTGCCATATTCTCGTGACCCTGACCCGTATTACCCAAAATGAGCCACTAATCAAATTTGATCAAGCATGTGACATAGCTCAATCGTCTTCAGGTAATCAAAAACAGTAGAATATAAAATTGAATCAAAATCGTTTAAGCCATTTTTAGGTAAAATTAGCTTGGCAGTATTCAGCAATGAAGCGAAATGACCCACTAATATAATTTTGTTTAACATGCGACTCAGCCCAATAGTCTTCTCGTGACAAAAAACATTTTGTTTCAAAATTTAGGTAAAATTGATTGAGTCGTTGTTATATATAATTAGAATGACCCTAGCTCATTAAGATCCAAAATGACTCACTAATCGAATTTTCGCGAGCATGTGTCCAAGCCAAATGGTTTTCTCTTGCTCAAAAACGATATAATGCAAAGTATAGTCAAAATGGTGAGTACCATTTTCTATATAAAATTAGCATGACTCATCATGACCAACAAATGACCCTTATAATCGAAATCTCTCGAACGTGTGGCCTAGCTCATTAGTTTTAGCATGCCGAAAAACATTAGATACAAAATTTAGATAAAATCAATTGAGCCGTTTTTTTAGATAGAGTTAGTTTGACCCGGACCCCTTATGATCCAAAATGACCCATTCATCAAATTTTCTCAAAAATCTGTCATAACCCAATGATTTTCTTGTGCCCGAAAATGATAAAATGCAAAATTTAGTCAAAATTGCGCGAAACGTTGTCTAGATAAAATTAGAATGACCCAAAAGTGGCCCATTAATCGAAATTTCTCGAACACGTGACCTACCCCAATGATTTTCTCATGCCAAAAATATGTTGTATACAAAATTTCGTTAAAATCGACCCACCCATTCTTTAGATATAGCTTGACCTTGACCCATTATGACCCACAAATGACCCTTATAATCGAAAGCTCTCGAATATGTGACTTAGTCCATTAGTTTTCTCGTTTCTAAAAATTGTTACATACAGAATTTCGTTAAAATTGATCCTGCCGTTCTTTAATTATATATAGCTTGACCCAGACCCTTTATGATCCAAAATGACCCATTAATCGAAATTTTTCGAACATGTAACGTAGTCCAATGATTTTATCGTGCCAAAAAAATGCCGCATACAAAATTTCATTAAAATTGATCCACCTGTTCTTTAGATATAGCTTGACCATGACCCATTATGACCCACAAATGACCCTCATAGTCAAAATCTCTCAAACATGTGATTTAGCCCATTAGTTTTCTCATGTCAAAAAACTGTTACATACAAAATTTCGTTATAATCCATCACGCCGTTCTTTAAATATAAATAGCTTGACCCAGACTCTTAATGACGCAAAATGACCCATTAATCGAAATTTTTCGAACATGTAACCTAGTCCAGTGATTTTATCGTGCCAAAAAAATGTTGCATACAAAATTTCGTTAAAATCGATCCACCTGTTCTTTAGATATAGCTTGACCATGACCCATTATGACCCATCATGACCCACAAATGACCATCATAGTCAAAATCTCTCAAACATGTGATTTAGCCCATTAGTTTTCTCATGTCAAAAAACTGTTACATACAAAATTTCGTTATAATCCATCACGTTGTTCTTTAAACATAAATAGCTTGACCCAGACTCTTAATGACCCAATATGACCCATTAAAATTTTTTCTCGAACATGTAACCTAGCTCAATGTTTTTCTCGTGCCCGAAAACCATAGAATGCAATTTTTAGTCAAAATTGCGTGAGAAAATCTCTAGATAAAAATAGCATGACCCACAATGACCCCAAAAATGACCCACTAACCGAATTTTCTCGAACATGTTACCTAACCCAATGGTCTTCTTGTAATCCAAAACGATAAAATATAAAAGTTGGTCGAAATCGTTAGAGCCGTTTTTTAAATAAAAATGGCTTGACCCACAATGACCCAAAAATGACCCACTAATCAAAATTTTTCCAACATGTGACCCAGCTCAATTGTTTTCTCGTGCCAAAAAACGATTGGATACAAAATTTCTTTAAAATCGATCCAGCCGTTCTCTATATAAAAATAGCTTGATCCTGACCCATTATGACCCAAAATGACCCAATAATCGAATTTTCTCGAACATGTGACCTAGCCCAATGTTCTTCTCGTGCCCGAAAATGGTAAAATCCAAATTTTTGCGAAAATCGTTAGAGCCGTTTTTGAGATAAAATTTACCCACACACACACACACACACAATTTTTGCTCGCATTATAGTATAAGATATAATGTAAAGGAAATACGTAAATGCATAAAGTACTTACGGAGCCAAAATCAGTTTTTGGAAGTATTTTTCGTTCATATAGAAAAACTTAGAATAAAATTTAATATAATAATTAAGAAATGCTAATTTTTTATTATATTTAACAAATTAAAATATATTAATTAAACTATTTTAATTAATATATATACCCGTAAGACATGGTGACGTCACAGTGACGTCGTTGTGAAGTCACATTGTGACTTTGTGACCGTCGATGTGACGTCACGTGACGTCGATGTGAAGTCACAGTGACTAACATGTGAAGTCGTTATGGCCGTTTTAGAGCTCGTTTGTGACGTCACATTGAGACCATTTTGTTAAGTCACGGTGTGACCAAAATGTGAAAAATGTGTCATTTGTGACAAAATTGTTATTAAAACTGTGACTATTTTTAGACGATAGTGACAAGGTTGTGAAAACAGTTTGCGATTATTTTTTGATTTGTGACAAATTTGTCACTAACTTTATGAAGGTGGCAGCATTGTCAATGTTGTGAAGTCACACTGGGACACAATTATACAGTTATGAACATTGTTATGTAGTGTAAAATCACTTACATCTATAATTTTATTATACTTTGGCGATACATCTCAATTAAAACTTGGGAGCTGCGATAAAAAGAATGTACCAAAAGAAAGTTGCTGAATCAAAATGTAATGCCATGTAGACTTTAATCTTTGATACTTTTTTTCTGTTGCAATAAATGAGAATATTTAAGACAATTTAATATTCGATCTATCACAATTATTTCAAATTTAACAATTTGTTTTTCTAATAAGCATTAAAATTATCAAATAAACACTTCCTTTAAGGTGCAAAACTAGTCACAGAAAAAGACCCGGATGATAATAAAAAGTCTAAGGGAGCGTTCTTTTCAAATTTGAATATTTTTGCATGCTTTTTTGTATAGGATAGCTGAGGACTATCTACAAACGGCCTCGTTTTTACCTTTTCAATTTTGCTTATATATTTTTTTATATTTTTATAGTTTCAATATCAGAACCGGTATAAACCGGTTTTGAAATTTTAAAAAATATATAGGTTTTTTTAAAATCTTAAGCCAAATTTGAAAAAGTAAAAACTAGGCCGGTTGTGGATCGTTTTCAGCTATCCTATATAAAAAAAAAACATGAAAAAATATTAAAATTTGATCGAGATATTTGAACAGAACGCTCCTACAGACTTTACGTAAACATCCGGGTCTTTTTCTGTGACTAGGGCTGCACATTAAAGGAAGTGTTTCTTAGATAATTTTAATTCTTATTAGAAAAACAAATTGCTAAGTTTGAAATAATTGTTATAGATCGAATATCCAATTGTCTTAAATATTCTCACTTATTGCAATATATATATATATATATATATATATATATATATATATATATATATATATATATATATATATATATATATATATATATATATATATGCATATATATATATATATATATACATATATATATATATATATATATACATATATATATATATATATATACATATATATATATATATATATATACATATATATATATATATATATATATATATATATATATATATATATATATATATATATATATATATATATATATATGTAACAAAGATTAAAGTCTGCATGGCATTAAATTTTGATTCAGTAACTTTCTTTTGGTACATTCTTTTTATAGCTGCTCCCAAGTTTTAATTGAGATGTATCGCCAAAGTATAATAAAATTATAGATGTAAGTGATTTTACACGACATAATTATGTTCATAACTGTATAATTGTGTCCCAGTGTGACTTCACAACATTGACAACGCTGCCACCGTCACATAGTTAGCGACAAATTTGTCACAAATCAAAAAATAATCACAAACTATCTTCAAGTACTATCTTCTATAAATATTAAAATACTATTAAAACATGCAAAGAGGAATTATGAAAAAAAATTAAAGTTAAATATTTATTAGTATATTAATGAACAAAAAACATTAAGGGGCTATCCATTACTGGAAGGCTGTCCTTCACAAACACATCTACCTAATAAAAATTCCAACGATAAAATAGAACACCAAATACGTTAATTGTAATTATTAATAATTTATTTATAATATTAGAGAGTAATTATAAATAAGAGACCCTCTGTAACACTAGAACGCCCGGAAGGAGTCGATTCGACTCTGACCATGCGTTTAAATTTCAATTCGAGCCAGAAATTTTTTCCAGAAATAAGTTAAATTCAAACAACGAGGATTTACTTTAAATAAATCAAATAAATAATGTTGAATAAAAATTCTGGTGAGAAATATTATTATCAAACTTGAGTAAAATTTCCGGGCGTTCTTGTGTTAATCACGATGTATACTAATACTACATAAAATGGATATTGTGAAATTTACCTCAGTAAAATCATTCAGGAAAGGAAATAATAAAAGTGTCTAGAATGAAAAATAAATAATAAAATACAGTTATTAATTTCTAGCTTCATACCGTTTAAGTATTTGCGTTATTTGTTTTAAATACAATCATGTTTAAATTCTTATTGATTGCGTAACTTCCAAATTTTCATTCAGACTTCTAGTTCTTTCTGAAAACATTCCAATAAGAATATTTACAACTGAAACGTCTTCACCCACTATCCATTTAGAAATTTTATAACATTTCACAGATTGAAAAATATATTAAACAATCATTAATTTTTTAATATGAAACATCTACGATTTCTTTTAATTATTCTTCTCTTTCTCTTATAAATTCCTCTTCTGAACATATGTAATTTTTTAAATAAATTTATGAAATGTTTCAGAAGATTACTTAATACAAAAATTAAAAAAAAGATGTTTGCAAATAATTTTATTCTATTAAAAAATATAAGATTTTATGTTTATGGAAACATATTATTTTAACCACATATTTTAAATAAGGAAACAACATAGATTAAAGTGCAATTAAAATCACTACATTTAACAACTTAATCCAAATTATTAATAATCAAGTGTTCTATGTCAACAAAATAAATATTGAATGTACTAAACTTTATAAAGTTAATGGAGAATTGATGTTTTATAGCATGTTTTTGAGTAGCTAATTAAAGTCGTTCTAAGAACAATAATAATTAAAAAGTAACCATGAAAAATATTTTTCCATACCTTTTTTTCCATCGAAGTCATTCGTTCTTTTTGCCGCACAAACTAAATCCGATAATAATTAAAGTGGCAAAGACCAAATCATTTTCACAGTCAAAGCCCCATTAATTTTCTCGGACTTATATTTTGCCACTTGGAAGAGCTGTAGTAGACCTTTTTGTTTAAATTGTTAAATCCGTATCAATACGAAACAATCCACAACTGCCATAAATTCCAGCCAACTAACTTCTTGCGTCTATCATCAATTTAAAATATTTCTGTTTACGTTTATTTATTCTTTCTACGGAGTAAGAAACCACGGAGTAAGTTTCATACTCCGTGATCCTTTCGTTTGCAGACGATTTTAAATTTCCACGCGCATGGCCGTTTTGTTTTTTCTTTTTCTATACAGTATTTTAGGAACTTAAATATGCAATAATTTTATGAGTGTGTCTTTGATTAATTTTTTTTACTTAAAGAATTTTTTAATGTATTTTTACCTTTTATTTTTATTAGTTTCAAAACAATTCAAGTTAAAATAAATTGTAAAACCGTTTTTTGTAAATAATAATATTCATAGGTAATTAGAATTCATTAGAATTCATTAGAATTCATGCTATTAAGGACGTTATTTGCAGTAACATTACAGTGACGTCACAAAAACTTTTTCAATTGAGAGAAAAGAACTTTTTCCATTAAATAACATCTTTTGAAGAATTTTGTATTTTTTTTAAAATTTTCTAAGAAGGTCACATTTTAGTCACAATGTGACTTCACTGAGTGGTGGCCTTTTGGTACAGTGACGTCACAAAAACTTTTTCAATTGACAGAAAAATATTTTTTCTATTAAATAACATCTTTTGAAGAATTTTTGTATATATTTTTTAATTTTCTAAGAAGGTCATATTTCAGTCACAATGTGAAATCACTGACGGGTGGCATTTCGGTCACAGATGTGACGTCACATTTCAGTCACAATGTGACGTCACTGAGGGGTGGCATTTTGGTCACAGGTGTGACGTCACATTTCAGTCACAGTGTGACGTCACTGAAGGGTGGCATTTTGGTCACAGATGTGACGTGACCACAGTGACTCACAGTGACGTCACTGTGACCATGCATGCTATGTGGGTATACTCTGCTTGACAGTGAAAATGCAACACCAAGAAGGAGTGGTCGGAAACTGGTGAAACTTGACAGACAATGAGAGACACCAGCGAACATCAAATGATCTTGATTTAAAAATGATATTCATTATACAGAGCTTGAAAAGCGTCTGCTAGGATATAGGACCATTGTGAATAGTGATACACAAAGCAGCACGTCTAGGAACAGAGTAAATGAGAGTACTGATGGTATTCTGAGAGTTGCTGTCCATACCCTGTGAACCATTTACAACAGTTCGCTTTCTGAACGCGGTAGTGTGCGATTGGACATTATCCTGATGATAAAGGACACTGACTACCCCCTGAAGATAGACGAGTGCCACAGGCCACAGCAAATCATCCACGTATCGTTGGGCGTCATATTGCCCCGAACCCGAAGTAGAGGTGACCACCTGGAATCGTATAAAATTGCATCCCGAACATGTTGCCACGTTGTCGCACGGTGGGGCATTTCACAGTCGCTACCGAATTGGATCTGTCTCCATGCCACCACGAAACTCGTACATGCGACTATCACTGAAGAAACAGAAACTTGACTCATCAGAAAATACGACCTTGAGCCATTCCGCCGTGTACATGTCGCCAATCCCATTATCATTGCATACATTGCACCTATGCTGTGGGATCATTGGTCATCTTTTTAACGGACGCAATGAGTTCAGGCCACTAGCAAGCAATCGATGGAAAATGGCTCTGATCAATATGCGAACTTCGAAAGTCTCTTGAACGTGTTGCATAATGAAGCGGCTTGAGAGTTCACTACCTGGCTTGTTGGCTGATGAATCGATATACGCGTTCTGAAGTCATTCTTGTTGAACCAGCACCCCTCGAACTTGCCTTATTTCTATGTTTCAACCGTCTTCTTCACAGTCACAGCACTATTGGCGTATTCATGTGTATTTCAACTACGATTTCTCTTATGGACGCCCTGCCGTTCTCAGTCCGATCACCGTATCCCCGTAAAATGATGAAAATGTTTTCATTGATAGTAAACTGGCATTCGCTGCTACTGTAGGCGTCCAATGAGACAAGAACAATTTTCCTAGAAGACGTATCGGAATGAATATTCTCCGTTCTTGAAATGCCTTCCTTTAAAGATTATTCAATGTCACTTGATAGATACATAATTCACAATGCTTGAATAACTGGGTGAGGTGCATATATCATGAAATTTTCTTAAAGTTCTGAGCACTGCTTATTGGTGTGGCATTTTCAATGTCCTGTTATGCATTTCAAAATACGCAAATAACATAAAAAGATTAGAATATGTGTCTATCAAAATAAGTGAAAATTTCATAGGGATATTACAATAAAAAATGCATTAACATTTGAACGGAAAATTTGTGTTAACTTTTTAATATTTTATATTGTAAAATTAAGACATTTAAAAATAAAAAGACAATTATGAAAAGATAAATATTCAAAATTGTATTTATATTAAATGTTTGCCAATTCACTGCACGTGCGTCAGTGGGTAGATGTATGTGTTCAAGGTCGTCTGCACTGCAAAGTTACATTGCTAATGTAAACCGTTAAAATAAACTTTTTTAAACAAAAGTATGATTTATTTTTACACGCAGAATTTTATGACAAAACAAATAACATATGCTGCTGGCACGATTAGCCTTAGTGACTCCCTTAATATATACAAATATTCTCTACAGAGTGTGAACGGTTCTCTCAACGGTGGCCAATGGCTAATTTATGAACCGTTAGTTTTAGACAGATAGTTCTAGTTGCAAAAATGTTTTAAAAAAGGGTAAAGAATTGTTTTTAAGCAATTTAGTTAAGAAAAAGAAATTAGAAAAAATCACGAAAATTAAATTTTTATACGGTCTTCCGGTCTTATAAGTGATACTTATGAAAAATTTCCCAACACTCTAGCAGGCAATTCAGAAAACGCCTCATCCATCTAACATTAAAATTGAACGAGCGAAATTTCATGACTTTTCTATAATTGAAAACGGATGAGTTTCACTAAGCTTTGATGGAACTTACACTAAGTGCTTAAAATACACTGCTCAAAAAAATTAAAGGATATATGAAGTTTTATATAAAATAAAGATATTATCGAAATTTTTTTGCCGAAAATAGAAGAAGAGAATAACAAATGCAATTTTTTCTGGTTTTCAAACTGTGGAGTATGCAACGTCAAAAACGTCGCTTTAGCGGCAGCGAATGAAAGTTGACTTTCAACTGGATAAAAGAGAATGAAGACAAGGATGGTCGGCATTCAGTGATTGCTTTGTTTGGATGAGAACGATGTCTCAGTGAAGTCATTTGACAGATTCAGAAGCTTGGCTAATTGTTGGTATGTTAGAAGGGGGCCAAAATCAAGCCGAAGTAGCGCAAGCCATTGGAGTGTCACAAAGTGTTATTTCCAGGATCTGGAACCGTTTTTTTGGAGAGTGGATGTGCAGGCTGAAGACCAGGGCAAGGTCGTAGAAGGACAACAACGCGCAAATTCAAAGTGCTGTAACTCAATCATTTTTTAAGATACAGACAAAATATAAAATGTTCTAGAATCGGTGTTTTAGGATCTAACACATAAAATAAAAATATTTTTCAACTTTTAATATTTTCGCATTTAATTTTAAATTTAAATTTTTTATTTTTTTAAATGGCCGCCATTTTGAAATAAGATGGCGGATGATGCTGACCAACGAACTCGGCCAATATATTTGTATGTACTATGTACATACCAAGTTTTATTCAAAACGATTCATAAATACGTTAGTTATAGCATGACAAAATTCAGAAAGTTTCAAAATACCAGCCATAAGAAAAATTCAAAGTGCTATAACTAAATCATTTTTTAAGATATAGAGAAAGTAAAAAGTGTTCTGGATATGGTGTTTTAAGATCTAACACATAAAATAAAAATATTTTTCAACTTTTAAATTTTTCGCATTAAATTTTAAATTTAATTTTTTTTTATTTTAAATGGTCGCCATTTTGAAACAAGAGGGCGGATTAGGCTGGCCAAGGAACTCGGTCGAGATATTTGTATGTTCTATGTACATACCAAGTTTCATTCAAATCGGTTCATAAGTACGTTAGTTATCGCATGACAAAAATCAGATATATATACACTGCTCAAAACAATTAAAGGATATTTGAAATTTTAGATAAAATAAAGATATAAACGAAATTTTTTTGCCGACAATAGAAGAAGAGAATCACAAATGCAAATTTTTCTGGTTTTCAAACTGTGGAGTATGTAAATTTTGAGTTCGAAGTCAAAAACGTCGCTTCAGCGGCAGCGAATGAAATTTGACTTTCAACCGGATATAGGAGAATGAAGACAAGGTTGATCGGCATTTTGATTGTTTTGTTTCGATGATCTATGATGTCTCAGATCGATGTCTCAGCGAAGTCATTTGACAGATTCAGAAGCTTGGAGAATTGTTGGTAGGTTAGAAGGGGGGCCAAACTCAAGCCGAAGTAGCGCAAGCCCTTGGAGTGTCACAAAGTGTCATTTCCAGGATCTGGAACCGTTTTTTTGGAGAGTGGATGTGCAGGCCGAAGACCAGGGCAAGGTCGTAGACGGGCAACAACGCCCAATGAAGATCGGTATTTAGCGTTAACAGCTTGGAGACACCGAAACATGAACGCTACTCTCCTCCAACAACACCTTCGTTCGGCTAAAGGCACCACGATTTCAACTCAGACTGTCCGAAAGTGGCTCCATGCTGTAGGTCTGTATGCTCGCCGACCGATGGTATGTGTTAGATTAACATCAAGGCATCGTCGCGACCGCAGGGAGTGGGCCACCGAGCATATCAACTGGAAGAGAAATGAATGGAGCAATATTCTGTTTTCTGACGAGTCCCGTTTTTCTGTGCATCCGTATAATAGGCGTATTTTCATCTGGAGGGACCGTGGCAGTAGGAATAATCCTGCGTTCCTGCACGAAAGTGTCAGATTTGGCGGTGGAGGAGTGCTGGTGTACGGTTGCATCTCCATTGACGGACGCACTGACCTCTACATCATTCGAGATGGAGCTCTGACTGGTCACCGATATAGGGATGAGATCCTCAGACCTATTGTAGTCCCTTACGCTGCAGCAATCGGAAATAACTTCATGTTAATGGACGATAACTGCAGGCCACATCGTGCAAACCTGGTGGAGGATTTCCGTTTCTAGGAAGGAATCGTTCGAATGGAATGGCCAGCGTGTTCCCCAGACATGAATCTAATCTAGCACGTTTGGGACGCTCTAGGAAGACGAGTTTTTGGCCGCCAACAACTCCCACAAACTCTCCAAGAACTGGAAAGAGCTCTTCTGAAAGAGTGGGGCAGAATACCCCAACTCGTCATTAAGAGCCTCATTGAGTCCATGCCTCAAAGGTGTTCAACGTTGCTGGCCACCCGTGGAAACCATACCCCCTGCTGAAAATTATTTTCCTTGAAAAAAACATCTTTTCTTATTCTTTTTTTCTCATACGCACAAATTGTGTTTTTTTCCTTTTGTACACAAATGCGCAATAAAATGCATTTTTTTCTGCCAAACATGTGTAATTTATTCTCATATAACCTACTATGTCTGTCGATCATGTATCAATCAGCTAAAGAGTTTCCCAGATACAAAATCCACCTAAAACTGCAATAACCTTTAATTGTTTTGAGCATTGTATTATAAAGTGCGTTAATTCTTAAACCATTTGTCACAGAATTTTGTTCCAAATACAAAAAAGATTTAAATGAGATAAAGAAATATTTTTAAAGCGATTTAACTTAAGATGCTGTCACCATATAAGTTTTATGGTAGTGTTCATTTTAATTAATTATCTTCTAGATTGGTCGCTAAAACAATTGAAGATTTGTTTTTCAAAATTATCTTTATCGAAAAAGTGAAATTTTGGGCAATTGCGAAAAACCTCTAAATATGTCCACTGGTTTTCATTATAAGTTTGGTGATTGTAGTGTTACAATAATGCAGATTTGTGTAGACTGATAGAGTAAACAAAAGCGATAAGGCGAGTTTTGAATTCACATCCTCAATTGTATTTTTACGTACGTTTTACATTGTAAGCAAATGAAGCTATTTCTTTTCGTAATTTTATTTTAAAAAGGTATGTTATTCTGATAAGCTTTTATTTTACTCATAGCGTTCGTATGTAAGTTTTCCTAGTTCAAAAGTTATATTCAAATTTTAACTCACTTCCAAATTCATTCAATTCGCATACTTATTTATAAAAATTCAATACTTATTTATATCCAATGACAATGTAATATTAATACGATTTTAGGTGCATACCATGTATTTATTTTATAGGACTACATCAAATTCTAATCGAACCGACTTGGGATTAAACACAGCACCTAACGTCTACGAGTTTGGAGGTCAGAACATAACGGCCGTATCACCTTAGGACACTTTGGAAAATTTTATTCATGTTACATTAGCAGAGTCCATACAGATTTAGTAATTTTCTAGGTAAAATATCCGTATTATGTTATCAAAAAATAAATCTAGTTCAAATGAGCGAAATTTTGCTTTATTTATGGAGTGATTTTCTACAGAGTGTTCTAAAAATAACGATCCATTTATATGAAAACACAAATCTAACGATTTCTTCCACAGGTGTTTGTAGAAACGCTCTTTTTAGAGGAAAGAACAGCCGTCGTTTCCTGGAAACTGGTTGATAAAACATATGAAGAGGTGCGATAGCTGTACGATCGAAAATACGGAAAACAGCCTTCAACGAAGGCCTATATCAAACTACCAAAACAGCCTACAACGAAGGCCTATATCAAAAACTTCCTGGACGAACAACAATATCTGACAATACCGTCAAGAGGATTCGTGACCCACGTTCAGAAGTTCTTATACGATATTGGCCCTTGTTGGTGGCTGTTTTCCATGTTTTCAGTGGTACAGCTATCGCATCTCTATATATGTTTTATCACCGCGTTTACAGGAAAAGGTGGCTATACTGTCTTTTAAACAGAGCATTTCAACAAACACATGTGATAGAAACAAATAGGTTAGTGCTTTCATAGAAATGGATCGTTACTTTTGGAAAAAGCTGTATAAGAAAATACCGAAATTGAAGAATTTTCTAATCTGCAAATTTTAAGACCCGTAAGAACTCTGTCTTAAGAATACTTTAAACAAGTACTTTTTAAGGTTTTTTTTTTTACTTAGCTGATTTTTCATATATAAATTATACTTTGGGTAGATAAAAACTTAGCCATTGTTTTTTGTTTTTTTTAAGAAAGATGGACTTATTTATGTTCTATTGATACTTAGGAAAGTCAGAGACTATTCGATCTAGATATGTGTGTTTTCATACAATTATGGAAGAATGAAATTTTTTAACAAACATTTAATAAGAGATACAAATCAAAATATTATATTAAATAAAAAATAATGATTGAATGTTGATTTAGACAACAATGACAAAATTCCAACGTTTGAAATATTTTTAGCACACTTTAATTATATTCTATTTTATTAAAGAGTTCAAAACAGTTTACAAGTAAACAAACAAAAAAAATCTTTAAAAATATCTCTGCTTCCAATTTCATTCTCAAAATATGCCGTATGTTTAGATTTATTTCACAAGACCAAGATAGATATTTTCCTCCACTAAATAACGCTTTTATTTGTATGCCATAGCACACCCATTTTTTATCATTCCCTCTCTTTCTGTTACTTTTGTCTAAAGCATCCTTAATGTTTCTGCGTAAATAAATATAAATGTCCTCATGACATACATTCATTAATTTCTGCTATTCTGACAGACTAAAGAGATATAATTTGAAAGTTTTTATGTTGTATTATGTCCATATGTAAGACAAACATATTACTTTTTTTGAGATTTTGTATCCCAAAAACGGAAAGCGGATTTCCATTCTACTTGAAAATTAATATTTAGCATAACTTATATTAATATTTTTCTCATTCAGCACAAATTTACATTCAAGTAAGATTTTTCTTAGAGAGATTATTTTAAAAAATTGAAATTAGTGAGACGTGATTCAAACAGATAAATAAAGTGCAAGATTTTTTTAATTTCGTTTTTATGCAGTAGATACTTGAGCGTATTTTTTTTAAAGAATATACAGGCATATGCATTTTCCTCATCAATGTTAAACGTGACTCAGTAAAACTGACACTATAACAGATTTTGCAACGTTTTATGCTATTGTATTGCAAAAGGCATTTACTTTTTTTAAAAATGAATATTTTCAAATTATCATGAGTGAATAGAGAAATTTCGGCACTATAAAAAATATATAGTTTGAAATCTATAGTTCACTTAAATGTTATTCAAATAGTTTTTAAGTATGATTTTTTAAATTTATTTTTATATGACACAACAAATAATTAACTTATTCATTTAGTAGTTAACTAGCGGCCTTCGCCCGCTACGCTGGTCGGTTTATCTAAAGAAATCTTGAAGAAGTAGTTAGATAAGGTTCAGACATACATTAAAAAAAAAAAAAGCAAGTCGATCATTCAAAAAACGTTGGGAAATATCAAATATTTACTGTAATTTTTTAAGAAAAACAAAGTTTCGAAAAAAAAATTAAATCGAAAAAAAAATTACACTGACATATTAATGCAAGGAAATTTTCCCAGAGAGAAAATTCGCCTTGAATACAATATTTCAAATTCTTTTAATTGCTTATAGGCGTTAATGCCAACATAGTGAAAAAAAATTCCATGCTGGGAATCGAACCCGGGCCATCAGTATGGCGCACTGACGTTCTACCGACTAAACCACATGGAACGACAGCCATCTTGAAACTTTCTCATACTTAAGTAGACTGGCGAAAACATAACGATAGCGCGTTTTAAAATCGCACAGTGACATCTATTGGATTTTATATGTACTAAAAAACGTTATGTACTAAAAAACGTGAGCAGCGCACCTAATAGTTTCTTTTGTTTCTTTTTGTTACTTTTTTGTCTGTTGTCCGATTTTGATGAAACAAAGCCTATACACTGCCCGGGAGTGTGCATTCTTCATTAGTGAAAACCGCATAAAAATCCATTCAGTAGTTACGAAGATAACCTCGAACAAACAGACAGACAGACAGACAGACAGACAGACAGACAAAAAATTCAAAAAATTTTTTTTTGTGTTTCATTGGTTTTCTTTTATCGCCCTGACTCCATTTTTGTCAATTATCTTCAATGTACAGACACACCGGGTCCTACTGTTTTATTATATGTATAGACTAGCGGCCTTCGCCCGCTACGCTGGTCGGTTTATCTAAAGAAATCTTGAAGAAGTAGTTAGATAAGGTTCAGACATACATTAAAAAAAAAAGCAAGTCGATCATTCAAAAAACGTTGGGAAATATCAAATATTTACTGTAATTTTTTAAGAAAAACAAAGTTTCGAAAAAAAAAAATTAAATCGAAAAAAAAATTACACTGACATATTAATGCAAGGAAATTTTCCCAGAGAGAAAATTCGCCTTGAATACAATATTTCAAATTCTTTTAATTGCTTATAGGCGTTAATGCCAACATAGTGAAAAAAAATTCCATGCTGGGAATCGAACCCGGGCCATCAGTATAACGCACTGACGTTCTACCGACTAAACCACATGGAACGACAGCCAGCTTGAAACTTTCTCATACTTAAGTAGACTGGCGAAAACATAACGATAGCGCGTTTTAAAATCGCACAGTGACATCTATTGGATTTTATATGTACTAAAAAACGTTATGTACTAAAAAACGTGAGCAGCGCACCTAATAGTTTCTTTTGTTTCTTTTTGTTACTTTTTTGTCTGTTGTCCGATTTTGATGAAACAAAGCCTATACACTGCCCGGGAGTGTGCATTCTTCATTAGTGAAAACCGCATAAAAATCCATTCAGTAGTTACGAAGATAACCTCGAACAAACAGACAGACAGACAGACAGACAGACAGACAGACAAAAAATTCAAAAAATTTTTTTTGTGTTTCATTGGTTTTCTTTTATCGCCCTGACTCCATTTTTGTCAATTATCTTCAATGTACAGACACACCGGGTCCTACTGTTTTATTATATGTATAGATAACAATAATTTATAACAATTAATTAAATTGTTCGTAAAATGAATCATAATCGAAAACTTAACAGGACGATTTTTGTATTTGGAAAAGAAAGTTTTTCAATTTACTCATATAAAAAACTGAAAGGGTCTTTTTGAAAGAAGCAAATGTGTCCACTATAGTTCCTATTAAACTTTGTAAGCATCAAAATTATAAACTAATTAAAATATTGGTTGCTTATTTAATATAAGAATGTTGTTTTAACATGTAGGTTTTAAGAAAAAAATACATAAAATCGATGTGATTGCCTTTATTTACGTGTTTCTGTGGCAATTCTGCATTATTATATGCACACCTAAGCCATGGTGGGTGGTTTATATCGAGCCGAACTCGAAAACTTTGTTTGAAGTGAACATGAAACCAGAACGGAAAGAAATCATTATGTTATTTACATTTATGAAAATGTAACCAATATTTAAATTTGTAATTAATTGTATACTTTGAACGCATCAAAATCATATCTGAACTGCGTGTCGTCAACTGGGCCATATAACATTATATATTATTATAACATATACATTCATATAACATTATATATTATTATAACATATACATTCATATAACATTATATATTATTATAACATATACATTCATATAACATTAGAAATTCAACGAAATTATTTATTAATATATTAATAATTTATTTTGAATATTTTTTTGCAAATAAAAAGAGTTTTTTAAAAACACCTATTTAAAAGAAAACTAAATATAGACTTGCAAAATAATACAGCAAAATGTATCTTTTAAAGTTCGATCAACATTTTCCTCCTATGTTCTTTGTTTGTGCTCATCTAGTAAAAAACTGGTTCTCAAACATTGCAAAAAGAAATTATGATTTTTTTAAAGATTTTCGAAAAGTTTATCAGATTACATTTTCTTTCTTTCTTTTTTCTTTACTTTACACGGAATAATTAACCGTATTATTGTCTGGGTAAAGTATAACAGAAAGTATCTCCAGACTGTGTTATTGAGGACAAAAAAAAGAAAGTCAAAAATTTATTACAAAACATATAAACAGTAAAAAATAAAGAAAATGTTTATTTCTTTAAAAGTAAATCTAAATTGCATTTATAAAATATTTGTATCTCAGAACAAATTCGTTATATTTCATTATATGATGAGACTGTAACTTATTTTATTTTTTCATTGCAACAAGGTTTAGAAAAAATATTTGATTTTCATTTTTAAAAATAAATAGAATTAAAGCATTATGATCACGCATCGGATCATATAAGAGAAACTTTAATTTTCTTAGTAATATCATTTATCAATAATGTCAGTTCAAAGACATTTTTATAATATATGCAATAGAAATGTATCAGGAAGATTTATTCATAAAAGATACTGGTCAGAACATTCATTGTAAAAAATACATAAATAAAAAATGAAGTTTAGTATAAATTTTTTTGAACAATTGTTTTGAAACATGACAGTATTTTAAGATATCTGGAATTTTAGTACAAAGTTGTTGTTACGATGGTAATTTTTGAATTTTTTTCATAACATCATAGATTGTTTAGCGAAAATAAAATCAGATACCTTGTGTATCTCATAGCATACTGCACGTCTGCTCACCTATAGAAAACACCTGTTTTGAAATAAATGTTTGAGTTTTTTGCGCAACAGTTTTGTTCTGATTGTGAGATCCATGTCTAAAGAACCATTCATAGCGTCGTCCCTTTAATTTTTGCAAAGTAAAAACTTTCAGAGAGGGATTAGATATCTAGTTTATATGGTTAAGGGTGTCCGAGACACATTTTAAAATCTTTTTTTTTATTTATTGAGTTCAAATTTTGAATTTTATTGCGGTGGATAATAATACCACTTATAAACAAAATCTCATGACAAGAATTCTTTCTTTTTTTTTAAATCAAAAATTTATCAAAAAAGTTCAGTAGTTTAAAATCGTTATAACTCAAAATAGTGTTTGTAGACTATTTTTTTCCATTTAAAGAAAAAGAAATATATACGCTTTATTTTTGATTCATCATTTTTTAAAAAAACAATAAAAAAAAACAAACGATATTTACATTTTTTTAAAGTAACTTATAAAATCATATTTTTAAGTGATTTTTTTTTTCTAAATCAAAATTTAAATAGAACTTTTGATAAAGACTGGTTCCAGGGTAAACCAGTGTTATTTTAATATATTTTACTGTGTCTTTAAAGCTGTTATCAACTGCTCTGCTCAACAAGCACAAAACATTAGACACATTTATAATTTCATCTTTTATTAAAAATATATAAAATTGGAAATCCTGACTATGGAAGCGATTTGGAATCTAATTTATTTTCCATTTTTCGAGCACATGATCACGCTCTTTTCTGTCCTGGTAAGACTGTTTTCTCTGCTTTCGTCAGGAATAGCAGTTTAAAATGTCAAATTTGATGGCTTGTTCTGAAAAATCTATGCGATTAGGTAATTTTTGAATAACAGCGCCTGCTAGTTTCATGCATTTTGGAACGAAAATAAATTAACTTATGTCACAATGTTGCCCTTCTTTATATAAGAACACCCCTAAGCACAGAGATTGAAGAAGTAGCTTAAAAGTACCAAATGAACTGATTTCCCATAATCATAGGCTCGTATTTCCAGAGAAAAACAATATTCTTAATATACCAAAAAAGCGTCATGCATTTACGTGAATTTAATAAAAAGTTTTAGAAATCCCTTTTTTCCGTTTGTAACACTGAGATTATTTTTTTTATTATCAACATCAGAAAATTACAGAACCTTATGTTTACTAGCGCGGTGCTTTATCTCCAAGATAAAGCACTTATCTTCAAGCAAAACGTCCAAATTAAGGTTTCCTTTACACTTACTTACCTTTACAAAAGAACTCATGGCACTAAAAATTAATTTAATGAAAATAGCAGACATTTTAACATTTTTATGATTCGTCGTGTGACATGAGGCATTCAGCATTAAGTACATCAATTTTGAAGTCTTTGACTCATACAGTTCTTGTGTACGGATTTTGTCATGGAAAGACAAATAGAGGAGTGAGAAGAATAGGGTTTCGTCAGAAGAATGAAACCCAAAAAAGGGAATTATTATATTTTGCATTAGAATTAGATCTCGGTCACGAACAATTATTCCATGATTGTCGAATTTAATGCATCGATATACAACCTGTTGCCAATTTGAGGAGAAGTTTATTTTTCTGTAACATATAATCATATTAGGATAGATCGAAAAATCCGAAATTTTTATAATCGATAGTGCAGGGATGTGATAAAAAGATAATTGTAAAACATTAAACCGATCGGTTCATATTTTTGGTCGCTGCAAGGGGTTTCAAAAAATTGCAAAAACTTGGTTTTTACTTAAAAATAGTTTTAAATTTAAATTCTCTAAATCTACCAATTCAATATCTAATAGACCCCAATAGATACTTGGAGATATGAAAAATATTCAACTGAAAATTCGTTATGGTTAAATATCTTTACTCCCGCATTTAAAAAATACATAAACAAAAATTTCAAGTTCTCATTTTTTTAATGTTTATTTTACATTATATTTCTAAAATATATCCAAATTTAAATAAATATATTTTATATATATTAATATGTTAAAAATATATAGTAATTTTACTAGACTGGAAAATAGAAGGAGAAAATCATTCATTTTTCATGAGGGTCAATTCACGTATTACTGTTTTCCTGCATGCCAGCAAGATACATAAGTTCATGCACTACAAATCTAAAAAATAATGTAAAATGAACGAAGTATTTTGTTATCCGAAATATAGAGATTCTCAGTTGAAATAGATTAAATGAACTTAAAACGATTAAGCATTTAATGAAAATAACTGATAATGTGACTTGTTTCAGTTCACATTTTAAATTGCTATTCCCGACGAAAGCAGAGAAAAGTCTTAAAAGGACAGAAGAGCGCGTGATCATGTGATCAAAATAGCTTATAACTCAATAGGTAGTTATCATAAAATGGAAAAAATAAATTAAATTGCAAATCGCTTCCATAGTCAGGTCTTCCAATATCATATCTTTCTTAATGAAAAAATGAATTTGTAAATGTGTTAAGACAGCCTTAAAGACACAGTAAAATATATTAAACTAACACTAACGTATACCTGATAACAATGATTTAATAGAAAGTTTATTTAAAAAGAATGAAATTCAATTTCAAACCATATAATATACTATCCTGAACGCAAAGTAATAAGGAACTGATACAAATAATAGGAGGAGTAATTCATGCATCGTATTCTACCCTTTGAAGTCTTGGGTATCAGCCTATAGCTATATACTTACTAACATAATGTTGTATTTCTCGCAAATAGGAAATGAATAAACAAAACCTGAACTAATTACTGCGAATGAAATTCCAAGAACGATAATATATTAGTAATTACTTATATTATTTACTTAAATTCATTGAAATCACCATAGTCATGGAAACTGAAAGCATTTGCATTGTTGCAGATAGTATGTAGAATTGTACGAAAACATGATATTATAAGAATATAAATTAAAATAACTTTAGTTTTTTTAAGTAAAAATAGAGAACATTACTCGATATCAAAATGTGATTTTTTAAAGATAAGTATAAATGAACATTAAAATAAAATATAGTAAATCTCCGAATATTTAATTATGTAATTTAAGAAATTTGTTCTACTTAACAAACAGTTTATTCTATTTAACATAATATTTAACAAAAATGGATGTTGTTAATAAATTTTGATAGGGCTAAAACAGGAAGGAAAAAATATATAAAAACAACCGTATAGTTTTTTATTATTATACTTTTCGTTACTATACAAAACGAAATGCTTTAAATTCTAAGAAAAATACTTGAATAGTTAAAATGTATTAATTCTTTTACTATTTTGGATAGATATATTATGGATAGATTGAATATTCAACAAAAAATAGATGTTGTTAATAACTATTAAGAGAGCTAAAAAAGGAAGGGAAAAAATAAAAATAACTGCAAGGTTGTCTTATTTTTCTTTATAATTTTTGTTATTATACGAAATCAAATGCTTTAAACTGCAAAAAAATATTCGAACAGCTGAAATGCTGTAAGTTCATCTAATTATGGATACATTAAACATTGAAGAAAAAAATAGATGGCATTTTTTTTCTACACTTCCTACGCCCCCCCCCCCTCTTTGTATCAGCTTCTGTAATTAGCCAATACTTGGTTAAAAAAATATTTTAAAAAGGTACTATGTGTTTAATATACAATACAAAGTCTCAAATCTGGACATTTTCGTAATTGGCATTTTTATTTTAGCAAAACGTAAAATAAACCGCTAATGACCGCATACAATAAATTCCAAATAAACATTTTTAAAGTAAAGAGAAGAGAAAATTTACCACAATAAAATAAAAAAGTAAAACCGAATTCTTTTTCATTATGTGGAAAAATTGAAAAAGAAAAAAAATCGCAAATAATAAACTGTATTGAACATAAATTTACTGTCTAAAACTTTACTACCAGAGTGTTTTTCCGAATCGGAAAATATTGTATTGAAAATTCCTACAAAAATTACTTTCCACGGGGTATGAATTTTATTATATTAGACTTAAAACTTCGAAATGGGATGCCAAAAAGTAATCGTAAAATGTGAAAAAAAAACTCTCAAAATGACTTAAAAAATGCGAACATCTATGATTTCCAAGTAAAATTCGTTGTTAAGAGGCCAACATTTATTACATTGAATTAAAATTCAGGTATTAAATTCTTGTAGGTAATGTAAAGAAAACAAGTATTTTTTTTAAATCACAAAACTCTCAAAAATGTTTAAAATCACATATAATTTTTTTTTAAAAGATGTACTTGTGAAAAAGTTTTTTTCTTTATCTTTTAAAAAATGTTTTTTATTATCCTCCCTTTAAAATATCTAGTTTAGCATTATTTTAATAAATTTTCTTTTAATTATTAATTAATTGTTTTCATTTTAGTATTAAATCTTTCCTAACATAAATAACTCGCCAGTAAAGATGAATAAAGTTTCTTTTCTTCTCTCTGCCCCCCCTCCTTTTTTTCAAATCATCCAAAATTTGGAAAAATCCAATCTATGTTTACCGGAGGATACCGAATTGTTGACTTTATTAATATGCTTAAAAATAATTGCATATGTTGTAGGTATTTTTTAATGTTTTTTATTACCTAAAAGTATTCGTTTTAATAAATATATTTCTGAAATGTTATTATTTTGTTTTTCTAATTTGTAGAAATTCCATATTAAAGCATATATTTTATTTAAATGAATTCAAACTACTATTTTCCTAATTTCATAAATATGTATAAAAAGTAGAAATAAACCGCTGATAAGTAAAAAACTAGTATGTTGTGGCCATCACAAAACTTTCTTTTATTTAAATCACGTAAATTAAACCATTTAAAAAGTGCAAATAATTACATCGATTTAGCGCATAGGTATATATATATATATATATAATTTTTGTTTTATTATCTTAATTTTCACTCTAACCTTTTTAATTTTACTGCATGTATTACGTAAAACTAATTCTATTTAATTTTCCAATACAGTTCTTTTTTAACTGTGTACATGATCAATTTCATTTTAATGTATATATATATAATGTTACGGAATTGTGAATAGGAAAAATTTTAATACAGGAAAAATTTATTTACAGCAGCGCCACCTATTGGGTAATTCACACAAAACCCTCAAGGTCTCCCGGAATCTGAAGTTTGGTTAAATTCTGTGAATTAGTTCTTGAGATACAGCTATCGTGAAAATCATGAAAAACGTAGCATAGCAGCGCCATCTGTTGTGAGGTTTATACCAAAATGTAATCAGCGTCTAATTATGTTATCTATTCTAGTGTAACAGAATCTGAAATTTGATTAAGTTCTCTGCATTAGTTCTTGAGATATAGCTATCGCAAAAATCGTTCAAAATGTAGCATAGCAGCGCCACCTATTGGGCAGTTCATACCAAAACTTTATCAGTGGCAACGTATCTCAAGGTATTGCGGAATCTGTAGTTTGGTGAAATTCTGTGCATTAGTTCTTGAGATATAGCTATCATGAAAATCATGAACGACGTGGTATAGCAGCGCCACCTGCCGGCCAATTTAAATCAAAACTTAATCAGCGTCTATGTATATCAAGATCTCACAGAATCTGCAGTTTGCTGAAATTCTGTGCATTAGTTCTTGAGATATAGCAATCATTAAAATCATGAAAAACGTAGTATAGCAACGCCACCTGCATGCCAATTTACACCAAAAACGAATAGGCACTAATTCATATCAAGGTCTATTTGAATATAAAATTTTATGAAATTTCGGCCATTAGTTCTTGAGATAGAGCGTCCACAAATTTTTTGTCACAAACAGACAGACAGACTCACAGACTCACAGACAGACATTTTCTAAAAATAGTCAAAACGTGTTCAGGACCTTTTAAAACGTATAAATCCGTTGAAAACCGGAAGTCGAAAATTTTCATGAATCCAATACTTTTTTCTTGCAAAGATAGAAGAACGTAATAGTGTATCATAATAATAAAAGAAGAGAGAGAGAATAAGAAATAACATAATATAAATAATTATAGAAATGTATCATAATAATAAAATAAGAGAGAGAGAGAGAATAAGAATTATAGTGCAGCTATATAAATGTTTTTTTCTTTTATTTTGAAAAATATTTTAATTCTATATCCTGTTCCATTGTAAAAATTTTAAAATTAATTATTTTTTAGCTCACAGGCTATCATAGCCTGAGAGCTTATGTGCCCGGCCGTTCTGTATGCATATATGTTCGTTCGTTCGTGCTTGTGTACGTGCGCAACGCGATAACTCATAATAAAAATATCAGATCCACTTGAAATTTTGTATATAGGTATATCCTGATAAGACGCTTCCCTGATTAGTTTTTGGAGTTCATTCGATATGTATGAGAGGGGGAACGGGGGGGCTCATGCTCCTCCCCTTAATTGATATAAAAGGTATTTCATGCAGAATTAACAATATACTGAATAATATAATGAATACAAATCTACGTCATATGTTATCTCTAAAGCAGCAGTAGTCCTGCAGAACAAAACCTTTTATTTACAGAAAGTGTCTTTAGAGTAAAGATATACCAAATCCCAAACAGTTTTCGATCAAAATTTAGATATAGGATCATTCTGATGAGAAGATTCCGTGACTGTTATTAGGTGTTCATTGAATAAGTATAAACAGTGGGAACGGGGGCTCTAATGCCCCTCCTCTTAATTTATATACATGGGTTTTTCAAGAAGAATTGTCAGATTTCGTTCAAATCTCTGAATAGTTTTGGAAGTTTAATGGTTAAGTATAAAAGAGGGGGATAACTCCTCTTTAATTATATAAATCCTAAATGGATTTTTATTAAGAATTATCCGATTTGCTCTGAATTTTGGATATAGATATTTTATACGATAAACCATGTCCTTGATAATTTACGATGTTCAATGATTAAATATAAAAAACAGGAAAGGGGTTAGCTGTTTCCCTTTCTTAATTTTTTTTCGAACGGAATTAACCCTTGAAAATATAAGGCTGTAATGTACAATTAGTATGCTTTGCCTGTGAGCTCAATGCCACCAGTTTAACTGGGCAATATTCTTTTTATTTTCTATGTAGTATTAAAACTAAGGTCCGTCACGTCTTTACTCGATTAAAAAAAATGATGAAAATTTTTAGCTCTTAGAAATGCGTAGGAATTCAACTTTTATACAGTATTGAAGTCCAACTGTGGATTCTTTTAACGTAGAAGAGCGAAACCCCTCTGATTGGGGGAAAAAATTCGAGCAAACCTATTATTCTAAGAACCTTGTCCGCGAGGTAGTTTGTAGTTTGAAATATACTTTGCAATAAGCACACCGGGGTAGAAATGACATTAAATGCCAATATTACCCCAGTTGATTATTTTGAGTCCTGGAATTACATCCGAAGAGGATGAACTTTTTTATTTCTGCGCGAGACTGCGTTATTGTTATTGTTAAAAACCAAAACGGGTACAAAGAAATTTCTATGATCGAAGTGCTGTTAATTTTTTCGTGTCAGAAAAATAATATACCAAATGGTTATTAATGTGTCCTGGTAATTAATGATAAAAAAGAAATTTGCCAATTTCTACCGCTGTAGAGTTTGTATTTTTAAAACTGAACTATTTAAAATTCATTATTCCATCTTATTTTAAAATTTTGTTTGCATGGCGTTATTTATTACCCACATGGGTGGCTAATGTCGCCTGATAGCATTGGTGAAAAAATCAGGTCATGCAATTTTATTATTATACAGGGTATATCTAAACTACTGGGCAAAACTTTAAGAGGTGATAGTACACTTCAAGACAAATAATATTAAATGGGAAACTAAGGGTCCCAAACGTCTCCCGAATTAAATAGGCGTCATCAAAGTTTAGGGTCCAAAATTTGAAATGATTATAAAAAACGAAAAAATTAGTCGATTCGTTTGCGGTTTTTTACAAAAACTATTCTTTATGTCAGTATTGTCTTGAAAATAAATTATAGAGTTAAATTTCAAAAAATGCCGATAGAGGGCGCTTTAGACTTTGGAGTAACGAAAACTATTTTTTACCGTTATTTTTTGTATCTCATTAATTTTTTTTAGAAGTTTAGACATAAACTTAAATTTTGAGCTCAAAATCTGTGGTTAAGTAGCGAAAACTGAACTGTGTTCAATGGGAGTGGGTAGGTTCAAGTTTGAAATGAGTATATAAAAAACAGAATAATTGATCAATTGATTTGCAGTTTTCAGTAAAACTATTATTTATATCAGTATTCTCTTGAAAATAAATTATAAACATAAATTTCAAAAATTGTTTATAGAGGGCGCTTTAGACTTTGGAGCAACATACAACTGTTGTTTACCATTATTTTTTGCATGTCATTAAATTTTTTTCAAGCTTAGATATAAACTTAAATGTAGTGCTGAAAATCTGAATCATTCAGAATGGTTAAGTAGCGCTAACTGAACTGTGTTCAACGGGGGTGGGAAGGTTTAAATTTCAAATGATTATACAAAACGGAAAAGTTGGTCGATTCGTTTGTGGTTTTCTCTAAAACTATTCTTTATGTCAGTATTTCCTTGATAATAAATTTTAAAGATAAATTTCAAAAAATTCCGTTAGAGGGCGCCTTAAACTTTAGAGTAACCAACGGCAATTTTAACTGTTATTTTTTGTATCTAATTAAATACTTGCAAAAGCTTAGACTTAAATTTTGAGCTGAAATTCTGAATCGTTGGGAGGGGTTAAGAAGCGCACTGAACTGTGTTTAGGAGTTGAAATTTTACTCTGCACAGCCTACGAACACAGCTCAATTTTTCGCTACTTAATTACTCACAATGGTTCAGATTTTGAGCTCAAAATTTAAGTCTAAGTTTTTAAAACATTTATAAAAATAAAAAAAATAACGGTTAAAATAGTTGTTGGTTACTCTAAAGTTTAAGGCTCCGTCTAACGGAATTTTTTGAAATTTATCTTTAAAATTTTTTTTCAATGAAATTCTGGCATAAAGAATGGTTTTAGAGAAAACCGCAAACGAATCGACCAATTTTTCCGTTTCGTATAATCATCTAAAAATTTTAACCTTCTCACCCCCATTGAACACAGTTCAGTTAGCGCTACTTACCCACTCTCAACGATTGAGATCTTCAGCGCAAAATTTAAGTTTATGTCTAAGCTTCAAAAAACAATTAATGAGATGCAAAAAAATAACGGTAAAAATAGTTGTACGTTACTCTAAAGTCTAAAGCGCCCTCTATCGACATTTTTTGAAATTTGTCTGTATAATTTATTTTCAAGATAATACTGACATAAAGAATAATTTTAGTGAAAGCCGCAAACCAATTGACCATTTTTTCTGTTTTTTATAATCATTTGAAATTTGAACGTACCCACTCCCATTGAACACAGTTCAGTTTGCGCTACTTAACCACAGATTTTGAGCTCAAAATTTAAGTTTATGTCTAAACTTCTAAAAAAATTAATGAGATGCAAAAAATAACAGTAAAAAATAGTTGGCCGTTACTTCAAAGTCTAAAGCGCCCTCTCTCGGCATTTTTATCTTTATAATTTATTTTCAAGACACTAGTGAAATAAAGAATAGTTTTCTTGAAAACCGCAAACAAATCGACTAATTTTTCCGTTTTTTATAATCATTTCAAATTTTGGATCCTAAACTTTGATGGCGCCTATCTCCTTCGGTAGACGTTTGGTACCCTTAGTTTTCCATTTAATATTATTTGTCTTGATGTGTACTATCACCCCTTAAAGTTTTGCCCAGTAGTTTAGATACACCCTGTATATTTGCTAAAATATTTTTCTTTAGCTCATAATCAATAAGTTACTGTATTGAATCCTACGTATGTTTAAAAAAAATCTAAAACTAAACCGTGAATATTTGTTTAACCGTAATGTGACCTTATTACCCCCATTTCACCTTATAACTTTACATAAAAAAACCCCGATTAAACAAGAACGTGATTAAAATATTTGTTCCAAATCAAAATGACACACATTTTAACTAAAATCAACTCTCTACTAGTTTGCTTATTCCTTGCCCTTGCAAGCATATGGATGAAAGATACCTTCGTTAAAAACTTGCCGTTGGGATAGATTAATAGAAATTTCAGTACACTAGTATATTTTCTATATAAAATATATTTCTATCAAATAACATTTTTTGATTTGTTTGAATAACAAATATTTTAAATGGAAACTAATGAGAACAGGAATCGTGAAAAGTACAAATTAAGAAATATATTGATTTCCTGATATTATCTTCTAAGATGTATTACATATAATAAATGTTCTACGTGAATTATTATCGTTAACAAAATGATAATCAGCATTTCTTAAATAATTCAAAACTCCGTATCTTTATTCTATTTAAACGAATTAGATTAATAGACATATTAAAGTACTACTTATCGCTCACAGGCAAAAAAAGTGACACATCTCGACAAAAGTAAATTTCACAGGAGAGGTAACAGAAATTTTGCATGATTTAACAGTAACACGAATTTATAAATCTTAACAACTCTTGCAGTAATAAAAATGTGCATAAAGCCGTAAAACATTTAATAATTGATATATTGGATAAGAATTGGAGGCTTGAGTAATTTTACCTCCCAACACATTCCATAACTCTTCTGTGGACACAAATGGGCATATAGTGTAATGAAATGGTTCTCTGTATTTATGAAACGGGTTGTGTAACAAAATGCACGTAAAACACTCTTTTTTATGCAACTGGCGAACAACCCAAACTATAGAAGTCAAATACGTAAAAGAAAAATATAACGAACTGGCTATCGAGGCATTAGTATGTAAGATGTACACCGTAAAAAAAAGGGTCGATCTACTAAAAAAACTTTAGTGATCCTTGTAATTACAAAAAAAAATTTTGTAATCTTAGTCGGTTTCTAGAAAATCTGTAAGAATTACTAGAAAAAAGTTAGCAATGAATAGAGTTAATAGTTTTATATTTTTAATAGCTATTACTAAAACTCACTTGGTGTGGCCTTGATAGCATAGTGGTTATAATAACGGACTCCAGGCTGAAAGGTCCCGGGTTCGATGCTGGACACAGCCAAATACGCCCCGAATGTATGCAGTGTAAGTACTCGTTAATAAAGGAACAAATACAAATTTACCAAAAAATTTTTAGTAACCTCTTGATTTTTTTTACAGTGTACACACTAAATTTTGTTCAAATTTGTTCATAATTACGATTGTTACAGCACAACAAAAATCATATATATATATATATATGTGTGTGTGTGTGAACACTCGATCGGAGAGTAATATAGGGTCTGGGGTCATAATCGGTGAAAATATACCAACATTTTCCGGAAGTGCTTTCCTCTGGACGGCTGCAATAGGTAGCTTTTTACTTTTAGTAATGAAAGCTACGTAAAAATAAATAAATCCTTCGGTTAAAAAAATCAACGTCAGGCAATTTTTGATTAATACAGATGATTTTGTATTAAGGAAATATTTATGTTTGTTTTAATATGAAAAAAAAGGCTAATGATCAAATAATTCTTTGATCATGAGTTTTCCACATACAAAATCAAACCAACTATAATGCCTTGATTTTAATAAAACATTTATAAGTAGAATTATAAATTAGTTACTAAATATTAATAAACGTAAAGATCTACATGGATTTTTCAACTTGGATTCTTTGCGACTCGCTCACACTCAGCGTATCAAAGATTTCGTGAAAAGCTACAAAGAAATCCAAAACGTTCTGAAAATAAAATGGTCGCAAAGAGAACGTGAGTCGCTACGCTAGTTATTATATATTAAGACCTGGATTTTCACCTTTTTTCAAAAAAAAAAGTTTAAATGCTGCACAAAAAAATAAAAATATTACAAAGATGCGAGAATTTGCTTGAGTGGCATGACAGGAAAAGTGTTGACAGCATAAGATTTTTTGACAAGGAGCTATTTGTCACTGTACAGCGTTATAATGTTAAAAATTATGTTATATATTCAGAAATATTCAATGTTTTACATTCAAAATAAAATAAGCGAGACGTATGAGGGGATGTTCGGTAGTTCCATTGCCCCAAGAAAAACCCTTCTCGCTTTTCAATGATTTTAATTTGTATACATTTGTTATTAAATGTGTCTCGTACTCTTTTTCTTTTTTTTTCATTTCTTTAGAGAATCAGATATTTGGAACGTAGGTACACTGTTAAAAATCTTGTCCTAGTTTGAACCAAATTTTGGTGCTCAGTAGCTGCCACTGTAAGACGGTGAGTCTTGACCCAATATTTGGAGCTACTGTTGAAGCATAATTCCAGTAGTCGGAACGAGGTTGAAATAGGAAGCTTCAATGGTTGGTACGGGATTTTACCATCTTATTGTGGCAGCTACTGAGCACCAAAATTTGGTTCAAACTAGAGCAAAATTTTTAACAGTATAGGGGCGCGGACGAAATTTGGCTGTTCCTGCGGTGCTTGTATATGTGAAATTCTTCGAACTGTTAAACTGTTACAGAACAAGGGTTATTTTATGGAGTGGGCGGCAGTGTGAAACAATGTACAATTATCTTTAAAATTCATCTGTAAAGACATAAAAATCAATGCTGTATATTGTAAACAGAAATTATAACAACACATTTATTGAGATATGATGACGGGCAGTATCTCCAAAGAGTTGTATATTTGAGCAAAATTGTACAACTTCACACCGAGTTAAATCAACACAGACTCCAATGCAATTCAATTGTCCGAACTGAATCATACAAGAAGATTAGATACCTTCTTCATGGGACTTAAATCCTTTAAGTTATTACATCTGGAGGATTTTAAAGGCTAAAGTTGATCTCTCTCAAACCTGCGTGAATAGAACCAGTTGCCTCTTAAAATGATTCGTTACGTATTCGGACCATTTACAGGTTTCGGACAGGTTCAAATTAAAGAGGATTTTCCAAAAAAAATATTTTTTGCTTGTCAACACTCAATGTGTACTGCTAATTTATGTACATTAATAATATTTTACGGAATAAACGTTGTAATAAAGCAATTTTTTCGGCAATCAGGATATGAGAATATATAATCAGGCATAAATATCTAATCTATTCATACAACAATAAAGGCGTTTGTATATTTTGTATAATGTTTGAACAAGCAAGGAGAAAAAATTCTAACGGATATTTCTTATAAAAAAGAAACATTACTATAATGATTAATTTTTAATTAATAAAGGAACATTACTTTTTTCATTCTCAAGATGTTTTTATTTTATTTGATTCAGTATGCTAACAAGTTATTTATTTCCTTGAAATTTTAAAAGTTAAAATATTTTTTAGACACACAGATTGGATCGGTTATTATCTTCTTCTGAATAACTTCTGTACTTCCACATACTAAAGTTTTAAATTAATGAGGATTTTCCAAAAATATTTCTCTCTCATTAACATGCATCTTATATTGCTGAACATAACAGAAGTATTTATTGTTTTAGCTATTGTATCTATATAGATGTTATATATGTATATTAAACATCGTAATCAAACAATTTCTTTCTTTATAGTTTTTTTCACATGTGCCTACGAAACTTCCAAATAAAATTTATTCATTTTTTTTTTAATTTCATTTCAACATTTTGGGATGTAAAACATACGTAAATACATAAAACATTAAAAAAATATTTTTTCCTTAACAACTGACCTGCATTATTAAAACACTTTTTATTTTATTACTAGCGAGCTACGCCCGCTAGCTGGGCCACTTTTTCCAAACGAACCTCGATATTAAGCAGTATATAATAAGCAAAAAAATTCATTTAATAAGCAAGTCTTGGATTTCGAACCCTCAAGCACAAAAAAAGTAAATTAAAGAGCTATGGTTGTTATGCACCCATTATTCCGTTAAAAATATGTGATTTCGCACAGTTCGCGCTACGTGCCCACCGTGCAAAGGCGGCCCACCGGCCTACCACCCACCGGCGCTACGCGCCATGGTCGCCATCGTCTCGTTAAAAATATTTGGTTTTGCACGGTTGGTGCTGCGCTCCCATAAAACATTTTCTCGTACTTTTTGGTTCATCAGAAGCAGACTTTTACGCAGACTCTGAATATGTAACCTGTTTTATCTACTTTAAAAACTGTCTGTATGATGGTTTAAGAAAAAACGCGCAAAAAAAGTTTCGGTATTAAAAACTGCAAAAGACTGCTATTAAAAAAAAATAAGTAATTTCATTAATATCACAAACAACATAATTAACAAATAATTTTGGCAGCTCGTTTTCCGTTTGAACTAACAAAAATTAGTATTAATCGCGTAAATCTTAGGTTACACAATATTCGTGTATGCTACCAAAAAGAAAAAGTATGAAAATAAACCGTGTTTAACATTTTTTACCAATTAGTTATTTTTTAAAGAACCGAAACGAAAGAAAAAGTAGTTTTCCCGGGAGAAAAAAGAGGTTTTTGGCTGCTTCTTCTTTTAGACAAAGGGGAAAAGTTCAGGTTCTTCACCGCAAGGTGGCGCAGTGTTCTGCCTCAGAGCACCGTTTGAGCTCTGTTTCGAAAATTAGACGTTTTCCGTTCCGATTCCCGACGGGTTTTTAATTCATAACTTTTTTAATTTTGGTCCCACGGCCTCGAAAATGCCCGAAATGACTTTCCCGGAATTTTTCGAATCGAAAGACACCTCTCGCGACTTCCAACTCGCCCGCGTTGCGAACTGTAATCGGCTTCAAGCAGACAGACAGACAGAGGCGCACGGATTTTATTTGTATAGATTCTTATAGCATTCATTGAGAACGCATAGACATAAATCTATTTAATAAAACAATAAAAGCAAATGTTGGAAGTAGAGTAAAGAAAATATTACAAATAAACACTAATTATGCTAAACGCAATATATCAAGTGGATATTGATAAAACAATAGAAACAGAAATAAAAAAAGACGTGTGGCACTCGGGGACTGCCGCGGTAAAGCTATTGCATAGCATTTTTTATCAACTTATGCAATCATAATTATTTATTTACTTTTTATTTATGCAGTTTTTTTTGTCTTTGATATTAATTCAAGTTATACTTTTTGAGCGTGATGACCGATAACAAAACATTTTTTTTTTCTTTTATTGAATAAATGAGAAATTAATATCGTTTAAAATATTTTTATTATCTTACAATACATGTAGGTTAATCAGGAATTTTTATCATTGAAACTATACGTTTATGGTAGCTGAAATAAAAAAAATAAGTTTGAGACTTGATATTCTCAAAATATCTGAAAAATACCACTTTAATGTCTGCCGAAGTCTAACGAAGGATACCGTGCCGAAGTCTACCAAACTCAAGCACGATAGCCGGAGTGTTAGGTTTTTTCTCGTAACGGAATTTCTAGATTCTTTCGCCGCTCTCAAAGCCCGCGATAAAAGATATGGAATACATTAATAAATTACCAAACAAAATTTGGCCGCACTACGAAAATTAGATCGCGAGTTATAAGCATTATAAATTTTCCGATCCTCACTGTGGGGGTCTCCTGTCACCAAAAATTAACATTGTCTCATTAAAATTTACCAAACGAAATTTTGCCGCGCTACGAAAATTAGATCGCGAGTTATAAGCATTTTAAATTTTGCGACCTTCACCGTGGGAGGGGGAGGGGGGGTCTCCTGTCACCAAAAGTAACACTGTCTCATAATAAATTATCAAACAAAATTTGGCCGCGCTACGAAAATTAGATCGCGAGTTATAAGCATTTTAAATTTTTCGACCCTCACCATGGGGATCTCCTGTCACTAAAATTAACATTGTCTCATTATAAATTACCAAACAAAATTTGGCCGCGATACGAAAATTAGATCGCGAGTTATAAGCATTTTAAATTTTTCGACCCTCACCGTGGGGGGTCTCCTGTCACCAAAAATTAACAATCTCTCATAATAAATTACCGAACAAAATTTGGCCGCGATACGAAAATTAGATTGCGAGTTATAAGCATTTTAAATATTTCGACCCTCACCGTGGGGGGGGGGGGTTCCTGTCACCAAAAATTAAAACTGTCTCATAATAAATTACCAAACAAAATATGGCCGCGCTACGAAAATTAGATCGCGAGTTATAAGCATTTTAAATTTTTCGACCCTCACCGTGGGGGTCTCCAGTCACCAAAAGTAACACTGTCTCATAATAAATTACCAAACAAAATTTGGCCGCGCTACGAAAATTAGATCGCGAGTTATAAGCATTTTAACTTTTTCGACCCTCACCGTGGGGGGTCTCCTGTCACCAAAATTTAACACTGTTTCATAAAAAATCATTAAACAAAATTTGGCCGCGCTACGAAAATTGATCGCGAGTTATAAGCATTTTAAATTTTTCGACCCTCACCGTGGGGGGTCTCTTGTCACGAAAAATTAACATTCTCCCATAATAAATTACCAAACAAAATTTGGCCGCGATACAAAAATTAGATAGCGAGTTATAAGCATTTTAAATTTTTCGACCCTCACCGTGGGGGGGGTGTCCTGTCACAAACAGTAACACTGTCTCATAATAAATTACCAAACAAAATTTGGCTGCGCTACGAAAATTGATCGCGAGCTATAAGCATTTTAAATTTTTCGACCCTCACCGTGGGGGGGTCTCCTGTCACCAAAAATTAACAATCTCTCATAATAAATTACCGAACAAAATTTGGCCGCGATACGGAAATTAGATTGCGAGTTATAAGCATTTTAAATATTTCGACCCTCACCGTGGAGGGGGGGGGGGTTCCTGTCACCAAAAATTAAAACTGTCTCATAATAAATTACCAAACAAAATATGGCCGCTCTACGAAAATTAGATCGCGAGTTATAAGCATTTAAAATTTTTCGATCCCCAAGGTGGGAGGTCACTTGTTACCAAAAGTAACAGTGTCTCTTAATAAATTACCAAACAAAATTTGACCGCGCTACGAAAATTGATCGCGAGTTATAAGCATTTTAAATTTTTCGACCCTCATTGTGGGAGGTCTCCTGTCACCAAAAATTAACACTCTCTTATAATAAATTACCAAACAAAATTTGGCCGCGATACGAAAATTCGATCGCGAGTTTATAAGCATTTAAAATTTTTCGACCCTCACGGCGAGGGGGGGGTTTCTGTCACCAAAAGTTAAAACTGTCTCATAATAAATTACCAAACAAAATATGGCCGAGCTACGAAAATTAGATCGCGAGTTTTAAGCATTTTAAATTTTTCGACCCTCACCGTGGGGGGTCTCTTTTCATGAAAAATTAACACTGTCTCATAATAAATTACCAAACAAAATTTGGCCGCACTACGAAAATTAGATCGCGAGTTATAAGCATTTTAAATTTTTCGATCCTCACCGTTGGGCGTTTCTCCAATCACCAAAAGCTACATTATCCTACCTTGTTTTATCTTAAGACGATTTTTTTCTATACACATTCTATCAGGAATTTTTATCATTGAAACTATAGATTTATGGTAACTGAAATAAGAAACATAAGTTTGAGATTTGATATCCTCTAAATATCTGAAAAATACCGCGTCAATGTCTACCGAAGTCTACCGAAGGATACCATGCCGAGCAATACAGTCTGCCGAGCTGAAACGACATTAGCCGAGTGTTAGGTTTTTTCGTTACCGATGTGTTAGGATTTTTCGCGTTACGGAATTTTTGGATTCGGTCGCCGCGCTCAAAGCCCGTGATAAAAGCTATGCAATAGCTTAAAAATATTCAAGTGGTATCATTCGAAATAAATTTGGAGCCATTTCTAAATTTGATAAACATAGTATATTAAAAAAAAAACCATGTTATTATGTTCTAAAGTATATTGATTTATCTTTAAAATTTAAGTAAAATTAAACACATAATTCGCATTAAAATATAATAAATTCCTTACAATTTCGTGCAACGGTATCGAATGCTTATTTACCTCATTCTAATTATCTTTAACATATTCTTTTCTAAAACATGAGAAGAAAAAAAATATCGTTCCCTACTAACAATTTTTTTAAATATTTCTACAAAGATGTGATTTATTGACAATACATTAATTGTAAGATGTGCTATGTTGCAGTTTTAATACTGGTATGATTTCTTTTTAGGAATTGTATCAAACTGTATCATTTTCAATACTAAAAACTAATTTTGACGTCATTATTGGAATCTTAGTTAAAATGTACTTTTGCTTACCGAACACGTTTACGTTTACGAGCTATGCATGGTTAAATTTTAGAAGCCTTAATGTTAAGTTCACTTGTAATCGCTGTAAAAATAGATTGAAATGCGAGTAAGTTTTTAAAGGTTCTCTTCACTTACTTGATAAAACCCATTCAGAAATGTTAAATCTATAGACATGATCTTTTTAAATATATGTTTTAAATTTCAATATTTTTAAATTATTATTGTTGCATTGGATAGCTGACGTCGATGTATAATATCACTAATTTTTCGTTATTATTCATAAATATTTTTAATACAGATTTTATTCCTTTCAGAAACGGTTTTGAGAAAAAGAAATCTGCAGTGAAAACCAAAAATAAATAAATAGGTATATTAAAGTTTGACCTCAGATAATCTATGAAAAAATGGTTTAAAAATATAGAAATTGAAATAAAAATTCGGAATTCTTTAAATAAGAATTTCAAAAACAACCAGTCTGTTGCAATATTAAAAGGGAGCTATTTTTTTCAAATGAGTGAAAAGCCCCTTAAATTCAAAATATATTTGTGAAAATAAAAACAATATGTGTAAGTGAAAATGTCCAGATCATGATTCGAACCTGGATTCCTTGGCTTACCAGGGTAATGCTCTAACTTTTTTGTTACCAAGTAGATACCTAGCTGATACATCTAGCGTACATAATGCCTGTTACCACACATTTCCATCATGTAAATGTTCTATTTTTTATCGGAGCAATGAAAGTAGCACTGCAGTTAACAAAACCATGACGAAAAAGCATAAGTGAATTATGCCATCCAGGTACCCTCTGGATAACTCAATAAACTATATACTCCATTTTCACAGAGGCACACAAGTTGCCGAAAGTTTCTGTTCTCGAAGATGGTATACAGAAGGCGCTGTGTTCGATTCGAGTCACACCCATTGGCCTAATCATTAGAAGTTTTCCGTGTTTTTTCTTAGAATTTTCGATTTTCTTTTAGATTTCCTAAAAAAGACCCCCAGACGGCACCCCACCTTTAGGACTTCTATACACATATATCACGGTATTCCGGTTCGAGCCATAGTTTAATCGTTTTTCGCTCTATAGGAACAAATATACCACAACCATCCTGCTGCAATCTTAATTATGATTTATCTAAAATCTATATATTAAAAATTGTGATTAAAATCGATTAAAAATAGTTAAGAGTTGCAAACTGTAAATCTGCATAAGTCCGAATATTTTAACCAAATGGCTCTCTGGTATCCAAAATTTAAATAGATAAAAAAAAATCCACCTATAATAGCTCCCATTTAGTTCCAGTTTAAAACATTTAAAATTTTGTGACAATTAGCAAATATACTAATCTTATTAAGCTTGTCATTAATAAAGAGAAGTTATAATACATATGTTTCAGCCAAATTTTATTCGATAAGTTACTAAATACTTAGTAATAGGTTAATACTTTCGTTTTTCCAAGAATGTGTCACAACCATATGAATCCTTTAATATCTATATAATATATGTAGTAAAATGTTCTTAAATTCTAAAAAAAGTTAAAACTTAAAAAAATTCTACGATAAAAATTACTTTCATGAATAAGAAACATATGTAAATATGATATGTTTTATCGGATAAACAAGAAAAAGAAATGTGTTCCTGTTATATTTAATCAATAATTTCTGTTTTTACATCTTGCACTTTTGCATTTACATTACATATATTTTGCATTTACATATAAAGACAAGTTAAATCACCAAATATCCTTTCCAAAACAGTGATCTTTATTAAATAACTTGGATGCAAATACAAGGCGCTTGAGCCAAGGTTTTTTCTCTTTTCGCGATATTTAAGCAATAAATATGTGTTTTTGGAATTGCAATTTTCTTTGGCAAATTGTAAAAGAAAAATATAAAATATATATGCAGAATAATTTTTATGGTGTTTGTTTTTCTTTTGCTAGTAATTAATAAATAACTAGCATCACATCATAATATCATCATATAACTAAACTACATCATAACACTACATCACATAACTACATCACATAATTGCAACTACAATCATAATTACATCAGTACACTAACCTTCATTAAATGATCTTAGAATGCACTATTCTAAACTTAAAACTATAAAATTCTGTTTTAAATATATATTATGGTGAATATTTTTTAAAATATTATTGATTTAAAGCTAAAAGTAACCAAAATGGTGATGATCTTAGACAATACAAATGCTTATATAAAAAATTCCCTGGAAAAAATCCAAATAGTAATGCTAGCATTAAAAAAAATTATAAAGAAATAAATTTATTCTACTCCTTTCGTTTGTTATTTTTTAATATATTGCATATAATATCTAATATAGGAATAACAAAAATGCTTATTTTATATCCAGTCATTATTTCTAATTATATTTTCATTTCAGTACTTTATTTTTTATTTGATACAAAAATTATAAATATATACATGAATATATCAAAGGTTATATCTTATATTTGAATTTTTAAAGTTGAAACTAGATATACTTGAAAAAGTTCGTTTCATTTTTTATAGCAATTTCAAAAGAATAGTTTACTCTCTAGGCGAGAGGTATTTTGTTTCATTTCTTTTTTATATTCCCTTACATAAATATGACTTTAGTTTTTTTTATTTATAGTCACTTTGTACCTCAGGTAACATTATAATAAGGCGTGATTTTTTTGATAATTTTCATTTCAATAATATTTTCATTACATAATTATAACTTACAGTAGTTAACTTGCAAAAAAAAACTTTTGAATTCTTTAGAAAGAATGTATAATTTAAGAAGAATATATAATTTAATTAATGTATAATTTAAGAATTCAAAAGCAAAACAAATGATTTTTCTTTTTTAAATGATTGTTTTAATTGCATAATAGTTTAAAAAACGATGTCTGTAATTTTTTTACCTCTTTACAAGTTGTATTTCTTTAATTTATAAAATCAGTAAAATAGAAAGGTTTCATTAAAGAGAAATAATAGAATTTGTGAAAATCACCATAAAAAAAAAAAAAACAATGCAGGACGCGTTTTGAACTAAGACAATATAGCTCGTCATCAGCTGAAGCAGACACATGACCGTTAGGGCATGAGGTAAAAGATCTCATGGAAACTTGTGCTAATTACACGTGCCTGCTTCAGATGATGTCGAGCTGTATTGTTTTAGCTAATAACATGCCCTGCGTTGTTTTATATTTTATGATGAATTTAACAAAGCTTATTACTTTAATCATTATTTATCACCAGTTTATTCAGAGTTTTTCTCCGTTTCATAAAACTGTTTAGATTTTTCGGCTCCATCGAAACAAATATCAAAATAAATAAAAATATTCTATAGAATCAAAATCTATGATTTAATAGTCTGGAATACTATCTTTCGTTTGTCTAAACGCTGTTTTAGGTTATGCACGTTATTTTTATTTTTACTTGGATGTTTATTTCCACATACGTAATTATGGAGAAGCTCAATACAATTTTGGAAATCGAAGATATACTGCATTGTTATGTATTGAATTAACCTGAAAAAAATTATGTCTTTAGCTATTTTATGGTAACGAATATGCAAATAAACATCCTAGTTAAAATGATTAATAATAACCAGAATATAATGAAATAATGTGTAGAAAATTGTGCTCCAAATCATTACACTATAAATCGTGGCGATTTAAATCATTCTTGTTTGTTTTGATAATGACTCGGAAAGAAAAACACGTAAGTAAATGAAAGTATTTTTGTACTGCTTCTAAAGTTTTATTTTACACAATCATCGAAATTACGAGGAGTATATTTTTACAGGGTTTTACAAATTTCCTTTACATCATGATTAAAATATATTTATAAATTCAAGTTGTTGGGTGTTCTGCCTGACTATTTGTCTGGCCATTGTGCCCCTCACATGAATATACTCGGATTGTCAAGTAATTGGTACATATTACTAATGAATTTTATCATGGCATGTTCATTATTGAAAGTGAAGTATTTATAATTTACTGAGATAGTTGGTGAATTTGTGATTTAAATGCATTATGTGCATTACAACTTCCTTCCTTAGACATTATATTTAATCTCATTAAAATGTGAACATTTTTCCATCTTACAAGTGAAGATATTTCCTTTCAATTGTTTTATGGAATGCTTTATAACCAATTCTCGATGCAATTGTTTAATTAAAAAACAGGAACAAAAATATGCAATCAATATCAAAGAATTATCAAAGTTATCTCAACTTATTTTAATAATAGAGTTTAAATGTGTAAACTAATTTAATTTCTTTTTAAAAATTTCACGAAAAGTTTGCAAAAGTTTTTAAAACATTGAATAAGCAATTATATGAGAGAACATTCAATAAATTCCACTTTTTATCCCATGCTAATTTTACTTATTCTATAACCTTTACTTTGCTTATAATATTGAAAAGAAATAAGTTGACCTTTTCTGAATCTTCCGTCGGGAGCGCCGTTTATAAAAGTACAACACTCACTTTCTTCTTCTCTTTAAAACAAAATTGAAGCAGCAGAGGGCCATTTGTATTCTCTAATTGAATCTCTTTACCCAGTTTCTGAAAGTTATTTGTATTTCAGATTGCGCAACTATCTGCACCTGTATGTTTAATCTAGTTACAGTGCATACAAAAAAGCAAATATTATGCTTGATATATGAAATGACTAATATAGATGAAATATAGAACTAATTCTGTAAATCCGAAATGACTTAATTCATTATTATTTTCTATTCTTTGTGATTGCAGTAATAAGTAGATTTTTATAAATCTAAACTTCTGCTTTAGTATGTTATAACAAAATACGTGTATTGCGAAATACTTTCATAAATTGTGATCAGCGATAACTTATATCATACTTGTATGTTAAAGTATTTGTAAAATTTAAAAAAGCAGCAATAATTCATTCTTTTTCGACTTTTGTACAATTTACAACGCCTGCCTGCTCAAGTGATGAAAATTTGCGCGCTCGGCGAAAGGTTAAGTGATAAAACTTCAGTATGGTTGCGAAATTTGTTTGGCAAATACCCAGGTACTAACTTTCTTTTAACATCAAAAGTTAAAATAGTTTTTCATTGATTTGGTTTTAGTGTACATCTGATATTATTTATTAAACAAGTTGAAAATTGCACGTGAAGCGTAGCAAATTCGGTGCATTCGTACGATAACGAATTTTTAAAAATATTACTTTCATGTATCAATCTCATAAAATTTTAAATAGTGAAATACAATTAAAACGCTCATCAAACCATGTTCTCCCTATACCATTATGCAATGGAATACTTTTGTGTGGCCTTGTTAATCAATAACAAATGTTCTTTGCACCACAAATTACGTAAGATGTATATTATAATATGTACTTTATAGTTGCATATAAATTTTATTAAGTTTGCATGAGTGTAACATGATTAAAATGCATTTGAAACATTTTTTCCCATTGACCGTAATGTAATGGAATACTTTTGATTGTCCCTGTAATTGATCTATCCATCCGATTTTCATAAAATTTGAAATAACTCGACAAAATTATGTAATAATTATGTATTTTAAATTTCAAACGTATAGGATATATTTGAAACTTTTTCCCCATTGACCATAATGTAATTGAATAATTTTGATTGCCCCTGTAATTGATCTATGCACACGATTATCAAAAAATGTTAAAAAACTCGACAGAATTATGCAATAATTGCGTATTTTAAATTTCAAACGATTAAAATACATTTGAAACTTTTTTCCCCATTGACCGTAATGTAATGGAATACTTTTGATTGCCCCTGTAATTGATCTATGCATCCGAGTTTCATAAAATTTGAAATGACTCGACAAAATTATGTAATAATTATGTATTTTAAATTTCAAACGATTCGGTTGGGTAGTTTTTGCGTTGTTATATGCGGACAGACGGACGGACTGAACGACCACTATAGGTGCTACGTATTATATAATTACGAACGCACCTAAAAACACCAAATTCATCTGCGTGCATTCTTTCAAATGAATAATTTTATGTACTTTCATTATCAGTTTATTTGAAGTTTAAAAAATAAAATGTATTTATAACTATGACTTTTTAAATATACCTTATTGTTATACCTAAGAATTCAAAACAAATAAATGTAATCTATGAATGCTTAAAAAATTCAACTGATAAAAAGTTTACAGTTATTCACTCCTGATAAAAGATAATAAAATTGAAATATCTGACTTAAATGGAACATGGCGCATTACAAATACTCAAATTCAAAACAAGCATACAACAATTACTATGTTTCGTCAATTGAAACTTTTGTTATAAACATGAAAGAAGGAGGCAGATTTCATCGTGCTCAAAAGCTCCGTACTGAGAATACACAGAACAATTTTTTCTAATCGGTTTAAACATGGTGTTATGAAATGGTGAAAAATAGAAACACTGTTGAATTTTTACCTAAATCAAAGAAGTTAAAAAAAACCACTCTAAAGAAATGCACGGCATTTCTGTGTAATTTAGATCCAATTGCTTTTTTGTACATTACTTAAAATCAAAATTCTTTTATTGTAAGAATAATGTTATCATTTCTCCGTAATAAAAATTATTTACGAAAAATAAATTAAAGCTTTTTAAGAAAAATAATTTCTTGAGTTTACTCTCTCAAATCCCCAGGATGATGAGATAATTCTGATTTAAAAATTAATAATATTGTTACAGCGTATATAGGGTTCTTTTGAACTTATAGTTAGACAACTTGCTCTTAGAAAAGTAGAAAATAATTTATTTACAGACCTTCAGAACAACAGAGTCTTCGAAACTCACAAATATTACTAGATATTCAAAAATAACTGTTCAAATCGATCGCACAAGTACAGCCTTAGATCCTAGAGACTCTTTATGCAACGTCTCAACACTTAATAACATTCAAAACAACATAGATGAAACTCAAGCAAACTTGCTTACAATCACAGCTCACTCAATGACTGACTGGTAAATAATAACCACAACAGCTCGCATTGCTCTCCTTATATAGGCTCGTAGAAAGCGCCGGAAATTTCTACAACCTTCTAGAAAAATCCAGAAACCAAGGGAAAACATTCAATGTATCAGTAGACCTAGGGGGGGGTTACCATAGAGAGGGAAGGGTTACCATCGCCAATAATCGCCAAGTTTGTCGCCAACTTGGCGATATATCGCCAAATTTGGCGACCAAAATTAGTCGCCAAAAGTGACGCCAACTTGGCGATATCTCTAATATTTCGCAAAGCTGCCATAGACATTCACTGAAAATAATAGACAAGTTTGCTTGATAACAGAGACAATGTAACTAAAATTAATATTAGTAAAGAAATGGAGCTTAATAAGATTATTTACATTATTTTACAGTACAAACACTAACTATTTACAAAATTCGTAACAATATCTTATTCATATGAGATCATTATTTCAATATTGATTAGGACAATTATTTTTTGACTATCACAGTTTTTAAGCTTTTTATTATTCCGTGTTTAATACCTTAAGACATTTAATTACTAAATTGAAGCAGTTTAACTTTGAATAATTAAGATTTCAAAATTATTTATTTTTTTCAGCAATTTATGGTTTTAAAAAAATAATGTTTTATTTATCTTATACGTTTCCTTTTCTTTCATATATTACATTTATTACTTACACTTGGATTTATTGGCATAAAAAATAATAGTATTATAAAAAAATAATAGTATTTTATTAAATATTTGGATAAATTAATAATGAACTTGCGTATATTTAATGCCATTATCAAATATATACGTACACATATTCGTTATACATACGTCGTATATGTATGTGTGAATATGTGTCAAAATGTAGATATCGTTGAATATAGGAGAAAACTAGTTAGATTGTGGTAATCTCAAAACCTTATCCATGTTAATACATCCTGAAAAATGCAGCATAGCAGCGCCATCGGTTAGGGGGTTTACACCAAAATCTAGTCAGCAACAACTCATGTAACTTGCAACTGAATCTGAAATTTGGTGAAAATCCGTGCTTTAGTTTTTGAGATAGAACTATAGCAAAATCTTTAAAAAAATCTGCATAAACCTGTCATATGTTGAATGATGCACACCAAAAACTAATCAGGATCATTTTTTTATCAAATACCCATTGAATCTGAAGTTTGATGAAAATCCATGCATTGTTTCTCGAGATACATTTGTTTTGAAATCTATAAGTCGATTTACATGAAAAACAAACAACACTAATCTATATCAGGGACTAACTGAATCGGAAGTTTAAGAAATATTCATGCCTTAGTTCTTGAGATAGAGCTATTGCGATAATCATGAATAATGCACCATGTCAGCACCACCTGATGAACGGTTTGCTACAATATGTTATCAGCATCATGCTATATGAAGTACTAACTAAATCTACAGTTTTATAAAAATCCACGAACTAGTTCCTGAGACGTGACTATTGGGGAATTTGTAAATAATGCAGCATAGCAGAACCACTTGTTGAACGATATACACCAAAACCTAGTCAGACATAGTTTATATCAAGGTCTAACAGAATCAACAGTTTTGTGGAAATGTGTTTGTTAGTTCTTGAGATAGAGCTCCTTCAATATTTTTATCACATAGAGACAGACAGACAGTCTCCATAACAGACATTTTGTAAAAACATGTTTTCCAGGTTCTCTACCCGTAAAACGAGTAAATTCGTCGAAAACCGGAATTCAAATGTTTTCACGAATCCAATACTTTTTTCTTGTAAAGATAGAAGACAGTGAAAATAAAATACATTAGATGTATAAAGAAACAGTAATTGTGAAGTTCAATTTTTATATAAATTAATCTTCATGAATAAAACATAAATTTTTAGTTTAAAAACATCTTTATTGTGCAATAATATAAAAAAATCCATAAAAGTATTGGAAGTGTTCTAGTTGTAGTAGCAGCGTACCTTCATAACATCATAACCATATTCTCATTCTTTCATTGTTATCTTTTCCAAGGATTTTAAAAGAAACAAAGTTTATTATTTCCTTGTAAATAATGTAAATTTTTGTGAGTGAGAATAAAATAGTAATAGTAATTCCCAAAAGCATGTATTTAAAGAGTGTCTGATATAGATTTTCCTCTAATCAGTAGGTCAAAAGAACTTTTATAAATGTGTTTAATTATTCATAAGATTTTTTTAAACTGCTTATTTCATGAAGAAAAAAAACGTATATTGCTGTACAAACGAATATAATATTGTATGACAAATATCTCGTATAATAAAAATATTTGCTTAATTTTCAACATTTCAAAAGTTCTAAATTGTAGAAAGTTCATCGAAGCTTATCATGATTTCAAGACCAAAAAAGAAAAAAAGTACGTTTATGGAAGTTGAAATAAACAAGGAAGAAAAATATTACTTCACTCATAGATTATGAAACACATTATTGTTTTCAGAATAATGTAACAATATTGTGTCACTTAAAAAGTTAAAATATTTTGTGTAATTCATCTATATGGAAAAGAATAACACATTAGAAAACTGTATTTATCTACAGTTGTAAAACCATTGATATTCTTTGACCAGCTCTGTACATGATACATGGATTAGTTTTTATTGACTTCATGCATGCAAAAATTTATTTTATCTAGATAATACATACCTCATTTGAAATTTCCCCTACTACAATTTCCGTTAACAACAAGAGTAGTACGTGAATTCTATTGTGAATTTCTGTATATGATGTATAGAATTTATATCAAATGAGTAACATGAAGAAAAATAGTCAAATTTAAAAGTGCATACCAAAATTTAAAACACACATCGACAATTATTGCTTAAAGATCGTACTGTAAACGATTTATTTTATGTCCCTGTAAATGATCGACAAATACAAAGAATGCCCTCTTCTATCACCAGCCTTCTATCGTCGCTTAAAGATATCAGATAAAATTCAGACATTTACATAAGTTTAAATAAGTCAGCGTTAATGTCATTAAAGTGCTCTACAAACGGTTTCTCCACAACGGTGCTCCATAGTATAATATAATGGAGCTCATTCGAGTGCTTTTCTATATCAACTATTAACACTACATACTTCTTAAAAGATACCAGATGTGCCATGTTAAGAATTACTTACATATTTCAATTGCATGAAAATCTGACTGTATTTACTTGAGTTAGATCGTGGACAGACGGACAGTCAAACAGAATTGGTATGTACTTTACAACTTTGTTAGGTGATGTTAAAGAAATTGTTATGGGTGTTTTAATTAACAACATAAAAACTTATTTAACTAAATGTGTTAAAAGTTTTTACTTTTAATATTAAAAAATCGTAATCCTAAATTAATGAGGTATATTTAAATAAAATTTCCAAAGAACTTAGAGAAATTACAAACTCTGTTAACATTTCAACAGTAAACTTTTGACTAAAATTCTGATTTCTGCTCTGTAAGTTGACTAATCTTTTCTATTATTTTCAGAAAGCCCGAAAGCACAATTTAATATCAGTCAATTTTTTTTAATCGATTACAAGAAGTTACTGTGAGTTTACAGCAAATTTTATTTTAAATGCTACAACACAAATACTTGCTGAATGTTACAACATAGCTAATATGCGTTATTTGGAAATGCCTTTATGTGAAAGTTCCCCATACGGGATACCTAGTTTAATTAGTTGAGATGGTTTTGGACGAATGCGAATCGTCAAACATCTTAATGAGCTCGTTCTTATAGTCCAAGAGTCGACAGCACAAAAATCTATGTTATCGAGTACAAGGGAAAAAAACGTTTATTTTATGGAAAGATAGTAATAGGAGAATCTAGTGAAATGGTGCCTAGGCGAAAAGTTAATATCACTAATGGCTTACTTGTAGGTTTAACATTGTGTTTGCCGTACAATCAAATGTATGAAAACATGGAAAACTGGGAGCAGGAAAATACAATGATAAACCTACAAGTGAACCACCAGTGGTATTAATTTTGGCTTATGCAAACTTCACTTCCGGCAGATATGTATCATTAGATTCCCCTATTAATACTCTTCCATAAAAAAAAAGATTTTTTTCTTGTGATCGATACCTTAAATTTTTGTGCTGTCGGCACTTAGATTATTGTCGGCAAGCTGGTGATTGTTGACCTGTCTCACTCACACAATTGAACTCTTCCAGGTAAATGTTGCCGAAATCTGGAATGAATAATTGAGATTGTTGGGAAAAACAAATATGGCTGATAATAGTCTAAACATACACCATTTGTGTTTGTAGACTCTTTCACGTAGGTGGAACCTAACACAATAGCAGGTACACGTTCACGAAAATGATGACATATTAAATGCAAACCTACAAAGTCATCAACATTTCCGGCTTAGCAAATGCATCATCATAATGCGTATCCTACCTAATTATTGCGAAAAAACAAGCAATTTCAAACATTTATTTACAATGTAAGAAAGTTACGCTATTTCAAACGCCTTTCAACCACGCATAATATGGGAAATTATAAAGTTCGATGGTCACATTAATAGAGAAATATTCGAAGAAATTTTAAAACTGAGTAGTGAATGCCCCACCCCCACCCCCAATCATAAATTAAATAAGAAGAATTTCTTCCAGTAAACATTTTATGTCATGTAACGTTTCATATTTTGTTACAAATAAAATACATGTGTACATAAAGCACAAACTTTCGTTTGCAACAACCTGTCTTTTTTTTAACTTTACACAATATAAATTTTAAATCCCCCAACTAGAAAAATAAATGTACTTCGGAATGCATGTTTGTTTGAAAACAATATCTCTACTTATTGATTTCACTTATTTTAAAATACTTTTTAAGTAAGACTTTGAAAATCTATATCAATCGCCAGCTTGCTCTATTTCGGATAATTAAACCGTTTGTACTGAAACGATATATATAGTTCTGTATTTCTTTCTCACTAATTAATCATGGTGGAAACATTTTCATAAATACATAAATGTATAAAATGAAACACAAGTTTACCTGATATATAATCGAGCTATTCACTTAAATACTGAAACTATCAGAATCGCTAATTTTCCTGCAAATAGGGAAATCCTTGGCGATTTCTTTCACTATAAACTATGACATGCAGCTAATATGAAAATTCTATTAATAACTTAAAAGGAAATTTAAAATAATTTTTGTTGTTTTAAGTGGCAATTTTAATAGACTTGTATAATGCAAAATAATAATAATAGTAGAATTTTGATATAAAAGTTTTCATTCTGGTTTCATCTTCGGGTTTCAATAATGAGCAGAAACCTGCAAATCACACATAATTATTAATTTTTAAAATAAATGCAAAAACAATATGCCTTTAAAGGGTATAATGAACATTAAAAACCAAATCCTTCTATTTTTAATGCATTCAAACGGAAAATTGGCAGAAGTGGTTGTGGCGAGCTTAAATTGTTGCATTCAAATTTGAGGAAAAGATTATAAAAAGTATTTAAATTATTCAATTTTTTAATTTATAGAATAACGAATTATATATAATGCCGTAAATTAAAATTCCCATGCTAATTTCTTTCGCATAAAATACAATATTTCTCATAAGAATATTTTTATATATTGCAATGGAAGTGGGCATAAATTGTAAAGTATACTAAACATATAAGTAGAAAAAATATTTTTTAATTATGCTTATTTTTTTGTTAAAAAAGTAGCGAAATTTTTTCATATGCACTTAAATTTCAATATTAAAATATTCTTGAAATGTAACTTTTCATGCTGACATTTATTTATAATTGCACAGCAGATGTAAAAAAAATAATCCGATAGTTAGGAATACGCATGGAATTAAGAAACGTTCCAAAGGTTAATTTTGAGAGAAAAGCATTTTAACTAAAACTAACTGCATAAATATATACAATTTTTACAAATTCAAAAGCTTATACCTTCAGAATTGAAAAAAAATGCATCAGAAAATTTAAGCGTCAAGTTTCATAATTCTAAAAAAATCGATTTATCTGACAAATTTTTTGATTTTGAATGTCAACTGTCGCATTTAGTCATTAATAAATATAAATAAAAATAATTATTTTTTAACATTTTGCTTGCATATGCTTAACAACGTTTTTATTGTCAACGTTGCATGCATTTATTATTTTCACACACTTTCTGAAATGGAATCATATTTATATTTATTGTTTTTAGAATCATTTATGTAATGAAAAAAATAATAATTTTTTATACGTATGAATGTTCCGTCACTATGTTGTATGATTAAATTTGAATTATTAGAATATAATTTTTTGTCATTTATCCAGAAACAAAACCTAGAGTTCTAGAATAATTTATAGAGCGTTGACTCACACTTATTCATCTTTTTGTTTTATCACGATTCGTTTACAATTAGTAATTTAATTTACCAATCATAAGATATAAATACAAAATTTTCTTAATAATAATCCCCAAAACAGTACAATTCTGCTATTTTTTTTTATATTCCAATAATTAAAAAATATAGGAAACAAAGTTCACTGAATTATCTTAATTAACTATCATTTAAAACCATTTTTCAAATTTGAAAGGTAACCTTTGAGTTATAATTATGTTAAAATACAACATAAAATGTAACTGTATATTTACCTTATTATTTTAGGCTAATTGACTAAAATTGACAGAGTTTAGTTTTATACGAAACATGATATCACGGACATTTTCAGGTCTTTGGCTATTCTTTAAATAGCATGAGTGAGAATTTCCTTAAACTTTGAAAATGCATTGTCTTGAAATATTACTTTGCAGTTAATTGAAAAGTTAAAAACTGAAAATATTCTATAAAGGCAATCAATTTTTTCGAGAAATTAACAGTATCTTTTGTAGATAAATTTTTTAAGGATTTTTTTTCATGCATAAGCATAAATGAGATCATAACATTTTTGAATATAAGTTTGCAAATTTGCTTTCTTTAATAGTTTTTGTACTAGGTTATGCTTATCAAAGACGAATTAACAGAGTTTTATGAATGATTTTCCACTATTCAGAATTCACATTCACATCTATCCGACAAAGTCATTATGTATTTTGGACATAAGATATAATGGGAATTAGGACTTTTCAGCAGTTAGTCTTGATAGTTGTTTAGAATATTAAAGTGCATTTCTTTAAGGAAATAGATAAACAATTTTTTTGTGAGGATATATTCTACAATTTTGAGTTCAATGCTGTCCATTTCTAGCTCCCCAAAATTTCTTTGAAATAGATTTAAATTAACTTCGCCTTCTTATTCCCTGGTTTTATTGATTGTATATTTGATTATAAAACATGAATGATAGTACGAGAAATATTAAACCATAACAAAAACAAGCAGGATTACATGAAAATAGCATTTATTTAACTCACAAGAATAAAAAAACAACTTGCAGATTTAAGTAATGAATTTTAAAATGTTGTATACAAATAGTGTTGCATAAAAACAGAACGCAAAATCACAAAATTCAATCACAATCACAAAATTCAAAATATATCATATGCAATGGTCCAATCGTACAACTTATTTTTCAAAACAAATAGAGAAACCTTTTTTGCTGGAAGTAGCTTCAAAAATCCTGTCACTGTTAAAATAACTTAAAAAACTGCTTTAATTTTTTTTTTACATGGTACTTCTCCTACAACATGAAAGATAGTCGGTAATCACATGGTACGAAATGGTGGACGTACGAGGAATGTAGCATGATTTTTAATATGAATTAACTGAATTGTTTCGGGATCTCGATAGCAAAATTTTATGGCACAGCGATTTCGTTTTTAAACTCTGAATTACTCATTCCCATTTCTGTAAGGCAAATAAAAACTGTTCTTTAAATAAGTACGGAATTAGAAAAATAAAATCGTCTGCTTTTTTTGCAAAATTTCATTCATTTATAAACGTGCAGTTATTAGTTTGAAAAAATCTCCGTAATTTTTGTTTTTTAGTTTTGCGGTGGTGCCACTAAGTAAAAATATAACTCTCTGTTTTTATGGAATGCCTTTTGTATATGATATCAATACAAAAACCCTTAACGAGTTAAAAGCTTAAACCCTTAACGCAACTGCTTATTATATGGCTTTAAGGCTTTTAAATGTGAATTTTAAAAATAATGATATCAAATTTTGAGTGACGCCCTGTGTCGCGAGAAGAAGAAACCCACTGAAGCCAGTTTTTGTCTGTTGCGAATGGCAACGGCAGGTTTGTTATGATAGAATGTTATGATAGAATGTCTTGGAATGTTGTTGTTCGAAGAATTGAAAACGGTAGCAATGAAGTTAAAGCTACTGTTTATTTTGATATTTAATGTTAAAAGAATGATTATGAAACGAAATTACTTTAATGTATATATGTAAATATTATGCGCGTTTATGCTGCGTGTGATTTGTAATATATGAAAGTAAAACCATGAAAAAGAAATCTCCGGCGTCTGTCTCGATTGCAGCGAAGTCACTCATTAATTTTATATCTTAGTCTCCACATTTACTGGCGCCCCCGGGTGGGCGATTTCGTTGTTTTCTGACAGATTTAAGGAAATTATTGAAGATTGAGGGTAAGAACAAAAATTTTCCATTTTGAAGTTATGTATTTGATATTTGTTAGAATAAAAGATTTATCATTATTAAGATAGTAGAAATGGAAAATTTAAAAAGAAATAAAACTACTCAGCGTTCAGCTTTTACTAAAGCATATAATAAATTGGAAAATATATTGAATGACGCGAATGCCAAACATGAGGAAATCGAAATTCTTTTCCATTTATTTAAGCAGAAATCTGATGCGCTAGAAATTATTCATAAAAATTATTTAGATAGTTCGAAAGATGACGCAGAATTTGAAGCAGAATTTAATTCTGTTGAAGAATATAGAGAAAATTCTTTAAAAATTCAGTTAAAAGCGCAACGTTTGTTAGATAATTTTAAGACAAAATTGAGTCAAAATTTAATTCGAAATGAAAATAATTCGACTGATAAATTTGAAACAGAAAGTGATAAAATAAAAACTTTATGTCAGCGACTCCCTGAAGTTGAATTGTATAAGTTTGGGGGTGATTTGAAGGACTGGCTCACGTTTTGGAATCAATTTAAAAATATACATGAAAATGCGAATTTAACGAATGTGGATAAATTCCATTATTTAATTAAGTCAATGAAAATTAAATCAGAATCAAGTTAATTAGTAGAATCATTCCCAGTAACAAATGAAAATTATTCTTTAGCTGTTGAGAGTTTAACAGAAAGATATGGTAGAACCGATCTGTTAATTGATTTTTATGTCAGGGAATTATTGAAACTTGTGTTGAATAATGAGACAAAAAAGAAAATTGATTCTTTGAGTAGTTTATATAATAAACTTTCCACCCAAATCAGGGCTTTGGGTTCTTTAGGTGTTACTACCGAAATGTGTGGTGTCATACTGTATCCTTTAGTTGAAAGTGCATTACCGGTTAATATTTTGCGTTCTTTCGAAAGACAGAGAAAAAGTATAGAAAGCGAACAAAAGTTATCCAGTCTTGATGCCATAATTTTGTTTCTTAAAAACGAGGTACAATCAGAAGAAAAAATAAAATTGAGTAGATCAGAAATTTGCGGTTTTGTTCCAGAAAGAAAAAACTTGGCAACAAGCCAGAATTTTAAAGGCGGCAATTTTTCTGCTGCAGAATTGATTTCTCACAATTCTAATGATGTTTCTTGCGTATTTTGTTTAAAAGATCACGAATCGCGTTTTTGCAAAAAGGCATTTTTTATGCCTCTGTCTGAAAAACTTTCGATTATCAAAAGTAAAGGTTTGTGCCGTATCTGCTTTACTAAAGGCCACCTTGCTGTTTGTTGTACAAGATCGAACATTAGATGTCAAAATTGTTCGAAAAGACATGTAAAATGTATGTGTCCTAATTTAGACTGTAATAAATCTAAAGAGATATCAAAATCACATAACGATGAAGCCAAAGAAAAAAATGTTGATACACTTTTTGCACATAACCACAACATAAATAAGAAATTTTCTTCTACCAATGAAGTTTCATTACAAACGTTAGTTGTAAACCTAAAAGGGAAATGTTCAACCCGTAAGGCAAGAAAAATAATCGATACAGGTTCCCAGAAATCTTACATTTTGCGATCCACTGCAAAAGAACTAGGTTTTGATTTTCAAAGAGAAGAAGAGTTTTCCCATTCATTATTTGGAGGTAGAAAAACAAAAATGCTTAAGCACAAATGTTACAAAATTTATTTAAGTAGCCTTGATGGTAATTATATTTGTAATTTGGATGCTTTAGATCAAGATGTCATATGTAATGATATTTCTGCGATTAAATATGGTTTTTGGATACGCGAGCTAAAAGATAAAGGAATACGCTTAAGTGATACTCGAGAATCAGGGCCTATTGAGGTACTTTTTGGAGCAGATGTTGCTGGTAAGCTATTCACAGGAAGAAAAGAACAACTAAATTGCGGTTTGGTGGCAATGGAAACTAAATTAGGTTGGACTTTAATGGGCAAGATCCCCCAGGTTGATAGTCAGAAAGATGTAAATATGACTGTAGTCAGTATGCTATCACAAGAAGATGTACCTGTTTCAGCATTATGGGATTTAGAACTTCTTGGTATTCGAGATTCTATTGAACAAAATAGTAAAGAAGATTCGGAAAGGGCTGTCATGATACATTTTGAAGATACAGTTCAACAAAAGAATGATGGAAGATATGAAGTCCATTTGCCCTGGAAAAAGGATCATTCTTTCCTACCTACTAATTATGATCTAGCTTTAAGAAGACTTGAATCCACTACTAAGAAATTAGAGAAAACTGGCTATCGCGAGAAATACAATGAAATTTTCGAAGAATGGATTTACGAAGGAGTAATTGAAGAAGTTCCTGAAAATGAGTTATCATTATCCATTACACATTATCTTCCTCATCGTCCTGTAATCAAAGAAACGTCCTCCCTATCTTCAATGAAAGTAAGGCCTGTCTTTGATGCTTCGGCTAAGATGACAAATTTTCCCTCTTTGAATGATTGTCTAGAAACTGGAATTAATTTTATAGAAACTATTCCTTTGATTTTGACCAGATTTCGTCTTCATGAAATTGGTGTTATTTCTGATATAAGAAGAGCTTTTTTGCAGATATCTCTACATAAGGATGACAGAAATTTTTTACAATTTTTTTGGTACAATGACGATGGTTCTATAAGAGTTCTTCGACATACTCGTTGTGTTTTTGGGGTTACAAGTAGCCCGTTTCTTCTTATGGCAGTAATTCATCATCATTTGTCAAAAGAATTATTGAAAGGAGAATTTTCTAACAAAATACTTGTTAAATTGCGCAATAGTTTTTATGTAGACAATTGTGTGACAAGTCTTCACAATACTTCAGAGCTAGATAATTTTATAAGAACCTCTACAGAAGTAATGAAAAGAGCAAAGTTTGACCTCAGAGGTTGGGAAAATACGATATACAATAACTGCGATACTATTCCTCAAGAAAATTCTGAAACGTCTGTATTAGGCTTAATATGGGATAAGAGTTCTAATACTCTTAAAATCGATACTGAACTTTTAAATTTTGATGAATCAGAAAAATTAACTAAACAAAAAATTTTGTCCCTTATCAGCAGAGTCTTCGATCACATAGAATTTATTTCCCCTACATTAATACAACCTAAACTTTTGCTTCAAACTATTTGGAAAACAAAGGAACCATGGGATGCAGAACTAAACGAAGATACTAAAAGAAAATTTTTAAAGTGGTTTAAAGATTTACATCTTTTGAAGTCTATTGAAATTTCAAGATGGAGCGGTGCCACAGAAGCATCTAGTTTGAGTTTACACACTTTTGTTGATGCAAGTCAAGATGCTTACTCAGCCTGTATTTTTCTCAGATCCGAGTCCCCTGATGGTACAGTGAACGTCAATTTACTGCAAGCCAAATCACGCATAACGCCTTTGAAAAAGATAACGATACCAAGGTTAGAATTAATGACGGCTACTATTGGAGCAAGATTGTTTAAATTCATAAAAGGTGCTCTAGAAGTCGAAATTGCTGATGAATACTTTTGGACTGATTCTTCAACAGTTCTTAGTTGGATTAAACGACAGGAACAATGGTCAGTTTTTGACTCTAATCGAGTGAAAGAAATACGACAGCTCACGGATCCTGAAAATTGGTTTCATATTTCTGGTGAGTTGAATCCTGCTGATCTTCCATCTAGAGGATGTGGAGTTAAGCAACTTCTGAAGTCCCAATGGTGGGGAGGGTTTTGGGAAAGGCTAATTGGAATTCTTAAAGACCTGCTTAGAAAAAATTTAGGACATTCGTCTCTGACCTATGAAGAATTATTAACTCTTGTCTGCGAATGTGAATCAGTAATGAACAACCGACCACTAAGCTATATATCAAAAGAATCTGACTTGAGAGCTCTAACCCCAGCATCATTTCTACAAGATATTCGCACAAGCGAAGTTCCTGATTTAGACCAAATTAAAAGGACTAATATTTTGAAAAGATGGCGACACATTCAAAGAGTAAGAGATAATCTGAAACACAGATTTAAAAAGGAGTATTTAGGTTTTCTGCGATCTTCCATTTCTAAAAAGCATGATAATATTAAAGTTGGAGATGTAGTTTTGATTGGTCGAGATGATAAGAAGAGACTGTTTTGGCCATTGGCAAAGGTTATAGAACTTTTCCCAGGTAAAGATGGAGTAGTCAGACTTTACTTGTTAAGTTGAAAACAGCTAAAGGAACATTTTTGAGACCAGTGCAAAGACTTTACCCTCTTGAGATCACACAGGAAGACTGTGAACCTCTTTTGTTTGATCCAGCACCAATCACAGCTGATACGATTGAGGAACAGTCAAAAGATAGTAAACCTATTGAAAAGATTGATACTCAGACTCGTTCTGGTCGAAAAGTAAATCCTCCTAAAAGACTTGATTTGTAAATTCTGAACATTTCAGTTGAACTTTCACCATTGAACTTTCATTATTGAATATGAACATTCATTCATTGACTCTAAAACCTGAACTTTAAAGTTTGAAAAATATTTTTATTATTTCTATTTTCTTTTTTGATTGTATGTATCTGTATTAGAGTGTATTTTTAGTCTTTATTTTAAGTTTTTGCTTAGATTAATATTTGTATGTATATAACATTTTAGTATTTTTCAGCCTCTCTTTGCAGAGTTTTTTTCCAAAACTCAGGTGGGGAGGATGTCGCGAGAAGAAGAAACCCACTGAAGCCAGTTTTTGTCTGTTGCGAATGGCAACGGCAGGTTTGTTATGATAGAATGTTATGATAGATTGTCTTGGAATGTTGTTGTTCGAAGAATTGAAAACGGTAGCAATGAAGTTAAAGCTACTGTTTATTTTGATATTTAATGTTAAAAGAATGATTATGAAACGAAATTAATGTATATATGTAAATATTATGCGCGTTTATGCTGCGTGTGATTTGTAATATATGAAAGTAAAACCATGAAAAAGAAATCTCCGGCGTCTGTCTCGATTGCAGCGAACTCACTCATTAATTTTATATCTTAGTCTCCACACCCTGCAATTAACTAAAAAATGCATTTTTCTGTTATTTATTTTTCTTCTATATATATTAGTTGTCTTCAACATGAAAGATGTATAACACTTTATTTACTGATGCTTTTGTACACACATATCTCATAAATTCCAAATATGAGTTTTAAATACATGATATAAAATTTATGTGATGTCATAATGTGGCTTTAAAAGGTTTGTTTTAAAAATCAAACTTTTGTTTTCTTTTGATTTTGTATAATATATTTACATATATAAAAAATACTTTTTATTTTCCAATTCGTTGTAAAATATATAATTTTCATGAAATCTATACTATACATTGAAATGTATTTATTTTAATAAATTGGTTTATCTAAGGTATTCCATTATTCAAAATTGTAAGTAATATTTATATAAATTACTTCTATGCTTCAAATTATCCAAACCAAGAAATACGCATGGAAATGGATGATTTGACGCAAAGAAACCACCATTTTAATAAAACTATACTTTAATAACTGACTTAAAAAAGAACGAAAACAAAAATCTGAAAATAAAGTAGCAATGCTATAAACAGGACACAAATCGAAAGCTATTTGTCAATAGCCTATTGCCTTTAGTGACTGAGCAAAATGATTACGAAAGCGAGAGGACAAATATGAAAGAGGAGAAAAAGTAAGCATGCGCACGAATATGGTAAGGTGTTATTGAGTATGTGTGTTTTGATTCCCATTGAAATGCAAAAAAATATAGTTCGATTTTTCACGAGGATTATGTAACAAACAAGAGTTTTCCTAGAAACAGGTTTAGTCTTATTCGATTCATTTGAAATAAACTTGTGTTATATAGTAATTTTTAAAAATCATCCAAGCTGATTCCGAGGAAAAAAAAGGAATGGACACCATCGAATTTGTTTTAAAATTGGGCATCGAGATCATAAATTATATTGCACGTAAAAATGTAAAAAAAATCAAAATAGTATTAGAGTGGCTATAAGACTGTATTTAAAAAATCAGAACAATAAAAGTAATATTTGCTGAGTCATTAACAGGCTGCTTTTCGAATTCCCTTTGATCGCAAATTAGCGGTATACTTGGTTTCACCATCTACGAAATCTATGATACGATACGATACAATTTTAGGCTTAAAGCTGCGTCACTCGAATACTATCGTATATCGTGATATTAAAAATTTAACAAATGCGAAAAAATAAATTTTTAGTAATAATATAAAGTGCACATACAAACATGATTTTTTTAAGTTATAACACATTATAATTATTTAGGAAATTTAAAATTATATTAAAAACATGGATACTTTTTAAGTTAATTTAAATATATAAATTTTGATTTTGGATCTCAAAAAGGCCCTTTAATGTACGCCAAATAATAACTAAGCGTGGAATATGAAGATTAAACTCTACAATATATTCGAAATATTTGACGTCTTAGGTTTCTATTATTCTTTAGTTACAAACATAGCAAAGTATTTGTGAACAGGAAATGAATAAGCGAAACTTTAATTAACACAGAGTTAAATTAAATTCTAGGATTGAAATTTTACTAACAGTTCGGTTACTGGAATTTCTAGAACACACATTATTCAGAAATATAGAAATTTCTATATTATGATAATAGAAATACCTTTTACCATTTCTATACATTTAAAATAGAAATATGGAAAACTATTCTTTAATGGTTTTAAAAATGTAGTTTATATAGCTACAAAATAAGAATTAAAAAATCCCAATTTTTCTTCAATTACAATTTGTCCATGGTATCTTCAGTTACAAAAATCAATAAATATAAGAGGAAATTTTATTCAAAACTTGCCTTATCCAAAACCTGTTTTTCTCTAATAATCTATACTATTCTTAAACATGCAACAAAAGCACAAAAGAATCTTAAAAAAAGACAAAAAATAAATAGTGTATTTTTTCATTGTAAAATCGTGTTCTTCATATATACTGTAAAAAGTGGTAAATGTTTTCTAATCTTGGAAAATATAATACAATCGCAAATGAAGACATTCAATAAATTCTTCCAAGTTAACCACGATTCCGAAAAACATTTCCTTCCCATTATAATAAAAAAAAATTAAAGATAAATTTATAAAAAAAAATATTAATTGTTTTCGTAATTCTTCTAAACCAAAAAATCAATTTTTAGGATATTATTGATTCGTAATTCAACATATTCCACTACAAAATTAAAATTTACACATGGAAGCGTTTCAGAACAATATTAATTTTAATATTAATGTTCGTTCTGTTAATTTTAAATTCAAAATTGTAATCTCCTTCTATACTAATAAAATCCGTGCGCCTCTGTCTGCTTGAAGCCGATTAAACTTTGCAACGCGGGCGAGTTGGAAGTCGCGAGAGGTGTCTTTCGATTTGAAAAATTTCGGGGAAGTCATTTCGGGCATTTTCGAGACCGTGCGACCAAAATTAAAAAAGTTATGAATTAAAAACCCCTTGGGAATCGGAACGAAAAATGTCTCAAATTCTAAACGGCGCTCAAACGGAGCTCTGAGGCAGAACACTGCGCCACCTTGCGGTGAAGGAAAAGAACTTTTCCCCTTTGGCTAAAAGAAGAAGCAGTCGAAAACCTCTTTTTCTCCCTTTTTTGCGCGTTTTTTCTTAAGTCATCATGCAGACAGTTTTTAAAGTAGAAAAAAACTGATTACATATTTAGAATCTGCGTAAAAATCTGCTTCTGATGAACTAAAATATACGAAAAAATGTCTTATAGGCGCTTAGTGCCCACCGTGCAAAACCAAATATTTTTAACGGGACTATAGGCGCGAAGCGACCATAGCTCCGATCCACAATCTTTTTTTTTTCAAGTGCACGTGGCCCACCATGCGAAATCACATATTTTTAACGGGACCATGGCTCTTTAATTTACTTTTTTTTGTGCTTGAGGATTCGAACACCAAGACTTTCTTATTAAATGAATTTTTTTTTGCTTATTATATACTGCTTAATAACGAGGTTCGTTTGGAAAAAGTGGCCCAGCTAGCGGGCGTAGCTCGCTAGTAAAACATAAAGGCAGTTTTCATTAAACTAAATATTCCATTATAAAAAAATACTGTAAAACGTTTTAGTGAATGGGCGTAACTTGCAAGTGTTTATTTAAATCTCAAAAAATATTTTGTTTCCTGAGGTTTAATTCAAATGCAGTGTGCTCTTAAGAATGGTTAGTGACTTAGAAGATGTTATTCCACATTTTAGTTCATGGTTACAGGGAGTGTCTGTAAAAGTTTGGGCATAATTTGTTGTTTATGATTCATAAAATAACGAGGAAAGATTTAAATTAATGACATTAAAAGTTAGGGAGATTCCAAATGTTTCAAGACTCTTGTTAATAAATTTCCACATGCTCGCTCATCGCTGTCAAATGTAGACTATGATAATGATAGTAGATTTCATTCAAGGTACGGGCAAAAATGTTCTCATCCAAAAAAAACTATTCTGGTTGTAATACTGACCTTTACGTCATCAGTGTGTGAAGATTTTCTTCTATAAACGATGGGCTTTACAAATTTCTCGAAAACAAAAGCCCCCAGCTTTACATTTGTACAGCGAAGCTACGTCACTTAATCCACATTTTTTTGAAATGGTCATTCAAAGATGTAGTACGGTTAATGTAAGAATATTTTTGCAGCATAATATGTATATATATATATACTTCATAAATTATGTATTGATGTTTTTAGTTAAACAATTGTGGCGTGTGATTTCAGTTAATATACTAGTCTGAATTAAATAAATATATACAGGATGTATCTAAACTACTGGGTAAAACTTTAAGGGGTGATAGTACACATCATGGCAAACTATATTAAATGGGAAACTAAGGGTCCCAAACGTCTTCCGAAGGCGATAGGCGCCATCAAAGTTTTTGGTCCAAAATTTAAAATGATTATAAAAAACGGAAAAACTGGTCGATTCGTTTGCTATTTTCACGAAAACATTTCTTTACGTCAGTATTGTCTTGAAAATAAATTATAAAGATAAATTTCAAAAAATGCCGAAAGAGGTCACTTTAGACTTTGGAGTAACGAACAACTATTTTTTACCGTTATTTTTTGCATCTCATTAAATTTTTTTAGGAATTTACACATAAACTTAAATTTTGAGATCAAAATCTGTGGTTAAGTAGCACAAACTGAACTGTGTTCGATGAGAGTGGTAGGCTCAAGATTCAAATGATTATAAAAAACAGAATAATTGGTCAATTGATTTGCGGTTTTCACTAAAACTATTCTTTATGTTAGTTTTGTCTTGAAAATAAATTATAAACATAAATTTAAAAAAATGTCGATAGAGGGCGCTTTAGACTTTAGAGTAACTTACAACTATTTTTTGCGGTTATTTTTTGTATCTCATTAATTTTTTTTAAAGCTTAGACATAAACTTTAGAGTGGTAAACAAATCGTTGAGAGTGGTAAAGTAGTGCTAATTGAACTGTGTTCAAAGGGGGTGGGATGGTTCAAATTTCAAATGATTATACAAAACGGAAAAATTCGTCGATTTGTTTGCGGTTTTCTCTAAAACCATTCTTTATGTCAGTATTTCCTTAAAAATAAATTTTTAATATAAATTTCAAAAAATTCCGTTAGAAGGCGCCTTAAACTTTAGAGTAACCAACAACAATTTTTAACTGTTATTTTTTTGTATCTAATTTAATGCTTGCAAAATTTTAGACTTAAATTTTGAGCTCAAATTCTGAATCTTTGTGAGGGGTTAAGAAGCGCAAACCGAACTGTGTTCAGGAGTTGAAATGTTACCCTACCCACCCTACAAAAACAGTTAAATTTTTTGCTACTTAATTACTCACAACGACTCAGATTTTGAGCTCAAAATTTAAGTCTAAGCTTTTAAAACATTTATTTAGATTAAAAAAATAACGGTTAAAAATAATTGTTGGTTACTCTACAGTTTAAGGAGCCCTCTAACGGATTTTTCAGAAATTTATATCAAAATTTACTTTTAAGGAAATACTGACATAAATAATGCTTTTAGAGAAAACCGCACACAAATCGACCAATTTTTCCGTTTTACATAATCATTTGAAATTTGAACCTCCCCACCCCCATTGAACACAGTTCAGTTTGCGCTACTTTACCACTCTCGACGATTCAGATTTTCAGCTCAAAATTTGAGTTTATGACTAAGCTTCTAAAAAAATTTAATGAGATGCAAAAAATAACGTTAAAAAGTAGTTGTTCGTTACTCCAAAGTCTAAAACCCCCTCTATCGACATTTTTTGAAATTTATCTGTATAATTTATTTTCAAGACTTAAAAAATACTCTGTATGTATATACAGGGTGTTTGTAAAATTATGGTATAAACTTTAAGGGGTGATAGTACACCTCAAGACAAACAATATTAAATAGGAAACTAAGGGTCCCAAACTACTTCCGAAGGAGATAGGCGCCATTAAAGTTTAGGGTCCAAAAATTCAAATGATTATAAAAAAAAGAAAAATTGGTCGATTCGTTTTCGGTTTCCACTAAAACTATTATTTGTGTCAGTATTGTCTTGAAAATAAATTATAAAGATAAATTTCAAAAAACGCCGATAGAAGGGGCTTTAGACTTTGGAGTAACGTACAACTATTTTTTACTGTTATTTTTTGCATCTCATTAATTTTTTTTTTAGTAGCTTAGATATAAACCTAAATTTTGAGCTCAAAATCTAAATCTTTGGGAGAGTTTAAATAGATCAAACTGAACTGTGGGGGGGGGGGATTCAAATTTCAAATGATTAGAAAAAACGGAAAAATTGGTCAATTGTTTTGCGTTTTTCACTAAAATTATTCTTTATCTCAGTATTATCTTGAAAATAAATTATAAAGATAAAATTTTAAAAATGCCGGTAGAGGGCGCTTTAGACTTTGGAGTAACGTACAACTGTTTTTTACCCTTATATTTTGCATCTCATAAAATTTTTTTAGAATCTTAGACAAAAATTTAAATTTTGAGATGAAAATCTGAGTCGTTGGAGTGGTTAAGTAGCGCAAACTGAACTGTGTTCAGTGGGGGTGGGGAGGTTCAAATTTCAAATGATTATAAAAAACTAAAAAATTGGTCGGTTTTCGCTAAAACTATTCTTTATGTCAATATTTCCTTAAAAATAAATTTTAAAGATAAATTTCAAAAAATTACGTTAGAGGGCGCCTTAAACTTTAGAGTAACCAACAACTATTTTTAACCGTTTTTTTTAAGCTATTGCATAGCTTTTATCACGGGCTTTGAGCGCGGCGACCGAATCCAAAAATTCCGTAACGAGGAAAATCCTAACACATCCGTAACGAAAAAACCTAACACTCGGCTAACGTCGTTTGATTTCGTCAGACTTCGGCATGGTATAATTCGGTAAACTTCGGCAGACATTGACGCGTTATTTTTCAGATATTTAGAGGATATCAAGTCTCAAATTTATATATCTTATTTCAGTTACTATAAATCTATAGTTTCAATAATAAAAACTCCTGATAGAATGTGTAAAGAAAAGAATCATCTTAAGATAAAACAAGGTAGGATAATGTAGCTTTTGGTGAGTGGAGACCCGCCCAATAATGAGGATCGAAAAATTTAAAATGCTTATAACTCGCGATCTGATTTTCGTAGCGTGGCCAAATTTTGTTTGGTAATTTATTATGAGAGAGTGTTAATTTTTGGTGACAGGAGACCCCCACGGTGACGGTCGAAAAAGTTAAAATGCTTATAACTCGCGGTCTAATTTTCGTAGCGCGGCCAAATTTTGTTTGGTAATTTATTATGAGACAGTGTTAGTTTTTGGTGTAAGGAGACCCCCCCCCCCCCACGGTGAGGGTCGAAAAATTTAAAATGTTTATAACTCGCGATCAATTTTCGTAGCGCGGCCAAATTTTGTTTGGTAATTTATTATGAGACAGTGTTACTTTTGGTGACAGGAGACCCCACGGTGAGGGTCGAAAAAGTTAAAATGCTTATAACTCGCGATCTACATTTCGTAGCGCGGCCAAATTTTGTTTGGTAATTTATTATGAGACAGTGTTAATTTCTGGTGACAAAAGATCCCCCATGGTGAGGATAAAAAAATTTTAAGTGCTTATAACTCGCGATCTAATTTTCGTAGAGCGGCCAAATTTTCTTTGGTAATTTATTATGACAGAGTGTTAATTTTTGGTGACAGGAGACCCCCCACGGTGAATGTCGAAAAATTTTAAATGCTTATAACTCGCGATCAATTTTCGTAGCGCGGCCAAATTTTGTTTGGTAATTTATTATGAGACAGTGTTAAATTTTAGTGACAGGAAATCCCCCATGGGGAGGGTCGAAAATTTTAAAATGCTTATAACTCGCGATCTAATTTTCGTAGCGCGGCCAAATTTTGTTTGGTAATTTATTATCAGACAGTGTTACTTTTGGTGACAGGAGATCCTCCCCCACGGTGAGGGTCGAAAAATTTAAAATGTTTATAACTCGCGATCAATTTTCGTAGCGCGGCCAAATTTTGTTTGGTAATTTATTATGAGAGAGTGTTACTTTTGGTGACAGGAGTCCCCACGGTGAGGGTTGGAAAAGTTAAAATACTTATAACTCGCGATTTACATTTCGTAGCGCGGCCAAATTTTGTTTGATAATTTATTATGAGACAGTGTTAATTTTTGGTGACAGGAGACTCCCACGGTGAGGGTCGAAAAAGTTAAAGTGCTTATAACTCGCGATCTAATTTTCGTATCGCGGCCAAATTTTGTTTAGTAATTTATTATGAGACAGTGTTAATTTCTGGTGACAGGAGATCCCCCATGGTGAGGGTCAAAAAATTTAAAGTGCTTATAACTCGCAATCTAATTTTCGTAGCGCGGCCAAATTTTGTTTGAAAATTTATTATGAGACAGTGTTACTTTTGATGACAGGTGACCCCCCGACGTTGAGGGTCGAAAAAGTTAAAGAAGCTTATAGCTCACGATCTAATTTTCGTAGCGCGGCCTAAATTTCTTTGATGATTTATTATGAGACAGTGTTAATTTTTGGTGACAGGAGACCCCCCACGGTGAGGGTCGAAAAAGTTAAAATGCTTATAATTCGTGATCTACTTTTCGTATCGCGGCCAAATTTTGTTTGGTAATTTATTATGAGAGAGTGTTAATTTTTGGTGACAGGCGACCCCTCACGGTGAATGTCGAAAAATTTTAAATGCTTATATTTCGCGATCAATTTTCGTAGCGCGGCCAAAATTTGTTTGGTAATTTATTATGAGACAGTGTTAATTTTTAGTGACAGGAGATCCCCCATGGGGAGGGTCGAAAATTTTAAAATGCTTATAACTCGCGATCTAATTTTCGTAGAGCGGCCAAATTTTGTTTGGTAATTTATTATCAGACAGTGTTACTTTTGGTGACAGGAGATCCCCCATGGTGAGGGTCGAAAAATTTAAAATGCTTAAAACTCGCGATCTAATTTTCGTAGTGCGGCCGAATTTTGTTTGGCAATCTATTATGAGACAGTGTTACTTTTGGTGACAGGAGATCCTCCACGGTGAGGGTCGAAAAATTTAAAATGCTTACTAGATGGAGCCCGTCAAAACTTGACGGCACCACAGAAATAAAAGGTATTTTCCAGCTATTAAAGGATTTTTTAATGACTAATCTTCAGCAAAAATTTCAATAAATAAAAGAAAAACCTGCATTTTACATCTAGGCAAATGACCCGCAATTGGCAGAGTTGCATTCAAACATGCTGCTATAGAATTAGAATCTCTCTCATTTGATAATTTTCCATTTACAAATACAACACCAATAAATTGTACATGACATGAATAAATCATAAATTACCGTCACTTCTCATTTCATACAAAATATACATACTTCACTTACTTCGCAGCAAAATAAGACTGAATTTATAGTTTGCCATTTAGCAACAACTGTAACAATGATCCTATCAGTGGTTAATTTGTTTTTACATTACCCACCCCATTCAACAAATAAACATTTGCATTTTGAACTAACTTTTCTATTACATTTTCATAAATCAAAAATACATGTCGATTTCACATATTAAAAAAATTAATGATGTTTATTCTGGCTAGGTGAAACCCGTCAAAACTTGACGGCAACAATATGAAAGAACCAAAGAAAAAAAAGTATTTTGCCGCTATAAAAAAATTAATATTTCTTAAAAATTTCAATATGCTTTTCCATTTACCAACGTAACACCAACATGACATGATCCCGAGCGCAGAATCGGTGCAACGCTGCGACACACATCACAAACTCTTGAAAATGTTTGAAGATTATTTTTCTACTGTTAAAGTTTCTTTTAAAAAAAGCTAGAAATCATTTACTATGTACAATAATTTGTCTAGGTACCATAAAAAATGAAAATTTTGGCAAATAATCACAAAAAATAGTTATTATCGTCAAAATACCCCCCCCCCCCCCAAAAAAAAAAAAGCATCACCCGGAAATTTTGTAAATGGATGTGAAAAAAACCCAGCAAATTTCGTCAACAGATTGCAAAAAACAACAAATTTTATGAAAAGATCTCTAAAAAATTTGTCAAAAAAATGCAAAAAAAAAAATTGTCTAGGTATCCCAAATAAAACAAATTTCGTGAAAGTATTGCAAAAAATCAAAATTTTGCCAAAACGTCTAAAAAAAATTGGCAATTTTCAAGAAAAAATTTCGAAAAATAAAGCCAAATTCCACAAAAAAAAATTCCCTAAAAAATGGCCAATTTGTAAACATATTGTGAAAATAAAATTCAAAATATTGTAAGAAAACAAAAAATTTTGACAAATCATTGTGAGTAAACAACAAATTTCGTCAGATTGAAAAAAAAAGCAAATTTCATCAAATAATCACAAAAAAAGTAAATTTCGCAAAAAAACCCCCAAAAAATTTTGCAAAAAGATCTTCAATAAAACGGCAACTTACATCGAAAGATCGTGACAAAACGACAATTTCATCGAAAGAACTCGAGAAAAACGATAAACTTCTCCGAAACTGTCCAGGTATCATAAAAGACGCGAATTTCGTCCAAAGATCTCAAAAGCACATAAATTTTGTCTAGGTAATCGCAAAAAAAGGTAAATTTCGCAAAAAATAGCAAAAAAAAATTTCTCAAAAAGATAACAAAAAACGACAATTTCTCAAAAAAAAAACATGAAAAAAGGATAAATTCGATAAAACGGCAAATTACATCAAAAGATTGTGAGAAAAAAACAACAAATTTCAAAAAACAACTTTCATTAATTGCAGGGGGTAAAGATGCAACATTTCTTTGTTAATCAGAAAAAATATCACAAAATTTCTCGATCCATCACATGAAAAAAAGAAAAATTTGCCAATCAGTTGAAGAAAAAATACAAAAATCGACAGTTGGTCATGTGGGGTAAAAATTATAAAATTCATTAATGAATCATGGATAAAAAGTCATTTAGTATGTAAAAAAGCCCACAAAAATCTTGTGATTGATCGAGACATTTCAGAATGTTTTTTCTGGGTGTCTTACGATGGGAATACTGCAGTTCAGTGTACCATTGAACTGTGTGCTGAGTGACATATGTTTATTCTCTCATTCTGTAGGCAATTAAATATATGTATGGAATTTTTTATCGCAACGTAATAAGTATATTTTTAACATAGGATCAGAGTAAATTAGTCTTTTCAACAAATAACCTGGTATGTGAGAACTAACTTTTTTATTGATAGGCAATGTAACATTGGGTAGATCGAGTTTATTTTGATTTTGCCCGTGTTTTTGAAGGACAAAATTTAACCGTTTTTTCTATTGCATAACGCTTATTATTTTGTTTTCAATCTTTTTTTTTTTAGTAATTTCTTATTGTGATCCTCATTTCTGTCATATGAAAAATTCATTTCTATTTTGCCTATAGCATTTACATAATGTTAACAAATTTCTGAAAAAAAAACGGAAAAAAAACAAATTTCCAAAAAAAAGGATTAATTCGATAAAACGGCAAATTACATCGAAAGATGGCAAGAAAATACGACAAATTTCACTGAAAATCCCTGAGAAAACAAATAATTATTTCCTGGTATCATAAAAGACGTGAATTTCGTCAAAAGATCGTGAAAATAAATTTGTCTAGGTACTTCAAAAAAGGCAAATATTGGTAAACAGATTGTGAGAAAACATCATATTTTGTCAAAAGATGAAAAAAAGGGGCACATTTCATCAAAAGATCACAAAAAAAGTAAATTTTGCAAAAAAAAAAAAAAAAAAAAAAAAAAAAAAAAAAAAAAAAAAAAAAAAGACAAATTTCTGAAAATAACAAAAAAAAAAAACCAACAAATTTCACAAAAAAAATCACGAAAAAAGGAATAATTTGATAAAACGGCAAATTACATTGAAAGATGGCAAGAAAAAAATGACAAATTTCACCGAAAATCCCTGAGAAAACAAATCATTATTTCCTGGTATAATAAAAGGCTTGAATTTCGTCAAAAGATCGTAAAAATACTTTAAATTTGTCTAGGTACTTCAAAAAATGCAAATATTGGTAGACAGATTGTGAGAAAACAACACATTTTGTCAAAAGATGAAAAAAAGAGGTACATTTCATTAAAAGATCACAAAAAGGTAAATTTTGCAAAAAAAGGTGAAAAAAAAGACAAATTTCTGAAAATAACAAAAAAATGAAAATTTTCACAATAAAAAAAGATAATTTCTATAAAACAGCAAATTACATCGAAAGATCGTGAGAAAATGACAAATTTCACCGAAAATCCCTAAGTAAACACATAATTTTATCCAAGTATAAAAAAAAACATGAATTTTTGCAAATAATCACAAAAAATAACAAATTTCGTCAAAATACCCCCCCCCCCCACCAAAAAAAAAAAGAACACCTGGAAATTTTGTAAATAGATGTGAAAAAAAACCAGCAAATTTCGTCAACAGATTGCAAAAAACAACAAATTTCTTCAAAAGATCTCTAAAAAATTTGTCAAAAAACTGCAGAAAAAAAAAATTGTCCAGGTATCTTAAATAAAACAAATTTCGTAAAAATATTGCGAAAAATCAAAATTTTGCCAAAACGTTTAAAAAAATTTCGAAAAAAAAAGCAAATTTTGACAAAAAAAAATCTCTAAAAAATGGCAAATTATACATATTGTGAAAAAAAAATTAAAAATATTGTGAGAAAACAACAAATTTTGACAAATGATTGTGAATAAACAGCAAATTTCATCAAAGGATTGAAAAAAAAGCAAATTTCATCAAATAATCACAAAAAAGGTAATTTCGCAGAAAAAAACAACAAATTTTGCAAAAAGATCTTCAATAAACCGGGAAATTACATCGAAAGATCATGACAAAACGACAATTTCATCGAAAGAACTCGAGAAAAACTATAAACTTCTTCAAAACTGTCCAGGTATCATAAAATATACAAATTTCGTCCAAAGATCTCAAAAGCACAGAAATTTTGTCTAGGTAATCGCAAAAAAATGTAAATTTCGCAAAAAATAGCAAAAAAAAGACAAATTTCTCAAAAAGATAACAAAAAACGACATTTTCTCAAAAAAAAAAAAACCACGAAAGAAGGATAAATTTAATAAAATGGCAAATTACATCAAAAGATTGCAAGAAAAAAACAACAAATTTCAAAAAACAACTTCCATTAATTGCAGGGAGAAAAGATGCAACATTTCTTTGTTCATCAGAAAAAAAAAATCACAAAATTTCTCGATCCATTACATGAAAAACAGAAAATTTGTCAATCAGTTCGACAGTTGGTCATGTGGGGTAAAAATTATAAAATTCATTAATCAATCATGGAAAAAAAGTCATTCAGTTATGTAAAAACCCCACAAAAATTATCATTCAGTAGAAGTCCCCACAAAAATCTTGTGATTGATTGAGACATTTCAGAATGTTTTTTGCATGTCCAAATTAAATATATATATATATTTTGTAGCTGCAGAATTAAAAAAGTAAGTTATTTATAAGGCATCTATTTTGACCTCTTATTGTTTTGTTTATTTTTTGCAAGACCTATGTTTATTTAGTTGAGTAATACGAATTTAGAATTTGCAATGTTTTGTCTTTTGTTATTTTTTATCAATTTTTCAAATGATAATGCAACAAATGTAAATGCTATAGGCAAAATAGAAATGAAATTTTCATATGACAGAAATGAAGATCACAATAAGGAATTACTTTAGAAAAAAGAAAAAGATTGAAAACAAAATAAGAAGTGTTACGCAATAGAAAAAACGGTTAAATTATGTCCTTCAATAAAAACGGGCAAAATCAAAATAAATAATATTATGAAATATAAAATTATAATATTATGAAATATAAAATTAAGCATCGATCGAAAAAATACTATCCGAGAAAAGTTTTCGCGAACATCGTAAGGGGGATATTTTACTTCAGTATACCCATGGCAGAATAGAAATGTATTTTTCATATGACAGAAATGAAGATCACAATAAGGAACTACTTAAAAAAAAAGATTGAAAATAAAATAAGAAGTGTTATGCAATAGAAAAAACGGTTAAATTATGTCCTTCATTAAAAACGGGCAAAATCAAAATAAATAAACTCGATCGACCCGATGTTACATTGCATTCAAAAAAAAGTTCTCACTTACCAGGTTATATTGTTGAAAAGACTAATTTAAGCTGTAATAGATTACTCTGATCCTTTGTTAAAAATATACTAATTACGTTGCGATAAAAAAATCCATACATATATTTAATTGCACATTTTAAACATATGTCACTCAGCAAACAGTAGATCCATTGGCTCTGCTACGAACGAACGCGGGCATACCACGCTAACATTTAGAGACAGTAACTATCTCTTCTCTCGTTGGTTCTGTTGTCGGATCTGCGCAAGCACGAATGCGTGTGCTGAATAAATAAGGCTTTCGTTGTAATATATAGATAACTCGCGATCTAATTTTTGTAGCGCGGCCAAATTTTGTTTGGTAATTTATTATGAGACAGTGTTACTTTTGATGACAGGAGACCCCCCACGGTGAGGGTCAAAAAATTTAAAATGCTTATAACTCGCGATCTTATTTTCGTAGTGCGGCCAAATTTTGTTGTGTAATTTATTATGAGACAGTGTTACTTTTGGTGACAGGAGAACCCCACGGTGAGGGTCGAAAAATTTAAAATGCTTATAACTCGCGATCTAATTTTCGTAGCGCGGCCAAATTTCGTTTGGTAATTTATTATGAGAGAGTTTTCATTTTTGGTGACAGGAGACCCCCCCCCCCCCTCACGATAAGGGTAGAAAAATTTAAAATGTTTATAACTTGCGATCAATTTTCGTAGCGCGGCCAAATTTTGTTTAGTAATTTATTATGAGACAGTGGTAATTTTTGGTGACAGGAGATCCCCCATGGTGAGGGTCGAAAAATTTAAAATTCCTATAACTCGCGATCTAATTTTCGTAGTGCGACCAAATTTTGTTTGGTAATTTATTATGAGACAGTGTTAATTTTTTGTGACAGGAGACCCCCACGGTGAGGTTCGAAAAATTTAAAATGCTTATAACTCGCGATCTAATTTTCGTAGCGCGGCCAAATTTTGTTTGTAATTTATTAAGGTATTGCATTGCTTTTATCGCGGGCTTTCAGCGCGGCGAAACAATCTAGAAATTCCGTAACGAGAAAAAAAACCTAACACCCCGGCTAACGTCGCTTCAGTTTGGCAGACTTCGGCACGGTATCCTTCGGTAGACTTCGGCAGACATTGACGCGGTATTTTTCAGATATTTTGAGAATATCTAATCTTAAATTTATGTTTTTTATTTCAGCTACCATAAACGTATAGTTTCAATGATAAAAATTCCTGATTAACCTACATGTATTGTAAGATAATAAAAATATTTTAAACGATATTAACTTCTCATTTGTTCAATACAAGAAAAAAATTTGTTATCGGTCATCACGCTCAAAATGTTTAACTTGAACTAATATCAAAGATTAAAAAAACCTACATAAATAAAAAATAAATAAATAATTATAATTGCATAAGTTGATAAAAAAATGCTATGCAATAGCTTTACCGCGGCAGTCCCCGAGTGCCACACGTATTTTAATCTAATTAAATGCTTGCAAAAGCTTAGACTTAAATTTTGAGCTCAAATTTTAAATCAAAGGGAGGAGTTAACAATCGCAAACTGAACTGTGTTCAGAAATTGAGATGTTACCCTCCCCATCCCTCGAACACAGTTCAATTTTCCGCTACTTAATTACTCACAACGATGCAGATTTTGAGCTTAAAATTGAAATTTGAACTTTCACAAGATACAAAAAATAACGGTTGGAAATAGTTGTTGGTTACTCTAAAGTTTAAGGCGCCCTCTGATGGAATTTTTTGAAAGATATCTTATAAAATCATTTCCTTGAAAAAAAAATTTTTCAAGGAAATATTGTCATAAAGAATAGTTTTAAAGAAACCGACCAATTTTTCCGTTTTTTACAGTCATTTTAAATCTGAACCTTCCCACCCCCATTGAATACAGTTTAGTTTGCGCTACTTAATTACTCCCAACGATTTAAATTTTAAGTTTATGTCTAAGCTTCTAAAAAAAATTAATGAGATGTAAAAAATGACGATTCGTTGTTCCTTACTCCAAAATCTAAAGCGCCCTCTTTCGACATTTTTTTAAATTTACCTTTATAATTGCCAAAACGTCAGTGAAGGCTTACTTTGGAGACACGAAATTTTTTGGTTTCTGTCTGTCAGTCAGTCTGTCTGTTCCGCGATAACTATCGCAAAAAAACATCCGATTGGCTTGAAATTAAGTGGGTATGTTAGTGAGGCACTGGGATTACGCTGTATAGTCTTTTGTTAGATTTGATTCATTCGTTCAGAAAATATAGAATATTTTATTTTGCGCAATAATGCTTTTCTATGGCAAATCCAATGATTTTCAATTTTTTTTCCTTGAGAGAAAATTACACATTTCATTAATGGAATTCAATGATAAATGGATACTAAAATTTACCAGTTAAATTATTCGTATTGTTTTGAAATTTTGTCTATGCACTTGTCAGATTTTTAAAGTTATTACTATAAATTTTGGAGTTTTTTTATAATTGTGTTCCAATAATATAAACTAATTTGGTTTAGAAATTTACCTATTTAAAATGTATTTATTTCATTTTCTTTATTTTTTCTTAATGGTTGCTAAGCAAACAATCATCCTAATCCTTATTATATTTTAATGCTATAAATTTGAAAGCGTGGACGAAAATTTAAATGAAGTCAACGTCAAAACTTATGACTTAATTAATGCATTTTTATCTTTGCGGATAAATGTAACATACCCAGAAAAGAATATAGGCTATGTTTTATTAATTTTATTCAAATATTTTCCGTAATAATTCAAAATTTCCTTCTTTTTCATACAGAATCAAAAGCGATTTCTTTAACCAATTTAACCAATTTCCTTTATCGTTGCCAAAAAAAAAATCTGGAATATTTTTTCATTGGCAATAAGTTTCAATTGAGCAATTTCCATTCGAAAAACCAAACTAAGAAAAAATAAATATGACGTCAGAATTAAAATAAAAATAAAAATAGTACTTTGTTGAATATTAAACACGGAAATTTGTTTCGTTAATAATAATTTTTCTGACAAAAATGGGGGCATAATTAGAAGTAAAAGAAATAAAAAATAATTATATTTTTAACAAATATTTCAATTGGTAAAATTTGACGTCATAATTGAACAAAAACAGGTATTTTATAGTAGTCGTTAAAAATACAAGAAACATGGATATCAATAACTCATGAAAAATAATGCCATTGCCGAAACTTCAGTGAAGGCTTACATTGAAGACACGAAATTTATTGTTTTTCACCTGTTAGTCTGTTCTTCTGTATGTTTGTCTCTCCCGCTATAACTGCTACAAAATGCAATCAAAACATTTTTTTTTTTCAGAAACAAAATTGTAAATCTCTAGATTACTGAGTTTACACTTACAAAAAAAGTTCCTGATATATCAGATTTAGGTGTTTGTGGTTGGCAGATATGTAGAACTATGAGGATAATAAAAAATATTTGTCCAAACTGTTACTTATCTTTATAAATCTAAATGTATAAGGAAATGCAAGATATACAATAACCATTAGCACAATCATTAGATAATGGCAAATTTAAATTAAGTGTGGCTACGGGGGGCGGAGCCCCCCTGAAGAAATCTACTATGTTAAAATAAAAAAAAAACAAAAATAATAGATCATGAAAATTTTAGAATATCCTAATATAACTAAATTTTTAATTTACCGATTTTGAAGGCTGAAAACTTCTAATTATTATTTTATTCTTATAAATAATTAAGTACTATGAACATTTTAAATTAAAGTTTCCAAGAAGTTCAACATTACCCAAAGTTTGTTTAAATATATATATATATGTGCAAAGCTAACTTTGAGGCTCCTGATCTGCACATTTACTAGTTTATTTTCAAGACAATACCGACATAAAGAATAGTTTTAGGAAAACCGCAAACGAATCGACCGTTTTTCCTTTTTTTTTATAATCATTTGAATTTTTGGACCCTAAACATTAATGGCGCCTATCTCCTTCGGAAGACGCTTGGGACCCTTAGTTTCTCATTCATATTGTTTGTCTTGATGTGTACTATCAACTCTTAAAGTTTGTACCATGAGTTTAAAAACACCCTGTATATACACAAACACTACATATATGTATACATGCTTTTTTTAAAATGTGATGGCTAGATTACCACTCGTTCAAAGTATTTTCTATCTAGTGAACGTATTATTTAAACTGTCGTTTTCTTTCTTTCTTACTTACACAAAATCTGTTCCTCTTCACATGTTTTAACGACTATCAACACATAAAATATTATAAGTTTTTGTAAATATTTCGAAAAATACATAGTGATTATTCTCAAACTCCTGGTGTGTAAAAAAGTAATATAGGTCATAATGTAATTCCGTGATGAGTTTTCACCGAAAACCCATAAAAGACCGTCAATAATTTGAAAAATAATAAAGACCTTTTGGATAACTCTGTAATATCTAATGTAGCAGAAGCTTTCAAATTGTAGTACATGATTAAAAGGGTTATTGTAATACACTGTGTTCATTTTTTATGAGGATGGAATGTATAGTCGTAGATACATTGATGATTTTAAGAAAACAGTCCCAAATTCTCCGAAATATTTTGTTTATAATTTGAAGAGTTCTTAATTAAAAAAATACATTTTTTTTCTAAACTATAAAAAACAACATTGTATACAATATCCTGCAATTAAAAAAAATAAATAATGTGCTATTGCGTGTGTGCGATCGCAATCAAAATGTAATTTGTTTAATGCATTTGCTAAATGTATAGAGCAACTTATGGATTGTATCAAAAATATACATTGAAAATTCTGAAAGTGATCGTGGATAGAATAAGCTTGAAATCCATTGTCCCCTTAAGAAACCAGAAAGATTAGAGGCTTGAATCCAAATATAGTATATGTTACACACTAGTAGTCAGTAATGCACATATTTATGTATTTACATGCTTACATATTTGGGTAAGTCCCCTTATCTTTTTGCTTCGTTTCGGGAACAATAAATGATCTTGAGCTTAATCTATGAACAATAATTTTCAGAATTTTAAAACTATGCTTTATAGACTTTTAAAAAATTTGCTCTGTACTTTCAGCTGATACATTATGTACATTATATTTTAGATTGCATTCACGCATACTCAGTAAAATGTTATTTAGTAAGCCTGCTTATTTTTAAACCGATTTTCATTAATTTTTAATTTTGATTGCAGGTTTTTGTGTACGATGTGGTTTGTCATAGAATCTAAAGAATATTTTTTCTATTAAAAACTCAAATTACATGCGCAAAAGTAACGAAATTTCGTAGCGTTTTTATAAAAACCTTAATTTCTCAACGAGTATACATGCTATCGTCATAAAAATGAACTCAGTTTATTATATTAAACCTTTTAATCTTATTCTATAGTTTGAACGTTTTTCCTAGATTTGATTTAAAGTGTTATTTAAAATATATTCGTTTATTTTTAATCCTTATTGGGATTTTGGAAAACGATCACACATATATATATGTCATATTACTATTATGATTACACACCTGGCGTTTCGGAATTTTTTTTGGTGTATTTTTTTGGTATTTAACACAACATCTAACATCGACCTAAAAATGACCTATCATCTTTGATCCTTCGATCATATAGTGTATTAATGAACTTCGTCCGGCTGAAAGTATGGGTTTCTTGGAAGGCCCATTTTTTCAAGTATAAATATCTTCATGATAAACCAACAATCAAAATAACAGAAGAAAAAAAAATATTATCAAAAACAGAAAAAATAATGCAATTGTCATTAATACAAAAATTGAGAATTTCTCTGGGGCATTTAAATTATGTTTCCTTGCATGCATAACATTTACTCCTGCATGCATAAATATTGTTTTTTTTGCATGCAAATAATTTTATCTTGCATGTAATTTTATATATTTTAAATTTCAAACGATTCGGCTTCGTAGTTTTTGCTTTGTTATATGCGGGTAGACAGACGAATAGACGAACGGAAGGACTGAATGACGACTATAGGTGCTACGTGTTTATATAATAACGAACGCGCCTAAAATTTAATGTGTATACAATTAACAGTAAAATTTTGAAATTTTTATTACTTTTCCATGTGTGAAATTCATTACGCAATTGAAAATGTGCCCTTGAGAATTAACAGCTGGTGAAATTCAATATTAAATGTAAAGAAAACAAATACATAAGCTGTAAAAGTTGCTAAGAAACAATGTCGAAAATAATGGGTAGCAAAACTGTGCCTTTCGAAAATTTTGGAATTTGTTTGGATTCAGAAGTTTCTGAAATGCCAGGAAGCTATTTTGTAATCACTCATAACTCGCAAAAACTTAAAATTTGCTTAAGTAAATCATTAAAAAAATAAGATCTTGGTAAATTACTTAAATGTGCATATTTTTTTCAAATATTTATATTGTAATATAGTCTCATTCATTCTCCAATAAACTCTTGTAATTTATAGCACTTTATCTGACAAAACAGGGATTATTTTAAGCAAATATATTGGAATTTCACACTTGTAATAAATTGTTAATATTATAAACATTGCATAATCTTTGTTTATTATACCCTTCGCGAAAAACGACAAAGTTACGAATTTGTCTGTTTTAAAAAAAAGTACGATGTTACAGAGATTGTACTGGCAATCGGAATGCCGCACAATGGTCCCAAATGGGGATCAAAGGACCAAAAATCATTTCTAGTGTTCATAGTGCATATATATGATTCCGTTTTGATTTTACAGCACTTTAAATGGCATAACAATGTGAATTTAATCAAAATTTAATTGGGGGTCACAAGGGAGGGTCTCAGGGGAGGGGGCAAAAAAGGGGCAAGTTAGTAAATTTCAACTTTCTTTTTATTTATTTTTTATTTATTAATTTTTTTTTTTTTTTTTTTTTTTTTTTTTTGTTACAGGAATAAGATAAATTTTTAATATGATTAATATTTTTCCTTTTTAAAGCAGATTATCTGCCTCTCCGGAAATATTTTCCCCCGCACTAACCTATTTTTCAAAATACACAGTTTGTAATCTTGTTCTTCCCCCCCCCCCCATACATACTTACACACTTTTCTGAATTTTGTCCATCCCCTCCCAGCACACACAAACGCGAAATCTCTCTTTTTCCCATTAACGTCTACAGCATAAAAATCTAAAAAATATGATTTTTTTTTTTCAATTTAGGTACTTGTATTTACTATGAACTAATAATAAATCACACAATTCATTAATTAGATTAGTTCCAAAATTTTCCTTTCGCCCTACTTCTTTTTCCTGCATCTATTACATAGAGAAAAATACTTTTGAAATTCCAATATAAATGAAGTTTCTGCTTTCGATACTTTATTATTATAATATAAAATATATAATTATTTATCTAAATTCTCAGTATATTTGCAATTTCCGGTTCTTTCTACCCTCCCACTTCTCCTCATGAATAAAATACCCAATATCCGTTTATTTTTTTTTTTACTTTTTACAAACAAAATCTGCTATATTTTAGTATTTTGTAATTTTATCATAAAATAAAATAAAACTTTTATAATGACTTTTCAAAAATGCGGATTTAGAGACTTCAAGTGAAAGTAAAATTTTATCCAAAAGGTTGAGTGTTTTTTTATTTTTTATTTTATCTTTTTCTTTTTTTATAAGTAAACAAATGCATGTATATTTTGAAACATGGCATTATTTTTTATTCGAAAGCAGTAGTGTTTGCAAACTTTTTTTAATTTATGGGGCAGACTCATGCATACTGTTTTGGGGCAATTCATGAATGAGGGAATTACGATGTCGGAAGACAGAAGCAGTCGGCAAAATAAAGAGTTGACGTTCAGCTTTCTTCATGACTTTCTGCTTAAAAATTCTTGTAATTTCTGATATCTTTATATTTTGCCTCTTGTGCCTCCGGCGATTGCTGCCCCATGTATGCTAATACTTTAGAGTTATGTTCTATATTCTACAACTTCATAAATAATAGATGTTAGTAAAAACCAAATGTACAATTTTTTATTACTCAATAAAGATTTTTTGCGGTATAACTCAAAATGTTCAATATTAACTCATTGCCACTCCAGAAAGCAAATATTTCTGCAAACATTTTGATTGCAACCTGATTAATTTCTGTTACTTTAGCTGTTGCTGATGGATTAGAACTGTCTTCTGGTAACGTTGTTATATGTTTCTTGAGAATAATGATGATGAGAATAATGTAATGATGATGTAAATAAGTAATGAGAATAAATGTAAATAAGCATAAAATTCATGTTAGTAAGTAAATCTACATTAAAGGACCTATATAAATTTCAATATGTAAATAAATATAATTAAATAAAGTTCAAATAACAAACAGTGTAATAGAAAAAAAAACACCCTTAATATTTTTTACTACATTTTTACATGACGATACGCGAAAATTGAAATATACATTTAATCAAATTATTTTGTAAGTAGACAAAAGTATATTTTTTAAAAAATCATTAAATTAAAAAGAAAATGAATGATGTTTTGCAATTGATTAAATTTCGCACGATTGCATACTGATAAAATTTAATAAACATATGTATTTATAAATTAATATTTATCATGGTTTTTTTAAAAATAAGATCAAGATTTAATAATATTTTTAATATAAACGCAAGAATCAAGAGACTAAAGTGTAAAAACAAATAATATCTAAAAAATTGCAAATCTCCCGCCCCTCCCCTTTTCGAATGAAAAAAATTAATTCAATGTGTAACGTTGATAAGTAAGTTATATTTTATGAAAAGTGTCAGTTTAATTCAGGGCTTAAATTAGACAGATCTTAATCCTGATAACTAATGTTAGAGTAAAGCTGACAATACTCAATGTCCAACTACAAACTACTGGTTCTGTCAAAATTGCAAGAAGTCTCAATAAATCTCTTGGTATTTTATTTTAGAATATTCATTCTGCATTATCTATCTATCTATACTAATAAAATCCGTCCGCCTCTGTCTGTCTGTCTGTCTGCTTGAAGCCGATTACAGTTCGCAACGCGGGCGAGTTGGAAGTCGCGAGAGGTGTCTTTCGATTAGAAATATTCCGGGTAAGTCATTTCGGGCATTTTCGAGACAGTGGGACCAAAATTTAAAATGTTATGAATTAAAAACCCCTTGGGAATCGGAACGAAAAATGTCTCAAATCCCAAACGGCGCTCAAACGGAGCTCCGAGGCAGAACACTGCGCCACCTTGCGGTGAAGAACCTGAACTTTTCCCCTTTGGCTAAAAGAAGAAACAGCCGAAAACCGCTTTTTCTACCGGCGCTAATTGCGTTTTTTTTTTGCGCGTTTTTTCTTAAACCATCATGCAGACAGTTTTTAAAGTAGAAAAAACTGATTACATATTCAGAATCTGCGTAAAAATCTGCTTCTGATGAACTAAAAAAAACGGAAAAATGTCTTAAGGGCGCGTAGTGCCCACCGTGCAAAACCAAATATTTTTAACGGGACTATGGGCGCGAAGCGACCATAGTTCCGATCCACAATCTGTTTTTTTTCAAGTGCACGTGGCCCACAGTGCGAAATCACATATTTTTAACGGGACCATGGCTCTTTAATTTACTTTTTTTTGTGCTTGAGGATTCGAACACCAAGACTTGCTTATTTAATGAATTTTTTTACTTATTATATACGGCTTAATACCGAGGTTCGTTTGGAAAAAGTGGCCCAGCTAGCGGGGGTAGCTCGCTAGTCTATACTAATAAAATCCGTGCGCCTATGTTTGTCTGTCTCTCTGCTTGAAGCCGATTACAGTTCGCAACGCGGGCGAGTTGGAAGTCGCGAGAGGTGTCTTTCGATTGGAAATATTCCGGGGAAGTCATTTCGGGCATTTTCGAGACCGTGGGACCAAAATTAAAAATCTATACTAATAAAATCCGTGCGCCTCTGTCTGTCTATCTGTCTGCTTGAAGCCGATTACAGTTCGCAACGCGGGCGAGTTGGAAGTCGCGAGAGGTGTCTTTCGATTGGAAAAATTCCGGGGAAGTCATTTCGGGCATTTTCGAGACCGTGGGACCAAAATTAAAAAATTTATGAATTAAAAACCCCTTGGGAATCGGAACGAAAAATATCTCAATTCCCAAACGGTGCTCCGAAGCAGAACACTGCGCCACCTTGCGGTGAAGGACCTGAACTTTTCCCCTTTGGCTAAAAGAAGAAACAGCCGAAAACCGCTTTTTCTACCGGCGCTAATTGCTTTTTTTCCGCAGCAATTTTTTTGACTTGCCGTAGAATATTTACCGTAGTTTTCGCTAAAATATTGAACTTAGAAATAAAACAAGACTATCGATTTTTTTTTTTTTTTTTTTTTTTTTGCGCGTTTTTTCTTAATCTATCATGCAGACAGTTTTTAAAGTAGAAAAAAACTCATTACATATTCAGAATCTGGGTAAAAATCTGCTTCTGATGAACTAAAAAATACGAAAAAATGTCTTATGGGCGCGTAGTGCCCACCGTGCAAAATCAAATATTTTTAACGGGACTATGGGCACGAAGCGACCATAGCTCGGATCCACAATTTTTTTTTTCAAGTGCACGTGGCCCACAGTGAGAAATCACATATTTTTAACGGGACCATGGCTCTTTAATTTACTTTTATTGTGCTTGAGGATTCGAACACCAAGACTTGCTTATTAAATGAATTTTTTTGCTTATTATATACTGCTTAATACCGAGGTTCGTTTGGAAAAAGTGGCCCAGCTAGCGGGCGTAGCTCGCTAGTCTATACTAATAAAATCCGTGCGCCTCTGTCTGTCTGTCTGCTTGAAGCCGATTACAGTTCGCAACGCGGGCGAGTTGGAAGTCGCGAGTGCTGTCTTTCAATTGGAAATATTCCGGGGAAGTCATTTCGGGCATTTTCGAGGCCGTGGGACCAAAATTAAAAAAGTTATGAATTAAAAACCCCTTGGGAATCGGAGCGAAAAATGTCTCAAATCCCAAACGGCGCTCAAACGGAGCTCCGAGGCAGAAAACTGCGCTACCTTGCGGTGAAGAACCTGAACTTTTCCCCTTTGGCTAAAAGAAGAAACAGCCGAAAACCGTTTTCTACCGGCGCTAATTGCGTTTTTTTTTTTTTTTTTTTTGCACGTTTTTTCTTAAACCATCATTCAGACAGTTTTTAAAGTAGAAAAAAACTGATTACATATTCAGAATCTGCGTAAAAATCTACTTCTGATGAACTAAAAAATACGGAAAAATGTCTTAAGGGCGCGTAGTGCCCACCGTGCAAAACCAAATATTTTTAACGGGACTATGGGCGCGAAGCGACCATAGTTCCGATCCACAATCTTTTTTTTTTCAAGTGCACTTGGCCCACAGTGCGAATTCATATATTTTAAGCGGGACCATGGCTCTTTAATTTACTTTTTTTTGTGCTTGAGGATTCGAACAAGAAGACTTGCTTATTTAATGAATTTTTTTGCTTATTATATACTGCTTAATACCGAGGTTCGTTTGGAAAAAGTGGCCCAGCAATCGGGCGTAGCTCGCTAGTCTATACTAATAAAATCCGTGCGCCTCTGTCTGTCTGCTTGAAGCCGATTACAGTTCGCAACGTGGGCGAGTTGGAAGTCGCGAGAGGTGTCTTTCGATTCGAAAATTTCCGGGAAAGTCATTTCGGGCATTTTCGAGACCGTGGGACCAAAATTAAAAAAGTTATGAATTAAAAACCGGTCGGGAATCGGAACGGAAAACGTCTTATTTCCCAAACAGGTCTCAAACGGAGCTCTGAGGCAGAACACTGCGCTACCTTGCGGTGAAGAACAGGAACTTTTCCCCTTTGGCTAAAAGAAGAAGCAGCTGAAAACCTATTTTTCTCCCGTCAATTTGTCAAAGAATGTTTAAGAGAAAAAGAAGTAATTGGTAAAAAAATATTAAACACTGTTTAATTAATATAATAAGTACAACTATTTAAGCACAGCAAGATATGTTCACTAAGAGGTAGTAGTGTTGCTAATTAATATTTTGAGGATCTCAGATGTAAATTGCTATTCATATATTTATTCTGTATGGCAGTATTAATCGTTGTAGCTCATTTTCATACTTTTTCTTTTTGGTAGCATACACGAATATTGTGTAACCTAAGATTTACGCGATTAATACTAATTTCTGTTAGTACAAACGGAAAACGAGCTGCCAAAATTATTTGTTAGTTATGTTCTTTGGGATATTAATGAAATTACTTATTTTTTTTAATAGCAGTCTTTTGCAGTTTTTAATAAACAAACTTTTTTTGCGCGTTTTTTCTTAAACCATCATGCAGACAGTTTTTAAAGTAGAAAAAAACTGATTACATATTCAGAATCTGCGTAATAGTCTGCTTCTGATGATCCAAAAAATACGAGAAAATGTATTATGGACGCGCAGCGCCAACCGTGCAAAACCAAATATTTTCAACGGGACAATGGCGACCATGGCGCGTAGCGCCGGTGGGCCGGCTTCGCACGATGGGCCCGTACCGCCCACTGTGCGAAATCACATATTTTAACGGGATAATGGGCGCATAACAACCATAGCTCTTTAATTTACTTTTTTTGTGCTGAGGATTCGAACACCAAGACTTGCTTATTAAATGAATTTTTTTGTTTATTATATATTGCTTAATATCGAGGTTCGTTTGGAAAAAGTGGCCCAGCTAGCGGGCGTAGCTCGCTAGTGTACTATGAAAGTCCGTTGTATTCGATTGATCTTTTTTTATAAATCCCTTTTTGTGAACAAACATTTCTTGTATTTTTTTTAAAGACCTCTTTTTTATTTTGAAATATTTTATAATCGAAAAATCAAATTAACTGTGTAATGTAATATTGTTTAAGAAACAAATAAAGACAAAAAATGGCAACCTATGAGAAAAAGGTATAATTAGAGTGTGAAGTTAGTGACTATGCCTAAAATTCACGCAACAACAAAAATCGTTCAAAACTCCCAACTTTACATAAGCAGTGCGAATTTATATGTGCTTATAAAACCAAAATATTTTAAAATATAAGTCTTCGGATATTTCTGAATACCATGGAATGTTTTATACTTTGAAATTCGAAACATCGATTTTCTGATTTTTAGCCACGTAAATGCGATTTGAGATCACAGTGCGCCAGTATAATTCACTGTTTTCGGGATAAGTTACCATAAATTCCAGGTATATTTTTAAAAAAGGAAAAAGTTTCGAGAATCAATTGAAAATTTTCATTTAAAAGTCACTGAATTGATTTGGCGTTCGAATTGACCGTATAATATCCTTAAAATCATCCGTTTTTTTCGCTGTGTATAAAGTGCATAACATCCTAGCATTTAAAAAATAATTTTATTAAAGAGTTGTTAAAGAGTTATAGATGACCCTCAACGCGAGGGTGTTAAATAAAAATATATCATCACATTCAGACATTTGTTTTCTTTAAAAACTATTTCTCTCTAAGCATTAAAAATTCAAAATTCTTTCATATAGCTGGTCTTTAAACATCTTGCTTGAATATACCATAACCTGAAGTTTCATTCACATAATCTTACACATTTCACCTTCATTATGTCTTTTCAATAGGAATATAAAGTTATGAATTATTAATGATGCTATTCAAAGACATTTTATGTAACTTTAAGTTTTCAATCACAAAGTAGAATCATAAGATATTCTTATTCAGATAATTTACTGAGTTGAACAATTTAAACATTCCATATTTACACACTTGTTCTCTATGGATTGCAGTTTTAAAAAAATTTTGCCGAAGTTTCTGGTAATAGCTACGTAAAATGAATAGGAATAATATGTTGCTTCACATCGTACATAGATGTAGAGTATCGAGTATTTAATGTTCGAATAAAACTTATTGAATTGGATGAATATTTTAATTAATATGATTCAGTACTGCTAAGTGTATGAATATGAGAAAATCTCATTATAATAAAAATTTGTTTCAAAGTCCGCATATCACGGAGAATTAAACATTGTGTAAATTTAATTTTTAGGTACGTTCGTTAATAGGTAAATACGTAGCATTTATAGACGTCGTTGAATCAGTCCGTCTGCATATAACAACCAAAAAAAATACCCAACCGAATCGTTTGAAATTAGAAATATATAAATGTTATATAATTTTCTCAAATCATTTCAAAATTTATGAAAATCGGATGTATAGTTAAAATACAGGGGCAATAAAAATTATTCCGTTACATTACAGTCAATGGGAAAAAATAGTTTCAAGAGTATTATAATGAAGTAGCACTGTTTAGAACATAATACAAGTCATATGCATCTATAAACTATGTACTGAAATATACATTCTGTTCAATCTGTGTTGCAAAGAATATTTTTATTAATATATAGGGATATTCAAAAGTATTCTATTACATAATGTTATAGGAGAAAAAAATTTGGGGTGCGTTTGAATTATTTTCACATTTTTTGAAATTGATATATGTTGCTGAGGTTTTCTGCAAGTTAATAATAGTAAAGGAAACTTGCGCACATGTACATTCTTAGCTATATCACGGTCAGGAAAGTTAACTTTATGCACGATAAGTATTTCTGCTCTTTTTGCTAATGAAATTGACGGTGTTATACCCAAAATAAATGTTAAAAACAGCACTTTCTAGGATTAAATTCTCAAAACAAATGGTGATAAATGAGACAGGTTTAGTTATTAATATCAGGAGAACGAGTTTAACACAATTGACAGATAAGATGGCGTAATATTAGGCGTTAATAGTGTTTTGTGTTACGTTATCAAAATTTTGCTGCTGGTCCGAAACTTACCGATTCAAAAACACATTATGATAAATTTATTTTTACGAAATATGGATTTTTATTGAAAACCATTGAAAGTCCATATACTACCATAGTTTTCTTAAACATCATAAAAATAAATACTTATTAGTTGATTATAGTTTTTAGATTGTTTAAATTAAATTAAAATGCCTAGTGTAACGTAAAGGAAAAAGTCATATAGCAATTTGTATATAGTAAAAAAAAAAAAAAAAAAAAGAATTTGGTTGTTTCCGCTTCATAAGGACAGGTTTCAACGTTGGCACTGAGAGATTCCAGGACGTGTTGGAGAATGCAAGGAAAAAAATTATTTTAAAACCCAATTTTATGTATTAAGGGATTTTTCTCTAGATTTTACTTATAAGTATTTTTTGACAATCTTTAATATTTCTATGAAAATACTACATAACTGCATTATTTATAGCAGGAAATGAAGTGGCGCCTTCAGTAAAAGTTTTCTCAAAATTGAACTTAATTAATGGATTTAAAGATTAAGTTTAAAAAATATTGAAAATATACATTTAGTTGGATGTTTATTTTAATAAATGTAAAATTGCAACAATTATTTACTTTAAAAATTTTGTTCCTTTGCACACATCCAGCATGCAAATAATATATGCTGTCATTTTTTTCAGATTCTGGAATAATTTTAATTTGTTTTTAATATTATTAAAAAAAGAGTGAATATTAAAATTACAATTTACTCGATATAATAACATGCCAAGTTAAGCATAAATGTATTTTTACTCAAACCTATGCTAATTCTAGCTTTACTTGTTTAGATCATTAAACAAGAAGATTTGTATATTAAATATTTGCCACCAGAGGCCTCATTTAAGTTCTTGGTATTTGTTTAAAAGCTCAATTAATTTCACAATTAAAAAAAAAGATAATTCACCTTTCAAAAGTAATTTTTTCTTAGATATTTCTGTGTTATTTTTATGCTAAAACATATCTATTTTTAATGAGGATTGTGCACATTAAAGTAATACTCTAGCTACTACACCATATGCATTAATAAAGTTTGGCCTAATGGTAAACATAATGATTGGAGTTTTTGTTTTTAAGTGTCAAGTGGTGTACCTTGGACTGGATTCAAGGTACACTAGATATTGTCTAATGGAACTGAAAGGCAGCTCGAGAAATTAAAATTTGCATTTGACTTATCTAACTACAATCTTGGCTAAGAATAAATATAATTACTAATATAAATAAATTTTAACCTTATTTGTGATTATAGTAAGTGTAACTGTTCTGAAATTTTACGTCTATTTAGTCTTTTTTATTTTTAAAAACCTAATAAACAATGAAATGTGTCAAAAAATTATATATGTTCTTCTTGATTAATAAATGTTGATTTTATTCGCTAAAAACAAGTTTTTTTCATTTTTAGTAATGGGACCAAGGTACACCAGTAGTAGTGTGCCTTGGTCCTGTTTTCATTTTATTTTTAATTTAAAAATTTTCATGGAAATTATTTATATAAAAATTTAAGACAAATATATGTAATGTATAACATCATAAAGTTCTATAAAATAATTTTTTTTTTATTGTTCATTAAAAATTAGAAAGTCAAAAGCGGTCCGAGGTACACCATCTTCCCCTACTGATATTTAGCCAGCTAAATACGCTTTGATAAAATGGCATAAGATATTTTAGAATGTTCCATGAATTCGTTTTAAATCATCTATTTTTTTTTTTTTTTTTTTTTTTTTTTTTTTACAGTGGATTATTCTGATGGATAGACATTGTCCGAGAGAAGATTTCTCATCTAGATAAATAAGAAATCCATCTCAAATATCAAAATTGTTTTGATTTTATTTCCCTTATAACAGCGATCTGAAAAAAGATATAAATGCTTAATATGTAGCCCAATATTATTTTTAATCTAATGCAACAACATAAATCAAACATAATTTACTCCCCTATTAGTTATGCTTTAATGACACGTTCAAAACATCAATTTAGTTATTTTAAGAGGGGTTATCTCAAGTATAGTTGCCCTAAATAAAACATGTTTTGCATTTGTATGTTTAGTGTTTTTAAGTATGCATAAAATTGAATGTTATGGCAGTAACGTCCTCTAGTACTGCATGAAAAATCCACTTGAGTAACTGGCGTATGACGTTTAAGTAATAAAGGAAAATAAAAAAATATTGTCTGAAGAGGAAGGAATACACTGTCTAATATTACCTAGATTAATTACCTAGGTTTGTTTAATATTATCTAGATCATTGTTTTAATTTTAAATAAGCATGTGCGACAAAAAAGTATACTTTAAAATCTTGTCTTGTGTGGTTTTTGAAATGACTGATTCATTTCTTTTTGAGAATGGAATCGAATATAAAAATATAAACTACAAATCCACTAAATATTTTAACCGGCGAAAATTAAGTCCTTATGCATTGTTAATTAAAAAAAGTAATATATACTATATTTTTCATTTTTATAAAAAGTAGCAAAATGTTCTGCCAAAATTTGAAGTAAGGAAAAATGTATATAAAAACAGAAAAACAAAAATGTTTATATAGTAATAAAAAAAAATATTAGACATAAGTTGAAAATAACTCATTTCTCACAGTCGTGTCGAATTACACGATGATTATAGGTGGTATATATTTACGAAAGCATTTAAAGAGAATGCAATTCAAATCGATAATTTATGGAAATATCTGTGACATTCAGCTGCCTTAAAAGAGTAATAAAGATCAGCCTTTACCGATAAATTTCTAAGTTTTCATTATATTTAACTAGATTTGTTTTAAATGGTTGCTCAGTAGAGTCTACAGTAAAATTATGGAAAACAATCTTTGTTATCGTTCGCGAATATTCAGATTAAAAAAAAATCATGCTATTGCTTATAGTTCATAAAAAATTAATGATTATATTTTAAAAATATGCTGCATATTTTTAGGTAGATTTCGTATGAAATACTACCTATTGCAATCGCACCAGTTTATATATCTATCTATCTATATAATCTCACTTTTTTATGGACACGATAACTTATATAATTCTTCACCAATCTTCACCAAACTGGTACATAAAATCAAAGGGGACAAAATCTCGGCTAAGTTCGTTAATGGGCAAAATCGGACCAAGGGGGTCGAAATAGGGGGCGTTTTTGTAAAAACCGAAAAAACGCCATAACTTCTTAATTAAAGTAGATATTGAATCGGTTTAAAGATTATAATGCTTCTTAAAAATAGGCCAAAAGTTTATGCATGACAGATTTTTGATATATTTAGAAGTGGGCTCAAGGGGCGAAAAAAACTGGGGTTTTGAGAGAAAAAAAAAATCATAACTTCGTTAATTTTCAAGCTATCAAGTCCAAATAAATTTTTTGTAAATGTTCTTAAAATTATCTAAAACTTTTGTATTTACAAGTTTTTGATAGAACCAACTTTTACCGATGAAAAAAATTAAAAACGAAAAGAAAAGGGGCGGTGAAAAAAGAGAAAAATCCATAACTCCGTCAATTTTTAAGATATCAAATCGGATTAAATTTATTTTACATCTTTTCAAAATGTCTACAACTTTTATATTGACAAGTTTTCATAGGACCAATTCGTATAGCAAAAAGAAATTAAACAAAAATAGGAGTTGGAGAAAAAACCTCAAATCCAAACTGCTTATATTCTGACTCATTTTTAAATTCATTTTTGATTTTAAACGCATCCAAATGTTAGATCCTCTTATTTAGAAACTGTATAAAGTGACGCATTGGTCAATTATCTGATAAAGACAGAATATATTTAAGAAAAAAGCTACCAAAAAGGGTATTTTGAACAGAATTTCCGAAAGTCATCGGGACTGAAAATTGAAGGAAGTATTCAAATAAGAAATTGCGTTTTTTTCTGACTCGTTTTTAAAACCATTTTTGCTCTCAAACGCATCCAATCTGCAGATCCTCTTATTTAGGAACTATAAAATGTGATGCATTGATCGGTTTTTTGATAAAGACAGAATATATTTCGAAAAAGGCTACCAAAAAGAGTATTTTGACCAGAATTTCCCGAAGTCTTTGTGATTTGAAAATTTAAGGAAGTTTTCACATAGCAAATTGCGTTTTTTATGACTCGTTTTAAAATCCATTTTCGCTCTCAAACGCATCCAATTTACAGATCCTCTTATTTAGGAACTATATACTGTGACGCATTGGCCAGTTTTTTGATAAAGATAGAATATATTTTAAAAAATGCTGTCAAAGTGAGTATTTCGCATAACATTTTACGAAGCAATCATGATTAAAGAATTAAGGATGTATTCAAACAACAAATCGGTTATTTTATGACTCATTTTTAAATTCAATTTTTTTCTCAAATGCATTCAACTGACAGTTTTTTGTTATTTAGGAACTGTATAATGTACTGTTTTGGTCGATTTTTTAATAAATTCAGAATCTATTTCAAAATATATTGTCAAAATGGGCATTTGAGCTGAATTTTCCTTAAAATGATTCTGATAAAACCAGTTTTTGCAGAAAAATGAAATTAAAAATTCTTCATAAACGGCCAAATGAAGTTATTAAACTGGGTTTATCTCTAATCATATATATTTTTGTTGTTGAAATGAGCACTCTTCGAAATTTACCTCCGCCTATAGGCTCAGCCGACAGGGATTTTATTCATAATATTTATAACAATTTTTTTTCAATTAAACTATTTTTTTCTACTGCTATGTTTTGATTTTTATGAAACTGGCTTGAAATTTCGGTCAAAATCTTGGATAATATAAACTTAAAGCGTGCAAGAGTTTTTTAAACTTTTTATAAAATTCACTGAGTGTATATACCTTCTATTATTACACAAATCAGCAAATATGTTATACGATGTCTACAAATTTGTAATTTGGAGAGATAGATTTTACGTGCACTATAATTTACAGCGGTATTCCTGAATATTATTTTTTTCATTGATTTTTTTTAGCCCCCAAATTTTCCTCTTTATTGAATTGACGTTGATAAGCATAAGTTCAAACACATTCTTTAATTCTAAAGCTCCAGAAGACACTGTCAATCATATTTTTAAATATTCTACAGAATGTCTAAAATTGAAAGTGTCTGGTCATTATCGGTTATATAGTTTAAATGATAACTGTCGCAAAATTATTTCGATTAGTTTTAAATTTTATAGTTAATGTAGTATTCAGATATAGCTATATGGTTTTGAATTAAATTTGGTTGATTATTAAAAAATATAACATATATAAAATTAGAATGATTTATGTGTAAGTTGAAACCTAAAGTCATCGAAACATGAAATAACGTTATGCTCCAAAAAATATAGGTCTTTATTTTTTTTATTAAATCTATTCTAAATTAAATATTTAATATAGTTTTGTTTTAAGCATGTGATGATAATCTTCACATAATTTGTGTCAGCTTCATTTATTGCACGTATACATCTGAGAAACAAATTTCGCTGGAATTAGAGCACCTTAAATATTATTTTATGTTTAACAATCGGAAAAGAAACATTTATAAAGGTGTTTCAAAGCACGTAATTTCCTGATACCTATCCTTATCTATTTTGCTTAAGACATACAGAATTTATTGAAAGTATAAGCTTTACCGGATTCTTCTGATATAGAAAAAGAAATTAATGATACAATAAAAATTTTCGCTATAGAAATATTGAATTTACGTTAGTCTACGGAGATCAGCGATTAACTATACCATACGAGAAATTGAATAGTTTACTAAGCACAAAAGACGATTCTAATTGCGTATGAAAAATGCACAACTACTATAGTACATATCATTTTATATATCAGTGATATAGATTTTTACATTTATAATGTCACTTGGAAAAAATATTTGAAATAAAGAACTGCAATTAATTTCTATGTATTAAACCATGACAATGCCCTTGTTTACAATAAGAACGTTAGGCACATATTTTTCGAAATTAGATCAATTAGATTTATAGAGTCAGGAAACAATATTTTATAATAGGTATAAGAATTTACATAAAGATGCACTGTAAATTCTTAAAGGGAAAAAAAAGGAACACTTTTTTCCCCAAAAATAACAATACATTAATGTTTTGTGAAGTGTTTTTTGTGTTGTGGCTGTGTTTTTAATATGTTTCAAAAATTTTATTCTCTAGAAATGCGTTCTTAATATGTTGGAAAGTATTGCTATCTAGAAATGTGTGTTAAAAATAGTATTGTTAATTGTTTTGTAAATAGTGTTAATGAAAATTGTTTTTTAAAATAGTGTTGTGTTTTGCAAAGCTTTATCCGCAATGTAACAACACAATGTAAACACCACACAATTTAGAACACTACAAAACAACACATTTAAAACCATTTCAAAATATTTTCTACAAGGTACCTTTAAAATTACGCAAATTTAAAAATAAACGTTTTGCAATATGTTTTGAAAACACATTTTCTTCTCTTGTAATTTTTTACAACAATTTTTGCAAAATCTTTTTATTTCAAAAGACATAATTGCAACACATTCACAACACAATTGAAAGTGATTTTAATTAGAAGTGTTGGTTTTTACGTTCAGTTAGTGCTGCAAAAGTGTTTCGCTCATTTGCACTGTGTGAATTCATCTCTATTAATGAGAGAGATCAATATAATTTAAGGCACAGACATTATCTGTATATGTAAGAAATTAAGGTCTTAAGGAGCCACTTGATCCTTAATCATCAATCATTGTATTTTGCAGGAAAAAACTGTATTTTGTAAACTGTAAATACACCTAAATATTAAATCTTTGTTCCCCATTGCTTACACTGTGAATAATTACAATGCGATGAATTTTTTGCTATGGCTCTGCTGAACAATTAATGAATTGTACTTTATGCTCTTATTGTAAAACAAAATCTATATATAAAACAATCTTCATATGTATGTGAATGTTGTAGAATACATATTTTTAAGCTTATTGGCCTTAATATAAATCAGCAAGTTAAAAAAAAAAGATATTTAAAATTTTTTAGAAGTTTCTAAAAATATAATTTTATGTAGACAATTAAGAATGGAATTACAATCTACGTCCTTTCCAAAATTAAAGGGAAAAGATGTTTCTTTTGAAACTGTAGTACGAACCAAGGCTGCATCATAGGCTGAGAATTTCTGCTCTTGAAATTGGTAAACGGGAGGTGCTGTGCTCGAACCAAATCGCGCCTGTGACCCTAATCATCAGAGTTTTTCGTGGTTTTCTTCGAACGTTGGATTTCCTTAAATACGGGTTTGGTTCCATTGGGAAAATCCCAAACGGAGGACATTCCCACATCTTAGGGCCCATATCCCAAGTATAGATAACTGGCCGTCATAAATACAAACAGCCAATTAATCCTACGAATCTTGTTTAAATAAACTGAATTACAAAAATAGCAGGTATTTTCCTTTATTGATAATACGATACATTATTGATTCGGTTTAAAAAATTCCTTTTAAAAAATTTTAAAATGCGTGTAAATGCTACCGAGTTAATGATAATGTAAAATTTCAAAACGGTATATCAGTTCATCTGATACGATTTTAATGCGATTTTAAAATTTAAATAATACAATACATAAAAACGATGTAAATAATTTCGTATTCGCTAGGCATTATTAAGAAACAAATACTTTAAAAAATACATTATTTTTGAAAAAAAGAGGAGCATTTTTTGAGCTCATGTAGTTTATCCGTTTCAATCCTTAACACTTTTGGGTCCGATTTTTTTCTCTAATTTTGAAAAAAAAAAATTTTCAATGATAACATTAACACTAGCTATACAAATAGATTAATTAGTATTTAACGAGTATTTCATTTTCTGAAAGTTAACGAACATCGTTGTTTTGCATACTATTCAGTTCATGATCACATGAAAATAAGCTAAGGAAGAGTTTTCAGATATATTTAGAAAATATTATTTTAGAACAAGATTTAATTGATATTACAACTTTCTAATATTTTTTGCGCTTTATTACACATGATTTTTTCAAGAAGGTAATCCTTATTTTAAATTTAAAGAGTGAAATACATGTTTAAAACAAAATAATGACAAACGATGCAAAAAAATTAAACAAATAATAATAATAATTATTATTATTATTATTACGTAAATGCCTAAACATCAGTGAAAACATTAGTAGATGCAAAGGAACGCGCAAATATTGCTATATTTAAACAATAGAAATAGTATTAGTTAAAATAAAATAATACTCAGTAAAAAGGCATGCATTGCACTAGAAACGAAAGCATTAAGCCAGATTAGTACAAATTGTTGTTTGAAAAATATTAATTTCAAAAATATCAATTTTGTTTGCTGCATATGAGAAAAAAAACTATTTACCTAAAAAAATTTTATTAAACAATCTTGATTGAATTCATTATTACATTATTCAATAATTCTTTAATGTATATCACTGATTATTTTAGTTGTTACAAAAATTATTTTAAAAAAAGTTCTTATTTTTCACATATATTCGCAGTAGCAAACCTTACTTTTTTCAAACGTAACGTAATAAAGTACTTTTGCAATGCTTTTCGAAAAATAAGAAAATCTTCCCAGGAAATTTAATTTCTGCAAGTAAAACGAAAGTTTTTATACAAACTGCAAGAAAAATCCCCTGAACAATATTTTTCTACAAAAAGCACTACAAAACATGAAATGTTGTTACGATTTCTTTTTAAAGTGTTTGGCGCATTGTATTTTCTTTACATGTCACTTTTGCCCCTCTCTTAAACTAATCAGATATTGAATTCAATTTTTCCTTATGATTTTAAATAAAACGCCAAAAAATTCTGGATTTGTTCTACTTTATTTGGGAAACATATATTATACATAGTTTTAAAAAACAGAAATTTCAAACATTTGAAACATTTTAAATTTGGCAATAGTACAAACATAAATTATTTTATAGTAAGGCTCTAAATGTGTATTTATTAGATAATATAAAGTAAGAGATTAATTTTAATACTATAACTGTATGAAGTATGCGATTTAGTGTAATAGACTTAATTTAAACTTTTATCACCACAGACATTTTAAGGAAGTATATTAATAAAAATTGAAATGAAGCATGCATTACTGTCCTATATCCACTGAATAAGCTGATGATTTGGTATTTGAACTGAATAACGTCAAAATTCTTATAATAGTATAAATCAAATATATAAAAAAATATATTTCAATTTCTTAATATTGAATATTTTTTAAATGTCGAATTATTATTTAAAAAACTACAACATATAACTTGTGTAGTCTATTAGAACGATGATCGTAAGCTGATAAAAGGGGGTTGATTGAGTTATATTTAAATATTTACAGGAAACAAAAGATAGGGTAAAAATGAATAAAACCTAAGTAAGCAGAAATCGAAAAAGTATTTTGAAACACATTTGCTCAGGCATAAAATATTTGCACTCATATATCGATATATACAGGGTTAGCACAAATGTATGACCGGATTATGTAAATTTATATTTTCAAAACTATTACACATATTGTAATAAGTGACGCATGAAAATACAGAAGATAATTCTATATTTTTTTAGTTACAAATGTTGGCTGTGCGAATCTTTTATAATACGACTAACACTAAATATTTATTCAAGTTCGTTTCACAAGTTTGGCAGATTCGCACAGTCAACTATTCTTAATTCTGCAATGTTTTATTAAAACACTAAATAATGTTAAATCGTACACAAATGTTGCATTATTATCCAGCATAAGGCTCTAACTTTTCCATTTATTAAGCCTGATCGTTTCTCATTACTTTAGAATAGGGGTGAACAACCTGAGGCCCGCGGGCCAAACTGATACCAGTAATTTTATGCAGAATAATTTTCCTTATAATAATGACAGAAACTTTGCTAAGAAAGAAAACAAACGCCACTTTTGAAATATTCTGGTGTCAAACGATTTTCTGGCAAAAAGGTTGTGCATCGCTACTTTAGAACATGCAGTTAAAAGATTAATATGAGACATGATGACAATATAATACACGTTTCACATAGAACCTAAAATAAGAATGAGAATATTCAAAATCTGCGAGAAAATCTGGGTTCGAACTTGCAGAAAATCACGTGGCACTTAACATTTACCCAAAGAATTTCCAATTGATAAGAACGAAAGCTACTACTGCTTTATGTGATGAACTGTTTCATTCATTCTTTCTTTCTAACCGATGACCAGGCCCTTACCTGCTGAGATACCTCATCTTAACGGGTTAGATACCTCGTATCGGGGCGGGTGACCGCCTAATCGCTGCAGCAATAAACCTGATATCTTCGCTTCGCACATCATCATATCTGCAGTACTTGCTTCTCGTTTGAGCATACTTTGTTGTGCGGGTTACTTAAAATTACACCCTGTTGTTTGTACCGCAAATGGCTACTCAAGTTGGTCTCATAATTTAGAATCTTGATTAGATGATGAGACCTTCACCTGGCAAAGCTCTTCCAGAGGTATAAATCACAAGTAACTTGGAGAACTTTGCACCCGTGACGGATTTAACATGCATCAGACGCCATTAGCGTGCATGACGAACTATTGCACTCATTGGCTTGAAGGAAGCCTCGAATCTTAACGATTGATATATTTATATATAATATTCGATATAACGACATTTTTTATAACAGAATATGATTTTTGAAAACATTTAAAAGCAAATCCCACATAAAAATTTGAATTAGAAGATATTTATGTCTAAAATACTTTGAGCTTTTTCTTTATGATCAAAAGGTGATATAATCTTTAAACTCAATTTCCTTAAAAGAGCAATTTTGATTATTGAGCACGCTATTTCTCAAAAATGGTTGCCAAAAATTTCACAAAATTTTCTTTGAATTTGTTAAACGTACAAAAGCGCAAAATAACATTTTATTAAGTAAGAATTCTCGTTGTCAGAAATTCTCTCTCCTTTTTCTCAAGTAAGAATCCACGACTACTTTTTTATTTTAAAAAATCTCGATGTTTCAAATATTTTTAAATTTTTTTTCTCTGGATCTACCAATAGATTTTTTTCTTGTGAGTCATTTTGAAAATACAATTTATATAGAATCAATATTCTTATAAAAACTCAAAATACAGTAATATTGGACTCCATTTGTTTTAAATAGCAAAATTTATTAAAATATTTACATTAAATAAGTTTCTTTACTTTTATAAAACAATAAATAACTGGAAGATCAGAATTTCAGTTTTAACAAAATCGATTAGTTCTTATATTTTACCGTTCAAAGTTTTTAAAAGCTCTTTCCAGAATATAAGATTTCGAAATAAAATTTAAAAGTTATGACCCTGAGAATTTCTTGGCCTTGATACACAAGGAGCTGTATGATACAAAATATATTGCTCTTTTTGAATATTATATATCATTCCGATATAATTCAATTATAGTTGTACCCGAATACTTTCAGAAGAAGTCTATCTGATTTCCATCTGAATTCTATCAGAATCCTTTTAGTCTAAAGAATCTTAAAATAATAAGTTACCTGATTTTTATTCAGTCTTATTTGAAAATATATACAGGGTGATTCTAAATTCGTGGAATAAACTTTAAGTGTAGGATCAGGACACGGTAAAAATCATACATTGAATAGAAATGTCTAGACGCAAGTGAGACTTTGGTGTACAAACAACAGGAGGTTAATTTGGCCCTTTTTAAATTTGAAAATTTCTCATACAGAACAGGAAGTTCGTATACAATTCTTTCCTTTATTCGATAGACATTTCATGATTAAAAAAAGAAAAAAAAAACTTTATTCTAGAAGATATTTTGAAATAAAGTAAGAAGGTCAAATTGAATATTTGAACCATAAATCATTATTTGCGTAAATACATTAATGAATACAATAAATCTATGCATATAATAAAACAGTAGGACCCGGTGTGTCTGTACATTGAAGATAATTGACAAAAATGGAGTCAGGGCGATAAAAGAAAACCAATGAAACACAAAAAAAAAATTTTGAATTTTTTGTCTGTCTGTCTGTCTGTCTGTCTGTCTGTCTGTTTGTTCGAGGTTATCTTCGTAACTACTGAATGGATTTTTATGCGGTTTTCACTAATGAAGAATGCACACTCCCGGGCAGTGTATAGGCTTTGTTTCATCAAAATCGGACAACAGACAAAAAAGTAACAAAAAGAAACAAAAGAAACTATTAGGTGCGCTGCTCACGTTTTTTAGTACATAACGTTTTTTAGTACATATAAAATCCAATAGATGTCACTGTGCGATTTTAAAACGCGCTATCGTTATGTTTTCGCCAGTCTACTTAAGTATGAGAAAGTTTCAAGCTGGCTGTCGTTCCATGTGGTTTAGTCGGTAGAACGTCAGTGCGCCATACTGATGGCCCGGGTTCGATTCCCAGCATGGAATTTTTTTTCACTATGTTGGCATTAACGCCTATAAGCAATTAAAAGAATTTGAAATATTGTATTCAAGGCGAATTTTCTCTCTGGGAAAATTTCCTTGCATTAATATGTCAGTGTAATTTTTTTTTCGATTTAATTTTTTTTTCGAAACTTTGTTTTTCTTAAAAAATTACAGTAAATATTTGATATTTCCCAACGTTTTTTGAATGATCGACTTGCTTTTTTTTTTTTTTAATGTATGTCTGAACCTTATCTAACTACTTCTTCAAGATTTCTTTAGATAAACCGACCAGCGTAGCGGGCGAAGGCCGCTAGTGTACAATAAATGAATGTCACAGTATCCTGCACTATCCTTAAAGTTTCTACCATAAATTGAAAATATATTTATATATATATATATATAAGAGAGAGGGGGGAGGCACCTTTGAACACTCTAAATATTTTCCTTCAAATAAATTAATTTCTAAAAATGTCTATGACAATACATTACTACTACTTTAGGGCAATAAGTATACAAAGCTACACCATTTTGTATGCGCAGTATATTATCTAAGAAAGATATGCATTTTTCTCCCTCTTGAATCTAAACTTAAGAAAATAAAGTTGTAAGATTTTTGTTCACAATTTTGCATTCCTAGAATTTTTATTTATTGTTCAACACTTAAATATAGATGTAATCTTTAGTTTAAAAGCTTTTTTTTATTCAAATTCTTCAGTCGAATTGAGTAAACATTTGTAATTTTGAACTCCTTGTGGTGGGGCACCATTGAAGAAAAAATCTGGAGCACCTTTGAACATCTAAAAGTATGAAGTAAAGAGTTATTGATACACCTAAATATTATAATGTTTGGAATTTTTTCTATGCGAAAATAGGTTAATTAAAAATATCAAAGAACATGAACTTATACTTTTAACAATCCCTCCGTCTGCACACATGTATTAATTTCTGGATGCATCAGCGATGATAAGTTTCAAACCTAAATTGATGATGGCCTTCATTTATTTGATAATTGCAAATCCCTCATACACAATAATTATTCATGATTTAGCGTTTTTGTCTAACAAAGCCTATAATCTTTCATTTACTGTTTCCAAAACATTATTTTTGGTTTTCGTACTACATAAAATGGAATTTAAGTCAGGTTTTTTTTCATAAAAAGAATGAATAAAAAATTTTAATATTCCAGAAGCATCAGATATTATATTGATGTATTTCAAGGATATTGTAAAAAATTTTTCCCACCGAAACATAAGTGGAGAAACACTCCGTGTTGTTTCAACAATGATATTTGACATCAACTTTGATGGATTTATGTTTGGTTAAATAATAATAAAAAATATTAGTTTCAATAAAATATAGTTATTTAATTTTATTCATATTACTTTATATTTCTGAAACATATGCAGCTTTTTATGAAAACTCTCAATATTTTCATATTTTAATCATTTGTTCAAAGGTGCCCCTTGCTTATCCAAAGCTATCCCTACATGAGGCAGGTTTGAACAGAAATCTTTTTGCTTTTTAAATCCTCGAAACTTTTTTTTTAAATTTACATGGAAAAATTTTAATTTCTGATTCGTATGATGAAGAAATACATTGTTTTTATTATGTAATATTTAAAACTAAAAAAATATATAATTCAAATAAGAAATGTATTGGTTTTTTTTAAATGTTTAAAGGTGCTCCCCCTCTCCCCTATATATATAATTTACTTTGTATATTCTTCAGACTTATTCCTTTATTCTACGAGAAGTGGAGTCAAGCACTTCGAAAATTATAATTGAAGGCTTTTTCCACAACAAAATAGCTAATGTTGTTGTGGAAAATGTTGTGTTTTGTACAAAAATGTGAAATTGTTTACATTTGAATATTTTATCATTCCAGAGGTAGCCATCAAAAATGCAATCGAAAAAAGTACTCAACAATTTCCAAATAAAAAAATTCTGTTTCGTATAATTTGCCTAAAAAAATGGAAAATGCAACATAAGGATAAATTTTCAAGAGAATGTATTCGCTATGTCCACTAATGAATGTTGATGTGCATACATCAATTTTTTTTTATTAAAAAAAGCATATTAAAATTCTCTATTTTTTAATGAAAAAATCTGAAATACTTAATAAATAAATTAAAATCTTGAACGGAATGTTTTATTTTTCTCTGAACTAAACGAAGTCAGAAGTAAACTGAGTGAACATTTAAAGGGAACAATAAAAAATAAATACTTGTATTGCACACAGGAGCTCGCATTATTAAAGAAAGTATAGTAACAGAAATAACGTTCTTTTAATTCAATATTATTATGAAAAATGCGATTTAATGACAGTATCATTAATACAAAAGTGCATATAGCAGCCAAAATGTAGAAATAAATATCTGAAATGACATAATTAAAATTTATTAAATTCTTCAATTACTCTCTTTTGCTTTTGCTATATCTCATCTTTTAGACGTATGTTCTCCAATTCTGTAACACCCTCCAAATTTTGGTCTTTTACATCACATTTTAATTGTTTATACTTTACTAATTATACTATACTATACAGTACACTATTATACTATATACTACATATTTTATACTTATAATAGTATATATATATTATACTATTTCAGTAAGGAAAATATTGTTAAATATATTTAAAAAATCTCTATTCTTTCAGCATTTCATCAATATTTCACTTAAGCTTTAAAAAATCTTTATATATTCTAAAAAGCCTTGAACGGAAATGGCGTTTTATAAATAGAATTTAGTCACCTGCATTACAGATGTTTTTAACAGAGACGTACGTCCTATTCACCATAAAACATATTACTGGATGTATTTTTTTGCTCTCCGTATTACTTCAGGGTTATTTAGAAAAAAAAAAGAAGAAGAAGATAGAAATTTTTAACAGATAAATCCTTCGGTTATAAATTTTGTTAATTATATTTAAGAAAAACAATTTTGGAACAATAATACATACTCCTTAATAAGCTAATAATTTTGTAAAAGATTTATTTGAACTATAAAATTATATATATATTTATTATTTTAATAAGTTTATTTTATTTTTTTTTTTTTTTCAAGATTTTTTATTTTTATCTACATTTATTTCAACCATTGCAAGGATGTAGTATTTAAAAAAAATAACACACTTAAGATATCTAATTTATTTTTTTAACTCAAAATTACAATACATTCACAACACATATATTCTGTAGGTTTCTCTAATTTCAAATATAGTTTTGATACATGTGCGATTATGAAGCTTCTGTAAAATAAAATAACAAATTGCAAAAACTATTGAATATCATTAAAATATATGATACATTTATTTGGATCACAGATATGTTGTTAGTTTGAAACTAGCCTGTTTTGTTGAATATCTAAAATAAATAAATATATATATATATATATATATATATATATATATATATATATATATATATTACCATAAAAATTAAAGTGAATGTGATTTTGATGGTAAACTACAAAAAAGATCAATTATATTTATTTTGTAGTACATTGCGTAACATATTTGAAATATATTTTTATAAAATAAATAAATAAATTGAATATATATATATATATATATATATATATATATATACTTAATTTATTTATTTATTATTTTGTATTGCGTAACATATTTGTAATATATTTTTATAAAATAAATAAATAAATTAAGTATATATATATATATATATATATACATATACTCTTTTATGAGAAAAGTATGAAAAATGATGAAAAGATGAAAAAAATGTAAAAATGGGTGAAACAACAATGAACCACAAAAGAGCAACACCAAAAAAACAAAACAAAATAAACTCCCTGCTCTTCAGAAGGTGGGAGGAGCAACAGGTATCAAAAAATTGTAAAAAAGTGTATCCTCACAGGTTTCGCAAGGCATCACAAAGCTGCATACTCCAATTATATAAAAAATAACTGAGAAAAATTAATTTTTTTTTCTTTAATAAACCAAAACTGTAAAATGAATTAACATTAAAAAACATTAAAAAATAGCCAACAGCAAAACCATAAAGTAAATCAACTTATAACATAACATAAAAATATTATATTTAGAAATTTCCAAAGTAACATGAAAAATCTCAAAGACTAAACAATAAACTAAACTAAATAGACATGCAGCAATGCGATGCCCCCACCTTTACCTATGAAGAAAACAGAAAAAAGATACCTGTTAGAAAATTTCCACAATAAACCTCCATACTTGCATGAGCGGGGAAAAAACTGATAGGCCTAAGATGATAGCAGGCCAGCTTCAAAGTTTAAAACTTTTTGAATTGTCGTTCCGTTGTTCACTACTGTCCATTTTCAAGCTTGGTCTGTCACTCTTGAAATGTTGACAATCATCGCCCTGTGAACTTTCCTTGTCGGACTTTCATTCACAGATCCTCATATAATTCAACACCCGTTGCTTCTTGGGTGTTGAATTATATGAGGATCTGTGAATGAAAGTCCGACAAGGAAAGTTCACAGGGCGATGATTGTCAACATTTCAAGAGTGACAGACCAAGCTTGAAAATGGACAGTAGTGAACAACGGAACGACAATTCAAAGAGTTTTAAACTTTGAAGCTGGCCTGCTATCATCTTAGGCCTATTAGTTTTTTCCCCGCTCATGCAAGTATGGAGGTTTATTGTGGAAATTTTCTAACAGGTATCTTTTTTCTGTTTTCTTCATAGGTAAAGGTGGGGGCATCGCATTGCTGCATGTCTATTTAGTTTAGTTTATTGTTTAGTCTTTGAGATTTTTCATGTTACTTTGGAAATTTCTAAATATAATATTTTTATGTTATGTTATAAGTTGATTTACTTTATGGTTTTGCTGTTGGCTATTTTTTAATGTTTTGTAATGTTAATTCATTTTACAGTTTTGGTTTATTAAAGAAAAAAAAAAATTTTAATTTTTCTCAGTTATTTTTTATATAATTGGAGTATGCAGCTTTGTGATGCCTTGCGAAACCTGTGAGGATACACTTTTTTACAATTTTTTGATACCTGTTGCTCCTCCCACCTTCTGAAGAGCAGGGAGTTTATTTTGTTTTGTTTTTTTGGTGTTGCTCTTTTGTGGTTCATTGTTGTTTCACCCATTTTTACATTTTTTTCATCTTTTCATCATTTTTCATACTTTTCTCATAAAAGAGTATATGAACTTTGTGCAAAAACAGAGCTGCTATGCGCCGGTTGCATAAAGATAGCAATATTTTTTTCACTTAGTCAACGTATATATATATATATATATATATATATATTCAATTTATTTATTTATTTTATAAAAATATATTTCAAATATGTTACGCAATGTACTACAAAATAAATATAATTGATCTTTTTTGTAGTTTATCAATCAAAATCACATTCACTTTAATTTTTATGGTAATATTTATAATTTTTTACTAATTTTTCACACTGCTCTGAATCTAGTCTGTTGTGTAATTTAGACTATATGAATCCAAATGTAAAGAAAATTCTTTTGATGGAAGCAGAGCTAGATGGAACAGAATGCAGAGATAGGAAAAAAAGAAACTACAAGAATCAGAATCTAATGTGTTTTTCTGTTTCTCCATTTTTCCTTTAAGAATTTCCCACCATTTTGAAGATGAGATTTGTGACATAATACTTACTGAGAAAAGTGATTTGGGAAAATAGTATATGTCTTAAATGCCAATATCGCAGGTAACTACTCTGAATCATACTGCGTTATCCATTCATCAGTTTCTTACTTTTTTGTTAAATTAAGCCTTTGCCATCTAAACTTTGCATCAATTATATTAGCTAAAAAATACTCGATCCCGATAATATGTAGCATTTCAGCATTATTTCCTTGTGTTATTTCAATTCTTCCATCAAATTTCTCCAAATCTTAACAGAACATGACAGTGTGGTTGTATCTTTTTGCTACTCATCAAAAACTGAAGATATAATTGTTAGCTGCTTTTTTTAAATTCAAACACTCCTTACCTTAAATACCACTATTTTTAATTATTAATTTTTGTAAAAATCTTAAATTCTTGCTTGATCTGTTTCAAACTTTCAGATACCTTAGCTTATAACACACGATAAAAGTTTATAAAAAAGAATGCTGTGTCAAATTCTGCTATTTTCTGAAATATTGTCTGCAAAAGTGTTAATTTCTTCCATTAAAATGCCACTCCCTCGACTTATATGTCAACAGATAGTTTGTTTAACAGAGTTTTCTTCAAATATATTTTTGTTAAGAATATAGCGCACTACCTGGAAGTGTGTGCACAGTATGCCTAGTATACAGTGCTGTATTCAACTGGAACCTAGTTTAAGATATGTTCGGCACGGCATTTGCATATCCATTACAGATTTATTTAAAAAGAAGAATTCTTCTGTGCATGCGCAGCATCCTTTACATGGTGCTGTACACAGCGGTGATACGGTCTGAGATGTGCATCTAAATTAGAGATTTGTTTAAAAGGAGGGTCCAAGTAGTGCATGCTCTCGAACTGTTATGCGGTAAGATAGGCAGCGGGGATCCGTTTCGAAGTTTGTTCACTTCGAGATTTACATCTAAAAGGTCCAGTCACGCTAGCAGGCAAAGGCAGCTAATTTAATTATCATAGTATCTAATTATTATCACAGTTTTAATTATTATTGTTACTACAAAAATCAAACTATTTATTTTGATAGCTAAAATATATTTAAAAGTGATAAGAACTCACTTTTATCAATTAAAATAGTATTAAGTTAATTATAAAAGTGCTACTATTATTAGTTCTAATAACAGTCTATTTTTGTATTAATAATTGTGTTAATAATTCCTAACATGAATTATTAATAGTATGAAAATTATTTAATATCAGTTTATAAACTTATTCTGATATTAGTTTTAAGTTTTCTATTGAAATGAGTGTTAATACTAATATCACAATAGAACAAATTTATTAACTAATGTTATAAAAAGTATTAATTAGTAATAAATTGATCAGATGTAATTAAAAAATGCACTTAATAAGTATATTTTTAAATGAGTACACAGATATATTATTAAATATTATAAGATTATACAGAAGAATAACTGAAACCCACAAAAAACCAGAAAAGCCCGCAAAAACTTATAAAACCCACAAATTCCCAGAAAAACTCAGAAAAACCCAGGTGGGTTGGGTTTTTGCCAACCCTGATCGAAAAGTTTATTGTACATTTCTATCATCAGTTTGAGAAAAATAAAATTATTATTGATGGTCTAATAAGCCACTTTTTTTATTTCCATTCGCATAAAAAAATCTTACAAATGCATAAAAATTTATAATAACAAATTTGTTTATTTTATAATAGGAACTTTGATATAAAGTTTTGGGGATTTAACTGAAATTTCCTGTTTCCTTCCATAGTAAGCTGTTAATATAATTATACATTCTATTTAACTTAAGAATTTTCTGTATCGCATTTTATTCGTAATGCATATACTTTTTCGGAATTAATATGCCATAAACGAGTGTTGCCATCTACTAAAATAAATATTTTTGCAAATATAAATATTTTTACGAGTTTTTAAAATAATGTGATTTCATTACATGAATTTATTTTTAAGAAAATTAAAACGATATTTTTCAAAAATCATTATTAAAATTCTATTCAAGATTTAGTAGTTTTCACACACAATTTTTAATTATTTAGAAATTACAGAAATAAAAAGTAAGGAATTTGGAAACTATTTTGATGTATTTTTCTAATTCATTAAATATGGCACGTGGAATAAAACACAGTCAACTTCCATTTAACGAAGTTTTTTTCTCTCTTTAACGGAATTATCTGCTAATCCTTGATTTTAAACATACTTAAAATGCAAATTAATCTCCATATTACGAAAAATATGTTTTATATACCAAAGTTTGTTCCATTTTTTTTGTACAACATCCAAACGGAGAGGTTTCTGTTGCGTTGGATGCATGAAAATGAAATTATTTACTTATTTAAGCATTTCTTTTCAAAAGAAGAAATGCTAAAAGCGTTCGATACAATAAAAAGGTGAATTCCAGGTTCACGAGAATATTACAGGTGTTTAGAAAAGAGCAAAAATTTTATGTATAAAGTATTTTATACGAAGTATTATTACACATTTTTTTATTTATTTAAGATTTGGAATACTCAGAAATAAGAGTGAAGATATGCTACGCTTCGGTTTTTGTTTACCTCTATTTATTACATGGTTTTTTCAACTATTTCGAAAATAGTTGTTGTCCTCGGTAGAGAATTGGGAAATCTGAAGTATATGTGAATCTTTTTATTGGTTGAAATACGCAACTTATTCGTTTTCTGATTGGTCCATGCTTGGTGTCTAGAAATGGAATACTTCTGTTTTTAATGTTATTCGTTTTTGATTGGTCCGTGTTTAATATCCAAAAATGGAATATTTCTGTGCCATGATGACAAAAAATGTATTAAAACTGCAAAAAAAAAAAAAAAAAAAAAAAAAAAAAAAAAACAATAAATTAAAAACAAAATTTGATATAGTTTTCTAACAAGTTGAGTTTTAAAGCAAATTTTTTTCTTTATACGATGGCGTAAAAAGTGAAAATGTGCGATATGAAGAAAATAAAAAAAATACTGTACCCAAAATCGTTAAACTGGATTTTTTTTAAATATTTGTTTATGATTTATCCAGGAACATTAGCATGATTCTAAATGTCTAAGCATAATAACATGAGTTTATTATTACGTAAGTTACGTTTTGATCATCATAAACACATTGTTGTAAATGTTTTTTTTTTTTTTTTTTTTTTTTAATATAGAAATTATTTATAAATCTAAAATTATAGTATATTTGAAAATGAATTTTTTTAAATAATCGTTGTAATATGATTAATTACAATTTTTTAGATATTATTTTAATTAAATTTGCTGATAATAAAAGTTTCTGCTCAAATCAAAATACATTATGTAATACTTTCATTTTATGTGTATTTTTTATGCATGAGTATTTTATTATAAAAATTTATTGATTTTGAAATCATTTATATTTAACAAGTTTTTTTTTTTATAATGACATATTTAAGCGTAATGGTGAGACTTCGTTAAATGGACGTTTTACAGTATTAGCATAGTAGAGTACGTTTTTATTATTCCAATATTTTTTATGTATTTGTATGAAAAATGTAAAAGATAATTCATTTGCATTTTTATAAATAAAAAAACTATTTCAAGCAAAAAACCTTTAACCTTTATGTTTTACGAATATAGTGGAGCTTGTAGCTGATATACTCGTAATTGACCTTTTAGAGAACATATTCTAGACACTTCGATCCGCTTTATCTCTGTTCAAAATCTTGATAAGACATGCTTTGTAATATCTTTTGTCTGACGAAAGTCAGAGTATAAACTACATAGATTTACATAAGTGGTCAAGAAAATACTTCGAGTTTATGCTTTAGGCTGTAAAGCACATTATGTTTAAAATAGCTTTGTGTTTGATAATATAGTCGTATGATCAATAGCCTAAAGTATTTCTCTTAATGAGCTAGCTAGTCTAGATTAATTTATTGAAAATTTCAAGCATTTACAATATAGTTTTTTCCACATAGATTAATATTCGTGTTGAAGCGTTTGAAGAATACTCTAACGCCAAACCACACTACATTTTGTACTGAAAAATGAAAGGAATATGTTTTATTTGTAGAGTATTTTGATGCAAGAGTTCATATTTAGTTATTTATTTTAGTAATATGAAAAGGAGAAATTTAAGGAATGTTGCTATATTTCATTTATACTCTAAGACAGGCTAACGAAAACAAGTCGGAAATGGCATGTCAAGCGTAGCAGATAAAGTGTTTTCGTACTATAATGCAGTTTTAAAATTAGCAAGTTCGTGTAATACATAAGTATTTCGAGTACAGTTTAGCAGCCGAAAACATTTGTGTATTCCTATAAATACTATCTGCTTTCCAGTATACAGGAAGTATCTTTAGTAAATTTTAGCAAAATATATCAATTTCATAAAAGGTGCAATAGTTCAATAAAATTAAAACACGAACCAAAAAAAAGGTTTTTCCATATACTAATAAGTAATGAAATACATTTCTGTGGTCCTGGAAATAAATAAGAAATTGTGTTTGCACCACAGATTAAACAGAATGCATATTGTAGTACGTACTTCATAGTTGCATATCAATTTTATTATGTTCGAAAGAGTATAACATACTTAAAATGCAGTTGAAATATATTTTTTTCCGTTGTCCTTAATGTAACGGAATAATTTTGATTGTCCCTGTAATTAAACTATGTATTCGATTTTCCTAAAAATTGTAATGACTCGACAAAATTATGCTACAATTACATATTTTAAATTTTCAGCGATACGGTTGGGTCGTTTTTTCTCGGTTGTATGCGGAGAGACAGATGGACGGACAGACAGACAGACGGATAGACAGCTGATGGGGCTAATTATTTACCTAAGTACGAACGCACCTAAAAACACATTTTATATTGAACACTTTTGATATTGTTTGTAAAAACATAATCTTCCTGAACGCGCGCTCTTGCATAACCATTTAGGGCAAGAGTGAGCCTCAAATGTACAAGACTATGCTGTAAAAATAGGAAGATTTTCAAATATAAACATCACAAATGTTGTGATCTCGACATACATAGTCTGTGCACATTTCTTTCCACAATTCTCTTCAAGAAATGCACACGATCCATTCCTGTACGATTGCTTATCTGCGGTTTTCTAAACATCACGTGCTCATCACTTTTTTTAACTATTTGGGAAAATAGTTGTTGCTCTCGGTAGAGAATTGGGAAATCTGAAGTACATCTGAATCTTTTTATTGGTTGAATTCCGCAATAAAGTTGGTTTATTTTATTCTTTTTCTGATTGTTCCATACTTAATGCCTAGAAATGAAATACTTCTGTTTTTTTATTTTATTCGTTTTCTGATTTGTCTACATTTAATGTCCAAAAATTTAATACTCCTTTTGCCACGTTAACAAAAAATTATTAAAAACTAGAAAAAATAATAATAACAAATTTAGATAGTAAATAACAAATAAATAACAAATTTAGATATAGGTTTCAAATAAGTTGTATTTAAAAGTAATTTTTTTCTTTATATTACGGTGTAAAAATTGAAAATGTGCAATGCTTAGAAGTTTTGAAATTTGCAGTACCGAAAATTGTTAAACAGAAATTTTATTTAATATTTCTTTATGAGTAGTCCAGGAACAGTAACGTGTCTCTAAAAGTCCAGGCATATTAATATGACTGTATTATTGCGTAACCTGCGTTTTGATCATCATAAAAATAATGTTATTATTGTTTTTTTAAATATAGAAATCATTTATAAGTCTAAAATTATTAAATGAAAAATAAATAACACAATTGAAAAAATTATTTTCCAAATAGCTGTTGTAATTTTTTAAATTACAATTTTTTTTATTTTATTATATTATTAGTATTATAACCCAAAAATGAACATAGACAATATTTTAATTATTTTTTATTTTTACCTTTATTTTATTTTAATTTTTTGGGGAGGGGGGTTGCTTCTTGGATTTATTTCTTTATTTTTATTTCAGACTTTCTTCTAATTCTTATTATAACGATCGCAGCACTCATGACTATGGGTATGGTGCCAATTTACTTTATTCTTAATTTCACATAAGATCTTGTTGTTGAAATCGAAATTATGCCAGCAAAACAGAACTTAGGTTTTCTTTATGCTTTGTTGGGTGGAAGTTGTTTGTGAAATAAATCAATTTGTGATTTACGGAAAAGTGGCAAAGAATGGAATTTTGAATTGGACAGTATATTGCATAATGTAGGATTTTGTAAAAAAAAAAAAAAAAAAAAAAAAAGTGTAATTGTTCGTATAAAATGAAAAGATGTTCTATAGATGATTTAATTATTTATATTGCAATCTGTTTTATAAAATATATTTGTAAATAAATACATTTAGTGTATTCCAAAATACATTGCAATCGTTAACTAATAATAATAATAATAGAAGTAGGATGATAATAAATAGGATTTACGAAATTTTTGCTAGATGTTAACTTTGAACAAATTACTGATTTATTATTCACAATTCGAAGAACGTATATTGAAAGATTAGAATTAAAATTTAAAGACTTGTTAAAAAGTTATGTTAAACTAGAAAATCTGCAGATCAGGAGCCTCAACATCAGCACTTGAAATGCTTGCTTTTTGCCAAACTCTGCGTAATATTTAACATTATACAAATTGCAGTTGAAACTTTTGAAATAACATAAATATATATAAGAATAAAAAAGTCAGAAAATGCACGTCAAACCTATCAAAAGACGTGCGTTCTGACTATAACGAAGTTTTAAAAATATTTAGATCTAGGGGTAAAAACTACTGCACTCCTGTTCAAAAATGCATTAATATAAATCTAATAACGATTTTATATATTAAATTCAGTAATGAAGAAACAATATTACTATCTATTAAGTGAGTCATAATCACTATAGCAACCTGGATTCAATACTTATCATGGGATATCACTGAATTATTTACGTATGACAGAATTCAAAAATTGGAGAAAATTTTTATGATGTAGTCCCTAGATTTTCATAAAATTTAAAATGATTCAAAAGAAAATTCAACGATTTTATATATTTATTTTCAAATTATTTAGCTTAGTATTTTTGAGCTATTACATGCGGATAGAAGACCAAAGTGATGGATGGACCAGACGACAAGTATAGTTGCTACATATCTGTACATAGTTGTATAGGTATGCATACATAGGTCCTTACATAATTGTATAATAATAATATTTTCCCATGAACCATAATGTAATAAAATTCGTTTGAATGTCTCTGTAAATAAACTATAAGCCTTATTAAATTTATTTTCAGTATAATATGGCTTAGTAAATCTCAATAACACATGCCAATTCCAGATCAATCCAATAAAATTAATGCAAGTTAGAGTTCGGATTGATAGACAAAGGACCAGATAGGCAGACAAACACAATTCATAAACGCTTTTTAACTATCTTGCAATGTTTTAAAAATGTGTAATAGATTTAAATTTCGCTTTCAGTAAATTATACCAATGAATAGAATCATATTTGGATATTCCTATACAACCCTATATTTTACCTAATATTTTTATTTACACAGTATTTATTAGCTGTAATTTAATTAAGAATTACACACTCTTAAATCTACTACGATCACCCTTACAAAGGTTATAAACCATAGATGGCCTTTTATTAAAATTTTTTGTGACCTTGTATATTTTTTATCCACATTGTATAAAGATGTTTCAGTGTACTAAATGCAGTTCAGCATAAAATTGCATACTTAAACAAACAAACAAAAAAAAATTAAGCTATTTCCGTTCATATTCTGTATCCCTTGAAAAAAATTTTGTCTAACCCTTTATATGAAGTTTAACATTTATACATTTAACGTTATATGCAAAAATTTAGTTAAAAGCTCATACCCAAACTAAAAATGAACGACCAATCATCGCTTATATACACTATTTGAGATGCAATATCGCATTTGAAATCTTTTGTGTGACCCTGTAAATACTCTGTGTTTTCTATGATATAGGAAGTAAATTGTAGCAGCCCTCAGCAACGTATAGCAATTTAATAAAATGTCAAATAATAAAATATAATTAAAAAATGCCTCACAAAAATGTTTACCTGTAACCATTGTGTTATTTAATACTTTTGCGTGTTCTTGTAAATTAAAAACAAATATAATGATTTTTATGTGAAGACGAAATAGCAACTGATAAAAAAACAAAAAACAATTTCCTATGAAGACGTCCCTACAACTGTTCGAAATATTAAATTCTTTGCGTTAACAAATTTCTTTAAAATGGAAAATAAGTTAAAAAAAAAAAAAAAAAAAAAAAAAAAAAAAAAAAAAAAAAAAACGTTTTGAAATATCTTATTAGGTGCTCTCATAGTTCTATAAATACGTAACACCTATAGTATCGTTCAGTCCGGCTGTCTGTCCCTACATAACAGAGCAACAACTACCCAATTAAATCGTTTGAAATTTAAAGTATTTATTTGTTGCATAATTTTGTAGAGGCAAATTTTGTCAAATTTTATGAAAACCGGATGGATAGTTTAATTACAGAGATATTCAAAATTAATCCGATACATTATGGACTATGGAATAGTAGTTTCGAGTGCATTTTAATGACTTTACACTCTTTCGAACATAATGAAATTGATTTGCACCTATGAAGTAAACATTATGTACAATATCCGTCGCTAAGGATATTTGTTATTTATTTACAGAGCAGCACAAAATTATTCCATTTCATAATGATATAGAGGGAAACATTGTTTATGGTGCATTTAATAATATTAAAATATTTCACATTTTTAAAAACTGACATACGTTGTTGAGATTTACTAAAATATACATTTACTTCCTCTATAATAGAAAGTAGATAGTATTTACAGGGACGTACATCAGTAACTACACTCTATGCGAAGTACTGTACAGTAGTACTCAAAGACCTGGATATTTTTGAATCTTCCTTTTAGTACGAACGCAATTCATTTGATACGTTTGACTTGCAGTTTGCGACTTGTTGTATCTGCCGGTTTGTTTGATTTTCTAATACGTTGTACCAAAACTTCCTTGCACCGGTCTCCTATAAGGAGCGACCAATTTTTCCAAGACCCAAAGGCAACCTCTCTCCGGAGGTTTCACTGTACCATACTTTAGTGATACGTGTCATAATAATCTCGAAACGATAAAAAATTCCAGTATTTTACAAAACTAAAACATTTTCAATTTTTGTTTAAAAATTAAAAAAATATGCATTTGAGGAACGTAATTCAAGATGCTATTTATAAGAAAACATTTTGAAAACAGTTTTCTTTAATTCACCAAGAAATATTTATATTGGATTCTTACTCGGATTAATTAAAGACAAGAAATTAATTACAAAATAGAAGTTAATAGTTCTCTTTCAGACCCTAAAATGTGAAAGGTGACATGTATGGGAAACATTTTACGTGGACCTGTGTACTTTTATATAAGTTAGAATGTCATTTATCATTCTGAGGAGTGTAATTTGACAAAATTAATCTACTGAATACTTTAACATACATTTCAAGACTGAAAGAGATAATTACGTAGTTAATGACAGTAAAACGTTGCATTATGAAAATTAGAGAAGATCGCATACAATTATTTTATTTTTCGTAAAAATAGTAATTATTAAAAGTGATATTTCATACATACCTCTATGTGAAATAATTTTCTGAATAGATATCATTATTTTCTTTTCAATACTTATTTTAATGGAAAATTAATACATATATATTTGAATTAAGTTATTTTTAAAAATAACAATTAAATAAAAAGTAAACGTATAAATAGTGAGCCATTTAATTAAAATATCAATGAAGTAAAAAAGTTACATATTTTCAAGCCTTTTCCTAATCTTCATCTATCGGATATATTCTATGGAAAGTTTATTCTAAGGGAAAAAGGAGAAATTAAAAGTGCATTCTTCTGTGATCCTAAAGTATTAATAAGAAATTGTAAATGCACCAATAATAGGCCACCCATAAGAGATCCAATTAATTCTTGAAATGACTGTGCTTGAAACAGACGACGTAGTTTATTTTAATGTTATGTAATTATACCGACACAATACACTATATTGCCATTGATTATGGGACACTTGCGATTTTAGACATTTTACTAAATATCTAGAAAAATACATGAGGAATCATCTCGAAACTCTTAGTGTATAAATATAATAGTATAAGTCATACATCTCCGTGCAGATTTTTCCCGAAACTCCAAAGGGGACCGTCAACAAATTAAAAAAGAATGAATATCTTTTGAATAACCCTGTCAAAACTAATGTAGCAAAAGCGCTCAAACTCTAGATTGTGATTGAATGCCTTATTGTAATAAGCCTTGTTCATTTTTATGCAAATAGCATGCATACTCGGAGAGTAATTAAGGTTTTTGTAAAAATGGTCCCAAATTTTTCCAAGTTTTTTCCTTATAATTTTCAGAGTTCTTAATATAAAATAATATTTTTTTTCAGAAAATATGACAAACAACATTGCACACAGTACCCTGTAATCAGAATTAAAAAATAATGAAAATTGTATACAAAATGAGTTGGTATACTAAATAATTTTTTACTGCGCATGCGTCAACGATATCAAAATTTCATTTGCATATTATGTTAGCTAAATGTATAGAGCAACTTTTGTGAAAGTCACAAAATCATAACTTGAAAATTCTGACAATAATCGTCAATTGAATAAGTCGAAAATCCGTTATTCTCAAAATGAAGCAAAAACAAGAGGGGTTGTATCCATATATTCATTGATTTGTGTCAATATAGAATACACAATATGGGATGTACTACTGCATTTGGATAAAATCCCTCATTTTTTTGCTTCATTTTGGAAACAACGGATTTTGTCGTTTTTCTATAGACGATTACTTTCAGAATTTTCAAGCTATGGTTTTGAGACTTTTTACAAAAGTTGCTCTATAAATTTAGCTAACATAATATGCAAGTGAAATTTTGATATCTTTGACGCATGCGCAGTAAAAAATTATATAGTAAACCTACTCATTTTTCATACAATTTTTATTTTTATTTTTTTAATTCTGATTACAGGGTACTGTGTGCAATGTTGTTTGTCATATTTTCTGAAAAAAAAATTATTTTATGTTAAGAACTCTGAAAATTATAATGGAAAAACTTGGAAAAATTTGGGACCATTTTTATAAAAACCTTAATTACTCTGCGAGTGTGCATGCTATTTGCATAAAAATGAACACAGTGTATTACAATAAGGCATTCAATCATAATCTAGAGTTTAAGCGCTTTTGCTACATTAGTTTTGACAGGGTTATTCAAAAGATATTCATTCTTTTTTAATTTGTTGACGGTCCCCTATGGCGTTTCGGTAAAAAATCTTTACGAAGATGTATGACGTATACTATTATATTTATACACTAAGAGTTTCGAGATGATTCCTCATGTATTTTTCTAGATATTTAGTAAAATGTCTAAAATCGCAAGTGTCCCATAATCAATGGCAATATAGCGTAGTATTTTTTAAATCGTTATACTGTAGGATTTGCTAGTGATATTTGCAAACATTTTTTAATTCACAGTCTGATATGGAAGAATTATACATATTAAAAACAAAGCTGTGTTTTCGAGTAACAGTACAATATTTAAATATATTTAAAACATGAATATAGTTTAATACATTAATTTTAATGAATATTTCAGTTAACTTCCAACAGATGATAAATCACAAAATATTATTTGTAATTCGTGCAATTGTATGGGAGGGTGGGGAGTGATGAGTTTAATTGTGCTACAATGCTCCCTCACCAAAATATGTCATATGTTTGTAAAACTGCAACAAAAAGCAAAAAGATAAAAACTCGAAAATAAATTAGGACTATAATAAAAATTTTAATTAAACTTAAAAAATTTAAAAAACTAAAATTTTAAGACTATAATAATTTTAAGTGTTTTTATCAATTAATAGATTAAAAATAATTTAATTAATTAAAATTAATTAATTACTACGGGGCTCTGCCCCCTACGAGCTAAGCTCGACTTTTTCCGTTCAGACACCCCAGGTTCTAAAATAAGGGTAGTTTGATCCGCTTTAAAAAAGATTAAGTTCTAATTTAAAGAAAACAGCGGCAATCTCCCTGTAAACAGGTTTTTATTCATATTCATATGATGGGTAATTTTAAGGCCTAATCACCTACTGTTAATTTATACAATTATTATTGTTTTCCTCTTTGATTTTTTTAAAGTAGCTAAAATATAAAATAAGCTAATGTGAAAGGAATTTAATAAACAGACTATTTGTTTCCCGATGATCTCAATGAAACATATAAATAAATTATTTTGAATGCATCGTTTTAAATCTGACGAAATATTCACCATTTTTTTACTAAATATCTACGTAAAAATACTTTTTTTAAGTAAGAAAATATTATTTGCGCTATCTTAGAATTCACATTAATCTTTGATGAAGAGAATACCTCAAAGTATGAAATGAATGTTTCGCGTAAATATACATTTTTTTTTTAATTAGTGTTTTGCATTACTATTTTTATTAATAGATCCTTTTATATTTTGTCTACATTAACTCTGACGTAGTTTCTTGCTTTACGACTGTTAACGTATAATAATGTATTTATTTAAAAAGTTTATTTTTCTCTTAAAATTAAAGTAAAAATATAGTTTTTCTGGCGTGATTTTCAATATTTTCAATCGCGGTTAAAACAAAATTAAAATTATATTATTTATGATTTTTTTGGTAGATTTCCTATGAAATACTACCTATTGCGATCGCACAAATGTTGGAATTTCTGAAAAAAATTTGCAGATCTACGCTGATCATGACCCCTAGACCCCAAAACTACCACCAGTAAAAAAAGTTTATATATATGTTAGGGTGGTCCTTAAAAATGAACTTTTAAAATTTGTATGGAGCACCCCTTTATTTTGTTCTATGTATAAAAAAAAGACCTGCACAAAAATTTCAGAATTTTAAAACAAATTTTAAGGGTCGCTACCACGGTTTGAATATTTGAAAAATAAAAAAAAAATACATATTTTTAGTCTAATGTTTAAGTTATTAATACATATCCATAGTCATCGCAAAATAAAGTCATACTATGACATTAGGTGGTATAGACTGTCGAATGCTTCAATTTATTTCCAACATTCATGCTGAGTATTTAAAATTTTTAGCGATTTTAACTGTATTCGAGTTACTGCACTTTTTTTAGTGGGCCAGAGCAATGCCGACGGGTCAGCTAATTTAATATAAAGTAATGCTTAAATCAATTTAAAAATCAAGAAAAGAATAATAATTGAGCTTTAATTGTAATAAATAATTATGTAATAAAATATGTTTTCGTTATGCAAGAACGTTTTAAACAAATGAATAAGCGTGACGATATAACCAAATCATTGCTTTTTGAACAAGCAACAAATTTTCAAACATGTTTGAAGAATAAGCAAAGTCAAGTTATAATTGTACTTGTTCCAATCAGGAAGAAGTAGCTTAATGCTCTCACAGTGATAGACCTCCTAAAAAAAGAGGTAAAATGAACATTTTGGACAATAGCGTAGCTGCTAGCCTTGATGACGCAAAGTTAAGTGATAGAAAGGCAGATATTGTTTTGACTACAACACTAAAACGTGTGGGTTGTGATCCTAACAATTATAATGTTAACAATTCCTCTATTAGGCGCCTTAGAATCAAAAGCCGAACAAGCAGAGCCAAAAAAAAGAGTTTTCGGCAAGCGTTCCGTTGACTGTTCAGTGCAAAATTTTAGAAGACATTTCAGGATCTGAAGCTATTGATGGATTACCAATTATTTTTGGTGCAAATATTGACTAGTTACTTGCATTTCGAAAACTTCAGTCAGGAACAAGTGAAGCAATATCTTTTGCTGTTAACAAAACATTGGAGTCATGGGGAATTACAGAGCAAGTAAAATCTATGTCTATTGATACAACCTATGTAAATTACGGGTTATCAAGACGAGCTTGTGTTCTTTTGTAACAGAAAATGAAGAAAGGAATGCTTTGGTTGGCTTCCCGTCATCACATCCGGAAAATTATGCCGGAGGCAGTTGTTGTTGTCACTCGGTGTTCCAAACGGACCAAACATACTCTTTTTAAACGATTTAAAATTTCGGGGACTTCTTTTGATCATGACATATTTCAGACTTGCGTAAAGGATAATTTTATCAATGAAAAATCAACAGAAAATGCATCAGAAATCATAGATTTTGCACAAAATCAACTTAATGATTTGCAACTAAGGGACGATTACAAATAACTGTTAGAGCTTGCCATCATTTTTCTAGGAGGAGTACCCGAAAGAGGTGTTCTGTTTAGTGCCCCTGGTGACTTGCATCGAGCACAACGGATAGCAAGAATCATATACTCGCTCAAGATTTATTTATTTAACGATCAGTTCAATCTTTCTAAGCACGAAGAATATAAAGTTCGTCAAGTTTGCTCGTTTGTCGTAAAAATCTACATTCACAGTTGGTATCAGCCACCATCTGCTTATTCTGTTCCGAGAAATGATTTATTGCTCTTTAAAAATTTGAAAGAGTACGAAAATATAAATAAAGACATTTATTTTTGTGCTATGAAGAAATTCCTAGAACATTTGTGGCACTTGTCAGAAGAATAAGTTGTTTCTGCTTTTTTCGATGACAATGTCTCATTTAAAATTAAAAGAAGAATGGTGCATGCTTTGAAAAATGTGAAAAATGAGAAATCATTCAAACGTGCACGGGTTGATTCTGATCACATCCTTAAAAAAAACTTTCAAGATTTTGAAAAAAGTAACGCTCTGAAGTTTTTTAAAATTATGGAATTAACTTCAGACTTTTTTTTTAAACAGATGTGACAAATTGGAATAAAAATTAATCTTACACAACTTTTAAGGCTTTTGCGGCTTCAGTGAAAATTATTAATGATGTAGCCGAATGTGGAGTAGCACTTATTGAGGAATACAATAAACTTCATACAAAAGATAAAGAACAAAAACAGTATTTATTGTTGTTAGTCAAGCAGTTTCGAAGTAAATATCCAGACTCTAAAAAATCTACATGGATGTCTTAAAAAAGGTAAAAGTAAAGATTTTATAATAATGATAGCTTTTTTCTTCTTCTTTAAATGAATATAACAATGTAGTTGCTGTAGAATTTACAGAAATTTTTAATAAAAATATGTTTATTTGTTATTAAGAATAATTATGTATTTTTCTTCAATATATTGAAATAAGTCTAAATTTTAATAGTGGTAGCGACCCCTAAAATTATGCTAAAAAATTTGAAAAAAAAAATGCTGTAATTCTTTTGTAATGAGTAGAACAAAATGAAAAGGTGCCCCAGTATAAATCATGAAATTTTTTTTACGAACTGTTAAGGACCAGCCTAACAACAGTATATATATATATATATATATATATATATATATATATATATATATATATATATATATATATATATATATATATATATATATATATATATATATATATATATATATATATATATCACTTTCTTATGGACACGATAACTTCTATAGATTTGCTCCAGTCTCTTTCAAACTCATACGTAAAATCAAGGGGTATAAAATCTCGGCTAATTTCGTTAATGGGCAAAATCGGTCCAAGGAGGTGGAAATAAAGTGGGGTTTTGTGAAAATCGAAAAAACGCCATAACTTCTTATTAAAATAGATATCGAATCGGTTTAAATTTTATATTACTTCTTAAAAGTAGGCCAAAAGTTTATGTGTAACAGATTTTTATTAAATTTAAAAATGGGCTCAAAGGGCGAAAAAAACAGGGGTTTTAGGAGAAAAAAATTCATAACTTCGTCAATTCTCAAGATATTAAGTCCAACTAAATTTTTATAAATGTTCTCAAAATTATCTGAAACATTTGTTTTTAGAAGTTTTCGATAGGACCAACTTTTACCAATGAAAAAAAAAATAATAAAAACGAAAAGAAAAAGGGGGTGAAAAAAGAAAAAAATCCATAACTCCGTCAATTTTTAAGCTATCAAATCTAATGAATTTATTTTACATCTTCTTAATAATATCTACAACTTTTAAATTGACAAGTTTCTCATGGGACTGATTCGTATAGCAAAAATAAATTAAACAAAAATGGGAGTTTTAGAAAAACCTCTAATCCAAACTGCTTATATTCTGACTCGTTTCTAAATTCATTTTTTTAGACGCATCCAAATGGCAGATCCTCTTATTTAGGAACTATATAATGTGACACATGGGACAGTTTTTTAGTAAAGTCAGACTATATTTCAAAAAAGTCTGCCAAAAAGGGATTTTGAACAGAATTTCGAGAAGATATCGTGATTGAAAATTTGACGAAGTATTCTAATAACAAATTGCGTTTTTTTCTGACTCATTTTTAAATCCGTTTTCGCTATCAAACGTATCCAGTTTACAGGTCCTCTTATTTAGAAATTGTATAATGTGACGCATTGGTCAATTGTTTTATAAAGACAGAATATATTTCTAAAAAGGCTGCCAAACAAGAGTATTTTGAACAGAATTTCGAGAAGGTATCGTGATTGAAAATTTGAAGAAGTACTCAAAAAACAAATTGCGTTTTTCCTGACTCATTTTTAAATCCAATTTTGCTATGAAACGTATCCAGTTTACAGGTCCTCTTTTATAGGTACTGTATAATGTGGCGCATTGGTAAATTTTTTCATAAAGACAAAATATATTTCCAAAAAGGCTGCCAAAAAGGGTAGTTTGAACAGAATTTCGAGACGTTATCGCGTCAAGAAAGTATCAGAATTTTAAGAAGCATTTCAAATAACAAATTGCGTTTTTTCTGACTCATTTTTAAATTTAATTTTGCTCTCAAACGCATCCATTTGACAGGTTCTCTTACTTAGGAGCTGTATAATGTTGCGTATTGGTCAGTTTTTTGATAAACGCTGAATATATTTTTAAAAAATGCTGTGAAAGTGGGCACTTCGTGCAAAATTTCCCGAAGCTATCATGATTAAGAATTGAGGTTGTATACAAAATTGGTTATTTTACAACTCATTTTTAAATTCAGTTTTGCTCTAAAACGCATTCAATTGACAGTCTTTTGTTATTTAGGAACTGTATAATGTGTCGTATTAGTCGATTTATTAATAAAGTCCGAATATATTTCAAGATATGTTATCAAAATGGGCATTTGATCAGAATTTAGCTTAAGATGATTCTGATAAAACTAGTCCTTCCAGAAAAATGAAATTAAAAATTTTTCGAAAGAGGACAAATAAAGTTGTTAAACTGGTTTATGTGTAATCAAATTTTATTTTTTGTTGTTGAAATGAGCACTCTTCGAAATCTATCTCCGCCTATAGGCCAAGCCGACAGGGATTTTTTCTTTTTCTGTTTATAATAACCACGTATCAATAAATTTTTAATTGATAAAAATGTTCTTTGCGCTGATTTAAAATTATATCCTGTTTTAAAATATGTAAAAAAATATTTGTTGAATTGTTGAAAATTTGAATTTAAAATTGAATTCAGTTTTCAAAAATCAGTCTTTTTAGAAAAATAAATACAGTCTGTACACCAGAAATTTCTAATTAATAAAATGATATAAAATTGATTAATATTCAATGCATAGTTTTTGCGCCTATAAAAACTATTTTGTGGAATTATTTTCGCCAAGTTTAAAATTAAATAGCTTTTAAAATGATAATTAAATTTAAGAATTTACAGCATCATTAATAAAAATAATTTTTTTAAGAAAATATACTTTAAATTATTGCTGATATAAATAAACTAGTTTGTCATTACGTGTCATTTAATCAAAACATTATTTTAACTGATATAAAACTAGTACTGAATTGTTGGCAACATTCATAAACAATGTTCTAAATAAGTCAAAACATATCTGAATAATTAAAATGTCAAGCAATATTATTATCATATTATCAAGACAAGACTACGTAATATAGTTTTTTTCAATATAACTTTAAAAGAAAAGAAAGTCTTATTTCATAAAAATAAATAAATAAATAAATGCAAAAACTTACTCAATCTGTTTTAAAAATCGTATTCAATGCTATTTCACAATATATCAGGAACTTTAAATTAAATGCTTAAAAATAACTAACAACAGAACACTCAAATAGAATTTCTAATTAAATTCTGTTATCTTGCGAAACCAACAACAAAACAAACAAAAAATAATAAACGCATACCATATGACACTTGAAATACAAAGTATAAATACCTTTTAATATATTTTTCCCTTTTTTTCACTCAATTTATTTCCCTATTTGTAAAAAAAAAAAAGAAAAATAACATCAACGTAAATAAATGCTTATTTTATTATTTATCAACCCTTTTTTTTTTTTTCTTTTTTATTCGAAGTAAGGAAAGTTGTTATTTAATCAAGATAAAAATTAAACATGCATGCAGAGAATGAAAATAAACAAAAGAATAAAAAATATAAGCATGGGGAGGGAAGGGGAATTACACAATACATAAATAAATTGTAAAGTAATCAATAAATTAAAACTAATATGTGGTATGCAAAATGTTACAGACAGGTAAAATGTGGTAACTTGCGAAAAGAATTATAGATACTTTAAAACTTGGCTTACTTATTGAAAATATATGACAAAAGTATCAAACTTTAAAATGTTCCAAAATAAACACATATAAGATGAAACGACGATGACTGAAGCAGAAAATTAAACAAATTCAGTCCGTAGAACATATATCACAAACAAATGAAAATGGCGCTTGGCATAAGATTATTCCGTAGAAATTTTTTCACAAACGAAGAACGAGAACTTTAAAGGCACAGAACATGCAAGCTTTGAAGAACACATTTCACAAACAAACGAGCAACGACTGCTCGTGCCATTTTCTTGCATTAAACATGCATGCATTTTTATTTCGTACATATTTCACAATCGAATGATTTCACATCAACGAAACAAACTTACTATGTTAATCATTTAAAATATACTTCACAAAAAGACGAGCACGACCGCTCGAGCCATTTTTTTTTCATTCTTATTAATCATATTTCATTATAAAAATATCGAACTTTTCTGGAACTAAGATAGCTGAATACTTTGAAATTGATTCGTAGCCAGACGTTGGGTAGCCATTTTGTAAGAAGTCGTCTTACAAATGTAGAAGAGAAGAAAGAAAGAAGTGATAACTTATCTTAATAAATATCTCGGGGCTTGCATTATTCTTTATAAACTTTTTATTACTTGAAAAGACGTCACTAACATATAGTAGACTAACACAAATTACATAAAAATAAAATTTTTTACATAATTCTGGCGCACGCCACCATCACAAGATAAAAACCACAGTTTTCCACCAACATTCGAATATCACTAAGAAAAGAACATTTTTTTAATAGAACTAGTGTTGCCAGATTTCTTTTAAACGAGAAATATTACAACTACATTTTTTTTTTAATTTAGCAAAACTCAGGTCACGTGACGCGTGAGTCTATTTTTTTTCTTTTATTCCTTTGGAAAGCGCGTGTTACACAATAGCTTTTAAAATAGAAATAAAATTGAATATAAAAAACGTTATGAATGCCAGAGATTATTTATTATAACATTATAACAATAATGATAATAAGAATACGAATAATATAAATCTTCTTTTGGCACAGATTCGACATTTTTTTAATTAAATCATCTTAATATGAAAATTTCTACTTCCAGCACCTTGAATTGACCTAAGAAATTCTATTTACTAGTAAGACACTTTATTTTCAAGCTATTATGTATGCGTAACAAAAAATTCAAATTAAGGTTTTCTTTTAAAAATTATATCGCAAAAATAAATGGATGACATTAAAAAATAATTTTATTAAAATAATAGATGTTTTAAAAATTTTATGATTTGTGCGCAAGATTTAAGGTCTCTGATTTGTAAAATTTTTGTGTATGGACTCTGTGATAGAGAGACATATGAGTGAGATGAATATGATTTCATCAGATAAACGAAACTCGGAAAAAAAGATAAAACTAAAAAATCCATAAAAAATAATAATATATTTTTTATCTTACTTTAGAAAGTTCCTTTGATTTTTATTGTATCATTCCAGATTTTGCTTAGATAAATTTTAAATAAAAATTGAAAATTTAGGTGTGATTTCCAAGGTAAACAGAGAATATACATGAGATATCTTTTTCTGAGATTTTTATTTCTATTTATCTGACTATGCACAATATCTGAAGCCGTATCAGCTGCAAGGTACATTTTTTAGGTACTTTACAGTGATCCGTTTTTTTTAACCCCTGGCTACCAAATGATATATTATTGACCGATAACCACAAAAGATAGATGAGTGATAACTTCAGAAAAAGCAGAAAAAAAAACTTCGTCGGAAAGAGTGACTTGTTATGGGTCGTTCTGGTGCTTTCATTGTAAATGCACGTCTTCTTTGCGACTGACGAAGAAAGACCGAAACCTTTCTAAAAGCCTAGTAAATTTTAGCGATGCGTACTAACATAATTAATTAGGATGAGCGAAGCGAATCCTCTACTAGTCCACTCAAATTACAATTTGTCGTACGCTTTACAAAAAAACTATTCAATATTTTAACTTCAAATTAAACACAAAAACAAATTATGATCTGTAGATTTGCAGAATATAATTTTTTTTACAGTAAAACGTTAAAAATTTATTATTTTAATTAATTTATTTTACATGCATTTCCAATACGGAAGCATTTTAGCAAATAAATAAAAAATGAAACGCGTATATCTTCAGAAAAAAAAGTTTAAATCATGGAGTAAATAATTATAGATAGAATCATGATTAATTTATTAAATAAAACATGTTTTCATTATCCCGCAAAATCGTTTGCACAGATGACACTTAAACATTTAAAAAAAATTGTATTATGGATTTTTTTTTTTTTTTTTTTTTTTTTTTTTTTTTTTTTGTAAACTGGCAACAAAATAATTGTAAACAAATAAAATTAATTCTTAAATTTGTTATATAAATGAAAAATTAAAAGATCTGCGTGAAGTTGTTGGTTCAAGCTCTTTATAAATATTTTTGCGAAGATCGTATTGTGGCTAAATAATATCGACTCATTAATCAGAAGGATTTTATAGAAAAATAAGACTTTAATAAGTTCGCAAACACAACAATAATTATTCGTGAAAACGTCACTGCGAGAATGAGAGAGCGCTTCGTTAAAAGGTAATTCCATTAATTGAGTTGCCATTCGCAGAAAGTAAACAGTTCTCCCACGCGGAGAGAATTACAGCAATTCTCACACGCTAACATGTATAAAAATGAAGAAATTAAAATAAAATGTTTTACAGTTTAAAATTCATAGTATCAACGAAAGCAGATTTCAAATGTTTTTTCCAGAAAATAGGATTTTGAAGAAGTAACTTTCTTCAAGCTTTTTTCAAATATATTATTCTAAAATAGCTATCAAAGATTATCGGATGTTGATTACAAAGATTGGAAACATGCATATTTCAAACAATTAAAAAACACCAGTGGCTACTTGAAATTGTAAAAACATCTTTAAAAGAGCTTTTAGTTGAAAATTAAAAAAAAAAATTTGTAAAAGTTTGCTTCGAAAATATCTTATGCCAGTTTTACATCATAAGTAAAAAATTAAAATGCGCCAAAACATAAAATAACGTTTTTGTTTAATAAAGATGCAAAAATAATAATAATAAAAAAAATATTGTTACTTTCAAATATCTGTTTTATAAAATAATGCTTCGCGAATCCAAACAAAGCATGGCTTTTGCTAGTAATCTCACATTCTTAAAATGATTGTATATAGTTTATTTAACGTACTGCGATGCGGTGCGTGCCCTTATGGCAAAACAAAAACAACTTGAAAGGTACAAACGATTTACGTTTCTATGGTTTCATACATTAGCGATAAAAGTGTGATGCCAGATCCGAACATAAATTACAATTCTAACATACCCCGTGACACTGAAGGGTTACCTTCAATAAATTACACAATACAAAATTTTAACATTACAAATGCTTAAGTAATATGATGCAATACAACAATTTTCTTTTAACAATGAATAATAAAATTATGAACATACAACAAACAATAGGGAAACTAAAATCAAGAATGCATAACGAAACTTCTTTTTTTTTTTTTTCATGAATTAATTCTCTGAAACTTTCTGTGCAATAACTCAATTTTCTAAACACTTCTTTTTAAGTATTCCCTTTGAGATTTTAATTTCTACAACCCTAATCTTACCATCTGCACCTGTGAAAATATTTATAATGCGCCCTAATAAGTATTTATTTGTAGGAAGATCATCTTCTTTTATCAACACAAGGGTTAATATGTTTACGTTATTTTTTTTTTTCAAATTGGCATTTCGAACGTTTTTGGAGCTTATTTAAATATTTTTTTATTCGAACGATTCCATACCAATTGAGCGTATTTTGAAATCCTCTATCATTTAGAGAGTCCATTTTCGTTTACATTAATTTATTCTGGTTCAACGATGGCTGTCATAGGCCTTCCGATTAAGAAGTGGCCTGGCGTTAAAGCCTCCAAGTCATTTACGTCTGAAGACAATGCGGTGATTGGCCGTGAATTTAATATAGACTCTATTTGAGCAATTACAGTTAATAACTCTTCGAACGTTAGCCTTGCATTACCTACCGTTCGCTTTAGATGATATTTTACCGATTTTATTCCTGCCTCCCACAACCCGCCAAAATTATTTGTTCCGGGTAGAATAAATTTCCAAATAATATTCTTTTCTGGCACATAATTTGCTAACTCCTCCTCAGGATGTCTTAGTAAGTTATGGAGTCTCTGTAACTCGGCATTAGCACCAACAATTTGTTTTGCATTACTGCGCACCTTCCGCGCCTGGCAAAGAATCTTTTTAAGGTAGCAAAGAATGTATCTGTGGTCAATTCTGACACAAGTTCGAGATGTACTGCCTTACTTACAAAGCAAACAAAGATTACTAAATACAATTTTTTAAGAATTCCCATTCTGTGTTCCTTTTATTTTATAAAAAAAGGGGCCACCACAACCTGTTCCCACGTAATTAAATGGTGCTCTAGGACGTCTCTAGGGTAGGGAGCCCATGATTTGTTGTACATTTATAGGGTTGTGATTACTACAAGTTGCACAATCATGTGTTATTTTTCTAGCTAAATTTCTTCATTGTAACGGCCAGAATGTTTGCCTCAAGTAGCATAACAACACTTGTGCACCTATAGGAAGAAATTTTTTATGATAGTAAATTGCAATTTGGCTACATAATTTCCCTTTAGCTGGTTGAATATATTGATATTTTTGAGCAAACTTTAGGTCGGCATGATCTAAACGCCATCCTACTCTTAGCACATTATCTGCATCTAAAAAGGGGTTTAACAATCGCAATTTACTTTTCTTAGAAATTTGCTTACCTTCTAATAATGCAGTATATTCTGCCTTAAATTCGTCCTTTTGAACCTTCAGAATCAAAAATATTTCTGATCTTGATAATTTTTCTATACTTACATGTCTTTTTCTTTTTTCAGCCGATTTTCTTGTATTATTTAAGAACCTGAAAATGTAACTTAAAACACGTAATATTTTAGCATAATCATTGCTAATACTTAATATTTCATTTACAAATTCAGTACAATCTAAACAGATTAGTGCAGTACTGGTATTCAGTTTTAATTCTGATGACAAGTCAATATTGTCTTTCACTTGTTCCAAATCAATATTCTGATTGAATATGATGTCTCTATCTCTCAAAAAGAAAGGACCGTGCCACCAAAGTTCACAATCAATTATTTTGTCGAATGCTAGTCCTCGAGACATAAGGTCTGCTGGGTTGTTCTCTGAGCGTATATATTTCAATTGAAAAGTCTGGATCTCTTGAATTTTGTAAACGCTGTTGGCCATAAAAGTTTTAATTACATGGGGAGGAGTCTGGGACCATGCTATGACGATGTTGAATCACACCACAATATTATTTTGCTGTTATTTAACTTTAGTTAATTCCCTATTTTAGATACGAGTTAGGACAATAAGGCAGTTTCGGACAATTCCAATCTTGGGATCGTAAAAGATTTCAATGGTAACCTTAGCCTTAGCCACACTTGCTGTACAGTAAATTTCAAGACGTATTAAATTTTGTAAAAGTACTGCTCCATATGCGAGCTAGGATGCATCAGAGAAACCGTGCAGTTCAATTTCCGAATGTCCTTCATTTAAAACAAAACGATTAATTTCTAAATTGTTTATATATTGAAGTGTTCTGATAAAGCGCCGTAATTCATCTTTAATGTCATCTGGAAGTGGATCGTTCCAATATAACTTTAATAACCAAAGTCTCTGTATACAAATCTTAGCCTTAGCTGTTACAGGATCGAGTAATTCCTAAGGATCATAAATTCGCGCTGTATCTGATACAACAGTTCTTTTTGCATATACAACTGGTTTCTTAACTGATGAATGAAACGAAAAGTAGTCACGAACTGGATTCCATAACAATCCTAGAGTTTTAGTGCTCTGGTCCTCATCAAGATCATTGAATGTATACTACTGGTTATTAGTTGCGATTTCTAAAAGTTCGGGATGGTTAGCACATCATCGGTGTAATTTCATGCCACCACGTTCAAGCTATGCGATGAATTGTGCTTGCAGTTGTTGAGCCTTTTTTAAAGTGTTAGCTCCTGTCAGGGCTGTAACTATAAACTTAGAGACGCCGGGAAAAACTTCATACTGGGGCAAATTAAAACTGTGCCCCGTGCGCAGTTTTTTTGTTCTCCCCCCCCGCTTTTTAAACGTACACAGTATGATAAGCGCAAAAATGAATAAAAACGTAGAATTGGACAACCCTGGCGAAGACACAATTTTTGCAGATTTCACTGAAGCTAGCATAGGGGAGAAAGTAAGGACTTCTGATTGGTTGAATACTTTAAAGAGTGTTTTGTTTAGGTTCATTTTTGAGTTTATGTAATTAATCATACGTTTGTGTTTAAAAACCATTTAAAAGATGGGGTTTTATAATTTGTTTTCGATTTTATATTTATTGATGTATAAGAAGAAAGATTTTCTAGAATTTTTTAGGTGCTTTTAATATTATTCAAAATATTAGAAACCCATATTTTCTTCTTTATACTAGCTTCGCTGGGATCGGGAAAAATGCTGGCGCGACATGACACATTCGACTCGACATTCTGCTGTCTGCTCCAGCTGTTTTTGCATGCGAAGCATATGGAATATATCGACGGGCACACAAAAACATTTACTTTAGCACTTTGATTTTTTTTATTATTAACTAGCTAGCTGCTGGGAATTTTATATGAAGTTAGACTAGAAACTAAAATCAATATTTTTTTAACCATCAGTTTGGGCCCCCTCAGGCTTGGACAGGTCGGCATGATCTAAACGCCATCCTACTCTTAGCACATTATCTGCATCTAAAAAGGGGTTTAACAATCGCAATTTACTTTTCTTAGAAATTTGCTTACCTTCTAATAATGCAGTATATTCTGCCTTAAATTCGTCCTTTTGAACCTTCATAATCAAAAATATTTCTGATCTTGATAATTTTTCTATACTTACATGTCTTTTTCTTTTTTCAGCCGATTTTCTTGTATTATTTAAGAACCTGAAAATGTAACTTAAAACACGTAATATTTTAGCATAATCATTGCTAATACTTAATATTTCATTTACAAATTCAGTACAATCTAAACAGATTAGTGCAGTACTGGTATTCAGTTTTAATTCTGATGACAAGTCAATATTGTCTTTCACTTGTTCCAAATCAATATTCTGATTGAATATGATGTCTCTATCTCTCAAAAAGAAAGGACCGTGCCACCAAAGTTCACAATCAATTATTTTGTCGAATGCTAGTCTTCGAGACATAAGGTCTGCTGGGTTGTTCTCTGAGCGTATATATTTCAATTGAAAAGTCTGGATCTCTTGAATTTTGTAAACGCTGTTGGCCATAAAAGTTTTAATTACATGGGGAGGAGTCTGGGACCATGCTATGACGATGTTGAATCACACCACAATATTATTTTGCTGTTATTTAACTTTAGTTAATTCCCTATTTTAGATACGAGTTAGGACAATAAGGCAGTTTCGGACAATTCCAATCTTGGGATCGTAAAAGATTTCAATGGTAACCTTAGCCTTAGCCACACTTGCTGTACAGTAAATTTCAAGACGTATTAAATTTTGTAAAAGTACTGCTCCATATGCGAGCTAGGATGCATCAGAGAAACCGTGCAGTTCAATTTCCGAATGTCCTTCATTTAAAACAAAACGATTAATTTCTAAATTGTTTATATATTGAAGTGTTCTGATAAAGCGCCGTAATTCATCTTTAATGTCATCTGGAAGTGGATCGTTCCAATATAACTTTAATAACCAAAGTCTCTGTATACAAATCTTAGCCTTAGCTGTTACAGGATCGAGTAATTCCTAAGGATCATAAATTCGCGCTATATCTGATACAACAGTTCTTTTTGCATATACAACTGGTTTCTTAACTGATGAATGAAACGAAAAGTAGTCACGAACTGGATTCCATAACAATCCTAGAGTTTTAGTGCTCTGGTCCTCATCAAGATCATTGAATGTATACTACTGGTTATTAGTTGCGATTTCTAAAAGTTCGGGATGGTTAGCACATCATCGGTGTAATTTCATGCCACCACGTTCAAGCTATGCGATGAATTGTGCTTGCAGTTGTTGAGCCTTTTTTAAAGTGTTAGCTCCTGTCAGGGCTGTAACTATAAACTTAGAGACGCCGGGCAAAACTTCATACTGGGGCAAATTAAAACTGTGCCCCGTGCGCAGTTTTTTTGTTCTCCCCCCCCCGCTTTTTAAACGTACACAGTATGATAAGCGCAAAAATGAATAAAAACGTAGAATTGGACAACCCTGGCGAAGACACAATTTTTGCAGATTTCACTGAAGCTAGCATAGGGGAGAAAGTAAGGACTTCTGATTGGTTGAATACTTTAAAGAGTGTTTTGTTTAGGTTCATTTTTGAGTTTATGTAATTAATCATACGTTTGTGTTTAAAAACCATTTAAAAGATGGGGTTTTATAATTTGTTTTCGATTTTATATTTATTGATGTATAAGAAGAAAGATTTTCTAGAATTTTTTAGGTGCTTTTAATATTATTCAAAATATTAGAAACCCATATTTTCTTCTTTATACTAGCTTCGCTGGAATCGGGAAAAATGCTGGCGCGACATGACACATTCGACTCGACATTCTGCTGTCTGCTCCAGCTGTTTTTGCATGCGAAGCATATGGAATATATCGACGGGCACACAAAAACATTTACTTTAGCACTTTGATTTTTTTTATTATTAACTAGCTAGCTGCTGGGAATTTTATATGAAGTTAGACTAGAAACTAAAATCAATATTTTTTTAACCATCAGTTTGGGCCCCCTCAGGCTTGGACACCCTCGGGCAGTGCCCCGTCTACCTCTGCAGTAATTGCAGCTCTGGCTCCTGTTAATACGTCTTAAACATAGAAATATAGTTGAACTACACGTGATGCTAGCGAAAAATCGTCCTTTTTATAAGTTCCAAGTTGATTCAGATTTTCCGTGGCAAGATAAGGCGATTTCGATGTACCCTATATAATCATCTTTAACTTAAATGTTTTGACTGTTTCTTCTTTACCAGCTTTCCACAAAATGCGGAGCAAATCTCTCTGATTTTCGCAATTAGCGATACATTTTATGTCTACATCTATGATGTCAGCTGTAAAGGCATACTTGTGAGTTCGAAATCGACAAATGATATCAAAGAGCTCATCTTGAACTAATCTTCCGTTTAATAAAACATCACTTAAAGAAACGCCACTGGTAGTAGTAGCACGTTCATCGAAGACTATCCTTAATTTTGTGCTGGGTTTCTCGGGTCTGCATACCCCATGATTTGGTAAATAATATGAATATTTGGGTTTATTTTCCAAAGAGATTTCTTCTAAGTGTCCCAAATTATTAAATTCGTTAATGAATTATTCGTATAACAATTTCATTGTTTATTTGAAAGCAGTACTTGTTTACCAGAAGATTATGTCATATTCATTAGATTATTGTTAATGGTTAAAAGCGTGTTATCAAGTGAATGTGTATTTTCACCCAAAGTGGTAACAGAAATCTGATTATTTGTGTAACTATGAGGAGTAAATGCGTTTGCGATTGGCGATAAGTTACGATAAATATTATTTCCATCATGAATCGGTATAGTCTGATTAGTATCAATATATTTTCCTCACCGCGTTCCAGGTAAATCAATGTGTGGTTACGTTTGCTGCATTTTCTGCATGTACGTACTTGAAATTTTGCATTTGCTAATGTTATGAACTGGTGATAAATATTTGAAACAATTGGGCATAATCTTTTTATTTTAACAATATTGCACCTTTCTTGCGGATAAATTTAAGAGTTGTTAATATTTCATTAAAATGTGATATACTTTTACACATTGAAGAACGTTTCTGATCCTTACTGAAAGATTTTACAGAAGTGATTTTATGGATATTTTCCAAAAAATGAAATCGTTTTTCTAAAAATAAAAGTAATTCATCTAACTTGGGAACTTCTTTTGAATTTATTGTCATTTCATAATTTTTTTGAGTATCTTTAATTTTTCAGAATGATGTTTAATATTAAGACATCTGAAAGATTGTTTCTGTTATAGTTAAAAAACTGCAAGGCGCGAATTTTTTTTTTTTTTTTTTTTTTTTTTTTTTTTACATTATCGACAAGATTTCGAAGATCTTTACCGGAAGGCTGTGTGACTTTATCTGCGTTAAAGAGTGAATTAATGTGTATTTATCTTAATACTCTATCATTTTCTTTTCTGTCTTTTAATGCTTGAAATAAAGATGAAAATGTATCTTCTGTGCTAATCAAAAGTCTTGCATCACTTATTAATGTTGCTGATAAATAATGCAACTTTTGCGCTTCTCACAGTTACTCATTTGACGTTATTAAGGTGTTAAATTGTAATTTAAATATACCCCATTCGTCGGATTTTCCAGAGAATTTCAGAAGAGAAATTTCGGTTAATTTAATATTTATCGCATTGTTTATTTGAGTATAATTCCATTGAATTTCATTTGAAACTTTACCTTGATTTAAATGCTTAATTTGCTCTTAAATTAGAAATTTGACCTTTATAATATTTTCCTGGTATTCTTCGCTAGCGTTAATATCAATTTCATATTATTTTTCTAAACTAATACCATTTTCTTTTTCTTTAAGTTTTTTAGCGATTGTTTTCTGTCATTCAATTGTTCTAGAATTTCTAAATAATTATCGACATCAAATTTGTTATCATTTATTAATGTTTCGAAGTTACTAATTAATTTAACAGATGTTCATAATGTCGCACACTTCTTTATTTTACTTTTTCAAAAGTTTCCATTTTCAAGAACTTATAATACAACAAAATGAATGATGAAATCTTTCATACTTTGTTTTCTGCGGGCAGACTATTTATTTTCTTTAATCAAAGCATCAAACAAACTTATGAGATAATGTTCCATACAACTTTATTGATGAAGACAGCTCATTATTATGGAACTTTTCCTTTTCAAAGTGGAAAAAAATATTCTTCAACTCCGGATCGACGTACCAAAAAATGTAGCGATACGTAGTAACAGAATTAATAAACTCACATTCTTAAAAGGGCCGTATATACTTTATTTAAAATACTGCAATGGGTTGCGTTCCCTTCTGGCAAAACAAAAACAAAAAAAAAAAAAAAAAACTAGAAAGGAACATACGATTTACGTTTCTATGGTTATATACATTAGCGAACAAAGTATGATGCCAGATCCGGACATAAATTACTGTAATTCTAACATGAATTTAAGATTTTTTTTATGGTGTTTTAAGAAGTTTTTCTGATTTTATTGATTTACACCAGCTTCAACATTTTTTTTAAATCGAAGAATTATTTTAAATGTTCAAATCAATTTACGTCAAAATAGTTATGAATATATTTTTTAAATTTCCAAATTTAATATATTACACGGATCCTCATATCTTTAAATAACTTAAGACAGAACGAAACAACTTGCGTAACCCAAAGATTATGAAAAACTTCCCAATACATCCAGAATACCATAACAAAACTTCATAGCTTACTATGGGGAACGATGATTTTTAAACAATTTTTTTTGGAAAACGCATAACGCCATAGCTGCGAAATCTTCCAATTTTTCGATCCTGAAAAATTTACTAGACATTTTTGTCTTAATTAATCTGCGAATTGTGGCGATTTGAGATGCTAAAATTTATAATAAAATTTTTAAGGGCCAAAAAAGTGGAAGATGTTGTCAGCTATGATAACGCATTTCAAAACCCGATTACTGTTTTTAACATGAATAGCAGTTAAAATATACGATTATTTTAAATTTATTATATGATATACATACATGTACTGGCAGAAGTTTTCTTTCATAAGTTCTGTAATTGAAAATAATTTTGCATTTTTCATAAACGCAAAAAGTCTGTTAGAAAATACTCAAAGTTATCGTTTCAAGCCAAATTTCTGGAATAAATCAGAAAAAAACGAAGAAGGGGGAAAAAACATCATATGTTACAAATCACGTGTGAAGCAACCAAAAGGCGCCGTGCGGTCGCCAATGGAAAGCCACCTGTGGCACAATGCTTTGTTTCAAAACGTAGAAGTTGTTACGAATTCTCGATGCGAGGAAGAATATTTTATTTCCCCGTAAAAATATGTATCTTTTTTATGTAAATATTAGTGTTAGTGTCTGTTCAACTATATATATGTGTGTGTCGTGGAAATAAATAGAAAAAATGTCAAGTGGAATATTTTTTTAAAGAAAACAAACACGAGCTTATATAGCTCGAATGTAGCTTCTAGGATTAAAACTGTTCTCTAGAAATGAGCAGTGTCAACATCATATATTGTAAGGAAAATAGCTTATAACTCGAATGGTAACAAATTTATCAAATAATAAGCTATCAAGTACGAGTATAACTCGCTCTCAGAGGGTACTGTACAATAACTACATAAAATATTAACTGTATTATTAAAACAATCGCTTCTAAAAAATTAATTTAAAAAAACATGCAACGTCGGGTTGTATATGGACTAATTATAGTATTTTACTTTGAGTGATATAGTGCATTTCAAAAGTATATAGGCTGTCGATTTTTTAAATAATTTTATAAATGAATGCCTCTTTATGCCGAGAAAATTTCAAAAGATTTTGAATTCCAATGAACCAGCCATAATATTCCTACGAATACTGCAGGAAAAGTTGTCTATTATGGTTGGTCAACAGAGGCACATGACTGGGACGTTTGCTGCAAAACGTCATATGTCAACAGTTTCATCTGAACGCTCACATCTGTGTACTCTGAAGCAATTCGACTATAACCTGTATTCAATTGGAATAACAGTTGACAGTGAACATAACAGCGTGTGAACATAACAGGGAATAACAGCGTCAGTGACATTGATTTTGTACTACCAAGAGGAACAGTTCCAAATGTGCTTTTTCTCTTGCAACTCGTGGAGGTGGGGCGGCATGGCGTTTACTTAAGGTTTCACCGTCATTCGCCCGTTTCGCATAAGTACGAATGACACACAAATCGTTCAGTTTAAGAGATACACGTTTTGAGCTGGCGAGTAATTGAATTCTGGTCTTCATCAAAGTTAAGATTAATAACCTTTGCCTTCACAGGCAGAATTAAACGCAAAAATGCGTCTCCACTTACCAGCAATTAAACACCTTTCCAATTGATTACATGCCCTCCACATTATCCAAGCAAGTTCATTACAAAATTTAGCGATAGTTATGAGGTTTTCGTTCCTCAGTGTATTCGCTTTCGTTTGTTAAAAAAAAAAAAAAAAAAAAAAAAAAAAAAAAAAAAAAAAAAAAAACTTAATTTGAACGTTATTGTTATTACTGTTTTCCTTTCTTATATTAATTCAATGCGACGATTTGCATGTTATTTCTTTTTAAATACTATACATGCGATATAAATATTCATTAAAATATTCATTATTAATACAATATAAATTATTATTTTTTAAATATGACGCTTAGACGGATTTAGTAATACAATTAAATCGATCTGTGTCTGTATATCACGCAACAAAAAATTCAATGTTATATTTTTTCATTTGAAGCAAAATAATAACGAAATACAAAAGCAGCTTTCATTTACGCATGAAAATATATTCTCACTTAAACATCTTGGCCGATATTTGATATATTTTGTTTAATATAGCAGTGAAAAAATATTACTCTCAGAGCAAAGCCAAAGAAATCAGAATTTTATGGATAATGATTTATGTTTTAAGAGTCATACACAGACTACGGATCCTATGATGATAACTTTGAGAAAGTATATTATACGTCATGATATTTTCTAGCTTTTCATCGACCATTTATCCTGAATAAATGTCAGTGCAAAAGCTGACTAAAATGATAATCTCAAGAAAAGTGCATATTAACTCATTGCTATGTCTAAAGTGGGAAATGAAGTATGAGGCACATACAAGAAATTGTAGAAAATTGTAAGGGAGGGAAAATATTATACATACAAAAACTCTTATTGGCATTTATATACTTTTTCACATCGTGATTTTTTATATCGTCTGCTTCAGGCCAGTGCTTTTTTTAAACCATCGTAACACACTGAAAGATCATTCTCTTGTTATTATACAGGTATAACAAGCAGCTGAAGTTTTTGGTTATATTGGCGATATTTTTATACTTTAAATATTAATAAAAATAGCTTATTTCTTATTATGATTTTTTTTGTAAATACGGCACTGTTTTTTGCAGTGTAATTGTTCATTAAAGTCTCAAATAAGTAAAAATTATAATTGGAAATTTGTTTTTTAATCAGTTATTATTCAAAATGATTTAACAAAAAAAACATACCCAGCGTAATTATATGTTAATGTGTGTAAACATATTACATGTAATTCACATGTAATGGGAGATATTTCACATATTATGCATTACAAAATTTGTGTTTAAATTGAACATAAGAAACCATTGACGAATTAATCCACTTACTTATAAAGATTTTTTTCTGGAAGATTGGATTTTTAAAGGCATAGTGTTTGTGATAACTTTAATTTTTCAGTGAATAAGGTTATTTGATTATAGTTTATATACATAAAAATTAAAGTTCTAACGTGTATATCAAATAAATAAAGTATTTCTTTAACTATCTTTGCCTTTAGTATAAAAAAAATTTATTAGTACCGATTAACAAAATATGATACTGATGATATTAATAATGTATTAATATTGAAAGATCTCTTTTTTGTTATCATACAGGTGTAATAAGTAGCTGATGTTTTCGGTTTAACTGGCAAAATATATGTATATATATTTTTAATTATCTTTAATAACTTTTTTCTCAGTAAGATGCTTTTCAATTACAGCACTGTTCTTTACTTTGTAATTGTTCATTAATTTCGTGGGTCTGTAAAAAGTATAATTTGAAAATTGCTATTTTAGTCAGTTATTACTTACAGGGATTAAATGAAACACACACACACACACACACTGTAAATGCATATGAATGTGTGTAAACATATTACATGCAATTCACATGTCACGTGAAATATTTCATATATCATATATTACAAAGATTGTGTTAAAGTTTAACGTAACTATTGATAATTAAATTCGTTATAAGGAATTTTTTTCTGTAATGTGGATTTTTAAAGGAATTATATTTGTGATTATTTCTATTTTTCAGTGACTAAGGTTACTTGAACGTAGTTTATACAGTCGAACTTCGTTAACATAAACTACATTTAAAATGAATTGTCTTCACAGTCCCTTATAAAGACGAATAGAAAAAAAAAGATACTGATAACACGAATTACTGTTAACGTGAACAAAATTTTGATTCCCCTTGCGGTTCATGTTAACGAGGTCCGACTGTATAAATAAGAAAATTAGGTTCTAAAGTCTTTACCAAAAAAAAAAAAGTATTTCTTTAACTATATTTTCTTTCAATATAAAATTCTCTCTTGAGTTTCTCATGGTTTTAAGTAAATTTTGTTCAAAAGTTTGTTTTTCAAAAGAAATCCTTTATCTAATTTTGAACTTCAAGATAAAACAATTAAATTTTTGTCAGTCGAAATAAATTTTTAAAAGGTATATTTATTTTTATTAAATACTGTGCAAATGATTTTACAGCATATTTAAATGAATAAAATATTGAAAAGTATAATAATTTTCCGTTTCATTTCTCATTTTTTTCTTCCTTTTATTAATTTTACATTTTTGAAACCTCAAAAAACTACATATATTCGATATTTCAAGAGATAATTAGAAAAAAGGATTGCGTTTATTGCCACTGATTTTTCAAAATATTTGCGAATATTTTTCACAAAGTATTGATCCGTTTTCTTAACGCGAAATATAAGTTCCTAAGTTTATCAATTGTCATGTAAAAATGTTCCTTTTGTATCACGATATTCTACAAAGAAACAAATATAAGCGTTAACAATAATATTATTTTGTTATTATTGAATGCATACATTTAAATATACAACTGTAAATGTTTAAAAAAGAATTGAAAGCATTCTGAAAACAAATATTCTCGTTTGATCAGAATTGTTATTACAATATAAAAAAACTGTTTTATTACGCTTTCAAAAAATCCGTGATAACAAAATATATCTTGTTTTAATAAATTTTTATGAAAGCCTTAAAATATATTAGTTTCTTAGATTTCTAATTGTGCAGAAATCTTTCGAAATATTTGATAATTTGAGAAAGCTTATTGTATATGATTGTTTGTGTTTGTATAATACGTTCTACCTTTAACATTATTTTTTTTGTAGGGATAGTTTTATTTGTTTAACTATGCTTTTATATTACGCAACACAAATTCAATGTTATATTTTTCAATTTGATTTCAAATCAAAGTAGAAAAGCAGTTTTCTCTTACGTATGAAAATGTATTTTCTATTGAACGTCTTATCTGATATTTAAGAAAATTTACATAATATTACAATGAAAAAATATTAGTCTCAGAATTTCATACATAAGGAATTACGTATAAAGAAGAATACACAGACTACAACTCCCATGATCATAACTTTGAGAAAACATCTATCTTATATATCATGACATTTTCTCACTTTTTATCGAGAGTTTATCAAGAATAAATGTCAGTGCAAAATCTGACTGAAATAATAATCTCAAGAGAAATGCATACTAACTCATTGCGATGTCTAAACTGGGAAATAAAATATGAGGCACTTACAAGAAAGTGTTGAAAATTGTAAGGGAGGGAAAATATTATGCATTTGAAAACACTTACTAGTTTTTAGCTCACAGGCTATCATAGCCTGAGAGCTTATGTGCCCGCCCGTTCTGTATGTACGTTCGTATGTTCGTTCGTGCGTAACGCGATAATTCATGATAAAAATATCGGATTCACTTGAAATTTTGTATATAGGTATATCCTGATAAGGCGCTTCCCTGATTAGTTTTTGGAGTTCATTCGATATGTATAAGAGAGGGAACGGGGGCTCATGCCCCTCCCCGTAATTGATATAAACGAGATTTTCATGCAGAATTAACAGTTTTCGTTCAAAATTTAGATATAGGATCATTCTGATGAGGCGATTCCGTGACTGTCATTAGGTGTTCATTGAATAAGTATAAACAGGGGGAACGGGGTCTCATACCCCACCCTAATTGATATAAACGGGATTTTCATGCAGAATTAACAGTTTTCGTTCAAAATTTTTGATATAGGATCATTCTGATGAGGCGATTCCGTGACTGTCATTAGGTGTTCATTGAATAAGTATAAAGAGAAAGGGGGGCTCATGCCCCTCCCCTTAATTGATATAAACGGGATTTTCATGCAGAATTTACAGTTTTCGTTCACAATTTAGATATAGGATCATTCTGATGAGGCGATTCCGTGACTGTTATTAGGTGTTCATTGAATAAGTATAAGCAGGGGGAGCGGGGGGCTCATGCCCCTCCCCTTAATTGATATAAACGGGATTTTCATGCAGAATTAACAGTTTTCGTTTAAAATTTAGATATATGATCATTATGATGAGGCGAGACCGTGGCTGTTATTAGGTGTTCATTTAATAAGTATAAACAGGGGGAACGGGGATTCTAATGCCCCTCCCCTTAACTTGTATAAATGGATTTTTCAATCAGAATTATCAGATTTCGTTCAAATCTCTGAATAGTTTTGGAAGTTTAATGGTTAAGTATAAAAGAGGAGAATAACTGCTCTTAAATTATATAAATGCTAAATGGGTTTTTATTAAGAATTATGCGATTTGCTCTGAATTTTGGATATAGGCTTTTTAATATTATAAAGCATGTACTTGATAGTTTAGGAGGTTCAATGATTAAGTATAAAAAAGGAGAAAGGGGAGAGCTCTTTCCCCTTCTTAATTTTTTTTTCGAACGGAATTAGCAAAAATACAAGGCTGTAATGTACAATTAGTATGCGTAGCTTGTGAGCTCAATGCCATCAGTTTAACTGGGCAATATTGTTTTTTATTATATCTTTTTTTATCGTGATTTTTTATATCGTCTGCTTCGGGCCAGTGCTTTTGTGAAACCATTGTATTAATACTGAAAGATCAGTTATTTGATGCTATGCGGGGGTAATATGCAGCTGAATTTTTCAGTTAAATTGGCACTGTTTTTAAACTTTAAACAGTGATAACTGTAGACAACAGGTGTTTAAGAATAATATTATTTTGTTGCTATTGAATGCAGAAATTGAAATATGCAATTGAGAATGTTTAAAGAAGAATTTTTCTTTTTAGGAGACTCATTAGTACACCATAAAAATTGTTCAGTACGCTTCCGAAAAATCAGTGATAACAAAAGAATCCGTGTTCTTATAAATTTTTATTAAAGCCTTAAAATACATTGGTTTCTGGTACAGAAATATACCAAAATAATGGGTAATTTGGAAAACGTATTACATATTATAGTTCATGTTTGTATTATTATTTCATTGTTTGTATTATACATATATTAAGATTTTATTTTATTTTATTATTTTTTGTAAGGATGATTTTATTTGTATAACTATTCGTGTATATTACGCAACAAAAAATTCTTAGGTACATAATTTTTTTGAAATGAAGGGTAATTTGGAAAAGCTTATGAGTATATTATAGCCCAAGTTTGTATTATACTTTCATTGTTTGTGTCGTACATTCATTAAGCTTATATTATATTTTATTATATTTTTTGTAGGGATAGTTTTATTTTTATAACTATGATTGTATATTACGCAACAAATAATTCAATGTTATATCTTTCAGTTTGATGTAAAATACAAAAGCTGTTTTCTCTTATGTATCATTATATATTCTCTGTTGAAAGTCTTACTCGATAGTTGAGATATTTTACTTAATATAGCACTGAAAAAAATTTAGTCTCAAAGCAAAGCCTAAGAAATAAAAATTTCAGGGATAATGATTTACAGATAAAGAAGACATACACAGACTGCAAATTCCATGATCATAACTTTGATAAAATATCTAATTTATACATTATGACATTTTCTAGCCGTTTATCCGGAATAAATGTCAGTGCAAAAGCTGACTAAAATGATATCTCAAGAGAAGTGCATACTAACTCATTGCGATGCCTAAATTGGGAAATAAAGTATGAGGCACATACAAAAAAGTGTAGAGAATTATTATGGTGGGAAAATATTATACATATGAAAATATTTAATGCCTTATATATTACATCGTCTGCTTCGGAACTGTGCTTTTGTTAAACAATTGTACTAATATATAAAAATATTGATATTCTCTCTTGTTATTATACAGGTGTAATAAGCAGCTTAAGTTTTCGATGAAATTGATGGTTGTTTTATACTTTAAATACTATCTTTAAAAAATTTTTACTCATTACGATTTTTTTTATTACGGCATTGTTTTTTGCTTTGTAATTGTTCATTACTGTCACGCGCATATAAAAACTACAACTGGAAATTCGTCGTTTTAACCATTTATTACTTAGAGGGATAAAATTAAAATTAAAAGCACACACTCTCACACACAGTAAATTTATATAAATATGTGTCAATTTATCACATATAATTCTAGTAAAACAGTACATATTTCACATATGGTACATTAGAAACATATTGTAAAAATGGAACATAAGAAACCATTGAAAAATTAATCCACTCAGTTATAAAGGAATTTTTCTCTGGAAGATTAGATTTTTAAATGAATTTTATTTATTATTACTTTTATTATTCAGTGAATAACGGTATATTAGCATAGGTTATATACAATGAAATTTAGCATCTAAAACATTTACCAAATGAATAAAGTATTTCTTTGACCATCTTTTCTTTCAGTATAAATTTTTCGCTTGATTTTCTTGTGATGCTAAGAAAATTTAGTCCTTTCAAAAGACTTAATTTCGCTAAAGTAACCGCTTATCAAAATAGATAAAACATTTTAATAAGTTTCTGTTTGTCAAAACTAATTTTTTTAAGGTACATTTATTTTTATTAATTACTACTTTCGATGATAGAAAAATTGTGTTTTTCAGATAAATTTGAAAAAAAACTGATAAAAATAATTGACAATATGGAAGCATTTAGATTAGCAAATTCGGCTAATTTATGTTTTAATAAACACACTATTAGCATTTACAATGATTGTTAGGTGAACCAGGCTTTAAGGCTAATATTCCAAACAAAACTAAAATTTCTTAATAAAACAAAAGTTTAACAAAATGCAGTAAAACTGCGTAATTAAACAAGTCTGCTGAAACTATTGAAAAAACACTAATAATTAATAAATGTTATACTATTTATAATTAATAATTATTATTTAGTAATAATTATTAACAATTAATAATTATTAGTGTTATAGCACTTTGAAATTGTATTTTTTTTCTTTCCCCCCTTTCCATTACCGAAAAAAAAAAGAATTCTCATTTTCCCGTTTGTTCTCAATTTTTGCTGCCATGCTTCGGATGCATATAGAACAATGTACTGGTCTCGGTGGAAGCGTTTTTGGAGAAAAAAACCGGTTTCGCGCTATTAGTTACATTGTGTTTTATTATATAGAGATTGTGTAAATGATTTTACAGCATTTTTAAATTAAGAAAATATTCATAATAATAATAATAATAATTTAGCCTTTTATTTTCCTCACATTTTTGTAACTATACTGAGTAGGAAATGACAGATGTTTGTAATTCTAGATAAATTTAATGCAACTCTCATTAGTAGACGATAATATCTTATACCGTCCGCATGAATTCGAAAAGCTTTCTTTGTCATAGACCACAGAAACCAATATATATTCGAGATTTAAAGAAACCATTTTTAAAAAGTATTGTATTTATTGGCACTGCTTTTAGAAGACATTTCAAGTAGCCTTCAGAAAGTATTGATCAGTTTTCTTAACGCGAAATATCACTTTGAAGGGTTATTAATAGTAGCGTAAATATCCCTTTCGGGCTCGTATTTTTTTTCATTTTAATAACTAAAATATTATTACTTTAATAATGTTAATCGTAGCTGTCAAAATAGATATACTGATGTTTAAAATTATTTGTTGTCTGAATTGCAACGAACGCACATATTTCGTGTTCTATTCAATTCATGTTTATATGATAATAGTATAAGAAAAAGTTTTTGGAGACGTTTGGTATTGCATTGAGACATTGTATTAAAACAAGATTTAACATATATTCCAACTTTTACATATTTTTTGTGTTTTATCACACATGATTTCTTCAGAAATGTAACTTATTTTTTTAATTGAAAGAGCGGACTATACGTATAAAATAAAGGAATCGCCAACTGTGTAAAGAGAATTAAGTAAACTGATATTATTATTGTTATTACTAAATATCAACACATACTAAATGAAGTCATAATAAGAAAGGCAGAAACATATACTACCATTTTTATATGTAGAAAGTAACGAAATAATTGTTAAGACAAAATAATATGCGATGAAAAGACATGTAGTATTGATAGTATACCAGACCCAAAAGGGATATGTGCATTTTGCATAAACATATTATACAAGAGAAAAAAATAAAAGTGCTAACAATAATATTATTTTGGTACTACTGAATGCATAAATTCAAATATAATTCAACAACTGAGAATGTTTAAAGAAAAATTGAAAGCATTCTGAAAACTAATATTCTCAATTGCGCAGACTCATTATTACAATAAAAAAAGGTTCCGAAACGTTTCAGAAAATCTGTGATAGTAAAAGAAACCATGTTTACATAATGTTTTATTAAAACCTTAAAATACATTGGTTTCTGAAATTTCTAATTAGACATAAATCTGTTCGAAAGAATGGGTTATTCGGAAACGCTTACTGTATATTATTGTTCACGTGTGTTGTTATACTTTCTATCATTAATATTCTTCTTCTTTTTCTTATAGGCGTAGTTTTATTTGTGTAACTCTTGAGTTAACTTTTTTTTTATAATAATATAAGAATTTAGTTTATGAAATTTTCAACCTCTCTTCTCTTAGAATATCTCACTGTTTTTCCATTTTACAAAGTTTGTTCTATTTAAAAGACTATTTATTCATGTTACAGTATACGTTTTGTTGCTAAAAACACCTTTGTCACAATTTATTTGTTAAGATAAAAGCATGACAAGAGGAATTTTTAAAGGAAAATGATCTTTCCTCATGATTTGTGTAAATATATTTTGTATAATTTTCAAGTTCGCATTCTTTTAAATAATCAATGATTTTCCTTCTTTATTTCTATCTTAGTTTTTTAAATATCACGAAATTGCCTGAAGTGTATGAACTTGTTTTCAATTACTAATATTGCGTACAATTATTTAAAAAAAATCTAAATAATTTCATGTATAAAAAAATTCGAAATGTGAAAAATAGACCTATCGAGAAAAAGTAAATGAATTTCTGCTAAAAAGAAGATTAAAAAGCAACAATCGCAGTTTTTTACAAAATGATACATATTTTTAAATTCTATATTATACTCTAAACTAAAACTTGATTAATAAAAATTAAAGTCATATTAAAACAGCCGAAAAAAATTCTTGTAGTACTTTTAGCACTTTGTGTACGATCCTTCGAACCTTATCCTAACTGTTGAATTTCTGAAAATTGGATTAAGTCCTGAAATGAAAAGTTTCATAACTCGGTAAATTCTAGTGTAAAATTATGTTCTTGTATTGATCTAAAATCAAAAATTCTTATTCGGAATAATGTGTGATTCTGCGAAAATATGAAGAACGATATAAAACTATACTCAGGTTTTTCTTAGACCAACGAGAAAAAAAAACTCTTTGAGAAATTTTTCATCGTTTATAATAGAAACATTCTGAACAATAAATTATTATAATGATGTTCTTATTTTGATGAGACAGCAGAAATTCTTTAATAATATCTTTTCTCCTGGCAAAAGTAATTAATTTGAAAAATGCGAACTTTGTAACTTATAATTCAAAAATAACATGGTTCTTCCTAATACTGGTGCACATTGTACAATTGCAAATGGTTATTTTGCTGAATACATAACGTAAAGTATTAGTTGAATATATTTGTGGATTTATGTGCTGTAATATAAATATTGACCTTCAGTCTAATGACAAAACATGAAATATGGTAAAAGCTATATAATAAATAAAAAGTTCCAAAATAACAAAACTTCTTTAAACTCTTTTGTCTTTGAAATGCTATGTATTTTATCCACTTACACAGTTTCTTACTGATTCTAAAGAACTCCTATCTTAATATGAGGTTCACTTTTACTTAAATGGAAATTCTTTTATCTCAGTTTTTATTTGAATGTAAAGGCACATATTTAAATTGATGTCAAAAAAGACAAATAGACGTATTTAGTGAAAAAATTTCTTTTCTAAATTTTTATGCAAGAGAGATGATAATATATTCGAATTCAAATGATATTAAAGAAATATAAATTTGCATTTTTGAAAACCATACATATTGAAAAATGTGGCAAAAACATCTTATGTATGTTCGGAAAGATAATGTATTTTCATATCTCTAATTCATTTTAAATACTTTCCTTTTAGTTCGAAAATGAAAACTTTTTCTTCATTGTTACACGCATTATATACATATAATACTTTTGTAAAGCAAAATCTATCTAATAAGTTCTTTGACAAAACCTGACTAAATTCTCTAGCATTTACATGTCAAATGTTTGACTTATCTATAGAATACTAAATATAAAATTTAAAAAGTAATGATTTCGACTAACAAAGTGAAAAAAACTTTCAATTTGAGAGAATAATTCATTATATATAGTCCTGTCATGGGGAAATTACAAATCAGATGTTTGGATATCACTACTATTAAAATATATAATAATATGAATTTAAAAATCTTATCAGTTGATTAAAAAATGGAATGTAGATATAAAATGGTTATAGATAATTAAAAAACCAAAGCAACACCTGAAATTTCAATCGTCAGTAGACGAGGCCACCACACATAGCTAACAAATGCATTATTTCATACATTGACTAGCAATTTTGAAAATAACAGAGTACATTGCCAATATAAGTTATGGAAATAATAGAACATTGGTTAGTTATATCTCTGAAGGCCACTAATCAACACGAGGAATATAGGCTGTATGAGGGGGGTTGCCCTCCGTGGGGATCTTTCTAAAGGCTCATAACCTGTATTTGCGCTAATAAATCCAAGGTTCGAAGGACTCTCAGGAATAATCCGAAAGATTAGGCCGACGGGTAAGATTGGATTTGAACCCAGCACCTTTAGTCTACCGGTTGCGAGAACAAAACGTCTGGTTCACTGGTGGGGCGGAATAAAAGAACGAAATAAAAAAATTCGAAAAAAGACGAATATCGAAAATTTGTACTCGGTTACCAAAAAATCATTCGGGTGCACACTAAACAGGAAGTACACTAATAAAATTTTCCATTAGCCTGAACATCTCATAGATATTAAAAATGAAGCTTCCTGTACCCCCCCCCTCGAGAAATAAAGAAAAAAAATACAGTCTACCAATTGAAATTAAGAGAGTGTTCCTATAAGCAGATGGTGCAGTAAATAAATATATTGTCTGTTTAATAGAAATCCTGAGGCAATTATCGTCAGTAATAATAAAAATATTTCTTGATAAGAAATTCATATGCCTACAACTTTATTTCCCGAGCCAGATAATATTCTTTGCTGATGTGGAATAAAAGAGGAATATAACATTTTTCTGTTTAAAATACAATTGAGAAATTATTTTAAAATTTATTCTTCCCTAGCTGCTTTCTGAACAGATTTCCCTGGCTTTTTTATTATATAATATCAGGAATTTTATTGTGTGTTTTTGCAAAGATTTTAAAAAACTAAGGTGTTACCAGACAATGTTTGTGAACATTTTCAACAGTGCAAAACTCAAAATTATCTCTATTTCTAACGATTGTAATTATTGTAAAATAGTTTTACGAAACTCCTTCCTAAACAATCCCTTCACTTCAGCTACAATTATTAGTTTTTTAATGTGTTTCCTTTGTTTAAAATTATCTAGTTTCAGTCATTTTTAACCGACTTCCAAAAAGGAGAGAAGGTTATCAATTCAACGCGTCTGTATTTTTTTTATATATGTTCACCGATTACTCCGAAACTATCCAACCAACTAACTTGATTTTGGTATTAAATGAGAGAGCTTTCTCTCGAATTGGTACCAATTCCGTTTCACAGAAATTGGTTCAGTACTTTTTTAGTAATTAGGCAAAAACTAATAAAATTAGGGATTTATCGCAAATCAGTAGTAATATGGATGTCGAATAAATATACCGACGCCAGGATGGCCGAGCGGTCTAAGGCACTTGATAAATGATCTGGTTTTCGAAAGGCAGCGTGGATTCGAACCTCACTCCTGACGTACGTGTATACAATAATCTTTTCCGTATCATAATTTTTAAATAAATATTTAACAAGTTAAATACTAATTATAATAATAGGAATATTTTGTATTTAACCGCTACCACAGAGTATCAGAGATTTTTTATTAACTCAATACTTTATCAGTGAAAGAGTACTAAAAAAGATAATAGACTTGCGAAAAGTAACATGACATTGAATAAGTTCTGTAAAGAAAACGAAGTCCGGACAGCCGAGCGGTCTAAGGCGCCGTATTTAATCTCTGGTTTTGAAAGAGAGTGTCGGTTCGAACCTCACTCCCGACATATGTGTATAGTATAGAAAAACATTTTCCGTGTTATATATATATTTTTAAGTGACTTCAAAAAAGGAGAGGATGTTATCAATTCGTCGCGAATGTATTTTTTTTACTATGTATGTTTACCGATTACTCCGAAACTATCCAACCGATTATTTTGTTTTTTGTGCTAAATGAAAGAGGCGTCACTTCCATTGGTACTTCTTCCATTTCATTGAAATTGTTCAGAACTTTTTTAGTAATTAAGTAAAAACTAATAAAATTAGTGATTTCTCGCAAACTAAAAGTAACATGAACGATGACTAAGCTCGCCGAATGGAGTGCGATCAGGAGGCTGAGCGGTGTAAAACACTAGATTTGATTTCTGGTTCTTGAAAGAGATCGTGGGTTCGAACCCCACTCTTGACATACGTGTCTGGTTTACAGTGATTTTTCTCGTATTATAATTTTTATTAACTGACTTCAAAAAATCGTTAACTTTTAACTAAAAAGACAAAAATAAACTTGTCTACCAAAAATTGAACCGACTTCAAAAGCTACTGAAAAGTGAAAAGTAATTTTTTTTACAGAATAGTATTAAGAAATTAAATTAAGAGCGTATTATTTATCATGCGTATTATTATATTTATGTAGATTAATTTAATTTTTTGAAGTCGGTGCCAGCCAAGCCAAGTTCAAAATTAAAATTAATTATTCAATTCAAATCGTAAAAGGATAAAGTTAAATTTTTAACTAAATATTAAATCGTAAAAAAACTAGTAGATACTTGGATGCGTGTCTATTGGAAAATTACATGAAACTTGGCTTGGCTGGCACTGACTTCAAAAAATCAAATTAATCTACATAAATATAATAATACGCATGATAAATACTACGCTCTTAATATAATTTCTTAATACTATTCTGTAAAAAAAATATTTTTCACTTTGCAGTAGCTTTTGAAGTCGGTTCAATTTTTGGTAGAAAAGTTTATTTCAAGTTAAATAAAATATAGTGGAAAATAAGAAGGTTTCTGTCATCAAAAACTTAGTTATGTATACATTTTTTAACGTTACATACAGAATGTGTAAAAACTGCATGATTGAAATAAAAAAGAAGGCAAAGGCTGATTTTTTCTAAATAAGCTTACTTTTTATATGAATATGGAATCAAAAATAAAGCATTGAAACAGTAACGGACACTTTTAAGTTCAGCAGATAAAAGTTCTTCGCTGACTTGAAAGCATGACGTACATTTCATATAGAACTCTAAACAAGTAAGTGGTTGGAACTCAAAGCACGTTCATTAGCTCTCCACCTTGTCAGTGAGCACATTACTGTTTTTCCCCCAGCAGGAATAATAATATATTTCCCAGTTAACATATCACATCTAAAAGCATGAAACTACCCACTCTTGCACAACGTCCAATGTAGACGCTCAAATGTTTGTCAATTTTACAGATTCTTACACGAAAATCTTTCCATTTACAAATTCTGAATAGCATTTCATTTATTTGCCCATACTCATGCTAAAAAAGGCATAGCGACATTGGTGCAAGACTACAAAATATTTGAAATACGTGAAGGGAATGACGATTTAACCCAGAAAAGTGCTTATCATCTATCATTCTCAAGAGCACATTTTACTGCCACAACGTTACTTTTCCACATCCATATTCCTGTACGAAATCTGCTTATTTGATGTCTTCTTTAGCTACCTTTATATTCTTAACATATAGTTTGGAAATAACCTGTACATGCAAGATCATTTTTAAAAAAAAGTTATTTTTCTATGTTCATGATTTCTTATTTTCATTCATATTTTCTGGGGGGGAAATTAGAAGAGAACAAAATAACTTCACAACAACATAAAGATCTTTTTAGTTATAGAATAAAACATTTCCTTTTTGCTAGAAAATATACAATTCATTTATAGTTATGAACATACATAAATAATTATATAAAAATTTTAATGTGTAAAATTTTCAAAAACAAAATTACCATTATATCTTCCTCCCTTTTATATTCAACTTGTTTTATCTACTCCCAGGTTGTTACTCCAATTCTAAAAAACCACTATAAAGATATAAATATCTAAAGAAAATTCGTTTATCTCAATTTATGAGACATGATAAAAGCACATATTTAAATTACTTTCAAGAGAGAGAAATGAAATATTTAAAAGAGTTTTTCATTTTTACATTTCGTGTGCTTGTTGTGGATATAGTCGAGAACTTTATTGCGTTTAAAATCGAAAAATAATAGTTTTTTGTTTCATTTAAATATGTTTCCGAAAAAAAAAAAAAAAAAAACCCATCAAAATATGCAAATAATTTTAAATCACTAAACCGACAGTTAATTTTTTTTCTAATATCGATAGTTGGTTTCGAGTATTTTTAACCAGTCACTTCAAATAATTTCAAAATATTTCCAAAAGAGAAAAATTGCTAGTAACACGACAGCAAATAATCTACAAATAGTAGTAATAAATGGAAATTTAGATTTTATTATCAGCATTAGAAATTCAATTGTAGTGATTTCAAAATTTTAACACATCTTACACGCTTTGAAAAATTTCATGTATAAAGTAAGCTTCTTTTTTATGTGAATATAGTTTTGGTTTTTTTATACTATTTATGAAATTTGCTATATGAATGTAAAATATTTAAAAGGAATAAAAACGAATAGATACAAATAAGTATACTTTTATTTAGATTAATTCTTGCTTTACATGCAGAAAGTTGTGATGGTTACATTTGTCTACACAACAATACTTCTTAAAATACTAGCGGACCCGACAGACATTGTCTTGTCAAACCAAATAAAAGTACAAAAATATAATAATACGCACGATAAATACTACGCTCTTAATTTAATTTCTCATTACAATTATGTAAGGAAATTATTTTTCACTTTGCAGTAGTTTTTAAAGTCAGTTCAAATTTTGTCAGAAAAGTTTATTTTTCTCTTCTTAGTTAAAAGTCAACGTTTTTCTGAAGTCGGTTGATTAAAATTATAACACAGAAAAAAATATTGTAAATCATACACGTATGTCAGGCGTGGGTTTCGAATACACGATCTCTTTCTTAGAGAACTAGTGCTTAAATCCGCTCGGCCATTCTGTCCGTACCCTGTTCAGCGAACTTATTCAACACTTTTAATTAGCGAAAAATCCCTATTAGATTTTGCATAATTACTAAAAAAATACTGAAACAATTTCGATGAAATGTAAATCTAAACTATTCTAGAATCTACTGGAATACACACACAAAAAAAAATCATTAAAATCGGTCCAGTCGTTTAGGAGGAGTTCAGTCACATACACACGCACAGAAGAATTATATATATAAAGATTTGAATTGGATACTTAATTTTAATTTTGAAATTGATTTGGCTGGCACCGACTCCAAAAAATCAAATAAATGTACATAAATATAATAATACGCAAGATAAATACTACGTTCTTAATTTAATGTCTTATTACAATTATATAAGAAGATTATTTTTTACTTTGCAGTAGTTTTTGAAGTCGGTTCAATTTTTGACAGAATAGTTTATTTTTCCCTTTTAAGTTAAAAGTTAACAATTTTCTGAAGTCGGTTAATTAAAATTATAATACAGAAAAAAATATTGTAAATCATACACGTATGTTAGGAGTGGGTCAAGAACACACAATCTCTTTCTTCGAGAACCAGAGCTTAAATGTAGCGCCTTAGACCGCTCGGCCATTCTGTCCGCATTCTATTAGGCGAATTTAATCAACATTTTAGTTAGCGAAAAATCACTAACTTTATTAGTTCTTGCATAATTACTAAAAAAGTACTGAATCAATTTCGATGAAATGTGAATCTAACCCATTCTAGAATCCACTTTAACACACACAAAAAAATTAAAATCGGTCCAGTCGTTTAGGAGAAGTTCAGTCACATACACACGTACAGAATAATTATATATATATCAAGATTTGCATTAGATACTTCATTTCAATTTTAAAACTGGTTTGGCTTTCACCGACTCCAAAAAAATCAAATAAATGTACATAAATATAATAATACGCATGATAAATACTACACTCTTAATTTAATTTCTTATTACGATTATATAAGGAAATTATTTTTCACTTTGCAGTGGTTTTTGAAGTCGGTTCAATTTTTGATAGAATTTTTTTTTTTCTCTTTTTAGTTAAAAGTTAACGATTTTATGAAGTCGGTTAATTAAAATTATAATACAGAAACAATTCTTGCAAATCATACACATATGTCAGGAGCGGGATTCGAACACACAATCTTTTTTTTTTTCGAGAACCAGAGCTTAAATCTGGCGTCTTAGACAGCTTGGCCATTCCCTCCGTACTCTATTCAGTGAACTTATTCAACACTTTTAATTAGCGAAAAATCACTAACTATTAGTTTTTGCCTAATTACTAAAAAATACTGAATCAATTTCGGTGAAATGTGAATCTAAACCATTCTTGAATCCACTAGAACACACACAAAATTTTCATTACAATCGGTGCAGTCGTTTAGGAGGAGTTCGGTGATATACACACGCACAGAAGATTTATAAGGTAACATCCCCAGTAATTGGCATGCACCAATGATTGGCACATCGACAAACATGTCCTTAAATAAAATTTATATCCAGTCTTTTAAAAATGCAAGACCATATATTAGTTATATGCTCATTTACTTTCTAGTTTATAACTTTGATTTATGCTACTAGATGACAATAGTGCTTAGGAAAGAGAAACAATTATGGTTTGTATCAAAGAAGGTGGGTAAATAAGGGCTATTTTTCGCCCATCATATACCCGGAAAAAAAAAGCTTCGAATTCAGATGATTGTTCTGTGGTTTTGTATAGTTAAAGATGTGTATTTTTGTTTAATACAAGTTTTACGTGATAAATAAAATAGTAAGTCATGGAAATTATAGCCCGAAAGTAGAGTGTTTTGGCGTTTTTCTGCACTTTTGATGTTTCTCGTGTCTTTGAATTAATTTTTTTATTAAGAAGCGCTCGATGAACCTAATGAATTTTGACATGCAATGATTCTACTCTTTATAAGCTTTTATATGAGCATTATTTTATTTGGGTTCAGTGTGCGCTTCTCCCTGTAAAATAAAAAAATATATCATGTGAGAGAATCAAATGGACTACTATCGGAGCGCGTTCAGACTTTTTTTTGCCGTACTTAAAAAGTATGAACGTTGTTTAGACGTCAATGTTGTTTTCTAAAATTGTTTTCGTAAATATTTATGAAAGAAATTAGTTATAAATAATACTTGGATACCAATGTCATTTTTGTAAAGTCTCGCACAAAACTTTTCGTATCTGTTCTAACAGAAAAGTTATATTGATACTTAGATGTTCGAAAAACTGAGATTTACAGGTGGTTCTAAATAGTGTTCTAAATGCAAATAATATGTATTTCGTGCTTTCCAGGCTCTAAATACTTCTATTTTTTCTTCTGATATAACAATAAGAGATTATGCGCCAACGATTACTGTCGATGAGACTACAAATAAGATACCTAATATACATTTAAATCAATATCTCATTTTCACAACTCTAACACTTGTTGTATAATATTTAAAGGTAAGAACTGCCTCGTTATTGTAGCAAAAGCTATTGAAACTCAAACCTTTATAGAAACTAAAATCTATATTTTGTTGCGAAAACGATGCTGTAAAACTCATATTACTTGATCGGTAAATTGACTCTTCAAGATTAATGTCCTGTAAGTGAGAATACATCGATGTATGAAATACGATGCGTGAAAATATTTAAAACAATATCAGAAATGTAGCAAAGAAGTCCTCGATTTTGATATACCGGGACAATTTTCCGAAATCTATTATTATATTCTTCTGGGTATGATTATGTCTGATTTTAACTATACCTTTAAACTTACAAAGTTCAAAATACATTCCTAAATAAAGAGGTCATTTCGTACTTACTTTGCAATGTTACTTGCAAAACTTAGAACTGTTCTCTATCATGGTGTTCTGTCTACATTATTCAATATAAGAAAAATAATAATATCTAATGTAAAATATGAAAACCAGGCTTTGATTGAGAACGTTGTTCTAAAACACCGTAGAATGGAACACATCACCTGAACACAAGTTATTGAAAAATATACGAGGCCTTCAGCAAGAAGATTGTTTATTCCGGATGACAACAATGATACTGTGATGATTGCTTTCGATAGCACGTACGTTTATACCCAGAAGAGTGTGAACTATTCGTTTCAGAGACATTCTTTCTGACTATACAAAGGAATTTTGTTAAGCATGTGGTATTCGTAATTACTTCAAATTACATTTTGGATGTTTTCGTTCCTTACTTCGCGGAAACAAAGAACAATTATGCTAACATACTTACAAATACATTAGAAATATATTCATATAATATCAGAGAGTGGCTGAAGCCAAATGATGTTGAGAGTATTGATAGATTTTACCGGGATTGTTTGGAACTTCTGCACGAAATTGATACTGAACATGAAATACCAAGATTCCTTATTAAGCAGCAACAGTTTTCAACAGATGATGCTAAGGGATACCTCTTGTAACCAAAATTTGATTTTTCAGCGCACAATTTCTAAAACCTATAATATTTGGCTAAAAACACAGCGACACATTATAACATAATGGTACTGTCAGTGTAAAGTACGCGAAAGTGTCGTAGATTGCTGGGTGCATATTGTTTTCATATTATGGTTTCTGGCTTGCAATACTACTATAATGTACCATCGCTCAATCAAAATTATAAAACCAAATATCGAATATGTTCATATACTGTAGAAAACGCGGCCGCTGGATTGTCCATTAGTGATTTTGGTGAAGCAATCAATAACGAAAATAATCTAACTTGTCTAAAAAGTCTGAAACTGTATTACTATTATTTGTTATTTATTATTTCCAGTATTTTCTGTATTGAAATAATAATCTTAATGAGCTCCATTTATCTCAATTTTACACTTATTGTTGTATTTACTATTGATTATATGGATTAAAACTAATGACAATTGTGATTATGCCCATTAATACACATATTTACTTAAGTCTATAATTTATTTTTCTATCAATTATTAAACTTTCACTCAAGATATTATCATTTTCTTACTTGTTATGAGATATACTAATGAAAAAAATGTATGTCACGTCTAGGTGCGGATGGGCGAAAAATGGCTCTTATTAGCCCACCTCCTTATCCATTTTTGTTGCAAATGCTTCTACTCTCGCTTAAGAAAGGCATGCTTTTAAATTAATTATTATATGATTTATAATGTATTTTAAATTTTAATTGACAACAGTTTTGTTTAATTGAAAAGGGTTACTTTAATTGTGTAAAAGTATTTTTGACATAAATATTTAGATTTCTGAGTTAATGATAGATGCCAATTATTGGTACTTCAATTTTGCTAGTTCCAATTAATTGACACCTATTCCAATTACAAGAGAATCAAAAGATTTGAGATTAAACCACTTATTTTGGCAGTACTTTTAAAGTTATAGACTAATTTTGTTTATTAGTTAATTTTATTTGAAAATATGAAATATTATCAGCAATTGGAATCCATTAAATCTTCATATGACAATTATTGGAGACAGCATGACAATTACTGGGTATTAATATAAATATATTGTATTGTTTCAAAGTGTTGAAATTTCAGACTAATATGCTGATTCCTTACTCTCAAAAACCTGAAATATGGCGTCTTCATCTACAGTAAATTCATTTAAAGCGATTAAATCCAATGCAAAATATAAAGTTTTTTTTTAATTATAAAAATGAGCCAATTACTGGATCACAAGGTATCATACATTGATGCTCTAGGTGCCAATTACTGATGACTGTATAAACTTTTTATAAATATATTTTTATAAAAATTCTTTTTTAAAAAAAATTCTTGCTTTTAGTGGGCAAAATAGATGCACAGATATGCATTCTTTGATTTAAAATATTTACAAGTACATATTTTATTTCTTGGTAATAAAAATTGGGGTAATTTTAAAGACAAATTCTTAATGTGCCAATTACAGGGGATGTTACCCTATATATAAAGATTAATATTAATGTGTTTTGCGGCAATCGTGACGTACTTTAGTATCCAGTCTAATTACACGCAAGGGAAAATATTATTTAATCTAGGAAAATATACCAAAGAACAATCAGTATATTGAAATTTTATTTCCCTTTGATAAACAGATAAACTTATATGTTTTTGATATTAAGAAGTATTTATAAAAACAATAATTATTTTGATGCAACAGACATTCTTAAAATTTTCATTTTATACAATAAAAAAATACAGAAGTTTCTTAAACTACAAAAAATAATGTAATCTCTAATGAAAATACTCTTTTAGCGCTTTCGAGTCACCCAATTTTCTAAAAAGCTTAACTTTATGAATGAAAACCACAAAAAGTAATTTATTTTTTTAAATTCAAAGGAAAAATTATAAAAATAAATTTTTATGAGCTGCGCGTAATTTTTGGAAAGGTTTTCATTTGGTTTTAAGATGCATTAATCGGGTCACCATCTAGAAAATTGTTTTTTTTATATTATCATAAGTCAAATAAGTGTTTTCAGCTGCATAACTGAAATTAAGCTTGCATTTGTGGAAAATTTTTAATTATCACTTTCCAACAAAGTTGAAAAGGGCTTATGCATTCGGTTTGTCTGTCCGTGTGACCACGCTCTAACTCCCGTAAATATACTCGAATTTTCACGCAATTGATAAAGCTTATTTACCATCACTGAAGCATGTTTGATATTGTCTATGAAAAATGCACGATTAATGTTTGAATTACATGGACATTCATAACAAATCGATTACATTATGGTATATGGAGAAAAATCGTTTAGAGAATTTTAATGACATTCCGCTATTTCAAATGTATGAAAATTGATATAAATCACTGAATTTCACTACGATCACGGTAAAACGGAGCATTCATAGCGCTTTTTATTCATTTACAGGGCTACACAAAAAAATCGGTTACAGTACAGTCTTTGCGTAATAGTTGCTGGAGAGCACGTCTTACAATTTGGTATGTACTTTTAAATTTAGTTAGTTTTTAGAAAACTACTCTTTATATATAAATTATATACCTCATATACAGTGCTGCGTAAAAGTACCCGCATACTCCTTATTAGAGGAAATTGCTGAAAGGCAATTTTCAACTATATATATATATATATATATATCTTAAATTAACTAATTTTTGGAGTGCATCTTGTTAATAGATACAAATCTCCATATCATATACACACTGCACAAAATTTCGGATAATTTTCCAATTGTAGATAGAAACTGCCGAAACTGCTCTCTTAAAACGAAAAAGCTGAATTAACTCAAGTTGAGCTGAAATCCACTCTTTTCCCATGTTGAAAGGAACCTTCTCAAGAAGAGCTGAAACAACTCAAGTGAATGAGCTGTTTTTAATCAACTCATGATTGAGTGATCTCTATTTTACTCATACTTGAGTGAAATCAAATCAATAAAGGTTAAATCCAGTAGTACTTGAGTGATTTGTAATCAAGTCATACTTGAGTGAAATGAAGTCATTTAAGACTGAATCTCGTAGCACTTGAGCGATTTGTAACCAAATCATACTTGAGTGAAATGAAGTCTTTAGGATTAAATCGAGTAGCACTTGAGTTAGCTGCAGCCAACTTGTATTTGAGTGAAGTGAAATAATTTAAGGCAAATCCAGTAGCACTTGAGCGATTTGTTATCAATTCAAGTTGGAGTGAAATGTTGTCATTTTTTATTTAATCCAGTAGCACTTAGGCGATTTGTAACCAATTCATACATGAATGAAATCAACTCATTTAAGATTTAATCCAAAACTCCTTGAATTTGTAGAATTGAATAAATTCACTCTTAAGAAAAGCAAAATTGCTTAAAATTACAAAAATCTTCAAGCGATTTCTAAATCGTCTAAATAAAATCACATCATTTAAAACTAAATTCAGTAATCCTCGATTAATTTTTATCAATGAAATTCAATATAACATGGAATTATTGCCACATTTTAAAGTGTTGCAATTAAATTCTCATTTCGGATTTAAATTTCTGTTTATTGACATTACAAGGGTATATATATATATATATATATATATAAAGAGAAGAGAGAGAGATTGGAAAACTGTAACATGGATTCTCCATTATTTCTTCCAAGTCTTTAATTAACAAGACTTAAAACATTCTATTTTATATGACTGAAAGTTCTCTAATGAATCATATTTTTTTTTTCTTTCTAATTCAATGAAACTGTTTCCTATGTCAGTTTAGGGGAAAAGGCAATTGAATCGTTATACAAAATTAAATAGAGCTTACATGAATTTTTTATTATTCTGTCAAATCAGAAAATTTTAACATCAGTATTTTCTTTTGTTAAATTTAAAAGTACATATATTCATTAAATTGAAAATACTGGTGATCTCAAAATTGCAAATTTGAAAACATTTATTCATGCAAACTGCCTAAATTTGCATAACTAACTGTACAACAGCACCCGAACAACATTAAACAGAATATCAGCTTCTGATGCTGTGGTGCTAATGGGATTTTTCCTTTCTTTTCTTGGGCAATTTCAAGTTTACATATTTTCCAATGATACTTATAGCTTCAGATATGCTTATATACAATTTTAATTTTTTCATTAGCTTCTGATTTAATTGCAAATAACAATTACTTTTTTAATAAAAATTTACGATTTCAATCAAATAAACCAATCTTTGGCATCTTGCTAAAAAAATATTGAAAAAATAAACTTGATATCAGCCCAACGACTCAACTTCAGCACCACAATGTCAGAAGCTGATTGTTCCCCTTAAGAGTTTAGATAATCGTATGCAGAAGTTATTTTCAAATATCTTGTTTGGATTTTAAAATGTTTACCTTTTTTTTTGGGGGGGGGGGGGCATAGAATATTTGAGGATGATCTGTAAGTGGGTTAGTTTTTACTTTTGCAATTTTGGTTAGTTTTTTTTATATTAATAGGAGTTTCAGAACCAGTTTTGAAAAAGAAAGTATTAAAAAACATAAAACCTAAATTTAAAAAAGTATTCCCCCCCACCCCACACACATGGCCATGCAGGGTTTAAATAAACGAAATTGAAAATATTTTAAATGGATAAACATCAACCCATGATACCTTGTTGTAATTATTCCTCGATTTATATCTCGATCAAAATCTTATATTTCTTAAACTGACTAAATTTTAACAAAAATATTTTAATTCTTTAGTTTGAAATCTGAAATGACTTTGAAATCTTAGATAAAATAATTGTTACCCATAGCATTTATATAAGCACATTGCAATTGGGAAATGTGGAGGAATGCCATTAAAAACTTGTATAACTAAAATTTGGATTACGGACAATTATTTTATTGTATGAAGAACCTTCAACTAAATATTGTAGTACAAAATTTAAATGCAGAAATAACTGAGAAATGGATTTATTGACCATGTGCAATTGTTCTTTATATCATTTAAAACATTTGTTAAAACTTGAATTTATATTCAAGAATAAGTTATTTCTTCTTAATTAATCTTTTAATTTTTTATTTTATTCAATGTTTCTTAAATCAACTAACTTTTAAATAAATATAAAAGCATAAGACTGCAGCATTTTATGTCAAAAGTTAGAGCCAAATGTGCAATTAAGAATGTTGCAAGAAAGAAAAAAAAACTAATTTTATTTAACAACAAAAACATTTTATTTAGCAAGAACAAAATAAACCTAACATTAATTGATAACAATTCTTTCCAACATCAGATAAACAAGTTTCAATAATATCTTTAACAGGACCTTTATAAATATAACAGTCCATTTGCATTAAACATTAAATACATAAAGTCCACTGGTTTGTCCAACTTTTAAAATCTTAGGCAAAATAGACGCTTTCTTGAAGATCCTTGAGATGAAATAAGATTGTTGAATTTGACTCCTCACAGTAGAATTTTACTGCTCCATGAAATCATCTTCCTGTGTTAAAAGAAAATATTGAAATTAAGTTAAATAGCAATAAATATAATGTTAAGGAATGATTATGAACATATTAAAATATTTTGCAGTTTTCAGATTAAATGTTTTATAAAATTTCCCATCCATAGTCTAAACAAAAAATGAACCATACACTAAAAATTTTAGCTTTATAAATATTACACTACTGAAAATTCAGCCAATCATGAATAAAATGGAAATTGAATAAATAAATCCTGCGCGATTACACTTATCTGCTTGTTTAAATCATGGTGTTACTTCTGATACAATCTTAAAATAAATCACCATTTTAAAAACAAATTTAAAATGAAAGTTCTTAAAGCAACATTATAAAATATTGTTGAAAATTCACCTTTGTTGCTACTTTCAAAATGTATCAGCGTTGGCAAATACCCAACCAATCCAGGTTTTTGTGGATTTTTAGTTGTTTTTCTATATATTTGCATATTTATATAATACAAGATAGAACCTACAACAATTAGACCAGGGTTGGCACGGTTTAAACCAATTGGTTTTAACTATGGTTTAAACAACTGTTTACTCCTTTTGGTTTAAACAACGGTTTAGTTTAAACCAACTGGTTTTTTTCTAAAAAAAGAATTTTTTTTTTTCAGAAGAAATCTAATGACATTTTCTCTTTTTCTTAATAATTTATGTATGTCAGATTATTGAATATAAATAACTTCTATTTTTAACACTTTATATCAGCAATAAGCATTGGATGTAGCAGGTTTAGATCATTTTTTGGGTATAGGATTAAAATCAGTCTGCATTGGTGAATATATTTATTTCTCTTTAGAAAAAGCTTCGAACATGTGAATTGATCTAATATAAAATAGATTAAAAATATTCAATATTTAATAGAAAAATCTCAATTTTTTGAAAACTGCAGATTATTTAACGCAATAACATAACACAATCCATAAGATTTCAAATTGTAAAGGAAATACCCAATCTTAATTGAAGAGGTTATCTTAAGCATTAAAATCAAAATATGAAGTCGAATAAGAGAGTTTTCAAAGATTGGATGCTACTTATAGCATTTTAATAATAGTGATTTTTCCCCCCTGTTAGTTATCTACTAAATCTGACCAAAAATGTTGACTTCAAATTGTCATTCAAAAAACAAAATCTCAAGAAGTATTTGAAATTTATTATTTGGATAGCTATGGAGAAGAATATTTTATTTATCAGACTACTTTCAATTTACATTAAATACATAAAGAGCATATTGTAATCTGTAATTAAAAGATTAGTTATAAAGATTTTCAGAGTATCAATTCTTCACTGTATACAGCACTTTATTCTTAGAACATAAGACAGTTTGCTAATACTGTTTAAATTAAATTTTAATTTCTTTTATTTTTTACATAAATTTATTGTAAATATTTAATTTAAATCATTTTAAAATGAAGTTACAGTTTATAATCCAATGTCTATTTTCATCAATAAATATGCATGTATATGTAATGGTGATTTTGAATATAGAGACACATAACTCATTGATCTTTAAGATTTTAGTCAAGCTGTAAAAGAAATTCTTCTTGAATAGGAAAATTACCCGGGTGCAGGGGCCTCGCTAAGGGGGGGGGCAGGGGGGAGCCCCCCCCAAACATTCGTAAATGCTGTTACACTTGGCAAATTTAATTAAAATTTTAATAAAAATTGTAGTACATTTTCTATTTTTGATAGAATTTGCAAAAGTTACAACTCTAATTGGAAATATTATTAAACTTTTTACAAATAAGAACTGTATTACATTTTCTAAGTGTGGTAACTTGGCAAAATTATAAAACGAGTTGGCAAATATGAAAATTTGACTTGGCAATTTAAGGTCTTCTCCCCCACCAATTAAAAGTCTTAGCGATTGCCCTGCCCGGGTGTCATCCTCTAAAGGATGACACCAAATCTTTATTTGCAAATAAAAAATACAATTTTATAAGATTTTGGAGTCTAATTAGGAAATAAAATGAGATTTTTAGCTCACGATGCAATACAGCTAGTTTTTTTTTCTTTGCTAAAGTGAAGTTTTATACAGAATGGTGTGAATAAGATATGCACCAGGGAACAGAAACCAACCGATTCAACGAGTGGGTAACAAAAGTAAACTTTAAAAGAAAGAATTTTCTTCTACGTATAGACACGGCATTGACTTATGCAGACTATGGGTCGAGTGATGATTCACTGCTGCGGTTTTTTTATGCAGAAGGACAAAAGGTAAATAAGGAATGGTAAGGTTATTTTTTATAAGAATGTAGAATTAAGATTGAAAAAATATGATAGATTGGAAAGGAGGAGGAAGAGGGGGTGGGCTTGACACCTTTTACATCTGTCCCGGGATGTCACCCATCCTAGCTACACCACTGCATACCCAATTCATCTCTGACAAGTAAATAAATTTTCCTGGCTGAGAAAACCGTACCAAACACAAACCATAAAATATTACTTGAAAAAATAATTATAAGAAAATATTGCATTAATCCTTACTATCTGTTAAATAAATTATCGGAAATAAAATACGCAATTTTATAGTTTTAGTTTACATAGTACATACTTTTTTATAAAATAGTAATTTTCCATTTTATTATGCCAAAAATTTTGTATAACTGCAAAGGAAGTTTGGTTTATTTTACATTCTAGTAGGAGTGTGTGTGTGAAGAGGGGGGGGGTTAAAAGTATTTTATAGAATTTTATGTAGCAGGCTACTGATGACTATTTCTGACCAGTAAACTTTCATGCGTACTGGTCTTTGGGACCAGTAACTTTTTTTAAAATCAATTCTACCACTGGGCTATGCATAAAAAATGTTAAGGGAAAGGGAAAGCAATGATATTACAAGGTATTTTCTAAAGAGAAAGAGGATTTGCTTTTTGGTTATCGTTGCATAATATTTAGGAAATAATACTTGCATTTACCAGTATAGAAAGACAAACTTTTGTCCACTGTTTTCGTTTTATTTATAAATTCTCATTTAGATTTAAAGCTACCTGGGAAGCAGGCACAAGAAAACTATTATTTCTGCATGCATTATGTAACAACTTATAAATATTAAGCAGATTATTATAATACAGACCATGCATGCAATAATTTTGTCCAATAATAGTATGAAACTTTGCCAAACAAAATAGTAACACAAGTTCAACATTAAGAATGAAAAAAAAAAATCTTGGAAATGTGTTCAAAAACTACATATTATGCCATATATGTAGCCTCTCTATATAAATATATATGTAATACGGAGCACGTTTTTACTAAGACACTGCAAACAAGAAGTAAATACAATGTTTTGATAAATTTCTATGAATAAAGATATAATAATTACAAAACTTTAATACAAGGCAATTAAATAACGAGATATTTACATTGCATTAACAATTTTTACTCTGATTAAATATACTAATTTATTTTATTAAAGCACGAAAGTTTTGTAGCAGCACTGTAACACCAATTATTAATATAGAAATGCATTAAAAATATCCTCAATATTACAGCGTGACACGACATTTTAATTTCAAGGTATGATACTGTTATGAATTTTAGTCTGTTAAAAAGAGAAGGGAAATTTATTAAAAGAAAGCATAATTAAAATAAAATACTTATATAAAACTTACTTACTTCGTAAAAAAGGCATTTTCAGCAAATTGTTTAGCGAACGGCGGAAGAAGTCTCCATCTTATCTTGCAAGGTCACCTGACGAGTCAGCGGCGAAAATCAGCGCGGCAAAAGAGCTGTTTCATTATTGAGTAGAGTTGTTTAGTTTTAAAGCTGTATGAGTGGATTAGAAAGAGAAAAAATCAAACCAAGATGACTGAATCGGTTAAAAATCAACTCATTCACGATCCAATAAATTAGAACTCTTTCTTGAGCAGCCAAATTCACTCTTTCGTTTTAAGAGAGTGGGTTTTGAAATACGTTATACACTTCCATATGGTGAAATGAGATGTAATATTTAAATTTTTTAAACGGTGTACTTTTGTTTTATTATTCTGAATGTGTTGGAAAGTGCTTCATAATCTATGCTTGACGCATGATTTTTTAACTTTCTTGCTTTAAAGTTAATTTTGGTTATTTTTTTACATCTACATATTCTTCAGTCAAATATGTTTTGCTGAACAAGAAAATATTTATTTTAGACATCATGGTATCTGATAAATCATTTTCCTGAGTAGAGACATCTGAATAACGTACTGTATAAGCTACTCGGAATGTCTTTCGAAGATTACGAGCAGTTAATAAAAATTTATTGTCATAAATTCCCCTTTAATAAAAAATTATTTTGTGAAGTTACTAAAAATAATAGAACACTTTTCAAATTTTGGGTGACTCGTAAGAGGTTATATATTTTCGTTCGTGATTATAGTACTAAATTAAGAAACAATTGTTTCTATTGCAGTATAGTTTTCTATGCGTAGTAATTAGTTTACACAATCCGGGTTATCAGTTTTTAGAATACTATCAATTATCAAGTAATTATTTTTAACTGTGCAACGGAATCGGACCATGCAAGAATAACTAAGGTTTTTGCTGGTAATATAACCACCTTAAGTATAGAATTTTTTAGCGACAGTTTTAAGTGATTTAAAAAAAAATTGTCTAAAACAGAAGAGTATTTTTAGTATTGAAAAATAAAAATAAAAATATAATCAAGATTTAAACTTGCCGTAAATTTTTGAAAAAAATGTAGTTGATCAAGATAATATGCCCATATACTGGTAACATGGCCACAAGGCCAAATATAATAAAAATATTCATATTTAACGCATGAGAAACTAAAACCGCAGAAAATCAAATTTATTTTTGAGATTTTACAGAAAATAATGGAAAAAAAACGAGAAGAAAATTTAGTATTTTATTTTAACATTATTACAATCTATTTGTTTTGTGTTTACCTAGTAGTAATATATATATATATATATATATATATATATATATATATATATATATATATGTGTGTGTGTGTGTGTGTGTGTGTGTGTTTATTTATTTGGTTTTTAATGCTAATAGTGCATTAAATTTTTTAATACAGTTATTTGCATAAATAAATAAATATAAAAAGTAGGGAAATTTATTTATATGAATGTTGTATGCTATACGTGCAGGTAATATTCCCAATGGACATATTACCACAAATGATAAGTTTTGAAAAAGTATTCGTAATTCTACCTGAACACTGAGATATTAAAATTCATTGTTATAGTTAAAAAGGACTTTAAACCAGTTAAAATATTATGTATAACAAGAAATACAAATACTTTGTTTAAATAAGAAAAATAACAAATTACCAGAGAAAATTTTATAAAATACCAATGCAACTTACAACAAATCAACAATGACTTCCTCTGTATGCAGATGATCAAGAATTGCGGCCAACACGGTACTACACTGTTATTCGGATATCTAAATAATAGATCCAAACACCATCTTTTGGATTTCATTGAAATTAAGAACAATATTACAGGTTGGCCATATTACTTGCATTGGCTATATTTGCAGCAGATACCTTAGACAACATTTTTAAAATTCAAAGTTAACAGTGATAATTTGTAATTTTGACCTGCAAATGATGTTTATTGAACTTGAAAATGATTAATTGAAAATTGATAGCATCTGAAAATTAATCGTTAAGGTTCACCGTAATACTTACGCATCATGTACATGCATACCATAAAATATGAAAATAAAATACGTATAAACTATTTAGAAAATGCATTGCGATTTTAAAATAAAATTTAAACTATATTTAAAAAATATCTACTTAGTAATGCTCAATTAAGAAATTGCGGTTACTACTTGATTATCTCATCGACTCATTTCGACAAAATAGATATATCGCCAAACTACTCGTAAATTATTCAAATTGGCATAATTTTTATTTTACATAACGAAAGAGTAAATTAGTAAAATAAAAAAAAAAAAAAAAACAAATTATACGTCAAAATAAAAATCAGTTTTGATATACAAACAACTGTAACATATTTAAAGTCAAATGCATGTGTCATTTATGATAACCTATAATTGGCATTTAATCTTACAGTTTGGCGATAGTTTTTTGGACGACGTAATAATCAAGTTGAATATAAAACATCCTTATAACTAAAAAAAATGGTAAACCTATTAACAAATAGTTTACTGACTGGGATAATATGTCTCATTTCCCATTAAAATATATATTTGAATTGAAATTTGAATGAAATACAGGATCATGAAAAATCGAAGTTTGTCAAAAAATAGTACTATAAATATCTCAGTTACGAAGTATGCTATCAAGGAGGTTTTTTTACAGCCACTACTTAAAATAAAAAAAATAGAAAATTTTTATGTAACTTTCATCAGAACAAAAAAGAAAAAAATTCCGGATAACAGAGGTTACAAAAAAGTTCAATAGGCTTACAAAACACACCAATATGTCTCTATCTCAATTTGTTCGAGAGACAGAGCGTTTACAGGCAGTCACACAGACGCGATGGTAAATTTGGTTCCGAAAAATAAGTTTATCGGAATCTCCAGTGTCCATAAGTCTGTCAAAAAACTTTTTTGGATTTTCAAATAATTGATCGTCTTGCCCTATACTACGTATGATAAAGTAAAATTAAATTCCATGTTTGGAGAACATATTAATATATAAATAATAACAGAACGTATTAATATTACAATAGAACCTATTCCGATATTTTCTCGAAGATTGGCGGCAAATCAGAAAATACGTTTTCACAAAAGCTTTTCAAAATTTGGAAAATTTATCAGCTTCTGAAGTTTTATTGTACGTTTCTCGAAATCTTATGTAACTCCGTGGAGTTTGTTGTATATTTCAGATCGTGCCTTTGCTCTATTTTAGTAGATTAAGGAAAGTAGATAAATGCTTTTTTAATAACTTTTTAAGCATGTGTGCTGTGTGCATATAACTCAAAAAGGTACTACACCATGTGTTGACTAAACCGATATCTGTTTCATCGAATAATTTGTTTTATTGCAAATCCTAAGGAAAGATAATGGATTGATTGTAACTCAAATTTTGACATTTCTGTACATTAGAATCAATTATATTAATAAAAAATACTATTGTATCAAAATAATCTTTTGATTCTTCTGCTGAAAAAAAATCGACAGATAACTTATTATATTATTTAAAAAAATGAATTTTATATGGGAAAATATTCATTTATGAATTACTGCATTTATGAATTCTAAATCTTATTAGGAGAGGACGGAAGTATAATAAAATAATTATTAACAGCTGATTCAGTATTATAGAAAATTTCCGCGTTTTGTTGTTTCTGAGTTATTCCCAGTATTTCCGAATACTAAATTTCTGTAAATTCAGAACTATGTTCCAGTTTTTGTCAAAATGCTACAATAGTTTTAATAAGACATTGGAGAGTAACATTTGCATCTTTCACCTATTCCGCATTTATCAATTTTTGGCGAAAAAAATTCTGTGTTAATAATTCAACTCATATTACCAAATTTCTCCGAAGTTAATTCCAAAATTTCATTAATATCTTAATTATCACCTCCATAAATTTTAATGTTAATTTACGAGTTGCGTTTACCGGTACTTCAGAATAGTAGTTTCTACAAATTGTTAAATTTAATTCCTGACTTAGATATTTATTCTTTGACCTAGTACTGCAGTAATATTTGTTCATCATTTGTTGAACTACGCTTACAGTTTCCTCCCTCTCTCCTCCATTCCATCCTCCCTTAATCCATTTTCACCTAACTGTGTCCTATCTTTATAGCTTAGCTTTCACTACTCATATCTCTTCGAAACTAATTCGAAATTACAATAATATTTGAATTATCACAGTTTAAACCACTTTGCGACGGAAGCTTTTACGAAATTTTAAATGCTTTGTTACCAATTTTTTAAAACAGAAATTTCTGACTTATTAAATTGATAAAATGCACCGATCTAATAAACAAAAATTTTACAATAAAATTTTACTGGTGGGGATAAACAAGGATTCAAAAGCCTTTTTGCGGCACGTATACGTGTCGCTCGTCTCCAAGGGATTAAAGTTAATTTATAAGTATCTTATGTCAATTTATAAGTTAATTTATAAGTAACCTTATGTATAGAGCAGACATTAGTACTATTTCCAAGTAATAATTTCAAGAAATTCTGAAATTAAGTTCTTGGAACAAGTCCAAATTTTTGGGCAAGACTCGAGTACTCTTAATAAATTATTCGTGAAAAAAATATTTGCATCTTCCCTTCTCCCAAACTAACTCCCAAGGAATATTATACTCACATATCTGAGTCAGCATTACTCCAATTAATATATCTCGAGGTAGGATGAATAACTGAATTTTAAACCAGATAAAAGTTTTTTAGCTCAGAGTGCGCCTGTTCGATGTATTGATGGAACTTGGAACTGACTAATTTTTAATACTAGATATTTTTGAGAATATTAACAGGTACCTGGGAAACACCGTGTCAAGGATATCGGCATGCTAGGTATAATGGGATCTTTCTTAATATATTTTCTATTTAAAAAGTTCTATTGTTTGGATGTAATAAATTATAGAAGAATCATTAAAACACATTTATTTATCGAAACAAAACCCACATTAGAATTCTGTTTCACATACACTATTTCTATTTACAATAAATTAACAATTCTTGTAATTCTATTTTGAAATCTGTCGGCATTTATCTACCAAATTAATTCTAAATATATTTAAATACACCTAAATCTAGTTACATAAGAGTGTGCACAAGTTGATTAAATTTACATCTTAAGTAAATGAAAACCATTGATGGATTTTAACACTCCCAAAGGTTTTCACAATGTCAAAACAATTTTTACGTTGTTTGAAACATTTCAAATAATAGTTCAGATGTGCATTTGTTACTTCAGTTTAGATTTTAAAATGCTTAAATTCTCTTAACATTATTTGCTTTTAAAATTTTGTATAAAAATTTGCTATTAAAATTTAAAATAGACATCGGACAATAATTTTGTGCTTATAATTGTACATTAAAGAACAATTTTAAGAAGTTTTGAGATTGAATTTTAAAAGGATGAAAGAATATTATTTGGTTACAGACATTTTAAAGCAATGTCTTTGAAAATGAAAACAATTATAGGTACTTTTGTTTTTATGTCTTATTTTTATTTTATTTTATTTCTTATTTCTCCATATTTAAAATGAGTAGAATTTGTGTATGAAATCATGTTAGATTATTCAAATTATTTAAGAACTTGCGAACCTTATATATAGAACAGTGCATGTTCTGAAGTTTTACGAGGTAAAACTTGAAATTAATATTTCTTAAAACCATGTATTTCAACGTTTTATGCAAGATGGCGTTTGAGCCGAGCAATCTATTGTTAAAACATAATCGATTATAAAACTTAAAGTATTTTTAGTAGCCATATACCTCTTTAAAATTAAATATTTGCTTTAATTTATTTATATTTAGTTAAAGATTTTCTGAAGGAAAATTTAAGTTATTTTACTCATTCTAAATTTATTTTAAAACTTTGTGAATCAAAAACTCAAACTTGAAAAATATTGACAGAGATGTTAGTTTTTTAAGCATGTAAAAGATAATTTAAAAATTTTAGAACATGAAAATATAAAAATAATTGGCTAAAAGATGTATTGTTTTTTATAAAAACAATAAATATAATAATATTACATACTACAACAAATAATTGTCTATTTTTTAATCCAAATTTTTTAAGTATACAAAAGGAACTTTAACAAAAGAACTATTAATAGGACTTTTGGAGCATTTATATTTGGATGCCTAGAGATTTTTCAATTTTACAAAATTTTGGAATTTGCTTTTTGAAATAACTATCAAACAGTTCTCAAATGATATATAATACTTTAGCATGAAAAAATAACTTAGTATAATCGTCTAATAATTGTGTGAAATTTTTCAATAACCACAGGAAAGATTTATTTCAACCGCTGTATTAAAGTATAGCAGCATAATATAAACTTCTTTTAAGGCCGCTCTTTAAGTAATATTGATTCTTGGATACATTGACGAGAGAGATATTAAGGATAAAAGTTTATTTAGTTTAACGTATCTTAAATGTTAGCTTAACATAAATTGAAGTTCTCTTTAATTGGTGCTAATATATATTTTGCATCCTTGCATGTTAAATTCTTCTTAAAGCATACATCTGATTAAATTTGATTTAGGTGTTTATTTTAAGATAAAAATCTGCAAGAGACCACAAAAATAGTCCAAACGATGAATTTCCAAGACATAGATCAGTGCTTCCTCTTCCTTATGCTTTTCTTTTCGGAGTATCCCCATTTGTCATAAACATGCCCTTTGACATCAGAAAATTGGTAGAATTCTTATATTTATTTCTAATTGGCATTTCTTAATTTCTGACTACGAACTCCTACTTATTTTAACACCTTATTTCTGTTTTATATGTTATGTAATTGAACCATTTTAAATCATTCATTTTACTACCAACGTACTATTTTATTGCAAACACAAAATCCGGCAACATGCAAAATTAAAATTTTTACACTTTTCAGTATGTTAGGAAAAACTAAATTCCTTCAATATAAGAGGTCTCAATTTATAGTAAACTAGTGTGTTTCGTAATTTTATTGTTAAATATTTCGGTTCTTTCGAGTTTAGCTGAGTAAATTTTAGAGTTTTTAAAGATCTATCGTAACTTAGATATTTAACAGAACATTATTCAAGAAAATTGAGAAATCCCCATTTGTACAAATAAAATTTATTCTTCATAAATTAAAGAAAATGCATGTTATTAACTTCAATCACGGTAAAATATTAATTCTGTAGTTAAAAAGAAAAATGTAATTTTCTCTAATCTTCTAGTAACTTATGCAGTGCAATAAATAATTTTTAATATTTAATTTCATCACATCATTAACAAAAAAAGGCAATAATATTTTTAAGATTTTCGAGTGGCAGAAGAGTTTTGACTTATATGTTTTATTCATTTTATTTCTCATCGTATACAAACACTTTTACACCGTAAATTTTATTTAATATATGTTTTTAAAATGAATTCTAGTAAGTACCATGTTGAAAAGGTACACATTTTTTTATAAACACTTTCCGCTTTTAAAGGTATTTACCTTTTATAAGACACCAGAATAATTTAGATATGTTGGTATCGTTGCTATACCTAACCTTATGTTCTGTAATTTTCTAAAAAATCATTTCTAAAAAAAAAAATTTTTAGGAAAAATTTTCTTTTCATAACATATTAGAGTTAATAATTCTTATATTTATTCTATGAAATCCTGTGAGCGCGCGCGCGCGTAATACTAGCACTTAACCGTTTATTATATTTTAATTTGTGACGAACATTCAACTAACAGATTATTTACCGCTAAAGCAGTAAAACCAGTAGTACCAGTAAATACATTCAAATTGCTTGAAAACGTTCCTGATAAAAAGAAAATGATGATATTTACTTTATTTAACAATAACAACAACCAAAGAACAAAATTATATCGGATTTCACAGCCATGGATTTTAGCACACTTTTATTCATAAAAATGAGATTTGCTTTTTACCTGTTTTATATTCTACAGATAAACTTATTTCAAATCATAGTAAATATGTCATTTTTTTAAAAACATTTTAATCAACAGCTCAATGAAGATCACATATGTATTGATGCCAGAAAAACATTTAATACAAATAATAAAATTGTAAAAACAGATTTAAAATATGTAGAATAACTATTCGAATTAATAGTTGAAAACTGTGTATGTCTTTAAATTGTACAAGTCTTTGTCTATGTGTTTGTTCAAGATGCGTCCACTCGAAGAAGAGATTCTTAAGGAGACAAACGACCCTTAAACTTAAAAAAAAAATAGATTTTTCACAAAAAAAATATATCTGAAAGTCTGAATATTTCTGCGCATTAAAAAAAAATCATGAAAATATTCCAATTATTTTCAGAGATATGATACAAAACTATGGTGAATTCTATGGTGAATTATTTAATAATTTAACTTTAAAGCCATTTATCGCAAAATGTGTTTTTTTTCACCTTGCGCGCACGATATCTCTGAAACTATTTAATATTTTTTTGTGAAATTTTCACACATTGTGTAACATATTATATCCTTCAAACTGAACATAAATTTTTACATCTCCCACCCCCCTCCCCATTTTTCATGCAGGTCATACTTCAGATTTTATTAAAAAATAATTGTTATTTTAAACTTTAAAAAAATATATTTTTTTAGCTTAAATTTGAACAAATTTAGGTTCAGATTAAAGAGAAAGTATTGTAATATGTTATTACAGTTGATTACAGTTGATACAGTTTTGTATTACATTAGATATTTTGTTTGAAATCATGCGCGCAAGTGGTTGTATCAGTTTTTTTTTTTTTTTTTTTTTTTTTTTTTTTTTTTTTTTTTTTTTTTTAAATACTTACTGTTTAAACCTTTACAAAAAATAAACTTTTTTTTCCTTTATAAGAATATAAAAAATATCTTTTAAATTGTAAAGCTTCAATTTATAGCCAGTAAAAAAATTATGGTCATAGAGCAAATACATTCTGAGAAATTAAATGTTAAACATGATAATTTTTCTTGCCTAATTTTCACTTTTAAAGGTCGTATGTCCCCTTAATAATATCGAAAGAAAACCTAACATATGGCTACGTTATGTGAATGAACTTTTTCATTATTTGAAAGTTTGGGCAACAGGCATTTCTTAATTTCTTTAAAAAAATTAACAATATTGATAATAATATTAAATTTACCCTGGAATTGGAAAATAATACCACTTTACCTTTCCTTGATAATTAAATTACTAATTAAAGATAATGACACCCTCAAACGTAAAGTCTATCGGAAACCTGCAAAAATTGACTGCAATTGATTGTTAAAATGCTTCTTTCCCCACTCCCCTTAATTATAAATATGCTGCTTTTCATTCCTTTATTAAAAGAACATACATAGTATGTTTTGAAGAATACTTACAACATGAACTGGATAATATTATTCGGTTAGCTAAAGATCATGGTTTCCTTTATTAGTTATATCCACCGCATAATTCGTAACATTATTCGTCAAGTCACCACCCACCCCACCCAAATCCAACCAGTTGACAAGAAATTTCTTTATATTACCACTGTTTTAGAACATTTAAAGAGGTCCCTGCTGAAATTTAACATTCATCTCATCCCCCCTCCGAACCTTTCATTTTTACTGTCTGGTAAATTAAAACTTATCCCCACTGGTCAGTTTGCGAGCGTTTATGGGATTCCTATCCTTTTAAACAATAACCAGAAATCGTATTATACAGGTACGTCTAAGCGAAACATTTTCACGATATTAAATGAGCATAAAAGGGATATTGGACTTAATAACTTAACTTTTGCTCTCGCTAGGCTATATGCTGATAATAAAATTAGCATTGACTTTGATAGCGCTAATATTATGTATCGTCAGCACAAATCCTACATTTCTTTAGATAGAGAATCTTTTGAGATTTTAATGCGTTAGAATGAAGTTTGTACCGATAATTTGTCTTTTACCACTCCTAGTATTTGGTTTAATTGTTGAAACTTATTTAGCCCACTCCTTTCTCCTTTCAGTTTTAGTACATTTTCGTATTTTGTACATCGTCCCTTCTCCGTTTTTTCCCCTTTCCCCGTCCTCGCATTGCGCTTCTTGCACAGATTTTTCCTCTTCTTTTTCTCTCTTTTGTCCTAGTGTTTTCCCTTCATCACTCATCGAGTTGGAGAGTATGCCAGTGTCAGTTCATCTTAATTTCTCTTGAAACTGGCCAAGTATTTCAATTGAAACCGAGAATTTTATCATCGTTTTTAATGTTTAAACGCCATGCAGAATGTCATGTAGATTTTAAACTTTTTTATATATATTTCATCACATTGTACACTGTTTTTGTAAGTTTATAAATAAATATTCTGGGCCTGTCTCAATATTCATGTAATAAACCACAGTGTTATGTCCACTCTTAAATATTAATCAGATCCAATTTATATCAAAGAGTAATTGAATGTAAAGTTTTGTGAAATTCCGTGCATTAGGTCTTGAGATAGAGCACCCACAAAAATTATGTCACATACAGGCAGACTCAAAGACTCACAGAGAGACCATTTTGTGAAAATATGTTTCTTGAAATCTCTAAACCCCTAAAACTTGCAAATCTGTCAAAACCGGAATTCGAAAAATTTCACAAATCCAATACTTTCTACTTGTAAAGATAGAAAACAGTAATAATGAAAATTGTGGAGTTTTTTTAACACGTTCGCTGCCGCTTACTTGAAGATATGATGATAGTTAATGCCGCACTGTAGAAGTGGGTTTTTCCCAGAAGCCGATTTACTTTTTATAACAAAGAATCAGTGAAAGATTTTCCCGCGTCAGCGCGTGACTGGCTATTGGAAATCACACCACATCACGCGCTGGCGCGTGAGTGACCCCTTTAACGTTGGCGCCATATCACGCGATGGCGCGTGAGTGGCAGCGAATGTGTTAAATAGCAAAATTCTAAAAACTATGAAAACACGCAAATTAACGGGTTGTCCAGAGTCTAACTTGATAAAATTACATTTTCGTGCATTAATATTGTTATTTTGCTTTCGAAAAAAAGATCGCATCAGTCTTTGCTATTTAAAGAAGTACCCCAAAATATATATCATATCCGTATTCACAACCTGTCTTTTCTTACAAAATTAATTAAGCTCTACGATTTCGTCAACGCCTTTATAATAGTATATCCTGTATTTATTCGAAATATGATTTCTGTCATCAGAAGTTATCTATATGGGTTACCAAGACACTCGTGATCGTATACCGCATTTCAGTTTTACCATGCGTAAATATCTGTATATCATTATAGGAAAGGAGGGCGTTTCGGTCCCGCCGTTTCGGACCGAGGAATTTCGGTCCCGAGATATTTCGGCCCCTAATCAATTCGGTCCCTTTTCCAGCAGTCTGAAATTTTGTGCTCGAGAAATATTTGACATAACTTTATGAGTAACAATGTAGATTTTTTTAATTGAAAGCCATAAAATTTTATTATAATTTAATTATGAAGGCAAATTATTATAATCCACACAAGTTTCGTATGGTTCTCTTAATCGTTTCAGAAAAAGTGAGGGAGGAGGAGATCTGTTGACTTTTTCCATATTTTATTGTATCATAAGTATAACGTTTAATATGTTTAATGTCATACTGTATCTTATTAAATGATTAATATCATCTCAGAAACATTGAAAACATTTATAGTTACATTGTTAAATTTAAAACATCTCAAAAATTAATTTTTGAATAAACATATTTATTAAAACCAATTCAAAATTCTTTTAAATATTAATTGTCTATGTGTCGAATTTATTTATTACTTGTTTAAAAGCTATTACAAGAACTGTAGTTATTAAATTGTAAATGGAAATGTATATTTTTAAATTTCAGTTACTATAATGTTATTAATTTTATGGGGATGCATAAAAATGAATAGTATTTTGAAGATAAATATGTTGTTTATTCAATTATTAATTAGTTCATGTCATTTATCTTGCTCTTTAAATATAATTAATTAATATATTGTTGCTTGGGTATTGTAAAATGTAACTTTGCTTTAAAAAATTTAAATCTGCATCTGGATAATAATGTCACTAACAATAAAAAATATATATTTTTGCGCATTTGCAAAATGTTACATTACTAGTATTACGATTATGTTTATTTAATTATTACTTATACGTTACACTTTTGACTGAGTATTTTTTAATATCTATTTCTTTTATTGGAAATAATAAATCAAAAATTTTGAATCAAAACTTCAAGTAGTGAAAAATTGCTATTAATTAATTCCCAAAACAGTTATCAATTTTAATATAAAAATCAAATTAATCTTTAATAAAAAATATTTTTTAAATTTAATGTATCCTTAATTTATTAAATTAATAATATTATTAATACAAATTATGAATTTTACTTTAAAATAAACTCAATACATGATCTATTTTATATTCAGTTCACCCTTATATTTTATAATAGTTATAAACAAAATTGTACTCTTTACCCGTTTATTTATTTTATATTTAAAGTTACCAAAATTTAAAACTAGTAATATAATTAATATTATAACTACTATAAAAATTATTATTATTATTATTATTAATTTAATAGAAAAATGGGTGTATAAATGTAATACAAAAATATAAATAAATAAACGACAAATAAAAAAGCTTAGTTTTACCTGTTAAAAAATTTAAAAAAAACTATTTAAAATAATGATTACATTATTACACAAAATTAAAAAAATAGGTAATCATATTATTACAAAGTAATAGGCTCGATTTAAAAAAAATTAGTTCACAAAAATTATCTTCACGGGGTCAGAAGAGTGTTAAAAGAAATGCAGTCAATACTTATAATAAAAAGAAAAAGGTTGTGGGGCAAGTTTTATGAAAACAAAAATTTTTCATAGCACGCACAGTTACGAAATCACTATTGTTTTCCCAATGTTTAAATTCGTAAAGAAGATTATGAAAACAAGTTTATAAGATGCAACTTTGTATTATAAAAATAATAAGAAAATTAATTATTTGTACCTCGATAAATGTATCTCATTTCTGTATTATTGAAAAACAGGCGTACAGGAATGGTATGAGAAAATATGTACACATAACCGCTTATACCAGTCTAATTTAATTATTAAAGAGATTTATTATTAAACTAATTGGAAGAAAAAAATAAGCACAGTTTTTCAAATTATTTATATAATAATAATTTAAAAGCTCTATTAAGACATGCGGAAGCGACCAAAAATATTTATGGTAGTTTATAGTACGCATAAAATACCTTATACTAAAGATAAATAATAATACGTAAAATATTCATTATGTTAAATAATCATCATAATAATAATAACAATGATAATAATAACAAGACAATGTTCCTTGTAAAATTATTTCACATTTTTTAATCAAACTAAATTTTAATTATCATGTGCTATAAAAGGTAAAATATATCGGACCCCTATATTCAGATTTTTATAAATTTGCGAGTGGGTCGGGGAAAAATAAAGACAAATAAAAAGAGCCCCTTAATGTTTAACTTTTTGTGGACTCACAACAATTGGAGTCTGAGCAAAGAAATAGCAAGTGATCGAAATGTCGAGTACGATTACACAGTAAAAAAATGAAGCCCAAATTGGGTTGAAAGATTTCTGGGTACAGAATTGTTCCAATTTGGAAAGTTCAGTTTGTAGCACAAAATCGTTTTAAATAAGTCTGATTTTTAATGACATTAAAACAATTAAAATGTCTTAGATAGTATATACATTATACCACAGAAATTTTGATTAATTTAATGTTAATAAAGATGTGCTCTGTTTTGAACCATTTGGGGTTATCTATTTTGGGAACAATACTCTACCATTTTGGAATCCTTACTGTACCATTTCAGGAAAATTACCTATACCCAGAAATCTTTCAACCCAATTTGGGTCTTCATTTTTTACTGTGTATAATACTCTTTTAAATAGATGTTTGAAAAAAAAAATGTTTTAAAAATAACCTTTATATCGGTAAACATAAAAAAAAATTTTCATTAAAAAATAATTTTAAAATTCTTTTTTGAAATAGCATATTAATTTGTAATGTTACAGATCAAATATATATATTTCGAATATAAAGATTCAATTGAATATAAAGATTCAATTCAGTGGACAAAGTTTTAACAAGCAAATGATATAATTCGAGTTTTATACAATTTTTACGAAGACATGAGCGAGATTTAATTCTTCTAAAATGGTAAAAATCAAAATGAAATGAACATTTAAGAAAAAAGTATAAATATTTCCATATGCAAAACTTTGTTATATTTATAGGTGAACTTCTAACTTTTTGCTGTTTTGAAACTCCCAAAGCCAGTTACACTGATATATATTGTTGAAAATATGCATATAAAATGGCTAGATAATAAAGGATTTTCTTTGAATGAAATGCTATGAGACATGTAAATGCAGTACCAAAACTGCAGATCACGTATAACAAAATGTTTCTTACTGTCTAAAATGTAATATTTAAAATTTACGCTTGGCGTGTTTAAGAAATGATGTTAGCAAAAGGTAAAGTTTTCACGCACTATTATGAAAGCACGTGTCAAAATGTTATTCAGCAAATATTTAGGTGTACATTTAAATTTTTTACTGCTGTAATTTGATAAAATTTGAGATTAACGAAGTTCTTTTTTACTTGAAACAAATAAAATTCCACAGCATCTCTTCTATAGACGATTTACTGTGGAATATATGCAATCTCTTGTATGTATAAATACACATTTTTTTTTACTTTATTTAAGAATTCGATAATTATTTCCAAAATTGAGTAATGTCTTTTACTAAACACATTTTTTTCACCATTTTACCATGCGTGACTATAGTACTATCTTCAGCAAATATTTAAATCTAACCTTACCTTTATACTCGTAAACATAAAAAATACTTTGTAACAAAACTCTTTTTTGAAATAGCATAAAATTTTGTGTGGTTACAAAAATAAATAAATAAAACATATGGACAAAGTTTTAACAAACAAATAACCTAACTCAATTTTTATAAAAATTTAATGAAGGAATCAGTGAGGTTTAATTCTTCTAAGATGGCAAAAATCAAAATGAAATGAACACTTAAGCAAAAAAGTATAAATGTTTCCAAATGCAAAACTTTGCTATAATTTTTAGATGAACTTCCAACTTTTAGCTGTTTTGAAACTCACAAAGCCTCCTTTCACACTCCCTCATATTACATATAAAATGGCTAGATAATAAAGAATTTTCAGTGAATAAAATACCATAAGATATGTAAATGCACTACCAAAACTGCGGATTATGTAAAACAAAATGTTTCTTGTTGTCAAAAATACACTGGTGTCCAAAAGTTATGCATAATTAGTAATTAAGTAATTATTTTTAAGTAATGAAACATATATGAATCGGAATGTGCTGAAACTCCAGGTGTGTAAACAAAATAGTACGCGTTACATATTTTCGCGAAGAGTTTTCCCCGAAATCGAACAGGGGACCGTCAACAAATTGAAAAAGAACGAAGATCTTTTGGATAACCCTGTCAAAACTAATGTAGCAAAAGCGTTCAAACTGCACATTATGATTAATTGGCTTATTGTAATGTACTGTGTTGATTTTTACAAGGATAGCATGCATACTCGTAGAGAAATTAAGGTTTTTATAAAAACAGTCCTAAATTTTTCCAAGTTTTTTGCTTATAATTTGCAGAGTTCTTACTGTAAAATAATGTTCTTTTCTGAAAATATGACAAACATCATTGTACACAATACCCTGTCATCAGAATTTAAAAAAAAATTGTATGAAAAATGAGTATGTTTAGTAAATAATTTTTCATTGCGCATGCGTCAAAGATATCAAAATGTCATTTGCATATTGTGTTAGCTAAATGTATAAAGCAACTTCTGTAAAAGTTTCAAAAACATAGCTTGAAAATTCTGAAAATGGGAGCCTATAGAATCAACTCAAAATCCGTTATTCCTAAAGGAAGCAAAAAAAATCAGGGGTTTTACCTAAATATAGTTGTACGTGCAATATTGTGTAGCCACTAAACAATGGAATATGGGTACAGCCCCTCATCTTTTTGCTTCATTTAGGGAATAAAGGATTTTGAGTTGATTCTATAGGCTCCTATTTTCAGAATTTTCAAGCTATGTTTTTGAAAGTTGCTCTATACATTTAGCTAACACAATATGCAAATGACATTTTGATATCTTTGACGCATGCGCAATGAAAAATTATTTACTAAACATACTCATTTTTTATACAATTTTTATTATTTTTAAATTCTGATGACAGGGTATTGTGTACAATGATGTTTGTCATATTTTCAGAAAAGAGCATTATTTTATAATAAGAACTCTGCAAATTATAAGCAAAAAACTTGGAAAAATTTAGGACTGTTTTTATAAAAGCCTTAATTTCTCTACATGTATACATGCTATCCTTGTAAAAATTAACACAGTACATTACAATAAGCCAATTAATCATAATGTGCAGTTTGAACTCTTTTGCTGCATTAGTTTTGACAGGGTTATCCAAAAGATCTTCGTTCTTTTTCAATTTCTTGACGGTCCCCTGTTCGATTTCGGGGAAAACTCTTCGCGAAAATATGTGACGCGTACTATTTTGTTTACATACCTGGAGTTTCAGCACATTCCGATTCATATATGTTTCATTACTTAAAAATGATTACTTAATTACCAATTATGCTTAACTTTTGGACACCAGTGTATATTATTGAACACTTACGCTTCACGTGTTAAAGAAATGATGTTAGCAATAGGTAAATTTTCTTTGCACTATTATGAATGCTCGAAAGTGACAAAAGTGAAAAACCTATTCAGCAAATATTTACTTTTCCATTTAAAAATTTTACTACTGTAATTTGTTAAAATTTGAATTTAAAAAAGTTCATTTTTTATTTGAAACATATAAAATTCCAAAGTATATCTTTTATAGAAGAACTGCTGTGAAATGTATACGATCTGTTGTATAGGTTATCTATTTTTTTATTTTTTTATTTTAAGCAATTGATTAATCTCTTCCAAAATTGAATAATTTATTTTACTAATCGCAGTTATTTCTCAAAATTCAAAACTTTAAACGGGAAAACCATATTTAATTGATTATAATATAAATTGTTTTTCTAATTTTTTAGAGGTATGGGAACGCACTTCATACATATAATATATCCCAAAAAAATGTAAAAAAATATACGTGTGCATATTATATCACTAAATGACAGCTTATAAGAAGAAGAGATTTTATGAAAGATTGACCAACATAAATATCTCGAAGTTTAATTTCTTTAATATTTGTTTAATAATTGTTTAATTTGTTTGTTAATAAGTTTACTTTGTTTAATAATTGCTGTACCATGATGTAAAACATGGACATCGAAAGTGGCAGTGAAATATATTCCCTTTTACTTCATAAGGTATTTTGAAATTAAGCATTTTGGTAGTCCTCCTTCTCTGCCTGAACTGTCCTTTTCCACATAGTAATTGTTCAAACTCAAAAATATGGATAAGTGAAACCACACAGACTGCAAAGACAGGCGATTTAAATTGAGACACATAACTGTCTGAATGTGAAATTTCAATTATCATCTCGTCTTACATTTGTTATAACCTCGATATAATTGTGACAGTTCCTTTAAGAAGATGTTCTTCCCAATTCCAGAGTTCTTGGGTCTAAATCCTAGGACAGTTAGAAAAAAATTGTGAAAAAAAATAAATGATACAGCAATTCAAAATTTATAGAAAAATTCTCTCTACAGTTTGAGTGGTCCACTAATTAAAAAAATAAATTAAATTGTTATTAAGTATAATAAATTTACAGACACTTGTGTATTTTTAACGATATGAATTTATAGAGTCTATTGCAAATTTATTGAATAACAACTCTGTTTTTTTAAAAGACTCTCGGTCTTTCTAATCTCTGTAATTTTACATAAAACTTAAGATAATGGATTAATCATAGATTCTCCTTAATGTCATTGAAACATTTGTAAGACTGTACTGTAAAATCTAGGACTACTGTATTTTTGCGACTTCAAGTGTGCTACATCCGATCGCTGGCCACACTAATAAGACACTCAAAACAGCCTGACAGGTTATAAGTATTTTATATATTTCCAGATTATATCACTGTAAACAATAAAATCTTTAAAATTATTTAACTTTTTCTAGGAAACTGGGATGCCGAAAACATTTTATGTAACGTCAACAACAAAAATTCATGTAACAAATGCACAGTTGTACTATAAATAAAAAAGCTTTATAAAGCTAAAAAAGATATTTATAGAAAACTAGTATGCCTAGAACTTTTTATGTAACTGGCGATACGGTTTGCAGAGAAATTTTTGGAAGACTACTGTAATTTTACTTGATACTTTTGTAAAGCTACACATTTTGGTAGATTTAAAAAACTAGTTTTTTAGATTTCAATCTCTCTCTTATCAATTTATTTTTCTATTTATTTTGTACAGTGTGCAGAAAAAGATTTAGTAAGCATACATGTTTCTGTCACTCTACTTGTGTATAATGACAGATTATCTTTTTACAACAAAATGGTCTAGTCGCTCGGTGTTGGTTTTTGTGAAGGTTTTGCTCGAGCAAATTTTTGAAGAACATATATACGATTTTCTGTACATTCAGCAATTATCAGTCTCTAAAAACGGAGCATCCCGAGACAGAATAATATTTTTAGGATAAATAAATGATGACCGATAATAAATTCTTGTTACAATACCAAATACAAGCGTTTGCGAAAAAAAGAAAGAAAAACATGTTTTAAAAAGTAGCTTACATCTTTTAAAAAAGTAAAAAAAATTTATTTATTAGTATTTTTTATTCGTTTTTTTCATACAATTTATATATTTTATTTCTTGTTTGATAAAAATGTAGACATTCGTTTCACTTCAAAAAAAAAAAAAAAAAAAAACTAGTTGGATGTGCCAATTTCAAAACTTTCTTCTATCTCATACATGCGTTTTAATATTTAAAAAAAGTTACTCATTTTAATGCTTTAATAATTTTTATTCAATGCCCTACCAACTTTGATTTTCATCTTAAATTTCTGCTGCAATCAATTAATCGGAGTAAAAACGAATTTCCGTCTCTGAGAAAGCCGATGGACAATAGAATGATTGGCAGATTTTTTTTCAAATTCAGGGAGAACCTACTTGCCTTACCAAAAAATAATCATATACAAAATGTTTAGTTCAGTTCTAGAACTAACTTCATACACTTTTATGTGGTGCAATATTGAAAATGGCATAAAATTCGGTATTGCAGTGCCCCCTTCCGGCAGATTTTTTTCAGATTCAGGGCGATCCAATTAGCGACAGCCATACACTTACACAAAAGTTTCTTTCAATTCGATGCATAACTTCATGTACTGTTGGTCGGTGCAATATTGAAAATGGCACAAAAATCGCGACCACAGCGACCCCTTTTGACGGATTTTTTTCAAATTCAGGGAGGACCAACTAGCCATAGTCATACAGATACACAAAAAATTGGTTCAATTCGATACATAACTTCATATACTTTTGGTCTTTACAATATTGAAAATGGCACATAAATCGCGATTGCAGCGCGCCCTTCCGAAGGATTATTTTCAAATTCAGGGAGGACCAACTAGTCATAGTCATACACATACACAAAAAATTTGGTTTAATTCGATGCATAACTTCATATACATTTGGTCGGTACAATATTAAAAATGGCACAAAAATCGCAATTGCAGCGTCCCCTTCTGGCGGATTTTTTTCAAATTCAGGGAGGACCAACTAGCCATAGTCATACACATACACAAAAAATTGGGTCAATTCGATGCATAACTTGATATACTTTTGGTCGGTACAATATTGAAAATGGCACAAAAATTGCGATTGCAGCGCCCCTTCCGGCGGAATATTTCAAAACTGAAGGAGGACCTGCTTGCCACAGCCAAAAGCACTCACAAAAAATTTGGTTCAATTCTATGCATAGCCTCATACACTTTTTGATGGTAGAATGGCGACATACAGACAGACACACAAACAGACACACTAAAATAGCAAAAAAAAGCCTTTGTGCACAAATGTTTAAAGATAGAAAACCAAGGATTATAAATGCACAAATAAAGTATGAGAAGGTAGCCGCAAATAGCTATTTCGAATCTACCATCGAGATTCTTTATCAGAGCAAAACTTTGCGAGCTCAGTTGGCTCAGTTTTGCTATTTTTTAGCTCGCTGAGTTTTGCACTGATGAAGAATCTCGATAGTAGATTCGAAATAGCTATTTGCTGCTACTTTCTCATACTTTATTTGTGCATTTATAATAGTTGGTTTTCTATTGTTAAACACAGACGCACGGACAGACAGACATTTTGTAAAAACATGTTTTTTGGAATCTCTGACTCCTAAAACATGTAAATCCGTCGAAAACCGGATGTCGAAAAAATTTCTATTACAATACTTTCTTCTATTGAAGATAGAAGAAAGTAAAAATCATTAAGCTACAATTTCACATCAATGCCGTATGTTTTATTTTGCAGTTTTGTATAGAAAATTATTTATTGCTTCTCATGCACAAAATGTTTTTACATTTTTGCACATTTTTTCAATAAAGGGATGATTTTCGCATTTTTCCCTTCTTACGTTTGACTGTATATTTCAAACATTTTTAAATACATTTTCTCTAATTTCTGAACTTGTTACTGTGTAGGATCAAATTTTCACGTCATGAAATATTTACAAAATCTATTTACAAACCAAATAAACTATGAAACATCATACTTTCCGGTGTAATTTTTATATTTTGGTAAACCCCCACATAAACCAATATATTTTTTAAAAATACCTTTTACTATCGTAAAGAAAATAAAAAATAATAACTAAGCGTCTTAAAATTAATTGATAAAATATATTTTCAAACTATTACAAAATATTAAACTATCTTACATGTTAAAAGTTTCAGACTGACATTAAAGAAAAAATAGATAAAACTATCTTTACTAAGCCGAAGTTCTTAATTTAGCTTGTAAATAAGTACAATTTTTGTGGTTTGAGATTATGCAAATTTTTTATTCCCGATTATTAAAAATTATTTTTTTTTTATGTGTATTTGCTAAATATCAAGATTACGAAATTCAGGATTTCATTAAAAGTTTTCCACGTGTATTTTAACGGAAGTTTGTGTGGAATTTTTTTTAATTATTCCGTTTTTGAAACTTTGAAGCATAAGTTAAATCGACTTTCAATTTGAATGGTGATATTTTTCTTAACATGCCAATTAAATATTTCTTGAATGCAAATTAAACATGGATTAAAATAATCAATTCTAGATATTGTTCTTCAATTCAATACACTAATATGGTTGGTTTAATTATTTTTTATTTATGCTGCATGTATAAATAAAAATTGTCATGAAACAATGATAAGTTTTTTTCATAAATTATCTTACCATAAATTCCTCTTACAGTGTAAAAAAATGAAGAAAAAATAAAATAAAATCTGTCATTCTATAGATGTTATATTTAAGAAATTCTATTCGTGCATTGTACAATATATATATATATGAGGACCCCAGAAGGGTATAAGTGACAAAATTGAAAAAATTGAGTTAAGTGCACAGGGTATCTGGAAATATGCTTTTTCCATTTCAGGTAAAGAAATATAGGTCATTTTCTAATTATTTGAGGAGTTATAGAGATAAATCACTTTTTTCGAAAAACAAACAATATTGATTAATTATACTTTTAAAGAAAATTGTACTCAAATTTTTTAACAGTTATTGAAATGAGAGTTCAAAGATTAGAATGCAACAAGCAGACGTTTCCTGTTTCAATTTAGTCAATTGTTATTGATGTTCCAATTTAACATCAATTATCTTTAAACTCAATTTACTCCAAATCTACATTTTGTCACTTGTACCCCTTGGCTTCTGAGGTCGTGATACATAAATCTAAAAACTAGTTTTTCTACTAGTTAGTAATTATGTTAAATTATTTTCCATTTTATGAGATTCATATGTATTGCCAAGGTCTACTAAAGTTTGCTTTCTGCATGAGAGAAAGCAGATAGCATTTACAGGGACGCACAAAAGAATTAGGATACTTATGCAGTATCCGAAGTTCTGTATATTGATCTGAAGACCAAGATCTGAATTAGATTAATTTTAAACGCAATTATTCAATCGGGGAATTAATTATAACCGATACAAATTTTCCATTTTTGGGTGAAAAAAGTCCCGGCCAGGATTCCCTATTAACTTCATTTAATCTGGTCTGGTACTCTGAATCACCTCAACAGAATAAATCGAAGGTCATTATATGGAACTGCAGAATATCGCTGCATACGAAATTATATTAGATTAATTTTAAACACGGTTATTTAATTGGTAAGTTAATTATAACAGATGTAAATTTTCCATTTTTGGGTGAAAAATGGAAACTACCGATGGAATTTACCGATATAATAATCGTGTTTAAAATTAATCTAATGTAATTTCGTATGTAGCGATTTTCTGCAGTTCCATATAATGACCTTCGATTTATTCCGTTGAGCTGATTCAGGGTATCAAACCAGATAAAGTTACCGTTGAAGTTAATTGGTTGAAATAGTCCTCCAGTGTTCGTGTCCGGGATGGCTCAGTTGGCAGAGCATTGGCGGCTTCAGCCAATACATCTCTGGTTCGAATCCTGGCCCGGACCTTTTTCACCCAAAAATGGAAAATTTACATCTGTTATGATTAATTTACCGATTGAATAATCGTGTTTAAAATTAATCTAATGTAATTTCGTATGCAGCGATTTTCTGCAGTTCCATATAATGACCTTCGATTTATTCTGTTGAGCTGATCCAGAGTATTAAACCAGATTAAGTTATCATTGAAATTAATTGGATGAAATAGTCCTACAGTGTTCGTGTCTAGGATGGCTCAGTTGGCAAAGCATTGACGGCTTCAGCCCATACATCCCTGGTTCGAATCCTGCCCCGGACTTTTTTTTTTACCCAAAAATGGAAAATTTCATCTGTTATAATTAATTTACTGATTGAATAATCGTGTTAAAAATTAATCTAACTAAACTAATCTTAATTTTACAATAAATATGGCATTTAATATTCTCGCATAGAAAGTAATCTCACTTTTTTAATGCAGATAATTTTTATTATTATTATTATTACTGAATTTCGTAATGTTAATAATTTTAAACTTTTACATAGTTATTTAGTAAGATATTTCCAATTCCTGACAAAAATAAAATTTTAATAAATATAAAAGTTGGTTTCCACATTTCTTTTATTTTTGAAATGCAGACCGAAATATTTTTTTCAATAATGAGTTGCATAATAATATTTTTTGGGCTCTGGAAATTTTAGAAAAGTGCTTTCTTAATTATAACTGATGAGTTTTTGAAAATTTTGAAAAGCGTTTGCATTTATTTTCTGGGATTATTAATTGACTTCGGTCACCCAACATAAAGTATTTACACATTTCATCCAGGCAATCTAATTACACATTTTTTTTCTTCGACTAATATGTCTAATGCACTGGGAACATTTTGATTTATGTGAAACTTCATACTTAATGTAACTAGTTATAAATGTCAATAAAGACATGGTGTCATTTTTATCTTAATATCTTTACTGCTGTTAAACACCACGCAAAAGAAATCCAATATGTTTGATTCTTCAATTTCATAAACAGTTGTGTTATTAAAAAAATTAATATAATTGAAATTGTTCATTTAGCAGTTAGTACACGACTGAATTTTTCCACATTTAAAGGATTTAAAGGATATGATAAATTTCCTTTACTCATTTGATGATGTTGTCCAAGGCGGGCATCTAAATTATCTATCTTATTTTTTACATATTTTTAAAAAGATATTCGTTAAATAATTTGTATTTTGTCTATCCCTATGCATAAGATCTCAGTACTATTTATGTTTTAAAATTGTTTTCGATTTATGTAAACTGAATTGTAAACAGAAATTCTAGACCCAAAATAGGATTAAAGAAGGGCTTTTTTATTACTCTTATCTATTAGATCTAAAACCACATAGGAATGGCATAGATTTATTTAATTCATTTAAAATAATGAGGTAAAAAGGAAATACTCATTGAGTTAGGTTAATCCTTTATCCACAAATTAATCCTTTTAAAATACTCATTAAAAAATCATATCCGTATAACAGAATATCTGATAAATTCAAATTATTTAAAAATGTACACACAATATTAATGGTGATTACTTCACCCTGAGCATAAGCAAAATTTCATTGACGGTGAAGTGATCAGTGAGATGAAAAAGTTAGATCTCGTGTATGACTCATTTCTCCTGCTTGGGATCTTGAATCAGGCCCTTAAGAAAAGAAAGTTGCTTCGCGTCGTACCCGCTTAAACTTTAAATACTTATAACTGGACTTTTTTTTATCAAACTGATCTTCACAGAACCACCAACGTCCTTTTTTAAATAAAATGCGCACTATTTAAAATTTGAAAAATAGCATAAAATGAAATAGACCAAAATTGAAAATAATTCTCTTTTCATATTCATGTATTTTAGCATTGTGTTTATTATTATATGTGTTGTTTGTTTTCGGATTTTTATGCTTCTTTATGAAAAAATAGAAAAATACAAATTGTGAGTTTTTTATATCTTTGGATTTAGATATCTTTGGAAATCGAACTGCAAGAAATAAAGATACGTTTTAAAAAGTTTCTGGCATTAAAACTGTTAGAAAAATCACAAAAAACCTAATCTTAACTAAGACACAGTTTTGGTTTAAACGGTCTAAAAATTGAGAAAAGTGTTTAGAAATTGAAATTTCAAAATTACTGTGAAAGCAAAATTTGTTTGTGAGAATTTTCACACAGTCAATGTAATGGGAACATAACTCACGGATTTGTTTTACTTCGAACAAAAAATTATAAGCTATATTTGGTAAATCATGAAATTTACATAAACTTTCGTTATATTCTATACAACATAAAATCTTTTTTATTATTATTATTTATTAAAAAGAACACTTAATTGTAAAACATTCATTCAACAGTAACATTGCGAACATTTCAATACATAATAATGAATGGGAATCTGGTATTTTTTAACAAAGTGATTAGGTGTATGACTTGGTAACTGGTACCTTCTTCAAATTTTCATTTAAACATTTAATTGCATTCTGATAACATTTAAAAACCATTTTATTATTTACGTATAAAAACATTTCATATTTATTTACTTAGAAGGTGTCACAAATAAAAATTAAATTAAAAAGTTGACATGTTTCGGTTCATTCATAAGAACCGTATTCATAACATATAAAATCAGTAGAAAATTAAATGACACTGGATATAAATATAATTTAAAAATCAAAACAAAACATTGCGCCCCCTATGATCGTGAATATAGCCATTGCCACCGCGGCATATCCTTATATATATTATAAATGTGAAAGTGTGTCCGAAAATTGGAATGAACTTGGCTTCAAAACGGATGGATTAATGTCTTTGAATCTTTGCATATGTATAGATTATAGGATTGGAATGAACATAGGCTAATTTTTATTTATTTTATTCAAATACTTTCCTTAATAATTCAAAATTTAAATATTTTTCATACAAAATCAATAGGCATTTTTCAGATAAAATTTAACCATTTTCCTTTCCTGTTGCCAAAAAAATAAAAAATTGGAATAATAATTTTTCAGCGGCAATGAATTTTTAATAAAAAACTTCCACGCGAAAAACTATAATAAAATAATTTAAAAGAAAATAAATATGACGTCATGTTTGAAATAAAAATAAAAGGTGTATTTTTTATAATATATTTAACAAAGATATTTGTTTAGTTAATGGGAATTTTTGTGTAAAATATGGCGACATAAATTAAAAGTAAAAAGAATGAAAAAGAATTATATTTTTAATAAAATGGTTCACTTATGAAAATGTCACGTCATAGTTGAAATAAAACAGGTACTTTATAGCAGTCGTTAAAAATACAAGGGGTATGAATATCAGTAGCTAATGGAGCGAGATAAATAATGACGTCATATTTAAAATGAATCAGATATATTTTTTACTTATATTTATTAATAAGTTATAAGTTACATACAAATGAATATTTTTATTCAAAACTCATAATTATCAATGGAAGAAATTTTTTGTGGGGAAAAGATGGAAAATAAAACTACTGATTAATATATTTTTGGCTCGATTTTGTAACACTTTCGAACAAAGTTGAAAAGTTATTATGCTTTCGGTTTGTCTGTCTGTCTGCTCGCTTTCTAACTTTCATAAATATACTCCGATTTCCATGAAATTTTTGGACGTTCTTAACGTTTACCTAGCACGAATACCTATTGAAAATAAAGTTTCTACCATGATTAGTTTATTTACAGGGATTGTCAAAAAGTTTCCTTACATTAGGACATTATGGGGAAAATCGTTTTAATTAAATTTAACGATGTTACACCCTGTGAAACATATACAAATTTATATCCATTTACAAAGTGCACTAAAATATGCATTTTGTAAAGTATGTAGTGAAAAAGACACTTATTATTCATTTACAGGGTTACACAGAAGAATTCCATTGCATAAGAATAAAGGGAGGAAAAGTTTTCGACATATTTTAATTATGGTAAACGATTTTATGTATAATCAAATTGATGTACGTTGCTGAGGCTTAATGTGAGTTATTTCATGAATAAAGCGAAGTGCATAGCATTTACAGGGACACACAAAATATTTCAAATAATATATATTCTCTACGAAGTCTGTATATGATGGATGATGACTGTTGCATGGATGAAATGCATTCTGAATTATGATATGTGCTTTAAGTTTCGCTAAATGTATGCACATTAAATGGAGAGTATAAATGATAATAGTATAAATAGTTAAATTTAGATATACAGGGTTACACAAAGGATCTCTGAAACGTTACTGAATATGAGCGTAATTTACTTAAAGGTAGTTTTAAAAAAATATGCATTTTTATTTTGAACTGCATTTAGTAAACTATGAAATGTTTGTAGTATATATATAAAATGATACACAGGGTCCCGCAAAGAACTGGATACAAGGTTGTCTTCGGATGATAATTTCTGAAAATGTAATTTAGGTAGTAATAAGAAATATTTTTGTTTGAACTAAATTTTAGAAAGATACTTTCGTGTGTTAAAGGAACTTGGAAAACTACAGGGCTGAACAAAAGAATTCAAGAATGTTTCTATCTATTAGTATTAATCGCTGAAAGGAAAATTTTAACCAGCAAACAAATTAGCAAATATGGATTATCAGAAGTTTTTTACCATAAATTCGCGATAACAAGTTAATTTACACATGCTTTTCATCATTGACATTTTTTGCTTGATTAATCAATTATTTCTTCTTTAACCCTTTAACGATCAAAGCATTTTCATTGCTAAGATGTCGAAATAAATGAATGACACCGGTAATTAAGAACAAATATATTTCTACATAAGAAAACGTGATTTTTCACATACATAATAAAAGGGATATTTTTAGATAATAATACTGGTGCCAGAGTTGCATATCGGAATAAGAATTTTGTGGTTTCGTCGCGAAACCAATGAACGTTAAAGGGTTAAATGTTATGTGAACGAAGTCGCGGGTAACTGCTAGTAAATATAATAAATTTTGACCATATATTAAATTTAATATGTATAAAATTAAAATTAATAAAAGTAGAAAAACTAAATGACTCTGGATATAAAGGTAATTTAAAAACCCAAAACACAAAATATAAATTAATTATTTATATTTTGTTGAATATTTATATATTATTTATTTGTGACACCTTCTAAGTAAATAAATATGAAATGTTTTTATACGTGAATGAAAAAGGTGAAGTGATTTTCTTTTAGTTTTTGAAAAAACGAAAGCTAACAACAGTTTTAACATTTTATTATTGTTATTTTAAATGCATGCTATACTAATTAAGGATAAATATAAGTATAAAATTTATGAACGACATCTCTAGGCACAATGTCCATGAAAATAAAATCTAATAGTCCAAAAGTATGGCAAAAAATGAAGTGAAATGTAATAACTTTTATTTTCTAACTTATAAAGGTTTACATCCGAAAACTTTTAATATCATATTTATAACTAATAAAGCATAAAATGATTAAGGTTAAAGTCTCTCACTGCAGTCTAATACAGTTACCAGTTATGCTTGTCAACTACATTTATAAGTTCATTTTCAATTTCTAAATCAGAGAACACAGAAGTTATTATAATTCAGTTATATTATTTCCGAATTATAAATTTCTTTTTATTTAACCGTTGATTTTAAAGAATCAATAGCACTACCCAACATCAAAAATGTTTCGGACTCAAAATTAGTTGTTTCCGAAGCATTTTGTCTCGCTAAACACGAAAATCAACATAAAAAGTTGAGATTAGCTCTTGTTTTCAAGATAGGAGCCAACTTGAGAAATCCCATTATGGCTGTTATATAGGAAATCGAATGTTCGGATGTTGGTACTCCTAATAGTAATTCCCCTCAACTGCATTCTCAGTGTAGAGTCTTTTTCACATTCTTTTTCCCCATAAGCCATTCGGCCAGTTCTTTATTTGGCTAATCTGCCAATTTCAGAACCATCTAAAATTATGAGATTGAAGAGGAGTCACTAGACCTGGGATTTCCCATAGCCCAGATTTCGAAGTAGAAGATTTGAACGAGTCTCACAGACTAAATGAGACAGAATTGAATGATCGCATGAGAGATCTTGACTTGCTAAAGGATAAAGCAGAGCTTCTGGCATCAAGACTAAAGCAATGGCATCTATTCCAAGCAGAAGTTAAGATCACAGAATAGAGGACTCGTCACAAGAATCTTCTTCATTTCTTTGAGAAGAAAGATCAAGTTGTTGCTTGTACTGATGTTAATGGTTTGGTGAGTTTTATGAACATAACTCATGATTCACAAAAGTGGGGATTATTTATAGACTCTTCCAAACTTAATTTGAATGCGGTTTTACTACACAACGGCAACATTATCCTTCCATTCCCACAAGACATTCCGTTCACATGTAGGAAATTCACGGAAATGTGAAATTACATCTCGAGTCAATCAAATACTAGGATCATAATGGCAGATTTGTGGCTAACTTGAAAGTAGTTGATTTACTCTAATTAGGCTATATCAAGTACTGCTGTTTTCTGTGTTTGTGGGACAATCAAGATAGAAACTCTCACTACATAAAAGACATATGGCCTTCGAGAAATCTACATCCCGGGGAGAGAAATGTCTAAAAAGAGCCTCTGCTTGATCCAAAAACATTCTGCTTCCACCCCTGCACATTAAGCTGGAATTAATGAAGAACTTCGTGAAAGCCATGAACAAGGATGGAGAGTCTTTCCATTACCTTAGAGCGAATTTTCCAAGACTAAGTAAATCAAAGGTTAAAGAGGGAATCTTTGTGGGCCCTCAAATACGCACAATAATGAAGGATTCTGCTTTTGATAAAGTTTTGGAAGGGAAAGAGAAAGCACCTGGGAAGCTTTGAAAGGTGTGGTACGAGGATTTCTAGGCAACAGAAAAGACGAGAAGTACCAACAGTTGGTGAAAGAACTCCTACAAAAGTACCATAACCATGGATGCAACGTGTCTGAAACTTCATTTACTCCACTCCCATCTTCATCTTTTCCCTAAAAACTATGGAGCTGTAAGCAATGAATACAGTGAAAGGTTTCACAAAGATATCTCTGTAATGGAACGAAGCTATCAGGATCGTTGGGATGAGTCAATGCTGGCTGACTACTGCTGGATTGTTACAAGAGATTCTTGACATACAAGAGGCAATTCTAAAGGAAATTTTTGCAAGAATAGGCTGGAAACAACCACTGCTTTCTGAAAAATGAACATTGTTTAATGAAGCATGCCTATTGAATTGTATTTATTACATAGGATTTTTTTTTTCTTCTTCAATTTGCTTCTGCAATCGATGTGTGGGATATTGTGTGTCTTTCTCCCGTGGGCTGTATTGTATCTTGAAAACAAGAGCTAATAAAAAAATTTCGTTTACATATTCGTTTTTTTTCAACCCAAAATTAGTAAAAATTGACTATCTACAACCAGGAAACTGGCAAAAATATTTTTTTTTGTTGGCTAGTGTAGTTTGAAGAAATCTATTCACAAATTGTGGTATTTGAAAATAATCTATTTACAAAAGTTTATATAGTTTTAAAAATAACTCGTTTTTTTTAACATATTCTTTATTGCAGAACAATCTCATAAAACGTATTGTTTAAAATAACAAAAAAAATCTAATTAAATACAAACAAAGGCAGAAAGTTTTTCTTAAATGTACATTTTTATCGTTTTCTATTTTATTTCTTTTCGGTTGAATTAATGGAACTTAATTGTCTTAAAATTATGCAAATTCTGAAATTGTGGAATTAAAACAGTATACGACTTTATTTTGTTAAAATTGTTTCTTTTTTATTTTTAAATAAAACTACCGTAAAATTCCATTAATATCATGTAATGTTTAATGCAAACGTGGGAGAATGAAAAGGTGAATTTTTTCTCTTAGAATTTTCTGTAAAGTTTTAAATGATACTTTTTTATGTAATAGCATTAAATCGCGTCATGAAAAAAGCGTTTGACTTACAAAAAAAAAAAATTGCCAATAAGAATTTTAATTTTTTATAGCTTAAATTTTTAATAAAAATATAGTTTCATCTGAATAATTATTTAAGATATTCTCTAAAATATCCCGAATAACGTGTATAATTGTAATTTGATATTAGATATTTTAAAAATTAAACTGATTTAATGAATCGTAATTGGATCTATTTTTGCTAAATATTTACATGAATAATTAGAATAATAAACAAAAAATATTGTTATGGAAATTTAGCAATACTTAGTAAAACTGTGTAAATAAATATTTTGAGATTATATCTGTAATAGAGAAGTGTTTTGTAATTGAAAATGATACATGTAACATTTTTTAATTGTGAATAACCAAATAAGTAGTAAATGGTTGTGAAAATTATTTCATGAAAAATTTCTTAAAAGTTTCACTGTTCTTTCTAAATATGTCTAAGCAAATAATTTTGTAAGAATACTATAATCGGCAAATTAAACAAATTTTTACAGTGCGGTTTTTTTTTTTAATTTCTGATGAAGGTATTTATAAAGTTTAAAATTAATACCTTTAATACGTGTCGAGTTATCATGCGAAGAATGTTGAAAATAGGGATTTTGAGATAATTACTTCAAACATAAATGTTTCGCTTTGGACTAAGGCTTATTTACATTTTTTTTCTGAAATATGCATATTTTCACAAACAATCGATGCCGTTTGGGGGAAATTTTGTCAGAAAAACATTAGCGGTCAAATGAATAAAAAAAAAATCTAAATTCGTCTTTATATTATTTCAAAGGATATGTATCCCATTAATACGCGTATTACATTAATATTAGTTATCTATTCCATAATGTTACATTTCTTACGCATAAAATAAAATACAGTCTGAATGATTTCATCCTTTTACACTTTTAAAATAAATGCTATAATTAATAAAAAAGAATGTAACTAAAATCCTATTCATTTTATGAGAAGCGTGGACATTTTAATGACATATTTAATAAAACATAAAGTTTTGTTCGGAATGAATTTTAATTTTCTGCAATAGAAAACAATAAAGAAATATGAATGTATTTTATTGTAGTCAAAGTTTGCCGAAAAAAGATAAAAACCATTGCGTCACTTCAAAAGCTGTTATAACGTTATTATTATTATTATTATTATTATTATTATTATTATTATTATTATTATTATTATTATTATTATTATTATTATTATTATTATTATTTTGCAAATGAGAAAATATTTTTAAATATTTTTATTACGAATAAAAAACATTCAACATGTAGTATGTTGAATGAGATAAGATATGCCAAGATGATTACTTTTGATTGATAAATATTAACTTGTATTTATTCAATATATAATTTCATGATTGTTTCATTTAAACAAAAAATGTTTAGTATAGAAAGGATTTTGAAATGCAGTAATACAAAGTAAAAAAATTTTTTTTAACATAATAACGTTTATGTATATCACAGCAGTTATGAATGTTTAATAATCATGCACATTTAATCCAGTGTTGTTTTCATTTTTAAAAACTCTTATATAATAAAAATAAATATAATATTTTAGGTTTCTAACATTTTAAACGTTTTAATATAATGTCTTTCTGAACAATTTTCCACAAACGGCATCCGATTATTCTTCGTAAAATAATAATAATCAAATTTTATAAGGGAACAAATACTTAAATTAACTAATTAAATGTGGCAAGCCGAAAAATTTCTTCTATCTCATGCATGTTATTTTTCAAAATTATTTATCCCAGTGCCAAAATTAAATAGAAATCTATGTTCATTATAGTGCTTATAATGATATGAAATGCCATTCATTAGCTCTTGAGATGCGACTATTGCTGAAATCACATAAGTCATGCAAAAATAGCAGCGACACTTGTTAAGTGATTTGCGTTGAATCTAAGATGTATCAACTTATGTCAACATATAACTGAATCTAAAGTTTTATGAAAATCCGTGCATTAATTCTAAAGATAGAATTATTGTAAAAATCGTAAAAAAATGCATCATAACAGCGCCATCTGTTCAGAAATTTGCATAAAAATATAGAAATTATCAATCCAAAGCAAATTTTGGTGAAAGTTCGTGCATTATTTCTGGAGATTTAGTTAATGCATAAATTAATAAAAATCTGCATAACAGCGCAACCTGTTGAGCAATTTGCACTAAAATTTAGAAAACGCCGATTAATGTCATAGACTAACAGACTCTGAAGTTTGATGAAAATCCGTGAATTAGTTCTGGAGATTGAGCTGTTGCAAAAATCTGGGAAAATGCTGCATAGCAGTGCCACATGCAGAGTGATTTAAACCTAATATAAATCAGGTTTAATTTATATTAAGGAATAACCGAATATAATTTTTATTGAATTCCATGCAAAAGATATGCACTTACGATATTTTTAACACTGTAAAGTAAAATAATGTCAATTTAGAATTCTTAAATATAAGCATATTATTTTCATTTAGAAAAAAGAATGCACGGCTGATGTCAAAGAGTTCGACCTCTGTTCCACGTGATTTCTTTGTTTGGGCAAACTAAAGGTATTTAAATTTTGTAAAATAACGCGCATCGTATTACAATCGATTTTACGACAAAATGCATTTCCATCTATCTTTTTCCTCCGTTGTATGCTTTGTCTTTGGGTTGGTTTACGTTTAGGAATACTAATCATTCGGAAGTGATCGTATCGATATACGTATATACAAGATGTTTCTAAAATCATGGTACAAACTTTAAGGGTAGGTTGAGCACACAACAATAATCATTTATTGTCTAGGAGTGTATAAGGAACCAAGTGACGCATTAAAGTAAACACACCAGGGGGGCAATTAGCTCCCCTTTTTTAAATTTCAAAATTTCTCATTCTTACCAGAAAATATTTTATGCTATCCTTTTCTCGACATTTCATAATTACTTAACAATACAACTCTTTTTTAAAAATTTTGGGTATGAAATCGAAATTTTTTCAATTGAGAAAAGAAATAGAAATAGAATTCTTTTAAAAATAGAAATGGAGTTTTTGGTTGATTCCACTGGCGATAGAGGGCAGAAACTGAACGCCTTCAATACCATGCATTTTAGTAAAAAAATGCTATTTTGAATTGTGCTATCGTTCGCCATGGAAAACTTTACATATGCCGAAAAAGCCGACATGCATTTAATGTACGGTCGTGCAAATGGCAACACCAGTGCTGCCTACGAATGTATCATGAGCAGTTTCCTCGCAGAAGAATGACTAATCATAGAATGTTTCAGCTCTTACACCGTCCGCTTTCTAAAACAGATTCTTCCCACTTCAGCAGACAGGAAACTGGGTCAGAAAGAGCTGAACGCAGTGCCGGCCATGAGGAAATTTTTTGGAATTTTGTGAGTAAAAGGTCCGAATCAAGTACAAGAGCTGAGAATTTAGGTGCGAGTCATCCGACCGTTTGGAGAATGTTAAATAAAAATCGATTTCATCTCTTCCGTTTTCAACGGTACAAAACCGGAAGATTATTTTTTGCGGATGAACTTTTGCCAATGGGTTTTGCAGCAACATGTATTACAGGCAGACATTACTGCTCATATTCTATTTACAGACGAGGCAGTATTTACACGCGAGAGTGTATTTCATGTGCACAATTTCCATCTTTGACCAACCAGTAATCCACATGCATCGCGGTCACATGCTTATCAAAAACGATTTTCTGTGACTTTGTGGGCGGGTAATATTAAGAATTATTTGATTGGCCCATATCAACAACCAAAGAGGCCGGGTGGCTCGCTTTTATCTCATATTTTGCAACAGGTTTTACCAGAAGTTCTGCTAAAACCTGTTTAAAAAAAAAAAAAAAAAAAAAAAAAACTTCTGCAGAGATGCTGAAAAACGGCCAGAACTAGCCAGAACCTACATTGTAAATAAACATTTTATCTTTTTTATTCATGTATTTTGTTTGATAAATTTGCCAGTTTTGCGCATTTTTGAATTAAAAAATTTCGGTTTCATACCAAAAGTTTTCAACGAAGAATTTTAATGTTAATTATGATATGACAAGAAAAGGATATCATAAAAATTTTCTAGTATGAAGGAGAAATTTTGAAAATTAAAAAAGGGGCTTAATTACCCCCCCCCTTGTGTTTTTACTTTAATGTATCACTTGGTCCGATACATTCCTATACAATAAATGATTGTTATTGTGTACTCTACCAACCCTTAAAGTTTGTACCATGAGTATTGAAACACCCTGTATATATGTATATATAACAGATCGAGAGAGAGGGAACAATACTTTTTTTCAGATAGTTTATTGGCGCATTTTACCAAGCATAAAATATTGATATCCCTTCTTAAAATAATTCGAATGTTAGATCAAACTTATCTATTTTTTGTTATATACAATCATGAATTGGAGTCATTAAATTATACGTTATTTACAATATAATCACTGAAAGTTAATAAAAGAGTGTTGTTTTTAGACTATAATATTTCTTTTGTTTTATTATAAGTCTTGCTGTTTGTTGGTTAAACGTACCTGTAAAATAGTCTCTGGAGGAAAAAAAATCTATTATATTAGTTTCAATTCACTGTTTATTATGACTATGCTTATCATGATTTTCATAACATATGAATTGTATACATATAAAGTAGGTATATATCAGGATTGATACTTGGTGAGAAAGTAAAAAATAGTAAAAGATAACAATCTCGCAAACGAAAGTATGGCTACGATCGAACTTGTAAGCTAAAGAGGGCGCTTTTGTTCCACGACTTCTGATCATGTTCAAAGCTCTCTTCTCTTTCAGTCGGTAGACATTCGATAAGGTAACATAAAGTGGTGGATTTGTTACTAGTACTTAACATAATAGAGGAGGCAACCGGTTGTCACGGATAGTTCCCATTAACGGAAATAATTAGGAGCTATTGTGCTGTGTTGCATTCAACGGAGCTATAGTGCTATTACACGAACAGTTAATGTTACTTCAAATTACTTTTCTCGTTTGGATGTTTTACATGTAATAGCGCATTTATAGTCTATCGAGCAATAAAGTTTCAGACCACAAGATATTGCTAAGCATTTTAATGCTTCGAAGTCAGTAGTGTAGCAGATAGCGAACGAGGAATGTTTGCAGTTCTTTTCAGATATTGATGAATACGTGAAATAGTATTTGGTGCTGAAGTTTGTACCGTTTAAGGTAGCATTCTGCATATATTTCTGCAGCAATCCGACCCCTTTTTTATCGAAATGTACGTTAGATGAATATCTGGATCTTATTTTTATTTATAATAGTTCACGTTACTTCTGGAAAATCCCCTTGTCGAATGAAGAAAGATTTGACATGTCATATAGCGCTTTGCCTGTTATCCGAAGTTGTGGATACAGACAGTCCTCTAAAATGACATTAGTTCGTTTACACCCATTTATTTTTTATGTAGGATTATCTTTTTTTTTCTATTTACTACATTGTCACTTAATTTAAACGATGAATCATGATGTATGCTGTATGTATACAATGTGCATATGCATATAAAAACATACACTGATACATATGTGTTGTGCGTGTGTTTGTTTGTATGTATGTATTGATGTAATTCATAAAATTCTCATAATTTATAAACAAAAATAGCCACCAAATCGATTTACTATAGGGTGACTTAATAAAATAAATTTAGTGACTCTTAAGAAAAGTTTATTATTTTGAACAACTTAAAATTTGAACCGATTCAAAGGAATAAAGGAATAAATTATTTTTCGAAATATAATGACTCCAATTTCTTCTTTATGCTTAATATTGCTTTGAGTAAAATCATTGAAAACTAAAAAAAAAAATATTTTTTTTCATTTACAAATAGTTATTTTCTTTTTAAAATATTGCGCTAAATTATTTAAAGATTGTTTTTTCTCCTAATAAATAAAATTTGTATTCAGCGCATTTATTGCTTCATTAAAATTAAAATAATATTTTGAATAGTCGCTATCAAAATATTTTAATCGAAATAATTCGTAATGTTTTTCTATTTTATTTATTAACGATTATCACTTTTGTAAGAATTTTTTTTAAGTGTATTTTGAAATTAACATTCAGAATATTTTTAACACTTAAAAATACTAAGCAATAATCAACTCAGAAACAAATTTTTTATCATTTCCTATGCTATATTAGGGAAAAACAAATAAATATAATAATTACTTATATAATTTTATAAAGTGTTTCTTTCTGCCATACATTCTAAAGTAACACTTTGCTGAAATTAGACATTGTTTGTATTTCATTTAGTTACACAACACTCTAAATCTTCTATTACTTCTAAAATGAAATGTAGTTGAAACACACGGTTTTCGCACTATAAAATTACCAGGCTTAAATAGTGTTTAGAGAATATGGAACAATGCCAAACTAATTGTAACAGCATGGCGAATATATTAAACTTTAGTTTTGATATTCATTATATTATTTAATTTGAACTTTCAGTAACATGTTAGTTCATAATTTTAAACTAAATTTTTTCTGCTTGATTAAATTACGGACAAAAAGTACAAGTTTATAAGTTTGGAACTTAATATGTATGTTTAGTAATAAATTAAATTTGATCCCTGCAAATGTATTATTCAATTATATATAATCATATTCTTAATCAGGATAATGATGCAAGCCAATAATTCTTAAATAAACAACCATAGATTTTACCTATCCATACTACAATAAAATATTATGCAATTTTCAATATGCTTTAAATTGTCAAAGAAAAAATTTCCTGCCAATCCTATAATACTAAATGTTCTTTACAAAATCTAAAACTTACATTAAATTTTACTTTAGTATTACCCTAAAATAAAAGCTTAATTTCAATTGTAATGAGTTATATTTTTATTTTAAAAAACATTTTTAAAGAGTTTTAAAGGAAAGCTTGGGGAATAAAATATGTATGTATATGCACTATATAAATAAATAAAGTATATTATTATATATGAAGCATAAAACGCAGGCAATGTATGATTATGAAGACTTTTACTGTAGAGAGTAAAACGGATATCTAGCATCATTTGCAGAAAAAGTTTATTTTATCGCTATTTCGTAAAAGAAGGATATATAAGCGTATTCAAAGCAGTGCATCAAATTTTTCATTAGATCCGTGGCTAATATAATTTTCCCCGTCCGTTAAATATATATATATATATATATATATATATATATATATATAACTACATGAGATGTTTTATTGCAAAAGATACAACAATTTTTGGCTACTTCTCAATAGACCGGAATTGTAAGAGCGCCGATTCAGTTTTTGCAGCACAGTTTCATAAAAGATTGTTGTTTGGAGATGAAGCCAGTTTGTCAAAAATGCCAATTCACGTCTCATCATCCATAATAATACTGTCATTGTACTCGTTGCCCTCATAGTGGTATCACTGCACGAAAATTCAATGCTGCTCCCATTAGTTTGTTTTTCTGTTGTGGAGTAAGGTTCTTTATTAAAAAGTATGTACTGTGTTAATTTCATAAATATCCGATCTTTTTTAAAAATTTTTGCACCAACTTTGCAATTAGGGACACGGCTAAATGAAAAAGATTATTACGATTGATGAAGCGTGTACTGGCAATTGCGATAAGCTGATTCCATTCCTTTCGGATTACTTCTATGATAACTGACTAGATAAACAAAGCGTATACTATGTGATGTCTTACAGGTCATTTTATGTTCAAAAGAAGCTAATACAATGCTGTATTTTTTCACTAGATTTACTGGGTAATTTTTTTGTGATTCTTTTTAGGACTTACGTTCTTGATGACATTCGTAAAATATCTTTGAGACTTTTTTGGTTTTATTATTTTAAAATTTAATTTACCTTTTTAAATTTATGTAAGGATACTTTTACAGCTAGAAAGGAACTATTTTTATTTCCACTGTCTTAGAATTTTCAGTAATAGTTTAAAAGAATATCCAGAAATTTGTCGTGGAAATATGTTTGTAAACTGTTTGGTAATTTTATTATATGGCATATGACGTAATTTCCTCCATTTTCGGTTTTTAACGCATGTTAATGCATTTATTATTTTAATATTTTCTTTCTATTTTAAAATTTACCGGTAAATATAGCTTTTTTTAAAGGAATTGTAATATTTTTTTGTTTTTAATAAGTAATCATGTATTTCATATTTGAAGTAAATGATTACGTATTAAAATAAAATCGCTATGGTAATTCTGACAAATGCAATGTCGATTCTTTGATATTAATGACGCTGCAACATTCCTCTTAGATGAGAAGAAATAAACAAGACGAAATTACAAAATGTGATAAAAAATAACAGACGTGTTTTTTAACGAAATTTTAAACTTCAAAAGTCTGAATGTATTCCACAAAGTATCATTATTCTCGAATAGAATAGTGTCGGGTTCAAATGTATTTAATTATGGTAATTTAAAAAATGAGGCTGGTTTTAATTATCATTTCAAATTAAAAGTCTCGAACAGTTTTTTTCTGCTGATAATGGTTGCCCGATTACAATTGATAATGAAAAATCAAAAAAATGAAGATCTTCTTCTTATTTTTTTGTTTTAGTCTTCACACACCTGTTAGTATTCCTAATTTCATAATAGATTCAACATCACACTAAAAAAATCGTATAGTTACTAAACTTTTTCTAAGAAACTGGAATTCCTAGAACTTTTTTTGGAACGGCAAAACTCATGAAATTGATTCTGTTAAATGTAATTTTACTGTTAACTTTACATAAAAGGGAATCTTAGGTTCCTACAAAATGTTTAATAACTTAACAGATTTTTTTTATTGTAGTGCACCTCAGTTGCACGTTTCACATGTTGTTGAAGTCGCAGCAAGGTACGGTGAATCTAGTCATGTTCCGAAATGATCGCAAACGATAGAAAGTTTGTTAAGTGTTTAGCCGGTGCGAAAACATGTGACTAACATATTCATTACACTGTCGCTGTCGAAAATATTATTCTCGTTGTTACTTTATTCTTCTGCAAATAGTCTACCTTATGCGGGGCTTATCGATAAGCGGTTATAAACTTTAAAGATATATATATTACATTTAGACAATGAGAAATCACATATAAATGCATGGTCGTATACACTTTCTTAAAGTAGTTGCGACGAAGCAAAACACATGAAAAAATAAACACGAACATTGTTTGAAAACATGTTTATTATTTTTCGTGCTGCTAAAATACCAGGACAATGCTGGAAAGTGCTAAAGAACATGATATTGGAAATATCAGTGCTTACCCAGCATTTTCGAGAACATTAGATCTTCCATGCGCTGACGATGCTTTTCAATATATCATGGTCCGTGATTTGTGATTTTGAACATCATCTATGAAGATGACTGCAATTTCTCTTTTTTCATTTTTTTATTCTTTTGCTGTACTAAGAGCACATTCAGTGGAGTAACCTATAACTTATCGGTAGGATCGGTTATTTATTAAAGCGTTCAGTGCTGCTAACCGATACGCAACCAATGTCGTTCAGTGATAGTAACCGAAGTGACTTGTAAAGGACTGAGCTAACCGAGGAAAATCTTGTTTACTTGAGTTATGTGATCGACTACATAAAAATTTATGAAAACAAAAATAAACGAATAAGCACAGCAAGTAAGACAGTTGGCGCTACTAGTAAACAATATCAATGGAATCCAGTGAATCCGTCAATATTTCACTTACCGTGACTTCATGTGACCGGTCACATCATCGCTTTCATTAAATCTCTTGAACGCGCTCTATGAATAATAAACATGTCTTCTCATTCTGTTTCTGTCGTGTCTTCGTTGTGTTCTGTGTCATTAATACCACCCCAGGAAAGCGTGGCCATGCATTGTTATATGATATCCCATCATTTGGGTACTTTCTGTCTATCCTGAATATTTTTAACCTCACATTGATACATCCTGTATACTTAGTATCTTTAATGTGCATTGTTTAAATTTTTAGTCAAGTCTACAGTTCTTTTTAAAAAATTGTGTTTTTGTTGCACATGATAATATCATTATTTTTACATGAACAAAAGTAAAAATCGCATTTATAACAAATATATTACCGCTTATTTCTTTTTCTGAACTTTCTATTTGGCAGTGAATATTTTAAAATAGTATTTTTTATAGAGTATTGACATTTTTAGGCAAACACTAAAAATATTTGTCGTCCTATGTGCAAAGATACAAATTTCATTACACTTTTATTTAAGTAACTACTTTCTTTACTTAAATGTGTAATGAATGAGGTATTAATAAAGAGTGAAAACTATAATTTTTTAATAGCAATATTAAACAGATTTATGTTAAACTCTGTAATTTTCAGTTCTTTAAAAGAAGGAAATAATAATGAATACATTTTAAATCCTTTTAATGTTAATTATTCTGCCAAAATACAGGTATTTTATAAATTTCTTTAGAAAACGAAGCGTTTAAAAATAATTGTGTTAGGATAAAATTAGTTATTTATTTGTTTAACCCCTTAACGCGCAGTGTTGTCGTGTCGGCAACACCTAAAGTTCCCCCTGTTTATAGACACAAAAACTCCGTGAATATTTCAAAAACTACTCTAATGGCTAATTTAAATCTTACTTATGAGTTCTACATGGCAGCACCACAGAGATCAAAATCTACTGTTTTTAAATAATAGGTAAAATGATTTACTGTAATACGCGCTTCACAGCAATGCTCTTTTCACTGCGCTTATCAATGTTTGCTTATGGGAGGTTACCACTTCGGCAACTGCTGTATAATTAAAATGGTTAGTGCAATCTTTGCAAAACAATACCTGTGTATTCCTCTAGGCCTAAATAGGTTGCCTAATTTTCTTTTTCTTTAAATTCCAACTTTAAAGTGTAGTGCGCCGGAAAGGGTTAATAAATTTATTTTCTTTCTAATTTGCATGTAAAATCTTTCTTTTTTTATTATTTTTTACGTCAAACCACCTCAATTTATTCTATGCTGACAAAAAAATTACTTGAAAAAGAATAAATGAAGGTTGTGACAACTTGTCCTTTGTGCAAACACAGGCTATGCCATTATTAATGCCACTTGTGGGTTTCAGAAGCACAAAACGTTCACAATTGTCATTTTTGTGATGCTGAATCGGATAAAAACTTTGAATTTAGCAAGGTAAGTGTTATACGTGAGATGACTTACCATGTTACTTATGAGATGTAACTTTTACAGAAGAATAGTTAAAATAATAATAATAATAACTAGAAAGGCGTTAAATTTCAGGAAAAGTTTTTTTTTAAATTATTCTAAATTACCGTTTCTAGTATTTTTTGAAATAGAAACAGGAAATATGGCCTTCTAATGAAAAGCTTTAAAAATCAATTTATAATAACTTCTAAATTTAAAAGGGCTTAAATTGCACTAAAAGCATTTTAAAATCTTTCTAAATTTCTATTTTTAGGCAATTGTTGAAGATAGAATTTTGAATTTGGGAGTGGTAGTTATTTATGAAATCTAAATGTTTTCTTAAAACAGTTTCTAAAATATTTTAATTTAGGATGAAATAAGCGAATAGCATTCTTATTATATTCTGAAATACGATTATTATGAAATTTTTTAAAATATAAAATCTATTTCAGAAATAATGATTGCAGTTTGATGTTGACACTCATTGGTGACAATTTTTTTTTAAAGATTAATAAAGATGTTTTTTATTTGTTGAGTGCTTAAACAATATAAATTCATATTAAAGATATTTTACTGCTTTTAACTTTTCTAGTTTTTGCATGCCAATAATAAATTTTAAAGTATTTTAAAGATATATTAATGAACATTAAATTTTCAATAATCAATCATTGTGAAATAATATTGATTAGAAAAATTGTCACTCTAAAAAGTACGTCCAAAAATTTAATAAATTTCTTTTTCTTTTTAACATTATTTATCTTTTTACAGTTGCTGTCACATTTAAAAATTGTTAGAGAAAAAAATTAAAAAGAAGAAATTTAAAAAACAATTGCTGTTTTCAGATATAAAAAATAGGCATATGGGAATTTCTATCTACCGATATACCTCTACAAGTATGTTATCGATAATCAATTTCCGTACGAAAAGTTGTAAGGAAAATAAGAAAATACTATATTATTGATAGGCATAACCTGAGGCTCTAATATATTTTCATTTTATGAAATATTTTTGTAATGTATTAAAAATATTTTTAAAGTGCTATATATGTAAAACATTATTTTTTTTTACCAATCAACATAATGCAATAAAAGTTTAAAACAAATTTGCTAAACGTACCACAATAGTTCAAATTTCAGTTAAAATACAGTACAAAAGTTTCTCTATTTCCATATTTAATGCTTCAGATTTTTCCTTTACTTGTATTTCTATTTTTTTCTTTTTCCTTTCTTTATGAAACGACATTTTCTAAAACGATTCGTAAAATATTAGGATCAAATTAATATACCTTACAATTCAAAATTAGATCTTTAAGCTTCACAAATATTGTCGTTCGTGACAGTTTTTCATCTAACTGCTCTGCTAAAAAGTTCATATCGTCCCTTTTAAAAACTTTAACTAATTTAAACAAGGTAAATCTTTATTTCATTTAATTTCTTATTGACATTTTTAAACTGAATATGATAGGTAACTATCTCGAACGTCACTAATATATGCAACAGATCTACTAACACACCACAAAAGCAGATTTATGTCGACTTTATTTCCATGAATAAAAGTCTTTTAATAAACTTTAAATCATAAAGTAAGTAATACACATATTAACACCTTTGTGCTTTCATTGTTGGGATTTCTCTTCTAACTCCTACACTGTAAAAATAACTAAAAAGTTACGAACTTTTCCTGGGAAAGTGGATTTCTCGAAATTTTTATGTAACGCTAATAGCAAAAATTCATTTATCTGAATCGATTACATGAATTTTTGCTGTTACCGTTCGATAAAAAGTTCCAGGAATCTCAGTTTTCTAGATAAAGTTTAGTAACTTTGCAGATTTTTTAGTGTTTTCCGAGATAACCACTAAACGTACCAATAATAATTAATGAAAATAATTAAAAAGTACTTATATTTTTTTTTTCTCTTTCTGGAATCGATCAAAAAGAAGTTGCCACAAAAAATATCAAAACTTATTTTTATTTATTTGTTTGTTTAACCTTCTCACTACCGCAATCGGATATATCTATTCACTAGGCTACAGGTTTTACTGCAGTTGAAGCTTTTTTTTATTAATATAATTCTACAAATATAATGCAGTTTTAAGAAATTAACTTATGACTGTTCCTTTCAAGGTTTATAAGCATATACGTAAAAAAAAAAAAAAAAAAAAAAAAAAAAAAAAAAAAAAAAATTGTACCATGATAAAAAGAAATCCCTCTTTTATTAACATTTAAAATAAATTGCAGAGAAAAAACATTACAATTTTGCCTTTTTGCTCGGCGGTCAGGTGGTTAATTTCAGACAACCGCATGTGAACGCGATATAAATTAAAACATTAAAATGTCATTTCAAGTAAATTTTTTCTTACATAGTTAGTCGCTGATCGCGTAATATTCAACAAAAAAAGTAATAAAAATAAATAAATAAAAAAAATAAATAAAAAATAAATAAAAATAAATAATGCCAATTTCGTAACAAAAGCTATGGTTTAATGCTAATATTGTCTACATACATGTATTTTTTTTACATTAAGCCATTTAATTATTTTGACGGGAATTATCATATAATATTTGAAGTTTGTGTAGGATTTAATATAACATAAACTTTCGATATGATTGATTTTTTATTTACCCGCCACAGTATAGGGTCAATTGTTTGGTCAATCTTGCAATTGTTTTAAAAATCGAAAAAAAAATTTTTGACTGATTCACACGTTTCAGATATTGAAGATTCTGAAAAAGATATTTTTAGTAAATAAAAATCTGTCGTCCATCCGTCTGTGCTTCTGTTTGTCTGTATGTCTGTAAACGCTCTATCTCCCGAACAAATTGAGATAGAGAGTTGAAATTTTGTATGTACTTAGTATGTAACAGTAGAACAAAGCTTATGTAATATCAGTAACCTCGATTTTCCAGAACTAGTTTTTTCAGATTCTCGAAAAATTCGTTCTGATGATAGGTATATATGTTACAGGCCAATCCCGATTTTAGGCCAAACTAGATTGGACTAGGCCAAACTAGTCTATCCTAACGCCCATCGGATAAACTAATTTTTCCTAGGCCAAACTGGTCTATCCTAACGCCCATCGGATAAACTAGTTTTTCCTAGGCCAAACCGGTTTATCCTAACGCTCATCGGATAGACTAGTTTTTCCTAGGCCAAACTAGTCTATCCTAAGGCCCATAGGACAAACTAGTTCTTCCTAGGCCATACCAGTTTAGCCTAACTCTTATAGGATAAACTAGTTTAGCGTGCTGTTTATTGGTCTGAACTAGTTTATCCTAGGCCGATCTAATTTATCCTAGGCCAATTCAATTTGGCGTGATTTTATTTGATTCAATAACCGCCTCAGCGCCAAAATTCTAGTTTGTCCTAGGCTGATCTAGTTTATCCTAGGCCAGTGTAATTTTACGTGTTTTTAGCTCATGGGCGTCAAAGCCAAAGAAAAAATGGGCTCACAGGTTCTGTATGTATGCATGTATGTACGTACGTATGTGCGTACGCATGTATGTAACGCGATAACTCTTGATAGAAATAATGTTATTTGACATGTTTTTATCTCGTCAGCTACCCAAGGCTGAGAACTAATGTGCCCGTGGGTTCTGTATCTATGTATGTACATAAGTACGTAACGCAATAATTTTTGATAGAAATACTCGATTTGCATCAAACTTTCAATATAAGTTTATTCTTATGAGGAGCTTTTCTGATTAATTTTGGGAGGTCATTGGAGAAGAATAAGGGGGGAGGGGATGAGAGGCTGATTCGCCCCTTCCCTTAATTCAAATAAATCGATTTCGAAGTAATCCAACTTACTTTATTTTTCGAGGGTGTTATTCTATAAAAAAATAAGGCTGAAATACACAATGACTGTAAACAGCCTGTGAATGCAAACCCATCAGTTTAATAGGGCAATATTCTTTTTAATATTGATCCCGACTACTGCTCCATTGCTAACCTTGTGCAAAGTGGTTTTGTCATCACCATTATAATGTATTTTATTCGATGCGTTGTAGAATACTGTTAGAGGTTTGCACGGGCCAGAATTTCGAGTTCCGGGCCACGCCTTTCCCGAAGGAAAGTTATTTTGCCGTGACCCTGTGTAAAAATTAAAAATTCAGCCCGAGCCCTGCCTCTACAAAAATATGTGAAAAAAGACTCAGTATCACTCAATCTGGCCCTACTCAATTTCTGCCAAAAATTCAGATTTTACTTAACATACAATTAGGATTCCTTTAAAAAATACTGCATACATACATATTGGATAAATTTACAATGTATTTTTAAATTACGAGGTGTTCACAGAATGAAAAATACACAATATATTATTGATTATTTAATTTCATAGATCTTTCAATATTGAAATGGGGATTCATTAAATAACTAATGTAGTTTAGAACAAAAGAAAAAAAGGAGAGTTATAAACATCATAACTAAACTGTTCAGAAAAAAGTAAATTTGTGAATATATGTCTCTGTCATTCCTTAAGACTTTTCTCAAATCCAAAAGAGCTACATCCTAACACATTTAAGAATAATTTATTTTCGGAAAGGCATAAGATTAACAGGCATTCTCACTCAGAAAATATGCAATCGAATGGCGTTAACCATTTTTTAAATAAAAGCGATGTACCTTTGAGAAAATACTATTAAAGCTACGTTTTGAATCGAATTTTCGGTTACGACTTCACGGAAAAGAAAAACTTGACGCCGTGACAAGAATAGCTTATATGTCGACAAGAAATTAATTTCTAAAAAATGGAAAACGCTGTTCGATTCCAAATTATGTTCACCTCCAATCTGGCTCGAATATGCAATAATAATAATAATAATAAATGCAAGCCTGATCTCAGTTGGCAGGAGTCTGCAGGAAAAAAAACCCATGTAAAATGCATTATGTCTTTAGGGTGGACATGTGAAATTCCTGTATTGATGTTATAAGCAATTACTCTTGACATACATTTATACTTATTCTAGTGAAACACATGTTTTTTACCGGCCAAACCCGATTTCGAGCCAATTTAGATTAGCCTAGGCCAAACTATTTTATCCTAACGCCAATTATATAAACTAGATTTCCTACGCCAAACTTGTTTATCTATATACCCGTAGGGAAAACTAGTTTTTACTAGGTAAGAGGGAAATCCGTCATTTTCCCTTCATACTTCAAACCCTCAAAACTATTCAGGGAATTGCCTTATCAGAAAGAACCTATAAGCAAAATTTGAAGCAAATCCGTAATTTCTGCGTTAAAAACCATTTATCTAAATTATGGGGGGTGGTACCTACATTGCCCTTTCTTTAACACTTAAACAATAAATATCCACAACTAATCTTGGAGGCGCCTTGTCAGACTAATTCTATATCTAACATTTTAAATGAAAACTGATAATTCTGCATGATAAATGCATTTCTCTAAATTAACGGTGGAGGATTAGACTTCCGTTCGCTCCCTTTATTCATATTCAGTGATTTTCCAAAACTAATCAGAAAAGTATCTTATCAGAAGGAACCTACATCCAAAATTTGAAGCTAATCGGATATTTATATCAAGAATTATAGCGTTATGTACATTCGTACGTACATACGTGCATACATGCGTACGTGCATACATACAGAACCTGTGAGTCCTTTATTTCGCTGGCTTTGACGCCCGTGAGCTAAAAACACGGATAATTACATTGGCCTAGGACAAACTAGATCAGCTTAGGAGAAACTAGAATGTTGGCGCTGAGGCAGTCATTGAATTCAATAAAATCACGCCAAATTGAATTGGCCTAGGATAAACTAGTTCAGACCAATAAGCAGCAGGCTGAAATAGTTTATCCTATAAGAGTTAGGCCAAACTAGTTTGTCCTAGGAAAAACTAGTTTGTCCTATGGGCCTTAGGATAGACTAGTATGGCCTAGGAAAAACTAGTCTATCCGATGAGCGTTAGGATAAACCGGTTTGGCCTAGGAAAAACTAGTTTATCCGATGGGCGTTAGGATAGACCGGTTTGGCCTAGGAAAAACTAGTTTATCCGATGGGCGTTAGGATAGACTAGTTTGGCCTAAAATCGGGTTTGGCCTGTAACATATACAAATTTTAGAAATGTTTTATTTTAAGGAGAGGACATAAAAAGGCAATAAAATAACACAATTTTTTTCTTAAAAAACGAGGTTGATGGGATTATTAGTTGCCGAGATATGTGTAATTCTGTTTTGCACATTCTTTGGTTTTTCATGAACCTGTATCTCATTTAAATTTTAATTCAAAGATATATTTTAATTGGAAATGATACGGTTAATCCGATGCATTAAACTGTTAGTTCATACGAATATTTTTTTGGATTTATAAGGATATATCTTTTACGCAATTCCGTACTACTTGAGTAGTTTGGCGTTTTATGTAATTTGTCAAAATTGCTTCAACAATTCATTAATAGAGTATTACTATGTATATTAAAGAAAAATTAAACGTACGTTTAAATTTTGTTTTGGAATTGCCATGCATTTTATAAATAGTTTACACATGTTTTATTTTCATATTTAAGTATACATATCGATGATGGGTTAGAATTATGGTGGCCCCTAATGACTTGTTTATCATCGATCTATAAATAAATTTGATAGTGTCATATGTTTTATACAGGTTAATTTTTATTGAATCCTATTAATTAATTAATAGTTCTTAATTAAGATAACATAATAATACATTAGATTGACGACTAATTAATAGACATTTTTCCTTTGTAATTATTCTGCAATTTGTATTCTTTATTTTATGCTATTTGTTGTGTCCTTTAAGTAATTCTGTGTTTACCGCATGCGTCATTAAAGATCCTTTCCATTACTCCATATTTTAAAACAATGCATAAAATGTTGCTGATTTGTTGCGACTTTCTCGTTTCCACGATTTATATTTAAAAAATACTGGACAAAATAGTAAATAAAATGATAAGGTACTTAGAGACATTTACAATTAAATTGTTTGAAAAACACATTAAAAAGGAGTTACTTTAGGTGCTGTTTAACGTTAAAGTCAGCAAAAAATAGCCAAAACAAGTCAGTTAAATACATTTTATAGCGTCTGAAACTATGCCTAGCAATTCAAGCACATTTTGAAGTCTTTACGTTTTACAATGTTTTTTTTTTAAATATTTGTTCATTATTTTAAGTTTTGCTGCTCCCTTTTTCATTCAAAGTAGCATTATCTGAAAAGAGATTTAATTCCTTGTTTGAAAAATAGATTTTTTATTGTTGCCATATTTTAAAAATTTTAAATAATAATGTATCCAAACACTTGAATATTAAACATGCACATGGATATTTAAAAAAAAAAGTCTTTAAAATAATTTAACTCTCACGATCTAAAATATTTTCTTCATAACATTGCAAGCGTCTGTGGTTTGAAATATTTTTGCACATAACTATTATATACAAAATATTTTCAAACATGTAATTATATTCCTTAATAAATCATGATAATCGAAGTCGGTTGTCGCTAGAGCAATGGCATGTGAAACACTTCACTCAAAGTATGGTTCCTGGTTACAGAAAATTTTCATAAGTCCTTAGAATATTACACAGTTTTTTAAAATCGGGTACTGTTTTTAAAAATAATAATTTATGGTGTCTTTAGAATCTTCGGTGTCTAAAAACGGATTGACGAATGTAGCTTGTGATGAAAGCACTTTAATTTAGTGCATGATAAATATTTAGTTTCAAAATATTTCATATATGTGAAATAATGGCTTTTTTGGTCTTTAAAACATAAAGGGAGTTTTTATCATTAGATACAGGTAAATACATTTATGAAAACATTTTCTTTGAAAGTGAGTTGAAAAAAAAGTATCGTATCTTGTTATGTGTGCAACCATTTGCACAAAAGATGTTGTAATTAGAAGTAGGTTTCTATCATCAACGCACAGTGGGGCGTTTTGATGATCTAGGTGGACAAAACTATGTCGTTAAGTTTCATCAGGTTTTGATGTTTTTTCGAATGTAATTCTAATAAAATATTCAAACAACGATGAACATTTGGTTTATTTAACAACAACTGTGTCAAAATAAAAATATATTGCCTTTTAAAAATGCATGAAACATATTTATTTCATTACAAAAGTAAAAGAATATAGTAAAAATATATTGGCTTTTAAAGAATGCGTAAAACATACATTTTTCACTATAAAAGTAAAAAAAAATAGTAAAAATAAATTTCTTTTTTAAGAGTGCATGATACATACATATTTCATTATAATAGTAAACAAATAATAGTAAAATTGTATTGGCTTTTAAAGAATGTGAGAAACATACTTATTTCACTGTAAAAGTAAAATAATAATAATAACAATAATAAATATGGAAAACGTGCAATTTAACGCTCATTTCTTTTTTTATTATTATTTTTATATCCTCAGAATTCTTCAGCAAATTTTCGAGCGTCTTTTCTTATACGGATATTAATTAATTATTTATATTACTCCAGCAAAATTTCGGGCGTCTTTTGGACTTTTATTTGAAAAATGTTTATTGCTGAACAATGCTGAACACTTTGTTAAAAATTAAGAGAAAGATTACAAAAAACAATATCATTCATGCAAAATCACAAACTCTAAAAAAGTGAATTAATGTGATTGATGAATAATTGATTTTAAAGCGAAATTGAATTGAAGCACTTATTTTAAAACAAGAATAGGTTAAAACTTACCTTGACAATTATGCGTCATACTTTCAGTAAACTCGTGATCTAAAATTAAATAGGATATCAACAGCGTGGTCTTGAACTCATAGCAGACTGGAGCATCCATTGAAACTTTTTCAAACCAACTAGGGAAAAGCCAACTTTACGTTCGAAATTAATCGACAATTGGAATTTTTTCGACAAAATTCCTTCGGATCTCGATAAAATAGACATTCAGCTACTAATATATGCAGTTTCGTTAAATTCCGAGATAATCAGAAATTTGGATTTTGTTCACCTAATTTATCAAAACGCCCGACTGTGCAACGGTTTAAAAAATAATTCAAACTATTTATTTTTTTAATACTTGTATAACTACACATTATAGTAATATTATAACGCTATTGAAGTAATATTTGATTGGGTATGCCTAGATCATGATTTTTTTAATCATATTTGTTTAATTTTATATAAATGTCATGATCCACATTAATGTCCATAGTTATTTTATTAAGATTGTCTAAGAGCTAACTACTTTTAGAATTGCTTTTATATTTTGAAAAGAAATTTATATTTTGCACATTTTTAAATAAAAAAATATTCCTTTTGAAACAAGTAGTCCAATAGTGAAAGTGGCAAATTTTATTATATTTTGAAGTTCATAAATATCAAATTACTTTTTTAAATTATCTCTGTTCCAATAATGTTTTGCACAGGGCATAACTTTTATCTCATGAAATTTACATATATGTTTCTGCATCCAATACTTTCGTCCTTATTTTGAGTCAAACTCATACTTTACGTAACATCATGATTTGATCATGATATATTACTCTCACCAGTAAAGTTTTATTATAAATTTTCTGTTATTCAATAGGAGACTTTTTTGATTAAATTAGGCAAAAATTTCTATTTTGAAAAAAAAAAGCGATAAAAAAAAGCAGGCATTATTTGAACATCTTTTTTTCAAAAATATTCATCAATTACCTGGTTAATACTTACACAATAAATTAAAACATTTATCATTCATTCTTTATTTAAAATGAAAATGAAAACAATAAAAAATATCTTCTTGTTTATCTTACAGAAGAAAAGATTTTAATTAAATTCTCTTGAGGATTTTTTTTTTTTTTTTTTTTACTTTTATTGTGAATTTCCACTAAAGTGGTAGGTACATCAATACCGTAATATTTAATAACAAAGAATATATAATGATTAAATTCACTTCAATTTAGGGGTAATAAAATTGCGAAATTATCAGTAAGATCTTATAATTTAACTGTTATATATTTTTTTGTATTAAAAAAGGCATGGAACAGTAAATATTACTTTTCTGTCGTTAACAGATAACTAAAAATAAAATCTAAATGTTCAATATATATAAGAATGTAAAAAGTTTTAATGTTTTAGAATTATTATCTATTATTAAAAAATTAAATTAGCTGAACGCTGACATAGTTTTTAATATGAAACAATGGCATAAATGTTTAATTTATGCTATTCTTCTTATTATCTTTTAAAATTTAACTACTTTAATCGCATTTTCTAAAGCAGTCGTTCACTTGTATGCATTTTTAGTTTATTTAAATTAAGTTAGAATTTATTAGAACGAGAGTTATGGTTTTCAAAATTCTCATAATTAAATTTTAAGTTTTAAATAAAACTTTTTCGAAGGTTTTTTAACGCTGTACACAAATGTTAGCGTTAAACATGTATATTAATTAAAATAAATCATTGTTACATTAATTTGTTATGTATTATGTGCATTTGTAAAGTTAAAATTTCTTTATGTCTGCGATTACTAAAAATATTGAAAAGACAAACAATAGTCTCTTACTGTATTTTAACACGGTCGCTGCCGCTTACATGAAGATGTGTGGATACTTAATGCTGCACTGTAGAAGTAGGTTTTTCCCAGAAGCCGATTTACTTTTTATAACAAAGAGTCAGTGAAAGATTCTCCTGCGCCAGCGCGTGACAGGCTATTGGACATCACCCCACATCACGCGCTGGCGCGTGAGTGGACCTTTAACGTTGGCTCTATATCACGCGCTTTCGCGTGAATGGCAGCGAATGTGTTAATTATGTATCTACATGCAATATTACATTATAATTAGCTATAAAGATTGTTTTCATTTAATAAACCTCGAATTTAATTACATAAATGTTTCTTCTGCCATTGTATTGTACTTATTCACTACAATTTTTTTTTTCACTATTTTCAAAACTGAAATTTTTTTTTTATTGAAGATAAAAGCTTTAATACTTATCTTTAACCCTTTAAATCCCATGATAGAGCACGTTCTAGAAATTAAGACGTTCAGAATATCTGATTTTACAACAGAAAAAAACAATGGCTAATTTCGTTTTATTTAAAAAACAGTATGTTCTGTTATCAATTAAAATAAATATTGCTGTTTTAATTTTTTAGAATTAAGATATACGAATAAAAATATCTCAAAATATTTCGGTCGGTTTGGGATGCAGAGGTTTAATACATTTATACGTAAAATACTACAAAGAAAAACAGCATACTCACACTTGTATGCTTTTATGCGTAAGTGTTGTTCGTATACTTTCTGAAATTTTCTTAGTAAACATAAATTCAAAGATAAATTACTTAAAAAATTGTTATTTCGAAATTTTAATATTCGTTACACTTAATAAGCAATTTTCGGAAATAAATAAGGCGAAAATAATAATTGAGAAACAGTATTATTATTAACACGTATCATTAACGCAATACAAGATCTTCGAACTTTGACACCTATGCACTCACGAAAAATGCATGCTACTGTTGTGAAAATTGTAGATCATAGATAATGTAAATAATGTAGAAAAAAAAAAACCTTTTATTTTATACACAGGGTATTGCCAAATTTGAACTACAATCTCCGACGCATTATCGTAGGTATCAACACGATGAAAAAATATGATAGAAAAAAAAAGTATGATAGAACATGGGGTGGCAAACCTCTTTTTTAGTCACACAATAAATCCTCTTGTTTAGTCACTCACGCAATTTAATATACTGTATTAAATGGAAATGATTGTTTTCTAAAAATCCGCACAGTTTTCTTGATAGGAAAGCTATGTCAAAAGGAGACTAAGAACACAATTTGCCATTTTAAGGTAACTTTAATAGTCAATTTACATGGTAAAATTGTTACTAGGTTTCCACTAAACCATTTTGTTGGACATTTATAGATTTTATATGCGTAAATACTGGTTAGACGTTGTAAAATATTTAGGTCCATGATTTTGAAAGAATAGTTGATTTAAGGATTATTAAAAGCTGCTATTATCGCATAGAAACTTATATTCGTCTGCATCAAACCATGGACCTTTCCCAAAGATTCTTTTTTAATTCGGAAAGACCTACTCCTCAAGATGTACCTGAACAAAAATAGGTTCCTCTTTACATTTCAAAAACTGAATGTACTTTATGTAAATTATCACCTTAGACGATATGAAAATATACTCCTTTCATCGGGATTTCAACTGATAAAGAAACAACCTCAACTTGTACAAAAATTATAGACTGCATAGCGTTATTAAATAGACACCAAGGACTTTTTCAATTGCCACCATTTGTTTAAATATACGATAATATTTAGAATACGATAAGGGCATTTAGTATATCGAATTCTAAATTGTTAAATTATCATTAGAAATATTACTTAACATATTTTTCATTATCTTATATATATATATTAGAGATGTGTCATTTGTTGAGGAACGATTCCAAAGGAACGGTTCCGGTGGTGGAACTGAACGAACGATTCCTGTCTGTAAAAAGGATTCGTTCCTTTTCGGAACGATTCCGAAATGGAACGGTTCCTCGGACTCGTTCCGAAAAGGAACGGTTCCTCGGACTAGTTCCGAAAAGGAACGGTTCCTCGGACTAGTTCCGAAATGAAACCATTCCGAAAAGGAACGATTGATCGGACTCGTTCCGAAAAGGAACGATTCATCGGACTAGTTCCGGAATGAAACCATTCCGAAAAGGAACGATTCCTCGCACTCGTTCCGAAAAGGAACGATTTTTCGGACTAGTTCTGAAATGAAACCCTTCCGAAAAGGAACGATTGATCGGACTCGTTCCGAAAAGGAATGATTCCTCGGACTAGTTCCGAAATGAAACCATTCCGAAAAGGAACAATTCCTCGGACTAGTTCCGAAATGAAATCATTCCGAAAAGGGACGATTCCTCGCACTCGTTCCGAAAAGGAACGATTCCTCGGACTAGTTCCGAAATGAAACCATTCCGAAAAGGAACGATTGATCGGACTCGTTCCGAAAAGGAACGATTCCTCGGACTAGTTCCGGAATGAAACCATTCCGAAAAGGACCGATTTTATTTTAAAATAAGATATATTTTGATTTATTAAAGCAAAGTGTATTGCCCAAATATCCTTCAAATGTGCATGAAAAAAAAATCGGGGGGGAAGGGAGACGAAGAAAAACGAAAGAAAGAGAAAAGAAATTAAAGTTGTAGGAGGGGATAAACGTTTAATAAACTACAACTGTGCATTATATCTAGAGGTCTGCACGGGCCGGAATTTTCAGGCCCGTAGGTAATTTATTTCGGTCCGGTCCGTTGTAAAGCTCAAAAGTTCGGCCTGGGCCCGGCCCGTTTAAATTTTTATATTTTAGCCGGCCCGGCCCGGCCCGGCCCGTACAGAAATCAGTGAAAATAGGCCCGGCCCGTTTTGGCCCATTACAATTTCTAAAAAAAAAAAAAAAAAATCAGATTTTTATTATATAATTAAGATTTTTTTAAAGAATACTGCATACATATCTATGGAATGATTTTACAATACATTTCACAGGAAACACACATTAACAACATTAATGATTACTTAGACTCTTAGGCTATCAACATTCGAATAAAGATTCATTAAAAATTTAATATGGCTTAGAATAAAAGAAAAAAGAAAGAAAGCTAAAAACGTCGTTACTTTTGAAGATGTTTGATAAAAGAAAATTTATAAAAATATTTCTATATCATTTTATTAAAGGTTTTAAATCCCAATTCATTCTTAAATTCAAAGAAGCTTCTTTCTGATACATTTCTAAATTCACTTTTTTCTCAGAAAGGCATAAGATTAGCAGGTATCTTTATTCAAAAACTATATAATCGAGGGGCGTTATCTATTTTTTGATACAAGCAATTTAAGAATACTACAAGTAAATAAAATACTGTCATAATCATATGTCACTGCGATTTGAATAGAATTTCCGGAAGCGATAGCATGGGAAGGGAGAAAAACCTGCAATCATTTGAGAAACTATTACATCTCAAAAAGGTCATACAAGTCAGACTCAAAAGGTCATACAAAAAGGTCATACAAAGGTCATATTTACCAAAAATTAAAAACGCTATTCGATTCCAAATCCCTTCAATAATTAAGCTTATCACTTTTATACTTTTACAATTTAAAATTAATCAGAAATTAATTTAAAAACCATCAAGAAGTATATATCCGAAGATAAAGCTAACATAAGTTCTTTATCGCTGTTAATAATTTTACAAATCATGTTTTCTGCCCTACAGATTTTGAGAACAATTAAGTGTAATTCCGGTCCGCCCAGTCTATATGTAGAAAAATAATGCGAGCTTGATCTCGGATCGGCATGAGTCAGCTAAAAAAAATATTAAAACGAGTTGCACACAATGTAATTCTCCGATGCTGATCTCTACATTGTACATTTTTATATTGATGCTGTCAAACTAGTATGGCTCGTGACGTACATTTATACTTATTCTCGTTAAAACCATATAAAATAGCTCATATTTTATCGTTCCAGCTCAAATCTTCAGAACGGGCCGATAGGCCCGAAAATTGTTTTAATCGGCCCGGCCCGTTTATGTTGTTTGTCGGCCCGGCCCGGCCCGTTGAAAAAACTATTCTAAATCTGCCAGCCCGGTCCGTTAGAGAATTTAAAACGATTCCGCCGGCTCTTTATTCGGCGAAAAAAACGAAAATTTCGATTTTATAATTTCTTGTTTTAATTGTGCTTTATTATCGCTAGTGCATTCTGATTAAGTTTTTATAAAGATTCGAGTATTATAAATACAGTTTAAAGTGATTTTATTACACCACTCTCCATTTAAATGCCACAATCCACTTCAATTAAAAAATAACTTTCCTCAGTTTTTTTTTCTTTACTATAAGCATGTTTAAAGTTATAAAACGTTTATGTATGTTTTTCAAGTGCATCACAATTCCAAAATAAAATTTAAAGCATATTTAATTTTTCCAATGCTTCGTAATGCTCCATTACGGAATTACGGATACTATAATTGTTTATCTCGTCGACCCATTTTGACATAATATAATCGACAAACTATTATTAAATTATGCAAATTAGCATAATTTTTACTTTAAATAACGAAATAACAAATAAATTAGTAAAAGATTAATAGTACCACACATAAAATATGAAATTAAAAATCACTTGATGGCGTAACAAACACATGTAACGTGTTTAATGTGAAGTGAATGTGACATTTATGAAGTCATTATTGGCATTTAATCTTACAGTTTGGAAATAGTTTTCTGATCGACGGGATAATACCGAATTGCGTAAAAGAAGCATCCTAATAACTCCAAAAATTATAGTTATGTTAACTAACAGTTTACTGCGTTGGTTTAAGTGTCTCATTTTCAATTAAAATATGCCTTTGAATTGAAATTTGAATGAAATGAATGAATTCGATCATGAAAAATCGAAGAATGTGGAAAATATTAATACAATTATTCCGGCAAATAATTATCCGAGTGACTTTAATCTTTATACAAAATTTATGTTTTTCATTGTATTTTTCACCCACTCTTTAAGATAAAAAACTTCGAAAATTTCTATAAATTTTCATCAGAACGAATATTTTAAGAGTCCTAAAAAATAGTTCCGGATAATGGAGTTTACTGATATTCAATAGGCTTCTTCTCATTACTACATATTAAATACACACAAAATTTTAAGTATCTATCTCAATTTGTTCGAGAGATAGAGTATTTACAGACAGACGGACAGACACGCGCACAGACAGACGGATTAAATAAACAATTATACTAACAATTTCCTGCATTGGATTAAGTGCTTCATTTCCAATTAAAATAAATCTTTGAATTGAAATTTCAATGAAATACAGGGTCGTGAAAAGTCGTAGAATTTGGAAAATATGATTACGAATATCTCAATAATATCTGTCATCTGAACGAATATTTCGAGAGTCCGATAGAAACACTTCCGGATAATCGAGGTTACTTCATATTAAGTACATAGCAAATTTAAGTCTCTATCTCAATTTGTTCGGAAGATTTACAGACAGACGGCATGTTTTTTTTTCTAAAATTATGTTTTTCGTAATCTTCACTATCCGTCAATTTCTTTTTTCGATTTTCAAAACCATTGCAAGACTTACCATATACCACATATGATGAGAAAGTAAAAATTACCGGAATCCTAATAATCTGCAATACTAACAATTGCAGCGTTCCCCCCTCCCCATATTGACTCCAATCTGCATATTTAGATTTCATATATTATTTGCAAAAGCATTTTTTTTTTAGCAAAATAAAAATTTTAAATATATTTATCAGCATATATTTATTTGTCAACTATTCCACTTTTTACTTATTACTTCTTCCGATAGAAGTATTTTCTAATTTTAATGTAATTAATCGCAGAATTCTGGTATTAAATATGGTAAGATTTATGATTCAGAAATAGCATTAACACACACACACACACACACACAAAAAAAAATAGTCACATAGCTATGCATTTTTATAAAAAATGCTTGAAATTCACTGAAATTAATATTTATATGCTGTAGAATGGAACAACATTTTTCAATTTTCTTTAAAAGGTGCATATCTTAAACTATAATCGATTCCTTCCGCTTATCAATCTTTTGTAACGAGTCCAAAAACTAAAAAACAAAATAAAAAAATTGACACCGCTATCGGAAAAATTCGATGCTTTTATTAAAAAAAAAGAGGAAACACTGCTCGATTTCTTTCTATCAGAATAATAATACATGACAGTTAGATCCACTTGCAAATGAAAATGACAGAAAAGAAAGTGAAATGTGCAGAGTTAAAAAATGGGCAGTATCCATGATACAAAAAAAGCTCTATTGAACTGGGCTCCGGAGCCCTACATTTATGAGATCTGGTGAATTCCAACCAATACTTAAATATTCTTTAAAAACAGAGACGTACCTGAGCTCCGGCGCAAATTAAGTCCTGACATATTCTAAAACATTTCGGGAAAAAATTATCGTAGTTGCATTTTGTATTATTTTTGTGTTTTAAACTACTTTAATTTAGGTTTTTTTCCCACTATTGCATTAAAATTCTATTATTACAAATGTCTGCTAATTTAGCATATATTTTTATTTTTACGTATTATAATTCCTAACATTCTTATTTTTTCTCTACATGTCTCAATAATACTTATTATGTATTAACAAAATCATTAGAGCAGAAAATGATTGTATAACATTAAAATTATTAAATGTTTAAGTTTCCAAAATTTTTTTGGATCATTTCTAGTTATTTGAAAAATATTTCGGTTATAGCAAATTTCTCAGATAAAACCTTAGCGTAACAAGCACATAAAACAATCACTTTGTGTGAATTTCAATACACAAGCTAAAATTTTTAGCAACGTTTAAACGCATAAATAAGTACAATACCATGATACAAAAATCACATACGTCCATTTAGAGGATTCTTGGAAATCCATTTTTAGTATAAAAAAAAAATTAAAGGATTAAAATAGAACGATGTTTTTTAGCCCCGTTAAGGGGCTACTTCTGTCAAATGAAAAGACCCGCTTACTAATGCTAATCCTATGGAAAACATTTATAAAGATAACTCGGTTGCATTTCAATATTTTTAAATGTTTTTTTTTTTTAATTGGATAGCTGAGATGGATCAAAATGCAGGCCGTTTTTTATTTTTTCAATTTTGATTGCAGATATTTTTATAAAGGTGCTTTCCCTTTCTAAACCGGTTCTGAAAATGAAAGTCCCGCATAAAAAATATCTGTAAATATAATCGAAAAAGCAAACAACGACTTGAATACAGATCGATCTCAGCTATCCAATGCAAAAAAATAAAAAATAAAATAAAAATATTAAAATACAGCTGAGATATCTTTATAAATTTCTTGCACAGGATTAGCATTAGCAAACGGGTCCATTTGACCTTCCTTTGAGTGAACCCATTTGACTGAAGTAGCCCCCTAACATCTGTTATAGTCCTGAGTTTTTCGGGATTATACCAGGGGTTTTCAGAGTTTTACTCGGGGCTATAACCGAGGTGCTCTTTGAATCCATTTTAATCTTTTATTTTATCTTATTTTTTACGCACTGAGGAAGGGGATCCACACAATCCTCGAAACGGCCATTGTGGGATTTTTTTTTTTTTTTTTTTTTTTTCATGTTATGGTACTGTACATATTTACGTGTTTAAACGTTGTTAAATGTTTTAGCTTATGTAACCTAACTTCATAAACAAAAATTATTAAAGAAATTTGGTTGTTTCTAAAATATTTTAATTACCGTCAATAAATGAAAATTTTAGAAGTAATTTACTATTCATGACAGCTATATATTATATATGTTAAATTTCTTTACTATAAAAAAAATATTGTTGAATTGTTTGTTGTACTACCATTTTAGCCTTGCTCTTATTGCAACGTATCATTTTATGATTTCACTAAATCAGCAAATTTTGTGTGCTCCTATTTTTGAAATAAAATTCTTTTGAACAACATTGTATTTTGTAGTTTTTATTTTTTTACTTATTTTATGTATTTCAAAATTTATTTGTCTTAAAATATATAATTGAAGAAAATTAGTTACGTTATTGAACTAAATAGTTATAATTTCCTTTCTTACTACATAAAACCACAGTTTTAATTATGTGCAATTTCTAAATTTAAATATCCTGGATTTTCATTTGTATCCTTTTTCAGAAACTTACAATCCCATTTTCAGCTCACTAAGCTTTGAATTTCAGAAACTATTTCTTTAATGGATTTTTATATTATAGTAGGTAGTAACAGCTAAAATTTTATAATTTTAGGTGTAGGCATTTCGGTTTCGGCTCCGCATTGATGATACAGTTAGGAAGCACACTGTTATATACATACTAAGGCTGTCATATGCACTCCATTTAACCAATTATGTCTCTCCAAATCGATAAATATTGAATTTGATTATGTAAAAGATTCTATTCATATTTAGCCAGAACCCTTGAGGACGAGCGACACGTATACGTGCCACAAAAAAGCCTAAGAATCCTTGTTTATTTCCACCATTTTTTATTGAATCCTATTTATTGCAAAAGTAGCTTTATTTAATCGGAGCATTTTCTCGATTTCATAAGGCACAAATTTCTGTTTTTAAAAAAAGATGACAATACATTAAAAATTTCATAAAATACTCCCGTCACGAAGGGGTTAAGGGTGTATTCCAATCCAAACTAATTATTGTCTGATTTATTCTTAAATTGATTTTTGCTCTCAAACGTTTCAAACTGGCAATTCTCTTTCTTAGAAAGTACACAATGCGCCGTCCTTGTCCTTTTTTTTTTTTTTTTTTTTTTTTACAATTGCAAAAAAACTGTTGTCAAAGTTGGCGTTTTGAACTGAATTTCCTGAAGAGGGAGATCTGCGAACGAAAAAAATGGTCATACTGAGAAAATAATTGTTTATAAATCAAATTCTAACGAATTGAGCGAAAAAAAAAGAAATCACGCGGCTTCTTATACATCTCTTTAAAAATCACCTCAGCAAGTTTCACGTATCTACCTTTAACCCTTTCCGGCACGGGCAAAATCTGTTAGTAAAATAAGAAAATGTTGACTGACACCGGAATTGACAAACGATTTTTTTTAGATATTTTGAATTCCTTAATTTAAACCTTTGTTGCAAAAGCAAAATTTTACTAAAATATTATTGGTGCCGTTTGCAAGTTTGGAATTAAAATTAGGTATCCCAGACCGGGCACAGTGTGCCGGGAAGGGTTAAAAATGTGTCTGAAACTCTATCGGATATTTTCGAGCGGTTGAATGTGGAAAAATATTTTTTTCAAATACACCCTTAATTCCTAAATAGATGGACTTCTAGGAATTTTCTCGAAATGGGCAGACTCCGAAATTCCCAATTCCTGAGGAATCGTACTGAAATGGACCAACTTGGAAAACGGCCGGTTACGAAGGCCGATATATAAGTTAAAGATTACGTTAGGGTGAATTTTGAAGAGGAAACAAATCATAGACCCCGATATCAAATATTAGATCAATAAAGAAATTTCCTACGCAAAAATAATAAAATAAATAGAGGGTCATTTGACGACAGATTTTGGAGGGGAAAGCAATGATTACATTGAAAATCTAATAGACCGCCGCAACAGCCTGATGACCAAAATCAAAGCTACAGTAAAATTTCATGGATAAACTATAGTGATAAATGAAAGGTCAACCAAATGTAAAATTTCAAGAGGAATTATGCTTAATACAATAAATCATAAAGTCAGGGAATACTTATATTATGGGGATTAGAAATAACTATGCTAATTAATAGCGCACACAGATGAATAAAATGAACTCTTAAAAACAAAATGAACTGTCCAAAATATTTAAAAATTAAAGCAAACGATAAGAAATGATATGAAAAAAATGAATACGTAAGAAAATAAGTTAGTTATAAATAATAAATATTAGGGATTGCATGTCGCTCCGAGATCTGTTATCCCTGTTTCCGGATTCGTTCCCTTTTTTCGTAAAATAGTTTCGGACGCGTTTTTTTCCCTTGGAACCTTTTTTTAAAAAATCCATCCTATTTTACCGGATTCCTTCCTTTTTATCTCGAAGTCGTTCCTTTTTTTCGCGGATTCGTTCCATTTTTATCGGATTCGTTCCTTTTTTCTTGAAATCGTCCTTTTTTCTCGAATTCGTTCCTTTTTCTCAAAATCGTTCCTTTTTTTTTAAATCGTCCTTTTTTTTCGAATTCGTTCCTTTTTCTCAAAACCGTTCCTTTGTCGGAATCGTTCCTTTTTTTACGGATTCGTTCCCTTTTTTCTTGAAATCGTTCCTTTGTCGGAATCGTTCCTTTTTTCGGAACGATTCCAAAAGGAACGAGTCAAAAGAACTCGTTCCTTTTTTGGAACGATTCTAATAGGAACGAGTCCAAAGAACTCGTTCCTTTTGGTGAACGGTTCCGGCTGGAACGGTTCCTTAAAAGGAACGATATTGCCCATCTCTAATATATATATATACAGGGTGTCCCTAAACAAATGGTATATACGCTAGGGTGTGATAGAGCACATCAAGACGAGTAATAGTAAATAGGAAACCAAGGGTCCCAAACGTTTCCCAAAGGAGATAGCCGCCATTAAAGTTTGGGGTCCAAAATTTCTAATGCACATAAAAAACGGAAAAATTGGTTGATTGATTTCCGGTTTTCACTAAAATTATTCTTTATGTTGGTATTTTCTTGAAAATAAATTATAAAAATAAATTTCGAAAAATGCCGATAGAGGGCGCTTTAGACTTTGAAGTAATAAAAAACTATTTTTTGCCGTGATTTTTTGCATCTCATTAAATGATTTCGTAAGCTTAGACTTAAACTTAAATTTTGAGCTCAAAATCTGAATAGTTGGGAGTGGTTAAGTAGCACAAACTGAACTGTGTTCAGAGGGTTCAAATTTCAAATGATTATGAAAAACGGAAAAATTGGTCGATTGATTTGCGGTTTTCACTAAAACTATTCTTTATGTCGGTATTTTATTGAAAATGAATTATAAAGATTAATTTCGAAAAATGCCGATAGAGGGCGCTTTAGACTTTGAAGTAATAAAAAACTATTTTTTGCCGTGATTTTTTGCATCTCATTAAATGGTTTCGTAAGCTTAGACTTAAACTTAAATTTTGAGCTCAAAATCTGAATAGTTGGGAGTGGTTAAGTAGCACAAACTGAACTGTGTTCAGAGGGTTCAAATTTCAAATGATTATAAAAAACGGAAAATTTAGTCGATTCGTTTGCGGTTTAAAATAAAGCTATTCTTTAAGTCAGTATCTTCTTGAAAATGAATTTTAAAGATAAATTTCAAAAAAATCTGTTAGAGGTCGCCTTAAACTTCAGAGTAACAAACAACAAATTTTAAACGTTATTTTTTGTATCTAATTAAATGCTTTCCAAAACTTGTTAAATGTTTTCGAAATCTTAGATTTAAACTTAAATTTTGAACTCAAATTCTGAATCGTTGGGAGGGGTTAAGAAGCGCAAATTGAAGTGTGTTCAGGAGTTGAAATTTAACCCCCCCCCCCCCTCAAACACTGTTCACTTTTGCGCTACTTAAACACTCGCAACGACTCAGAATTTGATCTCAAAATTTAAATCTAAGCATTTGAAAGCATTTAATGAGATTTAAAAAAAAAATAACTGTTAAAAATAGTTGTAAGCTACTCCAATGTCTAAGGCGCCCTCTATCGGCATTTTGTGAAATTTATCTTTAAAATTTATTTTCAAGAAAACACTGATTTAAAGAGTAGTTTTAGCAAAACCCGCAAACGAATCGACTAATTTTTCCGATTTTTTTTTTTTTATAGTTTTCAGTTTCGTTTGAAATTTAAACCCTCTGAACACAGTTCAGTTTACTTAACCACTCCCAACTATTCAGATTTTGAGCTCAAAATTTAAGTTTAAATCTAAGCCTACGAAACCATTTAATGAGATACAGAAAATAACGGCAAAAAATAGTATTAGGATGGATTTTTTCGTTAATCCAAAGTCTAAAGCGCCCTCTATCGGCATTTTTTGAAATTTATCTTTATAATTCATTTTCAATAAAATACCGACATAAAGAATAGTTTTAGTGAAAACCGCAAATCAATCGACCAATTTTTCCGTTTCTTATAATCATTTGAAATTTAAACCCTCTGAACACAGTTAAGTTTGTGCTACTTAACCGCTTCCAACTATTCAGATTTTGAGCTCGAAATTTAAGTTTAAGTCTAAGCTTACGAAACCATTTAATGAGATGCAAAAAATCACGGCAAAAAATAGTTTTTCATTACTTCAAAGTCTAAAGCGCCCTCTATCGGCATTTTTCGAAATTTATTTTTATAATTTATTTTCAAGAAAATACCAACATAAAGAATAATTTTAGTGAAAACCGCAAATCAATCGACCAATTTTTCCGTTTTTTATGTGTATTTGAAATTTTGGACCCCAAACTTTAATGGCGGCTATCTCCTTTGGAAAACGTTTGGGACCCTTGGTTTCCTATTTACTATTACTCGTCTTGATGTGCTCTATCACCCCCTAGCGTATATACCATTTGTTTAGGGACACCCTGTATATATATATATATATATATATATATATATATATGTATATATATACACTATATGGCCAAAGATGACCACCCACTTGCGATTTTAGACATTCTGTTAAACATCTAGAAAAATACCCGAATTATCCTAAAACTCTAAGCGTGTAAATATAATATAGGTCATATGTTTCCGTGAAGATTTTTTTTCCCGAAACTCTATAGGAGACCGTCATGAAGTTGAAAAATAACGAATAAATTTTGGACAACACTGTCAAACTAATGTAACAAAAGCGCTATAACTGTAGATTATGATTAAGTGGCTTATTGTAACATACTGTGTTCATTTTTATATGGATATTCGTAGAAAAATTTAGTTTTTATAAGAACAGTCCCAAATTTTTTCCAAATTTTTTGCTTATAATTTGCAGAGTTTTTAATATAAAATAATGTTCGTTTCAGAAAATATGGCTGACAACATTGTACACAATACTCTGTCGTCAAAACTGAAAAATAACAAAAATTGTATGAAAAATTAGCAGGTTTATTAACTATTTTTATATTGCGCATGCTTCAACGATAATAATATTTCATTTGCATATTGTGTTAGTTAAATATATGCAGAACTTCTGTAAATATTTCAAAAACATAGCTTGAAAATTCTGTAAGTGATCGTCTATAAAATCAGCTCAAAATCCGTTATTCCCAAAGTGAGGCAAAAAGATGAAGAATTTTATCCATATATCCATTGATTAATGGCAATGTGGAATACACAAAATGTCATGCACAAGTATATTTGGATAAAACCCCTGATTTTTCTGCTTCATTATGAGAAAAACGGATTTTGAGTTGATTCTAAAGACGACCATTTTCAGACTTTTCATGCTATGTTTTTGAAACTTTTACAGAAGTTGCTCTATACATTCAGCTAACAAAATATGTAAATGAAATTTTGATATCTTTGATGCATGTGCGATGAAAAATTATTTACTAAACCTGCTCAATTTTAATGAAATTTTTATTATTTTTTTTAAATTTTGATGACAGGGTATTATGCACAATGTTGTTTTTCTTATTTTCAGAAAATACCATTATTTTCTATGAAGAGCTCTGAAAATTATAAGCAAAAAACTTCGAAAACTTTGGAACTATTTAAAAAAAAAAAAAACATAATTTCTCTACAAGTATTCATGCAATCCACATAAAAAATTTCAAAATATATTACAATAACTCACTTAATCATAATTTACATTTGATCGCGTTTGCTACATAAGTTTTGACAGGGTTAGCCAAAAGATATTCGTTTTTTTTCAGTTTATTGACAATCCCCTATAAAGTTTCGGGAAAAAATCTTCACAGAAATTTGTGACCTGTACTATTATTTTTACACCCTTAGAGTTTCAGGATAATTTCTCATGTATTTTTCTAGAAATTTCACATAATGTCTTAAATCGGAAGTGGTCGTCATCTTTGGCGATATAGTGTATATATTATATATATATATATATTTATTTATATAGAACCATTAGATAATACTACAAATCAACATGAATATATACATATATATATATATATTTTTTATCTTATAATTTTTAATTATGTTATCCTGTTTATTTTATATCCTGTTTATTCAATTTTTTCTAAATTGTTTTAAACTTTTACTGTTTTGACTTATTGAAAACTAAGAAAATTTATCATCATACAGTATTATTAATATTAGAAATTTGATTATTGGAATTTCTAGTTATGTATCTGTTCATTGGTTTACTTTAATTGTTTACATTGTGAATATAATTTTGCATTTATTACTGTTAAGAATTCTTCAGATATGTTTCATTTTACTTACCCATCATACGTAGTATAGGGTAAGTCTTGCAATCGTTTTGAAAATCGAAAAAAATTTTTTTGACGGATTTACACGTTTTAGATAGTAGAGATTCCGAAAAACATATTTTTAGAAAAAAAAATTTGCCGTCCGTCTGTCTGTCTGTCTGTCTGTCTGTCTGTCTGTAAACGCTCTATCTCCCGAACAAATTGAGATAGAGACTTGAGATTTTGTATGTAGTTAGTATGTAAGAATGGGACGAACCCTATTTAATATCAGCAACCTCGATTATCCGGAACTATTTTTTTCGGACTCTCGAAAAATTCGTTCTGATGAAAGGTGTATAAAATTTTTCGAATTTTTTTGTTCTAAGGAATGGACGTAAAAGGCAATAAAATAACACACATTTTGCATATAGAACGAAGTCGATCGGATTATTAGTTGCCGAGATATTTGTAATCTTGTTTTCCACATCTTCGATTTTTCATGGCCCTGTATTTCATTCAAATTTCAATTCAAAAGTATATTTCAATTGAAAATAAGACGCTTAATCCGACGCAGTTAATTGTTAGTTAATAGAATTATTATTTTTGGAGTTATAAGGATGTTTCTTTTACGCAGTTCGGCACTACTTGAGTAGTTTGGCGTTTTATATAATTTGTCGAAATTGGTACATCAGCAGTTCTTTAATATAGCATTACTATGTATATTAACAATATTTAAGTTTTGTTTATGAATTGCAATGCATTGTATAAATAGTTTTCACATGTTTTATTTTCATATACATATCCATGATGGGTAAGTATTACGGTGGTCCCCAACGACTAGTTTGGATTCGCCTTGAATACATAAAGCTACCCGTTGTAATTCTGCTTATATTCTATTCTTTCATTTATTATCTTATATATTTTTGACAGCGATGCCAATCATGTAGTACCTCTGGTTCCTTTTGAAGTTGGCAGAGGATCATATGCGGAGGGTTTTCTTTCTTTTTGGCTAGTCCTGCTTTGCCCCTTAGCTGGGTCTATTAGCGTATTAGATATACTCCTTTTGTCTAATTGTGCGTAAGCCATTTGGTAGTTCTCCTCACTTAGCTGTAATTGAAACTGTTCAATGTATGGATGTTATCTGCTTTACAGCTCATAGCATACACTTGGAACTTAATACACACTCATATCCATTCACATGCTCGAATTTCGGGAGCATTAGCTGATTTTTTTCACTTCTCTACGAAAGTGGTGTTTTGCCAGCGGAAGTAGTTTGGAACGACATTGCAACAATGACTGCTGGCTATTTGATCAGAAGACGCTATTACCAAAGTTGTAATTGTTATGGATGTAGGGGTGATACGATAGCGAATGCACTTGTTCAAATGTCGTTGCTCATCGACAGCAAACCCAGGCTTTCACAAGAGTGGAATGGCACTGTTATCCAACTATTGTTGGTCCAACTATGAAGCTATTGTTATCCAAACGATTATCTTATCTTCAAATTTGCGTATAGAACCAATTTTATGATTGATGTTGCAGTAGAAAAGCCAAATGTGTAATATTCGCAATTATCTTTAAAAGTGAGTTAGAAGGTACTAACCATCACGTGTCGTCCAAAAGGAATGCTCGATCAGAGAATTTTCTAAACGAGAAACCATGTTTTATTTTCACAGCAACTTTTTGCATTTCTGTTTGTTTGTTTTACAATATATTTCTTATGATATCTGGTGCTAAGTTTATTGGTGATTGTCTCATATAGGTAGGCGGATGAAACAGAAAACTTGGAAGGCGTAGTTTGGAGTAATACTCGGTCGTTTTACTTTTTACCTAAATATCGTGATCGTTGTTGTCATTTGTCCAGGAGTGCTTTCTAATAACGTTTTTGAATATTGATTGTAGTTAGTTTTCGTATATTTTCGGCAAACAAAACAAAGTTAGTTTTCCTACATTTTCGGCGATTAAATGTGTCTCGATAAACTCCTTTTCATGCCGAATATTGACTTCACAAATCTTGTACTCACCAGTATGCACACACTGCTCTTTCGAGTGTTGTTTTGGGAAACACAGACTACTTAATGAACTCTGCACGAATGAGTGGGCTCTAATATACGCTAACGCAACACTTAATACACAGGTTTCACCTCATTTGTATTTCTTTGCTGCCTTGAATAACTGCAAAGTTTATGCGGATTTCTCGGAAACAGTCCTTAATCGCAGTTCAAAACGTGAAGCATCAAGTACATACTGCTAGTTCCTTTAGTAAAACCATTTATTTGTTTAATATTTTCAAACTAAGGAGCATGTCTATTACAAGTTTCATTAAAATATAATCTAGATTTCTGAATTATTTTACAGACAACGAATCATGAATTAGAGTTAAGTACCCTGTATTTTTAAATAGAAGGTTTATGACCTCATAAACCTTCGTGGTTATTTACAACGCCATAGTCCTATTTTACAGTTTTCGTCTTTTTGATGAATACTATCAACCTTTTGAATGTGTCTGTCAATTTCGACAACAATTTGTTTATGCCAAGTAATATATATATATATATATATATATATATATATATATATATGACGATTTAAAGTTAGGGGGGCAGAAATATCATCGCCAGGTTTTCCTTTCTCCGCACAGAAGTCATGGCCAGCGAGAAAAAAACAAAATAAATAAAGGTATAAGATCAAAATAAACACTCCTTGGCTGCTGCAAGTTCATTTTATTAAACGGTAGCTATAATATAGGGAAAAGCTCCTGTTGCAGAGGATATTTTACTGAAACATCCAAAAAATATTGTATGCTTTACTGCATCAAGTCGCACTCATGAAAGAGCGCACCCAAAAATCCTTCTTCTCATCTCTCTTACACCTCTCGAGCTTCCTCTTTTAAATCTAAAAAGAAAATTCTAGAACATTCTGTAACCTCAAACCATCATTCTTTTATGTAAACAGAATTCTTGTCCAGCTACGAGACTATTTTCTACAGACGATAATTTTATTTAAAAAAATATTATTTAACCAAATTTATAATCGACTCAGAATTTCTTAGGCAGACGATTTTTATAGATGATTAATTTTAAGAGCAAAAGAAAAGAAATGAATTTATTGATATGCACACTATCAAAAGTTGACGGAGGAAAAACAAATAAATAGATAAAATAAAATAATGATATTTTTTGAAAGGGATGGTTTGGGAATAAATTTAAAAGACTTTCTTAAAAAGGGTTGTTAAAAACATAGAAGGAATGAGTTTTATTTGGAATATTAAGAAATAAAGTTTAATTAAGAATATTTTTTATTTAGAGTCATCTTTTTAAATTCACGCATACTGGAATAATGTTTTTAAAGGCAAATTAAGAATTTATATCGTCTGCATAAAGATTAACAGATTAGATCTAGAAACAAGATTTTAATTTAATAATTTGAAGTAAGTACGGAATATTATTATAAGAAAATTAAGATAGTATAAAGGTTAGTTTTGGCGAAAAAAATTTAAAATTTGTAATATATATATATATATATATATCTATATATATATATACAAGTAACATATATACACCTCATTTATTAAAAAAACTTCATTAGATATACAGATGTATAAGATATGTGTTTATTTATTATTTCCAAAGAGACGCTATTCATCGTTAGAGAATAAAAAGGTATATAAATGAACTTTTAATTTTTTTAGATTATAAAATTGCCTATTTTAATAAGCAAAATAATCAGAATACCGCTTAGTAAATAAAAAAAAATTACAAAAATGTTTTTCACCTACAAATTCTAAATTTCTAAAGCAAAGGAATTAAATTAGAATACATAACAGTTTGCTTTATTAGATAATTAGTTTCTTTCCAAGTCTAAATAATTTTAAAATTAAAAAAAAAAGTATTTGCACTAACTTTTTACAAAATTCAATTAGTAGCAGTATTTCAGTAGAGTTTTTGTTAAAAACACTCTAAATATAAATGTATTTTCTTTACACTAAAAAATTAATTAATATGAAACTGAATGAATTAAAATAGCACATTTATATGGAAATCATGATTGGCATGAATTAATAAGAAAATATCATATAATTATTTATTATTTTTGTGTTTAAATTGTGATATTTGCATTTAAAGTTCAAAAATATATCCGAATTTATTTACCAAACATTTGCATATTACGTTAAAAAAGTCTTTTTTACGTTTATTTAAAAAAAATATATTTTTTTGCACGTAATTCACATTTTAATTTCATTATAACTCCTTCCATTTAATAGAATTATTTTTTCAAAGAAAAACAAAAGCTAATGTACATACACTTTTTGTGTTAGCGCTGAAGAAACTTCTTGCTGAAAGCTATTTTTTTCCTTTGGTACATAAGACTTTATACAAATACAAAACATTACGTATTTTTTAAAAAGTTTTATTTTTTGTTTATTTGTCTGATTAGAATAATAATAGAAAAAAATTAAAGTTGTTGTACAAATGTTAATCGCATTTAGAATATGAGTGAAAATAAATCAATACTTATAACAACTGTTTAACACGACAATTAAATAATTATCATTTCACAGAAAAACGAAAGCTTATGAGCTCGCAGACTTTAATTTTGTCTATCATTTCAAGAACTTATTGGATTCTTTGAAAGATTCATAATTCGTTTTTTGATGGTTTTATACATTTCAGAATGTCCTGCATACAATTTGATTTATTATAGAAAATGTTTCTGTGACCTTTTTGCGTCTTTGAGTCTGTCTGTATGTGACATATGTCTTAAGTGCGCTCTATCTCCAGAATTAATCCAAGGTATTTAACAAAACTTTAGATTCAGATATTTCTTTATAAAAGCTGATGTTGATTATTTTTTGGTGCGAATAGCCCAATAAAATTCGCTGCTATACTGCAAGTTTCACGATTTCCTCAATAGATTTATCTCAAACAGATTTTCTACAAATTTTAGATTCAAATATACCTTGATATACATAGGTTAAAAATATTTTGGTGTAAAACGCACTTCAAGTGGAACTGTTGTGCTGATTTTTTGCTATTTTAGCAAAACCTCTATTTTAAGTGCTAATGTACTAATTTTCATCTAATATAGGATTCAGATATGCATTGGCACATCCCGTTAATCAGATTTTGGTGCTATTTACTCAATAGGCCGCGCTGCAAAGCACCATTTTTTAAGGATCTGTGCCATGGGATTTCATGTATAATTATATTCAATAAAGATTTCATTGTGCTATGGTGCGCGATTGCATATGTTATACAATTGATTCGACAGACGATCCAAGCTGTTATGAATTTTCAATATTCTGAACAGTGACAAGCGTATCAGGGAATTGATGGAGCCCAAAATTGTTCATTTTCTTCTTCGTAGTTTTGCAGCTATCTTTCAAATGTGTTGGAATGGTCAAGTCTTCTAGCTAGCAGAAAACATACTGTTTCTTTCGTAGCCTGCATGTTCGCCGAATAGGTCACCTATTGTAAATGTGTGAGATTTCGTTTATAGTCCTCTTGCTCAAGATCCTCGTTCTACAGCTTCTACAGATGAGGTTTTGGTATGCATTCAATCAATAAAGTATGCAACGTACAACACTTATTTAACCACGTGTTGGCTATTCAAAATACTGTTTTCTGGCACTTTTTTTCGGTGGGGGGGGGGGCTTTAAAATATAATCATTTATTTGTCCCGATTTCCAGCCGTTTGTGTATTCATTTTCATTTAATTTTCGATGATCCCTTCATGGTGTGGCAATTTTCGCAAACATGATGTACAATGCCATACTATTTGCCATACAAGGCTTTACAGAAGATTTCATAAAGATTATTGAGTATGAGAGAAAAATGCTTAAGGGTGGTTTTTAAATGTATTATGCATTTTTACGCTGAATGCCATTTAGTTTATTAAAACATTCTTGTAATGTTTGTTTGTAAAATAATAGACCGGTTTCGCAAAAATTGGATATACGTCCGTCTATGGATGATAATTTCTGGAAATGTGATTGCAACAAAGGTACTAGGTAAACTACAGAGCTGTGCAAATGTATGTAAGAATGTTTCCATCGATTGGTATAAAATGCTTAAAGAGAAATTTCAATATGTTAATCATTTTCTTGCTAACTAAATTTCCTCATTAAATAGTATATATATATCAACCTGCAGATCGAATACAGGGCTGTTCAAAAAATTGGAATAAATATTTGGCTATGGAAATTAACTGGTAAAGTCTGATTTTCAGACGTTTAATCTATTTTCTAAAATGTATACTTAGTTAGCTTATTTTACTTATTTCCTAAATAAGTTTTGTTAAAGATTTCAGAAAGTATTTAAAAGTGTTTCATAACAAGTGATTAAAGCATTATTTTTATATTTATTTTTTGTGTATCTTCCGAAATGTTTATATTCTAATTTAGCTTTGTGCCGTTATGTCTATATAAAACATGTTTATACAATTTATATATGAATATAAATATTTGTTTATATAATTGTAATTCATTTAAAGAGACAAGCTGGACATTCCACTAATATGGGTTATTTTAAAACTTGTCCTGATCACGGTATACCTCGAAAACTGTTTGAAATCGTCTTATCTGTATCGTGTTAGAACAAGAAATATTGAAATCATCATTATCTTTCTCTTACATAGTTGCGATGCATGTGGTTCCGTAATTTAAAACTGTATAATTGGCAAAAGTACTCCCGTTTCATGCCAAATTCGGTTATGAACAAAATTAAATTATCATAAAGTTTTAGTCTCATGCATATATTCATGTAGTCATCTGTTATATATAATATTCATATTTTATAAAGCTTATTCTTGTATGCATTATTATTTAACCTACATGTTTGAATGAATCCCAAAGTCAAATACTTGACAATTTCCCCCATTTACACACACACACACACACATACTAACACACAGACTAACACGCATACTATCACACATACACATATATATATATAAAGAAACTCCAAAATTAGCCAACATCATACTGATATTGAATATTTACCTAAAAAGGGCATTATCTTGCCTAATTGAGTTGATTTTTGTACCTGTGTTTCAGGGGAATACTCCGTGTATCATTTACAATTACGTTAAAATGTACACAAAATTTTATGCATATTTCCTATACTAGATCATACTATACGCATTTCGTTGATAGAATAATGAATAAATATTTGCTTTAAAAAAATAAAATTAAATGTTTTTTTAAACTGTAAATTAATCATAACTTTTATTATTTAACTTAACTGAAACTCAGTTTCTCGTTCCTTAACATTTATACAAACATTTAAACATGTATACAATGTCTGCAATTGTAACAATTTCATTGATAGAAGAAATATCTAGTTTTTTGAAAAATATTTTTCCATAATATATAAAAATGATCCGTTAATCTGGAAAAATTGGATATATTTTTTACAGATGAAACTAACTATTGTCATAATTGCTCATGTTTATATAGAGAACTTTTCCCATTAAAACGCATTTATCTAGCACAGCGTTCCGCAAATTATGGGAAAAATTGTGTGGTCGGCATTCTTAAAGAAATTTATTTGACTATAAAATATATAATTCTTTTCTTCAATAAGTATCAGGACCAATAATCTATACTAATAAAATCCGTGCGCCTCTGTCTGTCTGTCTGCTTGAAGCCGATTACAAATCGCAACGCGGGCGAGTTGGAAGTCGCGAGAGGTGTCTTTCGATTCGAAAAATTCCGGGAAAGTCGTTTCGGGCATTTTCGAAACCGTGGGATCAAAATTAAAAAAGTTATGAATTAAAAACCAGTCGGGAATCGGAACGGAAAACGTCTAATTTCCCAAACAGAGCTCAAACGGAGCTCTGAGGCAGAACACTGCGCAACCTTGCGGCGAAGAACCTGAACTTTTCCCCTTTGGCTAAAGAAGAAGCAGCCGAAAACCTCTTTTTTCTCCCGGGAAAACGACTTTTTCTTTAGTTTCGGTTCTTTGAAAAAGAACTAATTGGTAAAAAATGTTAAACACGGTTTATTTTCTTACTTTTTCTTTTTGGTAGCATACACGAATATTGTGTAACCTAAGATTTACGCGATTAATACTAATTTCTGTTAGTACAATGGAAAACGAGCTGCCAAAATTATTTGTTAGTTGTGTTGTTTGTGATATTAATGAAATTACTTATTTCTTTTTAATAGTAGTCTTTTGCAGTTTTTAATACCGAAAACTTTTTTTTGAGCGTTTTTTCTTAAACCATCATGCAGACAGTTTTTAAAGTAGAAAAAACTGATTACATATTCAAAATCTGCGTAAAAGTCTGCTTCTGATGAACCAAAAAACACGAGAAAATGTCTTATGGGCGTGCAGCGCCAACCGTGCAAAACCAAATATTTTTAACGGGACGATGGCGACCATGGCGCGTAGCGCCGGTGGGTGGTAGGCCGGTGGGATGGCTTCGCACGGTGGGCGCGTAGCGCCCACTGTGCGAAATCACATATTTTTAACGGGATAATGGGCGTATAACAACCATAGCTCTTTAATTTACTTTTTTTGTGCTTGAGGATTCGAACACCAAGACTTGCTTATTAAATGAATTTTTTTGCTTATTATATACTGCTTAATATCGAGGTTCGTTTGGAAAAAGTGGCCCAGCTAGCGGGCGTAGCTCGCTAGTCTATACTAATAAAATCCGTGCGCCTCTGTCTGTCTGTCTGCTTGAAGCCGATTAAATTTCGCAACGCGGGCGAGTTGGAAGTCGCGAGAGGTGTCTTTCGATTGGAAAAATTCCGGGGAAGTCATTTCGGGCATTTTCGAGACCGTGGGTCTAAAATTAAAAAAAGTTATGAATTAAAAACCCCTTGAAAATCGGAACGAAAAATGTCTCAAATCCCAAACGGCGCTCAAACGGAGCTCTGAGGCAGAACACTGCGCCACCTTGCGGTGAAGAACCTGAACTTTTCCCCTTTGGCTAAAAGTAGAAGCAGTCGAAAACATCTTTTTCTCCCTTTTTTGCGCGTTTTTTCTTAAACCATCATGCAGACAGTTTTTAAAGTAGAAAAAACTGATTACATATTCAGAATCTGCGTAAAAATCTGCTTCTGATGAACTAAAAAAACGAAAAAATGTCTTATGGGCGCTTAGTGCCCACCGTGCAAAACCAAATATTTTTAACGGGACTATGGGCGCGAAGCGACCATAGCTCCGATCCACAATCTTTTTTTTTTTCAAGTGCACGTGGACCACCATGCGAAATCATATATTTTTAACGGGACCATGGCTCTTTAATTTACTTTTTTTGTGCTTGAGGATTCGAACACCAAGACTTTCTTATTAAATGATTTTTTTTGCTTATTATATACTGCTTAATACCGAGGATCGTTTGGAAAAAGTGGCCCAGCTAGCGGGCGTAGCTCGCTAGTCTATACTAATAAAATGCGTGCGCCTCTGTCTGTCTGTCTGCTTGAAGCCGATTACAGTTCGCAACGCTGGCGAGTTGGAAGTCGCGAGAGGTGTCTTTCGATTCGAAAAATTCCGGGAAAGTCATTTCGGGCATTTTGGAGACCGTGGAACCAAAATTAAAAAAGTTATGAATTAAAAACCAGTCGGGAATCGGTACGGAAAACGTCTAATTTCCCAAACAGAGCTCAAACGGAGCTCTGAGGCAGAACACTGCGCCACCTTGCGGTGAAGAACCTGAACTTTTCCCCTTTGGCTAAAAGAAGAAGCAGCCGAAAATCTCTTTTTTCTCTTTTTTCTTTCAAACTTCCAACTCGCCCGCGTTGCGAACTGTAATCGGCTTCAAGCAGACAGACAGACAGAGGCGCACGGATTTTATTAGTATAGATTATTGGTCCTGATACTTATTGAAGAAAAGAATTATATATTTTATAGTCAAATAAATTTCTTTAAGAATGCTAAAAGAAGAAGCAGCCGAAAATCTCTTTTTTCACCCGGGAAAACGACTTTTTCATTCGTTTCAGTTCTTTGAAAAATAACTAATTAATTGGTAAAAAATGTTAAACACGGTTTATTTTCTTACTTTGTCTTTTTGGTAGCATACACGAATATTGTGTAACCTAAGATTTACGTGATTAATACTAATTTCTGTTAGTACAAACGGAAAACGAGCTGCCAAAATTATTTGTTAGTTATGTTGTTTGTGATATTAATGAAATTACTTATTTCTTTTTAATAGTAGTCTTTTGCAGTTTTTAATACCGAAAACTTATTTTTGTGCGTTTTTTCTTAAACCATCATGCAGACAGTTTTTAAAGTAGAAAAAAACTGATTACATATTCAATGTCTGCGTAAAAGTCTGCTTCTGATGAACCAAAAAACACGAGAAAATGTCTTATGGGTGTGCAGCGCCTACCGTGCAAAACCAAATATTTTTAACGGGAAGATGGCGACCATGGCGCGTAGCGCCGGTGGGTGGTAGGCCGATGGGCCGGCTTCGCACGCTGGGCGCGTAGCGCCCACTGTGCGAAATCACATATTTTTAACAGGATAATGGGCGCATAACAACCATAGCTCTTTAATTTACTTTTTTTGTGCTTGAGGATTCGAACACCAAGACTTGCTTATTAAATGAATTTTTTTGCTTATTATATACTGCTTAATATCGAGGTTCGTTTGGAAAAAGTGGCCCAGCTAGCGGGCGTAGCTCGATAGTCTATACTAATAAAATCCGTGCGCCTCTGTCTGTCTGTCTGCTTGAAGCCGATTACAGTTCGCAACGCTGGCGAGTTGGAAGTCGCGAGAGGTGTCTTTCGATTCGAAAAATTCCGGGAAAGTCATGTCGGGCATTTTCGAGACCGTGGGACCAAAATTAAAAAAGTTATGAATTAAAAACCAGTCGGGAATCGGAACGGAAAACGTCTAATTTCCCAAACAGAGCTCAAACGGAGCTCTGAGGCAGAACACTGCGCCACCTTGCGGTGAAGAACCTGAACTTTTCCCATTTGGCTAAAAGAAGAAGCAGCCGAAAACCTCTTTTTTCTCCCCGGAAAACGACTTTATCTTTCGTTTCGGTTCTTTGAAAAAGAACTAATTAATTGGTAAAAAATTTTAAACACCGTTTATTTTCTTACTTTTTCTTTTTGGTAGCATACACGAGTATTGTGTAACCTAAGATTTACGCGATTAATACTAAGTTCTGTTAGTACAAACGGAAAACGAGCTGCCAAAATTATTTTTTAGTTATGTTGATTGTGATATTTATGAAATTACTTATTTCTTTTTAATAGTAGTCTTTTGCAGTTTTTAATACCGAAAACTTTTTTTGCGCGTTTTTTCTTAAACCATCATGCAGATAGTTTTTAAAATAGAAAAAAACTGATTACATATTGAAAATCTGCGTAAAAGTCTGCTTCTGATGAACCAAAAAACACGAGAAAATGTCTTATGGGCGTGCAGCGCCAACCGTGCAAAACCAAATATTTTTAACGGGACGACCATGGCGCGTAGCGCCGGTGGGTGGTTGGCCAGTGGGCCGGCTTCGCACGGTGGGCGCGTAACGCCCACTGTGCGAAATCACATATTTGTAACGGGATAATGGACGCATAACAACCATAGCTCTTTAATTTACTTTTTTTTGTGCTTGAGGATTCGAACACCAAGACTTGCTTATTAAATGAATTTTTTTGCTTATTATATAACTGCTTAATATCGAGGTTCGTTTGGAAAAAGTGGCCCAGCTGGCGGGCGTAGCTCGCTTGTAATAATAATAATGCCAGTAAAAGGATAAATTGAACTAATAAAATTTATAAATATATAACTAGATTTTTTTTACTAAAATAATTCTCTGAATTAGCATATAATGTCTATGCTTTTAAAGTGGCAAGAAAAAAGATTTAATGGTAAATAGATAATTGTTGATTTAGATAACTGTTGATTATCTGTTACCAATTCGTTGATTTATTCATATCCAACTTTTGTCAATTTGACGTTTAAGCAAGGACTGTTCGTTCTCTGAAGTTGGTTAGGAGTTCGGTAATGCGTTTTCTTATGTTCATTTAAACACGTTTTATATATCTTTTTAGATTCTACTTTTGTTAATTGGATGTTGTTATTGCAATTAACTACTATCTAAGCAACATTTTAAACAGTCTTCTTTCTACAAAACTGTGTAATGAGATGCTTTCTGTATATGAGGCATAATTATCGCATACTTTCTGAAGAGAGATCACTTTTATGTGGTAAAATATTGCTATGAATTGTCGATTTGAGAAATTAAGTTTACGTTTCTTTAGTAGAATATAAACATATATTGGAAAATTTATACATCAATGAACACTGGCTTAAAAAATTCAGTTATGTGTTTGATAGTTTCGATTACCTTATCGATATAAAATAAAGTCTACAGAATACAACATTTGACCGAGCTGTAAAATTTAAACGTTGAAGAATATGCTGATACTTTGGAAAGGAAATGAACAAACAACACTGAAAATTTCCCATATTTTTCAAAATTCAATAAAATACTATAGATTTTCTGTTACTTAAAAACATTTTTTTTCGTCATCTCATATCAATTGAAGAAAACTTTTTGAACATTTTGATATATTTCCATGTAGTGAAGTACGTTGAATAAGTGATTCATTTTTATTTGAAAGTTTTAGACCCATAATTTCCTTTAATTAAAAAGAATAGTTAATCGATGTTTCTAACCGCAAAAAACTGTGAATTTGATTTAAGGTTTTGACATGGCAAGTTTTTGACATTCTTATGATGTGAAGAATTTTTAGATTGTTACACATTATAAAATATCGATATCTATATGTATAAATGAAACCACTGCTTCTTAAGTTAAATGTTTTTATCTGATCTCTAAAAAGACAGATATTTAAGTTCAAACATCTAATACAATTTCACATTAACTATTTCGGAGATGAATATAAAAAAAAAATAATATTCTATTAACTATCCAGGTGTCAAGAAAAAAATGTACGAAATTGGGGTCAGAAATACAAAAGTTTACAAATATTCATTTGTAAAAATAGATTCTTTTCATGATGTTTATTATCGGTCTATCTACAAAAGCCAATTTCATTTATTTGAATCAAATAAATTGTGTAACTATACTTTTGATGCATTAATTAAAAGTGCGCAGTTATAGGGTGGATAATACATATTATTCTACGTAATGAAAATCCTCATAATTATTTTAATAGCCTTGAAAATTAGCTATAACGTTATTATTATCTCCTTTAAGTGCATTAATCTTATTTCGAGAACGTTAAATTAATCTCGGTTATATTGCCTTTTCAGCACTTTAGTAAGGAAATACTGTTTACACGGTCATTAAGGTCCAATTTTAATGAGTTTTTAAGCACACGCTAAAATGAGATTTATAAAATTCTAAATTATGTTATTAATACTAAGCATATGGCATTTACATCCAATAAGCTTGTATTATCTAAATTTTACTAACGGATATAATAATCGAGTTCAAAATTTCAAACATGATGCTGAAGTAATATTTAGGAAAATTTATTGATTATTAAAGTATGGGAATAAGTAGTACTATTATATGAAATGATTGTTATGATTAAATTGACGGTTGACTAAATAAATATTTAGACAAAATAAATTATTTTCGGAAATATAAAGTTTTTTATAGGAGGAATCAGTAAACATGTTCCTAATAGTGGTGCAGTAAATTTACAAATTTATAGCAGAAATTTTAATCTATTATAATTCAGATAATAGCATAATTTTATCTTTCAGATTTTTATAAAAGGCAGGCTATAATAAGTGAAACTTAAAAAACTACGGACAAAAAATATCCAAAGAAACTAATCTTTAAAAAAATTTTTTTTCAATACGTTATTACATAAATCGAATTTTGAAACGCATTATTAGTGAATTTTCAAATTTATCTAGCATATCTAGAAACGGAGAAGAAACAAAAAATGTCAATAACTATAGCGCACAGCATAGTCTATTTAAGTTAAATATGTCTGACATCTAAACAATTATTTTATTAAAAATCCTAAAGAGTATTTTTTTTTAACTTAATAACGTATGTACACGTTCTAAAAAGTCTTTCCTGTATCTTACCATGCCTGTTACCACATTTCTCTAATTTCAATTTTTTTATTCTATGATATGAGAATATTAAATCTGGAGATTTACCATAGCATAACATAATTATCCTAAAAAAATTTTCACTACCAAAATTAAACGTCAGAGGCTGACATAGTGTATTTCTAAACACTGTCTTTTTCAAATTTAAATACCTTTAAGAATATGAAATAAATTTCGATATTTCTATTCCGTAGGGAGAATAAACAAAAGTAATTGTTTTCTAAAGAATAACGCATTACGCCTGTATTAGATGTTCAGCCTCTGATAGAGAAGGTCTTTATTTCCAGTCAACTGTTTGCCTATTAGTATGGCCATTAATTGACTGTTTTTATATTTATTTCAGTCATTATGTTGGGTAATGAGTGATCAGATAATACTTTTTCTCTATAGGAATAAAATTTCGCAATAGGCGAGTTTAAAATTTGAATTTGCAATTCTTCGCTATAAAAATTTTATAACCACGTGCTGAAACACCTCGTTATGGTGCATATTTACTATTGAAAATACACAATTGGCAATGAAAACAAAGTTAGCTATACCCAAACTTTTTCTCAAAAAAAAGAAAAAAAAACAATTTAATATTAAAAGGTGAGTGTGTTAATCATTGGCAGTAAAACACATACATTTTGATGCGTGCTACACATATATTGGTCCAGAGAGAAAATTTATGTAAAAATTGATAGCCTTACAGAAAAAAAGAAAAAAAATAAGCTAACAGATATATTTTTTGGTAAATGTTCGAATGGTTTATAAAGACCCGTTTTTTGAATGCGGTTTGTTACACATTAATCATATATTTAACAATATAAAATAACTTAGCGGTTTTAACAATTTTATTTCTTCATGGAAAGACATAAGTTTTGACAAAATTGAAAACGTCTTTTAGATTTGTGGTGACTATTTTTACTTACCCATCATACGTAGTATAGGGTAAGTCTTGCAATTGTTTTGAAAATCGAAAAAAATTTGACGGATTTACACGTTTCAGATAGCGGAGATTCCGAAAAACATATTTTTAGAAAAAAAAAATGCCGTCCATTTCTCTGTCTGTGTCCCTGTAAACGTTCTATCTCACGGACAAATTGAGATAGAGACTTGAAATTTTGTATGTTCTTAGTATGTAAGTATGGGACGAAGCCTACTTAATATCAGTAACGTCTATTATCCGGAATTTTTTTTTCGGATTCTCAAAAAATTCGTTCTGATAAAAGGTATAACAAATTTTCGAATTTTTTTATTTTAGGAAATAAACGTAGAAGGCAATAAAACAACACATATTTTGCATAAAGAACGAAATCAATCGGGTTATTAGTTGCCGAGATATTTGTAATCCTTTTTCCACATTCTTTGATTTTTCATGACCCTATATTTCATTCAAATTTCACTTCAAAAATATATTAGACGACATAGAAATAAGACGCTTAATAGAGCGTAGTAAACTGATAGTTAGTAAGATTATGAAATTTGGAATTAGAAGGATGTTTCTTTTACGCATTTCGGTACTACATGAATATTTTAGCATTTTATATAATTTGTCGATATTAGTTCATCAGCAATTCATAAATAGAGCATTACTATGTATATTAACAATTTTTAAATGTATGTTTAAATTCTGTTTTGGAATGGCGAAGCACTGTATAAATAGTTTTCGCATGTTTTATTTTCATATATTATATTAAGCATATCCATGATGGGTAAGTATTACGATGCCCCCCCCAACGACTAGTTTTATATTTTTCATAAATTTCGAGATAGCGATGATAATTTCTAAAACTGGCAACAAACATTAAACAAACAATAAAACATTACAAAGCTTTATCCATCCGAATGTTATTTGACTTTAAACTGATTTGTCAGGCAATATTTAACAGCACATAATACTTATTCAAAAAATGTTTTAAAAAATCACCTTTCTTCATTCACCTTTCTTTCACCTTTCTTCGCAGGTGGAAGATATTCCTCGTTCTGCTAGTTTTCTCTCCTTTTCCAGTAGTGGACGCTACTAGACAAGAGGGGGGGGGGCGCTACCGGAAAAGCAAAAGATATGTGCGAGCATCACAGTGACAATGATATACACAATAAAAATCAATAAAAGACTGATGCAAAGATTAGTCATCCAGTTGCACAGTAGAGAAATGGTCTTCAACGTGGTTATACAGAATTACAAGAAAAGCAATAATAATATGATGGTAGTACGCTAATTTTCACGAAAATTGCGGTTTAAATCTCGACTGGGGTATGTATCACAAATGCAGGTTAAGCAAAACGATTTTTAATATGGATACCAGGAAATGATAAAAAAGACACTGATGATAATGGTTTACTCACTAAACCTCGATGAGACAGTGATATATAGAGTATCATCCAATTCCGCGGAAGAGATATTGTGTTGAATGTACAAATGAAATTCCATTTCGTAGTGGCAGTATACTGGTTCTCAAAATTGAATAGACATGATTCGATTGAATGCCGACTGCCTTCTGTATTAAACCTGAAAATTATGCCTTAGATTGGGACAAAAATATAGGAAATTTCGATTTCTGAAATTGAAACAGACAAACTGAAGTAATAGACACTTTCCTAATACATTGAAACTTGTTATAACGAAATGCGATGCTTTTTATTTCGTTCTTTATTCATTAGTATGATTAATGTGTTTTATGATTTCGTAAAAAAGTCAATATTGAACTATTTAACATCTGATCCAATCACTTTAAAATAATATTATCGATATTATATGATTTATGTTTGAAAGTAAAAAAAGCGATTATCTATAACTATTAGATTTCAGAATATTTCAGAACATTTCAGAACATTTTTGAAAAATGAAAACATTCAATTGTGACTAAATATGGGAAACTATTGAAATGTGAAATTAAAAGAATATTTTTTGAAAAGAACAGATTCAGGAAACGTTATTTTAACGATTTTATAATGTCATTTTATCGTTTTCATGGGAATAACAATGCAGCTTTTTTATTTTTAGTAAATGGCATTTTTCAAATAAGATTAGAATAGAAAACGATGATTTATTCTAGTTTTTTTTTTTTTTTTTTTTTTTCAGTAAAGTTCTAAATCCATTTAAGGTACATTTTTGAATTTCAAACATAAAGAATCACTAGATGAAATTTATTGAAGATGGATAATTTTCAATTTTTTTTTATTTTAAACATTATTTCTTTCATATATTTAATTTACGATTTATTTTCATAGTAAATAATTACAGCTTACCTTAACAAATGAATACGTAAAGTATTTTTAAGACATGGGGATATATTTAAAAATTTATTCTGTTTAAAAAGGAAATAGAAGCACTACATTCAGTTTTAGAGAAGTATATTCTTTTTGACGAAATATATTTCCTTATATAGATAGTTAATGGTTGAGTAAAACATATATGTGCTGGTCATATATTGGTTATAGTAAAGCCAAAACCGCACTAAAGTAAAACGCAATTAAAGAAATTAAAGAAATCATGGACTGGAGAGACATGCAATTTGCAGATAAATATTTAGCGTGGTAAGGGATTTTGTATGACATCAAAAAAGTAAAATAAAATCAAATTAAAAAAGAATAACAAACAAAATTCAAATTTCGACAATAAAGGGCGTTATTGTAGGAAATCGAATAGAATAATTCCAAATGGCTCACTTAACTCAAAATTTTAATGCAAAAAGTATAAGAAAATACTGCATGTAAATTTTTTTGTGCCCAAATCTTGCGTTGTAGGAGCAACTGGGACTGTATCAGTTATAACACTCTTTATTATTAATAATTGAAACTTTTTCTCTTCATTATAATATTTTTTTTTGGTGTCCTACATAATCCCGTACCATGCAGATTATTTAACTGCAAACCGCATGCCTCTTCGACACATGGATCTTTTTTTTTTCAAATATCAATTTGCACTGAACTTTCGAAACAGCCGGTATTTAACCTTTCAAACAGAATAGTTATATGTATAAAAATAAGGTAAAAATTACAGTGGCAAAAGAAAGAGAGAGAGACTGTAGACTTTGTATAGATTCATTTTAAATATATCTGATTTTCGTGTGTATTATGATGTGAATTAAAGGAACTATGATACAAATTTTAGAAAATATCTCTTTGAAATGTGCGCGTTATTCCTTAAAGCTATTAAAATTAAAAGCAGTTGTAATTGTTATAATAATTAACCACAGAAGAGAACGTATATGTTTAAGTGAACGAATGTACGGTTCTAAATGCCTTATGAGTACTTCAGTAGATAGCCTTTGCAATATTGTATGTCCTCTGTTCAAATAGCCATATTGCAATATGTCTTTATTAGTTATTGCAAATCTTAATGCTGCAATTTTATCCTGCAAATCTCATGAAGTTTTCTTTTGAATGAAGGATGGTACACCTAACAGACGACTACGCTTAACCCTTTTTTGTCTAGTGTACTATTAATAGTATATATCTTTTAATTGAGTCTTACTTTGTTTTAAAAAAAATACTTTTGTTGCGCATTCCATATAAAAATGTTAGTATGTGTTTATGTGTTATATATATGACTGCATTAACGTATTTAGTAATAATACAAATAATAAATATTTACTTAAGTCTCTTTGCGCCGTTTGCGATACTTTTATTTTATGCATATATTTCACTATAAATTTAGATATTCAACGAGCTTATGGCTGATATTGCATTATCCGACAAAACTCGATATGCATATTAAATTCCATCAGTCTGTTAAGTCATAATTTGGTGGAAACTATCTGAAAACCCGATTTTATCTTTAACTCGTTGGCTTACCATTGTGTTTTCCTGCTTTAACCTTGTTTTTTTCATACATTCGGGTGAAGGCGAACATAATGGTAAAACTACGAGTCAGATTTAAAAATACACCTTTCAGATGTTTTCCACCAATATATGGTTGTCAATCCGATTGCATTTTAATATGCGAATCGATTTTTAATTAAATCAAAATTCAGTCGACGAGTGGATTGTCTGTGTGGCCCACTGTCGGTCTATGAATGTACTATAAAATATGGTAAAAATGTGGATCGACTTTTGAAATTTTATTATGAACTAAATCATAATTTCAGTTGTAGAAAGAAGTGTTTATGTTATCCGTAATTCGTTATTTGAAATAACATCAAGATACTTCTTCATATAAATTCGATATTTAAATATTGATGTTTTATATTATTAAAAATATTATAACTGAAAATTACATTATGGAATAATGTTAATTTTTAATCATCATCATTTAATCATCAATCCATTTCAAAATTTCAGTTAGAGAACAACATTAACTGTTATTGCAGGAAGTAACACTTTGATGAAGAAAAAAGTTCCTTCAAGAAAAAAAAATCTTCTTGAAGTTTATTTATTAAATATTAGAAACTATATATTATTTTATCGATCATAAAAGATTTTTGAATAAAGCAGGTATAAAATCGATATTTTAAGAACAAATTAAAATGTTTGTAGCAATATTTGAAACATTTTTTATCTTTTTTGAACCGATTGACTACCATTTTATAGATTTTATTCTATCAAGTTACGTAAAGATGGCAGCATAGTATTTTAGTGCTTTACATTCCAATCACATCTTATATTTTAATAAGAGCTAATCTTGTGAGTGTGTTTGTTTGTGTGTGTAAATTTTATCTCAAATACGGCTCTAAGAATTTCGACAAAATTATGTACCGTAACGTTATTGGGCACAGAAGATCATTGGCTTGGGCCTCATGTTCGAGAAAACTGAATTTCTAGAAAATTTTTGGTAATTATAGGACAGAATCAAATTAATTGAAACTATATAACGGCTTAATCAATTTTGACTACATTTTGTATTCATCCGTATTTTGCTATGAAAAGACTATTGGGCAACGTCACCTATCCGAGAAATTTCAATAAGTTGGTCATTTTGAGGTTATTAAAGTTCAAATTAATTTGCTCTATAAAACGGCTTGAATGATTTTCTCTACACTTTAAATTTTACCATTTTGGGTATGAGAATCCCATTGCGCTGAGTCACATGTTTGAGAAAATTTCATTAGTGGATCACTTTTATGTCACTGTGGATCTTTCTAATTTTATATAGAAAAATTGTCAAGTGACTAAATTTTGGTATTCTGTCGTTTTCAGGCACAAAAATACTATTTGGAACATTCTCAAGAACATTCGAATAATGGGTAGGTGTGTATCACAATGGGTCAGGGTCAAGCTAATTCTTTCTTAAAAGCGGCTCAAACGATTTCGATAAAATTTCGTGTTGAATCGTTTCCCGACCTGAGAAAATAATTTTGTAAGGTATATGTTTGAAAAATTTTGATTAATTGGTCCTTTTGGATCATTATGGGTTAAGCAAATTTTCTAGGAAATGACTGTACAGATTTCAATTAAATTTCACATTTTATCGTTTTTCGGATTAAGAAGACCATTCCGTTGTGTCACATGTTCGATGAAATTCAATTCGTGGATCATTTAGGGTCACAATGGGTCCGAAGCAAGCGACACTTATATTGAATAAAAGGTTCAAATTATTTTGACAAGAATATATATTATATCGTTTTCGGGAACAAAAACATTTTTTGAGGAATTTCGATTACTGGGTCATTTTTGAGTTACCTCGAGTTAAGCTAATTTTATCTAAAAAAATGGCTGTAACGGTTTTAGTTGAATTTTTTCTTCTACTTTTTTTGGTGTTGAGAGAATATTTGGGCTAGATATGTGTTCTAGAAATTTAATGAGTCATTTTTGGTTCACTACGGGCCAAGCTAATTTTATGTAAAAAGCGACTAATTTTATTTTTCGTTTTAGGGTTCAAGAAAAATAATGGGATAGGTTGTATGAACATTCAAATTGGGCATATTTTCATTCACAATGGGTCAGAGGTATGTTAATTGCATAGAATGTACATTAGAACGTCTCAAATGGTTTTGAGAAAATTTTACATTATATCATTTCAAGATACGAGATATTATACTAACAAATCATTAGGCTAACCTAAGTGTTCGCAGAATTTTGATTAGTGAGTTATATTCTTTAACAATGGGTCAAAGTGAAGCTAATTGTAGCTTAAAAATAACCGTTCAAGGCACCTGTCCCAGATCACATGTTCGAGAAGTTTTGATCAGCGGGTAAATTTTGGGTTTTCTACAGTGAAAAAATTTTTTTAGAAAACTACTCTGACGAATTTGATTACATTTTACATTTTATCGTTTTCGAGCTCCACAAAATCATTGTTAAGTTCACATATTCGGGAACGTTCTATTACTATTTCTATTTGATATCTATGAATCTGAGTATAGCTAATTTTACATAGGAAACAGATCCAATGACTTTCAACAAATTTAGTATTTAATCGTTTTCGGAATCAGAAATATCATTGACTATAAATGTGACTTTTTGGGTCACTATGACTGAGGATCAAGCTTATTGTATCTCAAAAGGCAAGAACGATAAAGTAAGAATAATGTGTCGTATGAGCACAAACCTGATAAAATAATCGATCATTCTCGCTAGTTGGAAATTTATTTTAAAACACTGTCGATAAATAACTCTATCTCTTTGATACATGTTAAATACAGCAGAAATATGCGTTTTTACATATCATAAAATAAAGTATGATAACGTATATTTACGAATGAAAGAAGATTCAAAGAAAAAACCGTATATATATACGGATGTTACACTTAAAAGATTAAAGATGTTTAAAAAAATAATGTTATAGAAATAAGCTTACATTTATACGTTTCGCCATTTTGAAAAAGGAAACATCTATAAATTTCGAAAAAAGCTTTCATTTAGGCAAATAGATACTCTCCTTATGCTGTCATCTTTCGATAATAAACGAAAATATTTTTAAATAATTATTTTATACAATTTTCAAATTAGAAACAAAAGAAAATTCTATAACTTTATTAAAATTTGAAGCGTCCCAAAAATGGTATTCTACGCCTATTTGTGTTAAATTAAGCTTTAAGAAAACGGAATATATTTCTTTATGATATAATAAAATTACAATGCAAATAGTATAATATTTATCATGAGACAAAGACAATTAGTGCAGCTTATTCTATTAAGAATCTATTGTAGTAGGTAATTCATCAACTTGTGCATTGGATTGAATTGTTTTTTTTTTTAAAGACATTAAGTTGGTTATGTACATGGTGTTCCATGTAATTAAAAATTCAAATTCTATATTTAAAATAATTTCATGAATATATAATGTAATCAAAAACATGTTTATACGGAATAGTTATAAAATTTGCTTACAGTATATGCTGTTTAAGTAAACTAATAAATTAAGGATAACCTAGTTCACTAATATAAGAAACAAGCAGTTATTACTCTAGCGTAAACATCAAAGCATAACACAACTACAACATAACAACAATTTCTGAATAGTGAAACATTTGAACACTATGAAGTTAGTAGCTTTTACGACATTCGTGCACGAATTTATTTAAGGTATTCGATCTGATATTTTAGAGCAGCCAACTACATTTCTTATTCTAAACAAACACATTAAGTTTAAATAAGTTATTTTATCAGAAAATGTTAATAGTGTTATGCCTCATGCTTTGAGAATGCTCAATGTGACATGTCAAATGGATAAAAAATAACCTTCTATTTAAATTAATTTATGTCTAGTTTGTTATATATACACAGTTTTGGACACTTTATTATCTCATAAATTTTGTGTAAAGAAAATAATTTAAAAAATTTACGATTTTTTTTTAACAGTAAACAATTGTTTCTTAACATATTCTAATAAAATCTGGAAAAATGCTAATTTTTATTGGTTAGAATTCAGATAACCTAGATCATATTACTTACATTTATTAAATTTATTGAGCAAAATTCTACGCGTGTCTTAATTATAAATCTTAGTTTAAATCCAATTTAAAAATTTATTTGGAATAAAGACAATTTTTAAATTTCTAGTGCATTATTATGCGACAAACAAATGGCATAAAATATGCTAAATCTGCTTTTGTATCATATTTCCAAAACTTTTTAAACCCAAAATATTTTACGATCACAAAGCCTTTTATATCGCATAAGGTAAGTATAAAAGAAAAGCTGCATTCGCATTTTTTTCTACTTTTTAACTGTAAGCTCTTTCCTTGAAATTTTAACAAAAAATACTTCTGTTGCATAGTTAGATAACAATTTTATTGAATTAGAGAAATTCAGTGATCCAAAACAAAGTAAATGTGCTTTGTGTAGTTTTCTACATTAAATTTTAAAACCTTTTACACTTTTTATAAAAATTAGAAATAAATTGTTCTAGAATTTTATACAATTGTTATAAAAATGTTCTTTGTCTGCCGAATCACAAAAAGATTTTAAATTATACTGGTTTTATGATAATTTATTTTTTGTTCAAAATTCTTAATTTAATGTTTTATTGATAGATTTTAGGCGGTCCAGAATACAATAATCTTCAAAATTTCGACTACAAAAATATTACATTATTTTTTTTTCTCTGCTTAAAATGACTTTTCAATTATGTTTCTATCATAATTAGAACAGGAAATATTAATTTTTTCGTTTTGGTTCTTTTTCAAAATCTAGTTTTTAAATAATGGTTGTCAAAAATAAATAAATTAATTAATAAAAACAAAAATAAATAAAAAATAAATAAATAATGGCTTCCTGTGAAAATGCGTTTTTATTCATGACGGTTTCTATTTAAATTGTTATAAGTCGAGAGTTACTAAAAACTTAAATCTCAAGAAAAACATCCATTTTATTAACATAACTACTTTATCGATTTAAGGCCTTTAAATACATAGCAAAATAGCAGGAAACTTATTTTTTTTTAGAAACATTTAACTTTGCATCTGTCTTTTAGTGTTGCTATAAGTCTATCTGATGTTTTTAATCCATTTCAAACAAAATTATTTTATTAATGTCAATAAAACAATATTTTATTTCCGCGATTAAAAAAGTAAATTTTGTAAATAATAAAATACATACTGCATTATTATTTTATTAAAAATAAATTATACAGTTCTTATAAATTAGCTTTATATATAACTATTCTTGTTAATAAAATAACACTGCTTCACTTAATAAATAAATTAAATATTTATATATATAGTAAATTTATAAACAATTTGCTAATAAATATTTTCGTGACTAAAATAAATATTCTAATGAATGATTTACTTTAACTAATACATAATGCGTGTTGGATGCCAAATAAGGTACCCTGGGGTAATAACGCCACGTTAAGGTTCTACCAATTTTCACGACTTAGTTTTAGATTGTATTTTTCAAACAAACATACGATCTGATACAGCAACTCATTGACTATCTATACAAAATAAAATAATTTAACAGATATGTATTCATAAAATGTAATGGCGTTTTTTCTTGGCCAATGCTATTTGGCGTTAATACCCATCTATATGGGTAATAACGCCATGCAAACAAAACTATAAAATAAGATGGAATAATGGCATGTAGATTGCCCAATTCTAAAAATGCAAACTCTAAAGCTCTAGAAATTGACAAATTGCAATCTAAGCTATTGAAAATGTACAATTTTTTGTGGCTCTGAAAGAAAAAAGAAAGGTGTGGTGGTGGTGGGGGGAGGAGGCAAAAGAATATCAGATTCTAAGCTACGTTTTGCTTAAAAATGACCATTTAAATAGAATTATTAGAAACATTGCACGGATTATTTGAATCAGTATTTATATTCCCATGTATGCATTCTATGCGATAGAAAATATTGATTTTTTGTGAAAGTGAAAGAAAAAGGAGTGAGGGGAGCTTCAACAGAATATAACACCCGGGGTTCCTCTTTGTTTAAAAAGTCCCGCTTAAATATGATTATAAGAAACATGGCATGGTTTTAACAATTGATAATGTAATATTTTAATACTGTGAAGTTTTATAATAACTAGAGTTATATGTAATGCATATTTTTGTTAAACCTTAACTCCTGTTAGCGTCTCACATACCGCTGAGTTTTTCAAGTTTCAGAGTTTAACTTGCAATTTTTAGTTTAATTATAGATACCGGGAAATTTTTGTTTCTTTTGGAGTCCTATTACTACCTCTAGAGACTTTTGAATAGCTGAATTTTATTTATAATAGTCCTGTATGTAAGGTTCAATACAAAAATAATATTCTAAAAGTTAATTTAACATTTTATTCATCGCTAGATTAAGCGGTCTGAAAGGCCGCTCACAGTAAGTTATGCCACAATTTTTCTCACAGCAGTTAAGGGTTAATACTATTATAGTAATCTAGTAAATAGTTTTTAACCCATAACTCCACACTAATGCGGATTCTCCAAACCTACAGTTAAATTGTCTAGTTTTAAAGAACATGCTTTAATAATTTTTTTATAAATTGAGTAAAATTTTTGATTAAAAAATATTATCCCAAAGAGATTTCTTATTCAATTTTATACATAATTCATATGGTTATATATCATTATCTCTATATTAGCAACAAAATTAACCTTTAACTGCTGTTAGGAATCTGACTAAACACTGTACCCCCCCCCCCCAAAAAAAAAGCGTTTAACTTGTATTTTCGAGTTTAACTATAGTTTACAACTGAAATTCTCTTTCGTTTGGAGTTCTCGTAATATTATTAGAAATATTTGAATAGATTAAATTTAATTAGAATTAATTCCGTACAAAAAGTTTAGCGCAGGAACAGTATTCTATGATTTTTAATCATGGATCGCCTTTTTACCTTTAACTAATGTTACTGGTCTCGTAGACCACTATTTTTCTTTTAAGTTTTTAGTTTAACACTTAATTTTCAGTTTAATTGCAAACACTACCGAAATTTTGTTTCATTTGGAATTTTAGTAATACCGCCAGAGACTAAATAGGTGAATATTAAGTATAATACTCTTGTATAAAAAGTTTAGTACAAAAACACAATCCTATGAGTTATTCCCGCCTTCTATTCATCTTTCAATTTTGCGGTCTCACAAACCGCTTCACATTAATTACGTTACAATTTCTGTCACATCGGTTAAATGTTAAATTTATAAAGTTTTGAAAAACGGAACTCTGAGAAAGCGGACAGTTGAAATTTCGAATTCAATTGAACAGTCCAGTGGAAATTCAATAGAAACCTGATTTTGAAGATGTTCGAATTTTAATCTCGAAAACATTTTGATATAGATTTATTTACAAGAGTTAAAAATTATTTTTTACATTAGTAAAAAAATAATAATAATATAATAAAAAATAAAATAGAGAGATTATTTTTAAGTATTGGGCACCCCCCCCCCTTATTCTTACCATTTCAACAATGATGATAATGCTGTCCCATATTAATATATAAACCCCCTTCGGATATAGATCGGCTACTGTTGGGAATCAACCGGGGTAATAACGCCAATCCCTGGCGTTAATACCCCGGAATACTTATTGCGCAGTAAATCCTAAACTACAAATTATCTCGAGAAGATATCCAAAATCTTCTACAACAATTTGAAAGTACATGAAATACACTACAAATTTATGTAATAAACAAAGTATTTCCAGATAAAAAATATAGTCTTCACATCAAAAACCTTATCTCGCAAATTTTAGATCAAGCGTTAATTTTAGCTGCTTGTAAAAACAATAAGACCTAAAAATGAAACAAATTAACTTGAAACTGTTTTTTGCGATTTATATGACTCAAAACCCTTCTGCGCAGAGCACATGGGTGTCATTTACCTGATTATTTCATAATTATGCAAAATATAATCACTTGGCGTTATTACCCCGCCTGGCGTTATTACCCCAGGGTACCTTTTGCAGAAGGAAATCGAAGAAGGGTCATGGAACGAAGGAAATCCAAAGTCAGCTGCTAGGGGCAATACAAAATACCTCCCTTAAAGGGAGTGCAACAAGCAGGGATTTCATCATTCTGGAATCTACCTTGAGGGGTAGGCTGAATAAAAATGACTTTGAGAAGCGATTGGTGTATTAAGAATCGTAATTAGGTATGAAAGCGGAAAAGCGGAAAAGCGGAAGGAATTGATAGGAACAGTTTGATTTCCCACGCTTATGCAAAAACATTCTAAAATAAGTGTCAGGAATTTTCAGAGTATTAGCAGAGCTAGAGTAGAAGGTATGGATCATGAGGAAGAGAACGCTAAGGTTATTTTGCTCACAACAATATCTATAGAGAATGACAATCTAGAGCAGACTGACTGTATTTGAAACTGAAAATAAATTATAATTCAGATAACAACGACACAGCTAAAGTAGTTGCTGCAAAAGACAAGAAAATGTTTACGTTGTCTCTAGTGCAGTATAGAGTAATATAGTGAATATTTTGTCTTGCTGCAACGTAGAGGATCATTTAACTTACGTTTCTGCATTTTTAAAGGGATCTTTGCTAAATCCCAATACACCAGACAAGCATCACTAGGAATTGTATTCGGATGAAAAAAATAGCGCCCATATAAACAGGGAAATAATCATTGTGCTGACTTCTGAGCATTTTATTCGACGAAAGCCTGATGGTACATAATTCATTAATTTTACGTGGTCATACGTCACTTAAGAGTTTTCCAAATACTTTGCATGTCATCTCTGATAACAATATTATAATTGTGTGACTAGCCATTCTGCTCATTATTTGCAGTTTTTGGATCACGTATTGTTTAATAACTTTCAAACGTATTTTTACACGCGTGTAGAAAAATGATAAATCGCTGTGGTACTGGAAAATATCAAAGGAGGAATTTGGTAGTTACCTAAATTGACAGCGGTTTCGCTATGCTACTGTTCAGCTTGAAGTTTCTGCTTTCGTGCAACTGGAATTTAAATTAAAATATTAAAGCTATTGCAGAACATGCCTATTTGCTAAGCTGTAATCAAGACAGGAATGCAATTTTCCCTGAAATGTTAAATTACTTGTAGAACCCACGGGTTACCTATCCATTTCAACAACAGTACTCTTAAAAAATATTGAACCCAAACCTTTCCTATTTTAGGCATATCATCGAATCTCATTGCAACAGCTACACACATTTGTCAACTATCAACTTCTGGAGAGACTAATGTTACTCTCAGAAATACACGACCAAATTTTGGAAACACTTTCACTTATTCAAAGTAGTTTTATGGCACTAAAATAAAAATGTCCTTCCGGCAATGCCGGGAGGAAGAGGTAGCTTTCATATACTTATTTATGCATTATTTATTTTAAATTAAGTTATATTTTCAAACATACGAAGCTCAAATTAGTGAAACCCGATTTTATAAGATTGAATGCCAGTTTTTGTAAATACTGATTATTAACAGGAATTTTTAGAAATTAGTCATATTTTATTCAACTTGAATTTATTTTCAGCGATTTAGAGAGTCGCCAAATTCCATGATATCATAAAGTGTATGCCATTTTAAAGAAACATGATGGATAAAAAAAAACAATGAGCTTGGTCAAGATCTTAATTCATGTGGACATGCACTCTCATATCGCAATCGATTAATATATACGAGTGCTAACGCGGGCAAACTGATTTTTTTAAAAATGTCACCCACATTAGAAATTCAAACAGCCATATCTCAGGCGTTTTTTTACGATAAAGAGAAAGCAAAAAATACTCCGGAATTCATTATTAAGATAAATACATTCGAGAGATTCTTTTTTTCAATTTCTAATTTTTTATTTGTACATCATTATACATTTAAAAGATTTTTGACAAACTTAAATAGCCGCCATTTTGAAACAAGATGGCGGATGAAGTTTGCAAGTGAACTCGGTCAAGGCATTGATATGTACTATGTACACACGGAGTTATATCCAAACCAATTTATAAATATGCGCATTATCGCGTGACGAATTTCAGACCGTTTCAAAATGTCAACCACACTAGAAATTGAAAGTGTTATAACTCAGCCATTTTTTAAGATATAGATGAAACAAAAAATGCCCTGGAATCTTTGTGTCAATGTCAAATACACAAAAGAAAAATCTTTTTCAATTTCTCACCTTTTTATACCTAATTTTAAATTTAAAATTAAACAAAATTAAATGGCCGCCATTTTGAAACAAGAAGGCGGATGATGCTGGCTAATGAACACAGTCGATACATTTGTATGTACTATATACATACCAAGTTTCATTGAAATCGGTTCATAAATACGTTAGTTACAGCATTAAAAAATCAGTTCGTTTCAAAATGTCACCCATAAAAAAAATTCAAAGTGCTATAACTCAATCATTTTATAAGATATAGACAAAATAAAAAGTGTTCTGGAATCGTTGTTTTAAGTTCTAACACATAAAAGGAAAATATTTTTTAACTTTTAATTTCTTCGCATTAAATTTTAAATTTTAAATTTTTGAATTTTTTTAATTGGTCGCCATTTTGAAACAAGATGGTGGATGATGCTGTCTAACGAACTCGGTCGAGACATTTGTATGTACTATGTACATACCAAGTTTCCTTCAAATAGGTTCATAAATACGATAATTATCGCATGACAAATTCAGATATATATTTATATATCTCTATGGTTATATATATATATATGTATATATATATATGTCAACATTTGAACCGAGGGTGGTTTTGGGGTCTGGGGGTCATGATCGGTGAAAATATACAAAAATTGTCTGGAAATGCTTTCCTCCGGACCGCTGCAATAGGTAGCTTTTTACTTTTTGTAAAGAAAGCTACCTAAAATGGAATTGTGTGATACGAATGTTACAGTTTCACGGTATAAATTCGACAAAAGATTTAAAAAGAATGTCGCTGTAAAAAACAGCTGACGATAATATGCTTCTAGAAAAAGTGAAAAAAAAAGAATGGAAAAAAAGTAAATGAGGATGGGTAGATTGAATGCCTAAAACTATTCAATGACACAAATTTGTCCAGTGACTGGCTTCAATATATTGCTTGTGGCAAGTTAGTGTTCAAAGGTTCAAAGGTTGCAAGACTTACAACAATAAATATATCGATTGTGGAACACAACAACTTAGGTTAGCTATAAAAAACACTGAAACATTAGAAATCCTCTTCATATATTACAGTCCTCTTCTTATATTAAAATTCTTTAACAGTATTGAAATTCTTCATTTTTCCATTTTTTAAACATTTTTACATTTTTTAAAACTTGGAATATCCACTTTTAATACAATAATATTTATTCAAAAACTTACAATGTTAAGTTTACAATATTAAGTTACTTTTAAGTGCAATTATTACTACCAACAATTTAATTGGAGTTATCATAGATACCAATCTCTTCTACCCATGTGCGAAAATTACCAACCCAGTAAAGAGAGATATTGCGCTATATATATACATACACACACACATATATATATATACAGTGGCGGTCAAAAGTTTCCGGCCAGCAAAAATGTTTCAGTTAATTTGTAAATATACCCAAATGAAGAGGAATCTCAATGCGATACTTAAACATTTTATTGACATATATAGTTAGGAACTTACTTATAGAAGAACGTGTAAATATCAATAAATATAATTGACTAAATTAAGTATAAAAGAAAATGCATGTTCTCAAAAGTTTCCGGCCACTTATCATTCATTAGTTTTTTTCCATCTGCAAAGTGTTATTGGTTGTGTTTATGAATGAATCAACGTGTATAGCATAGTTTGAATTCAAATTTAAAAAGTTCAACAACTGTTGTTCATAAATGAGTGATTAGTTTGTCGCTAAAAAGACAATCTTCTCGAGATATTGCGCCTAAGATATCGATTGGTAAAATCGATTTTAAACGATATTTAAAAATTTTATAAAAATGGCCATGGCTTTCAGGACTTTCAGAGGTCCGGGAGACCCCGAAAAATTACTATTCCTGTGGACAGAATTATCAGGAGAAAAACCAATGGTAATCCACATGAAAATTCCGTTGCAATATACTGCGATTTACGGAATGAAAATATTGATGAAATAAGTTCGTCTATCGTGTTATGATGCTGACGTGGTACAGAACTTTATGGAAGAGTCGGTGTTAAAAAATTTTCAGAGTAAAAAAAATACCGATGTACACTACTTTCATTTTCCTAGGAATACAAAGTCTGGTCAAGTGAAAACTGGACAAAATTCTATTTTTTAATTAATCGAATTTGAGATTTTTTTTTGGTAGTGATGGCAGACACTACATACGATGACCTAACAACAAAAGGTTATGATTCTACCTATGTTATTCCTACAATGAAGCATGGCGGAGGACACGGTATGCCGTGGAAGTATTTTCGTTAAAAAAGTGTCGGTCCGTTATTTGAAATCCACAGCCGGATGAATGATAGAATGTATAAGGATGTCTTGCAAAAGCATTTTTTTTGCCTTATTAGAGGAAAAAATTGATCGCAACTATTTTTCGTAACATGATAACGACATAAATAATGTATGCAAGCCTCGATACGCAATAGTTTTCGTACAAAAAGTTTCGTTTTTGAAATGGTCAACCCAAACACCCAACATGAATCCAATAGAAAATCTTTGGAAAGAAGTTGGCAAAAGTCTGCGGAACTATAAATATTGCAACTCAGCTGAAATTTCGCCAAAATTGCAAAAAATGTGTCAAAAATTTACCATAGACGATCTTTAACCGTTGATTTTATGAATGTCAAGTTGCTGCGCCGCGGTACTTATTACTAAAGCTAATAAAATAGTAATACGATAAAATAGTATTTGTAAATGTTGCTGATCACTGTAATTTTCTATTACAATACCACTTTTTTACGAACTTGTACAGGTGGCCGGAAACTTTTGAGAATATGCGTTTTCTTTTATACTTAATTTTGCCAATTAAATTTATTGATATTTACACGTTCTTCTATAGGTAAGTTCCTAACTGATATGTCAATAAAATGTATAAGTATCGCTTTGAGATTCCACTTCATATGGGTATATTTACAAATTAACTGAAAAATTTTTGCTGGCCGGAAACTTTTGACCGCCACTGTATATACAGGGTGGCCATAAAAAAACTTTGTGGATATATGGTGCTCTAGCGGCCAGTCCGTTCAACCGATCGAGGTGAAATTTCAGATTTAGCTATTCAGAGGTATGAGCATGAGATTCTGAGAACGGCAACAAAATGGTGCTCACAGTTACGGTTATAGTTACAGAAACTCGAAATTTTGCAATGGCAACACCCATTTTTTTCATCGCAAAATGCTCAGCGTATGCGAAAACCCCAAAGAGCTCTGGAACCGTACGTGTATAACAAGAAACGGGCGCGTTATGCAAGCACAAAAAACTGTTCTTTGAATTCTCCCCCCCCCCATTCCATAAAAAATCACGATTAGGGCGCAAGGAGTAAATTTGCATATGGCACGGAGTCAGTACAGTAATCTCTGATTACAACACAGATTGCAGAGAACTTTTATTTTGATTACACATTTTCCACATGAGTGCCATCACAGGCAATTACGCATTGCATGGTGGACAATACCGACGAATGTTACACCGCATGAGGGAGTTTGCGATCTCAAGTTTGATAGGATTTTTCAAATCCGGCAAAGTTTGCGGGATGCGCATGTACATTTTAGATTTTAGATATCCCCAGAACCTGAAATCCATAGGAGTGAGGTCGGGGGATCGGGAAGGCCATTGACTTTACCAGTTAAGGTGAAATGTGTCTCGTCCGTTCATAATATGCGAAGAGGTTGATCGTTATCTCCATCATATTGGATAAGAAATTCATTAACAACGTCTATATGTTGTTGATGGTCTCTCACTTCCAACATTTGGGCGCGCTGGTACTGGTAAAGAAACATGCGAATTACAGAGAGTAGTAAATTTAAGACCATTGATTTTAGTATATCAAATACACGAGATGCGCTTTTTGTAGTTTGCATGCGTCCTCTGGTCACTATATGATGCACATCATAACAGTATCCTCAGGAACAGTTGGTCGTCCGGATCGCAGACTATCACAGGTGCAAGCAATTTTTTTGAATTTCATTACTAAATAAAGAAGAGCTTGTGAAATGCATAGGCCACGTATTTGGCGATGGTCTCGATGGTAAACGCGCGAGTTTTTCGCAGCATTCATCTCATTTTGATAATAGTTTTACGAACTCACCACGAACGAAATCATTTTGTTGGCATCTGTGAGATCCGACTGAAGAACTAACATTCCCGCCCTACTTTTTATCTGTTTTCTAAGCTATGTGGCACGCGATGTTTCGTTATTTCTATTTTGGCACTGTCGTATTCAAATTTTCTTCTTGCTCTTTGGTGGTGTTTATTTGGGGCCGCATGTGTTGAGCATGTGTTGAGCATATTGCGATGAAAACAATGGGTGTTGGCATAGGAAAATTTCGAGTTTCTGTAACGATAACCGTAACCGTGAATTCCATTTTGTTGTCGTTCACAGAATCTCGAGCTCATACCTCTGAATAGCTATATCTGATATTTCACATCGATCGGTTCACGGACTGGTCAATAGCGCTCCATACATCGGCTAAAGTTTTTTTATGACTACCTTATATATATACACTCGTGTGCAAAATTTAAGGACGAGTCCCAAAATGCCCATTTCACGGGATTTTCAAGTGATAATTTTCACTCGAATATTCATAATGAAGTAATATAATTCGAATAATTACTATCTCTGCATAACAACTAATCCATATGACATCTCATTCGGGTCATACATGGTCGCAAGAGTCACACTCACAACGGAGGAAAAAAATAGGAAATTGAATACGTCTCTTTTATGAGACTCAAATGACTACTCTATGTGACTCTACTGACAGGTCACTGCGACTGCTGCTTTGTGTCGCGTCACCATGTGACTTTACAATGTCGTTTTATTGAGACTCTCGTGTCGCTGTCATTTGGAGACTCAAATTCAAAGTCATTGTAATTGTTGCATTAAGATAAATCACTAAATAATATGACATTAAAGTCACATGGTGACTTTCTGTCACAATACTTTGTCAAATGGTGAGAGAGATCCTACTATTAAGTAACCACTCTATAAAATGGTGAAAAGTCACCATGTGACATTAATGGGACAGTATTTGGTAATTTATCATAATGCAACGTTCATAATGACTTTGGCATAATAATATCTCAAGACGATTTGTCGGTTACAAGTTGCTATTGTTGAATTATAATTGACCTATGTATTTCAATGTCTTGGAACAATCCTCACATTAAAATATCTTCTTCAGTTTGCTTTGTAATATACAAATTACAAGATAAAAAAATAAATAATAAAGAATACTGCCCAGTTAAACTGATGACATTGAGCTCACAGGCTACAAATACTAATTGTACATTAAAGCCTTATATTTTCAAGGGTTAATTCCGTTCGAAAAAAAATTAAGAAGGGGAAACAGCTCTCCCCTTTCCTCTTTTTTTATACTTAATCATTGAACCTCCTATACTATCAAAGACATGCTTTATGATATAAAAAATCTATATCCAAAATTCAGAGCAAATGAGATAATTCTTAATAAAAACCCATTTAGCATTTATATAATTTAAAAGGAGTTATCCCCCTTTTTTGTACTTAACCATTAAACTTCCAAAATTATTCAGAGATTTGAACGAAATCTGAAAATTCTGCTTGAAAAACCCATTTTATAAATTAAGGGGTGGGCATTAGAACCCCTGTTCCCCCTATTTATACTTATTCAATGAACACCTAATAACAATCACGGAATCGCCTCATCAGAATGATCCTAAAATATATTTTGAACGAAAACTTAATTCTGCATGAAAATCCCATTTACATCACCTAAGGGGAGGGACACGAGCCCCCCGTTCCCCCTTTTATACATATCGAATGAACTCCAAAAACTAATCAGAAAAGCGTCTTATCAGGATATACCTACATACAAAATTTCAAGTGGATCGGATATTTTTATCATGAGTTATCGCGTTACGCACGAACGAACATACAGAATGGACGGGCACATAAGCTTTCAGGCTATGATAGCCTGTGAGCTAAATAAAAAGAATATTGCCCAGTTAAACTGATGGCATTGAGCTCACAGGCTACGCATACTAATTGTACATTACAGCTTTGTATTTTCGTTAATTCCGTTCGAAAAAAAATTAAGAAGGGGAAACAGCTCTCCCCTTTCTCCTTTTTTATACTTAATCATTGAACTTCCTAAACACTCAAGTACATGCTTTATCATATTAAAAAATCTATATCCAAAATTCAGAGCAAATCGGATAACGCATTTAGCATTTATATAATTTAAGTGGAGTTATTCCCCTCTTTTATACTTAACCATTAAACTTCCAAAACTATTCAGAGATTTGAACGAAATCTGACAATTCTGATTGAAAAATCCATTTATGCAGGTTAAGGGCATTAGATCCCCCGTTCCCCCTGTTTATACTTATTCAATGAACACCTAATAACAGCCACGGACTCGCCTCATCAGAATGATCCTATATCTAAATTTTGAACGAAAACTGTTAATTCTGCATGAAAATCCCGTTTATATCAATTAGGGGGAGGGGCATGAGCCCCCCGTTCCCCTGTTTATACTTATTCAATGAACACCTAATAAAAGCCACGGTATCGCCTCATCCTAATGATCCTATATCTAAATTTTGAACGAAAACTGTTAATTCTGCATGAAAATCCCGTTTATATCAAATAAGGGGGCTTGAGCCTCCCGTTCCCCCTGTTTATAATTATTCAATGAACACATAATAACAGTCACGGAATCGCCTCATCAGAATGATCCTATATCTAAATTTTGGACAAAAACTGCTAATTCTGCATGAAAATCCCGTTTATATCAATTAAGGGGGGGGGCATGAGATAACAAGGCATGATGTTAATTCTGCATGAAAATCCCGTTTATATCAAATAAGGGGGGGGCTTGAGCCTCCCGTTCCCCCTGTTTATAATTATTCAATGAACACATAATAACAGTCACGGAATCGCCTCATCAGAATGATCCTATATCTAAATTTTGGACAAAAACTGTTAATTCTGCATGAAAAACCCATTTATACCCATTAAGGGGAGGGGCATGAGCCCCCCGTTCCCCCTCTTATACATATCGAATGAACTCCAAAAACTAATCAGGGAAGCGCCTTATCAGGGTATACCTATATACAAAATTTCAAGTGGATCCGGTATTTTTATCATGAGTTATCGCGTTACGCACGAACGCACGTACATACAGAACGGACGGGCACATAAGCTCTCAGGCTATAATAGCCTGTGAGCTAAAAAGTGCTAAATTAAACTAACATCATTGAGATCACACGTTATAGACCCTAATTGCATATTATACTCATATTTCAGAAAACAGTGTCCCTCGAAAAATAAATCAAGCAAATGGATTAGCCGCTAGTTCATCACAGAAACGATTTTCACATTATTTCTCAGGATTTTATAGCATGATAGTTAATAATTAATAAAAGTTTTTTACTAAACTGACTGCAATTTTTAAATGTTTTTTATTTCAAAATATGATTAACGCAACATCCTTGTTTACTAATTATGTCGTGATATATTTTCGATTTTTAATTATAATTAATAAAAGCAAATTTGTGCATTGAAATCATTAACGATATTATGCTAATAATAAATTTAAATATTTTGTACAGCTATCTAGTAATTAGAGTGCAGAATGTATCTTTGATTAATTTCCTTTTTAAATGTAATATTCCAAAACAAATACACAAACTGTCAGAAAATAAATTTGACGATTTTACGTAGATTCTGCTGGCAATCGGCACCTCAGTGTTTCTTAAAGGAAACATTTCTGTAAATATTTTCACAATTCAAACATTTAGGATGGAATTTTTATAATCAGAAAAAAATATATTCATATATATATATATATATATATATATATATATATATTAAAGGTAAGAATGTATTTTTACACCATACAATTCTGTACATTAGGTTTTGAATTGGTACTTTCTTTTATTATGTTTTTCATCTTGTTTTTTCCTAATTAATATTTATGTAATCATAATATAAAAATCCCTTTTAAGTAGTATATTTTTTACATATTATCAGTGATTTTTAAAAGTGTATATTTTAATGTTTAAAGTGTAAAACTTTACAACATTACGCGCGATTAAATAAAAGACAAAGTCCAAAGTTTTCTAATATCGCTTTTTTTCGTAAATTTTAGAAGTTGAAAAATATTTCTACTTTACTTATAAGACTGAATCTCAAAGAATCTTCAAATATTTTTTGTGCAGAATCTAGAAATTTGAGAGCGATATAAAAGAATTTTATCCTTTTATCGCGGCGTTCTGTTCAATGAAATTTTCTCTTGTTCAACTGTTTATTTTGCATCTTTACATGAAAATCTTCTAAATTTTATATCAGGTTGAATGTACAGAATCACTTGAAAGTTCAGGAAAGCTCCTACAAAAGGTTTTCATTTCCATATAGATAGATATTCCTTCAAAAACATTCATGCTTCACGTGTAAGTGGTGCATGATCTTTTCAGAATAAAATAAAAATATTTGAAAGTTAAATATAATATTAATATACATATATAGTATTATTTCTGTGCTTTTTCAATTAAGAAAATAAATAATATTTTATAACTATTTTTTGGAGTAAGATAATGATAGAATTGTTTCAAAGATAACATACCATATATTATATTTTAAAGCAAGCTATTAGCAACTTTGAAATTCCACATCAACCGTAGCAAAAAAATATGTTTGTGCTATAATAAAATTTAAAAATTGAGATATGTGTGTACTGTTTGCTAGTATACAGTATATATATATATATAATATAAGTACTTTCGATACAGTTAAGTATCCAAAATATTTTGTTCATCCCTAAAAGTACTATCAGCTTTCTATTTTACAGAAAGTTACATATTGAAAACATCAGCAATGTATATCAATTTCATGAAATGTGCAAAAGTTTAATATTAGTAAAACGCGATCCAAACATTGTTTTTCCAAGTACCATTTTCTAATGGAATACTTTTGTGTTGCCCTGTAAACTAAAACAAATGTTCTTTGTACTACAGATTGTACCGAATATACATTTTAGTATATAATTCATAGGTGCATACCAGGTTTATTATTTTCGAAAGAGTGTAATACCATTAAAATGCACCTGAAATTATTTTTCAACATTAGCTGTAATGTTAACGGATTATTTTGTTTGTTCCTGTAATTAAACTATGCATCTGATTTTCATAAAATTTGAAATGACGTGAAAAATTATGCAAAAATTATATATTTTAAATTTGAAATGATTTGGTTGGGTAGTGTTTTGCTCTGTTATCTGATGATAGACAGACGGATTGAACGACGGATATAGGTGCCACGTATTTACATAAATACGAACGCATTTAAAAAAAAAGATATAATTAAATGCCGTCCCCAACTTAGGGAAATATGTTAATATTAGGAAATAGAACCAAATAATTTCTTAAGGAAAATATTTGACAAGAAACTCTTTCGTGATTTTGTAATAAACGTAAAAAATTAGTTACAATAAGATATTTCTCTTATACTTGTTAATCTAACTCTCAAACAAATATTATTTTAACCTGATGCTCACTGCTCTTCGATAAAAACACTAGAAAAAATTATAAAATTTTGCTTTTTGTCAGTATGTAGTATTAATTGCATTATTTTCGAAACTGAAACATTTCCACCTTAAAAGTATTCCAGAGCTTCTGGACCAAAAATGGTGCATTTATGCAAAACATATTACAGTAAAATTTGAAAAGCTCGTTTTTATTTTATATAAAATGAGATCATTTGCACCCGCTTAAGAATTACACATTAATGATCCAGTCAGCGATGTCGTTATCTCGACAGAAAAATTGACTATCTAATTATTCATAAAACTTCACTTGTGTGTTATATTAATATGGTTATTTAAATTGGAACGGATCTTATAATGGTTATATGTTTTGGAAAAAGTTATTCATATATATATTATTTTCAAAACAGTTATTTTGAAATTGTCAATGTAAAGGTATAGCCCAGTCATTTTAGCAAAAATAGGGGAAAAATTAGAACAAAGCTGGATTTTTGCATAGGGGCTAGTTAGGGTATGTAGTTTAACATACTAAAAGTCCCCATCGATCCGATGTGAGCTTTCGCCGCCAGGGGGCGTTATAGAGCTTGAAAATCGTTTTTTTGTGAATATCTCATGAACAATGGCATTTAGGAAAAAAAGTTCAATTACAAAGTTGTAGATAATTTAATTTCTTATAAAAAGTGTCATTAACATTTGTTTGTCACACCAACGCTTTCCTGTCAAAAATGCAAAAAAGTGAACATATTTGAAATTAAAATTAAAAATTCGAAAAATCTGCTGCTAGTTAAAAAAATTATGTAAATAAATCTAAAATTCTCACTTTTGAATGGAGAAAGTGAATATATAACATAAATTTATGCTCATTTTCACATTACTCTTGAGGAAAAGCATTTAGCGCGTTTTCTTTTTTGTGGTTTCCCCCGTAAGTATATTCCACTTATAGTGACTAGCTTAATCCAATTTCAGTCATTTAACTGATTTAGTAGTTCTTAACACAACTTCAATTTCTACGCACGATTGAGATTCGTCACTATCTGTATTTCTTTCCTTCTAGCGTTTTTGTGCTGCTTTCAGTATTTTTTGTTCGCCTTTCGATATGATCACTGAATTCAAAAGTAGCGCTTCCCTCCTCCCTTGCAATGGGCAGGATACATGTCAATACCTTCCTGGTCTTCAAATTCAATTTTACTTGCATTATGACATGAAATTCTGCAGCAATTTATGCAAATATCAGAACATTTCAATCCAAATTATCGGCATCCACATGCTTTTCCACATCCTTTGGAGCAAGTAAAAAAAAAATTATACAATAATATTTTTTGGTGCGGGCTGTAAGGTAGCTGGAATTGGAGATAAATTAGGTGCATTTTGCCAGCACCAGTTCTCAGGATGTAGTTTATTGCCCAAACGGTATTGTACGAATGAATTACTCGTGTTTATCATGTACTATTATGATAAACACGTAAACTGTGCAATCTAGCTGCATCTTCGGTAGGCGGCAACGATGAAAGGCTTTTTTTACCAACAGCAACTTCTTTCTTGAAACATACATAATGGTGCTTGTTCAGAGAAATTTCTGCTTTACTACCGTATAAAGCAAGAAAAATAGTTTTTTCTGCCTTGGAAACTTCAAATTGGGATACTTGATCACTTTTTAAAATGCTGGCAGCTTGTATGTTATTATCTTCTTCCTTTTTTAAAAAAAAATTCTAACGATATTTTACTTTTCCCAAACATCGCTGATGTCGAGTCACAACCTGAAAAAGCGTGAAGGAAAATATATGATCTTTCAGAACAGCATCATTGTTAAGACTGTGCGATGAATACAGGATGGTTGCAATTCGTCCTCTTCCTGGCTTATTTAAAAATATCTCTATCGCTAGAAGTGCTAAAGCAGTCAATAATACGAGCAAGTCAACATCATCGCCAAAAACAGCAGTAAAGTGCACCAGACTTTTGTACTTCAATATCTGTTTTAACAATTAGTGTGTATGCATCATCTTCTGCTTGTTTCGCTTCAAAACCATTCTCTATAAATTTCTCCATAAGCATAGATATGAGACGTGTCTGTCTTATTTTAATGATTAGATTAAAAAGATTTCTTTTTGCAATATTTTAGAGCTTTTTTTTTTCCTTCTATATAAAAGCTTAGTCTAATGTATCAGAACATAACAAACATTTTTCCTTAAATTCAAACAACGGACTGTTATTTTTCAATTTTTTCTTCAATGGAGTAATTTGTGCGGACATTGATGGTTTTTCTACAATAGATTTATTGTATGATTTAACAGAATTCTTTCCTGTATAATTTTTCTACACTTTGGGTGAACTGTACATTCACTATTGTTTTTAGCCATTTCTTCAAATATTTTCTACTTATGGTCACCTCTTTCCGAACTTGCTGTCACAAGGAACTTCAGTCCCTTTTTTCCTATTTTTACATAATCTTTCAGAACGCAATCCTCACCGCATACAAGACAAAATATTCTGTCAATCTACATTTTTCGCTCACAATCAGCAACTAAGAAAGAGTCATTTTAAACTGTCATTACTATTTAACAATTTCTATAACATGCTTTGAAATTAAAATTATTCCCTTCCTAAATACACTGGAGCGTGCGAAGAGAAAACTGCGCCCGGGGCAAAGCTTCAATTTGGCGCCCTCAACTCTTTTTTATGTTACAAGCCAAAAATTAGTTGGTAGCATAAATTTGGGGCCCTCCAAATATCCGCGCCGGTGGCGACCGCCCCCTTTCATACAGCACTGATCTCATAAAGAATACCTCATTGGGGTAATAAATTAGGGTGATTTCATACTAGCAAAATGAACACCAAATGAAAATTAAATATTGGAAAGGTACCTGCATGTGGTACATTTCCACAAATGCAAAGATATATAGGACATTGGGCAATTACTGTTGCACAAGCGCGAAAACGGCATACAGACAATGGGAGAGAGTTGGGGGGAGGATCCAAAGTTGTTCCGTATTTGTTCTGCCTCTTCGCTTACATTATTATTCGAATTACATTATGTGTAACCCGTTTTAATATTTTTTTAGCGGACTTATGCCGGTCCGAGATCACGCTTGCATTATTTTTCTACATATAGACTGGCCGGACCGGTACTAGACTTAATTATTGGCAGACAACATGATTTGTAAAATTATTAACAGCGATAAAGAACTTATGTTAGCTTAGACTTCGGATATATACTTCTTGATGATTTTTAAATTATTTTCTCAATAATGCGAAAGTTTGAGACACATTTTCTGATTAATTTTAAATTGTAAAAGTATAAAAGTGATAAACCTAACTACTGAAGGGATTTGGAATCGAATAGCGTTTTTCATTTTTGGTAAATAAAATACTTGTATAACCTTGTTGAGATATAATAATTTCTCAAATGATTGCAGGTTTTTCTCCCTTCCCTTGCTATTGCTTCTAGAAATTCTATTCAAAACGCTAATTATGACAGTATTTTGTTTGTTTGCAGTATTCTTAAATTGCTGGTATCAAAAAATGGATAACGCCATTTGATTATATAGTTTCTGAATAAAGATATCTGCTAATCTTATGTGTTTCTGAGAAAAAAAAATGAATTTAGAAATGTATCAGGAAGGAGCTTCTTTGAATTTAAGAATGAATTTCGATTTGAAATCTATAATAAAATGATATAGAAATATACATCTTCTTTTATTAACCAGCTTCAAAATTAACCATGTTTTTAGCTTTCTTTCTTTTTTCTTTTTTTCTAAGCCATATAAATTTTTTAATGAATCTTTATTCGAATGTTGAAAGCTAAGAATCTAAGTAATCATTAATGTTGTTAATGTGTATTTGCTGTAAAATGTACTGTAAAATCATTCTATAGATATGTATTCAGTATTCTTTAAAAGAATCTTTGTTATATGATAAAAATCTGAATTTTTTAGAAATCGCAGAAATTGTAACGGGCCAAAACGGGCCGGGCCTGTTTTCGCTGATTTTTGTACGGGCCGGGCCAGGCCTAAAATATAAAAATTTAAACAGGCCGGGCTGGGCCCGCGCCGAACTTTTGAGTTTTACTACGGGCTGGGCCGAAATAACTTTCCTCCGGGCCGGGCCCGGGCCTGGAAATTCCGGCCCGTGCAGACCTCTAACCAGCATACATGTCATGACTGAGCTTCCGCATTTTTTTCAAACACGTTTACTTTATTTTAATTTTCAGCAGGGAAGGCTTGGTGTGACAAAAAAATGTTAATGACACTTTTTGTAGGAAATTTAATTATCTAGATCTTTGTAATTGAACTTTTTTTTCTAAATACCATTGTTCGTGAGATATTCACAAAAAACCAATTTTGAAGCCCTTTAGCGCTCTCTGGCCACGAAAGCTCACATCGGATCGATGGGCACTTTTAGTATGTTAAACTACATACCCTAACTAACACCTATGCAAAAATCCAGCTTTGTTCTAATTTTTTCCCCTATTTGTAAAAAAAGGTGCTAAAATGACTGGACTAGTATCCTAATACACTATTTTTCCTTTACGTTCTACAGAAATCGAGTAATTCAGTTGCATTTTTGTAGAAATGGCATTAAAACCCATAAAAAAATAATACCTGAAAAAGAAATTGTGATTTTTTTTTCAAACAAATTTTAGTAAAAAAAAGTAGTTTTTTCAAACAGCAAATTCTAAAATTTAAAAATACACATATTTTGGAACACTTTTTGTTCCCAAATTCACAACACATTAATATGTTGTGAAAGATTTTTTGTGTTGTGAATGTGTTCTTAATATGTTGCTAAAGATTTGCTCCTTAGAAATGTTCTCTTAATATGTTGCAAAAGTTTTGCTCTCTAAAGATGGTTCTAAAAATAGTAGTGTTAATTGTGTTGAAATAGCATTGTAAATAGTGTTGGTGAAAATATTTTCTTAAAATAATTCACAAAACTTTGTTTCCAAATTTACAATACATCCTATATACCACACAATTTATAACACTCTAAAACAACAAATGTAAAACACTTTCGAAATATTTTCTACGTCATATCTTTAATTAAATATGAGTATAATGGTGCTGTCATTTATGTAAAATTTTAATAATTATAAATTAACAATTTTAATTTATTAATTTAAGAATAGAGTCTCTTCAAATACATACTAAACGAAACCCTCTGTGCTATCTGCACTCATACTTACCTTCGCCTTATTTTTATTTATCCTTTTTTTGTTTATCTATTTTTTTTTTTCAAGAATGTAAATTTTGTAAATGGAAATATTAGCTCTGTTTAGTGGCATTTAAAAAATATATTCCTGCTGGAAACACTGTTTTGTGGATTCATGTATTATTCAAAGAGTATCTTAGAGCTATCGAACAGCAACATTTTCTAATGTTTTTAAAACTAATGGGAAGAATCACATGTAAAGTTCGTATATATCGACATTTTCGGTAACTCTGAGGTTTTCTACTACAATATGAATATTTTCTGAATATCTAATGTGGTTTTATTAATAATTTTTTAAATTTAAAAAAAGTTTTTAGGATCAAGTATATCCTTAAATTATGTTTAGACAAAATTAATGTAATTATAAAAGATACATTTCAATCAGAATACATAAATTAATGTTGAGGTCACAAAAATTTAACAGTATCTTCCTCGAACTTTGGTCCATGTCATTCTATTAGGATTTGTAAGCATGGTACAAATTATTTAGATTTTCGGGGCTGATTTTATTGATGGAATTCGAAAAAATTTTAAAAATTGCTTAATTTCAGTTAGAAAAATAATGTTACTCCAAATTTTAATGTGCATACGATTATTTATAACAAAATAAATTGCTTAACTTTAAAATTTACTTATACTAACAGGTTCTCTGTTCATCTGTCTAGTATATCTATCTAGTGCAGCTTTGTAGACTTTTCCCGTTATAATTCTTTACATGTCATTCATTATCAAATTGCCAAAGAATGTTTTAAATTAATTTTTCTTTTTATTAAATAAGAATTTTTTAAGCAAGTGTAATAAATCGTTGAAGCAAATTATAAGATGCGGATACTTTAAATTAGTATTTTGAATGTAAAATGAAAATAATTTAAATTTGCTTACTTTTGTGTTATTCGATATTTTAAAAAAAAACTACACATCTTTCAAAAAAATAATAATAACGAAGCTAATTTATATCATACTACATTAAAGTTTATACTAAAATCTGTAAAAATAATCACAGAACATAAAAAATGTCCTCTAAAAATTTTTCGTTCATAGTAAGTTAATAATTTTTTACTAATTACATTTTTTGACACCAAGAATGCGGTTTTTGTTAATATCAAAATTAAGTAGAAGTTGTTTCAGAAGCATGACAAATTTACGCTTTTTTAATCCAAAACTTATTTTTCTGAGTTAAGTTGAAAAAAAAAACATATTACGTTTCTTACAAACTTTCTTTAAGATGTTATTTAGTACTTTATATTGCATTTTATTTTTTTTTAGAAAATGATAATTACTATATTATACAGAAATCAGTTTTAGCATGAAAAGAATACGATTTCTTCTAGTTCAATATTTAAATGTTGACAAATATAACAATATATGTATGTTGTAAAACAATACATGTATTGTTATACTTATTATCCATGTATGTATTTAATTATGTGTTTTGAGGATATTCGTAGGTTATTTTATTAGATAAATACATTAATTGTCATTCAAATTATTTTTATGAAGAGAAATATTTTCTATTATTTATTGAAAATCGGCCATTTATACAAATGCCATTTGATTTGCTTTTTAAATTATTTTTTTGTTGTTATTGTTACGAAATTTTTAACTCCCTGTAGTTTTAGTTAATTATTTCAAAATGTAGCAAAATGTTTAGCGAAGACGAGGTCCACGAACATCTTAGTACGCCTATGATGCAACTAGTGCAATTCGCAGGAAAAAAAATTGATGACCAGCATGATACATTTAGGATGCCATACTAGTCACTGAAAAAGACCCCAGTGATAATGTTAAGTCTATGGGGGTGTTATTTTCAAATATCTCACTCAAGTTTTAATGTTTTTACACGATTTTTTCCCCATTGGATAGCTAAAATCTATTTACAACCAGGCTAGTTTTTACTTTTTCGATTATGGTTTCAGATTTTTAAGAAAAAAAATTTTACTTTTCAGAGCCAGTTGGGAAGTTGTAAATATCCTAATCTTAAAAATATATAATCAAAATCGAAAAAGTAAAAGCTTTCCTGTTTGTGTATCGTCCTCAGTTATCCTATGGAAAAAAAATCGTGTAAAAATATTAAAATTTGAGACAGGTATTTGAAAGAAAGGCCCCCATAGACTTAACATTATCGTCCGGATCTTTTTCAGTGCTTAGTGTGGCATCTTAATGGTGAGGTGCTAATTTAAAAATATATTGCATGCTTTTTTCCAATTAATCCAAATTTGAACTCCAAAGCATGTTTTATCGACTTTGTCGTCTAGCCATCTGTTTACATGACTCATCATTTTCCGTCATTATCGATTTATATTTGAATCTACGCAGTATGTACATTTTCATTCTTCACTATTTGTAAACAAATTAGCCTCACATTTAGACAAACAACTAAATTTTGCTCTGTTCATTCATAGATGTAACTTATCACCTCTTTCAAGGCAAATCTTTTTTAATGCAATTGCATTTTTATACCATTGTCATTTTTCGGTAAATGATTAATAAATTCACCTTTATTTGTATAAATGGTATATTTTTGTCAATCTCTCGTTTGCAAAGTCTGATCAGCTGTGAAGGCAGCCATTTTTAAAAATTATTCTAAGAATACAATAATTTTGTTAGCTGTATGTTTTCAACTGTGTTTTTCAATCCATTAAACTGACCTTTTCGTTTGTACATAAACTATTCCAACGTTATTTTTGTTTCTCTGTTATTTCAAAATATTTCATTATTTCAAACTTTCAAAAGTTTGATGTTGCCTTTTAAAAATTAGACAAAAATACATCACGTCCCTACAACAAGTGCAATGTGTGGTGAAATGACATTTTTTTTTACTTTGTATATCCATGTGTAAAAACAATACACTTTGTATGAATATATTCTTATCTAATTGCTAAAAAGGCGTAAGGAAAAAAAAAAACAGAAAATTAGTTTTATTTAACTGTTCATATAACTTTCAATTTATGACCGAGCCATTTTAAAAACAATCTAAACAGAAAATAAAAAGAATACTGCCCAGTTAAACTGATGGCATTGAGCTCACAGGCTACAAATACTAATTGTACATTAAAGCCTTATATTTTCAAGGGTTAATTCCGTTCGAAAAAAAAATTAAGAAGGGGAAACAGCTCTCCCCTTTCCTCTTTTTTTTATACTTAATCATTGAATCTCCTATACTATCAAAGACATGCTTTATCATATAAAAAATCTATATCCAAAATTCAGAGCAAATTAGATAATTCTTAATAAAAACCCATTTAGCATTTATATAATTTAAAAGGAGTTATCCCCTTCTTTTATACTTAACCATTAAACTTCCAAAACTATTCAGAGATTTGAACGAAATCTGAAAATTCTGCTTGAAAAACCTATTTATATAAATTAAGAGGGCATTAAGAGGGGGGGGGGGGCATTAGAACCCCTGTTGCCCCTATTTATACTTATTCAATGAACACTTAATAGCAGTCACGGAATCGCCTCATCAGAATGATCCTAATCTAAATTTTGAACGAAAACTTAATTCTGCATGAAAATCCCATTTATATCAACTAACGGGGGGGGGGGCATTAGAACCCCTGTTCCCCCTATTTATACTTATTCAATGAACACCTAATAACAGTCACGGAATCGCCTCATCAGAATGATCCTAATCTAAATTTTGAACGAAAACTTAATTCTGCATGAAAATCCCATTTATATCAACTAACGGGGGGGGGGGGGCATTAGAACCCCTGTTCCCCCTATTTATACTTATTTAATGAACACCTAATAACAGTCACGGAATCGCCTCATCAGAATGATCCTAATCTAAATTTTGAACCAAAACTTAATTCTGCATGAAAATCCCATTTATATCAACTAACGGGGGGGGGGGGGATTAGAACCCCTGTTCCCCCTATTTATACTTATTCAATGAACACCTAATAACAGTCACGGAATCGCCTCATCAGAATGATCCTAATCTAAATTTTGAACGAAAACTTAATTCTGCATGAAAATCCCATTTATATCAACTAACGGGGGGGGGGGATTAGAACCCCTGTTCCCCCTATTTATACTTATTCAATGAACACCTAATAACAGTCACGGAATCGCCTCATCAGAATGATCCTAATCTAAATTTTGAAAACTTAATTCTGCATGAAAATCCCATTTATATCAACTAACGGGGGGCATGAGCCCCCCGTTCCCCCTCTTATACATATCGAATGAACTCCAAAAACTAATCAGGGAAGCGCCTTGTCAGGATATACCTATATACAAAATTTCAAGTGGATCCGATATTTTTATCATGAGTTATCGCGTTACGCACATACGCACATACATACAGAACGGGCGGGCACATAAGCTCTCAGGCTATGATAGCCTGTGAGCTAAAAATGATGAGTTTAAACATATGTCAACTGTTAGGTAAAACTACTTTTTTGGTTTTCAAAATTTTCTTACGCCTTTTTAGACATTCGGTAAGAATATTTATCATATATTACTTTTTGTTTGCTTTTTGAATTTGGGAATAAAATTATAATAACCTGTATATTACTCGAATGATAATATTTTATTATTACCACATTTTGTTAAAATATTGCTTAATGTATAAAAAATAATTACTAAAAAATACATGTTTATACGCGTGTATGTACACAAAGAGAGAAGAGTAAATTAAGGGCTTGTACAATATGTTTATATGCATATATGTGTGCTACTCTTATAACATTTAAATGCTACTTGATTGAATATATTTTATTAGGACCAAATTTCTTAGAATACTTCTAATTATCACACAGAAGTTATTTGAAAAAAATATTCTCGGTTACTCAAAAAATTTTCTGCCCCAGAAGATTACTTGACATTTTACATAATAAAGTTAAAACTGTTCAGTTCAAGGTACTTCATTTAAAACACATTTTAAAAAATAAATGTTTGAGTCACTATGTTAGGAAATTTTTTATAAGAACCATTTTGTCATATAGATAATTTTATGAATTTTGTGTTTTTAAAATATTTAAAAAATGGTATTTTAAATGAAGTTTTATTTTGAATTTAAAAATCTCTATAATTAGTACTTTTAGCAAAGACGCTTCGTTTGAAGTATTTCTCCACATTTTAATTAGTTTAAATGTATAAAAAAATTCAATGTAATCTGATTAAAATTATAATTTTAAAGTGCGTGTATTTATCCTCATTATTTAAAGAACTTGACATTTGAAAATTTCTCTAAAACGGGAGAAAATGCGTAGATTATTAAGCATACCAAAAAATGTATTATCTATGTATTTTAATGTATAACCTTTTAAATATCAAATTCTTTCTCTTTTTCACATTAAAAAAATCTGTTACAGCGATTTTTTATTTAACTTTTAATATGCATTACGAATGCAAACAATAACAGAATAAATTTTAAATTACACTCAGAAAAATGTAGAAGTTCTATGAAAATTAATTAAAAAAATATATTAATTAAATGTAACGATGTAAGGTACCCTGGGATAATAACGCCACATTAAGGTTCAACCAATTTTCACGGCTCAGTTTTAGTTTGTATTTTTCCAAAAAATATATGATTTGATACAGCAACTCATTGACTGTCTACATAAAAAAAAATAATTTAACAGATATGTATTCATAAAATGTAAAGGCGTGATTTCTTGACCAATGCTATTTGGCGTTATTACCCACATATATATGCGTAATAACGCCATGCAAACAAAACTATGAAATAAGATGGAATAATTGCATGTAAATTTTCTAATTCTAAAAATACAAACTCTACAACCTTAGAAATTGGCAAACTACATTGTAAGCTATTGAAAAGGTTCATTTTTTGTGAAAGTGTCAGAAAAATAAAGGTGTGGTGTGGGGGGAGGATGAGGCAAAAGAATATCAGACGATGAGGTTCTTTTTGCTTAAAAAGGACCGCTTAAATAGAATTATTAGAAACATTGCACATTTTTAACTGTGTTTATTTGAATCAGTATTTAGGATATAGTTCGGCCACTGTAGGGAATCAACCGGGGTATTAATGCCAAGGATTGGCGTTATTACCCCGTTATAGTTATTGCGCTGTACATTTTCAATTGCAAATTATCTCGAGAAGATATCCAAAATCTTCAACAACATTTTGAAAGTCCATGAAATGTACTAAAAATTTATGTAATTAACAAAGTATTTCCGGATAAAAAAAACAGTCTTCACATCACAAAACGTATCTCGCAAATTTTAGATCAAGCGTTAATTTTAGTTGCTTCTAAAAACAATAAGACCTAAAAATGAAACAAATTAACTTGAAGCTGTTTTTTGCGATTTATACGACTCAAAACCCTTCTGCGCAGAAAACATGGGTGTCATTTACCAAATATTTCATAATTATGCATAATATTAGCACATGGCGTTATTACCCCGCCTGGCGTTATTAAACCAGACCACCTTATTTAAAAAATAATCTTGTTCTTTTTTTGTAATTTTACAAAATTGTAAATATGTAAACACATATATACAATTTTTAAGGTTCTTTATTTAGGATAATGAGCGCTAATGTTTTAGATGCCTCGTAAATTCGAAAAATTAAATTAAAATTCCGTGCACGATCAATATCAATTATTGAAAAATAAAAATATATTTCTAAATAATGATCAGGGTAATCATTTAAAAAGTTTGGACCAAGATTATTCAATACACTGTAAAAAAAGATTCGTAAAATTTACGACAAAATCCGTTTGCAACTGTGTTGCCAGCAGTTTTTGCAGTAAAAATTGCAGTAAAATTATATGGAAATTTGTCCATTACATATAATTTTACTGCAATTTTTACAGCAAAAACTGCTGGCAACATTGCTTCACCATAAAATTAGATTTTTTTTTACAGTGTATACTAATAATTTAAACTATTGATGATAAGCAATATCCAATACTATACAGATTATTTTTTAGCTTTTTTTTTTACATTTACTGCTATGGAGGAAGAGATTATTTAATCATAGAAAAGATCTTTAAAGATTATTTAAATTTAAATAAATTATTCAATTATTTTAGAATGACTGAAACATAAGTATTCCACATTTTTAAATGTGATTGCAAATTTTGTACATGAAAAAAATAATAAATTCATTTGTTGATTAAGTCGCATTGATATCATTTCGTATATTTCTAAGGCAATGGAATACGAATAGTAATTTTTAAATCAAGGAGAGACAAATGCCGAACTTTCTGTGGCAGATGAAAGGGTTTTTCCGCATAAATATGTTGGTGAAAACTTGAGCATATTATTCGTTGCTTTTTAAGGATTTAATGACACAGTTGCCAAATTTTCTTTTTATTTATGTACCAATACGTCCGATAAAAAAATATTTAATTTATTTAATCGCATTATTCTACGAATATTTTTGTTTTTATTATTTATAAACTACAGAACTGCAATCGCTAAATGACATATAATATCCAGATTTTTCTGAAGACCACTGGTGTTCCATAGGCTGCTTGTCGTAGACCTCGTTTTATCTTATGTACAAACGTATCTCAAATATAAATTTATGTTAGCTGATCATACTTTTGCAAAATATATGAAAATCATTTTATCACAAATGGAATAAAATAATTAAAGGTTCTATAAAGATACATTTCCTTTAATGTTGACGGAATGAAATCGATTTTACTTAAATACACAAACGATACAAGTTTCTAATAATACAATTTTGTAATCAATTTTGTTGTTCCTGATAAAAAGCAGCATCAGCGGCAATTGTTTCACACGAGAAGTATTCGTTTGCAAAAAAAAGGACTTCTGTATTTTTTTAACTGAATATAAATTTAAAAGTTTAACTATTTGAGAAAGTGTAATAAGAATGTAAAAACACTTGCTCGATGGTTTCCGAGAAAATGATGCAGCTCGTTGTTGTTGTGCCCCTTTTATATATTCGATAAAAATTTAAATCACAAATGCGGTATAATTTCCTAATGAGGATATAGTTCTTAACAATATAAATACTTTTCAAAAATTAATAAAAATTCAAACCTTCATCCTTTTTTTTTTAAATATATCGCCAATCGTAAGTTTATTTTATTGCATTTCATTAAAATTTTTTGAAATATAATAATAATTGAAATAAATTATTTATGATCAGAACAATCATGATACATGAATCGTGAAGAGACATGGTCCAAATAAAATATTTTTGTAATTCAATCTTTTAACTAATGAATATATAAAATTCACCTTGTTGATGCGCGAACTTTTCTTCTTTAATTGATGGAAAAACGATAAAAAATATTTTGGAAAGTCCATTTTCCTATCGAAATAAATGATCATGACAAGTAAAGTATATAATTTGAACATATCTGATAATTACAGCTGTAATAACTAAGCATTTACTTCTGTGTTATGCATCGTATTTTATTGTTTTTCAGTTTAGTAATTTTGAGGACTCAAAAATTTAATGCATGTTTTGCGATAATTGCTAACACGATTCTTTTGTACGCAAGCTGTAAATAGTCTCATTTTTGTTAAGTGCTTCATTAATCTTAATTTAAATTTTGGATTTAGCATACTACTAATTGTATCCGGGGATTAAAATTTTATTATTAGATTCTTTCTTTGCTAGATACATTTTATTCAATTATTTTCAGCATATCTTTTCAAAAACATTGATTTTTAGATAAAAAGTTTCTCTGAATCTTTGAAATTTTATTATATAAAAGTTTGTATTAAAAAATATAAACTTATATACTTTTTATGTAGCTCATGAGCTAGGTGTCTCATAGGATTATTATTATTTTTTTTTGTTGTTATAGCGTGCAGAGAAAACTTCTTTGTTCTTGTGTGTCACCTATTATTTAAAAAAATACTTACAAAATTTATAATGATTTAAAAGTTTCAAAAAGAGGATTTTTGAGAGCAATTTTTATCCTAAATATCATATTTAAGATATTTTAACGTGAAATTAAAAATCCTGAAGGCAATTTATTAAAATTATGCCTGTACAAAATTCCATACATATCCTCCAAGAAAGCTTATATATATAACGGGAATCTTATTTAGCGGCCCAATCATAAAGATAGACAAAATAGACCAGGAATTCAACGTGTTAAATACATAATTTATATTTTTCTTATAAAAATGTTTTTATTGTTGCTGGTTGGCAAGATGATACGTGCATACATATATATATATATATATATATATATACATATATATATATATATATATATATATATATATATATATATATATATATATATATATATATATATATATATATATATATATATATATATATATAAATTGAAAAAAAATCAATTAAATTTTTCAATAATAAAACTAAGATTTTTGAGTCTGACTTCTTTTAACGCAGGAAGACCGACTTGGTTACAGTAGTAGCAGTAAATATATATATATATATTTTTCAAAAATAATATAAATTTATATAAAAAAATTCGAGCATTATTTCGAAATGCTAATCTACAGTTATGTATATATGTACGACGCTCATAATTTTATTTAATTAGATTCAATTTAAAATATATGTATACATAATTATAATGCAAACCTATAATTTATCATGAGAAAAATAAGGATAAACAATTGCGGACCACATAACACATTTTTTTAATCATTTTGGGGGAAATTTATAAAATACAAAATACTGATAAACAATTTATTAACCTTAATTTGATGGAAATTCGATAAAAGTTAATTTGAGAACTCTATTTACATTTCACGATAAATGCACATAACGAGTAAAACCTATATATCAAAAATATCTTCTAATTAGAATTGTTTTCACCAAGCAAATAATTCTCTGACAGTTATTCGTGTTTTATTTTGTCTCCGATTCGTAATTAAGACGACCGAAAAATTAAATGACATGTTTTGCGTTTATTACGAACATGATTCTTTTGTGTAAACGTATGCCATAAACATTCCCATTTCTGATGAGAATTTCCATTTATCTTACTGTTAAATTATAAAACAAAATTTTGTGTATGAGAGAAGCTGAGATTAAATTGAAGGTGGCAACACTTGACCAGTAAATTTCGCTATTACTATTATTTAAAAAATATAAAATGGTTAAAAATTTCTTTAAAAAATCAGTACATTTATTTATCAAATGTGTTTATTTAAAATATATTTGAAATGTAAAAGTAAATTTATTTATTCGTATGTAGTTATCGTAGTTATTGATATGTAAATTGATTTATTTATATAAAATTGTTTTTTTATGTTTTTATAATTGGTTTTTTATGCTCAGATTTTGCAAAAACAATAACAACTTGAATGTATGGTGAAACATTTTAGATTAATCAATAGTAAATTTACACCACAAATTGCGATAAGATACAATATAAATCGAACCCTAATTGTCTAATCTAAACTCTGTTTATTCCGAAGGGAGTTCTGAAGGAAATAGTTATTAAAAAGACATGATATATTAAAAATATAGACGTATAATTTGAAAAACAAATTAAAAGAAATAATAAATTCTTGCATCGTTTATGCCGTGGATGAAACAGCTTTTAAGATATTTTAGTCAGTTCGTTCTACAGTTAAGGGGTAGCGAGTGATTTTGGTAAATCACAGTCAAACAAAAGAGGAAACTATCAGTATTTTCTTATTAAAAATACTTGAAATAATAAAAAGGGATTAAACAAGGCGAATTTTTCTTTAACAGAATAGTAGTATTTAACACCTTTTTTGACTGCGTTTTTTTAAATTTTCGACTGTGTGTCCTCTCGCCACCCTGAGTTAAAGTTATATTTTTGTATAAAATGTCGTTAAATCAATTGAACATAAGCAATAAAAGTAAAATTCAAACAATATAATACTTAACGCGGCAGTAGTCGTCTTGTGTCGGTCTTTTGTGGCCCATATAATTTCTCTTCTACTAACTCATATTCTCTTACAAATACAACGGATAACTGTCAGATAGATTACTTTAAATATTTCCGCATCACCATTGTGAAGTAACCAGACATCTCTATTTTTCCTTCAGGTACATTTTTACAAGCAAATTTGAAATTGTTGAGAAATTCCATGGAACGGTTATATTATCATTTTCATAGTCATTTTCTCCATTATTCCAAATCTTTTTAAATAAAGTATATTTTAAGTAAATTTCAAAATTAAAACTTTATCGAAATGTAATAATCAAATATTAAGGAAAAAATGTTTCTTATTTAGCAATTTTAAGTATGAGGGGAGCGGCGGCAAAAAGACTGAGCACGACTACTGACATTCTAAAAAAAGATATGTGATATAATAACCTAAAGACTTAGATTCCTGTCAAATGTTCCTTTTGAAAGTTCTAGACAGGTACGAATAAGTGGTTGGATATTTTAGGTGCAGATTCTCAAACTTTTTAAAAAGCCAATAACACCTAAAGCCAAGAAATCCAGTCCTCACATCATGAAAATATAGAATGAAAAGCAATAACGTTTATGTGGGGAAAAACTCAGAAATTCAAAGTAAAAAATAATTTGTTTATTTTAAACACATATACAACAAAACATAAACGAAATATATCAAACGAAAAAATCGACAATTTCGACAAAAGAGACAGATAAAAACCGGAATTTTGCGTTTCAAAAAAAGCCCCCCCCCCCCACACACACACACAAATTTCATCAAAGATTCGCGGAAAATCGTAATATCGCCAGAAGATCACGAAAAATATCGAATTTTATCAAAGAATCTGGAAAACAATGCAAATTTTATTAAATGACCACAAACCGCTCCCCCCTGTTTCCACAGAAAAAAATGTAATTTTAACAAAGAATCGTAGAAAGCTACGAAAAATTTCATGAAATGATGATGAAATGATAGTTTCTACCTGTTAGAAAGTATCTCAACCCCAGAGCTGCTAATTTAATGTGTGGAGCCCAAACGTATTATTTTTCATGTCTCGAACATTTCTATGTTGCAAGCTAACAATGATATACCACTGTGTTGAATTATTGCGGCGCATATCAAAAGTAATTTTTCTCACAATATTGCGGACATAGCAAGTTTACACTTTTAAAATTCCATAAAAATATGACGTTCCTGTTGAATAAATTTTTTTAACTGTGGGCAGTAAGGGGAAAAAAAGAATAGTGGCAAATATAGGGAGGATTAAAAAGGGAGCATCATCAATAAGTGGTCACAGGCCGGATTACAACCTCCCACTTTTTGAAATTTCTTATGTTTTAGGTAATTCTTACTGAAGGCCTTCGTAAAAAAAATTCAATCTAAAATGATTAAAACGCAAAAAAAAGAAAAAACAATTGAAAACTGGGTCCCGATGTGAGTACCAAATAGGGAAGGGTCAAAAGGAAGCCTCATAATTTGAAAAAGGGATATGACAGATCCCTGATGATACCCCATGACGGGACCAAAAATATTTGTTAATTGCAATCCCCTCCTCGTTATTCACTCCGGAATATTTCACCCCGGAATTCATGCAGCCTGCTCATTATTATCATTATTATTATTATTATTATCATCATATCATTATTATTATTATTATTATTATTATTATTATTATTATTATTATTATCATTATTATTATATAATATTTACCGGAAAACTTTTAAAAAAAACTTAAAATGATATGCATCGTAGAAATTACTACGGTTTCAAAAAAGGATTAGTTGCTTTTCCACCTCCCTCTTTGATTTATGTTATTTTTTTCTGTAATTATTAGTAGGGTTCAATAGTGGGTTCAAGGTGTGTAATAGTTTGGATGGTATAAAATACGAGAATCTCTGAAAATTGGGGTTTCATTTCTCAGCTCCTTGTCTTGCCTTTTTCTCGATCTCGACCGTCGATAAACCATCGATCTTCTTTGATAAACTCTTTTCGATAAAATTTCTCGCATCTCTTTTCTGCGGGAACGAGAATAACTGATGAGCCGCGTCACCGAAGAAGGAAATCATCGCGGAGCCACAAGTCGCTCGAGATGCTGGAGTCATCGAGGTAGGAAATCATCGAGGAGCTACAAGTCGCTCGAGATACCGGAGTAATTAGGAAATCGTCGAGATGAGATTTTCTGAAATACGATACATATCACAGAACCACTCTTTCATGTTTTGAATCTTTCTCCTCCTGCCGTTAAATCAGGAGGGGCATAATTATGGAGAGAATATTTAAATTGTAGCTATTTCGACAGTAAATATTATTTTAGATTTGTTCTTTTTCGATGGAGTCCTCTGGTAAATATTTTCCATTAAACATAACATTTTAAAGTGGAAGCTGTGTGATTTCTGGGTACAATCTGGGAAGATAAAGTAAACCCACTGGTGAGAAGGAAATTTCAAACTTTTATTGAACCCACCATGTGAAATATTATCGGAAAGTTTTGGAACCACTCTTTCATATTATGAACATTTCTTCTCCCTTCCCCAATTTGGCCCCCTTGTAGAGGCTCTTTTAAACTTCATTTAAATGATAGCAATTTTATTATTTTAGCTCGCTTTTGTACGGAGACCACCTATATACAATATATAGCATATGAAAATTTCAAAGAGAGTCAGGAAGGAAAGGAGAGTGGTCAACCTCTTGGTCAACCTCAACTCAATTCGTCAAATTTTGAAGATAAATAATGCTCACGAATTTTACAGCACGCATTTAAAGGAAACCTGACTTGGAAGTTGTGAGTGACGCTACTAACGCCACACTTATGCGCGAAGCGTGAAATTTGAATCAATGTCATCTTTCAGATGCATAAACACGTCTACAAAATTTCGTTTATCTAACAAAAGTCTTTATTGGTGTTTGGATTTTTTTCCGTCAGTGTATCTGCTAACTGCAATAATATCCCCGTAGAGTGCTAAATTACTTAACTCATACTAGTAATAAACTTTCATATTTCGTAAGAAAAAGTTTAGCGTACTTTTACTTAAATAAGATATTATATGAGGAAAATGGACAAAAAAGTTATTTTGATTCTATTTCGTTGTAACATAATAATATAAAATAACAATGCTCCATGGTAACAAATAAATTTTAATAAGTAGGTAGTATTATATTAACAGTTTACGCCAAAATAATTTTGGGATGTTGTTGCTTGCCAGACATATAGCACACCAAAAATACTAGACTTGCATTTTTCATGAAAAATTGCACTCATAAACTTGAAAATTGACATTTTTCATATGAAAGGGGAAATTCTTTGAGTGTTTCATAATTGCCCTAAAAAATCAAGCAAATCAAAAAATGCAACCGTCGTACATCGCTTGATTTTCAAAATAATGGCTCTTAATAAATAATCTGCTCTCATAATATCGGTATAAACAATAGAGCTCATCTATCAGAAATACTATATTCTCTTACTATTTCAATAAAATCTAAAATATTCTTGTAATTTAGATAAATATTCTCATAAATAAAAAAAAACAATAGTTTTTGTCTATCATGTAAGAAATGAAATTTTCAAAACGTAGGTAATAACAATTTCTATGTCATACATTCATCCAAAATTATCTTTGCTCGTGGGAGTCAAACTCATCAGTACTAATGGACAATATTCAATGGTAGTTTAGATGATATGTGATAATGATAGTTATATAGCCATAATAATACTTTTTAGCTTGTTTGATTAATCAAAACAAGTTCTAAAAAGAGTTTAGATTTTCAGAGAATATTAGCATTGAGAATAAGAATATCATGTAATAAAAAGTGGTTCAATCATTTGAGATTTTTTTTTTAACTGCAAGCACAAATGGTTCAAATAGATTAAAATTGCAACTTTATCGTATATTTTACAACAAAAAGTACTAAAAAGTAATTTCATAAAATGAAATACATTTCAAAGCTATATACATTCATTTTTACCCATTGTTAAAAATTTCGCTTATTGTCCAATAATTATATTACGCCAATTGGACGCCAATTGCCTATTACAACTAAACCAGGACAGTAAAATACAGAAGTGGAAATTGCAATTAATAGATTTTTTATTATTATTTTGACTCTTACTTTAATTTAAAAAAATATATTTATAAACTCAAGTTCAGATTTTATACTATTTCTTTGCACTTGCCATGCAGTAGCAAAGTAAATTAACAGGATTTCCAGATTAAATTAATAAATTTCAGCACTTTTTACTTAATACAACTAGAGAAGAAATTCCGATTAAATGCACATTCCAGGGGAACAAATTGATAAATAACGCCATTTTTCAAATTCTTTGGCTTTGAATTTACGGAGAACTTTGAACACTCCATTAAAACTAATTTTAAAAAAAGGGAAATCTCATTAATATCTTAACTCATACTCGCTTACTTTGACTTAGCGTCCTTCATTTCATGAATTATCACTAACCGTTTATCACCTTAAGAAATTTACAAAATAAACTAATTTATTAATATGTTGTACGATATGTAGTATATTTCATTAAATCGTATTATTATGTGAATCCGTCTTTTTTTATTAATAATATTTTGAAACATACTAGAAAAACAATTACTATTTATCTGCATGCTTTAACTCGCATTTTTGTGCTTTAACTTGCGTCAATAATTATATTTATTCTACCATGAATTTAATACCAGTTAATATGGTTGAATACAGCATGTTAGTTATTGAAAATAAAGTATGTAGCATGTGCGGTTTGTCTATTCAAAATAATTCCATTACATTACAGGGGAAAATGGTTCGCAGTGAATTTTAATGATATTACACGATTTCAAACATACTAAAATTGGTCTGTATCACTGATTTGTATTTTAAAAAGTGCTGAAATGTTATTATATATTTTCCAAATGTATAAATATTAGAAATTATTTTAAATCTGTATACATTTATTTTTTAACATTGTTAATAAATTCTCTTTTTACTTATAATACGACTAAATGGTAATAATTGAATATTGATTCACACTTATAAGAGGACATTGCATTTAATGTATTTTATTTTTTGTCTCTTATTTATTTTTTATTAATATAAATTCCATCCATACATTCCATAAAACTCCAGTTCAGAACATAAATTATTTCTACGTGCTTGCCATGCAGAAGCATAATCAAGTAAAATGATTTTCAAATTAAATTAATAAATTCAGCACTTTTTATTTAACACAACTAGAGTAGAAATTCCGATTAAATGCACATTCCAACGGAGCACATTGATAATAAACGCCGTCCTTCAAATTCTCTGGCGTTGAATTTAGGGAGAACTTTGGACACTCAATTAAATCTAATTGAAGAAAAATTGGAATCTCATTAATATCTTAACTCATTCTCGTTTATTTTGCTTATCGTCCTTTATCTCATGAATTATCACTAACCGCTTATCACCTTAAGAAATTTACGATTCATACGACTTATACGAATCATACGATTAGTGTATTGCTTTAAATCGTATCAATACACAAATCCATCTTTTTTACTTTCTTCTATCTTTTGAAGAAAAAAGTATTGGATTCGTGAAAATTTTCGAATTAAGGTTTTCGATGTATTTACATGTTTTAGGTGTCAAAGATGCTAAAAGACATATTTTAACTAAATGGCTGTCCGTAAATTACATAAACATATAAAAACTATGATTTTAATAATCGATTGTAAAAAATTCTCAATTGTAGATTCCCGAAATTAATCGATAACTATATCGACTGCGTATTTTACGATTACAATTCCTTTCGATTGGTAAGAGGTTGATATTAATAAAAGCATTGAACTCATGACATTAGTATGAACAACAGAAATTTCCTATCAGAAATATAGTTTACTCTAACTTTTTCAATAAAATATACTAATATATTACTGCAACTTAGATGTTAAGCAATATTTCTGACTAAAAAAATAAATAAAGGTAAAAAAATATGTATCATGTAAAAAATTACATTTTTCATATGATAGGTACTAACAATTTCTATGTCATACATTCATCAGTCTTATCTTTATTGTGGGAATCAAACTCATCAACACTAATGTACAATATGCAATGGTAGTTTAAATGGTATATGATAATGATAATAATATTATCTAAAATAATACTTTTAGCTTGTTTTATTAAACTCAACAAAATCTAAAATGAGTTTATATGTTCAAAGATCATTAGTAATGAGAATAGGAATATTTTGTGATAAGTGAAATGTGTCAACCATTTGACATTAATTTGAACCGCAGGTACAAATGATTCAGGTAGATTAAAATTTTAATGTTGTCGTATGTTTTACTAATATAAAGTACTAAAAAGTAATTTCATAAAAATATATAAATTTTAAAGATATATGCATTTATTTTTAACCAATGTTGAAACTTTCGCTTATTGCTCAATAATTATATTACGCCTATTACGACTAAATCGGTATAATTAATACAGAAATGCAAATTGCATTTAAAAGATATTTTATTATTATTTTGAAAATGTATTTCTTAAAATGTTCAGTTCGGAATATGTATTATTTTTTTGTACTTGCCATGCAGCAGCATAATCAAGTAAAATGATTTTCATATTAATTTTTTAAATTTCAGCACTTTTTAATTAGCACGACTAGAGCAGAAATTCCGATTAAATGCGCATTCCAGTGGAGCAAACTGATGATAAATGCAATCCTTCAAATTCTCTGGCTTTGAGTTTAGTGAGAACTTTTGACACTCCATTAGATCTAATTAAAGAAAAAGCGAAACCTCATTAATATCCTAACTTATTCTCGCTTATTTTGCTTAGCGTCCGTTATTTCATAAATTATCACTAACAGTTTATCACCTTAAGAAATTTACATAATAACTAATGTAGGAATATGTTAATAATTTTTCGGGATTTCAAAGTGTCAATTATTACATTTAGAAATTAATTGAATACAATTTCATATGGTTCAGTACGGCATGTTAGATATTTAAAATGATGTGTGTAGCTTGTGCGGTTTATATATTCAAAATAATTTTATTACATTACATGGGGAAATAGTTCGCGGTGAATTTTAATGATGCTACACGATTTCAAAGGTACTAAAATTTGTGTTTATCATTGACCTGTATTAAAAAATGTTGTAATTTTATTATATATTTTACAAATGTAAAATGCTACGAAATACTCTTATAAAAAGAAATATATTTTAAACCTATAAACATTTATTTTTTACATTGTTAAAAAATTCACTTTTTGCATATAATGAGACTAAATGGGGATAAATAAATATAGATTCAAACTTATAAGTGAAAATGGCATTTAATAGATTTTGTTATTATAAATTTGTTTCTTACTTTATATTTAAAAAATTCATTTTCGAAAAATTCCTGTTCAGAACATACATTATTTTCTTGCGCTTGCCTTGCAACAGCAAAATCAAAAAATGATTTTCAAATTAAATTAATAAATTTGATGCTATTGATGCTATTTGATGTATTGCATTCAATGCTATGATTGAATGCAATGCTATGTTTGAATGACGATGCTACTATCGTCATTCTATGACGATGCTATCATCGTCGATGCTACCAAATTTCAGCACAATATTATGATTGAATGCAATGCTATGTTTGAATGACGATGCTACAATCGTTATTCAACCGTCGTCTTAGCATGGATTCAGATTCCTCCTCATCTACTTAAAACTTTTCTGGCCAACAGAGTTTACAAAATTCAAGAGTTGACCCAGACTTTTCAATGTAATCATATAGGCTCAGAGGACAACCCAGTAGACCTTGTGTTTCGAGGTTTAACCTTCAACAAATTAATTGATTGCAAACTTTGGTGGTAAGTTCCTCTCTTCTTGAGAGAAACAGACATTGAATCCAATCAGAACATTGATTTAGAACAAGTGAAAGACAGTATTGATTTTTCATCTGAATTGAAACTGAAAACTAGTACTAGACTAATCTGTTTAAATTCTACTGAATTTGTAAATGAAATTTTAAGTATTAATAATAATTATACTAAAATATTATGCGTTTTAAGTTATATTTTCAGGTTCTTAGATTATACAAGAAAATCGGATGAAAAAAAGAAAATGACATGTAAGTATAGAAGAATTATCAAGATCAGAACTATTTTTAATTCGGGAGATTCAAAAGGATAAATTTAAGGCAGAACATACTGCATTGTTAGAAGGTAAGCAAATTTTTAAGAAAAGTAAATTGCAATTGCCAAACACCTTTTTGGATGCAGATAATGTGCTAAGAATAGGAGGGCGTTTAGGTAATTTAGACCTAAAGTTTGCTCAAAAACATCAATATATTCTGCCAGCTAAGGCTAATTTGTGTAGCCTAATTGCGATTTACTATCATAAAAAAATATCTTAATATAGATGCACAAGCATTGTTATGCTACTTGAGGCAAAAATTCTGGCTGAAAATGTGGAAGAAATTTAGCTCGAAAAATAACGCATGAGTGTGTAACTTTTAGTAAAAACAACCCCATAACTATACAACAAATCATGGGTTCCCTACCCACAGAGAGAGTACGTCCTAGCGCACCATTTAATTACGTGGGAGCAGATTTTGATGACCCCTTTTTTATAAAATATAAGGGACAGAGAAAAGGAATTTTTAATAAGGTGTATTTGGCAATCAGTGTTTGCTTTGTAACTAAAGCAGTGCATCTCGAACTAGTGTCAGAATTGACTACAGATGCATTCATTGCCATATTAAAAAGGTTCATTGATAGGCGCCGATGGTGCTCAATAATTGTTTCAGATAATGCAAAAAATTTTGTTGGCGCTAACGCCGAGTTAGAGACACTCCATAATTTACTAAGACATCATGAGGAGAAGTTAGCGAATTAATTGCAATATTATTTGCAAGTTGATTCCACCCTGAGCACCTAATTTTGGCAGGTTGTGGGAGGCAGGAATAAAATGGTAAAATATCATCTAAAGCGAAAGGTAGATAATGCAAGACTAACGTTCGAAGAGTTATCAACTGTAATTGCTCAAATAGAGTTTATATTAAATTCACGGCCAATCCCTCCATTGTCTTCAGACGTGAATGACTTGGAGAGGTCACTACTTAATCGGAAGTCCTATGACAGCCATCGTTGAACCAAAATTAATGGAAACGAAAATAGACTCTATAGATGGCATAGAATACGTTCAATTGATATGGAATCGTCGGAATAAAGGGTATTTAAATACGCTTCAACAACGTTCAAAATGGCAATTTGAAAAAAAAATAACGCAAACATAGGGACATTAGTGTTGATAAAGGAAGATGATCTTCCTACAAATAAATACTTACTAGGACGCATTATAAATATTTTTTCATGTAGTGATGGTAAGGTTAGGGTTGTAGAAATTAAAACCTCAAAGGGAATACTTAAAAGAAATATTTCAAAAATTGCATTATTGCCACAACCAGTTTCAGAGAATTAATTATGAAATGTTAGAAAAAAAAGAGTTTCGTTATGTATTTTCTTTTTAGTTTTTTCTATTGCTGTATGTTTATTATTGTATTATTCATTGTTAAAGGAAAATTGTTGTGTTGCATTATATTACTTAAGCATTTGTAATGCTAACATTTTGTATTGTATAATTTATTGACGTTGACCCTTCAATGTTGGGAGATATGTTAGATTTATTTGTAATTTATGTTTGGAATCTGGCATTATACTTTGTTCGCTAATGTATGTAACCATAGAAATGTAAATGGTCTGTACTTGCTAGTTGTTTTGTTTTGCTATAAGGGCTTCGCATCGCACTATCTTAAATAAAGTATGTATAGTCCTTTAAATAATGTGAGATTATTAATTAAGATAATACGCTAAAGTGCCCCTAAAATTTTTTTCATCTATACTGTCTGAAAACCTTTTTAGTATTTCAGGCTATTTATTTAGGTCTTCTAGCCTCTCTGGCTCTGCAGCAAAAGTCTCTGACACTTATATGATTATTGATCCTCCAAGTATTTCTCCCAATAGACATTCCACATCGTCACATGTGGATTACCCAACACCTAACCATTGATCCTAAGTGATACTCCAGTTAGGGAAGTCGTCAGAAAAGAGCAGTTAGAAGAAAAAAAGAAGAAAATAATGGCACAACAAAAAAAGGAAGAAATTATGTAAAAAAATATTATATGAAAAATTTACTATATGTAAATATTTTGTATATGTTTCTATCGAAGCAGAACAATAATACAACAAAAGAAATAGTATAAAAGTGAATCAAGTACCTATTTTTTTTTCATTTATTTTTTTACGGTTAAATTATAAATAGGACAACAACAGAATACATAAATTTTGACTTCATTATATGCTTCATAAAACAACGACAATAATTTCCCAAGTTAAAACATAAAAATTAGAAAATTCATTGAAAACAAACGCGTAAACGTGCCCCAGTCTACCCTAAATCAACAGTTCATTCTTACGCATTTTCTTTCATTGAAATTCGACAGTCTTCAGATAGTTTCTATTAAAATTGAAAAATTATCTTTATTAATAGTTACGGCTTTGAAGAAAATAACAACAATCAACAAGAAAGGAACTTACCAATGCCTATGCTATTTTGTAATTTTCTGTTAGAATAACTAAATGTTCTTTTGGTCATAAATATATTCATTTCTTAATAGGTATTCATACATTAGTAACAGAATCACTTAGTATTCCTAACATCAAAGCATTGTACATTTACTGTAAGATTATAGCGTGTATTCTAGTCCAGTGAAGGACAAATGCGAATACTTCAACGTAATTTTCTAAATGAACATTTTCCTTTGTCCTGAAGCTATTAAACCAGCAAGATTCCACGCATTCTCAAGCATTCTATTTTACTCTAAATTAAAACTCTTTAATTCATATGTTTCTGGAGAATTTTACTAAATAAGAAAGGAAAGGAATATTAATAAATTTAAATTAAAAGTTTCGCAAACTGAAATATTAATAGTTATACTTAAAACAGTGCCGAAGATAAGAACAAATGTATTTTTAACTGGTACAAATCTTTTATTAAATTCTTGGGGATAATTGAATTTTCCAATCATTTAAATAACAATTAAATCCTTTTGAGAACTGTAATATTTTACAAACAGTAATTTCGCTTAAGTTTTAAAAATAGCGAAAAAGACTGAATGTTTGGAATAAAAACACAGTAAATTTGTATGTTCAAGATAGTACCAATGGTTGCGTTGTAAAATATAAATATCCAAGATTATGATTTAGTCACAGATTAATATTTTAAAATGTCTTTTTTAAAGTGCATAAAAAGTCACTAAATTTAGCTATCACTTTTAAACAGATTACATTTAAGAGAAAAAAGTTTCCCATATTTATGGTACAAATGTTGCATTATTTTATGACTGGACCAGTCGGATTGTTATGCATTCAACTCGGGTTACAGAATATATTAGGTGAAAATGAATCTTTGTTTCAAAAGAATATAATGTATTTAATTTAAAAAATAAAACAAAAAATATTAATGAAAAAATGTATATATATATATATGTATGTTTTATTGATAGTTATTGTTTTACAATTAATGGGATTAGATATTATTATTATTATTATTATTATTAATATTATTATTATTATACTATTTTTCTCAATATTCTACATACCATTAATAGCAGCCAAAAAGAAATTTTATATAAAACATGTCAGAAGTTTATTGAAATATTTTTTTTATTATTTTTATTATTTAAAAATATATTTCCATATTATCAGCATGCCATGCGTTAAAATAGGAAACAAAATCACCAGAGACTTTACTCTTTACAAACTTAGTTTTTTTTTCTTTTTTTTCTTTTTTTGTATATTATCAGCGCTTTAACCCCTTAACGCGCAGTGTTGCCGGGTCGACAACACCTAAAGTTCCTCCTGTTTAGAGACACAGAAACTTCGTGAATATTATAAAAACTACTCTAATGGCTACTTTAAATCTTTCTTATGAGTTTTAGATGGCAGCACCACAGCGATCAAACTCTACTGTTTTTAAATAGTAGGTAAAATGTGTTACTGTAATACGCGCTTCACAGCAATGCTCTTCTCACTGCGCTTATCAATGCTTTACGTATGGGAGGTTACCACTTCGGCAACAGCGGTATAATTAAAATGGTTAGTGCAATCTTTACAAAACAATACCTGTGTACTCCTCTAGGCCTAAATAGATTGCCTAATTATTTTTTCTTTAAATTCCAACTTTAATGAGTAGTGCGCCGGAAAGGGTTAAGATCGTAGATTGACTTCATATATGTTAATTGTTTATTTTACTTATAACAGTTACTTTAATTCATTTACTTACTGGTGTAGTTTTAATTTCTTTGCAGATCAACTGTCGGAAACAAATGATGAAGTACTTACGTATCTGCAATTGGAAAGGTTTAATCATTTCTAATAGGGCTACACAATTTACACACTGAAAAAAAATCTGCCTCTGGCAATTAGAAAATAAACTGTGGCTCTAGAAAAAATAGTTCCATGTCATCCTTATAATTTCTAGTTCCCTTTGCTAACGTGTTCTAGTTAATATTCTGATTCAGTAGACCAGAATTTTCTTGTTCCCAGAACTAGAATAAAACGGGCTTCGAGGTCGATTTTCAAACTAGCTAAATTTCATAACAATAACTTCTCGTTTCTTAAATCAGAATTTCTAATTCCCTGACTTTCTAAGATAGGTATTAGAACTAGAATTTAAAGACACATTAACTACGAAATATAATATCCTGAAGCAGAAAGCATGGTCAAAACTGGAAATGTTAAAAATTAAAACTGTTAAAAATTCGATTTGACACAATTTTTTGAAAATTATCTATTTGTTATTTATTGCCTTTAAAAATCGCATATTTTACAAATTACACTACCAAACATCAAAAATGTTCCGGGCTCAAAAATAGTTATTTCCGAAGTATTTTGTCTCGCTAAACACGAAAATCAACATAAAAAGTTGAGATTAGCTCTTGTTTTCAAGATAGGAGCCAACTTGAGAAATCCCATTATTGCTGTATTATGGGAAATCGAATGTTCGAAACTTGTTATTTCAGAATTAATCACTCAAACAAAAATTTTAAATTTTCTGCTTTCAGATCAGAATGGGACGGAAATGTGTTAATGCCGAGAACAAATTTTGCTACATCTTTTGTGAAATAACTTTTGAAGTCCAGAAGCGAACCATTAGACCAGTTGTAAAGATAGCTTACTTCCATTACTTCGGTGTGAAGGTAGGTGGCCAGAATAAACCATGGAGCCCACTTATTTGTTGTAACTCTTGCTCAATGAGACCACAAGAGCGGCTGAATGGGAAAAAATGAACAATGAAGCTTGCTGTACCCATGATTTAGCGTGAGCCAACAAACCAAGTTAACAATTGTTATTTCTGCATGACGTCCGCCATGAATTGAGGTTGGTCAAAAAAAAGGAATCGGTATAGTATCCCAGTATTATATCAACCATTCGGCCTGTTCGTCACTCGACTAATCTGCCAATTCCTGAACCACCTCAAAATTATGAGATTGAAGAGGATGATGCTGTAGAAGTCACAACACCTGGGACTTCCCATGACCCAGATTTCGAAGCAAAATATTTGAATGAGCCTCACAGACTATATCAGACAGAATTGAATGATCTCGTAAGAGATATTCACTTACCAAAGCAGAGTTTCTGGCATCAAGAGTGAAGCAAATACATCTACTCCAACCAGAAGTCAAAATCACAGAATACAGGGCTCGTCAAAAGAATCTTCTTCATTTCTTTGAGAAGAAAGAACTTGTCTTTGCTTGGACAGATGTTAATGGTTGATGAATTCCATGAACATAACTCATTATCCACGGAATTGGCGATTATTTATAGACTCTTCCAAACTTAGTTTGAAAGCAGTCTTTTTACGCAACAGCAACATTATTCTTTCCATTCCTATTGGACATTCCTTCACATGCAGGAAACTTACGGGAATATGAAATTAGTTCTCGAGTCAATGAAATACGAGTATCATAAATGGCAGATTTTGTGGTGACTTGAAAGCAATTGTTTTACTCCTGGAAATGCAATTATTCTATACCAAGTTCTGCTGTCTTCTGTGTTTGTGGGACAATCGAGATAAAAACTCTCACTACATAAAAGATGACCTTCAAGAAATCTTAAACCCGGGGAGAACAATGTCCAAAATGAGCCTCTAGTTGATCCAAAAAATATTTTGCTTCCACCCCTGCACATTAAGCCAAGATTAATGAAGTATTTCGCGAAAGCCATGAACAAGGATGAAGAGGTTTTCCAGTACCTTAGAGCGAAATTTCCAAGACTGAGTGAATCAAATGTTAAAGAGGGAATCTCTGTGGGCCCTCAAATACGCACAATAATGAAGGACCCTGATTTTGATAAAGTTTTTGGAAAGAAAAGAGAAAGCAGCCTCGGAGGCCTTCAAAGATTTGTTACGGGGATTTCTAGGCAACAGAAAAGCCGAGAACTACCGACAGTTCGTGAAAGAACTCCTACAAAAGTACCAAGTCCTCGGATGCAACATGTCTCTGAAACTTCATTTCCTCCACTTGCATCTTGATTTTTTCCTAAAACTATGGATCTGTAAGCGAGGAGCCCGGTGATGAAGATTTCACAAGGATACCTCTGTAATGGAACGCAGCTATCATGGTTGTTGGGATAAGTCAATGCTCGCTGACTATTGCTGGTCTGTTAGAAGAGATGCTCTATCGTTGACATACAAGATGCAATTCAAAACGAAACGTTTGCAAGAATAGGCTAAAAACAGCCACTGATATCTGAAAAATGAACATTGTTTAATGTAACATGCGTATTGTATGGTATTTATTATATAGGATTTTTTTTCCTGCTTCAATTTGCTTTTAATCGATGTGTGGGGTACTGCGTGTCTTTCTCCAGTGGGCTGTATTGTATCTTGAAAACAAGAGCCAATAAAAAAATTCATTTATATATTCGTTTTATTCAACCGAAAATTAGTAAGAATTGACTATCTAGAATTAGGAAACTGGCAAAAATATTTTTTTGTTGGCTAGTGTTATTGTTACTAAAGAAACATTTCTGTTTAATTCTTGAAGCATTGTCGAAATAAATTTATATAAAAATAATATCCTGTTCTATACAATACTTTTTTATTCTTTAAACTATAGAGGAATGAATGAAATTAATTTATCTCATTTAATATACGTATTACGAGTTCTATGTCAGTGATGATTCTTTCAGCTACACAACAGTTAGAAAAAGAGTGATCAATAAATAGAGAATTCGATATTAAATAATTATATTTTATGTGTTGTAATAGAACGATAAAGTTTACTATAAAATATATACATATTAATGTCTTTGTAATACAATAAACGCACGTTAATTCAGACAATTTGGGACACAGACAATATGGTAATTTTTTGTTATAACAGTCTCTATAAATTTAATTAAGCGAAAATTAAAGTTATGATCTCTCCAAGATCATCCCGAAATTTGTATGTAAATACATATATATATGATATGAATACACTCCAAAGACTGTTATGTGTCAGTCATTATATATGTATCATTTACTTCTTTTGTGCCATATATGTTACATATAAATACATTCATCTATGTCCTATATATACATATGTACACACACACGCAAGCACACATGAAGTGTTCAGAAGTCAATCCGATTAACTCCATCATTTTTAACATTTATAGTTATTTTTAAGTAGAGATAGTCAAATTCATTTCTGAACACCTCATTTATATATGCCCATATACTATATATAAGTGCATGTTCTATACATATCATATACATATGCGTCTTGTATGATTACAACTGGACCATATACCTCACGAAATATTATTTGCATCGAATATTATTTTATAGTGATACATGTTTTATAATTTGACAATTCACCCTTGGGCTCTGCTATAACACGAAACTACCTATAAAAAGGTTAACATAATTCGATTCTAAAATATACACTGATTTGTCATCTATCGCTCTATTCTAAAAATAAAGTAAAAAAAACATTGCTGCTTATATAATTGAATTTATTGTAAATTTTCGATTTTCACTGAATATATTTGGAAAACTAATATCATATAAATATATGAAAACGCATAGTTTTATAGTAAAATATATGATAAGCATGCTAAAAGAAACAGTGTTTAAATATGATAAATATTTTAAATGCTATATAACGTTGAAAAGGCAAACATTTACTCGAATGTTGGAATCAGTAATTTTAAACATGTAAAAATGATTTCAAACATAAAACTAACTAATGATTTTTTTCAAATTTGCAATAAGTAGAAAATTACATACTTCAAATCAATATTGTCAATTTTAAAATATTAAATAATCACGTTAATATTTTTAATGTAAATAAAGTATAAAAATTTAGACCATAAACACAAAATAGAAACACACACTGGTATATTATTATTATTATTATTATTATTATTGTATTTACAGGATTAGAGGATATTTATAAATACCAAGCCTCATTATACCCTAGGCTTACCATATGGGTCGGAGAAATCCAGAATAAAAAAAAAATAAATAATAAACTAGCATCATTCAGTCATTAATTCATTTTAGTTTCAATCTTTCAAATATATACATTTTTTTAATTAAAATCTTTTAGTAGAATAAAATTTAAGTTATTACTGGTTGCATAATTTTTTATTTTCATTTTTTTAACGATTTCAGACTTAAAGATTACTTTGAAAACTTCCCTTTGTAACTATAAAATTTAAAAATTAAACTTTCAAACAGTTAGGGGGAACGGGGGGACATTGATACATGGGGCACATTGATACACTCCCTGTACAGCACACAGGGTCATTACTGGAAGTTTCACAACAACTCCAAAATGTGATACTAGTGCACTCAACTATACACAGAAAGTTTTGAAATGATTCAGTAGTTTGTTGAAATGGGACGGGTGATTAATTGTCTTTGTAGGTCAAAAGTAAATTTGAGTTGTAGAATTGAAATGGTATTATAAAACTGTTGCAGTATTTTCAACCGAAAAGAATACTCTCTCTGGCAGGTAAAACTACTCTTTATCAGTTTTTCATTCTTTTTAGTTAGATAAATTATGAAGTATTGGATTTGAGACTCATTTTATTCAAAATGGTTCTATAGGGCACGTTGATACAGTCTTTGTCGGGGCACATTGATACAACCTAAATCCTTTTCTAGTTCATTTTTTCGTTACCTTTTATTTATTTATTTTTTTTACAATGTACTCCTTAATCCAACCATTTTTCGCTAAAAATGTCTAATATTAGTTTTTATTGCAGTGAAATAGCTTTAATTTCTTTATATTAGAACATTTTATAGTATTTCTGCAAAGAGAAGACGTACGAACTTACCCAACATATAGTGCTAGTAAAACTAATTAAAAAAAAAAGACGGCAGCCTGGAAAATCTCAAATTTATATCAATTCTCCAGAGAAAAACGTATTTTCTACATGAAAAGTGTTACATAAGAGAAACAAGCTGCAGAACAGCACAGGATAATTATATTAAAAACAGAATTTTTAATATAATTATCCTTTATTTCCTGTTTATAAACCAATTTATAAACAGAAAACTTTGTAATTTTTTATCTTTCTTAAGAAAGAAGATAATGCTGAGGTTGAAGTACCAGATAGGACAAAGTTACCACAGCCGACAATCAGACAAGGAACAGCCAGAACATCAGGTCATTATACATTTCATTTTGATTGCTTTAATATTGCTTACAAATAAAGTGTGGATGATTTGAGTTTTTATAAGTAATATAAAATGGTTTGCTAACTATTTTTCTGTGAAAAATATGCATTGGTGTTATTTTGTCTCTATTTTTCCGAGACATATCAAAGTGTATGAACCTGCCCCGGGGATGGGGCACATTGATACAAATTACTTTTTTTTATTTTTTTTAAAATTACATGCAAAAATGATATATAAAACAAGATTGAACATTTTTATAACAAACTACACAGGTTTTACTGACATCACATCGAAAAATAACTTAAAATTTCTGCTTTTTAGACACCAAAAATTTTTTTAGAAAAAAGCTGTATCAATGTACCACAGTTCCCCCTATATTCTATAAGATAGCTTTTTTAATTAGTAATCTAAATACCTTTAGATATTTGCTAATAATGTAAAACTTTGACTGTTAAATTTTTCTGGATCATTTTAAAATTTGAGAAAACATGTGATTTTAACCAATGGTATTTTACAAGTAAACAAATGTTATTAAAATTTTATTTATATAACTGCTTTCTATCGTTGGATTGCAATTATTGAGAGACAGTTATTTATTTGAATAAAATATAAAATTTAGAGAAAAGCAAAAGAAAATATAATTTAAAGAAAAGTAAGAGAAAAAATAATTTAAAGAAAAGGAAGAGAAAAAATAAATAAGCTTTTTCATACCTTTTTTTCATGTAATCCATATTCACAAAGAACAAATGAAGAACAAATTTGTATGTTCCGATAATAACTAAAATAACAAAGACATGAATTCTTTTGAACATCCCACAACAATTTTAGTTTTCTCTGGCGGATTTTCATCTAGATCATACTTTTAAGGACTCTTGAGAAATATTTTAGTTAAATTTTTAAAGTAAGACTGACAATACAGCTCACGAGACAGCCATTCTATTCTAAACAACAACCTTTCATCTTATTCGAAAGTCGTTTTTCAAATCGTCTGCTATTTCCGGGCAGGTGATTTTTTTACCCTCATCTGTTCTTATGTATGCTGCAATATTTTTGCAAGAGTTTTCTAATTAAAATATCCGATTTTTTTTTGTTTCAAAATAGTTCAAGCTTTATAAAAACCTCCAGTCTCCTTTTTTGTCAAATATAACAATAATTATAATGATAGATGATAAACAAAATAAGAAAGGTTTAAATTTTTAAAGTAGTTAATTTTTTAAAATGCCATTTTAAAACAGAAAGCAACCCAACGACTTTAAAATTCTCGCTTATTTACCTATGCGTATTATTGACCATTTCCCTATATTATTGCTGTCAAACGTATATAAAAATCTCTGCAAATAAATGCAAACACAAGAAAAATGTTACAATAGGTAGAATTCCAGTTAATGAATCGATTCCAGAAATCAAATCGATAATTTCTCGCATTTCAAACGATTCGTAGTAGCTATAATTCGTAAAATTTCGTTTCGTCATCTATAAAACTACAGATTAGAAATTCTCGATCATTTCATCGATACGGTTTATTTATTAGACTTTTTTGTATAACTCTGACATCTATATTTCTAGTTTAGGGATTTAGAAAAGGACTACTTATTCATTCAAATTGAAGGCGGTATATATATTTTTTTTTTCAGTGGCGGCAGATTATATATATATATACATTCTTGAAAATTATGGCAAATCTATTCTCGAGAAAAAGGACAATTTTAAATCTGTGTAAATCGATTCTATCAATTTTTTAATGAAATTCTTTGTTTCAAGTGTGGTGACCCGATTCTTTGAATTCTAAAATGCTAGAAATACTCAATATCGTAATGCAAAAGCAGAAGCGAAGAAATTGAAATTCAATCTTCGAAAACAAACAATGTATGAATTCGTTAATGAAGCACTTTGCAGGATGCCAACCATCAATAATATTTAGATAAAAAAATCATGTATAATCAAGAATCGATATCATGAATAAAGCGAAATGTGATCATGTTGAGTATGTACATATTCTCAGAAATCAATTCACACATGTTTCAATTTTGAGTAATTTTTAATCGGAACCATTTTAATTATGCGACTAATTCAGCTTTCAATATATATTTCCCAGTTTTTAAAATGTCTTTTTCAGAGTGCATAAAAGTCACTAAATTTAGCTATCACTTTTAAACAGATTACATTTAAGGGAAAAAAATTCCCTTTTTATGGTACAAATGCTGCATTATTTTATGACTGGAAGTTATAACAAGCGCTCGATTGTCCCGTGAATCCAATGTTGTCATTCACAATTTGACGTTCATGAATACTCAGATACATGTTTTTGTTTTATAATACATGTATTATTTTTGAAAAAGAAATTTTTTACACACATCGATTGTACTAAAATTTTGACAACGGAAAATATTCAATAATCTATCTGCTAAATGTTATAATTTTGTGCACTATTATTGAAATAATTTTACCAAAAATATTTTTAAATGTTAAATGCCTACATGACAATGATTGTTAATATTTAGATGTAACTGATCACTGTAAAGATGATTTCAAAAAAAATTTTCAAATAAATATTAATAGGCGTATGAAACCTGCATAAAAGCTTCTGAAATATTTTGTGCATTATCATATAATTAGGTTGTTTTTGGTTTTTCTTAATAATCCAAATCTAGTTTTTACCTAATTCAGTATAATAATGAAGTTTAGTCTAATTGTTTCTTAATTTGTAATTTCTAAATTATTCTTAAAATTTGTTCTATTAAAAATCAGAGATAAAAATATCACTTGACATATTTTAACTATTACGCAAGTAAAATCGTGATATCTGCTATATTTAAGTTTAAATATCGAGAGCTCATCATTTATTAAATAAAACGTATAATAATCTTTTGACTAAATCATATTCAAAGAAAAAAAAAAGAGATGTTTTTCAAAAATACATTTAACATATTTCATGTTTCTAACTCATCTATTTCCTAACACGAAATATGAATCATTATGTGTTTAGTTTTTATTTTATTCCTGTGAGAATCAATCAAAATGTGTAGATTTAAAGGGAAAGCTAAAATTTTTTTTCGATAAATTTAAAGTTATGAACTCGTTGATTTGATAAAACTGTATACAGTAAACACTCTTACAGCCGCACAGCTTGAAACCAAATGTTGAGCAGATTTTAGAGATTTGCAGATTTCTGGTCACTGCTTTGTTTAAATTTTTTAAAGACTTATTTCAATGTAATGGTGTAATCAACCTTTTAAATAATGCTTGAGAAAATATTAAAATATTAAAATAATTAAATAAAGCAATAAACTAAAATGATGAAATACAACAATTAAAATGATGATTAAATTATTAGATTAAAGTAAAATCAAGTAAATAATTAAGGTATTAAAAATATGCTTTATAAATATGAGATAAATTTTCCTTGAATTTTTCAATGAAACCTGTCTCATAACTGCAACACATTACTGCACATCAAAATAATGTAAGAACATTTTATTTGAGGTTTAGTCAATCTTAATAACCAAAAGTGTACGATTAACACATATTGTGTTAAAAGACAGTCATTGCCAATATAAGAAATATCTTGATTTTCCCCCCAAATTTATACTGCTTTCTTGAAGTACTATTAGATATACAAAATAAATACAAACAAAATGAATACAAATACGTATAAAAACAAAATATTTTGTAATTTTGTTTCTACATTTGAACTGAAGTTTCATTTATTTCATCTGTGGTGATGTGCGGATTTTAGGATTGTTGTTTTGAGGGATTCTATTGTATAAATTTTTATTACCAGAACTTAATTGCAATATTTGCATTTTAAAGATAAGGTAATAAGGTAGTATATCCTCTTCGCTACTGAGGTCCACATATGTGGACCTTGGATCTTTGCTGTTTATAATAAAACTATGAAAATTATCTGCATTTTTTTTTCATATTTACATTTCTGATAGTTTAAGCTTCAAAAAGAATCCAATAAATGGCAGTACCAGGCACATTTTCATGGTCATATACCTGTTTGAAATTGTGATTTTTAAAAATGCCGCCAATTCAGCGATTGCGCAGAAGTAAGTACTTTTTATCTATATTGTAATTGTAATTGAGGTGTCATAATTTTTTGTATTGTTAAAAACATGATAAATGTTCACCAGACATCTTTATTTTGTTCATTTGATGATATTTTTTATTTAAAAAGTAGCATTTTGTTGAGGTCCACGTGTGTGGACCTCAGTACTCAAAGAGTAGAAATAGGCTTAAAATCAAGAATTACTCTTATGTTTAAATATAATAATAAAGCTTCGAGGTGTTTAATTAACTCATAATATGTGTCGTTTTAACATTAAATATGCTTTATTAGCTAGATTAAGTGAATTTAGCTTATTTTTTTTACTTAAAAAATACTTAAGTATTATTCATGGCAGTAATAGAATTTTATTAAAAATATATGGATCAACTGGAGATTATAACTAGATATACAACACATTTTTTTTGCTAAAAATAAATAAATGGAATAATTATATAAATAAATTTGTAAATAATTTTTTTCTGTATACATTTTTTAAATATTTTAAATAATAAAATAATATTTTAATTAAAAATAATAATATTATTTAAAAAAATAAGACAGTGATTGTTAACTCATAATATGTGTCTTTTTAACATTAAATATGCTTTTTAAGCTAGATTAAGTGAATTTAGCTTATTTTTTTTTCCTTAAAAATTACTTAAATAGTATTCATGGCAATTATAAAATTTTTTTAAAAACATATGGATCAACTGGAGATTATATTAGATATACAACACGTTTTTTTTACTAAAAATAAATAAATGGAATAATTACATAAATAAATTTGTAAATTATTCTTTTATATATACATATTTTTTAAAAAATATTTTAAATAATAAAATAAAATTTTAATTAAAAATAATATTATTAGATTTTTGTATATATGTTGGCAAAGGCAGTATTTCCTCAGATGATATGAGAGATTTTGGTGTAGGTGGGGGTATTGTGAAATTGTCGTCTGAAACTGTGCCCCAGAATTTCAATCACATAATTTATACAGACGGATTTTTCACTAGTTTGAAGTGTGTAGAATACCTTCTGCAAAATAAAATTTATTTCTCAGGTACTGTTATGTCTAACAGAATTGGTTCTGCTATACAAAAATTGAGACCTGATAAAGAACTGAAAAGAGGAGAGAGGAATGAAGTGGTTAGAGATGATGAGAAGATTTGTATACTTAAATGGAAAGGGAACAAATCTGTTACTTTTCTTTTAACACGCGTTGGAAGTGAACCAAATTCGTTGTGCTTGAGATGGTCAAACGAAGACAAGGCAAAAATAAATGTACCACAGCCCTCTGTAGCGAAGATGTACAATGTATGCATGGGCGGTACAGATCTTTGTGATCAATAACTTGCATATTATCGCTGTACAGCAAAAACAAATATTGTCAACGCCTTGACAATGTTGGACACTTAACAAGATTTATTGACGACAAAAATGCATCTAAATGTCGTTTAGAAGGATGCAAATACAAAACCAGAGTAATGTGTATAAAATGTAAAGTTTATTTATGTAGTTTGAAAAACAATTGTTTTGAAATTTTTCACACTAAATAAAAAATAAAGAAAAAACTTTAAGTTTTCTGATAATTTTTAAAAAAAAATAATTCATAAAAAAATATTTCAAAAATTTTAAATTTAAGATTTATTAATGCAATACTTTTAAAACAATAGAAAATAGTATTTACCTGTTGAAAAACATTTGTTTCTGCAATTTTAAAAATAATTAAATGCTTGCAATGATTGTCCAAAAAAGTTAACTTTTTATGTAATTGAGTCCCGAGGTCCACATATGTGGACCTCAATTTGCTGCTAGTCTGGTACATAAAGTTTTTTTTTTTTTTCATTTCTATCATATTAGAAGCCAACTTAGTTAAATAAACCTATTCCAGCATTTTTTCAAAAATTTATTTACATTCAGGACTGAAGAGGATATTATGAAAATTTACTACGATTGTTACTTCTTTTTTATCAGCGCTTTTTTTACAAACAAGAGTACTAACCAACTGCATCACAATTACGTAGATTAATAAACAAATAAAATAAAATTAATATAATTTAATAAAATTGCCAAAATAAAAATAATATAAAACATAGAACATTGTTTGGATATAACAAACAAACAACAACAACAATAAAAATAGCGTTCCTTATCAACAATATTTAAAATCTTTAGAAATAAAACCCATCTATAAAAGAGTATACCATAACCTCTATTTAAAAAACGTAAAATAAAAATAAAATATTTATTTTTTTTAATTACAAAATCAGTATACATTTTTCAAACTTTTTATTACTAAAGACAATGCAATAATTACTGTCATGAAAAACAATTTATACACTTTTAAATAATACATCCTTTAATTTTAAAAAGTTTACTTAAAATTTTAAAGTATTTATTTATGCATAGTACACCATAATGCGAAACACTTATCTGTGCTTGGTTTTTTTCTTGGCCCCTATGAGAATAAAACAAAGCAAAAGTATTTTTCCTTAAATTAAAGAAAATACGTTCTTCAAATGAAAAAAAGCTACAAAAATTAAGTTATGTATGAAATATATGTACTGCAATTTCTTTATTCTATTTAAATATTTTTAGGAAAAAAGTTGAATAACTGTATACTTGTCTTTTTTAATTTCGAAAGATTTTTTTGATACAGAAAATTATAAATTTTAAATAATCGTATTTATTATGAATTGCGTATCGCACTTTGAAATCATAATTAAATTCCATTATTCGTTATTCATTGATTCTTGTTTCATCTATTATCGATTATAAAAATCAAATAAAAATCTAATCAAGTAAGTTTTTCTTTTACCGCTATTTACTCTCATGACAATCGAGATAATAGTAAAACTGCTTATTATTCTTTCAATTATTATTGTTTCTTAAAATCTTATTCTAGAGTATTATGTTCAATGTTGTTTGTTATACTTTTTGTAAAGAACATTTTTTTATATTAAAAACTCTGCAAACTATAAGGGAAAAAAATAGAACTGTTTTTATAGAAACCTTAATTTCTCCATGAGTGTGCATGCTATCCTCATAAAAAAAAATAATACCATTTATTATAATAAGCCACCAGTTTGAAATTATTTGTCACATTAGTTTTTACAGGGATATCGAAAAAGTATTCATTATTTTTCAAGTTGTTGACGATCCCTTATGAGTTTTCGGAACAAAATCTTCACGGAAATATATAGCATACACTTTTATATTCACATAACTGGAGTTTCAGGATAATTTATCATGTATTTTTCTATATATTTAAAAAAAAGTCGAAAATCGCAAATGACCGATTGTGATTGGCCATATAGTGTTTATATATATAATTATTTTTTAAGGATAAAACTTAAACAATTAGACGTGTGATGCAAAAAGTCATAAGTTTTTTGAAATTCCATTTTACTTTTATTATTTATCAGGATACAGTGATGAAAGATAATTTAAACGATAGAAATACTTCAAGTAATTAAATGTTACATGTAACTCTGGTGCAAATATAATTGAAATTCCAGTAATTTTGAGTGCTATATAAATCCACAATTTTAGATATTCTAACGGATGTAATATTCAAAATAGTTTCGTAAAAAATATTTTTTCATCATTCCACATACATCATTTCTCATCGAGCTGTTAATCAACTAACCTATCCCTTTATATTAAATTATTATGCTAGCCTTAATCAGTTTGAATCCTTGCTGAAGCATACAGTATTTTGCTCGATGTGACTAAATGGTGCTTTTGCAGATTTTAGTATTTCAAATCCTCAAAACTACGATTTCCTAATTAATGGTAATTTGTAATTAAATAATACATATGCAATCACATAAAAAATACTGTCGTATGTATATTAATGTATGTTTGCGCGTCATTTGTATTTGGAAAGCTTTCGTCTTAAAGTCTAAGTATAATTTATTATTTGAAATATAACTGTAGAGATTAGTCGACCGTATAAAAAATTTTCACGAAATTTATTTTTTATTTTAACCAATGCCACAACATGGATATTTACCTCATTTGAAAAGTTTTTGCACTTGGAACTATATATCTACGACCAACTTTTGCGAAATTAAAGATCGGAAATAGAAAACATATTGCGTCTTGGATAATGTATTGACCAAAAGCCGGCATGTTAATTAGAATCCTGAATTAAAAAATGTGTCGCAGAAGAAAGGATTCAAGGTCCGTATCAGAATCACCGTTCAGGTACAGACAAGATGCCAAAATGTACACTTGTACAATACTAATATACACTATACACAAGCGCATTTTTTGTTTCGCCCGTCAATATGCAGGTTGTGAAGTATTTTATATGGATACGCTTTGTTATAAACGGTCGGCCTTTGCATCGTTAGGTTTCAATATTTTTAATCTAAGAGAAATTTCGATTAAAATCCTTAAAATGGAACATATTCATTGATGCATAAATTGAAAAAAAAAATCTTGACAATAAAATTGCCAGAGCTTTTCTGAAGAATTACGAGATCATAAAGCGATAAGTAGAATATGTGCAGCTAAAACAGTTATTTAGACCAGCGGCTGCCAATCTATGGGTCGCGACCCACTGGTGGATCGAGGGACAATCAAGGTTTGCCACTAAAACATAATAATTTCAACAACAAATAATATTTCAAAGGAAAAACCTTAATTTTCTTCTAGACGAGTATGCAAGCAGAATGCCCAGATTTATTAAATAAGTTTAGAGGTTCATGGTTGAATTCAACAAGACATACTTGTGTAAACATGATTTTACATTTTTTTTTTTTTTTTTTTGTTTTTGGAAAACAAATTCTGAAACAAACTGCGCATTGAAAGTGATTTAAGGTTAAAATTAACCAGTTTTAATCCTGATATAGATTTCTTTCTCTGTAAATGCCAATGGCAGAAATTATACGGATTATACAGTTATGTTTGGAATAAACATAATTTTACATATCTTTGATGGTTGTATGTTGTATTTATTATTATTACACTTACACACATTGGATTGCCACTTCTTGTTCTGTTTCATAGCGTTTCCTTCGTACGGAAATTTTCCTTTCTCGTAAGACAGAATATCCGATAGGTTATAGAGACCATACAGCAATTTTCCTACTGATATACACCCTAATATTAGATGCGTCGGGAAGATTTTTTTTTATTTAAAGATGGGCCGCAAATATTTTTATTTACTTAAAGGTGGGTCTTGTACAATTAGAGGTTAGGAACCGCTGGTTTAGACCAGTGATCTCGCTGTCACTCGCCATTGCGACAAATTGCGACTAAATGCTTTATTTGGCGAGTAAACAAGCGATTAGATTCGCCAAATTGCTAGCGCTCAGTTTTTTTCTTTTTCTTTTTTTTCGTTTTCGTTTTTCATACATATGCATACATACATTATTTAAAAGTATTTGTAGAGGATATTTGAAATTAGATAAATAACAATCGTTGTCGCAGTTATAAAAACTTAGGTTATTTTAGAACATATCGAAAAAAAGAAGGTTACATTAAAAAATGAAAGATTTTTTTTGTGATACACGGTGAATTTATTTTGCTTATACTTTTGTCATTTGGCGATTTTTTTTAATTAGCCAAATTACTAATGATGGTTAAATGTTAGCGAGAACACTGGTTTAGACTAATACTTTTTCAACTTTAACCCATTAGTGCCTAGTGTCCCATTTTCGGAACAGTTTTTAAAAATTCAAGTAAGCATTTTTCACACCACTAAAAAGGAGAAAAAAATAAATACTTGCTTTGTCGAGACAAATTTCTCGATAAATTAAGATAAAAGTTAGCCTTGTTTTAAAAGGGGTTGGAAGTGCAAAATTGTAATTTTAACGAAGAAAATAATTCCGGCATTAATGGGTTAAAGTCATATATTACAAAAATATGACATTATCAATAACGTAATGTGCATGTTTAAATGCTTTTTTGAAATGGTGAGTTGGGATGACTTGTTTAAGTAGGTCATCTATATTTTATGACTCATTTTAATTGGAAGAAAAACAAACTCTAAACTAAATTTCTGCATAGAAGGGATTGTTCAACCTGAGATCTGCTATTTACAAAGCTACTATCGTTTTTTAATACTGTAAAAAATATCAGATGTTTCTGAATATATAAAAATGCACTGTAATCAAAACCGAAAATATACAGTAACTTTTTCTAACTCACCTAAAATTTCGAAAACCGTTCCTTTACCTTTGAAAATCCCAGAAAACTATTTGTTTTCCAAATTTAAGGAAGAATTTATAAAAATTATTTTCTATTAGCTGTCCGTCCTTTTCGGAAACGTTTCTAAGTAAGCTTTTACAGTACAATAATTGCTTTTCTCAAATCCAACTATCCTTTTTTTGGATTCTATCATTTCTGAAGTAAACATTTTCAGCTGCATAACTGATTTTGTGCATGCAATTTTAGCAAAATAATGTCAGTTTTCATATTAATGTTAATACTGTTAATATTGTATGTTTGTCTATTAAACGTGTTCTTTGAATATCAAAAAAATTTCTTATGAATTGGTAGCATCCGAAAAATTGATATTTTAATTTGAGAAAAGTGATCATTATACTGTAAAAGCTACTTAGAAACGTTTCCGAAAAGGACGGGCAGCTAATAAAAATTAATTTTCATAAATTGTATTCTTCTTTAAATTTCGAAAACAAATAGTTTTCTGGAATTTTTAAAGGTAAAAAAACGGTTTTCGAAACCTTAGGTGAGTTAGAAGAGGTTACTGCATATTTTCCTTTTTGATTACAGCACATTTTTATATATTCAGAAACATCTGACATTTTTTACAGTTAAAGAGTAAAAATTTCCTTAATTAATGACAGAATTTATGTGAGTAAATAAATACAAGAATATTATTAAGAAATGAAAATCGCAGAAATGGCAAGATGTGAAACATACGTTTTACTTAGCATGGAAGAAAAAATTTTCTTAGATATCAATTAAATTATTGAGTATTGTTTATACAAATTCCCCCTAATTTGAAATATTCCAGTTATATCAAATCAACGTTAATGTAAGTATATGTTATATGTAAGGTTAATTTTCGGCTAGCGTTGTAAACTGATTATATGATGAATAATGTATTAATAATATTGATATCTAGAACAAGGAACATTTGCAATCGCTGCATCCGACTGCAGTTACAGTGAAGTTCTAGTAAACCATAATTAAATATGGAACCTCAAGTTTTATGCTACAAGAAGTATTTTAAAGATAAATCGAACAATAATAAAACTAAACATTTTTCAAGAAACGCATTCATTCAGTTTAAATAATTGAAACTGATTGTCTTAAAATGTATAGAATATGCATATATACAGGGTGTTTCGCTACCAGACCGACAAACTTTGAGGGATGGTCGTAGACACGAAGACAAACATTATTAAATGGGAAACCATGGGGCGCAAACGTCTTCTGTAGGAGCTAGGGGCCATTAAAATCTGAGGCTCAAAATTTCAAACGATGATAAAAAACGGAAAAAAAGGGTCGATTCGTTTGTGGTTTTCACTAAAATTATTCTTTATATCACGATTTTTTTAGAAAAAAAATTTAAAGGTTACGTTCCAAAATTGTCGATAGAGGGCGCTTTAGACTTTAGAGTAATGAACAATTACTTTTACCGTTATTTTGTGCATGTTGTTGAAATTATTCTAAAGTTTAGATTTTAACTTAAATTTTAAGCCCATAATCAGAAACATTGGGATCGGGTAACTAGCGAAAACTGAACTGTGAACAGAGGGGGAGATTTTAAACTCTCATAAATATTGGACAAACAAATCGATTTTGTTGCGGTTAACTTTTAAATCATTACCCTTGGTAATTACTTTATTCAAAATGATGTACAGCTTTAGTGTCCTCATTTTTCGATAGACGACGCTTCCGACATTACTCTGACATTTCAATCGCATTACTCCTGGTTGTTTTACTACCAGACCAACATACTTCCGGGAAGTGTTAGGAATACAAAGACGACTCGAAATCACATAGGAATGTAACGTTGGAAATGCCTTTTTCCAAATTACGGTTAAAGAAATCAGAGAAAAAAGTAACAGAAACAGCAGAGAAAGAGCGACACGTTAATGTGACAGAAAACAGTATATTTAAAGGTTTTACTACAAAAGGTGTTCGAAATTACGACCAGTCCGGCAAGTATAACAGCGACGGTAAATGGCGCTGCGGTTTCCTTGCGGTAGATGGCACTAAAAGGTAATGCACCTGAGCAGCGACCACTTTGAAGTGATCCTTCGCGAACCGGTTCCAAAGGTAGCAGAATGAAGTATTTGAACGATGAACAGCACGATAGAGCTCCTCCATATTTTACCAATGACGTTTGCCGACACTTCAAAGTAACATATGGACAGTAGTGGATAGGTCGTGGTGGTCCGATTCAGTGGCCTGCCAGATCGCCGGACCTATCTTGTATGGACTTCTTCTACTGGGGTCAAATGGAAAATTGGTTTTACGTAACTCCTGTACCATCAGTTGAAGACCTCGCAGCTGGTATTTCTGTATCTGCCAGAAAACTATCAGAGATGTCAAGAATCTTTCAAATCGTGAAGAATTCCACGCGACGCCACTGTCAAGCATGCCGGACTACTTCTGGTCGTATTTCGAACACCTTTTGTAGTAAAACATTTAAATAAACTGTTTTCTGTCACACTAGCGTGTTGCTTTTTTTCTGCTGTTTCTTTTTTCTTTTCTCTGCTTCCTTTAACAATTACTCGCAAAAAATGCATTTCCAACATTATATTCCTATGTGATTCCGAGTCGTCTTTGCATCGCTAACACTTCCTGGAAGTATGTTGGTCTGGTAGTAAAACACCCAGGAGTACTGCCATTGAAATATCAGAGAGGTGTGAGAAACGCCCTCTATCAAAAAATGAGGACACCAAAGCTGTACGTCATTTTAAATAAAATAATTACCAAGGGAATGACTTACACGCAAGCCGCAACGAAATCGATTTCTTTGTCCAATATTTATTAGCGTTTAAAATCTCCCCTCTGTTCACGGTTCAATTTTAGCTAGTTACCCGATCCCGATGTTTCCGATTTTGGGCTTAAAATTTAAGTTAAAGTTTAAACTTTAGAATAATTTCAACTTCATGCACAAAATAACGGTAAAAAGTAGTTGTTCTCCACGTTAAAATTTATCCTTGTACCAGCAACAAAAATATGCTAGTTATTGCTAGGTATTGCTATGTCTGCTTAATTTCCATGCTATTATATGCTAGCTAGCATCACATGCTATATCGCTAGCTTGCACAACAAAAGCATGACAAGCTATATGCAAGCATTTCATGCTTTTTTCCAGCAAAGTGGGCCAATACACACCATGATTTGCTGGAATCAGCAATGTGTAATGCTGTTTATGCTATTTTACGTGTTGGGTTATGGCACTTGGTGCTTGTCTAGCAAAATAATACCAGCTTGAATTTCCACCTGGGTCGTTACACTAAAGTCTAAATCGCCCTCTATCGACAATTTTTGAACATAACCTTTAAAAATTTTTCCTAAAAAAATCGTGATATAAAGAATGATTTCAGTGAAAACCGCAAACGAATCGACCCTTTTTTCCGTTTTTTATCATCGTTTGAAATTTTGGACCTTAAACTTTAATGGCCACTAGCTCCTACAGATGACGTTTGCGCCATATGGTTTCCCGTTTAATAATGTTTGTTTTCATGTCTACTATCATCCCTCAAATTTTTTTGGCCTGGTAGCGAAACACCCTGTATGCATTTTTTAATTTTGTAAATAACTTTGGAAATTAAGTAAAATAAAATATAAATTTACACACAATTTTTATGGTGTTACATAGTCTTTATTACATACATATCCCATACTTTTATAAATGTAGAAAAATGTATACTGAATTTCGAGAAGTCTTATTAGTCTTTTTAGGTGCGTTCGTAATTATATAATACGTAGCACCTATAGTGGTCGTTCAGTCCGTCCGTCTGTCCGTCCGTCCGTCTGTCCGTCCGTCCGTCTGTCCGCATATAACAACGCAAAAACTACCCAACTGAATCGTTTGAAATTTAAAATACATAATTATTACATAATTTTGTCGAGTCATTTCAAATTTTATGAAACTCGGATGCATAGATCAATTACAGGGGCAATCAAAAGTATTCCATTACATTACGGTCAATGGGGAAAAAAGTTTCAAATGCATTTTAATCGTTTGAAATTTAAAATACGCAATTATTACATAATTCTGTCGAGTTATTTCAAATATTTTGATAATCTTGTGCATAGATCAATTACAGGGGCAATCAAAAGTATTCAATTACATTATGGTCAATGGGGAAAAAGTTTCAAATATATTCTATACGTTTGAAATTTAAAATACATAATTATTACATAATTTTGTCGAGTTATTTCAAATTTTATGAAAATCGGATGCATAGATCAATTACAGGGACAATCAAAAGTATTCCGTTACATTACGGTCAATGGGAAAAAAATGTTTCAAATGCATTTTAATCGTGTTACACTCATACGAACTTAATAAAATTTATATGCAACTATAAAGTACATATTATAATATACATCATACATAATTTGTGGTGCAAAGAACATTTGTTATTGATTTACAAGGCCACACAAAAGTATTCCATTACATAATGGTATAGGGAGAACATTCTTTGATGAGCGTTTTAATTGTAATTCACTATTTACAATTTTATGAGATTGATATATGAAAGTAATATTTTTAAAACTTCGTTATCGTACGAACGCACCTAATTTGCTACGCTTCACGTGCAATTTCCAACTTGTTTTATATTGTTATTGTTGGATGGTAAATATTTTTTAACTGTAGTGTTACGTCATTGTATTTGTATCATAAGAATTTCAGATAAACATTCTTTTTCTTTTTCAATGCTTTCAACAATTATTTTAATCGAGCTTATACCTTCGAAATGCATTTTTTCTTCTCATTACTATTTTGTTCGTTGTTTTCCATAATTTCTGCAATCATGTCGTCTGTGATTTCTTACTGATTATTTGTATTCATCAACTCAGCAATATCTTTTGGAACACACTTTAGAAACAGGAAGTCTTAGTGAAATGCTTTAAAAAAAGACATTACCATATTTGATTTTATCTTTTTAACCCTTTCTGTGACAAAGTATTTCTGTTCCAAATACGCTCAAATAATTGATTCCCACCGCAATTTAAGAGCAAAATGTTTGAAAATAACCAAGAGCTCTTTTCCAAGTATATTATAAGATCAAAATTGTACTAAAAATTTACTGGAGCCAGTTCGCAATTGTAAGAGTAAAATTAACTGTTTTTAGTGTGAAAACGGTAGTCTTAAAATGTTTAAAGTCGTTCATGTGACCTCTTACATGCTTCAGCAATCCAATACAAAACAACCATCAGAATCTCCTGTTTCAGAAGATGCATAAACACTTGTTCCTGACATATTCCAGCACTTTTCCTATTACCTGCTTTCTGCATTTTTTTAAAGCTGACAAGCTAACAGTCCTAGTGAAATCACATATGGTGCCAGAATAATAAGGTTTAATGTTGTCTTTGATTAAAATAATGATGAAGTGAATACACCAACTTTGGATTCACAAACTACTATTGTTAATTGAATGCTAGGTAAAGAATAGTTTTTTTTATTCATGGCATCCTAAAAGCTACAAATATTTTTCATACGATATCAGAAGAGGAATGTTTTCGCTGTTTTCAGGAGCTGTATAAAAATATTTAAAAATTAATCCAAAACATTAGGCATTAATTGTATTATACATGACACATTCTCTTTTTCCGATGATAGCACTTTGATTCTAAATATATTAACAAACCATTTTTGTCCTTTTTTTGCAATGTAAATTGCGTTTCTTTAAAGGAATAGGATATTTGTAGATATATTTTTGTGCTTTTCATTTTCTTACATCATTTTTCGTTTCGTTATATTTCGTGAAACTGGGAAATGCCTTTTAATAAATAAAATAAGTTGCACAATAACTGCTTAGAAGCAAAAAATACGTATACATAAACCATTTTTTAAATATGATTATTTTACCTGAAAAATCGAGAAGATTGCCATTTATATAAAAAGATACTTTAAAAGAAAAGCATTTTTTTTCATGAAAATGCATAAACAAGATATCTCTTTGTGTCATTGCACGACAGTAAATGTAAGCATAACCTTTCAATTTAAATAATATATTTTAGTTGATTAAATTGATTTAATGGATTTTAATTTGATAAATTTGATTACATTTCTTTTGTTATTTATACTTAAAGCTGAAATAAGCATATATATATGTATTTTAATATATTTTAATACTACTAAATAACATTTATAAAAGTTTTTTTTAAACATATTTACAATCATAATTAAAAGAGAGAAAATTGGCTTACTGTATTGCCTTTAAGTTCAATGTTATTCATTAAAAATGCTATTTAAGATATTTTAGAAATTGACTTAGTTGAAAATTTAACAGAAACATTATATTTTTATATTTATTTAAATATGTGAGATTTCTCGTAAAAAAAAATAGCTTTTATTAAACATTTTACTTTTAGTCCGTCCATTTTTATTTACATATATAATATTTTTAGTTTTAATATTTCTTTGAAAGATAAAGTTTCACTGTCTGTAGAGCGTCTGGGTTTTGTCTAGCATTAGAAGTCTTAATATTTTAGATTTATATTTTCCTTTTGAAAACTAAATATTTTTTTTCTAAAATATGCGAATTGAATTCTGAAACTTCCTTCAGAAGTAAACATGATTACTTTCATAATATAAAAGTTATGGTACGTGAATACTATAAATGTAGCTAATGTAAAAAAAGTTAATTGTTGCATGTTATAAATTTAATGATACACACGGCTAAAGAGGGATACATATCTATGTACATATAATTAATTATATATAGGGTGGATGTATGATTTTTATAATCTTATAAAAACAAATAGTTATCTTTATTTAGAAAAAATATTATTTGGCAACTATTGATACTTGTAATAAAAGTTTACGATTAAGCAGAGTTTGCATTAAATGTCTTGTATCCTTTTTTTCTTTTTAGGTGCATTCGTAATTATATACATAATTAGCATTTATGGTCGTTGTCTGCTACGTCCTTCTGTCCGCCTATAACAGCGCAGAAACTTCCTAACCGAGTGATTTTAGATTACAATATAGATAGATAATATATAATTGTTGCGTAATATAGTCGAGTCATTTCAAATTTCATAATAATATTATGTATAGTTTTATTTCAGAGACAATAAAAAGTATTCCGTTACATTACGGCCAATGGAAAAAATAGTTTCAAGACCCTTTAATAAAGTTAAAATCATCCGAATATAATGAAATTAACATACATCTATGACCTACAGTGTGTCCCACACATATACAGCCATTAAGATTTTCTGCAGTAATCGGAGACGAAAGAAAACCATGAGAACGAAACAAATATATTAAGAAAGACGATATAGAAATGCATATTTACAAGGAATAACTCACATCTTGCCTCACTTGATCAGGGAAAAAATTAATGTATAAAAAGAGATGGGAAGGAATCGTCCCGATGTGGCATATCATTTACTAATCCCTGGAAGACTTATCTCAGGACTCAATGATTACAGTTTTCAGTTCTGCCACAGATATGAACAGTCTGTCATTGACATTTAAAGTTCTACTTTGGATACTCCACACATTTTCTTGGGAATTGAGATGGAGGTACAGGGCAGGCCATTCCATACTATGTCCCCAATCATGCAAAAAAACACTTCTTGGAGGATTTTGCAAAGGTTAAGGAGGCGTTTTCCTGCTGGGAAATCCAACTTAACCCACGAATTCTCTCTTCAATTGGGAATAAATTGATTTCTAGCACTTCTTAGTAATTGGTAGCCTGTATGCGGCTTGAAAGAAGAGCCACTTTAAGTTTACCAATATAGCTGAAGCCTTCCAACACTATTTATAAACCTCCATCGTACTGTCTTTTGGAGAAAAATCCCCTCCTTTCCTCTTTTCATATCAATAGAAAGCAAAACAGTCTGGGCAATAAACTTCCCCTTGTGTAAGTCCGTAATCAGTAAGTCTTCAGAAGATTAAATACACATGAAGTCTTGAACTGAAAAATACGTTATACATTTTCACTATCTTATTTAACACAACACAAAATCATAAAAACAAATGCGTACTTTCGCTACTTCAAAATCACCATTTCATATATACATATCTACATACTACAGACTACAGCTTACTCTACACACTTAATGTCCTCGAAATTTCAAAAAACTTACTCTCCAGTTCTGCTGTGCTACTTTTTCGAACTCAAAAGAAAACTTAGATTTAGTAACAGATTCTGTCCGCGGCTGTTCACGACAAGCAATGGGGTCTGTCCTAGCAATAGAGTTTGTCCACAGAAGGGCATGACCATGACAGAGTTAGTTCAGGTCAGTAGAGTTTGTCCGCAAGGTTCCTCGACTCGTACATTAGCCATCCCAACAATCTATTTTTCTTATCTGTGAATATAACAAGATGTCACTGGTCCTTCCAGGTTTGATGATATTTGGGTTCATCGACTCTGCTTTCCTTGGGCATAGCTTCCAACATGGGTAGACTCAACATGGATAGATGGAGACTTGGTTAATGGTCTTCGGAAGCTTCGACGGTAGTGGTAAACTTAACCTGTCTCTTTTCAAAAAGGGCATGTAGGCTACCAATTACAAAGAATTGCTAGAAACCCATTTATTGCCAAGTGAAGGCAGAATCGGTGGGATAAGTTTAATTTTTCAGCAGGAAAACACCCCCATAATCTTTGCAAAATCCTCCTGGAAGTTGTTTTTGGACAATTAAATGCATGTTATAGAATGGCCGGCCCTGTAACTTCATCTCAATCCCCAAGAAAATGCAGAATGAATTTGAAAAAACCTTTAATGTGTGATTTTAAATTACATGTAAATCATAATATATGAGCAATTTTTAAAATATGTTACTTTTTTAAAAGATAGGAAGATTCAAATAAAATAATAATTTTTTTTTATTGATTTTTGAATAATATACACTTTAGGGACAATAAAGTTTTGTAATGCATTCAACATTAAATTATTTATGATTAAAAAGGTAATGTTAATTTTCATTATGTGTTTTATCTCCTTTAGTAAATAGTGCTCCTTACAATAACGGAATTAAATTTTTGTGCATGTTTAAGAAGTGAACCACACATATTATTTAATATTACCTTACAATTTCGAATTCTTTTTAAACATAATGATAATTCATACTTTATGTACATATGGTCTTTTTATATTATTTGACTCGTACTATTTTTTATTTGAAAACAGTATTAAAGTAAGAATTTTTTACACGTTTACTCTAAAAAATATTTGTCAAAAAATTAAAAATTAACTTTTTTTACTATTCTATATCCGTATACAAAGAATTCATAGAAACACTTGAAGAAAAAGTATTTTATACGCGAAGTTTCAGATAGGCAAAATATTTTACCAATATTCATATCAACAAATTTTTTAATTAAAAAAGTATTTCAGACTTCTGTTTCGTTCAAACGTACTTTTATTAAAAGTTCTTTCAATATGTTTTAAATTATGATAAGAGTAACAAATATACTATTTACTAAAGAACCTACCTGAAATGTAAGAGGATTTCTTCTATTTTTACTTTTCATCATGAGAAAACATTTACTTTCGTAAAAGGTTTAGTACAAAATTTATCAAAAACGTTTTATCAAAATATTTATTAGAATGTTTTGAAGTAATATCTCAAACAATATTATAGAATGCAGTTTTAATTTGTTCAGAAGGATTAGAGCATTCATTTTGAGACAATACCTAAATGCTATAATCACTTATTATTCTATGATGACACCAGCCTTCTTCAAAAAAATTTTATGTGTTTCATATGATATCTGATTTTTTACATTAGAATTTATTACTGCGTATTTGGGTTAATATGACATTATATTTGAAATGTAAACAAACGATACAAAGTACTTTTATCAGAAAACAAAGTTAAGAAAAATTTGAAAAATTTGGAAACGAAAAATTTACTTTACAGAAATTTCGATTTATAGCTTGTTTTTAAAGCAGAACATAATTAAAATATTTAACTCCATTTTTCATATTCTTTCTCTTTATTATAAGATTTTTTTGTGAAATGCGTAATTGATACACTGGGGCTTGAACAGCATGTGTCCGACAGTAATGAAGATTCGGACAAACGCTGTCCAAGACCCTGTGTAAAGGTGAATTATATTAATAATAATAAACATCTTAATCAAATGTTTTGCATTTTTTTTCTAATTCTTAAAATATGTGTATGGAATGCAAATTTTGCTTGTACAAAAAGATTAAATCAGTCATGAATTGTTTTCCTTCGTTTTTCGACTATTTCTGAAGGCTATAACCGCATATTGTTCGATAAGGATACTTGCCCCTTTTCAAATATTTTCTAACTATTTTATTTGACATTTCATTTGTTATACAAGGATTTATTTCGATGTATTTCAATGAATGTGATAATGTGATTGAAATAAAAAGAAAATACGTAAAATATTTTTATTTAAAAAAAAAAAGTATTAAGAATTTTTAAAAAAATTCCAAAAGGAAATATATATTTTAACAAACATCTCTATATACCTTCTTTTTAACGAACAACAAAATGAAATTTTTTTTTTTTTTTCATGATCCTAAAAAAATTCATTTTAACAGTTGGCTTAAGGATACCATAATGTTTATTTTTTTATTTTAAAAACTTACATTGTTTTAACTGACTCATTACATACTTCCTACAGTTTTTTTATTTCTATCTTTTCATAAGTAAGTTTCTTCTAAATGAAAAATACTGTTCTTAATTTATTATTATTTATTTTTTTTTATCCTGAAAGGAAAAAAATCTAAATACCGATATTATTCACATAAGTATATAATTATTACTTTCTTCTATCTTCAATAGAAGAAAGTATTGTAATCGAAAATTTTTTCGACTTCCGGTTTTCGACGGATTTACACGTTTTAGGGGTTAGAGATTCCAAAAAACATGTTTTTACAAAATGTCTGTCTGTCCGTGTGTCTGTGTGTCCGTGTGTCTGTATGTCGCCATTCTACCATCAAAAAGTGTATGAAGTTATGCATAGAATTGAACCAAATTTTTTGTGAATGTTTTTGGCTGTGGCAAGCAGGTCCTCCTTCAGTTTTGAAGTATTCTGCCGGAAGGGGGCGCTGCAATCGCGATTTTTGTGCCATTTTCAATATTGTACCGACCAAAAGTATATGAAGTTATGCATCGAATTGAACCAAATTTTTTGTGTATGTGTATGACTATGGCTAGTTGGACCTCCCTGAATTTGAAAAAAATCTGCAGGAAGGGGGCGCCGCAATCGCAATTTTTGTGTCATTTTCAATATTGTACCGACCAAAAGTATATGAAGTTATGCATCGAATTGAACCAAATTTTTTGTGTATGTGTATGACTATGGCTAGTTAGTCCTTTCTGAATTTGAAAAAAATTCGCCGGAAGGCGGCGCTGCAATCGCGATGTATGTGCCATTTTCAATATTGTACCGACCAAAAGTATATGAAGTTATGTATCAAACTGAACCAATTTTTTTTTGTATCTGCATGACTATGGCTAGTTGGTCCTCCCTGAATTTGAAAAAAAATCCGTCAGAAGGGGGCGCTGCAATCGCGATTTTTGTGCCATTTTCAATATTGTACCGACCAAAAGTATATGAAGTTATGCATCGAATTGAAAGAAATTTTTTGTGTAAGTGTATGGCTATGGCTAGTTAGATCGCCCTGAATCTGAAAAAAATCCGACGGAAGGGGGCACTGCAATACCGAATTTTATGCCATTTTCAATATTGCACCACATAAAAGTGCATGAAGTTAGTTCCAGAACTGCACTAAACATTTTGTATGTGATTATTTTTTGGTAAGGCAAGTGGGACCTCCCTGAATTTGAAAATAAAATCTACTTATCATTCTATTGTCCATCGGCTCGTGCAGAGACGGAAATTCGTTTTTACTCCGATTAATTGATTGAAGCAGAAATTTAAGATGAAAATCAAAGTTGGTAAGGTATTGAATTAAAATTATTAAAGCATTAAAATGAATAACTATTTTTTTTAAATATTAAAATGTATGTATGAGATAAAAGAAAGTTTTGAGATTCGCACATCCAACTATTGTTACTTTCTTCTATCTTCAATAGAAGAAAGTATTGTAATCGAAATTTTTTTCGACTTCCGGTTTTCGACGGATTTACACGTTTTAGGGGTCAGAGATTCCAAAAAACATGTTTTTACAAAATGTCTGTCTGTCCGTGCGTCTGTGTGTCCCTGTGTCTGTGTGTCTGTATGGCACCATTCTACCATCAAAAAGTGTGTGAAGTTATCCATAGAATTGAACCAAATTTTTTGTGAATGTTTTTGGCTGTGGCAAGCAGGTTCTCCTTCAGTTTTGAAATATTCTGCCGGAAGGGGGCGCCGCAATCGTAATTTTTGTGTCATTTTCAATATTGTACCGACCAAAAGTATATGAAGTTATGCATCGAATTGAACCAAATTTTTTGTGTATGTGTATGACTGTGGCTAGTTAGTCCTTTCTGAATTTGAAAAAAATCCGCCGGAAGGCGACGCTGCAATCGCAATGTATGTGCCATTTTCAATATTTTATCGACCAAAAGTATATGAAGTTATGTATCAAACTGAACCAAATTTTTTTTGTATCTGCATGACTATGGCTAGTTGGTCCTCCCTGAATTTGAAAAAAATCCGTCAGAAGGGGGCGCTGCAATACCGAATTTTATGCCATTTTCAATATTGCACCACATAAAAGTGCATGAAGTTAGTTCTAGAACTGAACTAAGCATTTTGTATGTGATTATTTTTTGGTAAGGCAAGTGGGACCTCCCTGAATTTGAAAATAAAATCTGCTTATCATTCTATTGTCCATCGGCTCGTGCAGAGACGGAAATTCGTTTTTACTCCGATTAATTGATTGAAGCAGAAATTTAAGATTAAAATCAAAGTTGGTAAGGTATTGAATTAAAATTATTGAAGCATTAAAATGAATAACTATTTTTTTTTAAATATTGAAATGTATGTATGAGATAGAAGAAAGTTTTGGGATTGGCACATCCAACTAGTGTTTTTAAATGGAAAAGCTTGAAGAAAACATTTATTTGTATGAAACAATGCATGGAATCTAACTATTAAAACTATTATGCTATTTGCATGTTTTGAAATTAAAAAAAGTATTAAAATTGTTCCTATGTGTATTAACGTGAGTGCATCATTTTTCCAGTGATTACTCTTTTCAGTGCAATTTCATAGGTTAAAAAATAGACTGAAAAAACAAAATTATAAAAATCAGTGATCAGTGCTTAAAAATTGTGATGAAACAAAATTGTAACAATGTAACGTTGTAAATCTTTTAAGAAAGAAATGTATTTTTAAGAGAATGTGCTACTATAACAAGAGATCAACCAAAAATTCGGTTTCGGTTTCATTTTGGGCCAAAAATCTGAATTTCGCCAAAAAATGCTTTTTAGTAAAAAATGCTGCTGAATGTTTGGCCATATATTAATTCAATCAAAATTTTCTGTATTCCAAAAGCCTTGTGTCTTCTTTTGGACATTTTCAACATTACTAATCGATTTGACCTGTATCAGCTTAAGTGAGCAGACTATATATTCCTATGAAATTCCTTGTTCATATTATGATGATTAATTATGAATGACTCAAGACGTGATTGCAAACTATAAACCAAGCATGTAATTAAAAACGTGTTCATTAAAAACAGCAGACTTAATGGTAAATGTATATATTTCATTTAAATCCACAAAAGTATTCCCTACACCCTTTGAGAAACTTATTGTATGGCAGATGATCATTTACAAAATGCAATATAAAACATAAATACAAGTTTGCTCATCTAAAAATAAATGATATTTGTATAATTTGGAAAACTTTCTTTGTTATTGAATAATAAATTACGTTTCATTTTATATTAAAATAAAAAGGTTTGGGTCTAAGGCACACAGAGCGAACTGAGTCACACATATAAATAATTAATAACTACGCATATTGTATAAATAACATAATTAAATAATAATAACATATATTTATGTATGTGTGTATTAGTGTAAAAAATGGGGTACTTTTTTTTTAGTTTTCGGCCGAAAAATAGCAAGATCCCCGAAGTTCAGTTACGCTTTCTGTTTCGGCCTTAAAAACCTGTTTCCTCCGATCCTTCTGTATAACACGTTTTTATCAAGATACTGATTAAAATTGTTGGAAAAGTTATAAACTTAAAGCAATTGTTTTATATGTATCTCAGTAACTATATTAAATCCAGATTTTTTTCTTCTTATAAAATATTATTCCCATACCTGTTATACATTGTCTAAATTAAAAATCAGAAACTTTGATTATGATTTCTTAGGTATCTGCATACATAAATTGGATTTTAATCTTTTTTTTAAAAAATAAAAAATAATAAAGTATTTAGCTGAATAAATTAAATACATTGTTATTGTTTAAAATGTTGTTTTATGTTGTCAATTAGATAAAATGTATATCAACAGCAGATAAAGTAATTACATAAATCTGGGGAAAGGGCTAAACATCGTTCTTAAAAAAATCTCCTTCGCTTAAAAAATTAAAATATTATAAACATATATATTCGTTACATCTGGTAGTTTGGTAACTATTACAATTTTTATTTTTCGACACACATCCCTGAAATAATGAGATTACTTAGTGCAACAATTAGGATTTTGTTTCATATAAGCACATAAAAATGATTTAGGTAAAAATCTATACGGGGATTAATACACTATATGGCTAAAAATGACCGGCCACTTACGAATTTCGACATTTTATTAAACATCTAGAAAAACGCATGAGGAGTTATCCTGAAACTCCAGATGTGTAAACAGAATGGTACAGGTCATATATTACCATGGAGATTTTTTTCCCGAAACCCACAGAAGACCGTTAAGAAACTGACAAAGTACGAATATCTTTTAGATAGCCCTGTCAAAACTAATGTAGCAAACTCGTTCAATCTGTAGATTAGGATTTGGTGGCTTCTCGTAATAAATTGTGTTCATTTTTATGTGGAGAGAATGTATACTCGTAGAAAAAATAAGGTTTTTATAAAAATGGTCCCAAATTTTCCCGAGTTTTTTTTTTTTTTTAATTTGCAAAATTCTTAATATAAAAAATATCCTTTTCAGAAAATATGACAAACAAAATTATGCATAATACCTTGTAATCAGAATTAAAAAATTATTACAATTCTATGAAAAATGAACAGGATTGTTTTATAATTTTTCACAGCGCATGCATTAACGCTATCGAAATTTTATTGCATAATTTGTTGGCTATATGTGTAGAGCAACATTTGTGAAAATCCCAAAAACATAGCTTGAAAATCCTGACAGTTATCGTGGATAGAACAACCTTAAAATCCGTTGTTCCTAAAATGAAGCAAAAACATGAGCAGCTCTATCCAAATATGTAAAATAGTGTGTATTCTATATTGACACTAATAAATAAATATCGCGACACAGATCCTCATCTTTTTGCTTATTTTTTGGAAACAACGTGTTTGGAGCTTATTTTATCGACAGTAGTTTTCAGAATTTTCAAGATATGTTTTTGAGACTTTACAAAAGTTGCTCTATACATTTAATAAACATATTATACTGAATAAATTTCGATTGCATTCATGCATACGCAGTGAAACATTATTATTTTACATATAAATAATAAAACCTTCTTATTCTCCATACAATTTTTTTATTATTTTTTACTTCTGATTACACGATATTTCGTAAAATTCTCTTAGTCATATTTTTTGAAAAGGACATTTTTTAAAAATTAAAAACAAATTTTTAGCAAAGAACTGTTTTTATAAAAGCCTTAATTATTCTGCTAGTATAAATGCAATACTCATAAAAACTATCAAACTTTATTACAATAAGTCACTCAATCATGATCTACAGTTTGAACGGTTTTGCTATATTAGTTTTGACAGGGTTATCCAAAATATATTCGTTTTTTTACAATTTGTTGATGGCCCTCCATCGGATTTCGAGAAAGAATCTTCGCGGAAATGTATGCTATTATGATTATACACTTTGAATTTTAACATTAAATCTCAGTATTTTTTTAGATATTTAATAAAACATCTAAAACCGCAAACAGCCGGTTAACTTTGACTATACAGTGTAGTTACTATTGAATATTATTCTGAAATTTCTTGTGGTTGATTTGCATATTAAATTTTGTAAATGATTTTTTTTTCAATTGAATACATTCATTTTTTAACACTTTATTTTAGTCTCATCATTGAAAGCACTAAGAGAAAGTATTTATATATAGTAAACAATCATGTCTTTATAAAATTAAAAAGGGTCAAAATGTATTAAAGAAGCCCAATAGCTTGTTGCTCAAAATCTTCTAAGTACCAAGTTAGAGTTCCAGAATTTGATTCCCTAATGGTAAAAATCAGTAAACAATTAATCCCTTCGGGAGCAATAAAAATATCAATTAGCGTGCTTGGGAATTAAAGGCTCGTGTAGCTATCTTGATATAGTACCTCATGTTACTGGTTAAGCAAAAACAACTGAATACTGTAGGCAATGATTTTTGAGTATTGTAATTCTACAGAGGTAACTTAAATTGTATCTGACCATAAGCCATATAATAGATGGACACGTATTAAATCAGTTTTATTTTTTTCAAAATATTTTTAACTATAAAAAGTTTCTAACTCCTCTTAAAAATATTAATCATGTCATAAATTTATTTTTGCATTAAAAAATAGAAACATATAACAAATCATCTACAACCTAAAAAACAAGTATTTGACAAAACGCATCGAAAGTCTGTCTGAAACATATAATTTTTCTATATAAATAAATACATTATTTATTATGTTCTATAGTGATTAAATTTCTGAAAGTAACATTTTTCCAAAAGAAAACTATCATGATTCAATACATATTTTACGCTAAACAAAAATTGCTTTTAAAAATACCTGACAAAAAATCTCAAACAGACGGTAAACATAAAAAACAAAAGTCTTGTCAGACAGTAACTATTATTTTGAAAAAAAGTTTTGAAATGGCAAACATCATGTGAATACTGAAATGTTAAAAATATTTTTGTTCTTTAAAGAGACGTGACCAGTTCTAAAAAAGGAAATGTCAGAGAGAATTTAGAATAAACTTTATAGGTGTTATTTTCAAACTTTTTCATAACAAAGAAAATAAAAAAGGAAAGGAAAATGAAACTATACATTTTATACATAGTCATTATATATTGGGTTGGGGAAAAAGTAATTCGCTTTTTCCCAATGGATACATTTAAAGGCGCATATCACGAGTAATACTTATTCACTTAAACCATACTATACAGCGTTTGAAAAGTAATAGTATCTAAAAAATGTTAGATATAAAGGTAACGTATTCTATTTAATCAATCAAAAAGCATTACGTTTAAAAATAGAGATTCAAGAAGATCATTTTCGTCACATTTTACTTTTTTACTTCCAAAAAGCTAAAATTGCGAGGCAGGTCATCAAAAACTATGTGGCGTTTTTGGTGATTGGTGCTTAAGTAAACGCCAAAGTCAGAATTGGTTTGCTCATTTTCGTTCCGGAAATTTTGATGTGAAAGATGAACCTTTCCCTGGCCTCACTACCGTTGAAAAAATCAATGAAATAAAAAAAATCGAAGTAGACTGACATATTTCTTCTAACGACATTTCTACGGAACTAAAGATTGACCATAAAACACTTTTGAACCATTTACATAAAATTGGATACCAAAAGAAACTTGATATTTGGGTTCCCCATGAATTTACAGTGAAAATTTTAATGGACAGAGTTTCCATTTGTGAATTGCTACTGAAACGAAACGAAACCAAGCTATTTTTTAAACAAATGATTACGGGTGATGAAAAGTGAATCACGTACGACAACAATAAGCGAAAAAAGATCGGGGTTGAAGCTTCACAAACGATGGCAAAGCCCGGATTGACGCCAAGGAATGTGATGCTGAGTGTTTGGGGGATTGAAAAGGAATTGTCCATCATGAGCTGCTCCAACTTGGCCAAACTATTAATTCAGCTATCTACTGTGAACAACTAATGCGATTGAAGCAAGCGATTAAAAAAACCCATCAAAAGTTGATCAAAAGGAAAGGCGTAGTCTTCTATCACGATAACGCTAAACCACATACATCTTTAATCACTCGGCAAAAACTGAGAGAGCTTGGCTGGGAGATTTTGATGCACCCACAGTATAGTCCGGACCTGGATCCGACCGATTACCATTTGTTCCACCCTCTGCGGAACTCTCTTAATGGTTTTAAGCTGGCTTAAAAAAGAGGCTTGTGAAAATCACCTTGTTCAGTTTTCTGCCCAGAACTCTCAAAAGTTTCACAGATACGGAATTATGGTTTTACCAGAAAAATGGCAATAGGTCGTCGAACAAAACAGCACCTATATTACTGATTAGTTTTTTTTTAGTTTATATAAATAAATTCAGTTTGAAAAATATGAAAAAAAAGCGAAATTACTTTTTCCCCAACCCAATATATATTTTGAAATATATATAGTTATTAATAAACATTATATATCTAAGTACTTTAAATCTATATAATAGTAAATAAAATCCAAGGGGCATTTAGCTTCGTTTTTGCGGGAATGTATCTAATCCTTTATTTCTCGTAAATATTGATCCAAATACCTATTAATTGCATTTTTTGAAATATTAATACTTTATTAAGACAAAGAAAATCGAATTTTTGTGCTACAGATTTTTTTTTCTAACTAAGCTGCATAAGAAATGTTTTATTTGTATTATTTGTTCTATTTTCTTTAATTATAATTTCGTTTTGAATTTCCGTTTAAAGTTGATTTTGAATGCATAGAAAAAAATATATAAAAATAAAACTGTACATTTTAATAAGAGGAATTATTTAGAATACCATATTTTAAAATGTTTTAAGTGTTGTGTTAAATCTGTATAGAGGACTGCATGGATCGTAATTTCCAGCCCGGGTCCGGTCCGTACAGAATAAGGGAAAACAGATCTAAGCCGGACCTGCCCCATCTGGTCCTACTGGATTTCTACAAAAAGTCACATTTGACTTAGCATGTCATTAATGTTCCTTTAAAGCATATTTCGTAGATATTTATGGAATATATATACAGTGTATTTCAAAATTACTCTGTGTTTGCAATGCAAAATAAAACCAATAGCAACATTAACGATTGCATAAATTCTTAGACATTTTAACATTCAGATAAGAATTCATTGAAAACTTAATGTAGTTTAAAGTTAAAGTAAAAAATAGGGGGCAAAAATTCATAAAAATTGAAAAAAATAATAAAAATTAAAAAAATATTTCTTTGTCATTTAATAAGGATTTCTTTAAATCAAGAGTAGCTATTTTCGGATACATTTCTGAATTCATTTCTTTTCGAAAATGGATAAGATTGACAGGTGCTTTCATTCAGAAATTATGCATTAAAATGGCATTATGCATTTTATTGTAAAGCTAAAGATCTTTCAGAAAATACTGTTCAAGATAGCGTTCCTATTTTAATTTCTGGAAGTGACATTAAGGAAAAGGAGTAAAATTTGCAACCATTCAAAGTATGATTTATATGTGAGAAGAGTTTTTTTTCTAAGAAATGAAAAAAACCATGTGATTCCAAAACACTTCAACAGACTGGCTCAGCAATTTTTAGCCTTTACAGTTAAAAGTTGGCCAGAAAATTTGTCAAACTTTCGCGATGCTGAGCAGTGAATTTCAGAGCCACCGTAAGATATATTTCCAAAGATTCCATCGCCCCGTATTGCTTGCCCTACACATCCTGAGAATTCTTATGTTCAGTTCCGTCCCGGCTCGATTATGTGGGGAAAAAAATGGAAATCTGATTTCAACACGGCACAAGTCTGCTGAATAAAATAAATAAATAATAAATAAATAAACAGCCACCAATGTCCGATCCGATTCCTTTTGCTGCTCCCCCCCCCCTCCCCGTTTAAAAATTTGGCTCCATTTTGTCGGCCTGGCCTGTGAGCCAAGTAAATAATTTTTTTCTCCTATTTTTTCATTCCAGAGTGATGTTTTTTCCTGTGTTTCTTTCTGAATCTTATATGCATACTAAAATAATATCCAATTAATACATCTTATGTACACATGTAGTGTTTCAATAAAATCCATACAATATCAAATAGATGCATCCTTATTATATTTCAAGAGATTATATTATAACATCTTTATTATAATTCAAAAGATTTTAAAAAAATTGTACCTGTATATATAGATAAGGACGTACGCTTCAAAACTCGCCTTATTAACAATTTAGAAAATCAAGTTTCTCCACAGCTCGATGCTATAGGTGAACCTGCATCGAAATAAAACACTATCATCTTTAATGAAAATATTTTAACATGTCTTTCGGGCATTTTATCATGTATTTCTGGTATTATAAAATATCGGTTTACAATGAAAACCAATGAACGATGTCAGCTTTTTAGGATATACCAACATTTGGTTTTCTTTATAGGGTGAGTTTTGAAGCTCGCATTATTATATGATATATATATATATATGTGTGTGTGTGTGTGTGTGTATTCTTGTGTATGTGTGTGTCTGTAATAAATTCACCCTATATTTTACATGTAAATACTGATGCATCACCTTTTCGTTTTAAGTTTATTTTTTTTAATTGAAAAATTTGCGATTCATAAAATGTAATGTCTTTAAAATACTTCATGTTTATTTCTAATGCAGTGCTTTTGAACTTACTAAATTTTAAATATCATTTATTTCCAACATACATGTATGCTTTATCCATGCCAGAAAAATGCGATGAAATGAGGCGAAATAAGGTGGTCTGGTGTAATAACGCCAAGTGCTAATATTATGCATAATTATGAAATTATCAGGTAAATGACACCCATGTGCTCTGCGCAGAAGGGTTTTGAGTCATATAAATCGCAAAAAACAGCTTCAAGTTAATTTGTTTCATTTTTAGATTTTATTGTTCTTACAAGCAACTAAAATTAACGCTTGATCTAAAATTTTCGAGATACGTTTTGTGATGTGAAGACTATTTTTTTTTAATTACATAAATTTGTAGTACATTTCATGGACTTTCAAAATGTTGTTGAAGATTTTGGATATCTTCTTGAGATAATTTGTAGCTTAAAATATACAGCGCAATAACTATGGCGGGGTAATAATGCCAATCCTTGGCATTAATACCCCTGTTGGTTCCCTACAGTGGCCGAGCTACATCCTAAATACTGATTCAAATAACCACAGTTAAAACTGTGCAATGTTTCTAATAATTCTATTTAGGCGGTCCTTTTTAAGCCAAAAGAAGCTCTCGGTCTGATATTTTTTTGGCCTCATCCCCCCCCCCCCAACACCACACCTTCATTTTTCTTACACTTTCACAAAAATTGAATATTTTCAATAGCTTAGAATGCAATTTGTCAATTTCTAGTTCGTATTTTTAGAATTGGGCAATCTACATGCAATTATTCCATCTTATTTCATAGTTTTGTTTGCATGGCGTTATTATCCATATAGGTGGGTAATAACGCAAAATAGATTGGTCAAGAAATCACGCCAATACATTTTATGAATACATATCTGTTAAATTATTTTTTTTCATATAGATAGTCAATGAGTTGCTGTATCAAATCATACATTTGTTTGAAAAATACAATCTAAAACTGAGCCGTGAAAATTGGTAGAACCTTAACGTGGCGTTAATACCCCAGGGTACATTATTATAAATGTCGGAAGATTTTCAGCTCTGGAATCAAAATTTTCTTCGTGTAGAAATACTTAAAATATTTTAGTACAACAAACGTTTTGGGTACTGTAATAAAAAAAAGAAAAAAAAGCATGATAAAATATATTTATAATTAGGAATATGAAAAAAGGAAGAATAAGTTATCATTATCATCCATAATTAAGCAATATATAAGTGTTACAGAGCTTTGGATTCCTGGAATTTAGGATGTTTTTGTTATATGCATATTTAAAGAAATTAAAAGCCTTTATAAGAATTTATTTACGCTAATTTATTATACAGATACTGAAATAGAAACTGGTATTTTTGTTTAGTTATCATGGTAAATATGACGGCCTCTCAATGGACTTATGATAATGCTTTTTATTTAACAAGGGTGTATTTAGCGACTGACACGTAAATCACCACAGAAGTAACATTGTACAATATAACAAACCAGATAATTTTTAAATCCAAAATTAGAAAGTTATTTCAAATATGCAATTCTACTGATAACATTAATTCAAATTATAATGTAAGTTTTTTTTTTTATCATTACATTTTGTTACAAAAAGTCATCCAAGGCACAGTTACTTTCAAATCCAATATTTGGTAAATAATGTTTTGAAAAAAAAATAATGCTCGAAAAATTTTCGCTGATATTTATTTGCAGTAGCGCTCATCAAAATCCGTTTCTCCGAATAGTTCAAGAGCCGACTGCACAAAAACATAAGTCATCCAACACAAGGAAAAAAAATCTTTATTTTATGAAAGAGTCGTAACAGTGGAATCTTTTGATCCATGTCTGCCAGAAGTGAAGTGGTGCATAAGCCAAAAATTACTATCACTAGTGGCTCACTCATAAGTTCATCATTGTGCTTGTTCAACAAACAAAGATATGAAAACAGTTAAAACTGGGAGTAGGAAAACGTAATGTTAAACATACGAGTGAACCACTAGTGGTACTAATTTTTGGCTTATGCACTTTCGTGCAGGCATGAATCATTAAATTCCCCTATTGCTACTCTTCAGAAAGTAAAAGGATGTTCGATGACATAGGTTTTTGTGCTGACAAATCTTGGACTAAAAATTAACCTTTTACTTTGAATGTTGATTTTTTCTAACAAAATATGATTTTATTGTTTCAAAACAGTAGTTCGACTAAATGTAGTTGCCCTTACTCGTATTAGGTCTGTTATTTATAACACAAAGTCTTCAATTTTGTGTATGAACCTCTGAAGTACTGAAAGCCAGAGGAAACATGGTGTTGGGACATCACTAGTCAACCGATTTTTCAAAAGTACTGAAATTCACACCTGAAACTTTTGTACAGATTTTTTCTTTAATTTGATTTGTGGAAAATCTATCATCTCGTAAAAAATAACTATTTAAACCTACTAGTTAGAATTTGGAATCAAATTATTATCATACCTATTGTTCTGGATATCTTATACATTAATTTCATATTCACGTGAAGCAATTTTTTATTCAAATTTCAGGATATAAATTTTTACAGATGTATTTTAAATAGGCATAAGCAGGGATTTCAAAAAGTTAAATGCAACGAGCAATTCGTATAATTTACTCTAATTTAATTTATATATACAAAATTCCTTTATTTGATCGCTATAACCAAATATCATGACCACGCTAACATATTAAAATCCATCTTTTATCTGCATATCTTTAATCCAATGAAATTTGTAAATTGAAGGATAATCATTTCAAATTGCTTGTATTTTTATGTTTTTATGCTAATCAATTCTATTTTAGTGGATCAGTCTTTTATTTATAGAGAAATTTCTTTATCCGATTACTCTATATAACTTACATAATTATATATCATGTGCCAATATCCATGTTATATATTTACCTAATTAATAGATGAAAACTTCATGTAACATACTTTTTATTGAAGTGGAAAAGAACTTCAAACTGGATTTCAAAAACAATGCTGTTTTGTGTAAAATATATATATATATATATATATATATATATATATTAAATACACTGTCACATAACTTTTTCTAGGTTAAATAAATTTCTCCAAAAGTTTTTCTTGATATTTTGAAAACAATATTACATTTTACTCTCAAAAAGTTACGTTAAAAAGACTTTGTTTCGTATGCCTAAAGTTTAATCATTACGGTCAGACTTTGACAAATTTATGTCAAATTTCATGGCTCCAGTGTTTGAAAGAAACTCGACTAATACGATTCTCTCTATCAAATTATACTTGAAAATTCTTTGTAAATGTTTTTAAAAAAGAAAAATACAAATTTTATACTAAAGACATACAAGGTTTTTTCAATTATATCAAACTGTTGAGGCAAGAATAGTACAGAAAAAGAAATGTTATAATAGTGTTTTTAAAATACAAGATATTATTATAAATAATTTATAAATATGTAAAAAAAATATTAAAAGAGGCCATGAAACATGTACTAACAAAATTACTGTAACAACTACTACCTGTAACAACTACTAAATGTCCAACAATTTAGGAAATATGGGCAATATATAAAGTAATTTAGATAGTTTTATATAATGATACAAATGATAAATGAAAAAAAAAATGTGCAAATGGGTAAAACGTAAAATGTTTTTATCTAACTTACAACATATTATATGCAAAAGAAAGTTTTTAAGCAATAGTAAATCAAAAACTAGGATTTTTAACATAGATTGATGACAGATATAACAGTGTTTTTTTAAACAATATAATTAAAATTCTATAAATAATTTTTAAAAATCAATATGTTCATTTTACATTAACCATGTACGAACTACATATATGTATGATAAATTATCGTCAAAATATATGAATAAAAAATACATATAAAAGACCTATATCGTGGGAATATTTTTTTTTTCATGAGATATAGCAATTATGGACAGGCTGCTAAAAAATCAAGAAGTATTTAAATAACTCGAAAAATAAATATCGCATCAAAAACGAAAAAATGCTTATTGAATATTTGGAAAATTTTATTATTTTCAGTGATACAAAAATTAAGACACCACATCAGCCCAATTAGCGGTCAGAGGAGATCGAAATTCAAAATCCTGCATTGTATATACAGATCCCATTTTGCAGATAAGGATTCTTCGAAAAAAAAGTGACTTTTGTATTTGAAATTTTTGCGAATCTTGTTAGTAATCTCGCAAAATACTGTGTTACATGGCACACGAATCATGAGAGGCAAGTGCATTCAATATAACAAAGAATCCCAATGAGGCCACTACGACCAAGTTGTATTTTCTAATTCAAGCTTAAAGTACATTCGTTTAGAATTTTAACATTAGCTCTCTTTCCACACAAGGATTAGAGTAGAACGCATTGCTTTTCAGTTTACTTTCTATTTTTTCAAATTTTAAAATCTGAACTACGATGGAAAATAGAATTTCTTGCACAACAATAAAATCAGAGAGCATTTTGCACGCTTACAGAACTGAGTATGTTGATCCGTAAAAAATGCTAAGTAAAATATTTATGCATAAATCCACAAAAAAATGGAGTTTCTCATTTAAGACTGCCTGTCTCCCCTTGTGTCCCTATTGGAGAATTCGATGATTCCGGACAACGGATCAGCTTTGATACCCCTAGATACCATTTTTTAAAAAATATTTCAGACGCATTTCCCCCTGATTTTATCTTATTGTATTCCCCGAGTTATTCTACTCATTTATAGACATTCAGTACAACTGTATTGTATATATCTATTAAAATTATCTTTAATGTTTCTAAGATGGGTTTGCTTTGCAAAAACGTTCTTCTTTTTTAAAATAAATTTACTGCTTTAATTAGATGTTTTATTCCAATAATAACATTTTAATTTCCTTATATTTTACTTTTTTTGTATTTAAAATTGTCAGATATCTCAGATTGCACGTATTTTCTATAAATTTACAATACATAAAAACTTTAACTAACTGAAGCGAACAATATGAAAGACCGTTTTGTTTTGGAAATGCGTTTGTAGCGTAAAATTTTTACAATGCAGTTTTTTTTTTCGTACTACGTCTCTTTTTTCCGATCGTGTATTTAAAAATCTATGTAGGAAAATGGCGTCTAAAAAAATTTTTAAAGATCGATTTTGCACATTTTTACAAATTACAGAGTTTTACAGAATCGTACATGTTTCTTTAATTCATGTTAATGAAGAATCCCGGTAACAAGAATTTACTACATCAAAAGTCATTTTAACGCTTAAAGTTCATTCATTTAGAATTTAAGCATTCCTCCTTTTTTACCCAAGATGTTCGGGAGGAAGCGGCATTTTTCTGTTTAGTTTTCATTTTTTCAAATTTTTAAATCAGAACTTCATTGAAAAATAATTCAACGCAGAACACGAACAGAGAAAAACAGAAAATTGAAAAAGATTGCTAATTTACAATTCTTTTGTAGAGGATCAAGTTTTATTTGAATATTTTAAAGTATTATCCAGCATTAAAGAAATAAATTCCATATATACAGGGTGTATCTAAACTCTGGGGCAAAACTTTAAGGGGTGATAGTACACATCAAGACAAACAAAATTAAATGAGAAACTAAGGGTCCCAAACGTCTTCCGAAGGAGATATGCGCTATTTAAGTTTAGGGTCCAAAATTTCAAATAAACATAAAAAACGGAAAGTTTGGTAGATTGATTTGCAGTTTTCACTAAAAATATTCCTTATGTCAGTATTTTCAAGAAAATAAATTATAAAGATAAATTTCAAAAAATCTCGATAGAGGGTGCTTTAGACTTTGGAGTAACGAACAACTTTTTTTTTGTTGTTGTATTTTGAATCTCATTAAATGTTTTCGGAAGCTTAGACTTAAATTTCGAGCTCAAAATCTGAATAATTGGGAGTGGCAAAGTAGTGTAAACTGAACTGTGTTCAGAGGTTCAAATTTCAAATGATTATAAAAAAGGAAAAACATTTCCGATTCATTTGTGGTTTTTGCTAAAACTACTCTTTAAATCAGCATTTTCTTGAAAAATATATTTTAAAGACAAATTGCAAAAAATGCCGATAGAAGGCGCCTTAGACTTTGGAGAAACAAACAACTATTTTTTACTTTTTTTTTTTTTTTTTTTTTTTTTTTTTTTTTAGAAGCTTATACATAAACTTAAATTTTGCGTTCAAAATCTGAATCGTTGGGAGTGTTTAAGTAGCGCAAACTGAACTGTGCTCAAGGGAGAGGGAGGTGTTCAAATTTCAAGTGATTGTAAAAAAAAGGGAAAAATTTGTCGATTCATTTGCTGTTTTCGCTAAATCTATTCTTTAAATAGGTATTTTCTTGAAAATAATTTTTAAAGAAAAAATCTCAAAAAATGCCGATAGTAGGGGCGTTAGAATTTGGAGTAACGTACAACTATTTTTAACCGTTATATTTTTAATCTCATTAAGTGCTTGCGAAAGCTCAGACTTAAATTTTGAGCTTAAAATTTGAATCATTAAGAGTAATTAAGTAGGGCAAAAATGAACTGTGTTCGAGGTAGGAGGGAGGGTTAAATTTCACTTCTGAACACAGTTCAATTTGCGCTTCTAAACCCCTTCCAACGGTTCAGAATTTGAGCTAAAAATTTAAGTCTAAGCTTTTGCAAGCATTTAATTAGATACAAAAAATAACGGTTAAATATAGTTATTGGTTTCTCTTAAGTTTATAGCGCACTCTAAAGCAATTTTTTGAAATTTATTTTTTAAATTTATTTTTAAAAAAATACTGACATTAAGAATAGTTTTAGCGAAAACGGCAAACGAATCGACTTATTTTTCTGTTTTTTATAATCATTTAAAATTTGAACCCCCCCCCCTCCCTTGAACACAGTTCAGTTTGCGCAACTTACTACTTATAATGATTCAGATTTTGACAAAATTTAAGCTTATTAGCTAAGCTTCTAAAAATATTTACCTAGATACAAAAAATGACCATAAAAATTAGTTGTTCGTTACTCCAGAGTCTAAGGCGCCCTCTACTGGCATATTTTGAAATTTATCTTTGAAATTTATTTTCAAGAAAATACTGGTTTAAAGAGTAGTTTTAGTAAAAACCACAAACGAAACGACCAATTTTTCCGTTTTTTATAATCATTTGAAATTTGAACCTCTGAACACAGTTCAGTTTGCTCTACTTAACCACTCCCAACTATTCAGATTTTGACCTCAAAATTTAAAGTCAAAGGATTTAGTACCAGTTCAATGAGATTCTTTTTTTTTTCCTCCGGGTTGAATTTTTTCCGCCGAGTTAGACAAACAAACAAAGATGGTCTTTCAATAATTCCAGGTTTAAAGTAATGTCCGGTTTCCCAATTTTTTGTCCAATTGTTTAAGCCATTCAAGTATAATTATATTAAAATAACATTATTCACTTATTTTAATTTTTTTTATAAATTTCAGTTAAACTTGCTAGAGCAGACGATTTTTTTAGTTCTTTTTTGTTCCCTGTCATTTCACTAAAATTATTTAATTTTTCTTTCTTTTTGGAATAATTATATTTTTATGTTATTTTCTGGCATCCTGGAAAAAGCGTGGATCTTTGAACCAGAAAGAAATGAAATACCTTAGCTATATATTGTTGTAGCGATTTCTGTTGGGCAAGAGGTCTGCAAAATAAACTTTACCCCCACTTTTATAATTACTTAGTTTTAATTTTTACATATAGAAAGAATAAAGACTCTTTCATATCTCATACCATTTTACACAAAAACTCTCTTCCCAGGACCCATCTGAAATTTACATCGTAGAAATAGTTTATCTCATAAGTTGTTTCATGAACAGGTATATTTACTCTATACATAAAATAAGAAAAATGTAATTAAAATCTAAATATATATAAAAATATATGCCTGCCTTACATTAGAAAAGTAATTGTACATCATAATTTAATAATTTTAATGTCCTCATAATGGGGTAGAAAAGTCATACATAAAAATTTCGCATAATAACAAAATTTTAAAAAATAATAATTGTTTAAATATAAACGAATATATAAAAAGAGAGAAATAAGTATTGTTGATTTTTCCTCATAAAGAAACATTTTGATAGAAAAGCCAGAATAAATCAGACGCCCATCCTCCAGTAACCAAGCCTCATATATTCCGGCATTCTGGTAAATACGTGTTTTTCCGGCATGCTGGTGGACCTCGATTTTTTCCAGCATGCCGGGTAATGCGGGGAAATACAGTAAATATATATATAAGGTACCCTGGGGTAATAACGCTACGTTAAGGTTCTACCAATTTTCACGGCTTAGTTTTAGATTGTATTTTTCAAACAAATATAGAATCTGATACAGCAACTCATTGACTATCTATATGAAATAAAATAATTTAACAGATATGTATTCATAAAATGTAATGGCATTTTTTCTTGACCAATGCTATTTGGCGTTAATACCCACCTATATGGGTAATAACGCCATGCAAACAAAACTACAAAATAAGATAGAATAATGGCATGTAGATTGCCCAATTTTAAAAATAGAAACTCTACAGCTCTAGAAATTGACAAATTGCAATCTAAGCTATTGAAAATGTACAATTTTTTTGTGACTCTGAAAGAAAAAGAAAGGTGTGGTGGTGGCGGGGGGAGGAGGCAAAAGAATATCAGATTCTAAGCTACGTTTTGCTTAAAAATGACTATTTAAATAGAATTATTAGAAACATTGCACGGATTATTTGAATTAGTATTTATATTCCCATGTATGCATTCTATGCGATAGAAAATACAGATTTTTTTGTTAAGGTGAAAGAAAAAGGAGTGAGGGGGAGCTTCAACAGAATATAACACCCTGTGTCTCTCTTTGCTTAAAAAGACCCGCTTAAATATGATTATAAGAAACATTGCATGGTTTTAACCATTCATAATGTAATATTTTAATCGGGTAATGTGAAGTTTCATAATAACTAGAGTTATATGTAATAAATATTTTTGTTAAACCTTAACTGCTGTTAGCGTTTCACATACCGCTGAGTTTTTCAAGTTTCAGAGTTTAACTTGCAATTTGTAGTTTAACTATAGATACCGGGAAAATTTTGTTTCGTTTTTAGTCCTATTACTATCTCTAGAGACTTTTGGATAGCTGAATTTTATTTATAATAGTCCTGTATATAAGGTTCAATACAAAAATAATATTCTAAAAGTTAATTTAACATTTTATTCATCGTTAGATTAAGCGGTCTGACAGGCCACTCACAGTAAGTTATGCGACAATTTTTATCACAGCAGTTAAGGGTTAATACTATTATAGTAATCTAGTAAATAGTTTTTAACCCATAACTCCACACTAATGCGGATTCTCCAAACCTACAGTTAAATTGTCGACGTTTTAAAGAACATGCTTTAATAAATTTTAAATAAATTGAATAAAATTTTTGATCAAAAAATATTATCCCAAAGAGATATCTTATTCAATTTTATACATAATTCATATGGTTATATAGTATTATCTCTATATTAGCAACAAAATTAACCTTTAACTGCTGTTAGCAATCCGACTGAACACTGTACCCCCTCCCCCCCCCAAAAAATAGCGTTTAACTTGTATTTTCCAGTTTAACTGTAGTTACAACTGAAATTCTCTTTCGTTTGGAGTTCTCGTAATATTGTTAGAAATATTTGAATAGATTAAATTTAATTAGAATTAATTCTGTACAAAAAGTTTAGCGCAGGAACAGTATTCTATGATTTTTAATCATGGATCGCCTTTTAACCTTTAACTAATTTTACCGGTCTCGTAGACCACTATTTTTCTTTTAATTTTTTAGTTTAACTTGTAATTTTCAGTTTAACTGCAAACACTACCGAAATTTTGTTTCATTTGGAATTTTAGTACTATCACCAGAGACTAAATAGGTGAAAAAAATAGGTTAAGTATAATACTCTTGTATAAAAAATTTAGTGCAAAAACACAATCCTATGAGTTATTCCCGCCTTTTATTCATCTTTCAATTTTGCGACCTCACAAACCGCATCACATTCATACGTTACAATTTCTGTCACATCAGTTAAAGGTTGAATTTATAAAGTTTTGAAAAACCGAACGCTGAGAAAGCGGACAGTTAAAATTTCGAACTCAATTGAACAATCCAGTGGAAATTTAATAGAAACCTGATTTTGAAGATGTTTGAATTTGAATCTCGAAAAAATTTTGATATAGTTTTATTTACAAGAATTAAAAATTATTTTTTACATTAGAAAAAAAAAATATATAATATAATAAAAAATAAAATAGAGATATTATTTTTAAGTATTGGGCACCCCCCGCACCTTAATCTTACCATTTCAACAATGATGATAATGCTGTCCCATATTAATATATAAACCCCCTTCGGATTTAGTTTGGCCACTGTTGGGAATCAACCGGGGTAATAACGCCAATCACGGGCGTTATTACCCTGGGATTAGGATTGCGCAGTAAATCCTAAAGTACAAATTATCTCGAGAAGATATCCAAAATCTTCTACAACAATTTGAAAGTACATGAAATACACCACAAATTTATGTAATAAACAAAGTATTTCCGGATAAAAAATATAGTCTTCACATCAAAAACCTTATCTCGTAAATTTTAGATCAAGCGTTAATTTTAGTTGCTTGTAAAAACAATAAGACCTAAAAATGAAACAAATTAACTTGAAGCTGTTTTTGCGATTTATATTACTCAAAACCCTTCTGCGCAGAGCACATGGGTGTCATTTACCTGATTATTGCATAATTATGCAAAATATAAGCACTTGGCGTTATTACCCCGCCTGGCGTTATTACCCCAGGGTACCTTAGTTTTAGTAAAAACCGCAAATCATTTGACCAATTTTTTCGTTTTTTTATGTTTATTTGAAATTTTTGACCCTAAATTTTTCAGGCGCATATCTTCTTCGGAAGACGTATGGGAACCTTAGTTTCCCATTTAATAAAGATTGTGTTGATGTGTACTATTACCCCTTAAAGTTTGCCCAAGAGTTCTGTTACACCCTGCATATAAATACTGGTATATAGATAAAAGTTTTGTTCTTGGAAATATATGTATATATATGAAAGAAAAGATATAACATTGTGAAATTTCTTATATGCAGTTATTTTCCAGTAAAGCATGTTCAACTACAAGAAATAATAAAATTCCTCTAAAATTGTGAAAAAATTAAATTTGGAAAAAAGTTTTAAGCTGTGAAATTTGACATCTTGTTAGTGAAAATGGGAAATTGTATTCTATAATATAAGTTTAAAGAAAGTAATCCTTCTTGCCTTCAGTAATCTGAAAATCTTATTCTATTAAGCTCATTCTAGACAATCGATGGAGGGATCCAGCTCAAAATTTTAATTATAATATTTACTAAAAACACTAAAATATTTTTATTAAAATTAATGAAATTATAAAAATTTAGTATACTATTTCTATTATAGTCTGAAAATATAGTCATAAATTTGTTTAAATGATAGCGAGTCATTCAAAAAAAAAAAAAAAAAAATCCCATAAAAACAAGGCATTTTTTTACTGAAAAAAATTCTGAGGGTTTATTTTGATATATATTTCTATGACAGTTATATCACCAATTCTCCAACAATGATTTAACTGAAGTAAAGTAAATGAGATTTAAATTAAGATCGGAGATTGAATTGACATGAAAAGATGTAAAAGACAAATAGAAATGGTTTCTGATGGTGATAAGATGTAAAAAAAAAATCCTGTTAGGAAATATTATTTATGTTTCGGAGGAATCGTATAAATGTGGATGTATAGACCAATATTTTTCTGTTTATAAGTAGGAACAAGGAGTGTAAATAGTACATTAAGTACTTATAATGCCAGTTTTTTTATTTAAAAAATTAGTGTTTTCAATAAATGTTATAATTAAAATTTCGAGCTGGATTCCTCATTCGGCTGTCTAGATATTGCTATGACCTATTGTAGTTTTATCTTACATTTAAAAGATAGAGCGGCAAAGTAATTTCTTGACACTTCCGAAGTAGGATAGAGGGTACAAAACGTTATTACAGATATAATTCGACATTCATATAATTAGAGTTCATGAAATATACATTTGTTATCTCTTTATTGAAAGATAATACAATAAAGAAACTACACAAGGAAAAATGGATTTTACGACGATCCATTTTGAAATAGCACTAGTGATAACGATTCATCTTTTTTTACTAGTTAAATACTTTCTTGAACACAAACATGTGTTGGCTGGCCAATCTGAATTTTCAACATAAGCTACTTTCTAGTTTACTATGTACTCATTTTCATATTCAGTTTCACTCCATAGTGATCTTAAACTCGATAATCAGCACGATTAATCATCGTATATATTTCCGATTCCGTGTGGCTTTCAATATTTTTTGCTAACTGCGGAAGGTAATTAACCACACAACTTAAAAATTACTTCATTAAATTCTCGATTTTTTCTTCAACCGCAATTGAGACCCATTTTCATTGTCTTTAATCCTGTATAAAAATTCCATTAAATTTGCGGCAAAAACTGCTGCTACATTGTTGCCAGCAGTTTTGCAGTAAATTTAATGGATTTTTTTTTTTTTTTTTTTTTTTTTTTTTTTTTTTGCAATGAAGTTAAAATTTCCTATCTACAAATACAAAAAAATTTAATATTCAATATAATTTACTTATTTCGTGATTATAAATTTCACTTATTAACTAGTTGGATGGGATAATCCCAAAACTTTCTACAACTATTGTAGATGGCTATCCTAGAATGGTAGATAAAACTTGTGCTTTTTACATAATGCTCACAGATATTCTATTTAAAATGAGCAATACCAGATTTAAAACCAACCAGAATGTAAAATTTAACTCATTCTTCTAGATTAGGAAACTTTTCTATGCTATAAAAAAAGACAATTGAAATTCCAACGATTTCCGACTATATACCATGGTCAAAGCTGCTAAGAATATTTCTATGAATTTAAGACAGTATTTCTGAAAGCTTATTTATGCTTTAAAGAGCGTATTCATCTAATTATACAGCGGATATTGTATATTTTGAATAAATTAGCAGACACGATAGGAAGTTTTATGTATGCTTTTAATCTAATAAAAGTCACATCTTTGAATTTTTGAAGGAAGATTTTCACTTTCTACATAGAAACGCTTGCATTAATTTGTGCATTCATATTTTTACTTGATAAGCATTTCATACATTTTCATTATGTCAAGTCTCGAAGCACGCTGTTCGAGATATGCATATATTTGAGAGTTTTTTACTGTTTTGGTGCATTTGCTCTTTGCATGGTATTAGATCAGATTAAGATCATGTTTAATTGGTATAAAAATAGGGTTTTAATGTACTCATGTATATGGAAATTTCAACACTATATAGAAATGACGTGATAGATTTATAGATTTCAAAAAATGCAAATATAGTGTGTAATGCAAATGATTTCAATTTTAGAATCATTACGTATGCATGGGCGAAGCGACGCTCTCTAGCTTGCAGCAGGAACCGTAAAAAAGAGACGTGTTGCGGTACGTTGAAATTAGTCTAAGTTTATATGCTAGTAATAAACATTAGACGAGATTTTACTATTCCCCTACAAGAGAATAGTTGATATTTAATCGACTGAAGGAATTTCAACGGGGGGAAATCATCGATTTTCGTGAAGAAGAATTTTCTTATCGTGCAATAGCAGCTCGCTTGTAGCTTAGCAACAAAAGAGTCATTTGAGTATGGAAGGAATGGACCAACGAGTATAGGAAAACTTGGAATTATAGGAAAACATTAAATGTTAACGTCAACGTGAGATGATATAAATTTAGTTCGCATGGCGCAGACGAACCTTATAGCTTCTTCTAGGATGTTGGCATCACATTAATCAACTGCTACAGATGTCTTCTTCGTCAATTCGTCGACGGCTGCTGCACTACGCACAGCGTGTAAAAACTTCTTTATAGAGCACTCCAAATAACAACAACAACAAAAAAAAAACCCTTAATGCCTGCGTCTGCAATATGCTCTTGAGCATATGGACTGGCCTTCAGATTTCCAACAAGGAATTTATTCGGATGAATCCAGCTTAGTTTGTGCAACCATGGTTGCCGAGTTCGTTTTAGACGCTATGCCACTGAATGCTTTTTTCCAGAATGAATTGTGAAACATCTTAGTGAACAAATACCCAAAGTTTCAGTTGGGGAGCGATGTTGCATCAAGGATGCTAGAAGCTACTACTAATTATGTTTAATCTGAACAGCAACACGTACATCAGTGAACTGGTGGAGTCCGAAGTCGTTTTTTCCTTCATGGCAAATTTGGAGATAACTTTCAACAGAATAATGCCGTCCCACAAGTTTCAAGGAATGTTAAAGTCCTCTTTTCAGCACAACACAGCTTCTACCGTAACCTGTGTATTCGCCAGACATGTCGCACATTAAACATGCTTAGAGTTTTGTTGATCGACGTGTTCCCTGAGATCCTCGCCCAACAACTTGTATGCATGAACTTTTGATACGTATTTAAATAATATAGACTTCTATTTCCCATGCAGGCATTCAAAATCTGTTTGACTTCACGCTACGTCGCGTCGTACTGAGCGCTTATTGCAGCGAGTGATGCTATACAAAATATTGAATTCGGACACTAATATATTTTTTTCTTTGAAAGTGTAATCGTTTGTTTATATCAATACCAGTCGATTGTGTATTAAGTTTCATTTAATTTAGATGACTCTTTTATGTTCTTATAAGTTTTACAGATATAAGTGCATGAAAGAATTAAACAAGTTGGAAATTATACGTCAAGCGTAGCAAATGAGATGCAATCGTACTATATGACTTTTTTTAAATATCCAGATCTTGGTGTAATAGTATACATTACTTTAGATACAGTAACGTATCCCGAAATCTTTAATGTATCCCAGTAAATACTATATGCTTTCTTAATACTATATGCTTTAGATACAGTAACGTATCCCGAAATCTTTAATGTATCCCAGTAAATACTATATGCTTTCTTTTCGACAGGAAATAATTTATAATAAACGTCAGCAACGTATATGAATTTCATAAACTGTGAATTAATTTAATATAAATAAAACGTGTCCCAAACAATGTTTCCCTCTGTATAATTATGAAATGGAATACGTTTGAGTAACCCTGTAAATTAATAACAAATATTCCTTGCACCACTGATTGCGAAGAATCTATATTTTACAATACACTCCATAGATACATATAAATTTTAATAGATTCGAAAGAGTGGAAAACCAATAAATGTACTATAAATTATTTTTTTCCATCGGCCGTGATGTATCTGAATATTTTTGATTGTCCCTGTAATTATAATATGCATCCGATTTTCATAAAATTTGAAATGACAAAATTATGCATCAATTATGTATTTTAAATTTCAAATTATTCGGTTCGGTAGTTTTTGTACTGTTATATGCGGATAGACGGGCGGACTGAAGGACGAGTATAGGTGAAACATATTTGCATAATTACAAACGAACCTAAAGACGCTTGAATAAGAAAATATATAAGTTTTTTAAAAATGTTACAAAATAGATTTGAATTTACTCTACTTTCAAAAAAGAAAATAATCAAGAATTGAAATTCGCATTCTTATAAAGTTATTTTAGAGTAAGATTACGGTTATCATTCCTTATTGAAGCATAAAAAATACAGATTGCCATTTTGTTACGATTCTTCTAAGTAGAATCTAAGTTTCCATTTAAATTTTTTTAATGTCATTTAAGAAAAAGTAAAAACCAACAAATTTTATGGACTTTCTTAGCTTAAATTGAAATTTCTTTTAGAAATAATGAAAAGAAATGTAGAATTGGGAATAAGCACTTAAGCTGTCATCGTATTTTTACTTCGTTTTCCTCTGAGATTTCCAGTAATCCACAAATCTTATATGAACCTGCTAGGAAAAACTATTTTCGGTTATTATGGCGTGAAGTGTGTGTGCTTATTTTTGCAAGTCAATTTGGATTTCTTTGTTTTGAACATCTCTAAAAAATTCATCTAGGTTGTTTTATTTCATTTTCAAAAACTAACTTTTTTTTTAACTTTTACAATTTAATTATTCTGAAATCTTTATTATAAACAGACAGAGTTCAATGGTTGAAATTTTATAGTTACAATCCTTTCCTCCACATTGTTTATATTTTGCGTTGTTGTTACTACCACCAGAAGATTTGATGTTCAAGGAATGTCCTAAACTGCATTATTCCGATATTCAAAGGAACTACGACATGGTAATTTTTTAAAAATGCAAATGGTTTTTAAGAGCCTTTGAAAGAAAATTTCAAATTCAAAAGGGCAAAGTGAGTGAAAAGCTTTCTAAACACCAATTATTATTCTATCTTATAAAATAATAAACCGATTTTTAAAAAATATATATTCTAAATTGCTGGTGATAACACCTAGTCAAATATGATCTATAGCTATGTCGGTGCCATTGTCTTAGAGATTTACTTGTAAAATAAAAAAACCCTCTAACAAAAGTTGAAAAGAAATTGAAATTTAAAATCGGTTAAGAGAGGGGAAGGGATGGAAAGTTTTCAAAAGTTTCCTAAATGACCTATGGCAGCTCAAAAAATATTGAATCGATTCTAGAAAGTAATGGCTACGAATGAATAGAGGCAGCTTCTGATTATACCTAGGCTATTCTGTATACCAGTGCCACTGCGATTTTGAATTGGCAGAAGTAACAAACGTTCTAAAAAGCCTTTAAAAACGTTTTAAATTGCGTTTTAAGTGGAATATTAGAAAATACAAACAAATTACAAAATCAATATTGGCAAATTAAAAATGATAGTGCCTGTTTTGTCGTAGACTTTTTATGCTCATGGCACTAAGATAAAAGAGGTGATAGACCGTTAAACATGATGACTTAGAATTTTGGCATGATGGTCAATTTTAAGATATAAATGCCTGCTAAGAAATTAGTTAAAAAAATTGAACACAGGAATATCATTTAGCATATATCAGTTTTTACGCGAACAAAACAGCGGTGCTTGCTATTTTCCCATATTTAAGTATCAGCTTGCAGTATATAGGCATTAGACTAGACCAGGTGGAATGGGATAACAGAGTAGAATGTGATATGGTATTTATTTCTTGTCAATGGCGCTAGAGAAGCACGGAAATCGTTACGAACCACAGTTGTATATAGAACGAAGGTCAGTAGCGTCTGTCTGATTATTGGAATTCTTGAATTTACTTTGGCAAGGTTTAAATATTAATTCTGTGACTTACTGTAATATTTAGAAATTTTCATAGCAAGTTAAGTCATCTTTACGTATTTTGCCCCCAATTAACTTCATTCTATTGAATTAATAATTTTTTAGCATTTTTTCCATGATTCAATGATAAAAACAAAAATGTTTAAGGGAATTTGCGGGGGTTTTTTTTCAAATTTTTACGCATGAGTAGAAAAGAGGTACGTCCGTCCGGTGAATTGCACCGTTTATTTAACAAATATGTAGTATTAAAAAATATATTAATACATAAATGTAAATACATATTATAACACATATATAAATACATACATTCAATAAAGTTGAAATTTCCAGTTTTTTCTTTTAATTATTAATTGAAGTTATCGTTGAAAACAAACTAACTGCATCAAGAATTTACAACATCGAAGAAAGCGACCTAACTCTTGTACTAAAAAGGTTCTAAAGTTTCTATAGTTTTATAAAGCAGAATTATATAAGATATTGGAAAAACTGCAACATAAAAGCATGACCTGTTGTGTGATTTACATGGAAACATAATCAGTAATAACATTTATCATTGTTTACCCGAGTCTGAAGTTCGATAAAAATTTATACAATTAGTTATAAGGATACAGCTATTGCAGGAATTTGGGGGAAGACAGCATAGTAGTGAAACTTATTGGTCTATTGACACCAAATCGTAAACAGAACCAATTTATAACACGAATTAATCGAATCTAAAGTTGGGTGAAAACTCGCTCATTAGTTATTGAGATAGAGTTATTTTGAAAATCGAGATAATGCAATATAGCAGTGCCACCTACTAAGCGATATACACAAAAATGTAGACAATAATAACTCATGTTAAGAACTAACCAAATCTGAAGTTCGATCAAAATGCGTCCATTAGTTCTTGAGAGAGAGCTATTGCCAAAATAGAGAAAAATGCAGCAATATAGCGTCACCTGTAGAGCAAGTTACACTAAAATAAAAATAACATCAATTCATGTCATGGACTCACAGAATCTGAAGTTTTATCAAGATACATTCATTAGTTCTTGAGATACACCTGTTGCGTATATCGTATAAATGCAGCACAGCAACACCGCCTGTTGAGCGATTTATACCGATAAGCAGTCAGCATTAAATTACATCAGGGACTACTGCAATACAAGTTTTTATTAATTTCCGTGCATTAGTTCGTGACATACATTACCCGCAAAAGTTTGTCACATACAGACAGACAAACAGTGTTACAGAAACACAGAAAAACTCACAGGCGTTTTGTAAAAACATGTTTTTCGGTTTCTCTGATCCCTAAAATATCCTCGAATCCCTAAAAGTCCGTCGAAAACTGGAATTCGCGTATTTTCACGAATCCAATGCTTTCTTCTAGTGAAGACAGATGAAAGTAAATATAATCAATAATATTAAAAAAGAAAAAAAAAACATTGTACCCCATTCTGTGCCTTGCTGGTCACAGAATGAAGTTAATTGAGTTACTTTTGTTTTTATTTTTTATTATTATATTTTAAATTGTTTTACAACTTTGGGGGAAATTTTTTGAACATTTCATTGGGAATAACAACATATAAACAAACACTGATGTTAGGGTGTGAATTTACTCAAAACATTTACCAATTTTTATTTGCTTTTTTTTTAAGTATTTTACGGTATTTTTATGGATTTTGAATAAGTTTATATTTTATATATGTATCTAAAAGCGAATGTCGTATTTTTTATTTGTGGTTTAAGCTAACTTTAATTATTTACCCAAGGCACATTTATCACTAGATGTTTAGCATTCCTTCTTAACATATTTTGAAACATGGTGAGAAATTTTTATTGGAGACAGAAGTCAATAAAATAAATTGATATATTGCATTTTAAATAAATATTTTTTATTTGAATTTTGACAAACGTTATCTGATTTATTCTTTGATTACTTCATGAATCATTTCACCTAGAATAATTTCATTCGTAGGAATTCAAAATGCGTCAATTTTGTGGAAACATTTTAATTAAGTTTACATTACTCTATTAATGTGGCACCTAATGTTTGCACCTCAGCGGGTAATAATGAGATTAATATTCAGTAATGAGATTTAAATTATGTTTACATGTTATATCCCAGCATTAGTAATCCCTCACAAGCGTTACTTTATGTTCTGTTGATTAACTCTAAATGAATAAAGCATTCAATATTCATCTCCTAATGTATTATATCTTTCATAATGTGGAAATTTTTTAAATCACCATACTGATATCAGCTGCTATTATACAATTGTTTATACTTCACAATGCAATACATTATTCAAAAAGGATATTAGGTCTATTTAGATGTTATATTTAGTTTCAATAATCACATATAGACAGTATTTTATGTTCCGTTTATTCCTTCTTAATAAATAACCTTCCTTCTTAATAAATAACCTTCCTTCATAATTATCACTTAATACACATTTAATGTGTTTGAATCAACACCATTCATTGGCTTTTACTGTGAATCCGAGAAATTTATAAGTTAAACTAAGTAATGCCTAAAGACAGCTATTGAAAACAATAGAAGATATACAGGGTGAGTCATAAATATCGAAACAATAGGCTATCTCCTTAAATATTGCCCCTAGACCCAATCTTCGAATTGCAAAAATTCATAAAAAAGGGTGAAATTTCTGATAAGATAACTTGCAACTCCATGGGGGGTCTATTTGAAAAAATACGAAAATTAAATTTTTATACGGCCCCCGTAGGGCGAAATTGCCAATTAAGAAATTATCCCTTGTTCATTCCTAAATTGAACCAAAAAATTTCATCTAAATATCTAAAAAACCTGACAGAAATATTAAAATCCGAAATTCTAAAAAAATTCGTGACTTACACCACTTTACCATGCTTGTAAATGAATAATTTTTATCTGATTTTCAAAGCAATTGAGGGATCGTCCTTAAATTATCCACTATTAAATGTCGATGTAAGACATTGCTACTCATTTGTACATAACAAAGCAGAGTATTGAATTAAATCTAAACATGTTTTCAAACTATGTTCGTAGTCTGCACTGGAAGTCTGCATGGATCGAAATATCTAGGTCAGGTCCCAAACCGACCCATAGGGGAAAAAGTTCGGCCCGACCTGAAAAAAATGTTAAAATCATAGCCCGGACCGGTCTGGAAAATAGTTTAAATCCCCCTTTCAGCCGAAAATTTCTACATAGTTTTTTACATCGGTGAAAAATATTATACAGTAAAACCTTTTAAGACGAAATCACCTAGGAAAGAAAAAATACGTTATAGACAGATGCTCTCCTTAGGAGGTGTAATTGGAGTGTATTTTTTTCTCAGGTAATATTGTATTTATTTTGCATGGATCAACATATTTTCCGTTTAAGACACAATTCCGTCATAAGTAGACTTTATTTTCACTGCTTTTATTGTATTTAATTTTTTAGCTTTTGAATATACTATTCTTTAAAAAAGTGGATTTTAATTTTTTTTTTCTTGTAAGATTTTAAAATCTATGTGTTCGTAGAAATTTTGATTGAGCCGCATTTTTTTATTTTATATACGTATTAAGTCAGCCAGAGACAGTGATTTTAATACGGGTTTTGTCGAGACCGAGGTTGAAAATTTCATCCAGTGTACGCCTGGGAAGAAGGGAGCAACCCCTCCTTTATGAAAAGAACGTTAGGCCCGGCCTAGCCAGTCTTTAGAGAAAAATTAAGTTTCTGTCCTAGCCCGGCTTAGGCCCAGAATACAGATTTTTTAACATCCTCTCCAGGACGATAAAAAGCCTGAAGTTGTCAGAGCTAAATTTAAAAAAAGAGTATCTGCATCTTAGAAAAAAATTCTTTTAAATAACTGACGGATATTTAAACAGTACATTTCGTTTTTCAGCATAATGAATTTTTTTCCACGCTATTTCTTGTTTTTAAATTATTAAACGTTAAGAATTTTTACAAAAAAAAGAACTTGAAACACGTCATTTTTAATTATTTTACATTACTTTTGTTTCGGAAAATTTGAAAAAATATTTACTTTTGAAAAGATGATTTTTTTTTAAGTTATATTATTTTTTTCAATAAATATTTTTAATATTTTTCAAATTAATATTCAAAAACAAAAACCCTGAAACAAAACTAAAATCAGATTTTCATCTTTAAATAAATGGAAAGAAATTAAAATCCGATAAATAATGTTACGAGTTATAACGATTTTTAACTATCCCTTTTAAATCAATACTAACCACATGAAACTTTTACAAATTGTACGAGAAATTTTAGGATGTGATTTCCTTAGCAAATTATCAGACTAACCATCACAAAAAAAGAAAAAAATTCAGAATTCTATCTCAAAAAATAGACTTTTTACGCGTTTCCTAGAACTGTTAAAGTAACATTGATTTTTGTATTGCTCACATTTCAATTTGTGTCTAATTCCTTAAAACCTCTTTTTTAAACGGCTATTACTTTGCGAGTTTTTAAGATTTGACAATGCAACTTTTTGTGTCTTATTCAGAACTGAATAAGGAAAGTTTTCCTAATTGAAATTGTTATCCTACATGGCCGTATAATTTTTTTTTCGTAATTTTTCTACTAGACCCCCCATGGAGTCGCAATATCAAAAATTTAACCTTTTTTATGAAATTTTCCAATTGGAAGTATGGGTCTAAGGGCAATATTTAAGGAGATAGTTTATTGTTTCGATATTTATGACTCACCTTGTATTTCGAATGTTTATGTATTTCTTTATTATTTGGTAATTTTATATATTTTTATTTGTTATATATATATTTCAATGATTTCGTTATTGAAACTCACTACAAAGAAATGATTAATTTTCTGTTTATCCATTTTTATTTTTATTTTTATATGCATGTAAATTAACTTGACTTACCTATTGTAATAAGTGATATATGAAAAGAAAAAATACGTAAAAGTTTTTCTTTTCAGTTACCAAATGTTTAAAGTGTGAATTTTTGTAATATGACGAATACTTAATCGGTGATCAAGATCATTCTAAACGCCTGGCATTTTTGCATTTTTATTTCAGTACTAATCCACTGTGTAGATATCACGGTGTAAAATAAGAAAATCAGTATATCAGTATAATCAATATAGTATAATATATATATTTCTCTGTAATTTTAATTTCATCTTAACAAGAGTAGTGAAACTTACTTAAGAGTCCTTACTTACGAATAAATGACATACTAAAGTACGTCATTTATTCTTCTCTAATCATGTATTTTCTAAACGCATTCTTAAGCCAAGAATCATAAGCAGTGCTTACAGAATATAAGATGTATTGGAATAATAATACCAGCTGCTAAAACTATGAGTAATTATGAATGAATACAGCAAAAGATACATTAAATTTCTGCGCAGAAATGATATTAAGCATCTGAATTACAAACAAATGCTAATAATTAATTTGTTCCCTTTGTAACTTTATAACTAGAAAAGGCACGTTCGAATCAACACCAGATCTAAAATTTGAGAGATAAGCTATGTGATATGAACACCATACATTTAGTAGGAAATACTTCATTTATTAAAAACTTTTTAGCGTAGATTCGAGATGGTCTGTATTTTAAAATATATTGCACAATAAGCATACCCGGGTAATAATGCCACCTATTTGCATTTTTACAGTAGTTGATTCTTTTCATTGCTATATGTACATCGGAAGAGGGATTATTTTTTATTTTATACTCAAAAGAACATTACTGTTATTGTTGAAAACCAAAAATGATGAAAAGAAATCTGTATGCCTTAAATGCTGCTAACTTTTGCAAATTAGAAGAATAAAATATCAAATGATTATTACTGAATCCTGGCACTGGAATTAATATTAAGTAAGAGGAATTTCCCAATTTCTTGGGCTGTAGAATTTGTTTGTTTAGATTTATACAATTTACATGCCATTATTTCATCGTATTTTATAGTTTTGTTTGTTTGGCATTATTACCCACATAGGTGAAGAGCGCCAAAATAGCATTTGCGTCATTATATTTTACGAAAACACATCTGTTAAACTATTCATTCTTATATACAAAAGTCAATAAATTGCAGTATCAAATCTTATGTTTGTTTAAAAAAGAAAAATCTAAAATTAAGCCATGAAAATTGGTATAATGTTAACGTAGCTTTATTTTCCTAGGATACCTTACTATAATTCTTCCTTTTAGTATTTTTAATCAATATTCATCACAAAAATATCTTTAACATACGAGGGCAGTATGATAAGTATCTGACTTCGATCAGAGGTGGTGCTACTAGAATTAAAAAAAGAATCATACCGTAAAGGTGACCTTTTGCATCAAACATGACAATTTGACACATCACTAAGTGGTTTTGCTTGTGAATGGAAGTCATTTGAATAGAGCAACTGTAGTGATATTTCAAAAATGGAAAAAAAAATTAACATTGAGCAGTGATAAAAATCTGTTTTTGAAAAATATATATAAATGTGAGATTAAAAGGGAATTCAAAAATATTTATGGGGACATTGAACTTTCGTTATCAATCGTAAAATATTGTAAAACGGGATTCAAATACAGCCGTACAAGCATTTTGATGAAGAACATCCTGGTCAACTAATTGAGTTAATGATGTCAGATCTGATTGGAAAAATCCACGATATTCTGATGAATGATCGGAGAGTGAAAGTGCCAGAGTTTGCTGAGAGTGCAGGCGTCTCAACTGAATGGATATAAAATATTTTTAAACTCATCTGGATATGGAAAAGCTTTGCGCAAAATGATTGTTTCAAATGCTCCCTATTGACAGTAAACACACTCGTTTGACAATTTCAAAAGAATGTTTGGAGAAGTTAAAGTGAAATCCATGGAATTTTGGCATCGAATTATAACATGGATTCATCATAGTATACCAGACACTAAAGGACAGTTCAAACAATGGATTTTCATGGCCAATCTGCGTCAAAAATGACTGAAATGGCTTTATCTGAAAACAAAGTCATGGCTACAGGGTTTTTGGATGCATTCAGCATTAATCTCATCGATTACCTTGAAAAGACGAAGCTACCAATGGATAATATTATGTCAACTTATTGGATATTTTAACGATTTTGTGAAAAAAAAATTAAGAAAACACATTTTACGAAGAAAATAAGTGCTTTTACATCAATGCAATGCACGCGTGCCCACCCGTGTCATTGATATGGTAAAATTCTGTAAATTAATATAGTATGAACTACTTCAGCATCCACTAAATTAGCAAAATTTAACTTTAGGCAATTATTTTATAATTCCAAATTTGACAAAATAGCTCGGTAGAAATGGTTCTAAAGATGAAGCTATTGCTGAAACAAACGCCTATTTTGAAGAGTTGGATAAATCCTGTTTTTAAGAGGAGATAAATAAGTAGAAAAACTTTGTTCTGAAGGAATCTAACTCAAAGGGAAATATGTTGAATAATAAAATACATTTTTGACATAAAAACGTGTTTTGTATGTCAATGCCCGGTACTTATCATACAGCCTTCGTATATGCGTACAAAAACATGTCGTGAGTATAAATATTTTTTAAATGGCAAATAAAAAAGAAAATTCTCCACAGTACCCCATAAAAATAATCTTATGATTATTGGAAGAAATCTCCACTTTGTTCAACTATTTTATAAAAATCTGAAGAAATTTTGTTGATTTAGCTTTATCATAAATATATCGGCATAAATGTTTAAGATATTTTTTTAATATTTTCAGAATAGGCCAATAGCCTACAGATTTTCTATTGATTTTCTTTAGTGGGGTAAGGACTGTATAGGTGCTACATATACTGTGAATGAAATTCGTAAAAATTTTAATGATACTGTCAAAATCTACTATTCTACAAAACTTTTGTTCATTATACAACTATGCAATTCAAATAAACTTCAACTTACATGTCATAATTCAACTTCATCAAATTCATAAAGGCATTATATTATAATCTATAAATTTATTTAAAATAAATGAAGCATTCATTAATTATTACTTAATAGAAATGTAATGTGCAAATCAACACATCTCAATTATTTTCACTAAGTAGATTGGACTTTGATTTTAATGTAAAACAATGTTACATGATAATTTGTCTTAAAACAATTAGAAATATAGATTTAGTTGTCATAATACATAAAAAACATTTAAAATGTGTAGTAATTTCATTTTCTAATTTTTTAATTAACTATATGTATAAAGGACTTATGAAATGGTCGGAAATATTCTTCACGTACTTTGGAATTATATTTCACGGCATTTATATTTCAAGTTTGAAAGTAAATAAATAAATGATGTATTTGGATCTAATTAATTAATATTTTAAATTGGCGCTCTTTATATAAATAATGTATTTAAAAATTTAAATTTTCTATTTTCTAATTATTGTTTATAAATATATAGGTATATATATAAATATATTATGACACGCTCGGAATTTTAGTTAATGCACTGAAAAAACTAGTCGTTGGGGGCCATCGTAATACTTACCCATCATGGATATGTATATGAAAATAAAACATGTGAAACTATTTATACAATGCATTGCAATTCATAAACAAAATTTAAATATTGTTAATATACATAGTAATGCTATATTAAAGAACTGCTGATGTACCAATTTCGACAAATTATGTAAAACGCCAAACTACTCAAGTAGTACCGAACTGCGTAAAAGAAACATCCTTATAACTCCAAAAATAATAATTCTATTAACTAACAATTAACTGCGTCGGATTAAGCGTCTCATTTCCAATTAAAATATACTTCTGAATTGAAATTTGAATGAAATACAGGGTCATGAAAAATCGAAGAATGTGGAAAACAAGATTACAAATATCTCGGCAACTAATAATTCGATCGACTTCGTTTTATATGCAAAATGTGTGTTATTTTATTGCCTTTTACGTCCATTCCTTAGAACAAAAAAATTCGAAAGTTTTTGTATACCTTTCATCAGAACGAATTTTTCGAGAGTCTGAAAAAAATAGTTCCGGATAATCGAGGTTGCTGATATTAAATAGGGTTCGTCCCATTCTTACATATTAACTACATACAAAATTTCAAGTCTCCATCTCAATTTTTTCGGGAGATAGAGCGTTTACAGACAGACAGACAGACAGACGGACGGCAAAATTTTTTTTCTAAAAATATGTTTTTCGGAATCTCTACTATCTAAAACGTGTAAATCCATCAAAAAAAATTTTCGATTTTCAAAACGATTGCAAGACTTACCCTATACTACGTATGATGGGTAAGTAAAATCGTTAAATTTACGGCATAAACTGCTGTCAGCAGTTTTTGCTGTAAAAAATGCAGTAAAATTCAATGTAATTTTTTTATTACATATAATTTTACAGCAATGTTTACGGCAAAAACTGCTGACAACATTGTTGCCAACGGTTTCATTTAATGGATTTTTCTACAGTGTTCTTAACAGCAAATAAATAAATAACTTACATTTGTATCACTGATTATTAATATACTAGCAGGCTATGCCCGCTTCGCTGGTCCATATTTCCTAACGAACCTTGACTAAAAAAAAATGGTGATTTAAAAATTTATTATTTTTATTTTAAAGCAGTATAGACCACCCTGGAATGTTCTTCCGTATTGCTGAAAATCATGCCAACGCCATTGCAATATTGTACTATTGTAAGTCTTGGCGAAAATTTGGGCAATTAAGCACCCTCTCTTTTATTTTATCATTTATAGTAGAGTTTCGTATGAACATGAGACCGTTATGACAACAGGAATCAAAATGCTCTCGAGTCATCACACTATTACATTAGAGGGCATTGCAATGATTAGTGAGATTGATTATCAAACTCTATTAACTTTCGGATTGTACATTATCATTTCTTAGTTCTTAAAATCCCGACATCTGAACTTACACTATGTGTAGTTCTGATAGTCTACATACAATGTCATTTCACGTTACATTTTTTAATAAACGTCCTCTTTTAGCAGGTCTACTGTAGATTCCTATCTACCTTAATCTGTTCCAGCAAGAATACATAGAGTAAAAAATTTAAAGAATTATTGACAGATAAAGAAGAGTTTTTGTTTGTTTGTATTGTTGTTGAACATTTAACCTTATACTTTGGCAATAGTTTTTTGGTCGATGGGATTATCAAGTATTACCAAATTATATAAACAAATTGTATAAACAATAATATTGCCAATAATATGTAGGTGCAGGTGTCATCTAAGGATCCCGTTGGCGCGATTGCAGCAAATTGCGACGGCCATAGATAAATGACGGCCATTTATCTACACGTGGGATATAGGCCCTAAGAAAAGGATGCCCTCCGTGGGGGTGTCAGACGAAGAAGGGTGTTTCACTTATATATTTAGTAGAACAATGAAGCATAAAAAGTGTGTTTTAAAGCTGTATTATTTGAATAACATTAAAATTACATCAGTTTCACTGCTTCTTCCTTTTATAAAACAGTTGCTAACATGTAGCCGTTAAATCAGAATAATCTTGATGACTAAATTTTGTAGAAAAATAAGTCTTTAGTTTGCATCTTTCTACCTTCTGTAGTCGATTCCATTATGATTTTTAGTGTCAAACATTAGAAGTGCTAGAAACGATATTGTTACAAATGTACCAGACTTATTTCATGTTTGTCCTCAAATAAATGTGAAATTTACGATCATCCATTATTGGCATTTAATGTTATAGCTTGATGATAGTTTTTTGTTCGACTGCTTGATTATTCCGTCGATCAATTTCGCCAAATTATACAAATGGACATAATTTTTATTTTAAATAACCAAAGAATCAATAAATTACTAAAATGTTAATAGAAATACAAATAAACATCGAATTAAAATTGGTTGATGAAGTAACAATTACGTATAACAAATTTAATGTCAAATGAATATGACATTTACGATCATCCATTGACATTTAACCTTATACTTTGGCAATAGTTTTTTGGTCGATGGGATTATCAAGTATTACCAAATTATATAAACAAATTGTATAAACAATAATATTGCCAATAATATGTAGGTGCAGGTGTCATCTAAGGATCCCGTTGGCGCGATTGCAGCAAATTGCGATTTTATGCCTCACGTGGTAATCCGGTAATAGTTGATTATTTTTGAGTAAATTATTTCATTATTTTTCTTTTCTCTTTTAAAATTATATAAATTGTTTTGTTCCATAATTATTTATTGACTTAGTTCATTATTATTATTTCCTTTTTAAAATAATAGAAAATAAATAAAAGTAATATAAATGTAATTGGTATTTGAAAACACAGTGTTCTCCAAATTGGCATCATAAAAAAAAATCACGCCAAAGTGATGCGTGTATAAAAGTGGAAAAATGTTTGCAATAACATAAATAAAAAAAACGTAAACAAATAATTAAAAATTCGCCATTTCGATATTTTTTTAAAATAACATCAAGGTTAATTCTCCAGTCTGGCAGTAATAGTAAATTTTCTTTTCTTCGCCTGTTTCATAATAAAAAAAACATAAATTTAATAACTTCTAATTAAATAATCTGACTAATTTTCTGTAATCGGATTTATGTTGTATCGGATATGTTGTATATCGGATAAAAGTATCCTTAATACATAAACAAAACAGTGCAGTTGTCATGTACTGATAATTTTTTACACTAATTTGGCGGAAAAATCGTTTTCGAATACCAGTTTCATATATATATTTAAATTATTTTCTATTATTTAAAAAATAATTACAATTAGTATTTAAATAATAAGTATAGAACAAAACAGTTTACATAATTTTAAAGAAGAGAAAGGAAATAAAAAAACATTTTATTAATAATTAAATAACAATAGTCGGGTTGCCATGCCAGGCAAAATAACATCAATTTAGTGTCCATTAGTTACCTCGATGTGTATATGATATCTGTGCAAACGAAACTTCCGATAATATAATAAATGACGTCATATTTATTTTCCTTTGAATTTTTTTTTTATTTTAATTTTTCATGTGGATACTGTTCAACTAAAAATTAATTGCCGAGGAGAAATTATTTTCCATATTTTAAATTTTTTTGGCAACGGGAAAGAAAATGGTTATTTTTTATCGGAAATATTTTAATTGATTCTGTATGAAAAATAATGAAATTTTGAATTATTAAGGAAATTATTTGAATAAATCAATTAAAAATTAGCCTATGTTCTAAGGAAATAGTGTAGCTTTCCAACGGTGAAAGAATTTTTCGAAACCGTCAAGTAGTTTCGGAGCCTATTCAATTCAAACAAACAAACAAACAAACAAACAATCAAATCTTTCCTCTTTATAATATTAGTATAGATTAAAATTGAACGCTATATAAAAGTTTCAGATTATTTAATCGTTTTATTAAAACATTAAGTATATAAAGTTTAATGAAGAAAAATTAATGAAGTTTCGAAACATTCGTATTTATGGTAACAGTAATAAGAGTCACCTAATAACATCTAATAAGTAATTCTTGGCAAATTTTTTTATTAGGGAATTGAAAAATGTCATGAATACGCTTTTTGAAATAATTATAGAAAAAAAAAATAATCAATTACGAAATTTATTTTGGTAAATAAAGTAACAACAATATTTAATTACTTTTGATATTATATCAATAGGAAAATTATATGATTATACAGTGTGTACACTCTCAACGGTGGCTACTGGCTAAACCGTTAGTCATAGACGTATAGTTTTAACTATAGAAATGCTTTAAAAAGAGTAAAGACATGTTTTTAAGCGATTTAGCTAAAAAAAAAAAAAAAAAAAAAAAAAAAAAAAAAAAAAACGAAAATTAAATTTTTATATGGTTTCCGCGTAAATTGGTATAGACTGATAGAGAAAAACAAAAGCGATAAAGCGAATTTTCAAAATCACATCCTCACTTGTATTTTTACATATGTTTTATGTTGTAAGGAAATGAAGCTGTTTCTTTTTATGATTTTATTTTAAAAAGTTGCGTTATTTTTATAAGCTTTTATTTTACTTATAAGTGATATATAGTAAAAAATTTCCATCATTCTAACAAGCAATACAAAAAAAATCCCATTCATCTAACATTAAAATTGACCGAGCTATGGAGTTTTTAATTTCTTCAAGGGACTAAGGTACGTTCCCTTAAATGACTAAGCTTTAAGGGGACGTACAGTAAGTGCGTAAAGTATGATAAAGGGCGCCCATTTCCAAAGCCGGCAAATTCTTAATTCCTAAACCGTTTGCACAGATATATAGTTTCAATTACAAAAATGTTTTCAATGACGTAAATAAATATTTTTAAAATGATATAACTGAAGGTGCTGCTGCCGTATAAGTTTTAAAGTAATGTTAATTATTTTAATTAATTTCTAGATTGGTTAAAGTAATTGAAGACGTGAGTGTCAAAATTCTCTGTATAGAGAAAATCAAATTTTGGGAAACCGCGAAAAACGTTTAAATGCGTCCATTGGTTTTCATTATAAATTTGGAGAATTTTGTGCAAATTGGTATACACTGATAGAGAAAATAAATGCTATAAGGCGAGTTTTGAAATTCACATCCTGAATACCATTTTTACATATGTTTTGTTTTTTAAGGAAATGAAGCTGTTGCTTTTCATGATTTTACTGTAAAAAGTTGCGTTATTTTGATAAGCTTTTATTCTACTTACAAAGTTCGTATGCATGTTTTTCTAATTCAAAATTTGTATTCAAATTTTAACTCACTTCCAAATATTCGATAGAGATTAAATTCTGATACTTATTTATATGCAATTACAATAATTATGGTTTTAGGTGCGTACCATTTATTTATCTTGACCAGTGATATTATGACCAGTGATACTCAAACATCTTTGTTGAATGCCCATAAATTAAAATTTATGAGTAACGAAATAACAAAAATTCTCAAAACTACGTGTGCGAGGATAATCGTTAAAATTTCCCTGTAAGATTTAAATTAACGTCAATTACTTGTAATTTTTTCATAAGTTTGGTTTCAGTAAATTTTGAAGTTAGATAATGGGGAACATATTTTTGACAATAAAGTTTAGACGATATCTCTGAAAATTTAATTTTTAAAATTAAAATAATTCTATTTTTGAATTCAGCTTTGCAAAAGCTTTCACCTGATATTCCCAAAAAATATACAAAAAAAGGTTATTATTTTTTAAGTAAAAAAAAAAAAAATCCTTCTACATTTTTCCTTATTATATTTGTGAGAGTTAAATAATTTGTAAATATGTGGGTCAATACTTTTTATTAATTCCCCTAATTAAAATTTTTATGTTCCATAGTTTATGAGTAAAATGATTGTGACAAACTGACACGGGAGCAATCTTGTAACTGTCCATTTTTTACTTATAGTTAAGGAACTCTAAAAATCTACACTCATTGAGCTATTTCTCGACATACTCGCCCTGTAAATTAAAGCTGAATTAAAGCATATGTCATATCTTGACACGAGCTGTTATCATGCGCTTCATGCAGTTTGGAAACCTGAACCAGTTCTGGAGATTTACGCATTTTTCTTACTTCGTTAAACATCATTACTTACATTCGATCGATACTTTCACTTATCACGTTCATAAGTTTAACTTATCTGCTGATAAATTTCCCAAAGTGGAATATTTCTTTTATTCAAAAACTCGATAACGGCATACTAGGCGGGGCGATCGATTGTTTTAAAATCATTATTCATAAACAATGTCTTCAAATGTTCACCTAAAAAAAAAAAAAAAAAAAAAAAAAAAAAAAAGTTAGTTAGTTAGTTTTTGATTTGGAAGAACGAAACTACACATTCATAACCCTCGTGTTGCCAGATGCGAGAGAGATATACGCAAATTATCCGTACTTTCTGGATGAGCTTAGTGTATGCGGAAAACTGAGAATGCTCTATGTTTATTTTTATTATATAAGGGAGTGAATTTATGCGGGATAATAAAACTTCTCAATCTTTTAAATATCATCTAATTTATCATTCTTCGGGGTTTTAAGAATTTATGCACACTTTTAAGGTGGTATACAGATTAGCAGTGATATTTCGCTATTTTTAATTAAAATATGCATATCTTTTTTTGTGAAAAGTAATATTTTTCTCCTGTGAAAAGTAATATTTTTGAATTGCTTCATTTTTCTTGTGGTGTGCCATATAAGCTTATAGTCATTATCATTTATACTTTCAATTAATTTCTAGTTAAGTACTTAAAATTGTGCTTCATTGCGTGTTAAATTTAGCAATATTTACAATTATATGCTTAAATTTCACTTATTAATATGTTAATCAATAACGCTTTATACAGGTATTAGGAATGTGCTTACGATTTAGAGTTTCTTAAATCTTTATGTGTACAATTCTTTTGAGAGAATTTACGTAATTTTTAAAATAATATTTTGAATAGATTTGCATTGTGTAATATTGAAACCTCAGAACTACACAGTAGTAAATAATCATTCGCCACTTAACTTGCCATCTTCGCGTGTTAAATATCTTTCAAAATGAAAATTCGTTTTATTTTATAACTATGTGAAATGTTTCTTTTTTGCATTGTATAAATAATTTTAAGTTATTGACGTAAAGTTTCCTTTCCAATAATGTGAAATACTAATATTATTCACATTAATACTAATATTGATACTAATATTTAATACTGGTATTTAATACTAATTTTGTTAATATTCATTCCTATATCCTTACATCTAAAATGGAGCTATATAAATATATTCTTAAAATAAAATCTTTTATTTTTTAAATTCCTTGAAAAAATTACTATGATTTCCGTGTTTATTAAATCTTTTAAAAATCTTTAATTCTATTGCTACTAATCTTAATTCATGAGTTGTTCCATTAAAAAAAATTGTCCATTTAAATTATTCTTTTATCAAAATGTCTAGTACAATACTCAGTGTTTTAAAACCTATTCCATATTATTAAATTTCTTTTTCTTTAAATACAATTAACGTTTGTCATATAAATTCTATTCATAACTGCCATCTCGACCCCAGAGATTATTTCTTATTTATACGTCATGCACCTGTTTCAGGGATTTAGAAGATTCTAGATAAAGTTTTTCCCCACGGAAGTTGTGGCGCTTGAAAATTAATACACTGGAAATAGTAAAGTAATTTCTCTCTAAGCGATGCTGGTTGGAGAATAGAAAATCAGCTGACGTAAATTATAATCGTACGTCCGAAAAAAATTAAATATAGTCTCTCAGATCACGGTTGGAGATAGGGCGTTCAGTGAAATTCGAAAGTGATGTTGTTTTCTACGATCTTTCATTCAATTTTTGAGATGGGACGTAATCTTCGACTACTGTGTATTGTCGATAATATATTGTTCGATCGGCGGCGTTTGTCCCGGTATGTAAGATTGTTTCGTGCAATTTAAGTCATTCGACAGTTGTAAATTTTTTGTCTAGATTTTTTTTTCTAAGAATAATGAAGCTTTTGAATTTTTCGTCGACCATTTTCTCTTTCATTTCAGTAAGTATGTCTATATTTAAATTATTCATCGGTCTGTGTGTTACGTTGGGAAACTAGAAATAAATAATGCATGTTAAACCTTTTCTAAACTTTCATTGTCACCAAATGACATATATATAATGGTTGAAATATTATTTTTTACTAATATAAATATTTTGATTGAAATCTTTTTTCACAATAAGATACAGTAAATATTATTATTTTAATGAAAAAAAATATTACGGGAAAAAACATATATTTGTTCATATATTATTGAACTGTAACAAGCTGAACAAATCATATTTCTATTTTACAATGAAATATTGCAGTTCTTATAATAACACGAAATGTTTAAGAATCATTTTCACACAGTACAATCAAAAAAAGAAAACTCATACATCATGCATAGATTATGAAGCAGTGTTCAACTATCCCAGAATTGTTTGACAAAATTTCGCTGTTTAATATAGTAAAACAAAATAAATACATTTTTAAAGGTACAGCATATTTAAAAATCTATTTTCATCAACAATATAGTTAAAAAAATCATTCATTTTTATTTTTATTTTTTTTTTGCAGTCCTTCATATATTCTAATTTTTTTTCGATATTCTATGGCGAATAATACAAATTATTTTAGTGAGAAAATACATATTAGTTTTAATTTATCTTTAGAAATTTTACCAATATATGGAAAAATATCTGACTTTTTGTGCATTTTTGTATATACTATAAGTTTTGCATGTGAATCTAAAATTTAATTCAAAATAATACATGGCTAAAATTTACTAAATCACACTTGCAGTCATTATCCACTCAAAGACGTCATGTACCTATTTATATAATTTTATTTATAATATACACATATTTTTTATTATATTTAAGAAAGTTCAATTTAATAATGCATAATTGATGTATTTTGATAATGTATATATGAAATAATAGCTGAATTTTTGGGCATTCTTGTACATATCCTATAGGTTTTGAATATGAATCTAAAATTTATTTCAAAATAATACATGGCTAGAATTTATTAAATCACACTTCCAGACATTATCCACCCAAAGACATCATGTATCTAGTTATATGATTTAATTTATAACATACAAATATCTTTTAATTTATTAAACAGAGTTCAACGATAATGTATAACTTATTTAAAAGCTGTTTTAAGGCATTTGCGGTGATATTCTGTAGTCATACACATTTTTTTGTAGAACCCTGTACATGACCTATAGTATTTATAAACACTACATTGTAATTATTTAAATACGTATACCATGAATGAAATAGCAATTTTAACAATTATCGCTAATAGACAGTAAAGTGTCCGGATCTTTTGTGTTATCTGAATTATCCAATATGTGTCTTGTAATATGTAATCTAATAATTTGTGTTAATTTCATTACCTTTGTATTAGAATAAACGAACTAAAATATGCTACAAACAGTTCTTAGGCTGTACACCATTCTGTGATGAAATAATTTTGTATGGCTTTGTAAACGAATAATCAATACTTTCCAGTTTATATTCTACAGAATGCATATTTTAGCACACCACATAATAGCATATCCGTTTCATTATGTTTTAAGTAATCTAATTATTAAAATTATCTTCGAATGATTTTTTCTATGCCTGATAATGTAACAGACTCTCATAATGTAAACACAATGGAACTTTTGACAAATCCTTAAATAAATGCTATACACTGGACTGTCAATAGCAAATGTATAACAGTAAGCGTCTATAACATATAATTAATTAAGGGTGATTCCAGTATATTTAAAGAGACAGATCTTGGACAGACTAAAAGATAAACAGAAATCTATAACAGAGTTTAATAACTTTTCATTAACGTAGGTTTTACTATATTGCTTAGTTTTCAATTACGTTGGAAAGTTTTAAAAAGTAACCGGGGCAATACATTATGAACTATGAACTAATGCAAGCGCATAGCAAAAAATCCTATAAATATTGTTTGCCGATTGATATCAAGCCAGTAATATAAAGAGTTTTAAATGCTGCGAGTTATAAAATATATATTTAATGTGTTACTGTATTATACCTGCTTTTATCACTAGCCTTTACCTATTTAAGAAGATGATGAATTAAAAATGTTTCAAAAATTTTGTTTCCAAATATTAGATTTTGTTATTGATCAATAATGTTTCAATATAAACTTTGAGTCTTTTGTTTGAAATAAAATTTCTTTTGTTTATTTTTATTTTGCAACAAAAGGTTTTTGTATATTTTTCTAGCCTTATTTATAACAAAATGTATACGGAAATTATTTTGAACAAAAGAATTTTCCTTTTTTTATTCATTTAATAAAAATTAAAAACTAGCAAGACCTTATTAACGTTACTTTTAAGTAAATCAAAGATATTTTAATAAAATTTGTGAGAATGAATTTTCTAAATTCATTTTATACGACGATTCGTTTATTAATAACTATATTCTCGCTTTAGTTAAGATACATCTAAAAAATTTGAAGATTCAGTTCAAACCTTGAAATTTGAGTAAAAAGTCATGCTCATTGATCATTATCTTTATACCAAAAGTAACTTGTTCATTTTAATTAAAGAATCTTGAGACTGAAGTTCCATTTTCCTTTTAATTCCTTCATTATTACAAAATAATCTAATAACTATTAGAATCTATTATCTCACAAAAGAAATCTGAAAAAATCACTCGCATCTTATCTGGGATAAAATCTACAAAGAAATGTTTCTTTGGAGAAAAATAATTTTAAACTGAATAATTGCAGGAATTAATATTTTTTAACATTTTCAGTACCATCATTTAAAAAATAAAGTAACAATTATAAAGTTTTCACACATTGTTAATTATGCCCAATAAGTCAAAAAACAACGTTATAAACAATTCTTTTAAAAAATGTCTTTGGTTACAGATTGGATACACGGAATCGACATGTGCTTTAAAATAATTCTGTAACAAAATCATAAATACTTAGAACTATCCCGATATATTCCAATAAAAGTTTGTAATTTTCTTTCTAACCAAAGTTTGAAAAAATACATTAAACTATTTCTTATATCAAACCATGTGAAAGTTAATTAATTTCATAAAAAGCTTATCTGGACAAGAGAATTTATTTTTAATCAAAATTTCTCTCGGCAAAGATTCTTTTTTGAAATTTTTTTCTCATGCTTGTTTGATTTATAAATATTTACGGTTTTGGTTCATAGGTTATTATAAATCTAGACAAAGTTTAAAAAATTTCTTTAAATGAAATGATACGCTTCAAAATATTTTCTAAAAGTTTATGTCCTGGATTAAGGATACCAGGGGCGAGATAATAGACAGAAAAACAGGTTCTGTCCTAGAATTTTGCGAAAATGTCCATTTAGATATATTTTTACTAATATAGTTAATATTTTTGAAGTTCATCTCAACGAGTTTAGAAAGTGTATAAATGTATTTTTAACGTATCACTTGTAAGAACCCAAGTTACAGATAACTTTTAGCACTCGTGTTAAATCTTTACAACAGTGAACAGAATATTCAAATGCATACAATAATTTTATATTGTTTTTTTCCTTTAAAGTTTAAAAAAATGTTTAAGAAAGTTGTAAGGGATTTAAGTTTTTCATCTGTGATACCGCGAAAACTGTTTAAAAATATATTAAATATTTATGTTTTCTTAATGTAATTTAATTTTTGTTTCTTCAAAAACGAATCTATTGTGGAAAATTTATTACCGTATTTACTCGTGTATACCGCGCACGCGTGTATAACGCGCACTCCATACTTTACAAGTAAAAACGATTTTTTTAAATCTCGTATATAACGCGCACCGTAAATTTAATATGCAAGTAATTGAATTACCAAATGAATTTCACTATAGAAAGTCGAAACAATCATTACATCATGTATGCTTTCTATCATTACATCATTCCAGAAAACAAGACGAAAATACACTTTTAGACTTCGGAAAGGAAGTGAATAACACGGGGGGAAGGGGAGTAGTAAGTGGCGGTAATGAGAGTTGCAAATCAGAGTTTAAATAATGTTACTAGCTCTGTTGTATAAAAATGTGCAAGTACTGAAATAAATATGCAGTAATATTTCAATTAAGTGAGTTTTTCCGAGTGTTTAAGTCTTCTTTGAGTACATTTCTTGATTTATATGTATAACATGTGATTACTTCCATCAGCAAAAAAAAATGTTCCGTATATAATGCGCATCTAGGAGTTTTGTTCTAATTTTTAGAAAGAAAAGTGCGCGTTATACACGAGTAAATACGGTACTTTAAATGTGAAGTGAAAACATAACGTAAAACAGATAAAAATTATCAACACTCTGAAATGTTAAAAATGCATGAAAATAATTCTGTCAGGTTCTGTTTTGGGGATATGTACTTCCTCTTGAATTTTTGCTTGATGTTTTCTCATCAACATTTCAATGTTCTATTTTTAAATATAGATTTCAACACATAATACATGAATAAGTCTTCGGTCGGTGAAAACTGAGACTAAAATGGATGTTCAAATGTGTCTGTAAAATCTTTCCTTGACCATCAGTTCTACGTGCATTTCTTCATAGCAAAAGTAAACATTGATTTATATAGATATATTTAAACAAATATATTGTATTTTAAACTGAGTTCTTGATTCGGAATATTTTACGAATCGGAGTCTGTTTTCTAGTATAACAGCTTGTGTGTATCGTTCAAACTTGTTTATCTGATTCTTTGGTGGCATCAATATGGCATTGTGAAATTTTTTCAACCGTTTTTTCTTCCAATTTTATCGCAAAAAAGTATGTCAGAAACTGTTTTTTACTTTTTGTTTATTATTTTTGTAACTGTTTCTTTGAAACAAGTTAGTGTTTTTTTTGCCGTTTAAAGATTGTTAGAATAGTGTGTCATTTTATAAACATGAACTGGCCTAGTCTGGGTTGGTTGCGGTTCACCTATGTTGACGAGAACGGGTACTAGAAAGAGAACTTATACCCTTTGGACTAAGTAATTGACCCCTGGAACGCAACACATAGCTAAAATATTATTTTTATCTCTCTACTACAAACAGACATATTTCTAGATAGTCTGATACACCTGGAGGCGGCAACACAAACAATCACCTCACCGAGTTCATGGATGAAAAATCTATAGTTAAATTTCGATTTGCAAATTAAAACTCAGTTGGTCTATCCAGTTATATCCTGCTGGAAAACACTTAAAATCCCGATTTTAAATGTTGACTCGTAAGTTTATTATTGTGCTTTTCCGAGGATGGAGGACTGGGAACAAGAAAACATATGAATCAACTGCTAAAATCGAGTTTTTAGGTGTTTTTCACGAAGATATGAATTGGCAGACCAATTACATTGTAATATGCGAATCGATATTTAACTATTCTTAGATTCATCAGCCATGAGCTCAATGAGGTGATTATCTGTGCTTCCGCCTAACAGTCTATGTGCATTTAATAATTTATCTTTTCTAGTTTTTTCACTTACTCCCTTAGGGTTTTGGGGCCCTTCTGTAAATTAGTATCTGAAATGGAAATGTATAACAGGCTATTACTTTTAATTTATTTGAAAAATAAATTAAATAAAGGTAATTTCCATTTAACTATAAGTTAAATGATATAAAAGAAGAAGTTTCTCGCAAATATATATATATATATATATATATATATATATATATATATATATGCATTTTAAGTTTTACTGTCTAAAACAAACACAGATAAGATAAACATATATAATCAACATAAACAAAATAAACACTAACATAAACAGGAAAAATATAATTTCTATAGAGAATGCTTATTATTAATACTATAAAAACTTCATTTAAAAATATTTGTAATTTTTTATATAGTTTTTACAAGGCACTGAAGAATTCCTCTGAATAAAATGCATCCTATGTCTAGTTTTTTTTTCTTGCTTGTGTGTATATAAAGACTTTCTTGTAAAATGTTTTAACATTTTTCCAGCACGCTAGTTACATAAAGGTTTTCCCGCTAGAATAATATAAATAATCTATCAGCTACTATTTTCTGGTAAAAAGCAGAAATGTTGTCCATCACTTTATGAAGATTGTATCTTCTCTGATAATAGCTTTCTTTTCGATTATTAACATATTATATTTCCAGACACCAAATAGATAAATAAGAAAATGAAAGTGCAGCGCCTGTCTAAATACATTTATTATACGTTTTTTGAGTATCCCCGTTTATTATCATAATAAAACAAATCTTTGATTATTTCAAACTTGTATTTCTTTTTTACATTATGATGTGGGTTATTTTTTGAGTCACAATAAATAATATTTTACATGCTGTAGGTATCATCGAAATATTTATTATGAATGTAATAAAAAACAAGTCGTAAATTGCACGTAAAATGTAGCAAATGAGGTGCGCTCGTGCTGGAACGAAGTTTTTAAAATATTCAGATCTTCGTGTATATACAGTGCTTTGGATACTGTATAACTAACCCAATTCTTTTTGTGTGTGCCTGTAAATACTATCTGCCTTCTCTTATAGAGAAGTAACCTTTAGTAAACTTCAGTGACATTTATCAGTTTCATGAAATGTGACTAGTTTAATATAATTAAATTGATCTCCAAACAATGTTTCCTCACATACCATTATTTAATGGAATACTTTGTGTGGCCCAATAAATTAAAAAAAATATATTCTTTGCATTACAAATTATACAAAATGTATATTTTTGTATGTATTTCATATATGTATATCAATTTTAATATGCTCCAAAAATTGTCACTTCATTAAAATGCAATTAAGAGTATTTTGATTCATTGTTCGTAATGTAACAGAATACGTTTGATTGCCCCTGTAATTAGACTATGCATCCAATTTTCATACATTTTGAAAAGAATAGACGAAATTATGTAACAATTATATATTTTAATTTTCAAACTATTGGGTTTTGTGGTTTTTGCGTTATTATATGCGGACGGACAGCCGGACAGACAGAAAATTGGATAGACGGATAGACAGACTGAAACACGACTATGGGTGTTACGTATTTATATAATTACAAACGCATTTATAAAGTAGCCTAAATTCATCATTATTGTTATTTTTCAGGTATTTTTTTTCTCAATTTATTATAGAAAACTAGCAGGCTATGCCCGCTGCGCTGGTCAATATTTCAAAATCAACCGTGGATGAAACGAACTGGTGAATTTAAATTTGTATTTTAAATAATTTGGACCTCCAGCAGCACCTTGCTCATTACTGAAAACGATTTAGACACCATTGTGATATTAAATTATCTTAAACGTTGAGCAAAAACCAGCTATTTAGAAGTAACTATTTTAGTTTATTACTAACAGTGCACATTTGGAAGCGAAATGAGACCATTATGGCAACAGGATTTAAAATTTTCCCTTATCTGAAGAAATATTAATTATTACAGTGGTTATCATGGTACAACTTCTGATTATGTGAAACCAGGAACCCAAAGCCACTCCCACCTAAAAAGTTTATATATATAATAAATTTTGTCCGCGCGATAAAAGGCACAATTATGCAAGAATCATCTTCAAACTCGTCAGGTACATTGGGATGGATAATATCTCAGTGGGAATTGCAAATGAGCAAAATCGGCCCAAAGGGGTGGTAATTGGGAAGGGTTCAAAAATTTGAATACCATCTTAACATGGCTTTCACAAAACCAGCTCTTACAAAACAATAGCAGGAAAAAAAACGTTTTTCGTTACAGCAAGTTGCCAGCGATTAAAAAAAAAAAAAAAAAAAAAAAAAAAAAAAAAAAAAAACCACACATTAAAATTCTCACTACAACAATTACTTTATTATTGCAAAATTTTCTCCTGAAAAATGAAAACAAAATTATTTGCTCTTTCATATTTAAGCATTTTCTCTTTAGTTATTTAAGATAAAATTATGTAAATTTGTATAATTTGGCGAACGATTTGGCGAAATTAGTTGACGTGATAATCAAGTAGTAGCCAATACTTTTCATATTTCACAAAAGATTCCTACTCAGACATCATATACGCAATAGGTTTAGCACGATTATCTTACAACTAAAATGTGGCAAAATTCTCGTTTTAGAATACCAAAGAAATTTATGTATATTTTATTATTTTCTATCATTTTAAACAGCAATTAACAATAAATAAAAAGTAACTGTAGAGCAAAACAACAAATATCATTTCAAAAATAAACAAAAATGAAAGTAAATAAACAACTTATCATCAGATAAACAACTATAGCTGGGTTACCATATGAGGCAAATAATGCCATTTTGCCAAATCCGTGACAAAATTTCCATTTGGAAAAAACTTTAATCGGTATTTATACTGCATTTACCTACTTATGTATAAGAAAAAACTTTGACAGAGATGTCATGTATGCACCACATTGGCGCAATTTTTTTCTGGCGCCAATTTGGATAACTTGGTTTTTAATTACCAATTTCATAAATATATTTTAATTATTTTGTATTATTATAAAAAAATAATAAATAAAAAAGTTTAATTAATAGCTATAAAACAAAATGATTTATATTATTTTAAAAAACAAAATGAAAGTTAATAAATAGTTTATTAATAAATAAACAACCATAGTCGGTTTACCATGTGTGGCATAAAATCGCCATTTTTTTGCAATCGTGCGAATGTGGTGCGTATATGACATCTGCGCCAAAACTTTAAAAAGTTGAAATTAAATTATTTTACAGTTTGGATGAGGAAGACATTTATACTAAAATTTAAACATTATACGCATTTTTTTGGTTATAACTGCTATTTATATATTTACAATTAAACATAAAAAATATCCTAAAAATGCTCTCACACATTTAAAAGAGTGAGAGAATTTAGTAATTGTGAACATCGCTCCGGCTTATGCCTTGTTGGTATAAAATCGCATTGTTTGATGGCAAAAGTAAATTCAAACACCCAAATAATCAAATAACATACAATTAATAGATAAAACCATTTTTAAAAGTAATTCTGCTATTTTGTCCTGTAAGACACATAATGGTAGAATTAGATTTTAAAAATATATTTTTTTTAAATAGAAAAATGTTATTTACGTTTTGTCTAGTAAAATATTTAAAATACATTTTTGTTAGCCTGCGCGAAAGAGAATAGCGAAAGTTTGAAGAAATATTGAAGAGGAAATGGTCAATTAAAAAAGACTTGTAAATTTTATTCAGCGGGAATTTTTCATTTCAAAATGTTGAATTTATCTATAGTAATAACGCATAATTGCATAAATTTACTTTGAATTGCAAAAATTTTCCTTCAGTACTACTTGGTTATACCGTCGACCAATTTCGCCAAATTATACAAATCGCCAAACTATTGGCCAGATTGTATAGATTATTATTTTTATTTAAATAACGAAAAATAAATTAGCAGAACATATATGAAGTAGAAATAAAATGTCGAATTAAAAATCACTTGATGGCATAATTAGTATTTATATTATGCTGAATGTCAAGTGAATGTGACATTTACGATAATCCATTATTGACATTTAATCTTGGAATTTGGGGATAGATTTTTAATCGATGGGGTAATCTTTCCTTCTTCAGCTTTTAAATTTTAAAACTAAAATTTTTCCTGTAAGTGAAATTGACGAAATGGCGCAACAAAAATTAAATTAACAATGGAAACATTTGCAAAAAGAAATAAAAGAGTTATACTCATATCTATATAATTTACGATTGCATATTAAAATATACTCTAAAAATTATCTTCACTTGAAAAAAAAAACATTATTGCGACCATTAAGAACCTAAGTCAGGCATTAACCCATTAACGCCCGAGTTATTTTCATCACTAAAATTTAAATTTTGTATTTCATACCACTTTTAAAAGCAAATTAACTTTTATCTAAATTTATCGAGGATTCTATCTCGTGAAATAAGGCATATATTTATCTTCCTTTTTACTGGTGGGAAAACCGATTTCTTGTTGTTTTTGTAAACGTCCTCAAAAGAGGACGCTGGGCGTTAATGGTTTAAGTCAGTAGTGAATTTTCGGCTTAAAAACACATTCTTTGGCGACAAAAGCAAGATAAAAATGGTATAGAAACGAATAGTAACTCACAACTTACAGTGTCTTTTACAATCAGATCTGCTTTTTTCTGCTGTAAGTTATATTATACGGAAATTCGATAAAAAGAGAAAGAAAATAACAAAAAGGGAACTAACTATCATTCAAAATTCATATAATCAATTTCTGAAATTCATGTTTTTATTCTAAAGCCAGAGATAAGTCGCCAAATGTTGAACCAATTGTTACATTTCGCGTTAATTTATTTTTTAAGCATTACAAATGTTTTTTCTTTTTTTTTCATTTTCAAGATAAATATATTTTTATAATATTACGCCTCATTTAAGCGGTCTTTCTTTATTATTATTAATATTATCAGTAGTTATTTTCTGCGATTAATTGCAAGATATTTGTAATATTTCTAATAGATATAATCATTTTATTTTCTTTTAGCAATTGTAATTTTCGCCAAAAACAGCTACTGGTAACCCTTTTGGCAAAAATAACCGAAATATACGAAATTTACTATGAAAAACCAGAGTTATCCCTGTAAATTTGAATCATAAACCTTCGGAAAAATATTTCCTATCGAATGATACAATCGGCAAAAAAATCCATCGGGTAGTTTTTGAAAACACCCGTTTGGAAGTTTCAGAACTTCTGTTGTATAATATATATGATAAGATTCACGTGTAATGGGTATAGAATTTAATAACACTGATAAACAAATTTTAACGATTTTTCTGTTTCCCTATATACGTTGGGTGTTTCTTATAGATTTCAAGCTTCTGAAAAAGAAAATGTTTATAAAAATTTTCTATCACCCTCCAATTTTGAGAAATTTTATTTATACGTTTTGGAGTATGTAAGCATCGTATGGGCATTATAATTATGTTACATTATTCTCTTTCATATATTTGATCCACAGAAACATTCCTGTTTCTTATTACAACGATAGAAGATACAACAAGAGAGTAGAAACAGATGTCCCCCTAATAAATTTTATGTTAGCGACCTTGAACAGACAGCTCTCATCACCCCCACAGTATTTGACTTAACGCAAATCCATGACAGTTGAAACCTTCGGGGCGAGTGTACTATTGTTTCTTTGTTCTGTAAGACTTTTTAATTATATTTTGATTATAATTATCCTAATTTCCTCTACAATGTGTAAAACATGTCTAGAGAATACGTTAATGAGCCTGATTCTTTTTGTTATGTGTGCGGGGAGCTAACTTTGAAAAAACATCAATGCGCTTTCACGCCGTTAATAAAGACTGCCTATCTTATGTGCTTTGGATATAAAGTAGGTTAACAAGATAAGAAATGGGCATCTCATTCTTTTTGTACACGATGTGCTACAAACCTCCGGGCACGGATGAAAGGTACAAAAAATGTATCTCCTTTGCTATACCCATGATATGGTGCATGCTGAAGGATCATATGACTGACTGCTACTAATTCATTGCAAAAATTAAAGGATTCTCTGCAAGAAGTAAACATAAAATTAAGTACCAGAATTTGGATTCAGCAATGTGACCAGCATTACATAATGATAATTTACAAATACCGAAACTTCCAGTGAATTTTACATATGACGATGTAGCAGTAGAAATGAAAATTGATGAAACTGAAACTTCCTTTACATCTGATATGAACTATTCTCCTGGTATAAATGAAGAACCTCACCTAATTACTCAAAAAGAATTAAATGGTTTTGTGAGAGACTTAAATTTATCAAAGAAAAACTCAGAATTACTTGGATCAAGACTACAAGGTTGGAATCTCCTGAAAAACAATACAAAGATACCTATTTATCTATATCGACATAAGAAATATTTAAAAAAAAATTCAAGAAAAGATGATTTATGCTATTGTAATGATAAAAGTGGCTTAATGTCTTTATATTGTCGATATAACTTGGAACAATGGCCTATAAAAGGGCAGCCACAGATAAGACATTTACCTTTACATAAAGTATGAAAATTCTTATTAATATATTCCTTTTTACAAAAATTCTTCTATATTTTTCTGAAACTTTATCACCAATGCATACTTTCGGTGTTTTAAATATTAATTTAAGCTTTATATGTGTTTATTTAAAATTTCGTCATTAGTAAAATACAAAATGATAAATTTCATAAGGTATATGTGTTGAATAAATACTACAAAATTCAGATTTTAAAGATTTTGAATTTTTTAAAAATCTGTGGGTGTTGGAAACTTTTTATTGGCATATTCTTTCACAGCACCAACTAAAATATAAAAGTCGCCACATACTTACAAGGAAGGTCTCCATTGGGGGCATACTCAGAATTTTTTGAAAAAAAAAATACGAATTAAACTACTCATGTAGGTAATAAAGGATCAGTGAAAATTAGCGGCGGAATTATATTATTAGATATGTAAAAAAATAAAATAGTTTGGAATAATTGGCGTGAAAAGCTGAAAGCGACGCGGGATTTGGCGAGCAGTGCATTTCCTCGCCAAAAGCAGACGTTTTTAACAAATCTGAAAATTGATTTTAATTAACTTCATTGTTAAAAATCTGCAGCATTTATTGCAACGTCACTCCACTACTTTTATAGAATATCTCTCTTCTGACCAATGAGAATGCTCCATAGCAGGGGAAAATTGACCGTGTCATACACTGTTAAAAATCTGCTGCATTTTGTTGCAGCGCACTCCACCGCTTGTATATAATATCTCTATTCCAACCAATGAGAAAGCTCCATTTCACAGCCAAGTAACCGTTTTCTATACAAGCAAGAGAGTGCGTTGCAACAAAATGCAGGAGATTTTTAACAGTGTATTTTTCAATTTGGAACAATTTTAATCAATTTAAATTGTGTTTTAAATGATAAAATATATTAATTTAATTTTGTTATAAGTACATATAAACGTATATGACAAAATTACACTTAAAGTAAAGTAAAAATGCAAAACTAAAATTACTTAAACTAAACTTATTTAAATAAATTGAACATAGAAAGTTTTTTCTTTAAAAAGTATTCGAAGCGTAAAAGCATATTTTTCAAAATTTCGTTTTTTCGCCAACTGGAGATAAATCGCCAAATAAACAAAATTTTTAATATTTTTTACGGACGTTATAAGGAGGTTCCGCCGAAATTTTTTTTATAAACATACATAACTATATGAGAAGAACATTCTGTAACTTTTTCAGATTTTTCTGAGTATGCCCGTATGGAGACCTTCCTTGTTAGTTAGAAACAGAAAACATGTTCATCAATGTAATTCGAGTGAAAAAAAAATGAAAATAAAGCTACTAAAATAAGTTAACTAGGATTTCTAAAAATATGTTATTATTCTTCGTTAAAAATACATCAATGTCAATGTTGGTTAAAATGAAGTATTAACTGTTGTGTTAATTTAATAACCTCGTACGATTTTGGTGTCATTTGTCATTGGATGTCACTCCAAAAAGAGATTCAAAGGAACTCGAGTTCCACCTAGACAGATACAGAAGGGCAAAGCGATCCGAACATTCGCTTTTCGGGGAGTAGTTTTAGAAATTTGAAATATATCAGGTTAACAGAATTCTACAAAGTGACGCAGAAATACTGTAACGAAATGAAAATGTCAGTTTAGTTTATTATTTCTTCTGGTGTTTGAGTTGTACTGCAAAGTTATTTATGTTTACAGTGCTTTTTTGCTGACTAATTGCTATTTTCGAAAATATAGATTTATTTTTTTCGGGAAAACATGGTGTGCAAAGATTAATACCGCTTTCCTGCAAGAACTTCTCCCCGAGAACAACATTCGTTGTTTGGAGGGTTCCTGAAGTAATAAATATGTGCAACCAAGCAGAAGGTTCTAATATATAATTTCCCTGTAACTAGATTTGAAAAAAATCTGGGCCGAAATCACGCCAGGATAAGTATGTCGCGGCAATCTTGAAGAAATTCCAGAAGCGCCTAGGCTCCTGTTTTGCTGCTGGAAGAAGCCATTACGAACTATCTTGATTGCTTTCAAGATAATTTTCTTTTCTTTCGATGGATGAATAAAACGGGTTGTTTTGTTCTTTTAGACAAATGTTATTGTCTTTTATTTGCATCAAAGTATTTATGTTTCATCCTGTAATACAGGTCACTAACCTTTTTTTCCTATGGGGATGGAGACGGGCCGTGGTAAAATTTTACTTACCTTTAAACTCTGTCTTTGAAACGTCGCTCCATATGTCCAATATGCGCAGAAGTAATACACTGAAAGACCTTTTATTGAGAGGTTAATGGCTAAGAAAGGAGTTCGAAGCGGAGGTTTTGTCTTCCTGTAACTATTAGAATTTGCAGAAACTTTTTTGTTTGTAGGTTTTTTGGCTTATAAAGATTCAGCCTTTTATACACATTTTTAAATATGTAATATTTTGTCTGCGACACTGATATGTATAATAGTGAATATGTACCATTTAGAGGTACATATGATGATATTCGTTTAAGTGTTTGAATTAAATTAGATTTTGAGTAAGATCAACTTATTTAATTTAATTAATTCAATGTATCGAAAAACAAACATTTAAGGAATAAAGATACTTGCGTATTAACACTACCGCGTCTGAAGTTGTGCTAATGCACCAATAAAGTGCAATCTTGTTGTTCGCAAGGGCACAAAAAATGGCATAAAAAACAAACAAAAAATAAAGCACAAAACATGGTGTTAAAATATGCAAAAAATCCCCACTAAATAGCACGAACAACAAGATTACTGCTTATTGGCGCATTAGTGCAATTTCTGCTGCGGTGGCTTTAATACGCAAGCACCGGAATAAATGAAACATTATAATTTTAAATTGCATCTTTAGAATTTTCCAAATAATTTTTCCTTACAGTAGTTATTTTTTCAAATAAATATGAGAAAGGGAAAAAAAGGTTTAATAAAAACAGTTACATTTATTTTATGTTTAATTTATTATAAAATGTTATACCTCTATACTTTGTATTTCTAGACTTTAGCAGAAAATATAATATGTTTTTATTATCCGATGTTTAACATTTATGCAGGTATGAAAAAGAAAAAGAGGTAAAAGCACATTTCGATAGATACATATCTCCTTAGGTAAGTTTAATTTAGACTTACCTATACATATTCTAAAATGTCATAATTATCATAACGCGTAAAACCGTATTTGACCTGTATCTTTAACTGTGTGTACATATGAATGCATTCTCTATACAATGCATCGCGCATACATGAATAATATAACGCTTTAGTATTTGTAAATTATACAACACCGTTAAATTAAAATAATGTTAGTATTTACAGATAAAACACATTTTCAGATAATATTATACGAAAGTTTCTTCCAAACAAAAATGATAATCATTAAAGAATTGAATATGCTGTTCTTTTGTCAGTCTTTAATAATTTTCTCTTACAAAATGCAAATTGTTTTAAATTACTACAATTTTAGCATTTTTAAAAATAAATTCTCCTTTCCAACATAGTGCTACAAATATGACAATACATATGCTTCCATAAACACTTAGAAAATTTCCCAAAGAATTTTGAATTTGAATGTGATATTAAGGTATTGCTAAAACTTAACTATATTAGTTATATATAAGCTATATTTCTGAATGGATTGGAATTGATTTTTTTGTTTTTTTACCGTTAAGGTGTTAAGTATTAAAAAAATAATATTCCTTTTTAAATTCATAAATAGGTGTTTTTCTAAGCATACGTATACGCACGAAACGAAAAAAATAACAAACTTTAACTAGCATTATTGATACATGCTGTTCTAAAAATAAGACGGAGGAACAATTTGCTGCAAATCGTTGTTACTTAGTTAAAATGTGAGAAAGCATATGTGGCATAATCCAACGTAAATATTTAGCTGGCTTCTTTTTTGACGATTTTTCTTTTCTGCTTATTTATATATATGTACTAACATGCTTATTTTTAAACCTTAGGAAATCTTCATTAACTTGTTTAATACTCAATTTTCTGTAAGATGTTTCCGCTGAATAGAAACAACCAAATAGTCAACTATTACATGTTTTCATAAATGAAGCAGGTTCAAACTGTCATCACTAAATAGCCTATTCCGCTCCCAACAAAAGAAATTTATGTTGTTTCAAACGCATAAACAAATACAGACCAGCACAATTTTTTCCCTTCAGCTGTAATAAAATAATCTGCTACTGATTTATATTTTTTCCATTTGAGATTTACATCATGTTCTTAATTGCTATTAGAAACAAAAAATTTAACCATATCCGCAGCCTTTGTTGGATGTACTTCACACACATCTTTTCTTCTATTTTTCTTATATAGATGAATCATGATGAATCTCCAGAATGGATCATATCTTGATCCTCAGAGAATTAAGATATGTATGTAAAGTGACAAATCCATTGTCACGAAAATCATCATATGTACTTTTAACTTGTACATATTAGTTATCATACATGTCAGTTTTCGGAGATAAAATGCTACAGATCTTTCATTTCATTTCATCGTTGTCGTCATCATTATGTAAAGTCCACAAAAAATCCAAAGCTCCTTGTGAAGTTAAACATTTATGAGACTTTATAAAATAAAAGTTAAAATAATTTTTAAAAGAAAGCAACATTAAAGTACACAAAAGCGAGCGAAAGATGGTTTAGTTTGAATAATTTCAAAATGCAAACTGGCTTAGTCAGTTGTAATTTCAGAACAAATTTCTCCCTAATCACCACATACTTTGATTTGCCTGCGTTACGTATTGAATTCAGAATGTAATAGTGAAAGAAAGGATTGTCTCTATTAGTGGGTATATATGAGGTGAGGTAGTAGTGGACTGGGCCATCGCTCTGTTTTAGGGAAAATAAAAAATGCAAGGACATTTTATCTCCTAGATATTTCTTTGACAATGTTTTTTTCTTTCTTACATGTTTAAAAATATATAATAATGCCTCAATATATTTATATGTGTGTCTTTCTTTAAGCTAAAAATTTTAAAAACATGCATGCTAAAAAGATAAATCTGCAAAAAAATTGTCATAAAAAATGAAAAAAAATCAGCATTTATTTAAACGTGCCATAAAGACAGTTAAATTACTGTTGAATAATAAATCGTATTTAATTTTAACTGTAATATTCAAAAGATTTTGTATATAGGCTGTTCTATTTTAAGGACAATAAAGAAATATTGGTTAAATCAATCTTTGATGTCCATGTATTACATTTTATATATTTCACTCTCAGCACATATGATATAAGGAAATTTGCTTTTTTGATATGATATGATATGATATTCCAGATACCAAGCATGGTAGCAGTGACGTCACTGTGAGTAAGAAATATCACGCCCCATCTGTAATCAAAATGCGAAAACTACCCGTAAAGCATGGTGACGTCACTGCAACGTCATTGTGAAGTCACATTGCGACTTTGTGACCATTGATTGTCGATGTGACGTCACGTGACGTCGATGTGAAGTCACAGTGACTAAAATGTGAAGTCGTTATGGCCGTTTTAGAGCTCTTTTGTGACGTTTCACAAAGTGGTCACAAAGTGACAAATTTGTGAATAATGTGTCATTTGTGACTAATTTGACATTAACATTGTGACGAAACTGTGACAAAAGCGACGATATTAATATTGCCAGAAACATGTTTTTTAAAGTAAATAACATGTTTTGAAGGAAATTTATAAATTTCTAAAGATTTTTAAGAAAGTCACATCTCAGTCACAATGTGACGTCACTGAGTGGTGGCATTTTGGTCACAGACGTGATGTGACCAAAGTGACTCACAGTGACGTCACTGTGACCATGCATGCTATTAGGGTATGTAATGTCATATGATAAAAGCGTGAATCTAAAAAAAATGAACGAAAGATAAAACAAATAATCCTATTTAATTTGAAGAAATACATACATAACCACATGTACATGAATTAAACACAACTGGTAACACAATGTCTCTGAATTTTTAAATAAATTTAATATTTTCAATTTTTTCAGCAATAATGCATTTTTAAAATATATTAAAAGATAAGACAAATGACAGAAAAATCTAAATAGATTTTTTTCTTTAAAAAGTTATCCGCGTTTCAAACGTAATTCTTTTCACAGTTGCGACACACACACACAAAGAAAAAAAATGAAAATCTAAGAAACGCATGAACGTAATTTTTAACTGTATATCTATGGCAATGCATAAGGTCTGCAATAGACATTTTAATTAAAATTTGTTATCATTTTTCTAATATAAAAGAATGTTTTCGTGATTTAAAAACAGCAAAAAAAGAAGAAAAAACCGCTGTCGATAACATGTGTTGCTTGGGAATTTTTGTGTGATTATGTTTTTATAAAACAACTTTTTTTTATTTCGATTAATAATTAAAAATTGACCAGCGTTAAGATTTTTTTTTCAAACGTATAAAAAAAGAATATTTTTTTCCTTTTAAGTCTCTTAGCTTTTTATTTTAAATTTTACGCATCTATTTTTTAATCATTTACTTTTCAAACGAATGTTTATAGTAATATTTGACAAATTTCTTCATTTAAAAATTGAAGACACAAAACATTTCTAGATATGAGGATATGAGTGTAGCTATAATTGTTTTTATTATTTTATAAGTTATGCATTTACATTTTGAGAGCTGTATTCAAATGTATAGCAGTACATGCAATATTGTGTATATGTTACCGGCGAAACCCAAGTTTAGGCTAAACTACACTGGTGTCCAAAAGTTAAGCATAATTGGTAATTAAGTAAGTAATGAAAGAAATATAAATCGAAATGTGATGAAACTCCAGGTGTGTAAACAAAATAGTACGCGTCATATATTTTCGCGAAGAGTTTTCCCCGAAATCGAACAAGGGACCGTCAACAAATTGAAAAAGAACGAAGATCTTTTGGATAGCCCTGTCAGAACTAATGTAGCAAAGAATGAAGGGCCGTCACGGGCGGGCTCGTAGCGAAAGCGTTAAGTATAAAAAAGGGGATAATGGAGATCCCGCCATAATTTAGATAAATGGGTTTTTAACGCAGAATTTATGGACTTTCTTCAAATTTTGGATATAGCTTATTTTTGATATGGCAAATCTCTGAATAGTTTGGGGGTATAAAGGTTAAGTATTAAGGGAAGAATGAAAGATTACTCCCATACCTACAGTGGCGGTCAAAAGTTTCCGGACAGTTAGTTTCGTTGAATTATTTACCAGAAAGTTTAAGCGAAGAATAAGCACAATTGCTTGAAAAGTTAGGAATATGTCAATTTCTGCTGACCATGAGATCATTTTGATTGTATACTGAAGACACTTCATGGAAAGGGGCAGAATTCGAAATTAGTGTGTGAAAAAGTTTCAGGCCACTGTACATTCCTTAGTTTTTTCTATCTGTAAAGTGTTTTATGGTCATGTTTGTGAAAAACTCTAAATGAATAATATAGTTTAAATACAAATGTTCACCAATTCAACAATTATTGTTCGTAAATGAGTGATTAATTTGCTGCTAAAGGGCCAATCATTTGAGATATTGCGTAAAGCTATCGATCGGCAAACCAACTGTAAACGATATTTAAAACTATATAAAGATAGCCATGACCTTCAGGATTTTCAAACCGACTGTAAACGATATTTAAAACTGTATAAAGATAGCCATGACCTTCAGGATTTTCTGACGTACGAGAGACTCCGGAAAATGAATATTTTTGTGGAGGGAATTATCAAGTGAAAAAAGTTGAGGACCCGCATAAGAATGACGTTATAATATTTCGTGACTTACAGAATGAAAACGCTGCTGAAATAAGTCAGTCTACCGTATCAAGATGTTGATGTGATGCAAAAATTTAATCGTTGAAAAAGAATCGTTGTTAAAAAAATTTTAGAGGTAAAAAAAAAAAAAAAATACCAACGTATGAGACCCGCATTTTCCAAGGAATACAAAATCAGGTCAAGTGAAAACGGGACAAATGTTCTATTTTTCCATTAATCGAATTTCAAGCTTTTTTAGGAGTGATGGCAGACACTACATCCGATGACCTAACAAAAAAAGATATGATTCAACGTATGTCTTCCTACAATGAAGCATTTCAGAGGACACATTATAATGTGGGGAGTATTTTCTACAAAAAGTGTTAGTCTGTTTTTTGAAATCCGCCGCAACATGGTTTATGCAATATATAAGGATATCTTGTAATAATATCTGCAGCCTTATTAGAGAAAAAATTGTGGTCGCAACTATTTTTTTAACATTATAACGACGTTATGAATGTATGCAAGCTTGATAAACAATGGCATTTGCACAAAAAAATCAGCTTTTGAAATGAACAGCTCAAACTCCCGAGATTAATCGAATAGAAAATCTAAATAAATTGTCAAACGAGTATGGAACTATGTATATTACAACTCAGCCGAAATTTCCAAAACAAATGCAAGATGTGTGTAAAAACCGTACCATAGACGATCTTCAACCGTTGATTGAAGATCAACAGCAAAGGTTGTATCAATATCATGTTTCTGGGCCACGTTACTTATTACTAAAGGTATGGTGATAAATTATTAACTATAAATGTTGTTGGGGGGGGATCATTGTTATTTTCTATTACAAAACCATTTTTTTTCTAAACTTACGAAGGTGGCCGGACACTTTTGATCGCATGCGTTTTCCTTTTTACTTAATTTTGTCAATTAAATTTATTGATTATTATATGTTATTCCATAAATAACTTCCTAACTATCATGTCAATAAAATATATAAATATCACTTTGATGTTCATCTTCAAATGAGTGTACTTACAAATTAACTAAAACTTTTTGGCTGGACGGAAACTTTTGATCGCCACTGTATGTCTTTCACGAGAATAAATGTGTGTCACGAGTTAAGGCTTATAATATCAATACAGAAATGCAAAAGTAAGAACAAATTTATCTAATGGGTATTAAGATAAACAAGTATGGCCTAAAATTGGATTTTGCCGGTATCAAACATTCCCAATAAAAATAATCTTAAGACTATCTGAAGAAATGTTCACTTTCTTCGGATATTTTATAGAAATCAAAAGACCTACCTTTGCAGAATTTTTAAAGATATTTTAAAAAATATCTGCGGAATGGACCAAATATCTATGGATTTTCTAAAGACTTTTGTGCCAATTACCTACAGATTTTTTACAAATTTCTTTTAGTAGAAATGTCTCTCACGAGAATGAATGTGCGTCACGAACCAGGGCTTAGAACATCAATACAGAAATGCAACTTATCCATCGTAGACATATGATGCATTGGATATAGTTTCTGCTTTTTTAATTTATATATATATATATATATATGTATATATATTAAGCAGAATCCTAGCGTGTTGAGATCAGACTTGCATTTTTAGCTCACAGACTATCATAGCCTGATAGTTTATGTGCCCGTCCGTTCTGTATGTACGTTCATACGTTCGTACGTTCGTTCGTGCGTAACGCGATAACTCATGATAAAAATATCGGATTCACTTGAAATTTTGTATATAGGTATATCCTGATAAGGCGCTTCCCTGATTAGTTTTTGGAGTTCATTCGATTTGTATAAGAGGGGGAACGGGGGGCTCTTGCCCCTTCCCTATACTGATATATACGGGATTTCATGCAGAATTAATAGTTTTCGTTCAAAATTTAGATATAGGATCATTCTGATGAGGCGATACCGTGGCTGTTATTAGGTGTTCATTGAATAAGTATAAACAGGGGGAACAGGGGCTCATGCCCCTCCCCTTAATTGATATAAACGAGATTTTCATGCAGAATTAACAGTTTTCGTTCAAAATTTAGATATAGGATCATTCTGATGAGGCGATACCGTGGCTGTTATTAGGTGTTCATTGAATAAGTATAAACAGGGGGAACAGGGGTTCTATTGCCCCTCCTGAACTTGTATAAATGGATTTTTCTAGCAGAATTGTCAGATTTCGTTCAAATCTCTGAATAGTTTTGGAAGTTTAATGGTTATGTATAAAAGAGAGGAATAACTCCTCTTAAATTATATAAATGCTAAATGGGTTTTTATTAAGAATTATCCGATTTGCTCTGAATTTTGGATATAGATTTTTTATATAATAAAGCATGTCCTTGATAGTTTAGGAGGTTCAATGATTAAGTATATAAAAGGAGAAAGGCAAGAGCTGTTTCCCCTTCTTAATTTTTTTTCGAATGGAATTAACGAAATACAAGGCTGTAATGTACAATTAGTATGCGTAGCCTGTGAGCTCAATGCCATCAGTTTAACTGGGCAATATTCTTTTTATTTTCTATTTATTCGGGCCAGATCAGAACCGAACATAATTGTTAAGAAAGCACTATGTTTTGTAAAAATATAACAGCGATAGTGAACTTCTGTTAACAGAATCTTTGGAATAAATATGGAGAGTGGTGATACTTGAGCATAGGAAATACTTGAGCCTCCCCTATTATCTTTACAGTTGGTTAATTTTTCTTTCTAAAACTGGCAATATTGTAACATATTCTAAACATGTAAAAAATAAATCACATACCTTGGTACCATTTTGAAAGTATGGTAATTAACAATTATTTTTTCCCTATCAAAATTAAATATTTAGGTGCATGTTTTTTTTTTTTTTTTAAATTAGAGTTTTGTTTAAAGTTGCAATAATATAGATAAATATAACAAATATAATTTCAGTTGTATTTTGAATCTAAAATAATTCCAATAGCTGCATGTTTTACTTAGTAAAACTCTGATAAACAAAAATTGTGATAATGAAGATACCTGGGCCTCTAAGATTGGGGATATTTCAGCGATGGCTAAACCATCCCCACTAGGAAATTAGACATGGGTGAAACAAATAAAAAACAAAATTACGTCCTTATATTCACCAATTGTTTTTTTCCTGGATAAAAGGGAGAATAATTTTTTATTTTATTATTTTTTTAAATAAGGACTTAGAAAGAAAAAGCTTTAAAATGTATATTTGTTTAATGAAATTATCTAGTTTTTTTCATTTTGATTAATAAAATAGCCTGTCTAGATAAATGTAAACATAGCTTACTAGCCACAATTTACAACCGCTCGACTGAGCTGTATTTGGGCCATTCAAGAAATATTACAACACAGCTACAAATGAATGGTTGTTGTCACTTCCAGGTCAATTAAATTCTATTTATGATATAGCGGAAATAACAGGTAAAGCATTCCCCTTACCATTTAGTAGTCAAAATATCTGCAAAGAATTTGAAGTAAATGGCATTGCACCGCTCAATGCAAACATTTTCATAGACGATGAGTTTTTGAGTTCATATGTCACTGCTAGGCCATGCATGGAGCAACCAAAATGAGCAACCAAAAAATTCTCAAATTTCTTGAGATCTTACCCTAACAGAAATTCGGAACGAAAATAAAAATATTGTAATGGACCAGAGTCTTTGTCTGTAAGCTGTCTAATACCCGGAACCTCAACTAGCCAAACAATTCTTTTTCCAGAAATGGTACGACCTTATCCAAAAGCCTTGACCCGCATTTTGAAAAAGGGAAGGAAAAGAACAAGGTCAACTATTTTGACCTACATCCCAGAAAAACAGAAAATTCAAAAAGAATTGGTAAAAAGAGCGCAAATAAAACAAGAAAAGAAACAAAATTCGCTGTTCAAACTTACCTGCATGGAGCCAAAAGTGATGACAAAATATTTTCCTGTGTAATCAAAAAAAAAGTTTGAAAGAGTGGAATGATATATCTGACTCAGATTCCGACAGCTACTCAATTAAAAGCATGAGTTCGACAATGTTATTAGATGAAAATTCTGTAATGATGGTGATGATTTGAACATAACACCTTCTATTGATGACTAGTTGCTAGTAAAATATACCGGAAAGGAAACTGTACAAAGATTTGTTGGACAAGTACTTGATATTTCAGAAGATGACTTGCAAATGAAATTTGCTCTAAGAATTGCAAATTACAAATTTAAATGGCAACCAACTGAGGGTGTTGCTACCATCGATATAACTCAAGTTGAAATGATTCTTCGACCACCAGTTATAACGACAAAAAATGATCGTATTACTAGTTTTGTTTTCTCAATTGGTTTTGAAGGACTTTATGTATTACAATTAATCATTCTGTAAAATATTTGTGCAAAAATAAAGTGAAAAAAATACTTTTGCAGGTATTTTTCCGTACTGGCTCAAGTATCCCCCTCATGGGGATACTTGAGTCACGGTATAAAACAAAAAATATAAATTTATTAGACATAGAAAAATAGTTCAAAATTAATTTAAAGTGATTTTTTGCTGAAGGAAAAATATCAAATTTTCATTTTCAGTATTTTATTTTGTTCTAAAAAATTATAAAAAATTAAAAAATAATAAAATTTAAAAAGTGGCTCAAGTATCCCCATCTTCCCACACCTGTTGCTGGATTCAAATTCACTGCTCAACAACACGAAACATTGAAACATTTTCTCACTAACTTTTAACTGTAAAAGGGACAAGCCTGACTATTGAAGGGATTTGGAATCGAACAATTTTTTCCATTGTTGATAAATCAATATCCTGTCGACATGCAAAATATTCTTGTCACGGCATCAAGTCTTTCTTTCCCGTGAAGTCGTTACCGTAAATTCGATTCAAAATTTAGCTTTAATAGTATTTTCTTAAAGATAAATTGCTTTTATCAAAAAATAGTTAATGCCGTTCGATTACATAGGTCCTAAATGAGAATGCTTGTCAATCTTATGCATTTCCGAAAAGAAATTAATTGAAAAATATATCAGAAAATAAATCTTTTGGATATGAGAAAAGCCTTAAGGAATCACAGGGAAATATATTCACACATCTACTTTTTATTAAACAGATTCAAAAATTATTATGTTTATAGCCCTCCTTTTATTCTTTTATTCTAAACTATATTAATTACTTAATGAATCCCTATTTGAATGCTGAAACGTCTAAGTATCTAAGTAATCAAAAATACATTGTGTATTTTCTGTTTTGAGAACACATCTTAATTTTTAAATATATTGTTAATTTATCCCATAAATATGCATGTAGAATACTTTTAAAGAATCTTAATTGTATATTAAGTAAAATCTGAATTTTTTGCAAAAATTGAGTCTCGCCAGTTCAACCCTCTTTTCATTGATTTCTGTATAGGCAGGGCTCTGGTTAAACTTTTAATTTTTACACCGGGTCGGACCAAAATAACTTTCCATCGGGAAGAGCGGGGGCCGGGCTTCGAAATTCCGGACCGCTCAGACCTCTAACAGTATCCTACTACCCCTTAATAAAATATATTACACAGGGTGATCCAAAACCACTTTGCACAAATTTAGCAATAGAGCGGCAGTTGGGATCAATAATAAAAAGCATATTGCCCAGTTAAAATGATGGCTTTGCGTTCACAACCTGTTTCAACTAATTGTATACAAGAGCCTTATTTTATTTATTTTTTATTTTTTGAAAGAATGTCACCCCCCCTCGAAAAACAAAATAAAGCGATTAGTTCCCCTATTTCTCCAAATTATACTTAACCACTGAACTTCGAAAACTAATCACAGCTATGCTTTATGAAATTGACCAAATAACTAAATTTCGAAGCAAATCGGATAATTCTGCACAAAAACTCATTTATCCAATTTAAGGGGAGTAATCCCCCATTCCTCCCTTTATACTTAATCATTAAACCCCTAAATCTATTCGGATAATCACCTTATCAAAAAAAGGCTGTATTCATAATTTACGTTTAATCGGATAAATCTGCTTAAAAATCCCTTTATATAATTTAAATAGGAGATAAGTTTTCCGCTGTCCCATTATACTCAACCACACCCCCCTAAAACTATTCAGTGATTCACCTTATCAAAAAAAAGCTACATCCATAATTTATGTTATATCGCATAATTCTGCATAAAAATCCATTTATCTAATTTAAGGAAGAAGATAAGTCGTTATCTGCCCCATTATACTTCACCAAAAAACCCCTTAAATTAATCAATGGAGTACCTCATCAAAAAGAACTTATGTCTTAAATTTAAAGAAAATCGGATAAAGAGCATAAAAAACCATTTATATAAAATAAGGAAGGAGGTAAATTGTTCTTTTCCCCTTTGTACTTAGCCAAAGAACCACCAGAGCCTCAGTGCTCACTAGTACCCACAAATGCCTCATCAGAATAGACGTATCCAAAAACTAAAGCAAATCGGGTAATTCTGCATGAAAAACCATTTGCCTAAATTAAGGGGGAAGGACATTCTTCCCTTTATACTTAACCAGTGAATCCCCAAAATTATGAAGGAAGCGTCTTACCAGTATAAACCTTTATACAAAATTTGAGGCAAATCGATAAATTCTTCTTGAAAAAACCATTTACCTAAACTATGGAGGGGTAACCACTTTATCCCCTCCCTTTATACTTAAACAAGGAACATCCACAACAAATCATGTAAGCGCCTCATCAGAATGCTCCTATATCTAAAATTCGAATAAAATCTGCTAATTATGCATGAAAACACATTTTTTGAATTAAGGAAGAGAGGGACGAATTAGTCTTCCGTTCTTTCTCCTCCCCTTTATTCTTTTCCAATGAAGTCCCAAAACTAATCATAGAAGCGCCTTTAGAAAGAACCTGTATTCAATATTTGATGCAAATCGGGTATTTGTATCAAGAACTATTGCGTTGCGTACGTCCGTATGAACATAAACTGCCTGGCCTTTGATTATCGTTCACTTGCGATTTTAGACATTTTGTTAAATATCTAGAAAAATACATGAGGAATCATCTCGAAACTCTTAGTGTATAAATATAATAGTATAAGTCATCCATCTCCGTGAAGATTTCTTCCCGAAACTCCACAGGGGACTGTCAACAAATTAAAAAAGAATGAATATCTTTTGAATAACCCTGTCCAAACAAATGTGGCAAAAGCGCTCAAACTCTAGATTATGATTGAGTACCTTATTGTAATACACTGTGCTCATTTTTATGCAAATAGCATGCATTCTCGCAGATTAATTAAGGTTTTTATAAAAAGGGTCCAAATTTCCGCAATTTTTTTCCTTATAATTTTCAGAGTTCTTAATATAAAATAATATTTTTTTTTTCTGAAAATATGACAAACACCATTGCACACAATATTCTGTAATCAGAATTAAAAAAATAATAAAAACTGCATGAAAAATGAGTAGGTTTACTAAATAATTTTTTACTGCGCATGCACCAACGATATTAAAATTTCATTTGCATATTATGTTAGCTAAATGTATAGAGCAACTTTTGTGAAAGTCGCAAAATCATAACTTGAAAATTATCAAAATAATCGTCAATTGAATAAGTTGAAAATACGTCATTCACAAAATGAAGCGAAAACAAGAGGGTTTGTATCCATATATTCATTAATTAGTGTCAATATAGAATACACAATACGGGACGTACACTCCTGGACAAAATTATAAACTCAGAAAATTTTTATTTTGTTTACATCATAATATAAATAAGCTTAGCTTTACTTTAATAAAATACTGATGAATATTTATAATAAGACATTTAAATGTAATATAACTCATAAATAAAATGGAACAAATAATTTAAATAAGAAAATACGTAACTTAAAAAAAATAACATTAAGTGAGACCTGGACAAAAATATAAACTCAAAGTTATTAATTTCTGTATTCTGGCATATTTGATACAAATAAATGTATTTTATGATAAAAAACTAATAAATGGAGTTATTATGGATCAATACATTTCAATACGTCAATACATGTTTTAATTTTTCTCATAAAATAACATTATGTGAGACCTGGACAAAATTATAAACTCAAAGTTATTAATTTCTGTGCCCTGGTATTTTTTTATCTAAATAATAAATTATTTTGTGATAAGAAACTAATTCAATGAAATTATTTTTTACATTGTTATTAATGTAAACGATGTTTATTCATATTTTCAATTCTTTTCATTATTTTATTAAAAATTATTTATCATCTGTTTTTGAATTATTTTTAGAATAATTTTGTTTTCTTATAATGCATCTTGTTTATCATGTGTAATTAAATGTTATTCTTAGAATAGTTAAAATCAACTATTTTTCTAATGCCTGAAGGAATAGTTCTCACAGAATTTCTGGAAAAACGCAACACCAAATTGTTTTGCTAATTAAATGTTCACAAAAAGAAGTAAAAAACGTTGTAAAGAATCCGTCAGTGTATAGAAATAAAAACGGAGTGGTCGACGACTAAAGATAACAGACAGAAATCGAAGATCTATCTTACGAAGAACATCTAGTACTAGAGCTTCTTCTAGCCGAATTGTAAATACTTTAAAGCTAAATGTAAACTCTCGAACTGTCAGACTAATTCAAGCTCCATCGAGCGCCGAAAATGAAATGAAAGAAAATGAAAGATAAGCCAAAACTTTAGCTTCATCACATGAAAGCCAGACTTCATTTTTCACAACAGCACATGTCATGGACGACAGAGTGGAACACAGTTATCTGGTCAGATGAAAAGAACTTTAACTTAGACGGTCCAGATGGCATAAGATACTACTGGCACGATATCAAACATGATGAACGGCATATCTTTAATCGAAACTTTGGTGGAAGATCCGTGATGGTGTTGGCTGGTTTTTCTCAGAATGGTAAATCTGCTCTGGCTTTTCTTAATGGTAAACAAAAAGCAGAAGACTACCACTTAATGCTGGATGATAATCTTTTGCCATGTGGACCGTTGATCGCTGGAGTAAACTTGGTATTTCAGCAAGATAATGCAGCAATACAGTCTGTAGAAAAGTATAAAAGAGTGGCTGCAGCGCTGGCATGTAAATGTCTTGAACTGGCTAGCCTGCAGCCCTGATCTAAACCCCATTGAAAATTATTGGGGTGCAATAGTTAGAATAGTCTATCGTGATGGGCGTCAATATGAAAACACAAATGATTTAAAGGTGGCTATACTTTCAGCCTGGAACCAGTTGTCTGTGGAGCAGTTGGAAAAACTTGTTCAATCTATGCCGAGTCGCATGTTCGAAGTCATTCAAAAAATGGCGGTTCAACACATTTTTGTATGTAGTATATTTTTCACCAGGATTCAAAAGTAAGTTCACTTCTTAAGCTCTATAATTTTATGTTTTCAGTTTACACATGTACTATATTTATATTACTCATCTTTTTTTTTAAATATATATATATAAATGCATTGATGTATTGAAATATATTCATCCCTAATAATTCCATTTATTAGTTTATAATCACAAATTACATTTATTTATATTAAAAATACCAGTGTAGAAATTCATAACTTTGAGTTTATAGTTTTGTCCAGGTCTCATATAATGTTATTTTGTGAGAAAAATTAAAATATGTATTAACGTATTAAAATGCATTGATCAATAATGACTTCATTTATTAGTTTCTTATGACAAAATGCATTTATTTATATCAAATATGCCAGAATATAAAAAATCATCACATTAAGTTTATAATTTTGTCCAGGTCTCAGATAATGTTATTTTTTTAAGTAGTGTATTTTCTTATTTAAATTACTTGCTCCATTTTATTTATGAGTTATATTAAATTTAGATATCTTATAATAAATATTCATCATTATTCCATTCATGTAAAACTAAGCTTATTTAAATTATGATGTAAATAAATTAAAATTTTTCTGAGTTTATAATTTTGTCCAGGAGTGTACTACTACATTTGGATAAAATCCCTCATTTTTTGCTTCATTTTGGAAACAACGGATTATGTCTTTTTTCTATAGACGATTACTTTCAGAATTTTCAAGCTATGATTTTGCGACCTTCACAAAAGTTGCTCTATATATTTAGCTAACATAATATGCAATGAAATTTTGATATTGTTGACGCATGCGCAGTGAAAAATTATTTAGTAAACCTAATCATTTTTCATACAATTTTTATTATTTTTGATATCTGGTTGCAGGGTATTGTGTGCAATGTTGTTTGTCATATTTTCAGAAAAACATATTATTTTATATTAAGAACTCTGAAAATTATAAGCAAAAAACTTGGAAAAATTTGGGACCATTTTTATAAAAACTTTAATTATTCTGCCAGTATGCATCTTCATGCTATTTGCATAAAAATGAACAAAGTGTTCTACAATAAGGCACTCAATCATAATCTAGAGTTTTAGCGCTTTTGCTGCATTAGTTTTGACAGGGTTATTTAAAAGATATTCATTATTTTTTAATTTGTTGACGGTCCCCTATAGAGTTTTGGGAAAAAATCCTCACGGAGATGTATGACTTATACTATTATACTTATACACTAAGAGTTTCGAGATGATTCCTTATGGATTTTTCTAGATATTTAACAAAATGTCTAAAATCGCAAGTGAACGATAATCAATGGCCAGGTAGTGTACATACATACATAGTTTGCGTTTACATTAGCTCTCAGGCTTTGATAGCCTGATGACATAAAAACTTACAAATTACATTAGCCTAGGATAAACTAGAAAGTTGGCGCCGAGGCAGTTTTTGAGGTCAATAAAATAATGCCAAGTTGAATTGGCCTAGTATAAACTAGATCGACCTAGGGTAAACTAGTTCAGATCAAAGAGTAGCAGGCTAAACTATTTTATCCTATGAGCGTTAGGCTAAATAAGTTTGGCCTCGGAAAATCTGGTTTGTCCTATGGGACTTAGGATAGATTAGTATTTTCAAAGAAAGACTAGTTTATCCTATGGGCGTTAGGATCGAGCGTTAGGATCGATTTGGTCGAGGCAAATCTAGTTTATCCGATGTGAGGTAGGACCAGTTATTATGACTTATAATCGGGTTTGACCGGTAACATATACTACAATGTTTACATTAATCAATGGATATATAGATATATCACCTCATCTTTTTGCTTTATTTTGGAAACAACGGATTTTGAGACTAATTTACCAAAGATACATTTCAGAATTTTTAAGCTATGTGTTTAAGGCTTTCACAAAAGTGACTCTATACATTTAGCTAGCACATTATACACGTTATATATTTATTACGATCTCACATGTGTAGGGTGTTTATTGAATAAACCTTTCCCTTTTTCATATAATTTTTATAATTTTTTATTTTGATTAAAGGATATTGTGTACAATGTTGTTTGTATATTTTCTGTAAAGAAATTTTTTTATACTAAGAACTGTACAAATAACAAGCTGAAAACATGCAAAACTTGGGACTGTTTTTATGAAAACCTTAGTATCTACACAAATATACCTTCAATCCTCATAAAATGATCAAAGTTTGTTTTAATAATTCCTTAATTGTAATTAGCAGTTTTTGACGATTTCAATAATTTTCTTTCATTAGTTTTTGCAGAGTAATCCAAAATATATTCGAGGAAGAAATCTTTGCGGAAATACATAATATGTACTATTTATTTTGTTTGCACACCTTGAGTTTCAGGATGATTCCTTCTGTATTTTTCTAGATATTCAACAAAAGTTTAAAATAACAAGTGATTGGTCACCTTTGGCCATATTCTGTATAAGAGTGATTTTCTTAATACATATTAGTGAGAGAATGTTTTTATTTTATTCAAATTATTTATATTCATTAGAAAATAAAATAAAACACTGTTTCTGAAATACGCTGTTAAAACATTATCAAATGTGCTTGGTAAAAAAATTTCTGATTACAAAACCCATAAAAATGTCTATACGATCTACAATTGAACAGAAAAGAATTGATAATTGTGAAAAAGATCATTTACTGTATAAAAAAGAGATAACTATTTGGTTCTTATACTATATCAAAATTTTAGAATGTAGAGTTCCTATCACACTATTCATGATATGTGTACTAATAATGAATATGTTAATTTTAATACTTCATGCGTAATGTATTTTGTTTTTGTTTCTTTTTTTACTGAAAAATAACTATTACAAAATAAACTATGCCAAGAATTTTATCTTTAATTTTGTCTTATTGAAAAAATGAAAAAAAAATGTTATAATTATACAATATTTTTATTTCTATGTTAACACTATAAGAATGTTTCCTGCACTTTTAAAAAATAAATATCAAAGACGTATGATTAGCAATGAAAATATCTCCTTATCCATTTTCTGTAAAATATGCATTAGTAAGATCATTTTCTGAAGTAAAATTACGAAAAATAAATAATTAACCAGACATTGATACTTTTTCAAATATTTTAGAAGCTTTAATGATTTTTTTTCTGTGAAATTTAATTAAAAAGATAACAGTGCATAAAAATAATGTGCCAAAATATTTCTTCCATCGCTTATAAAATTATACAAAATTAATTAGAATTATTTCCTGGTGGATATGAAATTTATTAATGCAAAAACTTTTAGTAACTTTTATTTTTTATCTAAATCATTGTTAATCTTTCTAAAACCTTTCTTTCTCTTTGAGATAGAAGAACGAAATAGAACATTAAAAATATTTGTGAGGAAAAAGTCTCTATCACAATGGCTACAGGTTTCGAATTTTTTATCTTTTATATTAGACACAATAATAACGCCAAAATTGAATGTCTAAGTACATTTTTAATTTGGTGAGTTGAAAAATTGCATGAATAATAAAAGATTTTCTTTCGTAGAGTGTTGAAATGGTTTTTAATTTAACTTTCATGTTTTAACAAACATTTTTAGAAATTTACTTTGCATTTTAGTAATTATACAAGGGGATGAAAGTCTTCTTGAGAAATGCATGTAGAAAAAATACAGAAATATGTAAAAAGTATATATAACCGAGAAAACTATTTAGCTAAAGTATGTTGTAGTTTTGCTCTAGTAAATAACGGGTTTTGCAGCAATTAAAAGTCTAAAGCCAGTCAATTTGAAAAGAAAAGTTTACAAAAGAAAATTATTTCCCATGTGCCATTGTAATATGATCCGCACCATATCAGATTGACGAAGCTCTCATTAGCATTAATCTATAAACCAAGAGCGATTGTGAAAATTTAAGCCAATCATTTCCAAAAATAAAAAAAAGCGATTATAAATCCGAAAATTCATAGATAAAATGTATCGCAAATTTCAACAAATGATCTCAAAAAAAAAGTCAATCATTTAAAGAAAAATCACCAATTCACCATAGAACTTCACCTTGGGGAAAACACGAAATTTATCAGAAGATCGTGAAATAATGCAAAGATTGACAAAAGATCACGGAAAACGGCAAGTTTCATCAAAAAATCTTGAAAAAACAATAAATTTTATCAAAAGAGCCGGAAAAAATGTAAATTTGGACAAAAGATAGCAAAAAACAATGCAAACTTTTCAAACAGATTGCAAAAAAATAACAAATTTCCTCAAAAGATCATGAGAAAACGACAAATTTCCCCAAAAGATTGCAAAAAAAGACAAATTCTGTCCAGGAAATACGAAAAAATGCCACTTTTGACAAAGATATCACAAAAAACCCATAATTTTTTCCAGGTTTCACGGAAACATAAATTTCGTCAAAGGATTGTGTAAAAACGGAAAATTTGTCAAATAATCTCGAAAAAACAGTAAATTGCGACAAATTATCCCAAAAATCCCGACAAATTTCGTAAATAGATTGCAAAAAGGCGAAGTTCGTCAAAAGATTACGAGAAGGGTCAATGATTGTATCGGGACGAATTTCATCAAAAGATTATGAGAAAACAACAAATTTCATGAAAAGATCACCAAAAAATCCAGCAAAATTCTCAAAAGATCATGAAAAAATACAAAATTTGTCCAAATATCACAAAAATCCACAACCTTCGTCAAAAGATCGTGATCAAAGTGTAATTTTCTTCAAAACATCACGACAAAACTGCAAATTTTGGCAAATGATCCCCAAAAAACCTCAAAGTTTTGCAAACAGATTGCGAAAAAAATGACAATTTTCCTGAAAATATCGTGATAAAACGACAAATATTCCCAACAAATAGCAAAAAAAAAACACGTTCTGTCCAAGAATTACGAAAAAATGCTAATTTCATCAAAGATATCACAAAAAAGCACAAATTTTGTCCAGCTATCATGGAAAAAATTTCGTTAAAAAATTGTGTAAAAACGGAAAATTTCATCAAAACATCTTGAAAAAACAGAAAATTTCATGAAAAAATCGCGAAAACAAAACATTAAAATTCTCAAAAGATCACGAAAAAGCACAAATTTTGTCCCAGTATCACAAAAAACTACAAATTTTGTCCAAGAAAAAAAAAAAAAAAAAAAAAAACACGAACTTTGTCCAAAAAATTTCGAAAAAACTGACAATTTCATCAAAAGATCTCGAAAAAAATGAAAAAACTCCTTAAAAAGAACACAATAAAAGTGAAATTCCCTTCAAAACATCACGACAAAACTGCAAAATTTGGCAAAAAATCGTGAAAAAACAATAAATTTTGTCAAAAGATCCTGAAAAATGGTAAATTTCCACGAAAGCTCCCGATAAACACCGCAAGTTTTGCATATTGCGAAAAAATGACAAATGTCCTCAAAAGATCGTGATAAAACGAAAAATTTCAATAAAATGGTAAAAAACGACAAATTCTGTCCAGGAATTAAGAAAAAAATTCAAATTTCTCCAAAGATATCCCAAAATAGCACAAATTTTGTCCAGGTATCACGAAAAAAAGGTAAATTTCGTAAAAGGATTGTGTAAAAACAGAAAATTTCTTCAAAATATCTCGAAATAACAGTAAAATTTCGACAATAATCTCGCCAAATTTTGTAAACAAATCGCAAAAAAGACAACTTTCGACAAAAGACCATGGAAAGGGTCAATGATTGTATATGACAAATTTCATTAAAAAAATGTGAGAAAACGACAAATCTCATAAGAAGATTGCAAAAAAACCACCGCAAAATTCTCAAAAGATTAAGAAAAAACACAAATTTCTTCCAAGTATCAGTAAAAAACCACTAACTTCGTCAAAAAATCGCGAAAAAACTTCAAATTGCGTCAAAAGATCCCGAAAAAATGACAAACTTCTTTAAAAAATCGCAATAAAAGTGCAATTTCTTCAAAACATCATAACAAAACTGCAAAATTTAGCAAAAAATCCTGAAAAAACAATTAATTGTCTCAAAATTTTTGAAAAACGGTAAATTTCGACAAGAGATAATGATAAACACCGCAATTTTTGCATATTGCGAAAAAATGACAAATTTCCTTAAAAAATCGTGAAAAAACGACAAATTTCTCCAGAAGATTGCAAAAAACGACAAATTCTCTCCAGGCCCAGCTAAAAATGAACTGCAGTTTTTTCGTAGAAGTTAAGTGTTTCTGAGGTTTTTCTAAAGTTTCTCTATTCTTTCTGTAGTGCAATCTCAGCTATAAAATCAGTTCAGTTATTTTGTAGTTAATTAAGGGTGATTTTGCAGTAATTTATTTTAAATATTATGTGAGCTATTAACTTTGAAAACACTGTAGTTTTTATAAAGTCATTTTATAATCAAAAATTTAAAAATATATCAGACTCCAAATCTCGAGACTTTATAACCGTAGAATCACTGCAGTGATTTTGAAGTTATTATCCAATCATTAATTTAGAAATTCATTTTTGACGCATCTCTAGTATAACTGTAGTTATTGTCCGATAAATTCACAGAATTTAATCGGAGAAAAATAATTTCAATTATGCTTCAAAATCGAATGAGGGATTTCTCATCCCACCAACCCTCTTCCGTAGCGAAAAATTTATTAGTTCCTACTTTGTTTTGTTACATGGAAATTACAACTTTCTATATTTTAAAATCAATTTCTTTTTTTTTTTTAAATTCAGGCATGGGCGTCACTATCTATACTTCCTTTCCCCCTAACTTAAAATTATTAGTTCCTGTATTATTTTAAGGTAAGATTAAAAAAAAATAATTTCACTAAGTTACATTTCAAAATCCAGTGAGGGGGTAGTGACTATCTGTGCCCCATTGCATACAACGGAAATTTCTTAGTTTCATTAAGTTACTCTAAACGAATAAATTTTGCGACGTCTATGAAAATCCGAGAAAAAATATATTAAGTTTCAAAAGTTATGAGGGACAATTGGCCATTCTCTCACCAGCCCCTTAATGGGAAATTTCTTCTTTTTTTTTATTTTGAATTTCTTGAAAATTATACATTTTACTATGCTTTTGAAAATAGCAGAAACGGAAAATTTTGTTAATATATATATTTTTTAATATAGGAAGGGAAAAAAAACTTTCTTCTACCTTCCTTCCCCTAACAGAAAATTCTTAGTTCTTATATTTTAAGCTAACTAAAAAGATTAAATTTTAATATATTTTCAAAAATCGGAGAAAAAAACTAGTTAAATTTCAAAATCGAGTGAGGGGAAATCACCCCTAACGGAAAATTCTTCGTTTCTTTATTTTAAATTACTCTAAAAGAATAAATTTTATTATGTTTTTGTAAATTGGAGAAAAAATCGCTAAATAAATTTCAAAATCCAGGGATGAGCAATGAGTCTCCCCCCCCCCCCCCCCCGTTAACTGATTTTAAGTTACTCGAAAATTTTACATTAGGTTTTTGAAAAAAAAGAAAAGGAAATTTTATTTAATTAAGTTTTAAAATCGAAGGAGTTCAATTTGTTTCCTGCTTCCTGCCCCCATACATCTCCATCTTCATAACTGAAAAGGACTTACAATTAATTTACAATTTCTTCATTTTGATATCGACATACAAATATTTGAATCATCAAATAATTTTTTTAATCGCTCTTTAAAAGTATTATTCGTTCTAAACTTAATCAATCGTAGAAAGATAAAAAATACTTCATCAGTTAATTGAAATGTATTTTCTAATTATCTATTCATTTTAAAAGCACATCAAAGTTTCTTATTTCATGCAAATGTTAAATTATTAAAAGTGTTTAAAATTATTTTAAAAGCCATAAATATATTAAAAAATCTAGTCATTTTTTATATTAAAATTTATATTAAAAAAAAGATTCAGAAATTTCGCTTTGTAAAAAATTATTTACCAAAGAAAAAAAAAAGAAACAAAAAGCAAATTAATCTTTCTATTTTATTTTTAGATAAATATGTAGATAAGTTAACTATCAAATATGGCTACATAATCATTAAAAAAATATGCTACACTAAAAAATGAAAATGACATAAAATGAATTCTTATTCTAATTCAAAGTGATTAATTATCAACTTCTTATTTTATAAAGATAAATTTTTCCTTTTTACATACATATATTTCTTAAATTAACACTTTTAATTACATTATAATTCCTAAAAAGAAAATTATATTATAAGAAAAACCTCTAAAATTGGCTTATTTTATTAAATATTCTTACATTTGCAAGAAAGATTCAGAAATATTACCCATTTAAAAAATTCACTACCAAAAGAAAAAATATTACTTTTATTTTATTTTTAAAGTAAAAAAAAAAATGTTTATAAGTAACAAATTATTATTGTAACACAATAATAAAAAATGTGTTCTACCTTATCAACAAACTGCATAAAATAATTATTATTCTAAGTAAAAATTATTAATTACCGACCTATTATTTATTAAAGTAAGTACTTCCATGTCAAAAACTATATTTCATAAAATTAACACAACGCATGTAATAACATTATAATTCATAATAAAAAAAAAATTATTAATTTCGCAAATGGTTTAAAAATAAAATTGTTTTATTAAATATTTACTGATTCTTAAATTCAGAAGAAAAAACAATTCATTTTCTTTAGCTAATTTGCTAAAATATTTGTTTCATTCATATAAATATTAAATTATTTTTAAAATACACGCCCAAATAATCGAATTACAATTAATTAATACAATAAAAGCACTTTAAAACTCCCAATTTTTCTGCCTGCCATTCAGCTTTAGCAACAAATGACTTTTAATTGAAATGCCTCCCCTAAATACCTCGCACAACACTAACACAGACAAGTCTCAGTGGGCAAGTGGTGAAGGCATGTCTCCCCTGTGCCTGGGTTCGTCAAATCGAGTACAAGAGTTTCCACGTGCGAAATATCTGCCTTTGAAATGTTAAAAAGCAAGTTCAACACTGTGGTCAATAGATGGCGCTAGCAGAGCCGATTTTTTTCGGGGGGAGCGGCATTTAACTACAAATTCCCTGCAGTAAATGTGTAGTTATGACCAACACATTCACTGTAGTGAATCTATAGTTATGAACTACACATTCACTGTAGTGAATCTGTAGTTGTTGACTTCGAAAAGACTGTAGGGATTTGTGCCAAATCACCACAGTTTCGTAATTTCATTTTCTTTACAGTTTCACTGCGGTTCATTTTTAGCTGGGGAATAATGAAAAAATGCTAACTTCGTCAAAGATATGACAAAAAAAAAAAAAAAAAAAAATTTGCCCAGGTATCACGGAAACAACAATTTCGTCAAAAGATTGTGCAAAAACAGAAAATTTGTTCTGAACAGCTCGAAAAAATAGTAAATTTTGACAAAAAATCCCGACAAATATTGTAAAAAGATCGCAAAAAATGCGAATTTTGTCAAAAGATAATAAGAATCGATGATTGTATCAGGTTAAATTTCATCAAAACATTGTGAGAAAACGACAAATCTCATGAAAGATCGCAAAAAACCCAGCAAATTTTTCAAAGGATCATGAAAAAAAAACAAATTTTGTGAAAATATCACAAAAGAAACATGAAACTTTGTCAAAGAATCATGAAAAAACTGCAAGATTCATCAAAAGATTCTGTAAAAACGACAAACTTTGTAAACAGATTGTGATGAAAGTGCAATTTTCTTCAAAACATCACGACAAAACTGCATATTTTAGCAAAAGATCCTGAAAAAAAACAATAAATTTTGATAAAAGAACCCGAAAAATGGTAAATTTCGGCAACAGATCTCGAAAAACCATGCAAGTTTTGCAAAGAAATTGTGAAAAAAATGAAATATTTTTCAAAAGATCGTGAGAAAATGACAAATTTCCCCAAAAGATTGCAAAAAAAAAAAAAAAAAAAAAAAAAAAAAAAAAACACAAATTTTGTCCAGGAATTACGAAAAAATGCCACTTTTGTCAAAGATATCACAAAAAACCCACAATTTTTCCAGGTTTCACGGAAACTTAAATTTCGTCAAAGGATTGTGTAAAAACGGAAAATTTGTCAAATCATGTCGAAAAAACATTAAATTTCGACAAAAGATCCCAAAAATTCCGATAAATTTCGTTCACAGATTGCAAAAAAGGCGAAGTTTGTCGAAAGATTACGAGAAGGGTCAATGATTGTATCGGGATAAATTTCATTAAAAAATTGTGAAAAAACAACAAATTTCATGAAAAGATCGCCAAAAAAATCCAGCAAAGTTCTCAAAAGATCATGAAAAAACACAAATTTTGTCCAAATATCACCAAAAATAACCTTCGTCAAAAGATGGTGATAAAAGTGTAATTTTCATCAAAACATTACGACAAAACTGCAAATTTTGCCAAAAGATCCTGAAAAAAAACAATAATTTTTGTCAAAAGAACCCGAAAAACTGTAAATTTCGACAAGAGATCCCGCAAAACATGCAATTTTTGCAAACATATTGTAAAAAAAATGAAAATTTTCTCAAAAGATCGTGAGAAAACGACAAATTTCCCCAAAAGATTGCAAAAAAACGACAAATTCCGCCCAGGAATTGCGAAAAAATGCCAATTTTGCCCAAAATATCACAAAAAACCCCACAAATTTTCCAGGTATCACGGAAACATAAATTTTGTCAAAGGATTGTATAAAAACGGAAAATTTGCGAAATCATCTCGAAAAAACAGTAAATTTCGACAAAAGATTCCGAAAATCCCGACAAATTCCGTAAACATATTGCAAAAAAGGCGAATTTGCCAAACGATTACGAGAAGGGTCAATGATTGTATCGGGACAAATTTCATCAAAAGATTGTGAGAGAACAAAAAATTTCATGAAAAGATCGCCAAAAAAATCCAGCAAAGTTCTCAAAAGATCATGAAAAAACACAAATTTTGTCCAAATATCAGAAAAAACAAACTTAAGATCGTGATAAATATGTAATTTTCTTCAAAACATCACCACAAAACTGCAAATTTTGGAGAAAAGATCCTGAAAAAAACAATAAATTTTGTCTAAAGAAACCGAAAAACTGTAAATTTCAACAAGTTATCCCGAAAAAGCCTGCAAGTTTTGCAAACAGATTGCAAAAAAATGAAGAGTTTACTCAAAAAATCGGGAAAAAACGAAAAATATTCCCAAAAGATTGCAAAAAACGACAAATTTAGTCCAGGAATTACGAAAAAATGCTAATTTCATCAAAGATATGACGAAAAGCACTAATTTTGTGCAGCTATCATGGAAAAAAACTTCGTCAAAAAATTGTGTAAAAACGGAAAATTTCATCAAAACATCTTGAAAAAACAGTGAATTTCGACAAAATAAACACAATGTCCCTACAGATTTCATGAAAAGTTCTCGAAAAAAACAGTAAAATTCTCAAAAGATCACGAAAAAGCATAAATTTTGTCCCAGTGTCACAAAAAAATACAAATTTTGTCCAAGTGTAAAAAAAACACGAACTTTGTCAAAAAATCGCGAAAAAACTGAAAATTTCACCAAAAAATCCCGAAAAATGACAAACTCCATACAAATAACGCAATAAAAGCAAAATTTTCTTCAAAACATCACGACAAAACAGCTCTATTTGGCAAAAAATCCAGAAAAAACAATAAATTTTGTCAAAAGAGACTGAAAAAAGGTAAATTTCGTCAAAAGAGACTGAAAAAAGGTAAATTTCGTCAAAAGATCCAGAAAAACACCGCAAGTTTTGTATATTGCGAAAAAATGACAAATTTCCTTTAAAAGATCGTGAAAAAATGACAAATTTCCTTTAAAAGATCGTGAAAAAACGACAAATTTCCCCAAAAGATTGCAAAAAACCGACAAATTCTGTCCAGGAATTAAGAAAAAAGCGCAAATTTCGTCAAAAGTATCCTAAAATAACACAAATTTCGTCCACGTATCACAAACGAAAGGTAAATTTCGTCAACGGATTGTGTAAAAACAGAAAATTTCGTCAAAACATCTCGAAATAACAGTAAAATTTCGACAATAATCCTGGCAAATTTTGTAAACAAATCACAAAAAGGCGAATTTCGTCCAAAGATCATGAGAAGGGTCAATGATTGTATAATGAGAAATTTCATTAAATAAAAAATTGTGAGAAAACGAAACATTTGATGAAAAGATTACAAAAAAACCCAGCAAAATTCTCAAAAGATCACGAAAAACACAAATTTTGTCCAAGTATCAGAAAAAACCACTAACTTCATCAGAAAATAGCGAAAAAACTGCAAATTTCGTCAAAAGATCCCGAAAATTGACAAAATACTTAAATAAATCGCAATAAAAGTGCAATTTTCTTCAAAACATCATGTCAAAACTGCAAAATTTGGCAAAAGATCCTGAAAAACAGTAAATTTCGACAAGATATCCCAATAAACAGCGCAAGTTTTGCATATTGCGAGAAAATGACAAATTTCCTGAAAAGATCGTGAAAAAACGACAAATTTACCCAAAAGATTGCAAAAACAACAAATTCTGTCCAGGAATTATGAAAAATGCTAATTTTGTCAAAGATATAACAAAAAAGCACAAATTTTGTCCAGGTATCACGGAAACATAAATTTCGTCAAAAGATTGAGCAAAAACAGAAAATTTCATCTGAACATCTTGAAAAAACAGGAAATTGCGACAAAAAATCCCCAAAATTGCCGACAAATTTTGTAAACAGATCGCAAAAAATGCGAATTTTGACAAAAGATCACGAGAAGGATCAATGGTTGTAACAGGTTAAATTTTATGAAAAGTTTGTGAGAAAACGACAAATTTCATGAAAAGTTCGCCAAAAACCCAGCAAATTTCACAAAATATCACGAAAAAACAAAATTTCGTCAAGTATCACAAAAAACCACGAACTTTGTCAAACAATTATGAAAAAACTGCAAGTTTCATCAAAATATTCCGAAAAAACGACAAACTTTGTAAACAGATTGAGAAGAAAGTGCGATTTTCTGCAAAACATCACGACAAAACTGCATATTTTAGCAAAACATCCTGAAAAAAAAGTAAATTTTGTCAAAAGAACCCAAAAAACGGTAAATTTTGGCAAGAGATCCCGAAAAACCATGAGAGTTTTGCAAATTGATTGTGAAAAAAATGAATATTTTCTCAAAAGATAGTGAGATAACGACAAATTTCCCCAAAAGATTTAAAAAAAGACTAATTCTGTCCCGGATTTGCAAAAAAATATTAATTTTGTCAAAGATGTCACAAAAAAACACAAATTTTGTCCAGGTATCACGGAAACATAGATTTCGTCAGAGGATTGTGTAAAACGGAAAATTTCGTCAAAACATCTTGAAAAAACAGTAAATTTCGACAAAAGATACAGAAAATGCCAACAAATTCCATAAAAAGTTCTAAGAAAACAGTAAAATTCTCAAAAGCTCACAAAAAACTCAAATTTTGTCCCAGTATCACGAAAAATACAAATTTTGTCCAAGTATCACAACAAAATCCACAAACTTCGTTAATGAATCGCGAAAAAACTGCAAATTTCGTCAAAAGATCCTGGAAAACGACAAACTTCGTAAAAAGATTGCGATACAAGTGAAATTTTCTTCAAAATATCATGGCAAAACTGTAAAATTTGGCAAAAGAATCTGGAAAGACAATAAATTTTGTCAAAAGAGCCCAAAAAATGGTAAATTTCGACAAGAGATCCCGATAAACACCGCAACTTTTGCATATTGCAAAAAAATGACAAATTTTCTTAAAAGATCGTGAAAAACGACTAATTTCCCCAAAAGATTGCTAAAAAATGACAAATTCTGTCCAAGAATTAAGAAAAAATGAGAATTTCGCCAAAGATATCTCAAAATAACATAAATTTTGTCCAGGTATCACAAAAGAAGCAAATTTCGTCAAAGGATTGAGTAAAAACAGAAAATTTCGTCAAAACATCTCGAAATAACAGTAAAATTTCGATAAAAATCCCGGTGAATTTTGTAAAATCGTAAAAAAAGCTAATTTCGTCAAAAGATCATGAGAACGGTCAGTTATCGTATTGTGACAAATTTCATCAAGAAATTTTGAGAAAACGACACATTTCATGAAAAGATCGCAAAAACACCCAGCAAAATTATTAAAAGATCATGAAAAAACACAAATTTTGTCCAACTATCACAAAGAAACTACGAACTTATTCAACGAATCGCGAAAAAAACCCAAATTTGGTCAAAAGATCCCGAAAAAACGACAAAAATATAGCTATGAAAGTGCAGTTTTCTTCAAAACATCACGACAAAACTGCAAATTTTGCCAATGATCCTAAAAAATACAATAAATTTTGTCAAAAAACCCAAAAAAAGATAAATTTTGACAAGAGATCCCGAAAAACCCTGCAAGTTTTGCAAACAGATTGTGAAGAAAAGTGACAAATTTCTTCAAAAGATCGTGAGAAAACGACAAATTTCCTCAAGATTGCAACGAAAACGACAAATTCTGTCCAGGAATTACGAAAAAATGCCAAATTTGTCAAAGATACCCCCCAAAAAACACAAATTTTGTCCATGTATCGTGGAACAAATCTATATTTTGTTAAAGGATTGTGTAAAGACGGAAAATTTCGTGAAATCATCTCGAAAAAACAGTAAATTTCGACAAAAGATCCCCAAAATTCCGGAAAAATTCACAAACAAATCGCATAAATGGCGAATTTTGTCAAAAAGATCACGAAAAGAGTCAATGATTGTATTGGGGCACATTTCATCAAAAAATTGAGAGAAAATGACAAATTTCCTGAAAAGATTACAAAAAACTCAACAAAATTCTAAAAAAATCACGAAAAAGACAAATTTTGTCCAAGTATCATGGGAAAATACAAACTTTGTTCAAGTATCACGAAAAAACCACGAACTTCGTCAAAGAATTGTGAGTAAACTGCAAATTTCATCAAAATATCCCGAAAAAACTGCTAACTTCGTAAAAAGATCTTGATAAATACATCTTATCTTTGTAATAAATATTTAATCATAGATTATTGATTATTAACTTGACCTTTTATTTTTAATATTTTAATCATGTTAAAAGTTATGTAAATTTTTATTATTTTAGTTTATTACCTATTTTAATGTTTTATTATTTGTAAGCTTTTATAATAGTTTCAATTTCATTGTTAATTACATTGAAGTTACTGTTTAAAAAATGTAAACAAAGCAATGACCAGAAATCTGCAAAATTCTAAAATTCGTAAAACCTCTGGTCCCAAGCTGTGCGGATTTGAGGGAGTCTACTGTATGTATAGCTGTTTTATAAATCGAAGGTGCAGATAAGATATCTTAATCGATGAATGTTATGTTTTACATGCATATATGATAAAACAAAAATATTTTTTCTATTCGACGTTTTCAGCATATTTCATGCAATGTTGAAAATGTTGAGTTTTGGTGTATTATACTATAAGATTTCAAACCTTAAGGAATATAAAGTAAATATGGAATATTTTATGAAAAACCAGGGAGTTATCCGATTCCCTTCTACGAATTATCATTGGGCAGTGTTACCTTCGCTATTTCATATAATGCACTTGCTGTTCCCATCTGCCTAATGTGCCTCCTACGTAAAGGGCACTTTTTCGAAACCCCTCAAGAATGAAAAATCTTCTGCACAGCATTAATTAGGAAACACTTTACAACACATTTTGAATATGTTAATGCTTTTATCCTTCTGCAATAATTTTATCATCCTGGAGTATTAAAGAAAAAAAAAACTAATCAACAAGAATGAAAAGTCATATCTACAGCATAAATTATGATGCTCTTTCTAACAAATTCTAAGTGCTGTAAACCTACTATTTACATCCATGTACAGCAATTTTCACACCCTGTGTGAAGAACAAAACACAACTAACAAAAACGAAGAATCATGCATACTGCATTGATTATAATGCACTTTCCAACTTATTCTAAATACTGTAAACATATTGTCATTCATGTACAGTATTTTTACAATACTATGAAAATAAATAATGAAAGAGAACAAAAAAATCTTGCATACTGCATGGATTATGATGCACTTTAAAATTCATTCTGAATACTTTAAACCTATAATTTTCATCCATGTACAGTAATTTTACCTCCCTGTGCAAAAAGCAAAACATAAATAAACTAACAGAAACGAAAAACTATGCATATAGTATGGATTATGAAACAATTTCCAGAGCATTCTGAATACTGTAATCTGGATTCATTTCTAGTATATGTACCACCATGTGTAAAGAAAAAACATAATTACAAAGAATGAAAAATCATGCATACAGCATAAATTATGAAACTCTTTCGAAGAAATACAATTTTGAATGTACATTACCTTCATGTCTTATACTAACATATCTTACTTAAGAGTGGTTAAAAAAATCAAGTAGCATAGCATTAAAATATGAGATATTTTCTTTTAATGTTGGGGGGGGGGTGAGAGAAGCATTAAAGGTGAATAGAAATCATGAATATGAATTCATTCCATTGGTCTTTAATTTTTCTCTTCTTTTTATCATTACTCTAAAAAAGGGAATGATATCAATACAAAAACCCTGAACGGGTTAAAAACCTGTGAAGCAGCACTTTATCTTACATCTCTAAGAATTTTAAATTTAAAACTTAAAAATAATGATATTAAAATTTAAGTTATGCTATGCTATTAATTAATATATATATACATATATTAAAATTTAATCATTCATGCTTTATCATTTACATCTTTCATAAAGTCGAAATATGAATCTTAAAAGATATGATATCAAAATTTTAGTGACGACTTGATGTAGCTTAAAACGATTTGTTTTAAAATTCAATTTACTTATTTATTTGTTGGCTAAATACATTTACATATCTAAACAATACTTTTCATTTTTCAATACACTGTTAAATACATCACTTTCACTGAATCTATATGAAGTGCACTGAAATGTATTTATTTGACTAAATTGATTTGTCTTTTACGCTACGTAATCCAAAATCAAAAGTAAAATTTAAGTAAATAGATTTTTACGTCATTGTATCCAAACTAAGTTAAATATATGCAAATAGATACAGTGTTGCTACAGATGGGATGCACACATAGGGCGACTTCAGCACTGTTTCGCAATGTGGCTAACAGGAGTTGCGCGACTTTTCGCTCTGCAGCGATCTCGTCGTGGTCAGATCTAAATTGTACAAAAATGACATAATATGCTAATGTATTAATTTGCATTTAAATTTTAACAGGAGACCGCAATGTGAACTAATTTAATTATTTTCTTAATACATCAAAATCACTAAAAATTGAATTTTTACCGATTTTTAATGAGCTTGCGAGATCGGAAGATATCCCCTAAATACAATTTATTTTTTAAAATTATTAAACAGTACAATGTGCAAATATTTTTCACTAGAGTGATAAAATATATGTATATGTAATTTTTTTAAAAAAATTCTGAAAAAATCGGAAATTTTCTTTTTTTTTTTTAATTTTTAAGTGGTTTGCGCAATCGGAAAAAAAAGTTCAATTTGATTTTTTTTCTTGTATTTACCAATCGCAGCTTTTCCGCCCTATAGCAATTCGGAAATAAAATCTTTTGTTTTTTCGCACCACCCTAATGTGTACCACTAGATGATAAAGTTTTACCTAAGAAAAAATATTCACCATGCATCCTTTGAAAATTTTAAGTAAGAATTACAATAAAAATATTCTTCTTTTTCTAGAAAAAAATAGCATGTATTTATAAAGATATATAAATGTACATATATACAAAATTCTAACAGAATATATACATTTAAAAATACAGGCACGTGCGAATACATAAATAAATGTAAATACAAAATACAAACATCTACATACCTGAAATACATGTACAGAAATAAGGATAGGAGAAAAATTAGATAACATTTTTCTGAAATATCGAAATTCCATATAAAAAGCAAAATGCAGTTTTAAAATTCTTCAAATTTCTGGCTGGTTTCCAAAGTTATATCTATTTCTTTTACTGAAAACAGAGATATTTTAAAACTATCACGTACCTTTTAAAACCTCACGTTACTGACTCAAAAACCATTTTATATCTTACACTTCATTCAGTTATACGTAAAAATATAAGACACGAGTGATTTGATAATAAAAGATAGTGACTAGATTTTTTTTTAAAAATTAATATTTTTTAGGATATCACAACTATATCATATAAACCATGAAATGGGATTAGCTTTCTTTTTTAATTTCTCAGGGACGATCAAAATTTTCCATTTAAAGTTTTTCCATTGATAATATTTATTAATTAGAATTTAATAAATATTAATTTCTTATGTAATATTAAAATATTATTTTATTAAATAAGCGAGAACAAACATTTTTGAAATCAAAAACAGATGAGGTTTTAGTATTCTTTTCTCGGGATATTGAGAGGATTAAATTTTTTTGTTTTTAATAGTAATAGTTATGGAACTGAAATCTAAATTTAATAGCAGAACTAACTATTATTTCTATTATAAATAACTTTATTATAAATATAGTTTTCAAAATTTACGTTATTTCAAAAACTTAAATAGTGAAAAAATATTAACGTTTCTAAAAATAAGCTGAATTTTCAGGAAAACAAAATGATTGAATTCTAACCAAATATAATACAAAAAATATATTACTATAACTTATAGACTTATCATAACATACGAGTTGTATTTTTAAGTAAGCTCAATTTGAAAATAAAAACCAATCGAAAGAATTTTTTAAAATCTAGCATTTAATTTTCAGATTCTGCATACATTTTTCTATTTTTAAACATAGCTACCAAGTTTGCTTAAACATACCAATCATACCTATATACATTGTTGTTTATCAGACCTATAATTAGATTTTGAATATCCTCTTCACAGAGCCTTGCCGCATGCCCCAATAGCCAAGAACGTCACGACCATTTTCACGTCTTCGTCATTATTGCAGTAGTTGCCGCCAAGATAACGTTTGAGGTCGCAGAAAAGATGGAAATCGCTAGGTGCATACTTGGGGGTGTAGGGATGGGAGATGGTCCAAAACTTCTCAACCAAAAAGAGTCCAATAAAGCTTTCGTCTTCACTGCATTGTGAAGCCTTGCATTGAGATGGAGTAGCGAAATCTCCTCTGTCAGCATATTGCGTTTTTCTTGTCTTGATTTTTTCTGCGACAAAAGTAGAAAAAAAAGTATTATTGATGTAATCTCACACAAGCGATTCGATAAGCTGGAACATTTTAAAGACACAAAACCGTATAATTTACCTATACAGCAGTTACTCAGCACAGTTGTTTCCAATTATTTACCGGGTGATTATTACCCAATTATTTTAGTGATTGCAAACACTTTCTGCGGCGCTCTACCTGTTATTGTATGCAGCAAAACGGCCCATACTTAAAAAACTTATCTCGTAGCCAGTGTTCTCGCTGACGTTTGATCAAAGTTAGTAATTTGGGTAATTAAAAATGAAAAACATTCGCCAAATAAAAAAGTATTAGCAAAATGGATCCACCGTATTGCACTAAAAAATTATCTTTAATTTTTTAATGTACCCTCTATTTTCAATATGTTCTGAAATAACCTAAGTTGTTATAACTGCGACAACGATTATTATTAATCTAATTTCAACTAATTTAAACTTTCTTATTGTACCTATCCGGTACAATTATATTAAAATATGTATATATGGAAATATATGAAAAACGAAAAAGAAAAGAAATAAAAAGCAAAAATTGATCACTAGCAATTTGGCGAATCTAATCGCTTGTTTACTCGCGAAATGAAGAATTTAGTCGCAATTTGGCACAATGGCGAACGACAGCGAGAACAATCCTCGCAGCTTTTCAGAATGAACAATATAGGATTTGGCTTTAATTAAATTATAATATATTAATAGTTGTATATTGAAATACTTATAATGATCTAATTTTCAAATTGTACAGCTAAAAATTACTTAAACACTCGTTATCTTTTTCAAGAGCAACTTAAACAATTTTGTAAAGATGCTTTATAAAAATATCGTTTTAAATAGGACGTAGTTTCCCAAAAAGTTTTGTTTCTCTTTTTAATATTTACATTAAAAAAGCAAGATTTGTAAAATTTAAACCAAAGCAAAGAGACGATAGTACCTGCATGACAGATGTTTCGAATTTCAAGACTTTTAACAAATAAATTTAAAAAAAACAAAAGCTATAATTGCTGTTTAAAAAACTATAATATGGATGATAATGAAATTCCCATCCAAAATTTAGATGGATATTTTATTAAGTGAACGAGAATAAGTGCTTTGAGTGTTTAGAAGAACACAATAAAATTTTAGAAAAATGTAATTGGATCAACGGCATTCTATATAACTGTTGGTTGCATGAAAATTTCTCTATATTTTTAATTAAACTTGCTGGTAATAAAAAAATTGAGATATTGCTAAAAAAGAGGAACATATGAAAAATGTTAACAAAAAAGTGGTCTCAAAAACACTTTACCAAAATGACTTTCCATATTTTAACTCTACATAAAAATTTAAAAATATGCTTTGCAGTTCATATGCGATGTCGAAAAAAATTTATTTGTTCAAATATTATTATAATAATTTTTATAACTTTTTGTAATAAAATTTTTAGTGATTGATACATTTATATTTTTGTATTTGTCTAACATATAACTAACGACATTGTTATGTCTATTACTTTTATTACATGTAGTTTATACAACCGCAGAATATAAAAGTATTTTAAGTTACATGTCAATCAGTCATTAATGGTGCTCAATGTAAATGTGTCTATCAAATTTCACGAATTTTAATAAATGTACATTGAACCTAATTGGTGTCAGATAAATTACTTTGAAAGAATATTTATATTAAAAAATGCATTTTAGTGGAGATTTCTCTTTGAAATTCATACAAACAGTTTATTTCTGCAAGCTATATTTGATGATTAAACATGTGCTTATTTTCTTTAAAAAAAAACATAAATAGAAAGCATTACTTTTAATTTAATACAATCTATAACTATTTTAATTTCTATATACGATTATCTATGAAGAATTTCTTAAATAGCATATTTTGTAATTTTAAAATTATACTAGGTAATAAAAAAGATGGTTTTTCTACAATCCGTTAATAAAATAATTTGTGGTATCCACACAATGAACTTAAGAAATGTATAATATAATCTGAGTTTCACTAATATCTTAAATTCTTAATTTAGTAAATTGTATAAAATAAACTTAAGTCATTACCTTTAACAAATTGAAAATACGCATAATACTGCACAGAAATTTCTTTTGTATCACGTTAGACCCTAATGAAATCTTACTTGGAGAAAACTAACAGTCTACAAATAGTGTTTCTTTCTCTTTCGCAAACTCCATCAACGATACAATGTTGTGTAATCAAAGTTAATGTTTTGGAAATGGGACAAAAATTATGTTTCTTCGATTGAATTCTTTATAGGGTTTCCTTTTCCGTTATAAAACATGCTTTTTATAACGTTTTAGATATACTTTTAGAAAACTGTGATAAATTAATATATGAAATCCTTGTTAAAATTAATAAAATGCTTTTGCATTTTTAAAACAAAAATCTTTATTCGTGTATCTTTTAATAATCTATGCTTTTCACCATTTAATCATAGTTTAAAGTGTGATTGAAAAAATTGTGATTGAAAATAAAAATTCCTTTTGCCACCAAAAAAGGTTTACGTCACATTCTAAGTTGTTTATGTTGGGTTAATTGTGTACCTGTCTTGTAATTAGGAATTTTTAATCTCAAATATGTCATATCATTTAAATATGTAATTAATCTTAAATAATGAAAGATTTCCAGCAGTGTGCATAAACTACAATAATAAGTGCAAGAAGCTGTTTGATAGGCTTAATTTTATTAATCTGCAATTAATGTATATAATGTTCATTTTATAAATGAGCTATACTTACATATTAGAGATTGCTTTCATCTGTTATATCTAGGCTTTAAAATTTTCAATAATAATATATGCTGAACATTATCATATGCTAATTATGCTTTTAAGTAAGCTTCTTCTCTTTCTAATCCTTGTAGAAAATTTTTTTCTTATTTTTTTTATATGTTTAGAAAGTGTTTGAACTTTTGAAACATTATTTTAATCATGTTTTTAGTATTTCATAAAGTTATCATTATATTATTTGAAAATATATTAATGAACTATATATATATATATTGTTACGAATTTTGTAAATAGTTAGTGTTTGTACTGTAAAATAATGTAAATAATCTTATTAAGCTCCATTCCTTTACTAATATTAGTTTTTGATACATTGTCTCTGTTATCAAGCAAACTTGTCCATTATGTTCAGTGTATGTCTACGGCAGATTGGCGAAATAATAAAGATATTGGCAAGTTGGCGTCACTTTTGGCGACTAATTTTGGTCGCCAAATTTGGCGATATATCGCCAAGTTGGCGACAAACTTGGCGATTGTTGGCGATGGTAACCCTTCCCTCTCAATGGTAACCCCCCTTAGGTATACTGATACATTGTTTGTTGTTCCGTGGATTTTTCGAGATGGTTCAAGAAATTTTCCGCACATGCTGCGAGCCTATATAAAAAGAGAAGCGATGCGAGCTGTTGTTATTATTTACCAGTCAGTCATTGAGTGAACAAGGCGTTTGTTAGCAAGTTTGCTTGAGTTTCATTTATGTTGTTTTGAATGTTATTAAGTGTTGAGGCGTTGTATAAAGAGTCTCTGGGATCTAAAGCTATTCTTGTACGATAGATTTGAGCAGTTACTTTTGAATATCTAGCAATATTTGTGAGTTTCGAAGACTCTGTTGTTCTGAAGATCTGTAAATAATTTATTTTCTACTTTTCTAAGAGACAAGAGTTTGAAGTTCTCTAACCATACGATCAAAAGAACCCTATAAACGCAACATTTTGTGTCCGGTGTCGGGATCTTATGGCGAAAACAAGAACTATGGACGGACAACTAAAAGAACTGTTAGAAGCTATTAACGGATTAAGAACAGAGCTGACCAATAAAATTGATAAAGGCCAAGAAGAGTTGGCGGATAAAATGAAAAAAAAAAACGAAGAAAGAATGGAACAGTTGACAAATAAAATTAATAAAGGCCAAGAAGAGTTGGCAGAAAAAATGAATAAAGGCCAAGAAGAGTTGGCGGAAAAGATGAATAAAGGCCAAGAAGAGTTGGCGGAAAAGATGAATAAAGGTCAAAAATGAGTGGCGGTGATAATGAATTATATGTGATAGGCTTTATTAACGGAATTCAATGCCGTATGATTGTCGATACAGGAGCCAATGTGACAATAAAAAGAGAAGATTTGGCTCGAAAATTGAAATGTAAACTCACCTGGACTCCACCATGCGTTACCCTGCAAACTGTGACGGGCGACAAGATTGGCATATATGGAAAGGCCAATTTAACCATACACTTTGGAGGAACGAAATATTACCATACGGCATATGTGGCTGACATAACAGATCCTTGCTTAATCGGGCTAGATTTTCTGAAGAAGTTTGGCTTCAAGCTTGATTTCAAAAATAACAAAATGCTCTCAAAATTTGAAAAAATAAGTCTTTTTGGATTAAATAATGAAACTGAATGTAAACAAACAGTAATAGTCAAAGAAGACATCAATCTAGATACAAGAACAGAATTTTTAGTTCCAGCAGAAATTAAAAATGAAACTAATTACCGATTTGGCCATATAGATTATCCAGAAGACAATAGTACACAAGCAGGAGTATTGGTGGCTTCTTCTGTAGTAGACCTCTCGAAAAAGACCATTCCAGTCAGAATTGTTAACATCAGTGATAAGACGAAGACTATCAAGAAAGGAGAGGTGATAGCATCGTTTGCTCCTGTGACGTGCATAAGTCAAAATTCCAGTCACTCTGAGAAATCTTCAGATAATTTAGTCAAGGATGTGTTACAAAATACAGACTTAGATCCAAAACAGATGGACGCCGCGGAAAATTTAATTAGGGAATTCCAAAGTTTATTCTCCCAAACATCTGAAGACTTTGGACGAACTAAAATGGCACAACACCGAATTGACACGGGAGATCACACTCCTATTAAACAGCCCCCTAGACGATTACCTTTTGCCAAGCAAGAAGAGGTGCAGAATTTAATTAAGGATACGGAAGAAAATGACGTCATCGAACCATCGACAAGTCCATGGGCGTCTCCCATTGTATTAGTAAGAAAGAAGGATGGTTCTACAAGATTTTGTGTAGACTACCGCTGACTGAATGACGTCACTAAAAAGGATAGTTACCCTCTGCCAAGGATCGACGACACTCTCGACACACTTGCGGGCAACACTTGGTTCTCGACTCTGGATCTGAAGAGTGGTTACTGGCAGGTAGAGATCCATCCAGACGACCGCGAGAAGACTGCCTTTACAACGGGACAAGGATTATGGCAGTTCAAGGTAATGCCTTTTGGTCTATGTAACGCACCTGCAACTTTCGAACGGCTTATGGAAACGGTTCTCCGGGGGCTGTCATATGAAGCATGTCTTGTTTATTTAGATGATATCATAATATTGGGAAAATCTTTTGATGAACATCTGAACAACCTCAGGCGGGTGCTACAAAAATTAAAGGAAGCTAATTTGAAGTTAAGCCCTTCGAAGTGCAGTTTGTTTCGTAATGAAGTCGCCTACCTTGGACACATCATTTCGGCGGAAGGAGTTAGGACTGATCCGGAGAAGATATCGGCCGTGAAAAATTGGAATCGTCCAGCAGATGTTCACCAGCTTCGAAGTTTTCTAGGATTATGCACCTATTACAGAAAATTCGTCAAAGGCTTCTCGATGATTGCAAGACCACTTCATAAATTAACAGAAGCCAATCAAAAATTTATGTGGACACAGGAATGTGACGCTGCTTTCGAAAAGCTTAAGGAGGCCTTAACATCCACTCCAATTCTGTCGTATCCTCAAATCGATAAACAGTTTATACTTGATACGGATGCAAGCAACGAAAGCATTGGCGCTGTACTGTCACAGGAAATCGACGGCCAGGAGCGTGTTATCGCCTATTTCAGCAAGTGCTTATCAAAGGCAGAGCGAAACTACTGCGTAACAAGAAAAGAGCTTCTTGCTGTAGTGAAAGCCATAGACCATTTTCATCACTATCTTTACGGTCGAAAATTCCTGATCCGAACTGATCATGCTTCTCTAACTTGGCTATTGAATTTTAAGAACCCTGAAGGCCACATAGCCAGGTGGATACAAAAGCTTCAAGAGTACGATATGGAGATATCCATCGAAAAGGCTCATTACATGGAAATGCAGATGCTCTCTCAAGAAGACCCTGCTCAGAGAATTGTAGATACTGCGACCGGGTTGAGAAGAAATTTAATGCCAAAGGTCCTATAGTAAGACAAGTTACAACTGGGTCTACATCATCGCAAGATCCGTGGAGTGACGAGAGCCTGCGTAAATATCATCTTGCTGATCCTGAAATTAAGCCAATTCTAGAGCTGAAAGAGGAGTCCAACAGGAAGCCCAGCTGGCAAGACATGGCCCATTACCATCCTACGACTAAACGTTATTGGGCTCTCTGGGATTCCCTACATTTGAAGAACGGTATTTTGTACCGAAAATGGGAGTCTGACGATGGAAATACATGTAGATGGCAACTACTACTCCCTAAGTCGAGAATTTCTATGGTCCTTCAAGAACTGCATGGTAGTCCCACAGGAGGTCATTTTGGTGTAATGAAGACCCTGCAAAAGGTTCCGAGCGTTTCTACTGGAATAATGTTCGCAGTGACGTGGAGAAGTGGTGTCGAACTTATGACACCTGTGTAGCTCGTAAAGGTCCTAAAAGGCGCACCCGTGGACGATTGCAACGTTATAATGTAGGAGCTTCTTTCGAACGAATTGCTCTAGACATCCTGGGTCCCCTTCCTAGAACATCTGATGGCAATAAGTACATCCTCGTTGTCATGGACTACTTCACTAAGTGGCCTGAAGCTTACGCCATTCCTAATCAAGAGGTGGTAACCGTAGCAGACTTACTGATTCAACACTGGGTTTCCAGATACGGAGTTCCTCTTCAAATCCATTCCGATCAAGGAAGAAATTTTGATTCGGCTGTGTTCAAGGAAATGTGTGAACTACACGGTATGGACAAAACTCGAACAACACCTCTACACCCTCAATCGGACGGCATGGTGGAGTGGTTCATTCGTACCATCCTAAATAGACTCTCTCTCCTGGTGTCTAGAGACCAACAGGACTGGGACAAGATATTGCCTCTTTTCCTGCTTGCCTACAGGAGTGCCACTCATGAGGCCACTGTAGGCCAAGACTGCCCCTTCTCAAATGCTCTTTGGTCGTGATCTTCGTCTGCCTGCGGATCTTTTGTTTAACCGTCCTCCTGATGCTCCTTTGTCGCCTGAGGAATATGTCGATGAACTCCAGGCGCGGATTGAGGAGATTCATTGTCTAGCGAGGAACCGAATTGGACTGGCAACGGAAAAGATGAAGACGCGGTACGACACAAAGGCAACTGGACTTGAGTTCAACGAAGGTGACAAAGTTTAGTTGTGGAATCCGATACGTCGTAAGGGACTGTCGCCAAAACTACAAAGAAACTGGGACTGTCCTTACACAGTCGTCAACAGGCTGAATGACGTCGTCGTACGCATACGAAAATTGCCACACACCAAACCCAAGGTCGTATATTATAACCGGCTAGCCCCTTATTTTGGCCAAAGTGATTAAAAATTCAAAACTGGAATTTCAGACCATGGTCATGAAAGTCACTTTTTGTAAATATGTAAATAGTAATTAGTTCTTATTTATGTAAATTTTATTATTATTGTTATTATTTATTTATTTGTTTATTTATTTTAAGTGTTTTCCACTAACTCAAGGATTGCACTGCCCGGGACGTGCAGTCTTTGAGGAGGGGGTAGTGTTACGAATTTTGTAAATAGTTAGTGTTTGTACTGTAAAATAATGTACATAATTTTTTTAAGCTCCATTCCTTTACTAATATTAGTTTTTGATACATTGTCTCTGTTATCAAGCAAACTTGTCCATTATTTTCAGTGTATGTCGACGGCAGATTGGCGAAATAATAAAGATATCGCCAAGTTGGCGTCACTTTTGGCGACTAATTTTGGTCGCCAAATTTGGCGATATATTGCCAAGTTGGCGACAAACTTAGCGAATGTTGGCGATGGTAACCCTTCCCTCTCAATAGTAACCCCCCTTAGGTATACTGATACATTGTCTGTTGTTCCGTGGATTTTTCGAGATGGTTCTAGAAATTTCCCGCACATGCTTCGAGCCTATATAAGAAGAGAAGCGATGCGAGCTGTTGTTATTATTTACCAGTCAGTCATTGAGTGAACAAGGCGTTTGTTAGCAAGTTTGCTTGAGTTTCATTTATGTTGTTTTGAATGTTATTAAGTGTTGAGGCGCTGTATAAAGAGTCTCTGGGATCTAAAGCTATTCTTGTACGATAGATTTGAGCAGTTACTTTTGAATATCTAGCAATATTTGTGAGTTTCGAAGACTCTGTTGTTCTGAAGATCTGTAAATAAATTATTTTCTACTTTTCTAAGAGACAAGAGTTTGAAGTTCTCTAACCATAAGATCAAAAGAACCCTATAAACGCAACAATATATATTGCATACAAATGCACGTAAATTTTAATTATTAAAAACGGTTTCTTTGATGTTTGAAGATTGAAATAAAAGACACAGATAACTAAACGACATTAAACAATATCTTTGATTGATTTTTTTTTATCTGAATGTTCAATAATGTGTTGCTGTTCCATAAAATTTTATTTGTTCTAGCTTGTTTTAAGCATTATTTTTTTTCACCTGTAGGCTTTCTTCTTTCCCCTTTTAGAAGACAAGAATGTCCGCAGAGTAAAGTATAAGACAGGTATTACTGATCTTTAGAGAAGATAAAACAATGATTAATGCTTTGTTTAAATTTTCAAAGAAAACTGAAGTGAAGAAAAAAAAACTTTTTTACAGGCTTTTTAAGAAGTTACATGGGTGAGTAGAAAGAATTTAAAGAGTAGAGATCAATATACATTTTATGAATTTAAAAAAACGTTGAAAACGAATTTGTGCTGAAATCCACTATTTATTAGTTTTCAATATACATTTTAAAATACAATTGTTGAAAAAAAATTTTAACAATTATATTAATCTGAATATAATTGTTCATATTAATTAATTTACTTTTTTTTCAAAGAAGGCAAAAAATAATGTTAATGAATGGTTAAAAATGTAATAGCAGTATTTATAAATTTCGGATTTCCCTTATTCATATTTTTCACGTTAATATTGCTTAATATGTCGTTTTAAAATTATATTTTTGATTTAGAATTTTTTCGTTTTTCAATCCAAACGTCAAATAATCTAATATTATGCTATAAAAAAATTTCCAGCTTGTTTTATGCATTCTTTGTAGTAATTATTCTTATTTCATTCATCTTTCAGTACACAAGAATGTCCACAGATTGAAACATAAGACACTTGTGACTGATGTTTAGGGAAGATAAAGATTCATGTTTATAGGGAAGATAAAGATTCATGTTTTGTGTCTATTTTGAAAGAAACCAGAAGACAGAAAAAAAGCTTTTTACAGTCTTTTAAGGCATTAAATAGGCGAGTTAAAAGAATTTAAAGCGTAGAAATATATACACATTTGCATGATTAAAATAAATGTTGAAAGCATATTTGTAGCTGAAATCCATTATAAATTACTTTTCAACATAAATTTTGAATTTTTTTTAACCATTATATAAATATGAATATAATTGTTTTATTAATTCGATAAAAAAGATCTTTAATTTAATGTTAAAAATGTAACATCGGTTTGTATAAATTTCGAATTTTCCTTATTCTTACCTTCCGTGTTACTGTTATTTAAATATTTTGTAAATTTTAAGTACTTGGTTGAAAAATTATTGAATTACTCTAAAGAAAGAGGTGTAGAAAATGTTATTAGATTTTAAAAATAGAATAAATAAATGAAGTTATATCTCATAATTCATTCTCCGGAAACAATATAAAATTTAATATCACTTATAGGGAAAGACAGGATTTCGCAATGATGGAATAAGTGTCGACCGCTACCAATGATTCTGAGGATAATGTTTGCTTCAAACAATTTTGTAAATTGAATAATTGATTATTTTTCTTTTTTATGTAAGTGACATAAATCAAAAGAGGTGAAACTTTTCTTCACATAAGATTTATAATATCACAGCATGAAATAATACATATAACGACTTTGTATATTGTTGTTTGTTATGTATAGTGCTGTGATATTTTAATATGAGTAAAAAAATACCAAATGTTTATTCGTAATATTTTTAGATTTTCATTAAGTAAAGAAATGTGCACATATAATTTTATAGCGTTTTACTGATTATTTATTTATAAATTTTATATTCAATAATTGTGATTTTTATTTGAAAAATTAAAAAAAAAATAAATAAAAAATAAACAAATAACGTAAATTTTCAAGAACAGTTATTTATACACTTAAATTTTTACAGTGATTAAATAAAATATAAGCATAATTAATCAAAAATTAATCTAAATAACAGATATTTTTCAATTAAAAAAATTATTTGATTCTTTGTTCTTTATGCCACTATTCTTAAAATGCATTTAACTTTTGCGTCTTTTAAATAGTTGTAGTGAAAAAAATTATTTATTATATGTTAGGTTTATCGTGATTTCTAATCAGAAATTAATCGCAATTAATGTGTCCATTTAGCAATGCCCTTGAGAACGAGCTAAATACCACATTTCCAATATTGTTCCAATTTTTGCCAACTCCTATGTTTGATATAGCTTGTTATTTAACGAGTTATTCCATATTTTGATGTTGATTTGTAGTATTATCTAATGGTTTTATATATATATATATATATATATACATAATTTTAGAAATACAAAAAATATAGAAGGTGATACTTCAATACTTAGGTGAAATATATTATGAATTACATTTATACACAAATTAATAGGGTTAAAATTTACTCCTAATTCTCTGAAAATCAGTTGAAATTGAATGTTAATAATATAAATTGGAATTGGCGATAACAGTAGCAGTTTCGACAACTGTAAATGCACAGATGAATAATGCGTGTATAAATAACACTAATTAAATTTCAAATTATTCAATTTATGTACAATATGCCCACTAAAGTATGTTGCCAATCTTTTAACTTTAGAGTGACAGTAATATATTTGTACAGTTATAAAATGTAAAGTTTATGCTAAGAATCTTCAAAAAAAAAAAAAAAAAAAAAAAAAAAAAAGATTATTTTCTATGCGTTAATTTAATATTTTAACCAGATAAATTGTTATTCTAATAGTTTGATATTTTCAAAGTGTGAATAATTATTTTATTTTTGTACTTTTTCCTTTATTTTTTATGCTAATAAAATTTACAAACTATGTAAATTATTACAATATTAAATTTTAAACTGTATTTTTTTGTGTAAACGATACATAAAATACCTTTTTATATATATAATATGAACTTTAAAGTTTTCAGGTTTACTTAAAAGGCGATTAAAATAATCAAATTTAGATGTTAATAGTTAATTTTATTTAAAAACCTCTCAGTACTTTCAAGCCTTTAATCAGGCTCTTCCTCAGAGAAAAATTAAACTATCTGATTAAAGGGTTGAAAGTACTAAGATGTTTTTAAATAAAATTAACAATTAACATCTATATTTGATTATTTTAATTGCCTTTCCAGTAAACTGAACAATTTAAAGTTCAAATTACATGTTTTGTGTTAAAAGCAAGGCGAAATTTTCATTCCGCCAGATATATATTTATATTTATTTACCTTTTTTCATAATTCCTTTTTTCGTTCATCTGATGAAACCCTATTTATGTCTTTTCTCTGTGTATCCATCCGTCACAGAGACCATACACAGAAATTGTATAAGTTAGAGACTTCCAATTTTGTGTACTTACAGCTGAATACCTCGCGTCACACTGCAAATCATAAAATTTGGAAAAAGTTTTATTTTAATAAAATTATCTTTTTTTCAATGCCACCCGTTCCTTTTTGCGATCTACATTTCAATACAGAACTGTAATTTCAACTTTATGCATGTAGACATGACGGCTTGAAGGTAAAGCATCTCGATGTTAAATAGAAGTTGTTAGTTCGATCCCCGATGCTGGAAGTCGAAGTTTTCTTCCGAAGAGTGTTTTAATACGAAGAAATTTCTTTGGAACATTTTACGTGTTAATATTATTAGGTTTCGTTCATCTGGCATGCATAATTTTTTTTATTCAATTTTCTTTATTTTAACAACTATTGCGATTTATTAATGATTCAGGAATTTAAACTTAATTTTAAACACAATTTTTAGATTTTAGAAATTTAAGAAATTTAAAATTTTATTTGTGTCTCCGGTATTTAATTTATTCAAAGTGTTTTAGATTTTTGAATAAATAATTGATTTAAATAATTGATTTGCAACTTTTTAATTTGATTAAAATATATGAGTTTTTTTTTTTTTTTTTTTTTTTGTTATTTTTAAATTAAATTTATCGATGCCACTATATATGCAAGAATTTAAAAATTATAAATTAAGAATTTAGATTTATTAATAAAAGGATAAGTTGTTTGAAAGAAATATTAAACGAAACCTCTGTGGGATCTGCGATCACAATTACACGCTTCTCTGATTTATTTACATTCTAATTTTTTTAACTTGGAGCTGTATAATAAAAGGTAATTGAATTTTGGAGAAAACTAGAGAAAATAAGTTATATTTATATTTTAAAAACACGTGACATTGCACACTTAAAATAACACTTGGTTCCAGTAACCGTTTATGTTTCGGTAAACCGTTTGATCAATTGCATTAGTTGTCGGAAGGAATTCATTTTTATGCAAGCAAAACTACTTGATTAATTAAATAAGTTGAATGCCATTCACTGACTAGGTGAAAAAACTGTTAATTGTTCACTTAAATAAACAGTATTGTTTACTGTGATAGAATTTTGAGCTGTCAAGTATACCAATTCGATCCACAGAAGAAAATGTTCGATAACATTTCACCTATGCAGACATATTATAATTCCTCGCATTTAATATTTGTAGTTTAGATGGTTTCGAACTTTGTTGGAGTTCAAATTCGAGTGGTCTAAAGAGAAATTTTTATGAAAGCATATTTAAGAATAAAGATAAGGATTTCTGATTTTTAAATACACTAATCATGTTTTTACTTACCCATTATACGTAGTATAGGTATCGTTTTGAAATTAAAATATATATATATATATATATATGGATTTACGCGTTTGAGATACTGGATATTCCAAAAAACATATTTTTAGAAAAAAAATGGTGTCTGTGTGTCTGTATCTGCCGAAGAAATGAGATAAAAACATATTTTGTACGTACTTAGTATTTAAGAATGGGACGAAGCCTATTTAATATCAGTAATGTCGATTATTCGGAGCAACTTTTTCGGACTCTGGTAAAATACGTATTGGTGAAAGGTATATATTTTTTTTATTTTAAGGAGTGTACGTAAAAGGCAATAAAATAACAAAAACTTTTCATAAAGAACTAAGTGATCGGATTCTTAGTTGCAGAAATATTTTTTTATCGTGTTTTACACATTTTTCCTGACCTTCTATTTCATTCAAAGTTCAATTCAAAGATATATTTTAATTGCGTATGAGACGCTTAATCTGACGCAGTAAACTGTTAATTAAATTATTATTATTTTTTGGAGTTATAAGGATAAATCTTTTACGCAATTCGGTAATTGTTGAGTTGTTTGGTGTTTTGTATAATTTGTCGAAATTGTTTTATCAACAATCCATTAATAGAGCTTTAGTTTGTATATTTAAAGCATTTAAATATGCGTTTAAATTTTGTTTTGGAATTGCAATGCATTTTATAAACAGTTTACACATGTTTTATTTTCATATATTATATTATGCATATGTATGATGGGTAAGTTCTACGGTGGCCCCCAACGACTAGTTTTTTCTTCTTTACATAATGGTTATGGTTAAAAGGCACAAACATTTTATACATGGCGTGATATTTTACACTTCTTTTACCATGAATATGTTTTAACATTAACCGGGTCCTGTATTACGTATTTTTTTTCAAGGGAACTATATATTCAACCCTCTTTGGATGGTATTTTCTGTAAGTGCATTTTTCGGCGAGCTATTTTTTTTGTTGTTGTTCATTTCACTTAATTTTTAGTGTATTATAGAACATGTTAATTCAATGCAGTCTTTTATAAATGCATGTTTGACCCAAGAATTTATTATAAATGTTTATTTACGGTAAATCTTGAAACTGGTCGTTTATCTATTACACGTTTATTATTATTTTTTTAAATCTCAATAAAATTTACTTTTGGTTATTATTATTAATATATTAGTATTTTGTAGAATAAATAAATTTGATGTGGGTGTCTAAGCAGAAGTATATGAACGCATTTTTAGCTATCGATAGTTCTTCCTAAAAAAACTTTTAGTTACATTATGCATTTTTCAGCTTATTTAAATTTTTGTTTGTTTATACATTATGAATAAAAATCTTTAAATCGTAGTGAAAGTGCATCATAGACAAAAAAGCACAAGCATCTTTAAACATAATTTATCAATATTTATTTTTAACTATATTATGTGTGTTTTAGAATAGATTGTTTTCGTACCTCATATCATTGTATCATTCATATCATTGTATCATTCATTGTATCATTCAATCATTTTAACAATATTCTTACACTGTTGGAAAGAGTTTAATTATATATGTGTGCTTCATGACTTTTTGTGCTTGTTTTACTTTACTGGTGTTTTACTTCAAATATATTTTTTTCTTAAATTCAAATAACATGGGATAGGGAAAAAATCATATTTATTACTCTACTGATATAAAAACCTTTACTAAATCGGTCGTGTGGAAAAACTACTTAAAAAAGAATGGAGAAATTATATTATTTACTATTACGCTATATGGCCAATTGATGACCGGTCACTTTCGATCTTAGATATTTTAGAAAACACATAAGGCATTAACTTGAAACTCCAGGTTTGTAAACAGTATAGTAAGGTCATATATTTCCGCAAAGGTTTTTCCTTGAAACCCCCTAAGAGACCATTAATAAATTGGAAAACAAATCTAAATTTTTTGTATAAGTCTGTAAAAACAAATGCAGCAAAAGCATTTAAATTGTAAAACATCATTAACAGGCTTATTATAATACACTGTGTTCATTGTTTGAAAATAACATGTATACTGATAGAAAAGTTAAGATTTTCTATAAAAAAAATAGTCCCAAATTTCGAAAAGTTTTATGCTTATTATTCTAAACAAGGACAAACAACATTGTACGCAATACTTTGTAATAAAACTTTGAAAATTCTGAAAGCGACCATCACGTCGATAGAATAAGCTTGGAATCCATTGTTCCTGAAAGGAAGCAAAAAGATGGGATACTATATTCAAATATAGTACATGTTACACACTATTTCCAGTATCCAATATTGCATATACTACTATATTTGGATACAGCCCCTTATCTTTGTGCTTCGTTTGAGAAACAATGGAATTTGAGTTTATTGTATCGACGATAATTTTCAGAATTTCTATGCTCTATTTCTTAAAATATCCCAAAAGTTTCTTTATACATTTAGCTAATTCATTATGCAAGTTATATTTTGATTGAATTTGAGCATGCTCAGTGAACTATAGGTTAGAAACCTCGTCATTTTCCATTCAATTTAAATTATATTTAACAGTAAGGCAAGAGTATTGTGTAAATGCTGTCTGGCATATTTTTTGAAAAGAACACTTTTTTATCTAAATCAAGTATGAAACACTATGCTTTAAGCATAGATTATGAAGCACTTTCCAACACTTCCTGAAATCTTTAACAAAACTCATTTATGTAGAGAAATAAGGTGTTACTGACCATAGCCAAATGTGCATTCCAATCTTTTTGAACAGCCCTGTATTTGATCTGTCGATTGACAGCTATACTACATAATGGAAAAATTTAGATGAGCAAGAAAACGCCAATCTGGTTGAAATTTATCTTTCACAAGTTTATTCTAATAGGTGGAAGCATACTTACATACTTTTGCTCAGCCCTGTAGTTTACCTAGTACCCTTATTACACGCCAGTATTTGCTCTAATTTAGTTCAACAAAAACACTAATAAAACTACTTAAATCACATTTCCAGAAATTGTTATCTATAGGTATCATTTAGCCAATTCTTTGCGTAACCCTGTATATCATTTTATCTATATTTTACAAACATTTCCCAGTAAACTGAAAGCAGTTCAACAGAAAAACATATAAATTGTTTAACAAAACCATCTTTAAGTAAATTAATTTCATATTCAGTAACTCTTACGAGTTCATTTGAGTAAACATGTATATCAGTTATAGCATTTATACACACCATATTATGCAAACATGTAGTGAAACTTAAAAGCGCATACTATAATTAAAAATGCATTTCATCCATCAATCAGCCATCATCGATATTATACTGTACTTCTGATAGAATATACTATTTAAAATCTTTTGTACGTTCCTGTAAATACTATGCACTTCATAGTATGCTTTAAATATTTAGTCTCAGCGTATATGTAAGTTTTATTATACATGAAATCATTTAACATAATTAAAATATGCCGCAAACAATTCCCCCTTCCTATATTATTGTGTAATGAAATTCCTTTGTGTGGACCCTGTAAATAAACAATAGCTATTATTTTCACTGCATATTTTAAAGAATGCATATTTTAGTGCTCTTCGAAAATGAACATAAATATGAATATGTTTGACTGGATGTAACTGCTTTAAAATTCATTTGAAACCATTTTTCACATAAGCCGTAATGTAATGGAAAATTTTTGACAATCCATGTAAATAAACTAATCATGGTAGAAACTTCCTTTTCAAAAGGATTTGTATTTGAGTAATCTCAACAACATCCAAGAATTTCATGCAATCCGATTATATTTACAAGAGTTAGAGCGCGGACAGACAGCCAAACGGTCAGACAAACCGAACGCATAAACACTTTTCAACTTTGTTGGAAAGTGTTCAAAATATACAAATTCTACGCAAAAAACTTGGCGAGTTTGGCACTGTTTTTATGAAAACCTTTAATTCAGTACGAGTATACATGCTATCATCATACAAATGAAAACCGTTTATTACAAAAAGCCTCTATATTGTTTTCAACAATTTGAACGCTTTTGCTACATTAGCTTTTGCAAGATTATTATATATTCGGATTTTTTTTTTTAATTTGTTGATGGTTTCTTATTGGGTTTCGGGAAAAACTCCTCACTGATATTACATTTACTATTGTTAGGATAATTCAGGATACATTAATTCGTCATATATTATCGTAGATTTTTAACCAAACGTCTAAAATCGCAACTGACCGGTCATCATTGGCCATGCAGTGTATAAAGTGCATATTTCTTTATATATATTTTTTCAAAATACAGTGTGACTAAATATGCTATATGAGAAGTTTTTTGAAGTATTTTTAACGCACACTGTAAAAAAATTCAAGAGGTTACTAAACATTTTTTAGTAAATTTGTATTCCACAGAATTTTTTAGTAACCATTACAAACTTTTTTTTTGCAAGCGAAACAAGCATTTTTCTTTTATAAACTGAACAAACGAATTTTTTGTATAACTAACTTAAAAATTTTTAGTATGAGCCACCAAGCAAATTTTAGTAATAGCTCCAAAATTATTTTTAATAACTATTACGTGGGCTCAAAGGGCAGGAGTTTCCTTCGAACTGCATCCAGACTTCTGGAACGGAAGATTTTCGACAAAATCGCAATAGATGGCAGCACCAAAAATTGCCGTTGCTACGTGAGGATATTCATAATCCCTTTATCAACGAGTACTTACAGTCACCGCAAAAAAAATCTTGACATTTGAGATTTTAGACGTTTTGTTGAATATCTAGAAATATACATGAGGAATTATTCTGAAACTTCAGGTGTGTAAACAATATAGCACAGGTCATATATTTTCGTGAAATTTTTTTGCCGAAGTCCCATAGGGGACCGTCAAAAAATTGAAAAAGAATGAATATCTTTTGGATGACCCTGTCAAAACTAATGTAGCAAAAGCATTCCAACTGCAGATTATCATTAAGTGACTTATTGTAATTATGTGTGTTCATTTTTATGCGGATAGCATGTATACCCGTAGAGAAATTAAGGTTTTTATAAAAACAGTCCCAATTTTTTTCAAGATTTTTGCTTATTATTTGCAGAGTTCTTAATATAAAATAAAGTTTTTTCCTGAACTTATGACAAACAATATTATATATAATACCCTGCAACCAGAATTTAAAAAAAATAATAATTGTATGAATAATGAACAGGTTTACTAAATAAATTTTCATTGCGCATGCGTAAAAGTTATGCAAATTTTGATTGCATATTGTGTTAGCTAAAGGTATGGAGCAACTTTTGTAAAAGTCTCAGAATCGCAGCTTAAAAATGCTGAAAATTATCGCGGATGGAATCTGATGAAAATCCGTTATTTCCAAAAAGACGCAAAAAGATAAGGGGTTGTATCCAAATATAGTAGTGCGCGCAATATTATGTAGTACATACTATCGCGCTCACTACTATATTTGGATACAACCCCTTATCTTTTTGCGTCTTTTTCGAAACAACGGATTTTCATCAGATTCCATCCGCGATAATTTTCAGCATTTTTAAGCTGCGATTCTGAGACTTTTACAAAAGTTGCTCCATACCTTTAGCTAACACAATATGCAATCAAAATTTGCATAACTTTTACGCATGCGCAATGAAAATTTATTTAGTAAACCTGTTCATTATTCATACAATTATTATTTTTTTTAAATTCTGGTTGCAGGGTATTATTTATAATATTGTTTGTCATAAGTTCAGGAAAAAACTTTATTTTATATTAAGAACTCTGCAAATAATAAGCAAAAATCTTGAAAAAAATTGGGACTGTTTTTATAAAAACCTTAATTTCTCTACGGGTATACATGCTATCCGCATAAAAATGAACACACATAATTACAATAAGTCACTTAATGATAATCTGCAGTTGGAATGCTTTTGCTACATTAGTTTTGACAGGGTCATCCAAAAGATATTCATTCTTTTTCAATTTTTTGACGGTCCCCTATGGGACTTCGGCAAAAAAATTTCACGAAAATATATGACCTGTGCTATATTGTTTACACACCTGAAGTTTCAGAATAATTCCTCATGTATATTTCTAGATATTCAACAAAACGTCTAAAATCTCAAATGTCAAGATTTTTTTTGCGGTGACTGTACACTGCATACAATCGGGGCGTATTCGGCAGTGGCCAGTATCGAACCCGGGACCTTTTAGCCTAGAGGCCGTTACTATAACCACTATGCTATCAAGGCCACACCAAGTGAGTTTTAGTAATAGCTATTAAAAATATAAAATTATTAACTCTATTCGTTGTTAACTCTACTCTTTTTTTCTAGTAATTCTTACAGATTTTCTTGTAACCGACTAAGATTACTAAAAATTTTTTAGTAATTACAAGTATCACTAAAGTTTTTTTAGTAGATCGACACTTTTTTTTTTTTACAGTGCATCTATAAACACATCTTTAAAAACTCATAAATTCAAAAACTCTTATGCTACAAAACTGAATGCATGACCTTTACGACTTTAAAGACAAAATTGAAGATTATTTTGTTGGTGTATATATTAATTATTTTATCATTTTGCATAGCCACAACAACAGAAAAAAATGAAATGTTTACTTTAAATATACGTGACTCATTTTAATGTTTTCATTTGTCATTTAGCATCTTCTTTGTTTAAAGATTTAGAATACAGTGAATCAGTAAGTTCTATATATTGGTGTTAAAAATTTTGCATTAAAAAAAGGACAAAGAACAAACATTTAAAAAAATCGAAATTATATTTTTAACACTGTTTACTATTAAAAATATTGTGAAGAGTACTTATTCAAAAACAAGTAAGAAAAGATAAGTGTTTGCATTTTTTTATTATTTTTTTATGTTGAATAAATATTCAACTTGAAGAATTAACGAAAATGATATATTTTCAGGGTAAATCAAGTGCTTTTTTAACCGGTATCAAAATAACTCATTTAGTCTAAATATGATTTTTTTCTGCCATTTTTAAATTCTGTTTTCTTTTTTACTCTTTTTTGTAAAATTTTACGCAAATTTAATTTGGCATTTGGTCTTTCCTATGGTTTATATTTTAATAAAGTAAAAAGTAAAAAAAAACTAACGTAACATTTATTTTTTAATTAATGTTATTTTATAAAAAATATATTTTCTTTTATTTTTGAAATTTTCATTTCAATTTAGTTACATTTTATGTATATTTATACAGAGAAAGCGTGAGCTGTTTAAAAATAAAATAGAGCGATGTAAATGAATATAAAGTCGAACAGCACTTAAAATACATCGTATTGTCGGAATCCACTCATAAAGTCAGAAAATCGTAAAGTAAACTCTCCACGTAGAAGTTTCAACAGTCCTACAGAGAGAAATAACGAAAATTTCCGCGACCTTTTTGCGAATAAAAGAATTATACGAAGGAGAGTTTCAAAATGATATGGAAAAAAGGTCGTTGCATAGTCCACATCAGAAAAAGAAAGAAAGTCACATTTATTTGCAGTCTCTGGATGTCGTATTCATATTTTCCACAATAACATAGCTATTGTTTGACCACATTTATAAGAAATCTGGTTGACAGAATGCAAAGCCGATTCCACTTACAATCTAGGGAGAACAGCTTCTGAGTCCGAAATATAATCTACGCATCCTAGGAAACATTGTCCAGTATTATTTTAGCACATTCAGATTTTATAATTTTCCCATTAGTTTATGGCAGATTAAGCAGACAGGTTTCCATCCAATTTAAGGCAGATTTTATAATTTTCCATTCTGTGTTATGAGTAAAATTTTATTTTAAGTTAAATTTATTATGCACCTTCTATCAGTTCTTTCACTGGAACTCCCCAAAATACACTACCTTGCCATTGATTATCGTTCACTTACGATTTTAGACATTTTGTTAAATATCTAGAAAAATATACGAGTAATCATCTCGAAACTCTTCGTGTATAAATATAATAGTATACGTCATACATCTCCGTGAAGATTTTTTCCCGAAACTCCATAGGGGACCGTCAGCAAATTAAAAAAGAATGAATATCTTTTGAATAACCCTGTCAAAACTAATGTAGCAAAAGCGCTCAAACTCTAGATTTTGAGCGCCTTAGTTCCTTATTGTAATACACTAAATGCTTTATTGTAATACACTGCATTCATTTTTATGCATATAGCATGCATACTCGCAGAATAATTAAGGTTTTTATAAAAATGGTCCCAAATTTTTCCAAGTGTTTTCCTTATAATTTTCAGAGTTCTTAATATAAAATAACATTTTTTTTCCGGAAAATAAGGTACCCTGGGGTAATAACGCCACGTTAAGGCTCTAACAATTTTCACGGCTCAGTTTTAGATTGTATCTTTCAAACAAATATATGATTTGATACAGCAACTCATTGACTATCTATATAAAAAAAATAATTTAACAGATATGTATTCATAAAATATAATGGCGTTTTTTCTTGACCAATGCTATTTGGCGTTATTACCCACCTATATGGGTAATAACGCCATGCAAACAAAACTATAAAATAAGATGGAATAATGGCATGTAGATTGCCCAATTCTAAAAATACAAACTCTACAGCTCTAGAAATTGACAAATTGCAATCTTAAGCTATTGAAAATGTACATTTTGTTTTTGTGACTCTGAAAGAAAAAGATAGCTGTGGTGGTGGCGGGGGGAGGAGGCAAAAGAATATCAGATTCTAAGCTACGTTTTGCTTAAAAATGACCATTTAAATAGAATTATTAGAAACATTACGCGGATTATTTGAATCAGTATTTATATTCCCATGTATGCATTCTACGCGATAGAAAATATTGATTTTTTTGTGAAAGTGAAAGAAAAAGGAGTGAGGGGGAGCTTCAACAGAATATAACACCCTGTGTCTCTCTTTGCTTAAAAATTCCCGCTTAAATATGATTATAAGAAACATTGCATGGTTTTAACCATTCATAATGTAATGTTTTAATCATGTGAAGTTTTATAACAACTAGAGTTATATGTAATAAATATTTTTGTTAAACTTTAACTGCTGTTAGCGTCGCACATACCGCTGAGTTTTTCAAGTTTCAGAGTTTAACTTGCAATTTTTAGTTTAACTATAGATACCGGGAAAATTTTGTTTCATTTGGAGTCCTATTACTATCTCTAGAAACTTTTGAATAGCTCAATTTTATTTATAATAGTCCTGTATATAAGGTTCAATACAAAAATGATATTCTAAAAGTTAATTTAACATTTTATTCATCGTTAGATTAAGCGGTCTGACAGGCCGCTCACAGTAAGTTATGCGACAATTTTTGTCACAGCAGTTAAGGGTTAATACTATTATAGTAATCTAGTAAATAGTTTTTAACCCATAACTCTACACTAATGTGGATTCTCCAAACCTAGTTAAATTGTCGACGTTTTAAAGAGCATGCTTTAATAGATTTTTAATAAATTGAATAAAATTTTTGATTAAAAAATATTATCCCAAAGAGATCTCTTATTCAATTTTATACATAATTCATATGGTTATGTATCATTATCTCTATATTAGCAACAAAATTAACCTTTAACTACTGTTAGCAATCTGAGTGAACACTGTACCCCCCCCCCCCCCCAAAAAAAAAAGCGTTTAACTTGTATTTCCCAGTTTAACTATAGTCACAACTGAAATTCTCTTTCGTTTGGAGTTCTCGTAATATTGTTAGAAATATTTGAATAGATTAAATTTAATTAGAATTAATTCTGTACAAAAAGTTTAGCGCAGGAACAGTATTCTATGATTTTTAATCATGGATCGCATTTTAATCTTTAACTAATGTTACCGGTCTCGTAGACCACTATTTTTCTTTTAATTTTTTAGTTTAACTTCTAATTTTCAGTTTAACTGGAAACACTACCGAAATTTTGTTTCATTTGGAATTTAGTACTATCACCAGAGACTAAATAGAGGAATATTAAGTATAATACTCTTGTATAAAAAGTTTAGTACAAAAACACAATCCTATGAGTTATTCCCGCCTTTTATTCATCTTTCAATTTTGTGGTCTCACAAACCACATCACATTCATACGTTACAATTTCTGTCACATCAGTTAAAGGTTAAATTTATAAAGTTTTGAAAAACCGAACGCTGAGAAAGCGGACAGTTAAAAATTTCGAACTCAATTGAACAATCCAGTGGAAATTTAATAGAAACCTGATTTTGAAGATGTTCGAATTTGAATCTTAAAAATATTTTGATATAGTTTTATTTACAAGAGTTAAAAATTATTTTTTACATTAGTAAAAATAATAATAATAATAATATAATAAAAAATAAAATAGAGGGATTATTTTTAAGTATTGGGCACCCCCCCTTAATCTTACCATTTCAACAATGATGATAATGCTGTCCCATATTAATATATAAACCACCTTCGGATATAGTTCTACCACTGTTGGGAATCAACCGGGGTAATAACGCCAATCCCTGGCGTTATTACCCCGGGATACTTATTGCGCAGTAAATCCTAAACTACAAATTATCTCGAGAAGATATCCAAAATCTTCTACAACAATTTGAATGTACATGAAATACATTATAAATTTATGTAATAAACAAAGTATTTCTCGATAGAAAAAATAGTCTTCACATCACAAAACGTATCAGGCAAATTTTAGATCAAGCGTTAATTTTAGTTGTTTGTAAAAACAATAAGACCTAAAAATGAAACAAATTAACTTGAAGCTGTTTTTTGCGATTTATATGACTCAAAACCCTTCTGCGCAGAGCACATGGGTGTCATTTACCTGATTATTTCATAATTATGCAAAATATAAGCACTTGGCGTTATTACCCCGCCTGGCGTTATTACCCCAGGGTACCTTATGACAAACAACATTGCACACAATACCTTGTAATCAGAATAAAAAATTATTAAAATTGTATGAAAAATGAGTAGGTTTACTAAATATTTTTCCCTGCGCATGCGTCAACGATATGAAATTTTCATTTGCATATTATGTTTGATAAATGTGTAGAGCAACGTTTGTGAAAGTCGCAAAATCATGACTTGAAAATTATCAAAATAATCGTCAATTCAATAAGTTGAGAATCCGTTATTCTGAAAATGAAGCAAAAACAAGAGGGGTTGTATCCATGTATCCATTGATTAGTGTCAATATAGAATGCACAATACGGGATGTACTATTACATTTGGATAAAATCCCTCTTTTTTGCTTCATTTTGGAAACAACGGATTTTGTCCTTTTTCTATAGACGATTACTTTCAGAATTTTCAAGCTATGATTTTGAGACTTTCACAAAAGTTGCTCTATATATTTAGCTAACATAATATGCAAATGAAATTTTGATATCGTTGACACATGCACAGTAAAAAATTATTTAGTAAACCTACTCATTTTTCATACAATTTTTATTATTTTTTAATTCTGATTACAGCGTATTGTGTGCAATGTTGTTTGTCATATTTTCAGAAAAAATATTATTTTATATTAAGAACTCTGAAAATTATAAGGAAAACACTTGGAAAAATTTGGGACCATTTTTATAAAAATCTTAATTACTCTGCGAGTATGCATGCGATTTGCATAAAAATGAACACAGTGTATTACAATAAGGCACTCAGTGTATTAAAATAAGGGACTAAGGCGCTCAAAATCTAGAGTTTGAGCGCTTTTGCTACATTAGTATTGGCCAGAGTATTCAAAAGATATTCATTCTTTTTTAATTTGTTGACGGTCCCCTATGGAGTTTCGGGAAAAAATCTTCACGTAGATGTATGACGTATACTATTTTATTTATACACTAAAAGTTTCGAGATGATTCCTCATGTATTTTTCTATTGTCTGTTTATTCGGTTTAAAATACTAATGACTGATAGACTGATAGACATGAACGGGAAAAAATAAGCCTCAGTATTGCAAGAAAATTTTTCTTCTGAATGGTACATTGCCTTTAAAAAGATGTAAAAATTTTCAAAAATACAGCTAATAGTTTCCACATTCTCCGAGTTTTTTCAATTTCAAATTGGTACTCTCAATCATAGAATACAAATTCAATATTAATAGTAATAATAATAAATGTAACAATTAATTATATTATTGACGCAAATTCTTTTTTAAAAATACTTCTATAATTTATTTAAAATAGTACGTATGTTTATAAATTGAAATACAATATTTTTTGTCTTTTTTACTTTTTTCTTTCTTTTCTTCCCGTTCCTATTTTCATGATTCCTAGATATGGAAAGAGTTAGAGAGGTTATTCCATATTTTTTTTACAAAAAAAAAAAAAAAAAAAAAAAAAAAAAAAAAAAAAAACAGCGTCATTTACTACACAAATTATTATAAATATTTTTATTTATTTTAACTACTTTAGTAGCTACTTCCTTATATTTTGCAAATTATTTTGCTAATTTGTTACACTGTTAAATCTAAAATTTTCAAAACATTCATTAACAAACAAACAAACTCTCCCACCGATATTACATTTCATAAAAGTTTTAAGCAAAAAGGATTACTCCGTTACAAACTATATTTAAAAATACAGGCTCCACTATTTTCATCCAAATAACATATTAAAATTTTCTCCGGAGAAAATATATTTCTTTCGAGAACAAAGTCATTTTTCAAATCCCTATGAACAAATTGATTTTTTAATATGAACAATGAATAGCGTATTTCCATTTTCAGTGTGGAATACGTTTTTTTCCCATTGGAAAATGTCATCAGTTTTCGAAAATGTTCATTTTACGCTAATGCTGGTCTTTAAAATTGCAATAGATTTGTATACAATGACAGTGTAAGACACAATAAAATCGTCTCATTTTATATATTTATTTCGTCATATTATATATTTATTTCGTCTCATTTTGTTCGGGAATTCGGAGCAGTTTTATGCACATGCAAACAATTAATTTAACAACTAATTTTTGGTCCAGTTTGCAAAAACCTAAAAGTGAATAATAATCGAAGTTTATATTTTTACAACGTACACAAGCTCTAATAATTTACATTTTATATTTTCATATTACTTTACTAGATAGTTTTATTAAATGCTTAAAGCATACATTATTAATTTCAATAAATATATCCTTTTTACTTTCTTCTATCTTCAATAGAAGAAAGTATTGTAATCGAAATTTTTTTCGACTTCCGGTTTTCGACGGATTTATACGTTTTAGGGGTCAGAGATTCCAAAAAACATGTTTTTACAAAATGTCTGTCTGTCCGTGTGTCTGTGTGTGTGTCTGTGTGTGTGTGTGTGTGTTTGTAAAAGGTGGAAAGCGAGGACCTCTATATGTATACACACCAACACACCGAGGACGCACCGCGAACCGAGGACGTCCTCGGTTTGAAAAAGCTCTTCTAGGCTGTTCTAAGATGCTATTTTGTCATTTGGACAACTTTTTGATTATAGTTTGGGGATGTCCTCGGTTTACATCTTTTGCATTTTCTAGTGTGTATTGTGTGTATGGCGCCACGAGAAAAAAGTGTATCACCGCGTCCTCGGTATAGCGGTGAAAATACAGATCACGTGACTTATGAATGGACAAACCGGTTGCTCCGTATAATAGTAATTTTACCCCTACTACGTTTTTACTATTTACTACTACGCTCGTAGTGAATAGTAGGAACGTAGTAGCACCTGGTGTTTATGTCTTTTCGCGTTCTTTATGATTTCCAATTGTATTTATTGAAATTGGAACATGAGATAGCACTCGAATCATAACGTTATCGTCTTTTATTTCTTGCCCATTGCTGCTAAGCATATAAAGTTTGAATTAGATGTTGAATAGATTGTGATTTAGTTTGAATTAAACATCGGACGCCCATTTACGGCCTTCTTTCTTTCTTTCGTTTCCCCCCCCCCCTTTTTTTTCTTCTTTCTTCTCAGGACTGTATCAGCATATTTTTAAATTTTTAGTATAAATATTCTACGTCGTGCCTCCATCTTATATTTCCAAAGGGAAATGAGGTTTTTTTTTTTCCACTTTATTTCTAAAATTGCATCATGCCAAAATCGAATTATAGAAGGAGGCTCAGGGCACATAAGATTTTTCTTTCTTTTTTTTTTTTAATTGTCAAATGGTTCGAGACAGACGCATACTGAAGAGGGGGGGAGAGATTAGTTTGGAGGGATCGCACCCCCGCCCCAGGAAAAAAAGAACCCGTGAAAATTTTTCTACAGAAAAGTAATTATGGGTATACATTCAGATTTAAATATCTAATGTTGTAATAACAGATGAGGCCATGCTAGCCCAGACGGTAGTGCGTCGATCTTGTAACCGAAAGTTTGCGGGTACGATTCCCGGTTTGACTATAGACCACCGTGTTTGCTAATGCGGCATGGGCACGTAAAATGTGCTAGTGGGTCAAAAGTCCTCTCGTTAACGGGCGTAGCCTGGAGAGAGAGGTGCCAAGTCCGGCGTGGACCTCGTCGTCTGCCTATGATTCTAAAATTACGGGACTGAATAATAACAGTGCAATGCTTTTTTGAAAATGTCTGCTCTTGCTAACACCGTATTCACCTCACAGGTAGTACAAATTCAAAATTTCTGAGAAACCGTGATTCCCCCTCCCCCCCCACCCCCAATAAAAAAAGCTGATCATGATTGTTATGTTCGAAGAGGGGGGAGGATAGGGGTGTCAGACAGCATTTATAAAACCCACCTTGCAGGGGCAAGCAGATTTTCTATTATTTCATCCTAGGTGTCTGTAATGACTATAGTGGTTGTCAACTGTGGAGTGCGGAGGAGGGGGGGGGGAGAAGCAATGATAGTGTCAAAGAGAGAAGCCAGACATTTTTAAAACACGATACTTTGTGTTTCAACTTTTAAGTCTGTGCTGAGTCGCAGTGAGAAAAGGAGGCTCTTAAACAGGAGACATATTTAAGGGAAGGGAGGGGGTCGATAGCAGCTTCATCTGGAATACGTTTTTTATCAAAAAATTTAATTGTATAAAATATTAAGAAATTGCACCAGAAATTTTAAATTACATCAGCTTGCGGGGCTCCTCCCCGAACCTCGCTGGGAGCACCAGAGCCCTACTCCTTTATTTCCCCACATATGCCCTTAAGGAAAAAGTACCCTTTTTGCCTGCTTGGGCCATTTCCTCTCCCCCCACACACACACAGAAAAGAAAAATTCCACTGTATGCAACACAATATTATCATGCTTTAAAAACAATCACAATATTATCATGCTTTACATATACACCAAAAAAATCGAGGATTTTACACACGAACAAACCGAGGACCCTATATACACACCTTCAAATAGAGGACTTTACACACCGACAGACCGAGGACTTTACACACTGACAGACCGAGGACTCACACACACCCTCAAACCGAGGACTCTATATACACACCGTCAAATCGAGGACTTTACACACCCTCTAACCGAGGACTCTATATACACACCATCAAACTGAGGACTTTACACACCAACGAACCGAGGACTCTATATACACACCCTCAAATCGAGGACTCTATATACACACCCTCAAATCGAGGACTCTATATATAAATTATTTGCGCAATGGGGACATTGAAGTATTACCTAAGCATCTTAGAGGGGGAGGGGAGGTTGGATTTGCTCATTTTTTCTCACAAGGGGAGGGGATCTGAGTCCATGCTTACGTAAGATTCAAGAAATACCGAAAAGAGCCCGAAAAATCCAATCATTAAATAAGAAAATTTCATTCTTTTATATTGATAAATGCACCATAAATTACATTAATTTCAAAATATATGTAGCTGGTTATATATTGCTTTTAACGTTTTAGATGATACCATCAACCATAGGCGTAGAGTTTTCAAAATTATTGGAGGGGCCCGAACGTATTAGGAGTGGACGTAAGGAAGGGGGAGAATTCCACCCCTCCCCCACCCCACCCACTTTTAGTTGAAGTATTTAATATTAGTACTCGCCCACTACCCCTTCTTTTTATCTTGTGCTTACTTCCGTGTGAGACGGGTGCGGGTCGCAGAGAGAGAGAGAAAAACCCCCAATAAAATTGGTTAATTAATCTATTGACAGTTATTACCCAATTCGGGGGGGGGGGGGGGACGAGGCCAAAAAAATACTTATTAACCCTTTTTTTCACTACAAATGATGCATAGGCATCTCTAAAAAAAAATTTTAATATTTCTACATAAAGACCATATAAAATTTTATTATTTTAGTAGAAAAAAGATAAGGATATCGTAAAATTTCGAGCTGTTGAATGTGGAAAAGCGTTTTTTCGAATACACCCTTAAGGGGCGCCAAATTTATACTACCAACGCCATTTTTGGCATGTCACAAGAAAAAGTTGGGGGGGGGGGGGCGCCAAACTGAAGCTTTGCACCGGGCATTAATTTAACAGCGGGCATTAAATTAACAGCGGGAATTAATTTAACAAATTGTCCAAATATTATTGAAAAATATTTTCTCTATTTTTCCATAAAAATTAATTAGCTTAAAACGTTGGATGCGTTTAAAAGAAGAAATGAAATTTAAAGAAAAATGAATTGATGAGGACATTTTAAAGCCTATTTTTAACGTCGTATTTCGACAGGATTTAATCTCATAATATAAAAAAAAAATTTGTCACTTTCAAATATTTATTTATCCTAAGAAATAATGCTTCGCAAATTTATAATAATTAAAAAATTTACAGTTATATTCAGCAGGTGTGTTTTTGCACAGCAGACATCGTGTCGCTAACTTCTAGCTTCGTCAAGTTTGTGAAATATCAATTGGGCGATTCTGATTGGTTACAGTCTTCCTCAACCCTCGCATCGAGGTGCAAAACCAGCGTTTGTTTTGGAAAGGAAAAACGGTCAATTTTTTATCAGCTTTAAATAAATTTTGTATAAAAAATGCGTTGAATAATTGTTTTAATTAGAGGTCTAGAGAATTTCTAAGCCCGGGCCCGGCCCGTTGTAAAACTTAAAAGTTCGGGCCAAGCTCGTTCAAATTTTCATATTTTAGGCCCGGCCCGTAGAGAAATCAGGCCCGGCCCGTCCAGTTTTGCCCCGTTACAATTTCTACGATTTCTAAAAAATTCCGATTTCTATCATATAATTAAGATTTTTTTTAAAGAGTACTGCATACATATCTACAGTGGCGTAGCTAAGGGGGGGGGGGGCAAGGGGGGCGTCCGCCCCGGGCGCCGAGGCCTAGGGGCGCCAAATTGAGATAAATTGTTATATATATATATTGTTGTGGGGGGGGGCAAAATTTCTTGCTGGCCCCGGGCGCCAAAAAACATAGCTATGCTACTGCATATCTATGGAATGATTTTAAAGGAAATAAACATTAGTAACATTAATGATTACTGTTACTGTCCGAGATTCACGAAGCAGTTCTTTGGTGTTGTCAAGTGTAAATAAATTCACACTAATATATCTTTTTTGCGTTATATTAACAACTTAAAGAAACATTTAGTAAATTGAGAAAACAAGATACAGGAATGCAGTTTCCTGCTGCGGTTACTGGATTAACATATTATCCAAGTATGCGAAATCATAGCGAAGAGAAATATAAGCACCGTGTGTGCTTTACAAAAACATAAGAGAAACTGAAGTAAGTTCGTTCACAGTAAAATATTGTCCTTGAAGTAATCAACAAAAATGATTTCACAATCATGTGCAATCAACTACTTATGAATTGCTTTAAATAAACAATGATATTATATTAATATCATTAATGTCACTTTTGAGTTATAAAGTAATTTACCATTTATAAATATTATGGTTTTAAAGTAAACAGTTGAGTTGATTAATGTCACTTCTGAAATATGAAGTAATTTAACGTTTATAAATATTACTGTTTTAGAATAAACACTCTAAGCATTCGAACAATTACTAAGCTATTATTAGGCTTTCAACATTCAAATAAAGATTCATTAAAAAAATTAATATGGCTTAGAATAAAAGAAATTTAAAAACGTCATAACTTTTGAAGCTGTTTAATAAAAGAAGGTTTCTAAAAATATTTCGATAACATTTTATTAAAAGATTTTAAATCCAAATTCATACGTTAAATCAAAGAAGCTCCTTTCTGATACATTTCTAAATGGGCGGCTCAGCCCCCCCGCCCTAAAATATTTTGACCCCACTATAACGATTATTTCGTTATATATTGGGTATTTTCTTAAATTAATCCTTTACACCCCCTTCTCTTTTCAATTCAAAATTAGTTTTAAGTTGTCCTTCATTCCTTTTCCATTTTTCTTGCTTATTAATTCTCTAACCGAAAATCTGCAGCTGCTCAAGTTTATCTGTGAGAAATACACTCACATTTTAATCAACCGTTTAAAACAATTTCCAGATGTCTGCTATTTCCGATCGAAGCAATTCTGCATTACCTTATAAGGAGATCATCTCTGTTTCGCAGTAAAAATTTATGCTTACGCTTCTTTTTCCTTTCTCGACAAAATCCTAAAAAGTATTTAACACAGGGCATGAAATTTCACCTTAAAAAGTTCTCGCCAAACTAAATTTTTACTCGCAACTATTTTACATTCATTCAGACAACAACGTCTGCTCCCACAGCTGCACAGAAAATGAAATATTTATGATAAATTTAGTTTAAATTGACGATTGTTAGAAGGACCTGGCAGTGAAGAAAAAACGAAGAAATAGGCGACGAGCATTTTTACTTCTTTTGGAAAATAAATACCATCGCTTCATTTTGAAATACTCCCGTGTATCGCTGCGCATAGTTTGATTTGAGGTTTGTAGCACAACATTTTAAGGGTGTATTCGAAAAAATACTTTTTTCAATCTCAACAGCTCGAAATTTCCCGATACATTTTCACACTCATTTTTAAAAGTAAAGACATTAAACTTGTTGAGATGATTTTTGAAGAGACATATAAGATGCCGTGTGATTTCCTTTTTCATTCAATTCATTAGATTTTGATTTATAAACAATTATTTTCTCAATATGAGCCTTTTTTTCGTTCCCCAGATCTCGCGCTTTGAAAATTCGGTTAAAAACGCCGTTTTTGACAGCCTGTTTGGCAATATTTTCTGCATTTACCAAAAAATTGACAGACACGGTACCTTGAGTTAGAGGTCTGCACGGACCAAAATTTCCAGGCCCGAGCCCGGCCTGGCCCGAAAGTTAAAATTTCGCCCGAGCTCGGCCCGGTCCGGAAAAATGTTTCAAATTCGGCCCGAACCCGGCCCGGTTCGAGTGAATTTCTACAGAACATTGATCTTTACTCTTATGGAAGAGTTCTGACCAAAAAAAAATTATATTAGTCTTTTTTTTCCATGTTTATAATCTCTATTTATGCAGAAGTGCCGTAGGCTGCGATATTTACGCTTTTTGAATCTTTGTTTGTTGTATGTAAATGTTTCAGTTATCACTAGTATTATTAATCCATGTTCCATGTAATGGAGACAAAAAAATCTAAAAAGCGGTATATGGTAAAATTTCCACAGACGAAATCGCTTTGGAACGAAAAAAATACGTTCCCTTCTTAATGGATGTAAATGTTTAGTATATTTTTTCTCCCGTATTGTCGTATTCATTTTGCATGGATGAACATTTTAAAAGAAACTTGCAGTTTTCAGTTTAAAAAAAAATTCCGTCATAATCATGTTTTTTTTTTTTTTTTAATGTGTTTAATTTTATTTTAAAACGCATAGTAATCTACGATTCTTTAAAAGGAATAAATTCTAATGTTTAATTGTAGAATAATGACGGCTTTAAAGTATATGCCTTTTTTACAAAAATTTTTGGACAAAGCCAAATATTACTGATTTATAAAGAGTCGAGAAAAGGATTTTCATATAAGAAGATTCAATAGGAACTGATTATTTTGGTCCGTGAAAACTAGAAATAATGGAATCAGTCTCGCCTTCGTACGGAAAAAAAGTTAGGCCCGGCCCGATACTCCAGCAAAAAAATTAAGGCCCGAGCCCGGCCCCGCCCGAATGCCACTATCAGAAATCGGTCCGAACCCTGCCCGCGGGCCGCGCCGGGCCGGGATCGGGCTTCGGGCCGAGGCCCTGTCCATGCAAACCTCTACCTTGAGCAGTTTCTAAATAAGAGAATTTGCCAGTTTAGTGCGATTAACAGCAAAAGTGAATTTAAAAGTAAATCAGTAAATAAGCATTTTGGATTGGAATATACCCTTAAAGGATTAAACTTACTCGCCAACGGTAAATATTTCCTCGCCAATGGCGAGCTGGCGAGTGGAAATTTCGCGCCCTGATTTAACATCTGCGCAGTAAGATCTGATGTCCCTTTGGTGTGCTTCGTTGTTAGACATAACAACACGTGTAACATTTATCGTTTGGCAACCTTTCCTTTCCCATCCCAGCTGGGTAACCAAATTGAATTCTGATCATGCCAGCTGCATTTTAACTGTTATTTGGCGTATACTATCCATTGTGCATAGGCGAACTTGTGTATCTTGGCGATTTTCTATCATGCCAAAAGTGGCGATTGTTGCTATGTACGAATACACTTGACTCACTGCTCTTGTCTAGTGAAGTTGCAAATCTCTGTTCGGAGATTTTCTCCGAGTACTGTAAGTGTACCCCCCTATTAATACATGTCTAAATAAAAAGGTGACTTAGCAATTATTGTGGGGTTTTTTTCGCCATCTTCACATCTAAGACCTGGACTACTATACGTAATCACGCTTCTTCTAAGTATTCTAATAAAATAGCAGCTACTACAAAACTACCCCCTCACAAGAATCTCTGGTACACCCACCCCTGAAAAAAAATTCCAAGGTCACTCAATGAATTTTCATTTGAGTGAAGTAGTCCCTTAATTTTTCACCAGTTATAATAGACTCAAAACTTTCATTATCCTATACTTTTCTTACCATAAAATGAAGTTATTACAACAGTTGAATGAGAAACATAGTATCTACAATGTGAATGTGCACTAATTTATCTTTCTGCGTCAGAGAGAGAGAGAAAAAAAAACAAATAATGAGCCCTCCACCCCTACATTTTCTTGAGCCCCCCCCCCTATTGTTTACTTCTAGCTACGGCCCTGTCTCCCAGTCTATTAAGGGGCTACTTCACTCAAATGAAAAGACCCGCTCGCTAATGTTAATCCTATGGAAGAAATTTAAAAACATATCTCTTTTGCATTTCAATATTTTTAAATGATTCTTTTTGCATTGGACAGCTGAGATCGATCTGTATGCATGGTGTTTTTTACCTTTTCGATTTTGGCTGCAGATATGAAATTCATTCATCAAAGATGAATGCTCTCATTTATCAAAGCTATATGCTCAAAATATCAAAGATTATAAAAGATATCATCAAAGTAATCAAAGAATATCAAAAATATATGCGCTCATTTATCAAAGAATCGACAATCCCGGTTCCTTGTGTACTTTCTAAATAAGATAAATCTCCCCCCTAAAAAAAGTAAATCTTTTATTAAATTATAAATTAAAAAATATATATATTCCTCTTGGTAGAATTTTAATGCAAAACTAATAAGGATATAAAATTTGTACTATTGATTATTCAGTTACTGGAAATGTTATCATTTTTTTTGGTAGTATATTATTCTAAGCCGAATGTTCTGACACAATAATAAGTAGAAATCGACAGAAATTTTCATTTCATTTTCGGCCTGAAATCCAAGTTTTGCCGAAAATGAAATCGGACCAAAACTCGACCGAGGTTGTGTATTCCAAATCTTCTTTCGAAAATTTTCAACTTTACTCACGGCTGAAATGAGACTATTTATTGCTATGAATTCCATTGTTTATAATTATCAGTCATGACTGACTCAGACGTGAATGCAAATTATAAAGCAAACAACACATATTTGACTAAATTGTTTTATGCGCTCATTAAAAGCTGCAGCCTTAAAAAAAAAAAAAAAAAAAAAAAAATAGAGAATTTTTAGTTTGAAACTACTGAACTGTTTTGAATATTCTTTGAGAATGTTCTAGTATAACATATAATCATTTACAAAAAGTATTATAAAAAATAAACCTACATTGTATGTATACCTAAAATCAAAATATTTTAAAAGTATAAATAAATTCTTGTAATTAGAAAATCTTTCTGTATTCGTTGATAAATTAATTACGTTTTATTTTATATGGAATGATAATTTTTTATTTATATCCCAAAATAAAAAATTTTGAGACTAAGGAACTCAGAGCCAATTTTGGCCACACTTATAATTAATAGTTATGAATATTTAATAAGCCTGTATAATTAATAATTATATAAATTTAATAAAAACATATAATTAATAACTATGTATATATTAATTACTGATTACTTTAAAAAAAAAAAGTTCAAATGTTTTTGTTTTCGGCCGAAAAGAGAAAGAACGCCGAAATTCCGTTTCAATCAATCCTTAATCATAAAATACGGCTATTGCCAATTATTCTGCATGCTTAACACCAGATAACGGATGTTTTTAAAATCTAATACGAAAAAAAAAATAAAAAAAAAGAAATCTCCCCAAAGCTTCTTTCTGCATAAACAAAATGTTATCCATCCAAAGCAGATCCATCTTATTTTGATAACGTTTCCAACCTCACGGTGTTTAAGGGTGTATTTCAATTCAAACTGCTTATTTTCCGATTTATTTTTAGGTTAACTTTTGCTCGCAAATGCATCAAATTTTAAAATTTTTTTATTTAGAAAGTAGACGAGGTGCTGTAATTGTCAAATCTTTGATAAATGCAGAAAATATTGCAAAAAAAGCAATCAAAAACGGCATTTTGAACAGATTTTCCCCTAGCGGGAGATCTGCGAACGAAAAAAAGGGTCATACAGAGAAGATAATTGTTTATAAATCAAATTCTAATGAATGGAGCATAAAAATACATCACACGCACCTCATACGTCTCTTCAAAGATCCCCTCAGCAAGTTTCATGTTTCTACTTTTAAAATTGTGTCTGAAAATGTATCGGAAAATTTCAAACTGTTGAATATGGAAAACCGTTTTTTCGAACACACCCTTAAGTAAACAAAACAAACCGCATTGGTTCTTCTTTAAAATTAGTGGGTGATTTTTGTAGAGGCTAATTTTCTAATCACTTATTACATTGTAATAAAAATTTGTTTCACTGCGTAATTTACTATGATTGCAACTTGCTGAAAATTTCAAGAAAATCCCTCAATTAACTACGAAGATATACATATATATATATATATATTTTTTAATAGTAAGGAAGAGCACAAGCAGAGCTGGCTTTTCATTTATTTTTCTTTTGTATATTTATTCTGTTTGCTTGCTGCGCAATAATTTCTTTTTTCCGCTTAAACATTCGCAGAGTTTTTTAGGTGCGTTCGCAATTACGTAAATACGTAGCACCTATTGTTGTCGCTCAGTCCGTCCGTCTGTCTGTCTGTCCGCATTTAACAACGCAAAAACTACCCAACCGAATCGTTTGAAATTTAAGATACGTAATTATTACATAATTTTGTCGAGTCATTTCAAATTTTATGAAAATCGGATGGATAGATCAAGTACAGGGACAATCAAAAGGATTCCGTTACATTACGGTCGATGGGGGAAAACAATTTTAAATGCATTTTAATCGTGTGAAATTTAAAACGTATATTTTTTACATATTTTTGTCGAGTCATTTCAAATGTTATGAAAATCGGACGCATAGTTCAACTACAGGGACAATCAAAAGTATTCCGTTACATTACGGTCAATGGGGGAAAATGTTTCAAAAGCATTTTAATGGTGTTACACGCATTCGAACTTAATAAAATTTATATGCACCTATAAATTACATATTATAATATACATTTGGCATAATCTGTGGTGCAAAGAATATTTGTTATTGATTTACAAGGCCACACAAAAGTATTCCATTACATAATGAGTATAGGGAGAACATTATTTGAAGAGCGCTTTAACCCCTTGCGGGGCGCTGGTTTCGTAAAGATACCACTTAATTTTAATTCTCAAACGCCACATTCGCACCAGAATTTTGTTAAAGAAAATTACGGTTTATTGAATGCGTGAAATATAGGGTTTTCTTATTTACAAATAAAGTTGTTTTCAAATTCCGGTGTCAGTCATAAATTTCAATACTTAAAGAATGCTCTGCCCCGCAAAGAGTTAATTGTAATTAAATATTTACAATTTTATGAGATATATATAAATAGAGTGATATTTTTAAAACTTCGTTATCGTACGAACGCACCTCATTTGCCACGCTTCACGTGCAATTTCCAACTTTTTTAGTACTTTTTTAGTTTTTTTCTTACAGTAAAATTAACCCATTGGCAGTCAAGCTCTCTGCATTCAAAACCTTTCAGAAAGGTTTACTGAAAATATATTTTGTGTTTCTGTAAATGTTCATTCTTTGAGAAAGCTAAGTCATTATATGTGTTTCTCAAAAAACTGCTTTTCCCCCTGCAATATTTGCGGGTAATCAATAATCTATTCAAGACCATTGTGTGTGTGTGTCTAGCAAGGACACTCAATTTCTACTTCCCCTGACAACCGGTCTCCCACCCTTGGACACCTGAAGAAACTAATCCCTGTATAATCTCCTCTAGAAGAAATTGGGGAATCTTTTTGTAATAGGGAACATGTGTTGATTGCAAGCATTCTTGAAAATAGGTAAATCGCATTGAAGTAAAGAAAAAAAGAAAAAAAAAAAAAAAAAAAAACGTGATATTTTCGCACTGATTTTAAGAGTTATAGCTTATGAACTATTTTGTAAAAAACTCTCTTGATATAAATTAGTTGTAGCTGATATACATGTCTTAATATAGTTTTATTTATTTTTACTGTAGTAAAAAAAGATATAATTAAACATTGCTATACTTTTTACAAGTATAAGTAAATTTAATTTAATTAGCTAAAAACATCACTTTTAATAACCTAACCAAGCAGATTTTTTTAATTTGATATAACATGCAGTTAAATTCAGATATAACTTATTAATATTTTTAATTACACAAAATTATTAGGAATTATTCTTCATACAAGATACCTTAGATTAAAGACTTTCTGCAAAGTATAATTTTAGAAGGTTAAAAAATATATAATTAATTAAAAAGGAAAAGCAGGATTTCAAGAATATTTTATCAAAACCCAAGAATGTAGCAAAATTAATTTAAGATTTTTAAATATTGATTCAGATCTATTATAAACGTATAAGATAAAATGAATTTTTAACTTCATATTTAAATTCATATATGGTTTCACTTCTTTACTAAATCAAGCCTCTAAAGAATAGATTTTTGAACTAGATGAGGCGCCATAGATAAATTTATCAAAGAAACTCATGCTTTAAAAAATTCTATGAAAAATAGAAAATAACAAAACAACGAAAGAAAACCCTATACTGTTTTATCGATTAAAATATCAGACAAAGAATGTAACAATATTAGATAATAATTAAATATGATTTTAGAATGTATTTTTAGATTTCAAAATTTATAAAATGAAAAATGTTTGAACTAATAACCAACTAAAAGTCATTAACTAATATTTTTAATTACAATTTACAATATAATATCGGATTTAGTTAAGATTACAAAAGGATGTAATGTTATTCTCTTGCAGAAGTTTGAAAATCGATACTAAAATGATGATAAATTTGTTTTTTAAATTTTTGTATCGCAAAATATAGGAATAATTTTTTCAAATGTGATTTGAAAAAACATTTTAGAACAAAGTATTTTTTTTTTTTTTTTTTTTTTTTTTTGTCGGGATAAAAATTATCTTTAGCGGTACCAATGTGCACAAAACTTCATTAAATATAAACCTTAAGATCTTATAAACTATGTAAAAGAACTTCGTGATACTTCAGAAAAAAATAAAATATATATACATGTATGTAGTTTACAGGATAGTTAAAACAGCTCCTTTCATCAGGTGAAAAAATCGGGGTTGTGTTCACCGAAACAAAAAATAAAGGAATATAAGCGAATGCAAACTCTATTTTTTCCATCTGATGCAGAAGAATATTTTAACTGCTATTAAAATGATATTCAGGATTTTTTACTAGCCATTTCCTTTAAAGTAACAAGGTGTGATATTTTTACACAAATATTTGCTTGAAATGTTCTATAAGAAAGCTTGGATTATAGGAATACTTCGAATGTAGAATATTTCTCTTATTGCAATACGTTACAAATAATTACATTTATAAAAAAAAATGCCTTAATAAAGGAATTCTCAAATTTAAAATAGTTTTAAGTTAACGGTTATTTTATTTTCTACTATGATTTTTTTTTTCGTTTAAATTTACTAATATTAAATCTAATTAATCACACTAATATTTCTATTAAGTATTTAATAAATGACAAAGACAGAATTTATATTTCTGTATTTATAGAAAAGGAAACTCAACTGGGAGTGTTCTTTGAACTAATTTTAACAGTTTTTTTTATTATTATTACTGAATTTTGCATACAGCAGCACAGACATGATTTTGTTTTAAGAAGGGGTGGGGCGATGGTGTCAAATTCGAGACATGATGAACACACTTTCTCATGCATTTCCCTGGAGTAAAATTTAAAAATTTGAATTCATACAAAGCTTTGAAATTAAATAATTCTGATATAAAGTAAAACACACACAAAAAACCCCATAAGTTTGAAATTATATCTTGAATTTTAAATTTCAAGAATGGAAATTTTACAATAAAATGAGTGATCTAAAACTTTATTTTTTTTCCATCACATCAAGATAATATGTACACATGAGTATATTAGAGATCTGCACGGGCCGGAATTTCCGGGCCCGGCCCGTTTAAATGTTTATATTTTAGGCCCGATCCGGTCCGTTTTGGCCTGTTACAATTTCTACGATTTCTAAAAAATTGATATTTTTATCATAAAATTAAGATTCCTTTAAGGAATACTGCATACATATCTATGGAAGGATTTTACAGTATATTTTACAGGAAATACACATTAACAACATTAATGATTACTTAGATTCTTAGGTTTTCAACATTCGAATGAAGATTCATTAAAAAATTAATAAGGCTTACAATAAAAGAAAAAAGAAATAAATCTAAAAACATCGTTATGTTTGAAGCTCTTTAATAAAAGAAAATTTATAAAAATATTTCTATGTAATTTTATTAAAGATTTTAAATCCAAATTCATTCTTAAATTCAAAGAAGCTCCTTTCTGACACATTTATGAATTCATTTTTTCTCAGAAACGCATAAGATTAGCAGGTATCTATATTGAGAAACGATATAATCAAATGGTGTTATCCATTTTTTGATACAAGCATTTTAAAAATACTGCAAGCAAATAAAATACTGTCATAATTAGCGTTTTGAATAGAGTTTCTGGAAGCGATAGCATGGGAAGGGAGAAAAACCTGCAATCATTGAGTAACTATTATATCTCAACAAGGTTATACAAGTATTTTATTTACTTAAAAATGAAAAACGCTATTCGATTCCAAATCCCTTCAATAGTTAGGCTTATCACTTTCATACTTTTACAATTTAAAATTAATCAGAAAATGTGTCAAACTTTCACATTATTGAGAAATTAATTTAGAAACCATCAAGAGGTATATATCCAAAGATTAAGCTAACATAAGTTCTTTATCACTGTTAATAATTTTACAAATCATGTTTTCTGCCCTACAGATCTTGAGGACAATTAAGTGTAGTTCCGGTCCAACCAGTCTATGTGTAGAAAAGTAATACAAGCTTGATCTCGGCCCGGCATGAGTCAGCTAAAAAAATATTAAAACGGGTTACACACAATGTAACTCTCTGATACCGATGTCTACACTCTACATTTTTATATTGATGTAGTCGAACTAGTATAGCTCGTGACGCACATTTACACTTATTCTCGTTAAAACCATTTTCGTTGAAAATGCCTCATATTTTATTGTTTTTGCTGAAATCTTTAGAACGGACCAGCAGGCCCGAATTTTTTTTTATCAGCCCGGCCGGCCCGCGGGCCAAGTCCGGGCCTGTGCAGACCTCTAGAGTATATAATTCTCAATTCTAAATAAATTGGACAGGGGGGGGGGGGGAGAACACACATCTGAAAAGTGTATCTGAAAAAAACGTGTTATTTAAAGGGAAAAAAGACAGAAAAAAAAGAAGGGCGGAGAAAAATAGAAAGAAAAAATGTGACCGAAAAAGAGGGGACAAGGAAAAAACAGGACACGAAAGAAAAAAAATGCTATGCTTATATTTAATTCAGCATTATAACACATATTAAAGGCATTATAACACAGTTATGTGAATAGAAATGTTTAACATAAAATGAATAATGCTTACTTAAAAGGCGATTAAATAAACAATTATAGATGTTAAAATTTTATTTTATTTATTTTATTTTATTTAAAAATCGTCTATAACTATACAAGATTAATACTATAATTATTAACATCTATAATTGTTTATTTAATCGCCTTTTAAGTAAGCATTATTCATTTTATATTAAAAGCAAGGCGAAATTTTATTCCGTCATATATTTTATATGTATTTTATATGTAGAAATGTTTATTTTAAGTCAATGTCTACTAATGCGAAAACTGGAAAATGTGCGAATGTTTGCATACGAGAATGCTCTTTACATAACTACTTCATTTTAAGCTTGTGCGTGTATAAATTCACTTATTTATTTATTTTTTGTTTATTTTTTATTTATTTACATATATAATTTTAAAGAAATTAATTAAAATAAAAATGAGGGTTTTTAAAAACTTAAATTATTTGAAATGCTTGTTTATTAGCTTAAAATTGTATTTTTAAAAATAATAAAATTTTTTGATCAATAGCATTAGTATTTTTAATTGCTAATTGAACAAACAGACAAAAAAAAAAAATGATAATAAGATAGGGACAAGATTAGAGGCCGTAGTTAGAAGGGAATAATAGGGGGGGACGGCTCATATTTTCTTTTTCTCTCTCTCTCCGAAGCAGAAAGATAAATTAATGCATATTCATTCTCTAGATACTATGTTTCCTATTCAACTGTTGTAATAACTTAATTTTATGCAAAGAAAATAATAGGATGATTAAAAAATAGAGTGTATAACTAGTGCAATATTAAACATCATATTAGTGCAATAGGATGTGCTAGTTTTGAAACGCGTATTTTAGTTACAATTTAGTATTTCTGCAAAATTGTGAAAGGGCCTCAAAACTAAGTTGGTTTTTGAACAGAATTTCATTTGGATTTTCGGAACAGAAATTTATTGGGTAACTTTGGAATTTTTTCCAGGAAAGGCTCAAAATATCAGTGATGCTAGGGCGGGGGGGGGCGGGGGGGGGATGAGTCACCTTCAGAATCGCCTTATGTATGGTCTTGAACAAGGCCTTTGTTGAGATTACACCTAAAATAAGGAAATTTGCTAAGTTTGTTATCCCCCCCTTTTTTTGACGCGTTTTAAAAGCAATTTATTATTTTTTTTTTTGTTTTTTGGTTATAGATTATGAAATTTCCAGATATATTATTCTAAATATTAAAATATGAAATAAAATAAACGCTTTAATAAGATACAAGAATAATGGATAAAAGCGCGCACCCCCCCCCCCCCCTCTTACACACACACACATATACTCCCAAAAAAGAGAAATATCGCATTTATTTAATAGTATACATAACAGAAAAGATAAAGTTTTGCTTGTGGAATTTAGAATATGTAACAGGGATAGTAAAGTTTTATCCTATTTTTTTAATGACATGAAGATCATACTTAAAAATTAATTTATTTATTTCTGACATGGTACAAAAAATGATGCCTAAGAATTAATTTATTAATGCCAGAAATTGAGTATTGATAAAAACGAGCGTTCTCGTATGTGATTATTCAAGCGATTTTAAAGAAATATTCATCTACGAAAATTATACAAACCAAATATTTGGTGTTTCGTCACTTCTTAGTACTTAAATAAAAATATATATATATATATATATATATATATATATATATATATATATATATATATCAATTTCTTATCACCTTTTTTCTCCTTTTTTTTCACTTTTTTCCGGTCACAGATAAATAGATCAGAAGATATTATATTCAGTCATTATTTTGTTTGTGTTTAAATGAGTAAAATCCAGGACGAAAAAGAGCAACTGATGGAAAATGCGCAGATGCTTTTAATAAAAATGAAGTCGAACATTTTTTTCATTTTTTAGGTGTAAGTAGAATATTTTTTCAGTGAACTCTGTCGAAGTTAATCCTTTGAAACAGGACTAAAAAAGAAAAAAATATCCACCTTGAGAAAACAATCGTTTATTATTAAAGATGCAATTCATCTATCAACAAGTTAACCAAAAAAAAAAAAAAAAAACAGCAGTTATATTTCCAAGTACCGTGGTTTTATGTCGTTACGTTTGTCCCGAAAATTTCATGTTGTATTGAAAGCTTTTTTATTTTATTTATTTATTTATTTATTTATTTTTTTTGAGGGGGGGGATGTTATTTTATAAACAGTCACGAAAAAGCTATATCAAAGTTGTAATTTGCTTTAACTCCAAGTCTCAAAGGAAAATTAGTGCTTGTGGTCACTTCAACTATTAAGACATAAGTTTTAATTTATTTTTTATTCGGAAATGCCTGAAACTAGCTATTGTTCAGAAACTATGTAATCGAATTGTTTTATTTATTATTATTTTTTAAGGAGGGAGGGCAAACGCAATAGATCATGCAGAAAATATTGTCAAAGTGGACGTTTTAAACCGAATTTCTACTTGAAAGTAGAATAACCACTCATAAGTGTAAAAAACCTATTTGTCACATGATCAAAATCACTTGTAATTCAATTGGTAATTTATTTACTAAATAAGTGAAAACACAGCTCGATTCCAAATTGTTTCCACAATCAAGCATTCCAGTTATATACCTTTCTGTTAAAAAATGAATTTTTAAATGTGTCAAAATATTTATATATGCTAGCTAGCCAATATGCTAGCTGAGCACAGTAGTTGAATACTTTTTCGTAAATGCTGCTAATAATGAAGAACTAATATTTATAAGTATGGTAAATGAACACTTGAAAGGTTTGAACGAAAAATTGAAATTGGCAAAACGATTACTTTTGATGAATTACTTAAACAAATTTTTAAATGTTTTAATATTTTTTGCGTATATATTTGCATATAAATTAAAAAACAATAATTCTACAAATAATTTAAAGATTTAGTAATCAATTGAAAATTTTAATTTCCGTTCCTTTTGTAAAAACGAATTGCATAAAAGAAACATCTTTATAACTCCAAAATTAATAATCCTATGAAATATCAATTTGCGGCGTCGGATTAAGTGTCTCATTTTGCAGTAAATCATATCTTTGAATCGAAATTTGAATGATATACAGGGATGTGAAAAATCTTCGTAATATCAACGAGATTTATTCTTTGATTGTCGATATCTCGACAACTAATAATCCGATAGACTTCATTCTTGATGCAAAATTTATGTCATTTTATAGTCTTTTTAGTCTATACCTTGAAATGAAATAAAATCAAAATTTTTATGCACTTTTCATCAGAACGATTTTTTCGAGAGTACGAAAAAAATAGTTCCGGATAATCGAGGTTACTGATATTAAATAAGCATCTTTGTCCTGTTCTATACTCAGTACCAAAATTTCAAGTCTCTATCTCAATTTGTTCGCGAGTTACAGCGGTGCTACTAGGTTACGCCGTCGACCAAAAAACTATCGCCAAATTATAAGATTAAATACCAATAATGGATGATTGTGAATGTCACATTCATTTTTTTCGCGATAGCCAAATTATACATGTCGACATAATTTTTATTTTAAATAACGAAAAAACAAATCATCAGTAGAATATTAATAAAAATACTAATAAAAAGTCGAAATGAAAATCACTTAATGACATTTTAAACACGTGAATCTTATTTAATGTCGGCCCCACCAGTGGCCGCGAGGTTCTGACCTTCAAACTGATAGACGGTTAGTGCTGGGTTCGAACCCAATCGCGACCGTCGGTCTAACCCAGGGCCGTAGCTAAGGGGGCGCTAAGGGCGGCTCAGCCCCCCCTAAAATATTTTGAGCCCCCCCTGGAAAAGATTCAAAGGTCACTAAATGAAGTTCTGTTCCGAAAAAATCAAATGAAATTCTGTTCAAAATTCTAATTTAGTTTTCAGATCCTTTCACAGTTTTACAGAATAATTAAATTGTATCAAAAAAAAAAAAAAAAAAAAAACAATTCAACAATCCTTTATCCTATGAAGCTATGAAGCTAACATAATGTTTAATTTTCTACTAGTTATACACTCAAAATTTTCATCATGATATGCTTTTCTTAATATAAAATTAAGTTATTACAACAGTTTAATAAGAAACATAGTACTTACAGTGTAAATATGCACTAATTTATCTTTCTGTGTCAGAGAAAGCGAAAAAAAAATTATGAGCCCCCCCTGCAATCTCTTGAGCCCCCCTTATAGATCACTGCTAGCTACGGCCCTGGTCTAACCGTTCGGAGTTTTCCGTGGTTTTCTTCAAACCTTGCGTAAATACGGGTTAGGTTCCCTTAGAAAGAACCCCCACGGAGGGCATCCCACCTCATAGGTCCTATATCCCATTAGCGTAGATAATTGGACGACATACATACAATCAAACAAACAAACAAACTTATTTAATGTCATTGAATGTGACATTCACGATCATCCATTATTGGCATTTAATCTTATAGTTTGGCGATAATTTTTTGGTCGACGGGATAACCTCGTAGTACCAATACATCATTTTTGAACATATAAGTACCATGTAATTATATAAATATTTCGTAAACTCTAATACAGGGCGTGAAATTTCCCCTCGTCAGCTCGCCATTGGCGAGTAAATATTTACCTTCGGCGAGTAAGTTTCGTCTTTGTAAGGGTGTATTCCAATCCAAACTGCTTATTTTCTGAATAATTTTTAAATTCACTTTTGCTGCTAAACGCACAAAACCTGCACAAATCTCTTAGAAACTTACTCAAGGTACGGTGTTTGTCGATTTTTTGTTAAATGCAGTAAGTACAGTAAAACCTCTAAATAACGGACACCTCGCGAAACGCAGAAATTGTCCGCTATTCGGAGGCGTCCGCTATTGGGAAGAAACCTCAGAGATACAAAAATCGCTAAGAAATCGTTAATATTACACTAATTTACATTTATATGTCCTAAAACCTTTATTATATGATTAATGAGAAGTTAAAACTATTTTTTTAAAATATAAAACCTAAATAAAATTGTGCATACCTTTAACTGCTGTTTGTTACATTCTTATTAAAAAAATCTGTTACAAAAGTTTACTTTTGCAATTACATATAACTTGTTTTTCAATGTGACTCTATAGAATTCCGGGCGGGGAGGAGGGATTGCACTTTTTGTCTATTAAAAGCATAAAATCTTAAAATCTTCCGGGGGGGTCACATTGCAATGCTGAAGGCGATGTCTCCCCCGAGCAACCCTGAATTCACACTAAATGTACGGGGGGATTGCACTTTTTGTCTATTAAAAGCATAAAATCTTAAAATCTTCCGGGGGGGGAACATTGCAATGCTGAAGGCGATGTCTCCCCCGAGCAACCCTGAATTCACACTAAATGTACGGGGGGGGATTGCACTTTTTGTCTATTAAAAGCATAAAATCTTAAAATCTTCCGGGGGGACATTGCAATGCTGAAGGCGATGTCTCCCCCGAGCAACCCTGAATTCACACTAAATGTACGGGGGGGGATTGCACTTTTTGTCTATTAAAAGCATAAAATCTTAAAATCTTCCGGGGGGGGAACATTGCAATGCTGAAGGCGATGTCTCCCCCGAGCAACCCTGAATTCACACTAAATGTACAAGGGGGGGGAGGCCCACCCTCTACAATTATCTGTGATCAGAAAATTTGTGACACATTGTTCTGATAAATTTAGAGACTTTTTTTTTTCTGGATAAAAAATTCTTTTTCATCCTTTTTATCGCCGAAAATAGTGTCCGCTATTCGGAATGTCCGTTATTCAGAGGTTAAACTTACAAAAATGTAGGTTTTGGAAGTGGGGATTGAAAACTGTCCGTTAAATAGAAGTTTCCGCTATTCGTGAGTGTCCGTTATGGAGGTTTTACTCTAACTGCAAAAAAAAAAAAAAAAAAAAAAAAAAAAAAAAAAAATTAAAATTAATTAATATTTTGTATAATTCTACTTCGGTAATATTTTTATGTTATACCAGTCTTATGTCATAAATAAACAGTCTGAGGAAATTGTTAGTTACAGTCGAACCCCGCTATAACGAACTTCAAGGGACCGAAGTTTTTGTTCGTTATATCCGATGCAAAAAAATACATTAATAAAACGACGGGGCAAAAATTATTCGTTCGTTATATCCGGTAGTTCGTTATAAACGGAGTTCGTTATAACGGGGTTCGACTGTATTTGGTTGAAGTACATTTTAAAATTAAAATGCGCCGAAACTTTTAAAATTACATTTTTTGCCTAATGAAGATGCAAAAGTGATTTTAAAAAACATATTATTACTTTGAAATATTTTATCCTATATCATAATATTTCGCGGGCTTTTGCTAGAATACATTCCAAATAAAAACAGGTGTTTATTCATAGCAGACATAATGTCTTCAACTTCTACCCTCGTCAACGTTTGTGAAATATCAATTGGGCGATTCTGATTGGTTGCAGTCTTACGCCTAGCCTCGAATCGAGGTGCAAATCTAGTCAACGTATTGTTTGTGAGAAGAAAAATGTTCAATTTTCATCAGTTTTAAATAATTTTTGTTGAATAACTGTTTAAATCAGGACCTTTTCAGTAATTATAATTTCTTTCTAAATAAATCTAAAATCACAGACACACTAAAGTGAATTCAAGAGATGTAAAATAAAAAAAACATTTGTTATACTATTCAACAACTGCCTTACATCATTTAACCTTTTGAATCCCGTAATAGCCCAAATCATCCGAGTGCTCAGGATCCCATAATAGCCGTCTGTAGCTGAAAGATTTTCAGTCCCCCTGAAGTGGGAGGTGAGCTGTCAAAGGGGTGGTCCCTCTCATTGATGGATAGGGGTAAGGAAGAATTGGCATTTCCGGGCTGGACAGCAAGAAAAACAAATATTTTTTTCACTTTTTCACTTTCGCGAAAGCTATGATTTTTACGTGTGAATTTTTCGGAATAAAAATATTTTTATTTTGAGAATTTGAAAGTTTTTGTTTTTTCTGAAATGGCTTTCAGAAGAAAGCGTTTAACAGAAAAAGGAAAGACAGGGACTGATTAATGACGAGGCAAACTGCAATCAGTAAATTTGAACAAAAAAAGTATTTTTATTAAATGTCGCATTCAAAAAAAAAAAAAAAAAAAAAAAAAAAAAAAATACTGCCATAAATAAGAAAAAAAAAAGATTTTACTGGTGGTAGCTTAACCCTATGGTAATCAGACTACATACAGGCGTATTATCTAAACAACAAAGTGACAAAGAACTAATAAAAGTTTTTTAATTGTAAGTGTTTTTAACACTTTGCTAGTTTGAAGCGGGAATTGTTTTTGTTTAGTTATTTTATTACGGCCGATTTCCTGCACAAGAGGTATAGGCTGAGGAGATGTGATGTGCGCTTGGGGTATTTCTGAGGGAACCTAAACCGTATTTACACAAGGAAATCCAAGATTAGAAGAAAATCACGAAAATATCCGAACAATTAGGTCGACGGGCGCGACTAAGTTCGAATACAACACCTCCCGTCTACCAATTTTGAGAGCAGAACCTATCAGCCATTGGTGGGGAATTGAAAGACCTGGTGTTTTGAAATCACAAATATATGTAAATTTACGAGCTCTTACATTTTTCCCTTACACAATAGGATATGTGTGTTTTTTTTTTGTATTTTTGCACACGTAAACTTCAAATAATTATTTTTAAATTGTGATCCATCTGGTTTTGTTATTTTTCAAACTTTATTATTTGTATACGATAAATAAAGAGACGGAACAATATCAAAATTCAAATACTTTTTTATGATATTTTAAAAGTTTGATTTAAAAAATAGAATAAACTAATAATAATAAAATAATAACTCAATTAATTTCCAGCCTGTAACGATCGAGAAAAAAAAATAATCCTGGCACATCCAAGGTTCTGATCCAAAAAAAAAAGTAAATATGTTGAATCCTTACCAAAGGAAAAGAGCTGATAGAAAAAATGAAGAGAAATGAATATAATAAAAAAAAATGACCAATACTTCTGGAGACCTCTAATATAAAAATTTGAATATTTTGGTATTATTAAAAAGACAGATCGTTTGTTACCCATGTTTCAAAAATAGTTCGTTATATTTAGAAACATAAAAAAAAAAAAAAAAAAAAAAAAAAAAAATGTATTTTCGATATTTATGAAGATACATTTTTTTCATTGATTTTTGAATAGTTTACGAGTAGTTTTACTGTGTATTATTATTATTATTTTCGCAAGAGAAATTTCAGTTTTTAGCAAGCTATCTTTTCTAAGTAACAGAGCCGTCCCTAGAGAAAGCGAGGCCGGGTGCGAGAATTTTCGCGAGGCCTTTCCCTTCTAGCCCTCTGACAATCTTACAAAAAAGCAAAATTGTAATGTTGTTTTAGCTGCATATTTTTTAAACACTAAAAGAATATTGTACTTTCAACATAATAACATACATATATATATGAATGTAATCATTGATAATATTAATAATTGTTCAAAGTATTAAAAATCCATTAAATTCAAATAATGAAATTTTTTAAATATTACTTAAATTGCAATGAAACCTGGAGCTTAATAAAGATATCAGCACGGGCTTGTCAGTGAGAGGGTTAGAGAGATGCACAGAGAGGAACAAAATTGATGCTATTTTTTTTTCTTTTTTCATGTTGCGTGCCCTGCTTATATCTGGTTGATGCTAAACGTTGGATGTGTATCTTTACTGGTCGGGTTGTGGATAACCGATTTTTCAAAGTTCGGAATATTTTTCAGATATAAACTGTGCACAAAGGATGCCTATCCAGCGACCTAGGATAGGGGGAAATTTTGCAGAAACATATGCAATTGATTTCTATTTTGACAACAAATTCCATAATTCCTAGAACTAGAAAATTTTACTATAAATAAAAAGATTCGTTCGGCGACTATCACAAAATCGATCTCAGAATAATATGTACCGTAAACTGGAGTGATTCTGCTCCGAATTTCTCAAAAATCTAAGGCATTCGGTTCCGAAAATTTAAAATAAACTGTCATCAATCTGAAAATTCGGACATAAAATACCTTACGATTTTGTCCAAGAAAAAACGCGAATTTCGTCACAATATTGCAATATATCTGCAATTTTTGTCAAAAGATCGAAAAAAACCCGCAAATTTCGTCAAAAGATTGCGAAAAAATCGGAAAATGAATGAAATTTTTTTAAAAAGATCACGAAATCAATAGAAATTTTTTTAAAAGATCGTGATATGAAAGCACATTTCGTCGAAAGATTGCAAAATGAACGTGCATTTCGTCAAAAAATCGCGAAATGAAGGCAAATTTCAACAAAAGTTACCAAAACAACTGCGAATTTCATCCAAAAAACCGCGAAACATACGAGAATTTCGTCAAAAGGGGACTAAATAACTAGGATTTTCTTATAATATGGCAAAAGAACTTCGAATTTCTTGAAAGGAACATGAAACGAAAAATTGCAAATTTCATGAAAAAATCGCGAAATGAACGCAAGTTTTCTCGAAAGATGGCGAAATGAACGCAAATTTTGTCTAAAGATCGCAAAAACCCCCGCAAATTTCGTTAAAAGAATGTAAAACAACTGCGCATTTCGTTAAAAGAGGGTTGAAATATCTCACAAATTTCGTTAAAAGATAGCAAAAAACCCGCAAAATTTGTCAAAAGATCACGAAATAACTGCAATTTTTGTTAAACGATCTCATAATTACCACAAATTTAATCAAATAAAGACAAAACAACCGCGAATGTTGATAAAGAAGTGCGAAATAACCGCGATTTCTTTAAAAGGAAGACCAAATAACCGCAAAACTCGTACAAAGATCGAGAGATATCAGCAAAACTCATGAAAAAATTTCTAGATAACCAGAAAATGCGTCAAAAGATCGCGAAATAAAATCAAATTTCGTGAAAAGGCCGCTAATGAACGCAAATTCCGTCAAAAGATCGCAAATTTCGTGAAATAACGGAAAAAAAAATAGGATTTCCCTTTTTTCCCCCATTGTGTCAAAACCTTTTACAAAATTTGTTTCAGAATTGTTTTTTCACTCAGAATCAGGCCTTTCATACATACTCGCGCATAAGTTGAACAATATTGGAAAATCCAAATTTTCTAAAACTACGGTGATACAGCATTTATCTATAACATACCACAAAATTCTGGGTAAATTTTCGTGTAGATTGGGGGAATTGTTGGAAGTACAAACATTTTCTGCACTCCTGCTATATACACAAGGGCATGTGAAGGGAAAACTGTGCCCTGGGCAAAGTTTTAATATGGCTCCCCACCCCCAACTTTTTCTTGCGACAGCCCAAAAATGACGTTAGTAGTATAAGTTTCAAGCGTCTAAAGACAGCACCCTCACAAAATGCACAAGGCACAAGTTTCTGTTTCGATCGCTCCTCTGACCGGTTTTCGTCCGTTTTCGACCACTGGTTTTATTGCGTGTGCGTTTGGACTTTGTCGTTTCCTTAGTGTGTGCATATTCTGTGCAAATAGTTTTACAGTTTATGCTACATCCTTTCTACATAATGTTAAAGTTTTCGTTACTCAAGTATTAATGTGCTATGAAACCCTTTGTTAATATTGTGAAGCTTTAATTTTTATGTTATAAAAGTTTCGAAACCTGTTATCTTTTCGGCATGCTTGTGTTTCGAGCATGAAGCATTTACAGTCAAAATGAGTTTATGAGTTATAAAGATTGTTTAAAAGATTGTTTTTTCTTTATTTCTTTCACTTTATTTCTCTTTTTTAATAATTTATTTAATTAATTATTTATTATTGTTATTATTATTATTATTTTAAAAAGTTATAGAGCGATAGATTTATTTTTGTTTATTATCTATAACATAATGGTAAAATATAAGTAATTTCAGATCCCGATGGAAATTAATAACTAAACATTTAGATGTATAGTTTTATTCTAAAAATACTTTCTCATTTCTTTCTTTTTTATTTTTTAATTGTTGATAGTTAAAAGAAAATCATGCGATAAATTAAAATGAAATTTCTCATATGATGAAATTATGTGCTTATTCATAATAATTTAATAGAAAATGTAAAATTTGTTTGGTAACAAAACATGTTTGGTAATTCAACTCAAATGTTTTCCATAACTAATGTGATAGTAAAATCAGCTTGCTTTGGAACAATACTCATTTGCATTTTTAACGTGATGTAGTATTGTTCCTCTCACCCTACGTTATCATAAATATATATAACATGGACAGTTTTATAAGTTTTTAAATATTTGATAGTTCAAACTTTAAAAGTAATCTGTATTTATTCCATCCGGCTGTTTTAATTTGTATAAGGACACAATGGAAGTGTGTGTGTATATGGTGGGGGGGTGGAGAGAGAGAGAGAGACACACATTGAAATCAACCTCTGCTGAAATCAGTCTATTGCCTGATTTCAGCCGCCCCCCCTTTTTTCATTGCATTCATTAGTTATTTTAATAAGACAAAAATTCATTCCCTGTATAAATGTGATTTTTTTTTCTTATATCTACTTATATCACAACTTATCATTTATTGTAAATTGTAGGAAATATTTTTATCCAGATCTGCAGTACCTTAATTTTATTAGTTTAACTAAGCTTTATGTGAGAAAATTTCATTAAATTCCAATAAATTGCTATAACTATAGATTAATAAGAACTTTCCTAATGCATCAAAATTGAGTTCGTGATATTTCATGATACCATCACCGACATGTGAATATCAAACATTTATGTTAATTATTATCATTAATGTTTTTTATAGAACTGTTTTCCATTCATTTTCCATTTTTTAAGGCTATTTTCGCAAAAATTCGGTTCAAAATGTCCATTTTGACACTTTTCTAAAGGATCTATTGCGCTTGCCTCCTCCCTCTTTCTCTCTCTCTCTCAAAAAAAAAAAAAAAAAAAAAAAAATAGTGCGATTAGATAGTTTTTGAACAACACTTGTTAGTTTCATTCATTTCCGAACAAAAATAAATTAAAACTTATGTGATAAAGTTGCATTTTTCCATTTAGGAGCACTCTTAATTGCAATATGCACAGCTAGTTCCACATTTTCAAAAGATTAGATAACATACATAAACAAATAAATATTCAGATTTAAAATGGAAGAAAGAAAAAAAAATATTATATGCCCCCTCCTATGAAAATGTTTACAGAAAAGTTTATTATTTATTAAATCCATAATCAAAAATTTCTGACCCGTCCTCAAAACTGTTTTCATTAGTAAATGCATGAAAATAGCTAGTATTTTTATTTAATTACTTAGAAATTAAACAGCTTTTCATATTTTACCATAAAAATAAATTTCTTTTACAAAAAAAAAAAAAAAAAAAAAAAAAAAAAAAAGGGGAGGGTTTTTTTAATTTTTACATTTAATCTAATGTTCAACACACGAAAGTGATAGGAAAAATAGAATTATAATTCATTATTTATTATAATAATAACAGTAATTATTCATTTTATTTAGAATACTTTTTAACGTAAATTAATATTATGACACGCATGATGTACTACTGATATTATGTTCTTATTATTTTTAGGGGATTCGTATTATCATATTAATCCTGTAAATATCAGGTAATCCCTATAATACATGTCTATTTCCATATTTTGAGAATTACCCTTACTAAGAAATTTAATTTATAAATCAATATTTTTAAAACGGAAAATGATCTAAACTTTTTTCTGTCTCTTATTTTGATAATTTACATATTTTGTACAAATACAAATTTATGATAGTACTAAATTATAGTTTTTTTTTAAGCCTATTAAAAAAGTCCTTGACCACGTTGCAATACAAACTGAACAAATGAAAAAGTAAAGCAATTAAAAATTAATTTTCAAGTAATAATGAAGGCGGGGAAAAATTGCAGAAACTATTAAAGAATTCCTGAAATGTTTTCAAAATCCATATAAATTCTGATAACACTTTATCTATTATTTATTAATCTGTAGTGCTTTTTAACACATTTGAACAGCTTTTAAACGAATGTTTTAAGTATTCGAAACCAACGAAAGGGATTCATCTCGTTCGCATCGCGTAGACTGCAATACCACCGCTGAAGCCAACGCATTCAAAAAAATCACTTTTCTCCCCCGTGAAAACTGGTTTTCGCTTCTTGAAAGCGAAACTTGTGCGCTGTGCATTCTGTGATAGTGCTGTCCCTAGACGCTTGTGTATAAGTTTGGCACCTCCCAAAATTACCGAGTCGGGGGAGACTGCCCCTTTCACACGACACTGTTTATACATGCATGTCCATAAATAGAGATAATGTATGGTCATTGTTGCACTTAAAAGATCAAATGGATATTACGAATATAACTGGCGAGTACATTTCCATAACTGTATTAAAACGTGGATTTCTTTTTTTTTTTTTGATTGAAATGTGTCGGGTTCAAGTCGGCCTATTTGTTAACATTTTTTTTTTTTCGGTGTGAGGAGGGGGAGTTGGGTTGAGTGATTTCGAGTTAATTTGAAACAGAACTTTTGAGATGAGGGTCGAATTTTATTCCTTTCCAAATTAGTTAATGTATCGCCTTCCCATAACCTGTGAAACGTACATTTGACTGTGAATCGATTTCCTTTTGAGAAATATTCGTAGAATAAACATTGAAATTAATCAGACAATAAAATATGCAAATAAATGATAAAATCTATCTTATTTTTTATAGAGACTTAAGTATACGTTAATAAAAATATCATGTTATTGCTGTTCATTAGCCCTTTATCTACTGACGGTAATAAGTATCATCAAAATAACTTATTATAAAATTCATTTTATACATCAATTAGTTGTAATTATAGTTTAGAATGAGTTATAGAAAGGGTCCTCGCTAACACTTTTTATTGGTGGGAGAGAGAATCTTAAACTGCCAAGTCAAAATCTAGTTTTTGCCAACATGGTAAAAAGCAAATATAAATAGTTTTGGGCATTTGCCAAATGGTTTTATAATTTTACCAAGATATCAGGATTAGAGAATGTAATATAGTTTTTATATTGGTAACTAACATAAAATCTATCAAAAATAGAAACTGTATTATAATTTTTTATTAAAGTTTCGAACTAATTTGTCAATTCAGTTTGTAAATTTGCCAACTTTAACAGCATGTGCAAATGTTTTTTTTGGGGGGAGGCTACCTCCTGCCCCCTTAGCGAGGCCCCTGGTTATAGATACATTACTTTATCTTGACCCAAAAGCATGATTGGTCACACAAAACAAAAATAATTTTAAAAGGATATATATATATTTTTTTTTGGCTTTATAAAAATATAAAAATATAATATTTACCTCTCGCTATTATTTCAAAACAATCAAGGAAACCCAATAAATATTCACACAAGTTTGAGAAGTAACTGAAAAATCTGAGTAAATAAATACATGAGTTCATGAACAAAGAGCAGTCAAAATTATTAAATGTGATTCAAGTGATATATGCTAAAATTAATTTCTTATTGTTGTTTCAGCATTGACTATTTTATTAACGCCAATGTGTCTGCAATAAGAGGAGGAGTTGATGCGGGGAGGGGAAGCACAGACCTTCTATGCAATCAAGACTTGCAGGGTGGCGCCTACAATTTTTTTGTTATGTTTTTCTTTTAAGTAAATTTTATTCAATATATTCTATGACAATGTCGCAACATGTGCGGGGAAACTGGAGTATAACAACTCCTACAGATTGGGTATAGACTAGACGACTACAAGCAATATTTTTTGCTTTAGAATGTCCGCGCCTAACATTTTATTTAAAAAAAAAAAAAAAAAAACATTTCATAAATAAACATTTTTAAGTACCTAAGTTTTATCGCAAAATAAATAACTTACAGTAAAACAAAAGCTAATTTTTTTCTTTTTTTAAATGAATTAAACTTAAAAAAAAAAAAAAAAAAAAAAAAAACCCGAGAGCGAGGCCTCCCAAGGCGCGAGGCCCTGTGCGACCGCACCTGTCGCACACCCCTAAGGACGGCTCTGCTAAGTAAACATTTTCAACTTCGTAACTGAATTTATACATAATTTTTTTTTATCTTTATTCTAGATTATGTGAAAATTTTAATAATAAGTTACAATAAGTTACATATAAGTTACAATAATTTTCATATACAATATTAAAGTATTTCTAAAACATACTTTTTTAAACTAAAAGATTGTTATTTATGCTTTAATTAAGCTGGTAATAATGATTTAAAATTCAAAACACAGTTCAAAAATACTCTTTTTATACAATGATTAAGTAAATGAAAATTTACATAGAAATGGTGTAATCTGCAAACTTAAAAAATATGTATGTCCGAAATTTCCATGGGGAAAAAAAGAACAAAATACGCCGTAAACAGAAACTAATCTTTGAAAAATTTCCATGTTAATGTTTTTTTTTTTCTTAACTTCGTTTTCTGTAAGTAAAGCAGGAAGATAAAAAGAGGGATGTACCACCTGCCAAAATTTTGACGAGAGGAATAAAGCGGTGGTTTGTTTCTTCTATTCCTGCCCTAATAAAGAATGGGGGAAAAAAACCAGGAGAATTTTCGGCTATTTTGTTGGGATTCTGAGGTCATTCAGTTTTTTGGAGCTTGGGATCTAAAGAGTTAAGGGTGTATTTCGATTCAAACTGCTTATTTTCCGATTTATTTTTAAATTCATTTTTGCTCTCATATGCATGAAATTTTCAAATTTTCTTATTTAGAAAGTACACGAGGTGCCGTGATTGTCAATTCTTTGATAAATGCAGGAAATATTGCAAAAAAAGAAATCAAAAACGGCATTTTGAACCGATTTTCCCCTAGCGGGAGATCTGTGAACGAAAAAAAGGGTCTGACTGAGAAGATAATTGTTTATAAATCAAATTCTAATGAATTGAGCGTAAAAAAACTTCACACGGCACCTTGTACATCTCTTCAAAAATACCCTCAGCAAGTTTCATGTTTCTACTTTTAAAATTGTGTCTGAAATGGTATCGGAAAATTTCGAGTTGTTGAATATATAAAACCGTTTTTTCGAATACACCCTTAGTAACGTTTCACACACAGATATCGTGTCGTCACAGAATTAAAACAAAGTGGCTTCAACCTGCCGGCATTACAGAATTAAATAAAAAGCAATATACAGTAAAACCTCCATAACGGACACTCCCGAATAGCGGACAGTTTTCCCAAAACTTAAAATTTTTGTATATTTATTTTATATTTTTTATTATTTCTGATTAATTATGTAATGGAAATTGTAGGACATATAAAAGTAAATTAATGAAACATTAAAGCATTTCTTGGCGGTTTTTGAATCTCTGAGGTTTTTCCCAATAACGGACACCTCCAAATAGCGGACAGTTTCTGCGTTCCCGGGGTGTCCGTTATTTAGAGTTTTTACTGTATTACACTTAAATGTTTTTAGAAAATAATTACTATATAAATAAATCTTACTTAATGATAAAAAAAAAGGATTATTACTGCCATAAATCTTTTTAAATGATTTAGGATTTATCTTTGATGGATTTATTACAGCGGTTCCCAAACTTTCTCGGTACGCGACAGTAAAAAAAACTTTCGCAGCTCTCTTAATAAAAAAATGTTCACGAATCCACTCAAGATAAAGCTGTATATCAATCAGGGCCGTAGCTAAGGGGGCGCTATGGGCGGCTCAGCCCCCCCTAAAATATTTTGAGCCCCCCCCCCTGAAAAAGATTGGTCACCAAATGAATTTCTGTTCCGAAAATTCAAATGAAATTCTGTTAAAAAATCTAATTTAGTTTTGAGACCGTTTCACAGTGAGAATGTTTCAAAATGAGAATTGGGTCACTCCCCCTCGAGGAGCAGTAAAGTGCCCCCCCCCTCCCGGAAAATTTGAGATTTTGGGTTTTCAATGGTTAAAAAGGGCAATCCCCCCCCCCCCCCTTAAGACGTAAGTGCAAATTATAAAGCAAGGGGCGCTGGCGGGAGTCAACACGTAACTGCAGATTATAAAGCATATATTATTCAATATTCGGTTCAGCTGTTGACCGAATATTAGGTAGTCAATAAAAATTGATATTCAGGTAGTAACTATAAATTGAATATGGTTAGCGTTTGGTGCAAATCGCCTAATAGGTGGCGCTGTTATTCCTATTTCGAGAACTAAATTTAGTTTTGAGACCGTTTCACAGTTTTTCAGAATTACTAAATTGCATCTTAAATAAGTGTTCCAACACTCCCTCATTCCATTTGTACACATATGAAGCTAACAGGATGTTTAATTTTGCACCAGTTATTATACACTTAAAATTTTCATCATGATATACTTTTCTCAGTATAAAATAAAGTTATTACAACAGTTTTAATAAGAAACACGGTACCTACAATGTGAATATGCAATAATTTATCTTTCTGCGCCAGGATGAGAAAAAAAATTATGAGCCCCCCCCCCCCCTATAGATCACTTCTAGCTACGCCCCTGCAAGTAATTAAAATTAAAACAATGCACAAACTGCAAAGACAGCTAAAAATACGTTTAATTATTATGAAAAAAAAAAGGCTTTATAATCACTGACATTTCTGGTGTTTTTTCAATGTGTGGAACATATATTAACTCGCAGTACTTGTCTTTCAAAAGCAGCTTAGTAGAAAAAGCATGTTCTCATAAAACACGGAGTGTTCAATTTCATCAAGTACCTCAAAGCTGATTTTAATATTTCTGGATGCTCTGTTCATATCTATATTAATCTTGAAGGAAAAAATTAAGGATTTTTCTTCGAAATATTATTTCTTGTTGAAATTATCATATTTTTTTAAAAAGATGAAAAGATAGAAGCTATATTTTGATAACAAACCTTGAATGTTTCGCGACCCACCAAAACAACTGCCGCGGCCAGTGGGTCGCGACCCATAAGCAAAAGAGCATCTGCCCAAAGGCCACAGACAATTACAAGCCCAAGAACTATAGAAACATCCGGAAAAAGGAATCGAAAAAGCCTCAGCAGGATGAAAAAAATCAAGAAGACCAACAACCATCGCTTGGTTCCGGATCTGAAGAAGAGTCGTCTTGCAGAAGAAGAATGCAGAAGTCAAGCGAACCAAATGAAAATACTAATCCCAGTACACAAGACTATCAAGAAATACCCGGTCAGACATCTCTGATTTCTACCGAAAATGGTGGAGGAACCAAGCAAAAGAGCATCTGCCCAAAGGCCACAGATAATTACAAGCCCAAGAACTATAGAAACATCCGGAAAAAGGAATCGAAAAAGCCTCAGCAGGATGAAAAAAATCAAGATCAACAATCATCGCTGGGTTCCGGATCTGAAGAAGAATCGCCGTGCAGAGGAAGAATGCAGAAGTCAAGCGAATCAAATGAAAATACTGATCCCAGTTTCCAAGACTATGAAGAAACATCCGGGAGTGATTATAAACCTCATAAAGACCCTTACGACTACGATAGCGATAGCGATAGCGATCAGATATCTCTGATTTCTACCGAAAATGGTGGAGGAACAAAGCAAAGGAGCATCTGCCCAAAGGCCACAGATAATTACAAGCGCAAGAACTATAGAAACATTCGTAAAAAGGAATGGAAAAAGGCTAAGCAGGATGAAAAATATCAAGATCAGCAACCATCGCTGGGTTCCGGATCTGAAGAAGAGGATAATGTATCATCTTGCGAGAACACTGCAACAATTAGAGTCGTAGGAACGAACAATAACAATGGAAAAAGAAAATGGGACAAAATATTTTATTGCCCATATTGTCTTGGATCATTTTCCAAACTACCTCGCCATTTAGAAAGTTGTCACGGGGATGAATCCGATGTGGCATTCATCAGTGACATGAAAACAAATAGTGACAAACAGACACGTCTTAAAATGCTACATAAACTCAGAAACATTGGAAATCACCGTCACAACTGTGAGGTTCTAAGGGAAGGAAAAGGTGATTTGCTTGTTGCATATCGTCCGAGAAAAGAAGCAGACCCTTCAGATTATATTCCATGTCCCTTCTGCTATGGCTATTTTATGAAGAAAGAGCTTTGGAGGCATAAATGTCCTCTAAAGACTTCCGATAATCACAAAAAGAATGCAAGAATAGTAGCACTTGGAAGAAAAATGTTGCCCGCGCCAAAGTGGATGGATGAAAAAGTAAGAGAATTAATATCTTCGATGAGGCAAGACAGAATAACAGCTATTATAAAGAGCGACAGAGTAGTTTGCGATTTCATACGAAGATAGTATAATTGTAAAGGGGGAGATCAAATTCACAGGAAATCTGAAATTAGAAACAATGCCAGGGAGATATCAAGATTGATCAAAGCAGCACGCGAGCTCCTAAAGGATGAATCCTGTACTCTTATGAATCTCCTTCAACCCAACTTCTACAAAAGTATAATAGCAGCAGTTAGAGAAGTTGCAGGATTCAGCGAGGAAACGCAATCCTTTAAGTCACCTGAACTAGCCAGGAAATTGGGCTTACACATAAAAAATTGTGCAAGAATTGTGCAAAGCTTAGCGATTGAGCAGAACGACACACTTCTTTTAGATAAGACTGAAAACTTTCTAAAGTTACACGAAATGAATTTTTTTGTTGAAATAGGTGCTCAGGCAAAAAGGGTAAGGAACGAGAGGCTGAGAAATAAGCCCAATTTGTTGCCGTTAAGCAAAGATGTGAGGGACCTGACCATCTATCTCAAATCATTTGCTGAAAAGAATATAAAGTTGCTCGAAGAAGGAAATGAAGAAGAAAGGATCAATGCGTGGGTAAATTTGCAAAAAGCTACCTTAACTGAAATTATAATATTTAACAGGAGACGCGAAGGTGAAGTGTCGAGAATGAAAGTAACCGACTATACCTCAAAAAAGGATGCATCTCAACCATCCGACATTTTAGATGCCCTCAGCGAGTGCGAAAAAGCACTCTGTAAAATCCTAACCAGGGTCGAAATTGAGGGCAAGGGTGGAAGAACTGTGCCCGTTCTCCTGACACCGGATATAAAAAGAAACATTGACGTTCTACTAAAATATAGAAGTCATGTTGGTGTAGCAGAGAATAATTCATTTTTGTTTGCATCATGCAGAAACGGAGCACAGTACCATTTTCGTGGCTCCGACTGTTTGCGTAAGTTTTCCGAGGAGTGTGGAGTAAAAAATCCAGAACTCATCAGGTCAACAAAATTAAGAAAACACGTGGCCACAGTAACTCAAATGTTGAATCTACAAGAGAATGAGGTAGAGTCCCTTGCTAGATTCATGGGGCACGACATAAGAATCCACAGGGACTATTACCGCCTACCAGACCACACGCAACAGCTGGCAAAGTTATCGAAGATATTTTTAAATATTGAAAGTGGGATGCTCGTCGAAAATTCAGGAAAAACTTTAGACGATATAGAAGTCTCCTTGGAAATCGGTACGTGCAAGTTTTTCATTATTTTATAACTATTTAAACATTACAAAGAGACTTTCATTGGTGCATAGAATATATCCACTTTACAAAAAAAAATTACTTATTTATTTTTTTTTTTTTTTAATATAGATGACGAAGGGAATGAAACAGACTGTTCTGTTTCCAGTAACAGATATGATTCAGATGAACATTCGGAAGATTCCGGTAAGAAGTTTTTCTATAATGTTAGTTTATTAATACGATAGTAATCCCACAGTTTTGGAGCGGTTTTGATATTGCGGCGTCATTTCTTTTGGAAGAAGAGGAGAGTGTAAGAATGAGAATTACAATAATTAAATTACCATTTATTTATAAAAATAGATGGATACGGGACACGATTTCTTATTAAATCCATAAAAGAGAATTTTAATTTTAATTGGTGATAAAAATTAAAGAATGCTAAAATTCGTTCCATTTCTCTCATCATGGAATTTTCTGCTGTAAAGGGAAAATTTTTTAGTGTTAGGTGCATGATATTTTCTATGGAATTTCTCTATTACATCATATCAGTTTTCAGATTCATTTTAAAGTAAAATGTTTGAAAATTTGGCCTTGAAAGTCAAAAATTACTTGAAAAATGACATTTTCTATAATAACAATAATAAATAATCCCTTTTAAAAAACCTGAAATAAATTTAACATTTCTGAGTGAAAAAGTGAAATAAGTTTAAAATTGAAGTTTTGAATGTTTAGAAACCAAAAATTGCTTTATTTATTTAATTGTTTTTAAAGTGGAACATCTGAGTAAAAAGCCGATGTAATCTGAGTATCTTCCACAGAAAATAACAACACGCTAGGCTTACAAGAAAACAGTTATTAACTGCTTCTTAACTGCTGTACCTTTTTTATTTATTAATTTTTTTCTTTTTTTTTTTCAGATATGAATGAAACTTGTTCTTCAAAAGTGAAAGTTTCTAAAAAAAGGATGCTCAAGCGTCCATGGAGCAAGGAGGAAAGAGATGCTGTAGAGAAGCATCTACTAACGTACATTCTGCGTGGTAAAATTCCAGGAGCAGATGAAATTAGAAAATGCTTAAGAGAAGAAAATGTTCTGAATGGAAGAAACTGGAAAAATGTTAAAGATTTCTGTAGAAACAAAATTATTTCTATAAATAGAAATAAAAAATAGCTTTAAGAATTCAATGTCTGTATTCCTTATACAAAAAAAAAAAAAAAAAAAAAAAAAAGTTAGATTAATTTATTTCATTTACATAACTATATAGGATTTTTTGTAACGAGAAGAAAGTATAATTTGATTTTATAAATGATTATATGGAACGCCTCTATCAAGAAATAAGGTAAAGTACTCAGTAGTTGACGCTTTAAGGAGAAATTTTCAGTTCTTTCTCGTCTGCGAGCTTAATTTACAAGAAACAAAGAAACAAGATATACCAATCTATTCACCAGTCTATCACGAATAAGGTCCAGGTGTCAAATTTATCGAAATTTTGTTTTTAGTGAATCAGGAACCATAGTTTTGAATCACTGTTTTGGTTCCTATAGTTGAGACTGGCTTTATCATTTAATAACAGAAAATATGATGAAGATAGAAATTTGAAATTGGTGCCATTTCAAAGTTTAAAGGTCTAAACGTCTATATAGATGGCATCTCCATCGGGTTGGCTATGTGGTGGTAAAAGTCACTTTCCATCGTGAAATTATGATTCAGGAGCGTTATTACGAGTCGCTCAATATCAATAACTTTTATCACCACGCAACTAACCTGATGAAAATACCATTGAAACACGTTTAAACTACTCTTTAAAGTTTAAAATGGCACAAATTTAAAGCTTCTATCTTCGTCCGATCTTCTGTTATTAAATGTTAAAACAAAGTGTCAACTACTGGAGCACTGTAAACTACTGGGTACTTTACTATATACATAATTCTTTAGCATTCGTCGTAAAAAAAAAACGAAGTCTGACTTCTTTTAAAACTGTTGAATACTTCCACTAATAAAAAAATTGAACTTTATGAACTTTTCAGCATTATAGCAGGGTGATTCAAAAGTTAGAGTAAAGTTGTGCACGTATATTAGGATAAAAGTATGTCTGTAACAGGAAGACCATCAAAAAATTTTTAATAACGCGAAAAAGTTTTTAATACGAGGGGTTTTTATTTTCTTACGTAAAAATATTTGTACCTGTTGAAAAATTCAGAATTTATACATAAATGAAAGTTGGACAAATAAATTTCTCTTCCAGCTTAATTTTTTTTTCACCTTTCAAATAAATAAATAAATTACAATTAAACTAATACTTCAGATAAATATTTCCCGAATTTCAAAATAGTAATCCTTTAAATAAGTAAAAAACTACAAGATAATCACTTAAAATAATGATATTTTACTTCCTTAAAATGGAAGAAAAGGAAAATTTTAGATAAAAATCACATAGATTGTAAATAGATGAAAAATGAGAAGTATTTATTTGCAAAACTAATGCATCTTATTATAAGTTTTCACAAGTTAAATTAGTAGCTTGGGTGGTGTACTGATACGCTAGTCCAGGCAGGTACATAGCTAGTATCGAAAATAACAGACCTCATAAAATATTATAAATAAGCGGCTCTTTCTTTTTTTTACGAGGAAAATAGTACACACACTTTATTATAAAAAAGAGTATGAGAAAACAAACTGTAGCCGTGCCTTTTTAATGAGTTTCATGTGTATTTTCCTCCTGAATAAGAAAGCGCTTATTTTACTTTCTAAACAGCTGTAAAGGCTAGTATATTTGATGGCGGTTTTTTAATAAGTTTAATATTTTATATAAGTTCCCAGATTTTTTCTTCCGATAGGGAGGCTAATCTTTCAAATAAAAATAGGGAGAGACTTTCTTCATTTTAGGAAAGTTGAGCTGAAAAGAGGCTTTAATCCTCTGGAAACGCCATTCGGTTAGTGTCTCACTCCAGGATTCTTGGTCATACTTCTTATCATGCTTGAGAAATAGTCACTGTTTCAAACCCTCAGCTTATTTTAATTTCGAAACATCTGCAGAGGCCATTATATCTTATGGTTATTATTATTATTATTATTATTTTTTAAATTTTTATAGAGGCGTTTTCTTGATTGATGAAACGGAAGCCGGAAATCATGTAAATCTTGAGAGTCGACGTCGAAATACTTTTAGATGATTTTTTTCTCTTATGCGCGTTTTTTTTTTTTTTTTTTTTTTTCTTTAAGTTTGGGATTGAAATAGGATAATTTATGCAATCATGTTGAATGACTATGTTTGTTTACGGAAGAACAAAAACGACTGTTTCATGTGTACTCCCGTCGAGAAATTAGTGAAATAATTTAAAGCACAATAATCTATAGCTTAACAGCATAACATCTTTATGTATATTATGTACATACCGATAATTTTTAATACAGATCTGCAGTTAAAATTGCGAGTCTAAATATACTTAATTCGGGAACTTGTGTATTACCGCAACAATGTCAGCGAAGTTTGGCGACTTCTTTCCGGAGAAATGGAATTACGTTTCATAGGGGAAAAAATATTATGCACCTGTAGTGTTTTATAATATTTAGATATTTAGCGGGGCCTTTGAAGATTACTGTACCTTGTATCTGCACTTTAGTACTGTTTAGTTACTTCCAGTTTGACCGCCAGTGTTTTTTTTTTTTTTTTTTTTTTTTTTTTGGCGACGAATGGCTTTGGATATAAATCAAACGTGTTTTGTTTATTAGTGATTTTTTTTCAAAAGGGAGAGGGAATCTTAATCTTCCAAGTAAACTTTTGTTTCTTTGCTTAAGTTAAAAACAAAATATTATTGAAAAAATATGATTGATAAGAGACTTTCTCCATTGTAAGAAATCTCTGCGCAAAGGGGGTTTCAATCCCCAGGATTCTTTGTTATGCTTCATATTGCATGCGTGAAATATATGTTATAGGGTGTTCCAAAAGGCTTGGAACAATTTTATAAATTCATTAAAAAACCTAATGCGTCTTAACAAAACAGCTAGCACCAATCAATAGAGCAACTCAAAAAGTTTTTTTTTTGCGACTTTCGTTGTGATGGTGACACTTGCATTGCTTAAAAATTGTGATTTATTGAAAATGGCAAAAGCACGGTCTTCCTTCTGTTTGCACTAAATGACTGTATCTAGAGTGGGGAAAGTATTCCCCTCCCCCTCCAAATTTTCTTTTCTAAATTTTATGGTATGTAATAAAGTCCTCGATTTGATAGTGTGTATATAAAGTCCTCGACTTGATGGTGTGTATATAAGGTCCTCGATTTGATGGTGTGTATATAAGGTCCTCGATTTGATGGTGTGTATATAAGGTCCTCGATTTGATGGTGTGTATATAAAGTCCTCGATTTGATGGTGTGTATATAAGGTCCTCGATTTGATGGTGTGTATATAAAGTCTCGATTTGATGGCGTTTATATAAAGTCTCGATTTGATGGTGTGTATATAAGGTCCTCGATTTGATGGTGTGTATATAAGGTCCTCGATTTGATGGTGTGTATATAAGGTCCTCGATTTGATGGTGTGTATATAAAGTCCTCGATTTGATGGTGTGTATATAAGGTCCTCGATTTGATGGTGTGTATATAAAGTCTCGATTTGATGGCGTTTATATAAAGTCTCGATTTGATTATGTTTATAAAGTCCTCGATTTGTTGATGTGTAAATTCCTCGATCTGATCGCGTGAATATAGAGTGATCGATTTGCTGGTGTGTAAATAGTGCTCTCTTAATTTCTGTAAGTTTCTCAGTGTTAAAATTAACTTTAATATATTCTCACGATTTCACATCAGAAATTTGATAAGATAGTATTTTCTGTATCTTTTGTAATCCCATCTCTACGATTTTCAGTTTCCTTATAAGTTTTCAGTATTATACAAGGGATTTTTTTTGTCGCACATATAACGCGTAATCCCCCCCTCCCAATTAATAGCGAAATAAACATTAATCACACATTTATCGTGTTATCCGTCATCGTATTAATTAGGTTCTACTATATAGATAAATTTTTAATATTTCTTCCGTTAAAATCTATATAGCAATTTCCCACCAGCGTCCTAGTCAACCAAGTGAATAAAATCTGTAAATACTGGTAGTAAATGTTCCATTCCCGTAAAACCAATTAAAACTCCCGGCAGCTAGACCGACGGCACGCGGAGGTTCGAATTTCCCCATTGTAGAAACTCGAGGCTCGGTGAGATGTCGGTCTGGTTGTTAGGAGTCTTGAATGGTTTTCTGCGAATGAAATGTAAATATGAATTTGAATTCCATTAAAGCGACTCCAACCAGGCATCCCACCTTGGCAGATAGCACTCGAGAAGCTTCGACTTATTTCCAAATATCCTATAAATGACGTTTATGGATAATTATTTAATTGGATTTCTAACTGAGTACTGAATTTTGACTGGGTAAAAACAAAATGTCCTCGGTTCATTGTAAATTCCAACCATTATACACACAGTGTGTATAATGAGGTCCTCGTTTTCCTGTGGACTATTAAATAATTAATTTTTCTCTTTTTTGAAGTTGATATGTAATTAATGGTCAAATTAAAGACATTTGATATCAAAATCTTCCTTCTATTACTATTTTTTTAACAGGTATTCGGTTTGTGAGTGAATGTCCTCGGTTCATTGTAAATTCCCACACTTCTACACACAGTGTGTATAATGAGGTCCTCGTTTTACTGTGTACTATTAAAAAAATAATTTTTGCGGTTTTTTGAAGTTGATATGTAATTAATGGTCAAATTAAAGACATTTGATATCAAAATCTTCCTTCTATTACTATTTTTTTAACAGGTATTCGGTTTGTGAGTGAATGTCCTCGGTTCATTGTAAATTCCCACACTTCTACACACAGTGTGTATAATGAGGTCCTCGTTTTACTGTGTACTATTAAAAAAATAATTTTTGCGGTTTTTTGAAGTTGATATGTAATTAATGGTCAAATTAAAGACATTTGACATCGAAATGTTCCTTCTAACCTTATTTTTTAATGGGTCCTCGGTTTGTAGGTGTTTAAGGATAGTCCTCGGTTTCCACCAAATACAAACCTGTGTGTGTGTGTCTGTGTGTCTGTATGTCGCCATTCTACCATCAAAAAGTGTATGAAGTTATGCATAGAATTGAACCAAATTTTTTGTGAATGTTTATGGCTGTGGCAAGCAGGTCCTCCTTCAGTTTTGAAATATTCCGCCGGAAGGGGGCGCTACAATCGCGATTTTTGTGCCATTTTCAATATTGTACCGACTAAAAGTATATGAAGTTATGCATCGAATTGAACCAAATTCTTTGTGTATGTGTATGACTATGGCTAGTTGGTCCTCCCTGAATTTGAAAAAAATCCGCCAGAAGGGGGCGCTGCAATCGCGATTTTTGTGCCATTTTCAATCTTGTACCGACCAAAAGTATATGAAGTTATGCTTCGAATTGAACTAAATTTTTTGTGTATGTGTATGACTATGGCTAGTTGGTCCTCCCTGAAATTGAAAAAAATCTGCCAGAAGGGGGCGCTGCAATCGCGATTTTTGTGCCATTTTCAATCTTGTACCGTCAAAAGTATATGAAGTTATGCATCGAATTGAACCAAATTTTTTGTGTATGTGTATGACTATGGCTAGTTGGTCTTCCCTGAATTTGAAAAAAATCCACCTGAAGGGGGCGCTGCAATCGCGATTTTTGTGCCATTTTCAATATTGTACCGGCCAAAAGTACATGAAGTTATGCATCGAATTGAACGAAATTTTTTGTGTAAGTGTATGGCTATGGTTAGTTGGACCGCCCTGAATCTGAAAACAATCCGCCGGTAGGGGGCGCTGCAATACCGAATTGTATGCCATTTTCAATATTGCACCACATAAAAGTGTATGAAGTTAGTTCTAGAACTGAACTAAACATTTTGTATATGATTATTTTTTGGTAAGGCAAGTTGGTCCTCCCTGAATTAAAAAAAAAATATCTGCTTATCATTCTATTGTCCATCGGCTCGTGCAGAGACGGAAATTCGTTTTTTCTCCGATTAATTGATTGAAACAGAAATTTAAGATGAAAATCAAAGTTGGTAAGGTATTGAAATAAAATTATTAAAGCATTAAAATGAGTAACTATTTTTTTTTAATATTAAAATGTATGTATGAGATAGAAGAAAGTTTTGGGATTGGCACATCCAACTACTTTATATATATTATGTAAATCTCTCTCTAATTCGTTACACACAAATTAACATCAGTTCAGATTTAAAGTTCTATAAATTGATTTGAACTGTTCCAATAATTGTGACTAATATATTAATTTAAACATCAGTTTTTTTTCTTTATGAAGCATTTTCTTTTTTCTTTATTGAAGCATGTCATATAACTTTTATGTCAAAATAATTCACATGACATTTCAGTCTATTTACCTTACTTTATTATCACAAAAAATTCTTTGTAAAAAAAAAGGAAGCATTGAAATTACAACTATGACGCTATGTAAATTCCATACTCATTTTTTTCAGTCGCTTTCTAAAAGAAAATGTAAAAGTAGGGATTTTCCAGGAATAACTGAAACAGGATGACTGAAAGCAAAGAAACTGCCTTTTATCTGTTTTTCAACTAAACTTCCATTTTTTTACTTAGTATAGGGTGATTGTTGGAATCGTTTTGAAAATTGAAAATATTTTTTGGCGGATTTGCACGATTCAGACACTGAAGATTCCGAAAAATGCATTTGTAAAATAAAAAATGCCGTCAAAATGTGCAGGCTCGGACTGGCCCGCCGGCCATTAGCCCGAGCCATTATTTTTTTCGTTCATTGTATACATAAATTCACACTAGTGTACTAAATTTCGAGAATTCGTTAGAGAATAATAATCATTCGACACACAAGAGAGTTTTTTTTAAATCATAACAAAGAAATTAAATATGTACCGAAATAATTTTAGGGTCGGAAACCAACGTAGACATCTTTGCATGCAATTGAGGAGGAAACATGCGTCCATCGAAATCTAGTTATGACGCCCTCAGTTGGATTTTTTTTATCGATTCTATGAATGATATCGCTTAGAGTTTAATCAAATATTTTGCATTTTTTCTGTCCTGTACCTTTTCCATCTTTTTAAATCCAGTCTTTAATGCACCTATAATTAAAACAGTTCTTTAAAAAAAAAAAAAAACTTGAGAAAAGAAAGGAATAAGTATGAGAAGTCCGAAGGCAAAAAACATACGTTTTTTGTTGTTGACTGGAAAACAATATCTTACTTTGCAAGGAATAGAAACTTGGTGACACTTCTAGATTACAATCTTACAAGTTTTGGAATCCAATGCGGCTAGCATATTTTTATTCCCAGAATATATACCATAATATCAGATTAGTAATCTTCGTTTAATTTAATGATACACTTTCCATGGTTAAATGACTTTTAGGAGTTTATAGTATGTAATTTAAATTTATAAAAAAAAGTTCAATTTAATCACGGAAAAAATCTACCATTAAATAAAGTGATGGACATAATAAAAAATTATTGTAAAAAAAAAAAAAAAAAAAAAAAAAAAAAAAAAAAAAAAATGGTCACAGGATTCTGCATGTTTTAGGAATACAATCTTGAGAGAATTTCTCTCCATTTTCGAAACTTATATATTTCCCTTGTTCTCTAATTATGATAAAAATTTTACAAATCTTGCGAAGAGCGTGCACAGAAGAGTAAATTTTAAAAAATGATTTGAATGATTTAAAACAAATAAGGCTGATTTTTTGTATACCAGTTTTATAGAGATCTAATATAAATTATTTTATGGATACATAAAAAAAATTTTTAAGGGTAAAAAAATTCTCTTCCCACAAGGATTTACAAAAGAAACCGCTGTTCAGATTGTAACAAATAAAGTTTATTTCCTTTTTAACTGATTCGTGACTAATTCTTATTACATTAAAGTTATAAAAACAAAGTTGAAGCGCTTAACTGCAACATTATTTGGCGCAACGTGCAAAAAAATCTTGTTAATTTTCTACTAATTTTCTGTGCGACATTGATGATAATCCAAGAGCCGACAGCACAAAAACCTAAGGCATCGAACAAAAGCCAAAAAAAACCTTTATTTTTTATGGAAGAGAAGTAATAGGGGAATCTAATGATCCATGTTTGCTGGAAGCGAAGGAGTGCATAAGCCAAAAATTACAAATACGACACGTAGGCTAACAATCAAAGGTTGACATGATTGTACGGTAAACACAATGCTAAACTTACGAATAAACCACTGGTAGTGTTAATTTTGGGGTTATGCGCCATTTCATTTCCGGCCTTACATGGATCATTAGATTTCCCTATTACTTCTCTTCGATAAAATATATATATATTTTTTATGTTGTCAGCTTCTGGACTATGATAATTGGAATGAAAGTGATTGGCCCTTACTTTTTCTACTAAAAATAATCATAAAAATTCTAAGTAAATATAAACTTTGAATATTCCCTGCTAATTATTTTTAAGTATAAATTATGTTTGTAAATTGACCTACTTTTAAAAGTTGCACCAGTTTTGAATTTTCAAACAGAAACGCCCAGTTTTGTCATCTTATTTGAATTTATTGGATCCAGTCAGGAATAGTTATTCACATTTTTAAAAATCTTCATAGAATTACTAAAATGTAAATTTAAGGACGCTAAAGTAAACCTATTTTAGAAACATTAATTTATATGGTTATAAAAATCATCTGATTCAATTTTATATTAACTTATTAAACAGATACATCTAATGTATCTACACGTATTACAGACTATTTTCTCTGTTCAGAGACTTTTTTTTATTAATTAATATTAAAAAAATAAAATTCTGGATTATGACATACATTAACTTTTTAATACAACGAACCATAATTGTCAAAAACATCGATCTGAAAGTTTACAGTTCATTCGAATAATTAGTTTTCGAGATAGAGAAAATTTTTGTCTTCATTATTTTAAGAGGAACCATCTTCTTCTTCTGCTCCTTCTTCTTATTATTATTATTATTATAAATTTAAAATTTCTGTGTATTTTTACTGGTGACTAGTTGCGTGTTTTCGATGCTTTTTCTTGTAAGATCTTCATTTTCTTTTCCGTAGTTTATGGATCACTTTTTGTTTTATAATTTTATTAAGATTTAAGTAAATTATTTAAACTACTATGAATGTTTTTATGATGGTAAGAGACTCAATACGGCGTCAAACACATGTGATACCATTTGAAAAGCCAATGTTCATGCACTTTTTAATGTGTAGACAATCTCCAAAGTTGGTTTTGTATAGACCCCTGGAGTGGGGATGCCCTCCGCGGTGGTCTTTCTAAGGAAACCTAATCCGTATTTACGAAAGGAAATACGACGTTCGAATAAAATCCCGGGAAAATCCGAACAATTAAACAGACGGGCGCGACTAAGCTCGAACCCAGCACCTCTAGTCAACCAGTTTCGCGCTCGGCACCTCTCGACCACTGGTGAGGACAAGAAGTTCAAAAGTAACATCTATAAATAACATTTAATAGTCGATATTATCAATCAGTTTTTACCTATGTCTTTTTCATACAGTCATTTGCAAGAGAATTAGTCGGAGGGGGGGATCACTTTTTTCGTCTTATGACCTTTTGGGAAAATAATAAAACCAAAACCCCCTAACCTACAAGCTAATCTGTATTCAATTTGCTGAAACTGATAGATGTTAAACGATTAGTTTCAGAACACTGCGTAAACTTCTGTAGGTTTTGTGGAACTTTAAACATGCACGGAGAAATAGAGGAAGTCTCCTATTTAGTTTCAGAACACTGCGAAAAGTTCTGTAGGTTTTATAGAACTTTAAACATGCACGGAGAAATAGAAGAAGTCTTCTATTTAGATTTAGAAACTAAGCCAGCTTCATATTTAAGAGACTACTTCAGTTAAAAGAAAAGATCCGTTCGCTAATTGTCTAAGCGTAGCGAAGTCTTATACTCAGAGATACGTAACGATATTAAAAGTCAAAAAAATTCTTTCGTCAAGCAAATCTCAAAAAGTACCTGTCGGATTTCGAATCTGTTTGTACCAGAAGGTATCTATGAAGGTAATCTGGTGAATGCACCTACTTTTAAAAATTAATTCCAAATAGTTTAAAAGTTATATTTAAAAAACTGATAAAAAAGCACAATTTATTTGCATACGTCACAGAAATTTGGTGTGCGTGATTTTAATCGGTTGGATTTTTTCGTAGATAACCGAATCAGTACATGGAGTAAATAGTAATCATTTACGCACTCAGAAATATTGAATGCAATAAAACATTTTAAAATTTAATCATGCAGGAAAATAAAACTGTTATTTTTTTATATTAAAAAAAAATGTCGTAAAAACTTTGATTTTGAGATTTTGTGATAAACTCTTAATAGCATTTTTTGATCACTAAAAAAATATTTTATATATTTCGCGTGTGAAAATTAGAAACAATTACGTTTTTAAATAAAAAGTTTCTTTTATGACATCATTTTCCCTTTATATTTATTTTTATTGCATGTTTTCTTTTAACTTATATTTTGTTTGTGTGCGGAAGTCAATTCTGGTCACTAATTTTTCGGCACGGATGCCACAGGCGCATCAGATTTGGCGCAATTTTTTTCAAAGCCCATTTGGCGAAAACTCCGTTTTCAAATAACGCTTACATACAAATTTTTAAATTATTTTCTATTTTCAAAAAGAACTTACAGTAAATAAAATAATAATAATAATTAATAACTATAAAAACAAATATTTTATATAATTAAAAAAAGGAAATGAAAGTAAATAAACATTTTATGAGTAAATAAACAAATAATAAATAAATAAAGCCGGGTTACCATCTAAGGTAAAATAATGCCATTTTGACGCCAATTATGTATCCTGGTGCATATGTGACATCTTTTCCTATTTTTCATCCATTTCCTGTTGGCATGCAACTTTGAAATTTGGAATATGTATGCATACCTGGGAGCAATACTGGAATTAGACATTGATTTTTTTTAAATTCGATCCAAAAAGGGGCAACGGGGGTTATTTTTTAAAGATTTATACAATTTATACTGCATAAAGGAACCACTTACCTATTTTTATATACAAGAAGAAGTAAGTGGTATGTAAAAACAATTATAGTATACATAAATAAAATACTTGAGATAATATACTAGAGATATAAGCACCGGGTTTGGCGAGATTTTTTATGCCAATTAGGCGAAAACATCGTTTTGATTACCAGATACATATAGCATGCTACAATAACACGTTATTTATTTATTTCAAAATGAAAAAAAAAGGAATAAACGAAACATTTTCTGTTATTAAAAAAAAAGAAATAACAATCAATTAATGATAATATTTTTAGAACAAACAGTTTATTATAACATTATGATAACCATGTTAGGCAACCGGACGCCATTTTGGCACCAATTAGGTACCTCGGCGTGTATAGGGCATATATGTGCCATATTTATTTGTAAAACTGAGCATGAACGTTTACCAAGAGTGTTTTCATAGCCGCTTATATCTTTTTGCAACATAGCGCACCTTTCGAAGCCAAAACTGCACAAAAGAAAAAAAATCAATACTTGCAGTATTTTATTATTATTATTATTATTATTATTTAATGCACATTTCGTAATACGGCTCGATAATCAGACCTCGTTTTTTTGCTTTAAAAGATGATATTTCATACGACGTCTTTTTTGGATTCGTCGTTTTTCCATATTTGATAGTATGCGTCTACTCGTTTTGTAAATTTTTTTGTAACTTTCTTCTTTATTAACAGCGACATTTGGATTTCCTATTTAAATAAAAATTCTTCTAAATGCAAAGAATTTTGTTAAAATAAATAAATAAATGAAATGTGGACATCTATTGCTCAAAGCGCAAAATTTTTCCTTTTGAGTTAATAAAAATCAGTAAAAACATAATTTTTATGATGAAAAAAATGTGACTTATGTAATAACAGGGTCATATATTATGTACGTTATGATTTAAGTATTAATATTTCTCCACCATTTATAATCAATAATAATAATAAAATAAAATGCGGACAGACCAAAGTCTATATTTGACTGAAAACAACAACCATTTTCTAAATGCTTTAAAAAAATGGCCAATGAAAAGTGATATTTCAAAAGTATTATGAAATTAGCTAAAAACAATTTACTTTAAACTAAATGAATAAAAGATTTATATTTTTAATGAAATAAATGGGATTTGAAAAATTATTGGAAATTTATCACCATAGATGTATCAATATTAAAATCGGTACCTTCTGTGCAAAATGGAACAATTAGAAATACTTTTTGTACCCGAAAAATGGTCGTTGCTTTTTTTAAGGTTAAAAAGTAGATTACGAGATATTCCTATACAGAGATGCCAACCCCCCGCTTATTGCATAGCAGAATTTTCTCATAGGAAAAGTTATTTTTTAAATCCGCAGAATGTTGCAATTTAATAAAACATTTTCTGTATTAAAATACCGGTATCCAAAATGCCGGAGACTTAGCAGCTCTACATATAACATTTTAATTAATCACGGTACTTTTTTTAATCGGATTCAAATTTAGTGAAGACTACATTTTTTGGCCAAAAGCAGCTTCTTTTCTACATGTGTACCTACGATACAATTCCTTGATGCTGAAATAAAATGTTTTGACTTATGTTATTTTGCTTCCTCTGATTTATTTATTTGAATTTTAAATAAGATGACTCAAAATCGTGTTTTTTAAATGTACGGAAAAAAATGCATTTCGAGAGAGGGCGAAAAGAACAATATTTGGCGATTTATTACCTGCGCTTGACTAAGTGTCTTACTACCTTGTATTTAATACTCTTCACAATACTTCGCTGTTATATGGACTTTGCGCTTTTATAAAAAGTTTGACGTAATTCGGGCTTAAGAAAGTGAGTTTTTTACTGAATAATACTAATAAATCAAAAATGAATACTAAGAAATACTAAGAAAAGAAAAATGAAGCATTATATTGATCATTAGCATTATATTAGCATCATATAGCATTATATTATCATCATATAGCATTATATTGCTATGTATATTTAAAAATGCATCTGCTAGCACTAATTAGATAATTTATGTGTATATAATAGGAGATAAATAGCTTTTGATTCTGTATTTCTATGCTATAAAGCAATAAGGTTTGTGTGTTTTTCGTTATCATTGGGAGTACCTAGCCGATTTAAAAAATAATGTGGGCAAAAAATGTTGGTAACCATCTTTGCTGCAAAATATACTATATTCTGCGTAGGAACAATAATCAGCATCAATGCACGAGCAAAAAAGTTCTAAAATGGAGAATTATTTGATGTTGATATGACTAAAAATTTATAATCTTTTTTTTTGTGGCACTTTTAAGATATAATTTCCTCGTTATGAACGATTTCTAAAACATTCGACAATTTAATTTCACAAATTTTCTAGAAAAAGTTTTAAACCCAATTTATTGAGAATATTGCAATTTCTAGGATACTGTTGGTGTCAGAAACTATAACTTTGGCATCACAGTAACTTATAAGATGTAAATGCTCGTTTAGGACAAATTCTTAAAAAAGGATTCCCTAACTCTTATCGACAATCTCATTGCATCCGTGGAAAACAGATATTCAACATTATAAACTATTCGGACGGATCTCACACCATATAAAATACACTCCATTCTCTTCAAACATAATAGTTTATGTTATTTATAGTTTCTCAAATCGGTGCGGAGCTTCTGTTTATGCTCATGACATCATTTCAAAGAGTTATATTTCCAATATAGGAAAATTTGGTGTTTTATTTTCTGTATTACTTTTAACATTTTGCATATTTCCAATTTTATATCCATGCATGGTTTGCTTTCCCTTTTATAAAAATAGTATACGCAACTTTATGTATAAGATTTTGTAATTCTATGATTCAATATGCTTATTTTCATCATATTTTATCACAAAGAATGACCAATTAAAGGTAACATCTCATTTTCTTTACTTATCGCAAGTTATTAAATGTGTATTATCAGCAATATCGCTCAGACTAATTCCTCTGAGGGAAGTCCTAGTACTAATCTTATGAAAGAAATTTATGAAGATATTTCGGTTGCATTTTTAAATGCTTTTTTTTGCAATAAATAACAGAGATCGATCTGTATGCAGGCCATTTTTTTTACCTTTTCGATTTTGATTACAGATATTTTCTATGAGGATGCTTTTACTTTCCAAATCGGTTATGAAAATGAAAGTGTGCACATTAAAATATCTGTATATAAACTCAAAAAATTAAATCGAATCAATATCAACTATCCAGGGAAAAAAAATTAAAAATATTGAAATGCAGTCGAGATATCTTTACAAATTTCTTCCGTATGATTAGCACTAGCGAACGGGTCTTTTTATTTGATTGAAGTGGCTACACGTGTTAAATCTTATTAAGCTATAGGTACAACACAAGCAATTAAAATTGACGCATGTTTATTAAATATTTTTGCGCCCTCTGAAAATTCAAGGTCTGCGCCCTTTACCCTGGTCCAGTCCGACCCTTTGCCTGTGTGTCTGTAAACTCTATCTCCCGAACAAATTGATATAGAGACTTGAAATATGGTGTGTACTTAGTATCCAATTATGTAAGGAAGCCTATTTAATATCAATAACCTCGATTATCCAGAAATATTCGAAATATTCGATCGGATGAAAGGTAGTTAAAAAATTTCAAAATATTGTATTTTAAAGAATGGATGTAAAAGACAATAAAATAACACAAAATTTGTGTAAGGAACAAAGGCGATCGAAAAATTGATTGCTGAAATATTTGTAATCCTATTTTCTAGTTCGAATTTTCATGACCCTGTATTTCATTAAAATTTCACTTCAAAGATATATTTTAATTGGATATGATACGCTTAATAAGACGCAGTAAACTGTTTGTTAATGTAATTATTATTTTCGGAGTGATAAAGATGTTTTTTTTACATAATTCAGTACTACTTGAATAATTTGGTGTTTTCTTAAATTTATCGAAATTGGTTCATCAGAAACTCATTAAAAAGCTTTGCAGTGTGTTAAAAATATTTAAATATATGTTTAAATTTTATATGTGAATTGCGATGCATTTTATAAATAGTTTACAAATGTCTTATTTTCATATCTTATATTAGGCACATCCATGACGGATAAGTATTACGGTGGCCCCCAACGACTAGTTAAAAATATGAACCATAGAGTTATATGAAAACATATAGCTGTATAACTACTATATATGGCGGAGCAGATTTACAAGAAACATATATCTAAGTATTATTTTACAGTTATTTGTATAATACTGTACAGCTGTAATTAAGGATGTGTATTTTGATTATATCACAACAGTTTTTAGTACCTTGTACTAGCGAGCTACGCCCGCTAGCTGGGCCACTTTTTCCAAACGAACCTCGGTATTAAGCAGTATATAATAAGCAAAAAAATTCACTAAATAAGCAAGTCTTGGTGTTCGAATCCTCAAGCACAAAAAAAGTAAATTAAAGAGCCATGGTCCCGTTAAAAATATGTGATTTCGCACTGTGGGCCACGTGCACTTGAAAAAAAAAAGATTGTGGATCGGAACTACGGTCGCTTCGCGCCCATAGTCCCGTTAAAAATATTTTGTTTTGCACGGTGGGCACTACGCTCCCTTAAGACATTTTTCCGTATTTTTTAGTTCATCAGAAGCAGATTTTTACGCAGATTCTGAATATGTAATCAGTTTTTTTCTACTTTAAAAACTGTCTGCATGATGGTTTAAGAAAAAACGCGCAAAAAACGCAATTAGCGCCGGTAGAAAAAGCGGTTTTCGGCTGTTTCTTCTTTTAGCCAAAGGGGAAAAGTTCAGGTTCTTCACCGCAAGGTAGCGCAGTGTTCGGCTTCGGAGCTCCGTTTGAGCGCCGTTTGGGATTTGAGACATTTTTCGTTCCGATTCCCAAGGGGTTTTTAATTCATAACTTTTTTAATTTAGGTCCCACGGTCTCGAAAATGCCCGAAATGACTTCCCCGGAATATTTCCAATCGAAAGACACCTCTCGCGACTTCCAACTCGCCTGCGTTGCGAACTGTAATCGGCTTCAAGCAGACAGACAGACAGAGGCGCACGGATTTTATTAGTATACAGCTCATATTCAAAATATTAGAATAATTACCTTTTTTTTAGAAATTGAAAATATCGTTTGGTAATTTAATGTTTTTTAATGAAAATATGCAAATGATATTTTTATTAAGAACTTATTGTTGATTAAACTTACTTGTTATCTTAAATTTAATATCATTTTTGAAAAGATTAATTGCAAAAAAAATTATTTTGAAAAGACAAAATATTAGAATATTTATTCAAGTGGTTCAAAATATTAGAATATTTCACATTAATTCTCCTTTAATTATTACCAATTCTTAACTGGTGGCATCATTGATTAAATTCAGGCTATTTTATTTAAAATCAGTATTCTTTTTTGCAGTTTGTTTCTTTTTCGTGTTAAAATGGGCCGTGTGAGTGATATTCCTGAATCTACTAAACTTCGTATGGTTGATTTGTATCGGCACGTTAAAAATCAATGTTTTATAGCGAATTATTTACATTGTTCGCAATCGAGCGTTAGTAAAATACTAACACAATATTCAAAAATTGGAAAATTTCAAAATAATCGCCGAAATGGTGGCCGAAAACCAAAAACATCTGCTAGAGATGACAGGAAACTGAAGCGTACAGTTAAGAAAAAACGTTTTAAAAGTGTGCGATTCTTGCACCGAACATGGAAAGAAGAAGGAGTTGAAGTTTCTACATCGACAACATTAAAACGTCTCCATAAATTTAAATTTGAATCTCGTGTACCGAAAACAAAACCTCTCATGACTGCAAGACAAAAGCGTATAAGATTGAATTGGTGTAAATCAAGACGTTTATGGAGCAATGAAGATTGGAAAAATATATTATTTAGTGATGAAAGTATGTTTTGTGTTTCATATGGTAATCAAGGTATTCGAGTTTGGAGAATGAAGCAAGAAGCATTTGATAAAGAATGCCTTAAACGTTCCGTAAAATTTGCTGCTAGTGTCATGGTTTGGGGTTGTTTGAGTGCAGAAGGACCTGGAAAGTTATGCATCGTCTACGAAAAGGTTAACTCTCTGATATATCAAGAAATTTTAGAATATTACTTGATTCCATCATCAGAAGATTTATTTGAAGATGATTTCATCTTTCAACAAGATTTAGCGTCCCCGCATACCTCAGTGTCAACTAAGAATTGGTTCCGCCAACGCAACATTAAGGTACTTCCTTGGCCCCCAAATTCACCAGATCTTAATCCCATCGAAAACTTATGGTGTATAATGAAGAAAAAACTTCAAGAAAATCCTCCTTCAAGTAAAACTGAGTTAGTGGCACGTATAAAGTTTATTTGGTCTAATATTGATAGAAATGTTTGTAAACACCTTGTATATAGTATGCAAGATCGATTGTACGCTGTTATGAAAGCTAAAGGGGATGCTACAAAATATTAACTACCATTTACTTCATATTCATAAGGTAATATTGTTGCGTAAAATAAAATATTCTAATATTTTGAACCAATCTAAATGTTATTCTAATATTCTGGTGTGTTTAAGGAAGCTGTATACCTAATTTATTGTGCTGTATTTTATATTTTATAAATGTTAAAATCTTATCTAAACATTCCAGATTTAATTTATAAGAAATTTAATTGCATTTACTTAGTATAAAAAATAAATAAATGACAAATAATTTTTTCTTATTACTTTTTCTCAATTATTCTAATATTTTGAATATGAGCTGTAGATGACTCATGGTTAGAACATTGGCACTCACCATTAAAGCACTAATGCTGTTTTCTCGACACACACCTGACTTTATAGAAAGGACTTGGTTATACACAAAAATATCAGTTACGGATATTAACTGGATAATTAGAAGTTTTCGAGAAATTAAAGTGAATTACAGTTGGTGGGATAAGCCTATCGATAAATGTAATTTATATCATTTGTATTTTCCTATTTAAATTATACTTTTATGGGTTTTTTTAATTAGATTTCGCTTACAGTCGACACTTTTCATTAAATAAGTATGTCAATTATATATTATATACTAGCTGACCCGCCCGGCGTTGCCCGGGTGCGGGATAATAATATCAAACGAACCTGAAATTTGTGATTTTACCTCTAATTCGAAATACGTGGCCACTGACTGTGAGAAAAATCGGTTTAAAAAAATAAACAACTGAATTTAGAGTAACAAATATTTAAAACGACTTCAATGAGAAACGGAGGAGGAAATATGTGTTCAACAATTGCGCAATTTTCGCGTTAAAATGCTGATTTTATCCGTAAATATCACTGTTCAGTCACGTAACTTTTTTTTTCACCTCGAAATCCTAAGTGTAACATTTTGATTTTCAAACAAATTATATCTCTCCTAGATCCAACTATATCTTAATTAAAATCGATTATCAATGATTAGGTAAAAGGTTAATATATAGTAATGTAGTTTCAGAACCATAGAACAAAATTAAGTATATTTCAATTAAAACGTGTGTAATATTCAACCTGTGGATAAAATCCTAACACTAACCTAATTGTAATGTAATCGCAACCTATCTGTAACCTAAATGCAACTTAACCTGAGCCAAACTTAAATATATCATAAATGTAACCTAGTCGTCACCTTATCATAACTTATCAATTTTCTGACCGCAACCTAACTACAATTTACCTTAAACTAACTGTAACTTAATCATAACCTAACTATAACGTAACCGGATATTAAATATAACGTAAGACTAACCGAAATATAATTGCAACCTATCTATAACCCAAATGTAACCTAACTGTTACCTAACTGTAGCCAAATTCTAAATTAATTAAAATTAACACTAACTATTAACTAACAATTCTAACCGCGTACGTGTTACAAAGTACTTTAGTTGCACTTTTCACCACTACGGGGCGCAGTATATTTTGTACGAAAATCTGATATGGATCACCGCCACCTGCGGTCGGATATAATAAGCTTGCAATGCACGATTTGCAGAGTGCTTTAGTTTCACTTGCCATCACCAGAATAGGCATTTTTTCGTAAACAAACCTAAATCCGATCGATAATCCGATTTTCATTCTTTCCGTAGATATATTACCCAACGGGATGGGGATGCAAATAGCAATTTATGAAATTTGTTGAAATTTCTATTCAGAAATAATGATAACCACCACGCAATTAAGAGTCCAATATTAAAAATTAGAATCGCCTACACTGCTGCTGCATGCTCTGTAAAATATGTTAGTTCTACTTTTCACCTCCAGGAGCTCACTAATTCCTTCATAAACCTATATCCGAAGGAAACTCCAGTATTAAGCGAATTTGTACATATATTAGTCGAGAGGGCGGTAAAATCCAATAAGAATTTAAGAAAATTAATGAAATTATTGTTCGGAAATAACCACTACTTATAAATTAAGGATGAAATATGGTCTGTGCAAATATCCTACACAGATTCCCACTACCCGCAGCACTGTATGGCAGGTGTGCGTTAAACTCGGAAGAATTTTTAGTATTTAAAAGCGAAAAAAAAAAAAAGAACAATGAAAAAACGTGTTTAAAAATAAAAAGTCATGCATCAAGTACAGATTATGAAACACTATCCAACACATTCAGAATAATGTAAAAAACTGCACCGTTTAAAAATTTATGATATTGCGTCTCATTTCACCATGTGAAAATATATTAAGCATTTCAAAACCAAATTTCAGCTGTTTTCATCTGCATTCGGAAAATGATCCGAAAATTTTAGAAGATTTATATTTACGGGATTTACAGTATGGACAGACGGACAGACAAACCGAATGCATAAGTACTTTTCAACTTTGTGATAAAAAACACTTCTGAGATTAAAAAAATATATATATATCATTAATATTATCGAAAATGAGAATTTAAATTATATTTAAAATGTTTTCAATATCTTATTTAATTTCAATATGAAATTTAATTATTTCTAATTTTCCAATTTCTTTATTTTAAAAGCGAACATTTATTTTAATAAATAATAATAGAACAAAGACAATTTTAAAAATTTGCTATTTCTTCTTAAAATATGCTTTAGTTGTAAATCATTTCTTTCAATTCGTCTTATAATACAAAATCCCATGGAGAATTGAGATAGGTGGAGGTGAAGTAAGGATAAAAAAGGTTTGCATTATGAATCCATTTATCGCTCAAATTTTAATGTTCCAAACAAAAGGACGTGGAAGGAATTTTGTATTATAATACGAATTGAAAGAAATGAATTACAACTGAAGCATATTTTAAGAAGAAATAACAAATTTTTTGAATGGTCTTTGCTCTATTATTATTTATTAAAATAAATGTTCGCTTTTAAAATAAAAGAAATTGGAAAATTAGCAATAATTAAATGTCAAATTGAAATTAAATAAGTATTGAAAACATTTGATGCGAACTAAAAATTGTATAACTAAAAATTTCCTAATTTAATATAATTTTAAATACTTTATAACGTAGATGAAAAATGTTTATGACTTAATAATTGCATGTAAATAAATATTTAAAATATAATGATGAAAACATTCTTTTAAAATCATGTATGAAAACTTAAGTAATAAATATTAATCTAATGTATAGATTTCTGACTGCAGACGATTTTAAGATATTAACAGAAGAATGTTATATTTTCAAGCAAAACTTTAAAATAATATTCTATATTGATATTTAAAACACATATGATAAAATAATTAATAAATTCTTACCGTTGAAGCGATAAATTAGTTCTTTTTAAAAAATAATGGCAAAAATATACGGGTTTAAACCTGTTTCAATTGATAGGCGTGTCAAAGCACGTGTTTTTTATTTGGACTTAATGTTACTTAATGTAGGGTTACATTTTTAGCATCACCCCCAGAGATAATACTTCCCCTCCACCTATCTCATTCCTCCATGACAAAATCCCTTCCATGTCCTTTTGTTTGGAATATTAAAATTTGAGCAATAAATGGTTTCACATTCAAACCTTTTTTCAGACTTACTTCACCTCCACCTACCTTATTCCTCTATGGTCATCGTCTTGAAACATCAAATACTCCAATGTCATTGTTACACCGGCTTATCTGATTACTTCTGCGAAAATTTTTACACAACCAACCAACCGTAAAAGAATGAAAAAGAAAAAAAATGGGAAAAAGATGATTTTTTATGAGAGTGACCTCTCGATTTTAATTAATTACTCAGTTAATAATTGGAATTTCGAAATTCTGAGCGTCAGGTGCATCAGGAGAGATATTGGGCTACTCTCAGAAAAATTTTGAGCTTCGTACGTACCGTAGTTTTCGCTAACTATCGCAGACACACACACACACACACAGAACGATTTGTTATTTTATTAATATAGATTTATATACACTATTAAAACTACAAAGATTGAATCGCAGGAAACATGGAAAGACAAATTTCAGACAAGTATCTCTAATATTATGTTATCATTACAAATGTTTTTCATTCATTTAACTGTGATACAGCATGCAATTTAACTGAAGTATTTTCATAATTTTTTTTTTAATCCGCATTTATAAGTTTCTTTAAATAGTAAATGAAGAAAAATCGTAAACGTAAAGAATGCTTAGTAAAATCTAACGGCAATTTTGCTAAAATAAACAGAATCAAAATAGCTTAAAATATAATTCAAATAAGTTTTTCGTTCATTAGTATTTGAGAGAAAAATACATCTAATACATTTTTTCGCAAAACAAAAGTTTTTTATCCCCATTTGTTAACTTAAAAAGAAAAAAAATATATTTATGTCAAAGGACATATCATTTTTCTCTAGTTTCTGATGAAAAGGAGTATTACACTCATACAAGCAAAGAAGAAACAATTTGTATAGTCTAAAACAGAAAATATTTAAACAATCTTTATGCTGATACTTTTTCCATCTCATAAAAGATAACTTTTTCGAAAGGCGGCGAATCTTTATAAGGATGAAATTAAAAAATGGGAGAAAATCAACGTTACAAACCCGATGTTGCTTTACATGTTTTTATTACATTTTTATGAAAACTATAATGCAGTGTTTTCCTACTTATGTGCCTGATTAAAAGACAAGAGAAAAAAAAGTATGTATCGGAGTCACCTAAAAGAAAAACTATGAAAGGAAGCGTAATGTCAGAATTGAATTCATTACCAAAGTATTGAAATTAAGAACCTTCAATATCAGACAGAAAATTCTAGTGACTTGAAGGGTAGAAGTGTATAATTGGAATTTTCTAATAAATTAGAGAGTGGAGATATATTTGGAATTTTCGAAACTTCACATGGCTTAATCAATATTTCAATGTAAAATCACATTAAATATTAATAATTATTATTACTAGGTTTTGAAAAAACTCTTCCGTACAAGCAAAATTGTTTCCATTAATGAAAACAATCAACTTATGAAATAAAATTATATAAATTGATTAATTTAGACATGGATAAATTAAGAACAAAAAATGTATAATTTAAACTCAATATAAATATCTATTTAATTTTATTATTTTACTGCATAAAAATTAAGAAATCATTAATTGAATATTGCAGAGAGCATGTGCCATTCTGATAGAATTATAGATAAAGATATTACATAAAAATAAGTTGCATAATATATAACATTTAGGAGATCTAGAAATGGAAATTTAAAAAAAAAATCGTGAAAATATATAAGGAATGAAAACACCAAAATATAAAATTTGAAAGGACGGGATTATAAATGACGTTTTTTCAAAAAAGAAATAAATATCATATATGAGAGGCTAGAACTCGAAGGGAAGCATACTTTGATACTTTACTGTAGGCACAAACCAAAATGCAAATATTAGTATCGAAAATCAAATACACTGTAATTTTCGATAATACACTATAATTTATCAGGAGTGCATAGAAACTAGAGCTGCTGAGTCAGAATCAAATCATGGAGTTGTAGTTGGACCCGCTTCTGAGCAAAAGAGTTGGAGTTAGAATCACTAAAAAATTCCGATTCCGACTTTTTCCGATCCAGATTTTTTAAAAATATTTTAAAGTGAAATAAAACTAATTATATGTAATTTTTAATTTGTAAAATGAATTATAAATGTTATTTGTGAGCTTATATCAGGCTAGTCAAGTGAAAGATGACCAATTTACTACGGTGTATAAAGTAGATACAGTCGTACAGGCTCATAATAAGAACAGGATTTTATCTGAAAACTATTTTAATTCATTAAAGTAGTTGATATTTCGGTCGTGGAAACATTGACGTGATTTTCAGTGAGTAGTAGGAAAAGGACAGTTCGGGCGCAGGTTGCAACCGCCGCCGCTCCCGTCTCCGGTCCCACCACCGCAACCTCCGCCACCAATTTCCATCCTCCCCGCCTCCAATGCCTCCTCTTTCATTAACACAACATCGCCCTCTGGCGGGGAAAAATAATTTTCTATTGTAACAGGAGAGGTGAAAGTTACATTGACTAGATAATCAAACTATAAGATAAAGATTAAATTTATATTTGAATTTTGATTGATAGATATCCCGCTTAATGAGTATTATTAATCAACCAAAAAAGGGGGGAATATTAAGTTTTATAGAAAAAGAAAGATTTCTTACGACTTTTTCAACTGAAACTTCAGAATATAAATTTGAAAGAAGGAAACATAAGCATACATTTTAATTTTTAAGTGGTTATCATCTTAATGAATATTATTAACTAAGCAAAACAATAAAAAATATAAATTTTTAGTCGATTTTTTACGATTTTTCAGAATATTAACTCGAGAGAGGAAACTTAAACATATATTTTAATTTTGACTGATAGGAATCTTAATGAGTATTATTAGTTAAGTAAAAACAATGGAAAATATCAAGTTTTATAGAAAAAGACAGATTTCTCACGATTTTCTTAACTGGAACTTCAGAATGTCAATTTGAAAGAAAGAAACTTAATCATACATTTCAGTTTTTAAGTAGTTATCACCTTAATGAGTATTATTATTAAAAAAGAAATGAAAAATATCAATTTTAACTAATTTCTTAAGATTTATATTAACAACAAGTTTAGAATATAAACTTAAGGAAAGGAAACTTAAGCATACATTCCAGATTTTGAACAACTATAACCTTAATAATTATTATTAATTTATTATTAGTTTATTAATTAAGCAAAATAATGAAAATCTCAGTTTTTAATCGCTTTATTTAGATTTTTATAAACTACAAGGTTATAGAATATGAACTTAATAAAAGGTAACTTAAGCATACATTCCAGATTTAGAACAATTATAACCTTAATGAGTATTATTATATAAACAAAAAAAATAAGTCTCACTTTTCATCCGCTTTATTTAGATTTTTATCAACTACAAGGCTAGAATATGAACTTAAATATGTAAAGTTAGACATACATTTCAGTTTGTTGATCAACCATTACCCTAATGAATATCATTAATTAACCAAAACAATGGAAATTATCAAATTTAGCCGATTTCTATAGACTATTTCAACCATAACATCAACATAAGAAAAGGAAAATTAAACATTTATCTTAGTTTTCGAAAAGCAATCAACTTAATGAGTATTGTTAATAAAGCAAAAACAATGAAAAATATGAATTTTAAGTCGATATCTTTTTATTTTTTAAAGTAACCAAAAAATCAGAATAACAGCTTAGAATATTAAAATTTAAAAAATATATATTTTTGAATTTTGAATGATCAACCCCTTAAATAGTGTTAATTATTAAACAAAACACTGAAAATGTGATTTCCTTAGATTAACTATAAGGTGAGATTTCAACTTAAAAGGGAAATTTAAATATATTTTTTTTAGTTTTTAAACAATCATTACTTTAATGAATTTCTATAATTGAACAAATAACAAAGGAAACTAATGATTTTTTAACGAAAAAAGACAAATTTAAACGAATATGCTTAGCTTTTACTCTAAATTTAAATTTTATCATGCTTTTAGATATCAACTAATTAGGATTTTAACGCATGAACGAGTTACATTTCAAGAAAAAACTCAGCACAAACAAATTTGGAAACAACACCTGCTTCTTCTGACGTCATATTTGAACCAAAACTTAAATCATGTTCCTTTCCGCCCGACCTTTTCCTCCCCCGCTCCCCCTATCAGATTATCTCAGATGGGTGTGGGACGGACAAAGAGACATTTTATCATATTTACCAAAACTTTTTTCAATTACTTTTCAACCTTGAAACCAAAAAATCGATTTTTATGAAAATAATTAAGTTTATATTTTTAGTTTTAACAACAAAACATTAATGTGGGATCCGTTCACAAAGGCACCCAGCAACAGGAGTTGAACTCTGCTCTGCTGAATAAGCACCTTCGATGATGAGGCTCGGGATGACCAGCATAGACTCACGAACAACGAAAATTGTGATGAGCTAGGTAATTTTTAGGAGAGGAGAAACAGATGCTAACTGGAATCGGCTGCAGACAGACGGTCTAAAAAACCGCCCGAACATCTCGGAGCGAAATATTGCCAGACGGGCCAACTAAAGGGATAGGCAGACGGACATGCGGTAAGCGGAATGTCTCCGCAGCTACATTGGACTTTAGCAAGTTTTGATAGGCAGAGAGCCTCTTTTTATATGTCGTACTACACCAACATGTAAGATATTTATGCTGCAATGTATATACATATATGTAAATAGCCAAGAAATTTTATCCATTAAAGTAAGCAAGATTCTTCTTTGAAGGAATCGCCTGGACCAATTCTTTGAACGCCTAGACAATACCAAAGCAACTTCAAACTTTTCCTATAAACGTGTGGGTTTCGGCCGGGATCAATGTTCAAAGTGTATCTTCGAAGACTGAAACCTGTGCCCCCCCCCCTTTCGAAACCGTTTCATCAAGATATTTTTTCATCGAGTCTTTATTTCTTCGGCAGTGAAGAATGCCCGGTGGTTTGTTTTGTGTGTTTAGTGTTTGAAAAAAAGTCTGCTGTGTTTTTTTCTTTGCTTTTTTGTGGACTATTTTTGCAGTATATCAGTCGTCGTACTTGTATACAAAATAAAAGTTGGTGTATGATAATTATTTTTAAGTTAAAAAGCAAAAAAGAGAAAATATACATCTATTAATAAAAATGTATATATAAGCGATTATTTATGTATTAAACCTTTACTAAGTATATAAATATATTTCTTCCATTATACAGATATTTCAACAAGATGAACTAAAACAGCAGCGAACTTCAGAAATTAATTATCTGAGTGATTCATCCCTACCACATGTAGTGTTAATGAATAATATATGAGCACTTATATGTGAAATACTACAATTCGTATATGCAACGTAATTAAAGTAAATTTAAAATGGTTTGTCTTAATTCCTACACTTTAACGAGTGCCTTTTTACCTATATTGTTGAATAGAATCCTAATTGTTTACCTTTATTTCTATTACAATTGTGTTCTATTTGCTATAAACAAGTCTTAAGCAAATGTAATTTAACAGAAAAGGCAAAAATCCATACAGGTGAAAAACTTTATACTTGGGAAGATTACCAAAACCTGTTTTCTAGAAGACGTGCATGAAAAATGCATACATTATTGTCTAAAACATCGTCAGTTATATCTAAACTTAGTGAAGATATTCAAAAATAGTCAGACGTTTGAAGAATTTAGACATAAAGGAAGATGTTTAGACTATTTATCCATCATAATTTCATGAAAGTTACCATAATATCTCAAAATTAAAATTTGGAAGACACACACACAGCTGAAAAGAAATTTTGTTACCCGTGATTCTTCTAACCAGCATGAATGTAGATATTATTTGCAATGTATTCGTTAAATGGTCATATTAACTATTCTATATATATATATATATATATATATATATATATATATATATATATATATATATATATATATATATATATATATATATATATATATATATATATATATCGATGTGTTTATTTATCTAAAATCTATTACATTAATGGAATACTGAACATTTTAAACAAAACAACACTTTCACAACCAAAAAAATTCATAAGAACATACAAAAATTAACAGAGGTATGAAAAAATATGCAAGTTTACAAAATAATTTCAATGTTTTCTAAAAATAATAACAAAATTATTTACAATATAAAAAAAATTACAAAAAGAAAAAGAAAAAAAAATACAAATCTAAAACAAAAAATCACAAAATGAAAAACTCACAATTTGTTATTTATATCACACAAAATTTGTTATTTTTAATGTAGTATAATGATTTCACCATTATATACTATATTAAAAATAGCATTTTTTGATAATTTTTTCTTAACATTTTTTAAAATTCTTTCAATTTTTGTGCATTTTTTTTACACATTCAATTTTTTTTCTTGCAATTTTTTAACGTTGCAATTTTTTTCTTTTGTAAAAACTTATTTTGAAAAAAAAATGTTAAAAAATGTTTTTTGAAAAAAATTTTAATATTATAAATTTAATATTAATAATTTTATTAAAAATATTTTTTTATAAAAAAAATTTGTTTTTGTAAAAAAAAAAAAAAAAAAAAAAAAATTGTTGTAATTTTTTTTTTCAAAATCTTTATTGTGAGTTTTTCACTTTGTGATTTTTTATTTTACATTTGTATTTTTTCTTTTTATTTTTGTAATTTTTTTATATTGTTAATAATTTTTGTTAATTGTTTTAGAAAACTTTGAAATTATTTTGTAAACTTGCATATTTTTTCATAACTCTGTTAATTTTTGTATGTTCTTATGTATTTTTTGAGTTGTAAAAGTGTTGTTTCGCTTAAAATATTATGTGTTCCATTAATGTAACAGGTTTTAGAAAAATAAACACATCGATATATGTATATAAACGAATATTTAATATGACCATTTAAAGAATACATTGCAAATAATGTCAACATTCATGCTAGTTAGAAGAATCACGGGTAACAAAATTTCTTTTCAGCTGTGTATATGTCTTCCAAATTTTAATTTCGAGATATTGTGGTAACTGTTATGAAATTTTCATGGATAAATAGTCTAAAGATCTTCCTTTATTTCAAAATTCTTCAAACATCTGACTATTTTCGAACATTTTCACTAAGTTTACATATAACTGACAATGTTTTATGTGATGATGAATGAATTTTTTATTCAGGTCTTCTTGAAAACAGCATTTGGTAATCTTCCCAAGTATAAGGTTTTTAACCTGTATGGATTTTTGAATAATCTGTAAAAATTCCATTTACTTAAGAAGTGTTTGTAGCAAATAGAACACCCCTTTAACAGAAATAAAGGTAAACAATTAGGATTTTCTTCATTAATACAGGTAAAAAGACATTTGTTAAAGTGTAGGCAGTAAGACAAATCATTTTAAATTTACTCTAATTACGTTGCATATACGAATTCCAGTATTTCACATATAGGTACTTACATATGTATTATTCATTAACACTACATGTGCTAGGGACGAATCATTCAGATAATTAATTTCTGAAGTTTGCTGCTGTTTTGGTCATCTTGTTGAAACATCTGTATAATTGAAGAAATATATTTATATACTTTGTAAAGGTTTAATATATAAATAATCTCTTATTTATTTATCTTTAATAATACATGTATATTGCAATGAATTTCGTGCACATTTAATATAAATTAAATTTCCTTTACTTATTCCTATGATACTAATTCTTCTGAGGAGTACATATAAGTATAGCGTGAAAATAAAGCAGAATGAATGGACTTTATCTCTATAATCGTTTTAAGTTAGTATTTATTTCACTTCAGTAATTTGAAAATATAAAAGGTAAAGAATCAAGTTTGATGTAAATAAATATTGTGGTATTGGTTTAAAAACTAAAAAAGTATTGAATTTTACTAAATAAGAAAGTGTAAAATTTAATTAAATATTGTTATATTTATAAAATGTCAGTGTGAATGTGATAAAATTATGAAAATCAGTTTGTAAACTCTCATTTTTATAAGTACTACTATGAAAATATTTTTTGTATAGAATTTCTGCTTATTGATGAGACTAAAAAAATTATTTTGTTGTTTAATTTTTATTATTTATTCGGTGTATGTAATACAAGGATTAAAATCTTACAAATTCGTTGTTAAATGTTTCAAGAAATTGTGGTTTGTAATCCAGAAAATTGTGTGATTTAAAAAAATTTATAAATATGTGCTAAATATTTTTAAATTATTTCTCCACCTTGTCATTCATCTGTTAATTTTTATAACTTTTGCTGAAAAAACAGTTGAATTTTTGGTAATTTGTACCATTTTTTGTTCAACAGTTGATTTTATTGATTATTTTTACTCTCATTCGACAATAATTTCATGTATGAGTTATTAAATATGAAATATCTATTGATTTTCTTTACTGTTTCATATGATAGTAATATTTCTGTGAAACAGATCTGATAATTATTAGACTTAGATTGACTTATTTTCTGATAAATGTTTGAAAACAGTTGTAAGTGTGTAATTATAAAATATCTATATACTAGTGAGAGTCGAAATTGATGTAGATAAGCATTGCAATGATAGTCAATTCTTTGATGAATTTTAAAATATTTTGTAAGAAAACTATTTTTTACATTGAGTTTATGTAATTTCAGTTACAGTTTTTCAAAAATTAACTCAAAAATGGATAACTATCATTTTTATAAGTTATAATGGAAAGGTCTAAGCAATATTAAAGATAAAAAAATAGTCTAATATTTGCTCTTATGTGGTGAAAATTTCAGATAGTTTGGTATGAAATATGAAATGATTAGAAAATTAATCATTGTATTCGTGTATGTTTTGTATTATTAAATTGTAAAAATAACATTCATATTTGAAAAAATTGAAAGAATCAAATTTGAAGTATGTAAGCATTATGGTAAAGGTAATTTCTTTGTTAATTTTTCAAGAAATTTTGTTAAAACTGGATTTTGTAGGAAGATGGCGTAGTTTCATTTACAGTTTTTAGAAAATTAATTCAAAAGTGGATTTTGTTATTTTTAAGAGCAATGGTGTATTGATCTGAAAAATGTTAATAAAAAATGTAGTCTAAAATTTGTTCTCATGTAATGAAATTTTTAAATAGATTGGCTTGTGATACAAACTTTTTGAAATGTGAAATGTTAAAATTAAAGATTGTACTCATGTATGCTCTGTATCATTAAAAACTATAAACAGAGTATTAATATTTTAAATAATATAATCCGTGATCAATTGGAAATTTTTGAGGTGCTAGATGAAACATAGAATTATAAAATAAAAAGACTTCAAAATTGATATTTTCTTTTTTTAATTAATCTTAAACATTAATGTTTTGTTGTTAAAACTAAAAATATAAGTTTAATTATTTCCATACAAATCGATTTCTTGGTTTCAAGGTTGAAAAGTAATTGAAAGTAATTTTGGAAATCAGCTATTTTGTATAAGTTTTGGTAAAAGTGATAAAATGTTTCTTTGTCCGTCCCCCACCAATCTGAGGCACAAGACTGGGAGAGCGGGGGATGAAAAGGTCAGGTGAAAAGGAACATGATTTAAGTTTTTTTCGAATATGACGTCACAAGAAGCAGGTGTTGTTTTCAAATTTGTCTGTGCTGAGTTTTTCCTTGAAATGTAACTCGTTCATGTGGTAAAATCCTACTTAGTTGATACCTAAATTTATGATAAAATTTCAATTTAGACTAAAATTTAAGTAAAGAGTATATTTTTAGTTTAAATTTAGTGTAAAAGTTAAGCATATTCTTTTAAATTCGTCATTTTTCGCTAAAAAATCACTAGTTTCTATTGTTATTTGTTCAATTACAGAAATTCATTAAGATAATGAATGTTCAAAAGCTAAAATATTATGTTTAAATTTTTCTTTTAAGTTGAAATCTCACCTTATATTTAATCTAAAGAAATCATATTTTCATTGTTTTGTTTATTAATTAATACTCTTTAAGGGGTTGATCATTCAAAATTCAAAAATATCGTTTTAAGTTTTAATATTTTAAGTTGTTATTTTGATTTTTATACTTTAAAAAATGTAAAAAAATCGACTAAAAATTCATATTTTCCATTGCTTTTGCTTCATTAACAATACTCATTAAGGTGATTGCTTTTCGAAAACTAAGATAAATGTTTAATTTTCCTTTTCTTATGTTGATGTTATGGTTGAAATATTCTTAAGAAATCGGCTAAATTCGATAATTTCCATTGTTTTGGTTAATTAAAAATATTCATTAGGGTCATGGTTGTTCAAAAAACTGAAATGTATGTCTAACTTTCCATTTTAAGTTCATATTCTAACCTTGTAATTGATAAAAATCTAAATAAAGATGCTAAATACTGAGATTTTTTATTATTTTCCTTTATTAATAATACTCGTTAAGGTTGTTCAAAATCTGGGTATATGCTTAAGTTTTCTTTCCTTAAGTTTCTATTCTAGCCTTGTTGCTGATAAAAATCTAAATAAAGCGGTTAAAAACTGAGATTTTTCATTATTTTGCTTAATTACTAAAACTCATTAATGTTATGGTTGTTCAAAATCTGGTATGTATGCTTAAGTTTCCTTTCCTTAAGTTCATATTCTAACCTTGTAGTTGATAAAAATCTAAATAAAGCGGCTAAAAATGGGATTTTTCATTATTTTGCTTAATTAATAATACTAATTCAGGTTATGGTTGTTCAAAATCTGGAATGTATGCCTAAGTTTCCTTTAGTTAAGTTGTTATTCTAACCTTATAATTAATAAAATTCTTAAGAAATTGGTTAAAATTGATATTTTTCATTGCTTTGCTTAATTAATATTACTCATCAAGGTGATAATTACTTGACAACTGAAATGTATGTATAAGTTTCCTTCTCTCAAATTGATATTCTGAAATTACAGTTAAAAAAATCGTAAGAAATCTGTCTTTTTCTATAAAACTTGATATTTTGCATTGTTTTTACTTAATTATTAATACTCATTAAGATTCCTATCAGTCAAAATTCAAATATATGTTTAAGTTTCCTTCTCTCAAATTGATATTATGAAGTTCCAATTAAAAAAATCATAAAAAATCGACTAAAAATTTATATTTTTAATTGCTCTGCTTAATTAATAATACTCACTAAGGTGATAACCACTGAAAAACTGAAATGTATGCTTATGTTTCCTTCTCTCAAATTGATATTCTGAAGTTTCAGTTGAAAAAATTGTAAGAAACCTGTCTTTTTCTATAAAACTTGATATTTTCCCTTATTTTTACGTAATTAATAATACTCATTAAGATGTCTATCAATCAAAATTCAAATACAATCTTCATCTTACAGTTTGATTATCTAGACAATGTAAAGTTCACCTCTTCTGTTATAGTACAAAATTAATTTTTCTCCGCTAAAGGGCGCTAGTGAAGGGTAAGGCATTGGAGGTGGAGAGGATCGAAAGTGGCGGCGGAACCGGCGGTGGTTGCAACCACACAACCGCCGACTTCGCCCGAACGGTCTTTTTCTTACTACTTCCGTGATACCGCCTTCCAGTTTACTGTCTTGAGATGAGAAAGTGTTACAAAAACACTTAAATTATTCATTAGCTGAAGAAATAAAAAAAACTGTTGTTTCTCGATATTCAAATTTTGATGAAGGTTAGTTTATTTGTTTTGCTTGTTTCATAAAACACTTGTAACAGTTTCATTTTTTTGAGATAAAAACGTATACTTTAATTCATTCGAATGTTTAAAGTGGTTGTCCCTATTCTTTTAGATTAGGGATTTTCTATTTAATACTTCAACCGTAGAATCCACAGTAATTCCATTTATTTATAAATTTTTTAAAATATTTCTGCACACAGGTTATAATAGTTAATCAGGTTATAAATCAGGTTATAAATTATAATAAATAAGTTCAAAAACTATTAGGTTAAAATTATAATAAATATAAACTCTCACTGACATAAACTAAAGTAAATATCTGCGCATCACAGAAAAAGAAGGTCAGTTTTTTAAGCACATTTTTTTATTTTGATTAACCGTCAGCATTTTAGCATTTCCGCTTCTTTTATTTAATGCGCTATACTATCCAGTATGCGATAGCAGATGATAAAATAATAAGTTGCTTGATAAATAGAAATGTGCTTACTTTTTACCATACTTACCATACTATACATATATTTAAGAGGAATTTCCATGCATGTATAACTTTTTTCACCCTTTTATGCAGCAAATTTACTTGCTGAATGTAACTGTTCTGCGGCTTTTATGACAGATATTTAGTTGAAACATGATACAACTTCACTTACTCACATCTGGACTACCAACTCCATCCAAAAATACTTTGTGGATTTGTCTAAAGATCTTAAATTTTTTAATCAACTATGTATGTCCATGTAAATATGTAAATTTATATTGCATATAAATAACACGCAATCAAACTTTAGAGCATTATAAAATACCTCAGTACTCTCCACGAAAAACTCAAAAATAAAAATAAATATTTTGGCATGAACTTTATAAAATGCATGTACTGATAATCACACGAGCTTATAGAATTGCAGAAATACAACCTCTTCCAAAAGTTTAGACAATTAATAAAATTTGCTTTAACATAATTCACGCACAATTATAATTCATGAGACAGGTAATAAATAAAATCAGTTTTTTTATATACACATATAAATTTTTATCAAAGGTTTAAAATTATAAAATATGCATTAAATTAAACAATAATGTGCTGTCCCAAAGGTATAGACACCTGTAATTTTTTTTTATTACAGTTATAAAAATAATTAAAAACTTACTTTTAATATTGAATTGTATTACCGCCACACTTTACAGCCCCAAATACACGTTCCATAGAATTAACCCTGCTGTTCTGTTCGGGTCTATTTGACCCGAAAATTTTATTGTTCACTTATAAAAAAAATTAGCGCAGAGATATTTCCATGAAACTTTTTGACTTTGTTCATTAGTAATATAACTATATATTCCTAGAAGTATTTACATTTATTTATATTTCCAAGAGATATTTTTTAAATTAGTCCTAATGTACTGTTCGGGTCATATTGACCCGAGTTAAAAAAAAATTATCATGCACTTTTAATTTTGTTTGGAATCATTCAATAAAAATAATTACTGCAACGAATCTATTTCGAAATCTGTTTCGTTAGCACTGGTGTTAGATCACGTGACAGGAGAACAAAGTCAAATGTTGATATCATTGGAAAAAGGAAAAGAAGTGCACCTGTTAGTAGCGTTTCTTTTTTCTTGCTGTATTTCAATTTCCAATAATATAAAGAACAGTTGTATCTCTGAGTATTAGTGAAAAAATGACGAATCGTAGAAATTTGAGCTACGCGGATATTGCTAAATTAATGGAAGCCTCTGACAGCGAAGAGGAAAATGCGCCTGAGTATGAAAATCATACAAGTGAGGAAATTGAAAGTGAAAGTTCTGACAACGATTTTGATTTTGACATTCAAAAGACGCACAATATGCAGAGTATTCAGTCTAAGAATCGTGAAATAGTATGGAAATTGAATCCCCTTCATTATTCTTGTCGATTAACGTCTGCTAATATTATAAACACCACTCCAGGTGTCACAAGATATGCAACAGAAAGGAAACTGGTATAAAAAGCGCATTGCGACGGTATTCAATTCTACAATCGAGAACGAAATCATAAAAATGACTAATATAGAAGGAAGAAAAGTGTATGAAAAAGAGTGGAAAGATATTAATACTGAAACTTTTCAAGCATACATCGGATTATTATTATTAACTGGTGTGTACAAATCATATGGAGAATCAACAAAAAGTTTGTGGAATCAAGAAACAGGCAGAAATATATTTCGTGCTACAATGTCCCTCGAAACCTTTCATATGATATCGAGTTATTCGTTTTGACAATAAATCTACCAGGCAAGAAAGAAGGTCTGTAGATAAATTAGCTGCTGTTCGAGAGATTTGGCAAATGTGGATTGAAATTCAACCTAAATTGTATAATCCAAGTGAAAATGTTACTGTAGATGAACAATTAGTAGGATTTCGTGGACGATGCCCTTTTAAACAATATATAGCTAGTAAACCCTCCAAGTATGGGATAAAAATATGGACTTTATGTGATAGCAAAACTTCGTATGTACTGAATGCACAAATTTATATTGGAAAAAATCAAGGATCAAAGCCAGAGAAAAGTCAGGGTATGCGGGTAGTGAGTGACCTTACTTATGCGTATTCGGGGAACAATGTTACATGTGATAACTTTTTCACATCCTATAACTTGGGAAAACTTCTTCTAAAATGGAAAATGACTATGCTTGGCACCATTAGAAAAAGTAAGCCCGAACTTCCTGAGAAAATGCTAAACAAAGAAGTGCACAACTCATCATTTTATTTTACAGAAGATACAACAGTTGTAAACTACATCCCTAAAAAGAACAAAAATATTATTCTTACGAGCACTTTCCATCATGAAAATGAAGTTAGCGACAGACCTGACAAAAAACCACAAATGATATTAGATTATAATGCAACTAAAGGGGCGGTGGATAGTCTTGATTAACTTTTGAGTACATACACTTGTAAGAGAAAAACAAATCGCTGGCCTATGATAGTATTCTATAATATGCTTGATACACCTGCTTACAATGCATTTATTCTGTGGATTTCAATAAACAGCAAATGGAATGAAAATGAATTAACCAAACAAAGGCTCTTTTTAGAAGAATTGGGGAAATCTCTAATTTTTCTACACATTGAAGTAAGACAGCATCTTCCCAGAAGCGAAGATTCAGTCAAAATTGTGAAGAGAATGCGTAGTAAAAGTACAAACGTACCCTCGGAATCAGATGAGAACACTTAATTGTGTACTAAACGTGCAAGATGCAAGTTCTGCCCATCAACCAACGACAACAAAACTAATATATTATGTTACTGCAAAAAACGCACTTGCAAATTTCACGTAAGCTGTTTTTGTCCAAATTGTAACTAAAAGTATAAGTATTCAAATATTTTTAAGTTATTTTACTGGTGTTTTGTATTATTTGATATATATTTAAGCTTATTTTACTATTTTTTTAATTATTTCTAAAATATTTATTTTTATTTACTGCTAGAAAAGGTAATATTCTAAATCGGGTCACATTGACCCGAACACTACATACGTATAGTAAATGCGAACAGAACAGCAGGGTTAACTAAGCGTTGTATTACAGAAGGGGATATTTCATACCACGCTTTGTCAATTATAGTTTTTAAATCATTTACACATGTATGGGTGATTCTCAAAATAGGGGACAATTTCAAAAGTGAAATCTTAAAAAAATTACTGTTAGCAAAATTTCTGAAAAAATAGGTGTTGTTAATATAGTATTAGGTATACTTTACATGTAGTCAGCAGAGCTAAATTTTTAAAAATTAACTTTAAAAAAATAATTAGTATTTTTGAGCCATGCTAATGACAAAACAAATTGCATGGGATAAATATATTAAGAAATTTTTATTTTCTTCCTGTTTAAATATTTTTTTTCTATATTTATTAGCCTTCCTTTTCAGCAAATGGTTTCCATTTTTACATATATTCATATAAGGAGAATAAAAACATTATCAAAGAGCAAACTTTGGTTACATGAGCAACATTCTGACACTAACAATGTAAGAAGCTGTCTTAGTGATTTTCTGACAGATTTAATGTATATTTCTGGGATAATAAATGTAATACCTAAATTTATATGTAAAATTAAGCTTTGTAAAAGATACAATATAAGCAATGGTTACATTTATGCACATAGGAGTCTTTAGCATGGATAGAAAAACCATGCTAATGACACTGATATTTGTCCATGCTAATGACAAATTTTAATTTAAATAAGATAATCAACCATAATATAATCACAATGCAATAGTCCTTTCTGGGGCTTTTTAAAACACAAAAGTCCTATGCAAATAAGTAAAATAAAAAATTCAATTATAAAATAAACATGAAAATTATTATCCATTCTAATGACATACAATTGATGTACTCGCCTAATATTCAACTTCTATTCTTAAAATACAATACATGCTTCTATTTTCAGGCTGGGATAAAATGGCTACTTGTTGCCATGAAGAAACTTTATATTTTCAAACTATTGTCATATGTGAAAATGAAATTTTGATTATTAACCAGCTGTTATAGTATGACCTTGTTTTGAAAATAGAATATGGAGGACAAAATTTAATTCTTTTTTTATATACTATAATTTTATTTTTAAAAAGAAATTTATTGGATAAATCCTCTCCTTGATTAATTTAAAGAAAGAATAACATTTGTTGTATTTTATAAACATGATATTAACTCTTTAAAAAACTAGTATATACAAGGCACAGCTGCTGTGGACATCCATGCTAATGACATTTTGAACATTTATTCTGTTATTTTAAGGTGTTTTTAACTAAAAATCGAGTAATTCTTGAGTGCAAATAATGAATAATATTAAGACAAACATATCTAAATATAAAAACATGACAGAAAACTTCTCAATTTTTTTTGTATGCGAAAGACATAAATTGTCCCCTATTTTGAGAATCACCCGTATATTGCTTTCTATTTTCATATGTTTTACTATATAAAATCCCCTATATGTTCTCTGTGAGATTCAAAGCTCTCTGTGAAAGCTAAGTGCTGGCCAATCTAATAGTGTGATATTGTTTTGCCTAAACAATGTTTTCGTTGATGTGGAGGTATGGATGGATACCCGATCAAGTCAGGATGCCAGTCAAGTCCCGCTAGAAAATATATAGTTGGCATTAAATTGATAAATAAAATATCCTGATAATCCTCTGATTTCATTTTTCTGTCCGTAAATCTTAGAAATGTTTGGCCGTCAAAAGAAAACCCTTTCCATCTCATTATGGATCCTCCGCCATGTTGCCTGCAGGAACAGTTTTTGAGTTTTTTTCTTATTTTATACCAGTAAAATTGATAATCATCAAGACCGTCTAAATTCCATTTCTTTTCTTCACTGAACATAACAGAAATCCATTTTTTACCGTATGACGCATGCTTTCTAGTAAACTATAGATGTGCATCTTTATGTCTCTGATTTAAGCCAATTTTTGCTGTAATTCTTCTGCAAAAATTTTTTTTGAAGGTTTAATTCGTTTGTGTACAGTGTTTTTTGAAATTCTGGAAATTGATACAATTTCACGCACACATAAATTACCAACTGAATACACTTTTAATAATATTCTATCATAACGTAACATTATTTTAGATCTTCTGACTAGCTTTCTAGTATTTCTTTTTCCACCTGATCTAAAAACTCTATAAATATTGCTCACGGATATCTTTCTTCTTCTCGATACTTGTACGGAACTTTGTTCTTGTGATTTTAAATATAATATCTCAGTAATCTCATCTTTAGAAACTTTTTTGAATGTGGCATTTTTATCAGAATATACAGGACTTTTTTTTCCGAATCACGAAAAAATAATAAACTGAACTTATTTGATTCCACAAAATTTCAATAAATTATTATTTTAAAATATAGCCAATGCTATTTCAATTAAAGGGAAAGTTTGTCCTGAAATTGCTGGAGCGCATGAAAATAAAAATATTTTATTTTGTGAACAAAAATGTAAAAGAAAACATGTAATGCTGTATTGTGTTTATATTTTTGTGATATCATATTGTTATATAATTTAATTTATGTTTTATTATTTCAAACCTTTGATTATAATTTATATGTATATATCAATAAAACTGCATTTATTGATTACCTATCTCACGAATTTTATTTGTACCTTATTACTTTTTATGTTAATGCAAATTTTATTGATTGTCAAAACCTTTGATACAAGGTGTACATTTTTTGAAATCCATCAATGATATCCATATCTATAATTTTCCCATTCGTACATGTGCATTTTAATTGAGCGTAATTGTTTTAAATTTTAGATATATTATTTAGTATATAAATGTAGCGTTAATGAAGAAAAAATTATTCCACTTGTTGACTCCCCGGCGTTGCCAGGGACAGTAAAAATTTTTTTTGAGTATTTTAAAGGCATTAGATAGTGTCTTTTAATAATTATTTCATGTGGTTTTTTTCATTCTTCTTCCTTTAAATTTATAAAAGTGTATAAAGGAAAATAACAAGAAAATTTTTATAACTATTAAAGATCGTTTTTGCAATTTATTAAAGTTTCGGAGGCCCTTTGTTGAACATCCTTGTTTTACCTGATTAATGTCAGCGATAGGTGGCACTTTGACCTCTAAGAGAACTCTATAGGAATCTCTTTGATCTCTATAGGAAGTTTGAGAAAGTAATTACTAGAAGAATATGCAATAAATATTTCACTCAATATCTGGATCTTCTGTCAGCGTAAAAGTTCATTACAACGTAAAAATATCACGAAGGAAAAATCGCTTACAAATCGTCTGTCAGCTTGCAATATCTGTCCTTTTTTCGGTTTCTAAGCAGTTAATCGGCTGTTTTGAAAAATATTTTTCTATCGTCAGTTTTTCAAGTATTTTTATGGGCTGTTACCGGCTATTTGCTTCGTTTCAGACGTCAAAGTTGCTTCGACACAAAATTGTTACGCTTCAAGGAATTTCCTATCCAGCACCAGTAATTTCTTACAGAAAATCTCTGATTAAATAAAGAGAAATTTTGCTCGTTTAATCTAGTTATATTTTTCTATAAAAAATACTCATATTGTGACTAGAAAATTGGTTCAAGTGTGCAACACTTTAGTTGTTTTCTTATCGAATGACTATTTTGAAGCCATAGGATGACATTGTGTCTCTCGGAATTACAGGCACTTTGACAACTCGTGTAATAGCATTTTAAATTGATCATTGTGTACTATCTGTTCTATAAAATCCACCTTTCCGTGTCTTCGCGTCCTTTATATACAAATAAAAATAACAAATAGTTTATAAAAAATAAACATTTCTGTGCAAAATTAACTTTAACTAACACTTTAAATTCACAAAAATCATTGTGCGCGCGGCAGCGCGCAACAATAATATGATTGAGCGATAATGCTTAAGCATAGGAAACCGCAAAAACACGGATTTTTCAATTTTACTTTTTGCAATAACTAACTAAATACTTATCCAATTTTGATGATTTTTTTTTAAATGTTCGTCTGACCAAGAAGCACAACATAGCACAAAAATTATTTTTTTTATGGCATACTGTAGGTGTACTGTAGGGTATTCTGAAAATCGGACAAAAATTTTGTGTCACAACGCTTTTCTCGAAAACTACTAAAGATAAAAACTTAATTTTTTTTTTAAACAAAAGACAAAGTTTTTATTCCGGGGTAGTCATCGAGAAAACGTTATTCGCTGGGCGGTTTTTCTGAAATTGCGTATTCTCCAAACTTGGTCATAAATGGGTATATCTAACGTTCTATTGCAGATAGAATGTTGCAGTAAAGTTTATTTTAAAGATTTTGCGATGCTAATTAATCCTGCAAAAATTCATAGCTTTACGTTAAACAGTTTTTTTACAAGATGAAATAAAAGAATAGCACTCATCAATCTAAGGTATTTCTGATCATCGGAGAGAAAAACCAGTTACACCATTCGATTAAGCATAAAAAAAATACAGAATGCTTTTTTTTTTCTTATTTTTAACTTAATTTTTTAACGAATTATGAATTTTTTTGAAATTTTTGACATGCTGATTTTTGTCATTTTTTAATGAATCATTTACTGAATAATTATGCACTGTGTCTAGCCCTGGTGGCTGTCAAATTTGATTTTTAATTTTAAATTAGGCAATTTTTGCACCATGCCAAATTTATATTTTATCCATTTTTTTTCATTTTTTTATATTTTGTTTTTAGCAAAATGGCATCAATGGCAAAAATGCCTGGCATACCTGTCAAATATTGGGGCCCTGTACTTTAACAAAGTGTATTTACTATAAGTATATACCGTATTTATTCTAATAGAATGCGCCCTCTAATAGAGCGCGTCTTCTAATAAAGTGCGCACCTTGGTGCTGATTGAAAAAATAAATATACGGAAACGATATAGTAGATAAGTAGAAAACGATTACTTAAATGCATTATCGAGGATTCTCATTGATCAAAATAGAGATATTCTATCAAAGCGATGGAGTGGCGATGCAGCAAAAGTTTCAAATTTTAAACAATGCACCACTCCTGTAAACTATAGCGCCAAGGTTATGCACACTGTTAAAAATCTGCTGCATTTTGCTGCAACGCACTCCCCTGCTTGAATAGAAAACGGTTACTTGGCCGTGAAATGGCGCTTTCTCATTGGTTGGAATAGAGATATTATATACAAGTGGTGGAGGGCGTTGCAGCAAAATGCAGCAGATTTTTAACAGTGCACTGTTAAAAATTTGACCCTTTTATTGCAGAGTCACTCCACAGCTTTTATAGAATATCTCTTTATGGCCCAATGAGAATGCTCCATAACACAGTAAAGCAATCGTTTCCTTTAAAAGCGGTGGAGTGACGCTGCACCAAATCCGTCATTTTTTTTAACTGTGTATAATGTAAAAATTGGCTACACTGTTAAAAATTTTATCCATTTTCTGCATCGTCACTCCACCGCTGTTATAGAAAACGGTTGTTTTACAGTGTTATGGAGCATTCTCATTGGTCATAAAAGAGGTTTCTATAAAAACTGTGGAGTGACGCTGCAGAAAATGGGTCAAATTGTAAACAGTGTATAGTGTAGAAATTGGCTTCAACTGTTAAAAATTTGACCCATTTGCTGCATCGTCACTCCACCGCTTTTATAGAAAACGGTTATTTTACTGTGTTATGGAGCATTCTCATTGGTCATAAAAGAGGTATTCTATAAAAGCTGTGGAGTGACGATGCAGCAAATGGGTCCAATTTTTAACGGTGTACTTCAGTAATACTTAAAAAATGCGCTAAAATATTGTATTCCTTAAATATGCAACGATGCTGATGAAATCTAAAGATAACAGTGACATCTGCGTTTTTTTCTAAAACTGCGCAACTTTTGCTAATCTAAACAATGTATTAGGAAATCCCGCAGATGTTGCTGCGACCGATACTTTAGATTTCAGTACCATCGTTGCACGTTTAACCTTTTGAGTTCTGATGGTAGAATTTTCTACTACATAATTTTAATTCCGAATTGTCACAACGGCACCAGAAAATTCGACCAGATTTATTTGAAAAAGGTTTAATGCATTTTTTCGTGTATATCTTTAACATGTTTTTTTTCTTTTAGAATTACTGATGCGAATGTCACATTTGGAATTTTGAAGAAATTTACACCAGAGCGCAAAGGGTTAAAGGATAAAAAATTTTATTGCTGTTTGTATACACTGTAAAAAATTTTACCCTTTTGCTTCATCCTCACTCCATCGCTTTTATAGAATATTTCTGTTTTGACCAATGAAAATGCTCCAGAATACGGCAAAGTAATCGTTTCCTATAAAAGTGGCCCCACCAGTGGCCGAGAGGTTCGGACCTCTCAACTGGTAGACGGTAGGCCCTGGGTTCGAACCCAATCGCGGCTGTCGGCCTAACCGTTCGGAGTTTTCCGTGATTTTCTTCGAACCTTGCGTAAATACGGGTTAGGTTCCCTTAGAAAGACCCCCACGGATGGCACTCCCCCTGGTCCTATATCCCATTAGCGTAGATAATCGGACGACAAAAATCAACCAACCAACCAACCTATAAAAGTGACGATGCAGCAAATGAGTAATTTTTTTTATAGTGTAGCAGATTTCTACACTATACACTGTAAAAAATATGACTATTTTGCTGCATCGTCACTCCACCGCTTTTATAGAAAACGACTACTTCAGGCTATCATGGAGCATTCACATTGGCCAAAAGAGTGATATTCTATAAAAGCAGGGGAGTCACGATGCAGCAAAATATTCATACTTTTTACAGTGTATATTCTAGATTTTTAAATTTGTAACACCAGAGTATTAGAGTATGTAGCATTTTTTAATTTCAATACAAATAAGATTTTGTTTTCTATATATGAAATACAAAACAAGTTGTGCAGTATCCCTATGGAATATGGAAAAATAGAAGGACTAGTGAAAATGCTCCAAGGAGCAGTGCAAAAGCAGAATATGATTTTAATTGAGCATTAAAAAGTAATGGACAAGTTGATTTTTTGGAAAAAGTACACAAACATTTAAAAGTAATGAACAAGTTTATTTTATTGAATAAATGCCCAAGCATTTAAAAGTGATGGACAAGACTTGAAACTGAGTCAAGAACTAGTAAATAATTTCCTCAAGACTTGAAATGGCTGATCATGCTCTTATGTGACAAGCATATTCAACGTCCTTTTTTTTTATCCCTGTCTATCTTAGTATTGACACGTTATCAGAATATAACATTGTGCTCTATAAAAGCTGAACTTTCAGAGCAAGTTTTTGATGAAGTAGCTAAATTTACCACATGCTGCTCCTTAACAATTTACTTGTGAAGTAGTGTGACTCTTATGGCAATTTTATTATGTCCAAGTACATAAAAAAATGGAAAAGCAGTTGCTGTTTGGTTGTACATGTTACGAGCTTATCAGGTATTCTAACTTTATTAAAATCAAAATTTGCTTGAAATATACAGTGCTTTCGATAAACTTATCGATTACTTATGAAAATATAAAAATTTTAGCATTATTTTATCTTTTGCTAATAAAAAACCGCTTAAAAATTTTTAGAAAAAAGATTGGATAGAAAAACTGCTTTTTAGTGATAAGATTGCGTGCAAAAAATCCCTTTCGGCATGGCCTATAGGCGGAGGTAGATTTCGAAAAGTTTTCATCTCAAAAAAAAAAAAAAAAAAAAAATGCCTATCTCTACTTAAATGCCCATTTTGGCAATATATTTTGAATTATATTCTTACTTTATTTAAAAAATTGACCAATATGCTCATTATATAGTTCCTAAATAACAAAAAACTGTTAATTAAATTCGTTTGACAGCAAAATTGAATTTAAAAATGAGTCATAAAATAACCAATTTATTATTTTAATACATCCACAATTCTTTAATCAAGATCGCTTTGAGAAATTTTGTGCGAAGTGCTCACTTTGACAGATATTTTTAAATATATATTTAGTCTTTATCAAAAATCTGACCAATACGGCACATTACACAGTTCCTAAATAACAAATAACTGTCAATTGAATGCGTTTGAGAGCAAAATTGAATTTAAAAATGAGTCATAAAATAAACAATTTGTTATTTGAATACAACCTCAATTCATTTATCATGATCGCTTTGGGAAATTTTTTTGCGAAGTGCTTACTTTGACAGCTTTTAAAATATATATATTCACCCTTTATCAAAAAATCGACGAATACGCACATTATATTGTTCCTAAGTAACAAAAAACTGTCAATTGAATGCGTGTCAGAGCAAAATTGGATTTAAAAATGAGTCATAAAATAACCAATTTGTTATTTGAATACCCACAGTTCATTAATCATCTCGCTTTGGGAAATTTTGTGCGAAGTGCCAATTTTGAAATATATTCTGCCTTTATCAAAAAACTGGCCACTCCGTCACATTATATAGTTCCTAAATAAGAGAACCTGTAAATTGGATGCGTTTGAGAACAAAAAAAGATTTAAAAATGACTCGGTAAAAACGCAATTTGTTAAATTTCCTCAAATTTTAATCACGATAACTTCGTGAAATTCTGTTCAAAATACCCTTTTTGGCAGCCTTTTAAAAAATATATTCTGCCTTTATCAAAAAACTGGCCAATACGTCAAGTTATATAGTTCCTAAATAATAGGACCTGTAAATTGCATGGGTTTGAGAACAAAAATGAATTTAAAAATGACTCATGAAAAACGCAATTTGTTATACTTAATGAATTTTTTAATGGTGAAAACTTCGGGAAATCTGTTCAAAATACCTTTTTTGGCAGCCTTTTTAAAAATATATTCTGCCTTTATCAAAAAATTGGCCAATAAGTCGCATTATATAGTTGATAAATAAGAGGATCTGTCATTTGGATGCGTTTAAAATCAAAAATGAATTTTAAAATGAGTCAGAATATAAGCAGTTTGGATTTGAGGTTTTTTCTCCAACTCCTATTTTTGTTTAATTTATTTTTGCTATAAGAATTGGTTCTATGAAAAACTTGTCAATATAAAAGTTGTAGATATTATTGTGAAGATGTAAAATAAATTTAATTAGATTTAATTGCTTAAGAATTGAGTAAGTTATGGGTTTTTTTCTTTTTCCTCCCCCCTTTTTCTTTTCGTTTTTAATTTTTTTCATCGGTAAAAATTGGTCCTATCAAAAACTTGTAAATACAAAAGTTTTAGATAATATTGAGTACATTTATATAAAATTTAGTTGGATTTGATATCTTGAGAATTGACGAAGTTATGAATTTTTTTCTCCCAAAAACCATGTTTTTTTCGCCCCTTGAGCCCATTTTTAACTTTATCAAAAATCTGTCACGCATAAACCTTTTCCTCATTTTTTACAAGTAATATAAACTTTAAACCTATTCGATATCCATTTTAATTAAAAAGTTATCGCGTTTTTTCTGTTTTCACAAAAACCCTCCTAACTTCCACCCCCTTGGTCCGATTTTGCCCATTAACGAACTTAACCGAGATTTTATGCCCCTTTATTTTATGTAAAAGTTTGATGAAGATCTGAGCATAATAATGGAAGTTATCGTGTCTAGAAGAAAGTGATATACACAGATAGATAGATAGATAGATAGATAGATAGATAGATAGATAGATAGATAGATAGATAGATAGATAGATAGATAGATAGATAGATAGATAGATAGATAGATAGATAGATATATAAACTTTTTTACTGATGGTAGTTTTGGGGTCTAGGAGTCATGATTCGTGTAAATCCGCAAAAATTTTTCAGAAATTCCAATATGGGAGACAATGCAATAGGTAGTATTTCATACGAAATCTACCTAAAATGGTTGTGATAAAAGTAAATACAGTGCAAAGCAGTAATATCAAGGCTTTGTTAAAGAGGGGCCAGGATGTGTTTAATATAGATACTGTATCTAATACTTGTTGTGAAAACTGAGTTTTTCTAAAGCACAGTGTTAGATTCTGCCAACATGCCTGGCTATTTCCATGAGTACTTGTAATGTAAGTCACAGGCTACGATTTTTGGCTACCAGTATTATAGAACGAAAAAATGTTATTAATTTTATTGGCACATTCTCATTAATTGAATAAGGCCAAGCAGACTTTTCGAAAATAACGGTGGCTAACAAGTATAGCAATTAATAAGTTATGTGACTTACACTACCGAACCCATGGAATTACCCGCCTATACTAAGATAGACAGGGATAAAAAAAGGACGTTGAATATGCTTGTCACATAAGAGCATGATCAGCCATTTTCAAGTCTTGAGGAAATTATTTACTAGTTTTTGACTCAGTTTCAAGTCTTGTCCATCACTTTTAAATGCTTGGGCATTTTTTCAATAAAATAAACTTGTTCATTACTTTTAAATGTTTGTGTACTTTTTCCAAAAAATAAACTTGTCCATTACTTTTTAATGCTCAATTAAAATCATATTCTGCTTTTGCACTGCTCCTTGCAGCATTTTTCACTAGTATGAATACATGAATATACCTTGCTTAAAGGTCCTTAAAGCATAATATAATGTTATTTAAATATACATTAAAGCACTTTTAAAAATAAAATGTTTTGAACCGAAACTTACTCTTCGGTGGAAAACCAATTTTTATAAAAGGAATTTAATGTATTTTAAAATGATTTTATGTTATGTTATAAATATACATTGATAAGCAACGTATATTTATTAATTTGTATTTTTATAAATTTTAAAATAAAATATATTTTTCATTTCTATTTTTTATTTATTTATACATTTATTTATTTTTTTATACTAAAGTCCTAAAATCATTAGAAATATTTGAAGAGGGCAGCGTGCGAGTACAGGGAATAATATTACTCAGCGTGGTACTTTTGGTTAAAGTACCAAAACTGACTTTATACAAAACACTTAAGGTGCTTCAAAGGTCCCATCTACGTTCAAAATTTTGATTAGACATGCTAATACCATCATCTGCTTTCCCCGATCTTTTTCTTAACGATATTCAAAAGTTTATCTTTTATTTTCTATATTATTTGTGACCATGAAAGAAATATAATATTGTTTGTTTCAGAAGATGAAAAAAAGTAAAACCTATTTAAAAAAACTTGATATTATGTAGCAATTGTTTATGATTAATATATTAAATACATTGTTTTCCTGAAGTGCCATCGTATCACTTCTGATGTATTTGTTGTAACATCAGTTTACTTTCAGTTTCCATTAACAAATATTTTGAAATAATTCTGATGTTATTTCATCTTGTCAATCTATTTTATTTTGCGAAATAATGAAAAAAGCTCGAAACTTTTCTATTGTATGTCATATTCATCAAATTTCTTGATTTCGCTTGTTACAAATTTTGAAAGAAAAGTGAACATAAAACAAATGAAAAAATATTGATGTCATAAGAATAAATTCCTTTCGTAAGTTTAAACGACATAGAAAAAAGTTTTATACACCTTGAAGAAATTGACATTCTCATTTTTTTTCTTTAATTTTTCAATGGATTGCAGACTACATTACCATAACATTAAGTGTAGACACGCGTTGTTTTATATTTAAAGGTTTATTTTTTATGAAACTAATATAAGCATTATACATTCTAAAACACATAGATCTTTTTCAGCATTAAATCTGTTACTAATGCCTTAATTATACAATTTATTAACATAAACATTGAATAAAATAAAAGCAAAAGTAAAAGACTATACAAAACAGTGTTACAGATTTTTTTAAATTTAAGAATTGCTACACTGAGAAAAAAAGAAAAAAGTTACACTACCTTTCAGTTTCTGTTTACTTTTTTTTATTAAGTGTCTATTTTTAGACATTATTCTAATTAAAATTTCCTCATATGTATATAATGTATTAAAAAGTTTCTTGCACGAATTAAAATACATTTTCCCAATATTTTCATTTTATGTTTATTTTTCATTTTAGAAAAATGTGTTTTATCAGAAAAAATTCCTGAATTTAATTTGATTTTTTAACAATTTTTTTTTCATAATGCAAGTGTGATAATGAGGTTTCGTTAAATTGAAGTTTCATTGTAATTTGTTATTTATATTTATAATATTTAGCATCTATAGCCGTCGTTCAGTCCATACATTAGACAGCATATAACAGGGCAAAAACGACCCAACCGTCTCATTTGAAATTTAACATATACAATTGTTGGAATTTTTTTCAAATCATTTCAAATTTTAGGAAAATCAGATGCATAGTTTTATGGACAACATAGTTTTATTGATAGTTTTATGGAGTTCTAGGGACAATCAAAAGTATTCTGTTACAATACGGCCAATGAGAAAAAGAAATTTTTAATGTATTTTAATGGTAAACCTCACCCGGTAGTGTTACACTCTTTCGAATATAATTAAATTGATATACAGTGGCGGTCAAATATTTCCGGCCAGCAAAAAAATTTTCAGTTAATTTCTAAATATACCCATATGAAGAAGAATCTCAAAGTGATATTTAAACATTTTATTGACATAATAGATAGGAACTTACTTATAGAAGAACATGTAAATATCAATAAATTTAACTGACAAAATTAAATATAAAGGAAAACGCATGTTCTCAAAAGATTCCGGCCACCTTCACAAGTTTGTAAAAAAGTGGTATTGTAATAGAAAATTACAGTGATCAACAACATTTACGATTAGTATTTTATCGTATGACTATTTTATTAGCTTTAGCAATAAGTACTGTGGCGCAGCAACGTGACATTCATACAATCAACGGTTAAAGATCGTCTATGGTACGTTTTTCCCCATTTCATGCAATTTTGGCGAAATTTCGGCTGAATTGGAATATTTATAGTTCTACAGACTTTTGTCAGCTTCTTTTCAAATATTGTCTATTGGACTCATGCTCGGCGCTTGGGCTGATCATTTCAAAAACTAAATTTTTTGCGCGAAAACCATTGCTTATCGAGGTTTGCAAACATTATTTATGTCGTTATCATGTTAAGAAAACTAGATGTGACCAATTTTTTTTTCTCTAATAAGGCGGAAAATAGTCTTGCAAGATATCCTTATACATTGTATAATTCACCTGGCTGTGGATTTCAACTAACGGACCGACACTTTTTTGAGGAAAATACTCCGCATGGCATAACGTGTCCTTCGCCATGCTTCATTGTAGGAATAACATATGTCGAATCATATCTTTTGTTGTTAGGTCATCGGACGTTGTGTCTGCCATCACTTCCAGAACTGTTTCGAATTCTATTGATGGAAAAAAGAGCTTGTTTCCAGTTTTCACTTGACCAGACTCTGTGTTCCTTGGAAAAGGAAAGTAGCTTGCGTCGGTATTTTTTTACCTCTGAAAATTTTTTAACACCGACTCTTCCATAAAGTTCTGTATCACGTCAGCATCATAACACGGTAGACTAACTTATTTCAGCAATATTTTCATTCCGTAAATCGCAGTATATTGCAACGGAATTTTCATGCGGATTATCAATGGTTTTTCTCTTGATAATTCTGTCCTCAGGAATAGTAATTTTCCGGGGTCTCCCGGAACTCTGAATGCCCTGAAAGCCATAACCATCTTTATATAATTTTATAAATATTGTTTACAGTCGATTTTACCGATCGATAACTTAGCCGCAATATATCGAGAAGATTTGCCTTTTATCGACAGACTAATCACACATTTATGAACAATAATTGTTGAATTTTTCAAATTTGAATTCAAACCATGCTATACACGTTGATTCATTCATAAACACAACCGAGAAACACTTTATGGATAGAAAAAACTACAGAATGATAAGTGGTCGGAAACTTTTAAGAACATGCGTTTTCTTTTATATTTAATTTTGTCAAAAAAATTTTGATATTTACACGTTCTTCTATAATTAAGTTCCTAACTAATATGTCAATATAATGTATAAGTATCGCTTTGAGATTCCTCTTCATATGGGTATATATACAAATTAACTGAAAAGTTTTTGCTGACCGAAAAGTTTTGACCACCACTGTACATCTATAAAGTATGTACTAAAATGTTCATTCTGTAGAATCTGTGGCGCAAATAATATCTGTTATTAATTTACAGGGCTACAAAAAAGTAATCCATTCTCCAATGGAATAAGGGGAAACATTGATTGTTCCGCGTTTAATAATATTAAATTATTTCACTTTTTAAGGAAGTGATATACGTTGCTGACGTTTAATACAAGTTACTTCTTATAAAATAGAAAGCATGTAGTATTTACAGAGATTCACAAAAGATTTCAGTTACTCTACTACATCTGAAGTTCTGTATTTATTATAACAAGATGTGAATATTCTTAAATCTTTTTTATAGTACGAACGCATCTCATTTGCTATTTTTCACGTGTAATTTTTAAATAGTTATACTTTATAAACATATCTTCAGAAAAATATTTTTCTTCGAGAAAATATTTGACTTCAGAAAAATATCAGATTCGAAACCTTGTAGTTTATTTTAATAGGCTAAACATATCTCACGTTTAACACTTTATGTCCTGGCTATATAGTAAAGTGTCATTAAAATGATTTATTATAAAATTCATTTAATGTGTCGGTAACTAATAAAAAAGTTTAGAATGAATTATAGATAAATCAATTTTTTTTGTTACAAAAGCATTACTGATATCACAAAAGAAAAAAAATCTAAAAGGGTGATTTTTTTTATCATTTGCATCTTTTCAGCTTTGTCGAAGCTGAAATATCGTACGAGTTTCAGTTCTAAAGTATTTCTGCATATATTTGCATATTATATATATGCAGGGTGGTCATAAAAAATTTTTGCCGGTACATGGAGCTCTAGCGGCAAATCCGTTCAACCGATCGAGATGAAATTTCAGGTATAGCTATTCAGAGATATGAGCTCGAGATTCTCTGAACGGCAACAAAATGGCCCTTACGGTTACGATTATAGTTACAGAAACTCGAAAATTCCCAATGGCAACACCCATTTTTTTCATCGCAAAATGCTCAGTGCATGCGAAAACAATAAAGGGCGTTAGACCCGTACGTGTATAGCAAGAAACAGACACGTTATGCACGCACAAAAACTGTTCTGCGAATTCCCCCCCCCCCTCCATAAAAAACACGATCGGGGCACAAAAAATAAATCTGCATATGACACAGAGTCAGTACACTAATATTTGAGTACAACACAGATCGGAGAAAAGAAAACTTTTATTTTGATTACACATTATCCACATGGGTGCCATCACAGGCAATTACACATTCATGGTGGTGACTGTGGACATTAGAGCCGAACGTTACATCGCATGAGGGATTTTTGCAATCTCACGCTTGATAGAATCTTTCAAATCTAGCAAAGTTTGCGGATTGCACATGTACTCTCTAGATTTTAGATATCCCCAGAGCCTGAAATCCGTAGGAGTGAGGTCGGGGTATCGCGGAGGCCATTGACGTTACCAGTTAAGGTGAAATGTGCCTCGTCCGTTCATAATATGCGAAAAGGCCGATCGTTATCTCCATCATATTGGATAAGAAATTCATTAACAAAGTCTATATGTTGTTGATGGTATCTGACTTCAAGCGTCTGGGCACGCTGGTACCGGTAAGGAAACATGCGGATTACAGAGAGCAGTAACTTTAAGACCATTGATTCTGGTATATTAACTACACGAGGTGCACCTTTTTGTAGTTTGCGTGCGTCCTCTGGTCACTATGTGATGCACTTCCAGAACAGTGTCCTCAGGAACAGTTGGTCGCGGACTATCACAGGTATAGCCAATTTCTTCGAATTTCATTACTAAATAACGAAGAGTTGTGAAATGCATAGGCCACGTATTTGGCGATGGTTTTGACGGTAAACGCGCCAGGTTTTCGCAGCATTTATCTCATTTTGATAATAGTTTTACCAACTCAGCACGAACGAAGTCATTTTGTTGGCATCTGTGAGTTCCGACTGAAGAACTAACATTCCCACCCTACTTTTATCCATTTTCTACGCTGACTATGTGGCAAACGACGGTCCGTCATTGGTATTTTGTCTCTGTCATATTCAAATTTTCTTCGTACGCCTTGCTCGTGGTTTTTTGCGGCCGTTCGTACAGCTGATTTTTTGCGAGCATAACGCGTCTGTTTTTTGCAATAACCATACAGTTCCATCGCTCTTTAGGGTTTTCACATGCGCTGAGCCTTTTGCGATGAAAAAAAATGGATGTTGCCACTGGAAAATTTCGAGCTTTTGTAACTATAACCGTAACCGTGACCGCCATTTGTCTGCCGTTGACAGAATCTCAAACACATACCTCTGAATAGCTAATCTCAAATTTCACTTCGATCGGTTGAACGGACTGGTCGCTAGAGCTTCATATATCGTGGAAGTATCTTTATGACCACCCTGTATATATGTATATATATATGCATATGTAAACTAACTGACCTGCCGACTTTGCCCGGGACCATAGGTGTTTTCAACAAATTGCAACAATATTTAAAATCTCCATTTATATTAAATAGAAAAAAAAATATCGAAAAAAACCCCTTTGGAAATGAACCTCTGTTGTCAGAGGCAAAATAGGCGGTGTACATATTTCAATGTATAAATATATATGTATTTTTCAATTATGTCTGTCGTCGAAAACAATGTAATGTAAATATTTCTTAAATATTTCAAGTTTTTTTCGATATAAACATTCAATGAAATGCAAAATGCATGTTTTAACTTTCAACGAACATAATTGATGTTTGAAAGGGGAAACAATCATTTTCTGACATATGAATAAGAAAGTTGGGTTGATTCTAAGTAGAAGAAGAAGAAAAAAAAGCGCTACCTGTTAAGAATTTTTCAAAAATGGCACTCAGAAAGGGAACACTATTCTAAAAAAGGACACGCTTGTATTTTGTTCACAAAAAATAATTTGAACTGGTTTTTTGTAGGGTCCTTTAAAATTTGTGATATTTTCCCTAGATCAAACGAATTGTCATCGGGCCTATAGGAAATGTTAAAAAGGGCCGCCAGGCATATAAAAGAAATAAAAATCGGCTTCTGGGCTCTGCTAAAACGGCTTACATTCAACACTAAGAAAGTGAAACATAATTAAAATCAAAAAGGCTACTGGGTTCTGCGCTCTTTTAAAATGGCTTAGAATCAACACTAAGAAAGTGAAAATTAAAATAAATATTTATGATTTACAAAGCTTTTTATATCTGAGCAAAAACGTAAATAAAGACTTTATTATTTATCGAGTGTTTTCATTTCATATGCAACTCTCCATTCATGGGCGAAAACATTCTAGTGTAAATATTTCTTAATTATTACGAGTTTTGTCAAAAATGAAAACACCCAGTGAAGTGTAAGATGCAGATTTTAATCAAAATAATTTTGAAGGGGAAAAATCATTATTTTCTGATATATGAGTTTTATAATAAAGTGAAACATTAAATATATAATAATGATTTGCAAAGCTGTTTATATCTACTTAGTCACTAAAATCAATAGAAAATTCACAACAATAAAAATATGCGAATAACAAGTAATAGTCTTTAAAATACGAAAACCAATTCTATTTCCAGTCTGGTATTTTTTTATCTATGAGTTTGATACTGAAAATGTTTATCCAACCAAGAATATAAATAAAGACATTATTATCTGGATGTTTTCATTTCATATAAAACTCTCCTTCTTTAGGCGACTCAACTTTTGAAATAAAACTAATGCAACTGTTGTCAAAAACAATATAAGATAAATATTTTTAAAATATTATGAGTTTGCTCTGAAATGAAAACATTCAATGAAGTGTAAGATGCAAAATTCAATGAACAGAATTAAAGTTGATGGAAGGGGGAGTGACAATCACTATTTTCTGACATATGAGATTAATAAGAAAGTACTGTTGACTCTAGAAAAAAAGGACCACTTGGTGGTAATTTTTCAAATGACGTCACATTTTATTTTTTCCAAATTTCACACTTGTATTTTTAATATAGGAGGATATAATGCACTGTATTCACTGTATTCGCTGTATTCACATGCGAATTTGGATTTCCTTCAGAAGAAAGGCGGGGTTTTGCTTTTAGTATTGTATTATGTGAACTGTGTAACGTGTTAGTTTTTATCTTCTAATGTTTCCCTGATGATGAACAAGTTTTATTGTTCGAAACTGTAGGAAATCAACTCTACTTTAGTTGTAAGTAGTACATGAATTTTAATTAAAAAATTTAACATCTACTATACACTGATGAGCAGAATTTATTATTTGTTATATGTTCACACTTGTATTTTGTAGAAAAAAGTATTTTGAACTTTTTTATTAGATCAATTGAATTGCTGCCGGGTCCATAAAAGAAATAAAAAGAGCTACTGGGCTCTACGCCCTTCTAAAATGGCTTAGAGTAAACACTAAGAAAGTGAAACATTAAATAAATATTAATGATTCACAAAGATATTTGTGATTGGGCAAAAATGGAAATTAAGACTTTAATCGAATGTTTTCATGTCATACGCAACTCTACATTCTTTAACGAAAACAATGTAATGTACATATTTCTTAAATATAGTATATAACCCCCGTCAAAAATGACGGAATTTTGACCTGCATTTTATTTTCGTAAGACTTTGTACAAACAAACAGAATGAAGATTTTATTATTAAAGAGTTTGTATTGTAGAAAAGCATTATTTAAAAATAGCAATACAAAGGATTTTTTTTTTTTTTTTTACTTGATATTAAATTTCTGAAATAGTTCAACAATTGGGCAAAACATACAGCAGTATTTATCACAACAATGAAAATAATTAGAAAAGATGGTTGTTTGGTTGATTTTTGTCGTCCGATTATCTACGCTAATGGGATATAGGACCAGGGGGAGTGCCCTCCGTGGGGGTCTTTCTAAGGGAACCTAACCCGTATTTACGCAAGGTTCGAAGAAAACCACGGAAAACTCCGAACGGTTAGGCCGACAGCCGCGATTGGGTTCGAACCCAGCACCTGCCGTCTACCAGTTGAGAGGTCCGAACCTCTCGGCCACTGGTGGGGCCAATTAGCAAAGAAAAACACATTTTCTGAAAATTTCACTAAACATTAAAAATTAATATTGATTTTTTTTTAAATTTAAAATGCATTATTTTACAAAAGCAATGATTCCGCAGTGATTTTAGCCATATATATAAGAAGGATATGAAATAGATTCCTAGATAATTGATTTATAAAACTTTATATTTTACTTTTAAATATGGGTTTGGCTCATGTAGTAGCAGTTAATATAAACAAACAACAACATTTTAAAAAAAAAACTTTTTGGAAAATTTGTAGTTTTTTATAGAAAATATCGAGCCAAGATGCATTGATTTAGATTAAAATCAATTTTTAAAAACTCTATGTCACTTAAAAAATTCATTCCTTATTAATGAAAACCAAAATCTTTATTGTTATTTCCTTCGTAAAATTTTAATTTTATTACGCCAATTTTTAAAAGCTTAGCTTATATCCACTTGAAATGTGCTTACATTGTAAACGAAATTTACATTTCTTATGAAATGTAATTAAAATATAAGTAATATACAGTCATGTATAACTTATACTAATTACAACAAAACAGGTTTTTTTTTTCTTTTTTTTTTAGCATAGTAATTTTTGAATAACTTTGAAAAGTAAGAAAAATTCTACTTTAATACTAGAATGTGGAAAAATAATTTTCAATCTCATTAATGCAGTTATTATAATATCTCATATATTCATTAGACCTTGAGGGAAAAAATATTTTCTTTATAACAGAAAACAAAATTTGAAAAATTAAGTTGATAAATGTTGACATCTTAAAAAAAAAAATAATAATAAAACGAAATTTAAATTATATCTAAGAAATCATATGAAAATTATTCTATTTATTTATAGCTTGGTATTTTAAAATTATATAGCGGAAACGTTCAAGAGAAATCTCTTACACATTATTACATCTTGCAATTTTTATTTATTATTAACTATAAATCCAATGGAAAAAATTATTCATTCGCTTTGATGCTGATAGATGGCAGCACAATAAAAGCTGAAGTCCATCCACAGTGCATAAATCCATAAAAAAACCATGGACTTGAAAAACCATTGAGTTTTTTTTTTAATGTTGTAAACTTACTGCCTATAATAAATGTGAACAAAAGTGAAAAATATAATTTAAAATGTATTTAAATGTTTTAATATGATTTTACAAATACTTTAAAATCATAATTAGATATTTTTATTGTTATTATTATTTTAATGAATCACTAAGAGTCATTCATTTCTCTTTTGTGAAGCCGTCGATTGTTTATTTTGTTTATAATAGCGTACGTTTAAATTGGAACTTAATGTATTGTAATTGGATATGATATACATGTTTTATAAGGAAATTTGCCCGACAAACGTTATTTCAAGCAGAAGAAATTATCATTTAGTTGTCATTTGTTAACATATGTTTTTCATTAGGCCTAACATGGCGTTTAACAACTGTGGATTCCTACATTAGAATGGTACGCACTGGGAGTGTTCAACACACTTCTCTCCAAACGCATTTTATTATAAGTAGATTATGGATTTTATGAAACAATTGGATGTAACTAGGTGTGTACATAGTATATATTGATGCCTAGACCGAGATCGTTGGCCAGTTCCATCCACCATCTTGTTACAAATTGGCGACCATTTAATTTTTATAAATAATTTTAAATAGAAAATAAAATACAAAAAGTGATAATTTGAAAAAGACATTTCTTTTGTTTGTTTAGTCTATATCTTAAAAAATGGCTGAGTTATAGTACTTTGAACTTCTAAAATGGCTGATGTTTCCAAATATTCTCATTTTTGTAACATGATTACTCGTGTATTTACAAACAGATTTTGATGTAACTTGGTGTATACGTAGTACATACCGATTCCTGAAACGAATTCGTTAACCAGTTCCATCCAACATCTTGTTTCAAAATGGCAGCCATTTAAATTTAAAAAAATGAAATAAAATTTTAAATTAAGAACAAAAAAGCGTGAAATTGAATAATATTTTTTTTTTATGTATTTGACCTTGATACAAAGATTCTAGAGCATTTTTTGTTTCATGTATAGCTTACAAAATGGCTGAATTATAGCACTTTGAATTTCTAGCGTGGTTATCATTTTAAAACGGTCCTAATTTTGTCACGTGATAATGCGCATATTTATAAACCGATTTCGCCATTATATTAACTTTAAATGAGTTACAAAAAAAATATTTTTTTTTGTGTCCAACTTTGATACAAAGATTTTGGAGTTTTCAAGCATATTTTGATTCGTCAAAATCTTTAAAAAATGACTAAGTTATAGCACTTTAAATTTCTTGTGCGGTTAATATTTTCAAACTTTTTTTTTTGTCATGCGATAATAAGCGTACTTAAGAATCGATTTGGTTACATCTTGATGTTTACATAGTACATACCAATGTCTCGCCCCAGTTTATTAGCCAACTACCACCAACTTGTTTCAAATTAGCGGCCATTTAACTTTGTCAAAAAACTTTCCAGTGTATACTAACGTACAAAAAAAATTGAAAAACGAGTTCTTTCTGAAGTGTTTCATCTTTATACACGAATCCCAGTGTATTTTTTGTTTTGTCTTTATCTTAAAAAATGGCTGAGATATAGCAGTTTGAATTTCTAATGTAGATGACATTTTTAAAAATCAATTTGCCTGCGATAGCTGTCGTATCAATAGATTTCGATGTGAGTGTGCATGTGCATATGGATTAATATTTTGACCAAGTTCATTGCTTTCTTTTACCCATCATGTTGCTTTAAAATTGCAGGCACTTCATGATAACTTTGGTGCCCTTATAAATCGCTTAAAATAAAACTAGCTTGAATAAAGATGACTAATTTCTAAAAATTCCCATTAATATTCAGTATTGACAAAAGCTAGTATTGAATCTGGGAATGTTGGGAATATAATCGGTTTCCACTAATTAGATTTTCGTATGTTTGAATAACATACTCAGCAAACAGGAAATTACTAGCCAGTAGCAAGATAGGTGCTGGGAATGATGGAGAAGTGCTGGATTAGTCTACCACTGCATGACTACTGCTAGACAGCTTCAGTCAACTTTGCTGTTGGAAATCATTAGATAAAATTCTCACCGGCCTCTCTTTTATTTCATGTGATGGCCCACCACACGATGAAAGTGTACAAACTTTTGCAGTATTATTGCTGGGAACCTTTACATTAGGTGTTGTTGTGAATATCGACGACATTGAGTATTTCGGAATTCATCATTCTGGGTATTTGTAATTTCATTCTGGAGTTTTTAATGTTTATTAGCGACCATTACATACGTTGTGATTGTGATCAAGTACAATAACAACTATTAATAATAAAATAAATCAGTAAAACTAGAAATATATTCTTTATTTTAACTGATTTTTTTTTATTCTTAAATCTTTTCTAAGTTACAAATGACTTTGGTTTTTATAATTCACACATTTGAGAATCAGCGTATAAAATGTATATGATTTTTATATGGCTTTAAAGATTAGAAAGGCAAATCGATATAGAAACAAACTTAAGATTTCTAATAAGAAGGCGTGAGGTGTAAAAAGCCTAAGCATCAGCGAAAGGCAGCAATGCTCATCCGATAACCAAATCCAAACAGCATCGAACGCGGTTAGTACTTGGGATGGTCCATTGCATGTTGGCGAAATCTGAATATATTCGAATGTTTATATAGATTACATTATTTTTATGTACTGTTTTCGGTTAAACTAGCTTGTAGAAGAACGGTCTAGAATTCTATAATACTTTCTTATGAGAAATTTCTGTAAAGGTGCTATGTGATTGCCTGCTCATACTAAAAAAAAAAGCTGCCTGATGGTTTGCCACTATATAAACACTGTAGGATAAGTGATGATGCATGATTAAAAGTGCTGGCCTAGCAAAGAATTGCTATAGGATAGGTGCTAGAACTGCAGGAAAACTGGTGGATTGAAGTAATGAGATGGCACACGAATGCTGGCCTGTTGTTGGCCATCACTTATGGGCCAGCTGTATTTCGCACGGACACTTTTGAACTGGTTTAAGTAATGACACCGTGCACTTTACCACTGACGGCACAGCTGGCTGCCATCTTTTTTCCAGCTGATGGCTCATTGTTTCTTTCTTTGCCGGGTAACTTAATTTAAAATAATTTAGTAAATAAATAAGGTATATTAAAGCTTCCTCTTCCCCCCGGTACTAGCCAGAAGGACTTTTGCAGAATATTGGATCATTATCATATTGGATAATATTGAAATATGACTATTGAAATAAAAACTATCACGTTTTATATACCAGTAATGTAAATACATTTTACTATTAAGCTATTAAAATTTCTATATTTTCCGGAATTCAAAATATTCAAATGAGGTACTATTTTATCTTATAAAGTTGTGTTAAAAGTTATTTCTAAAGTAAAATATGTTTAAAGCAATTCCGTTGTTGAAACTTTTTTAAATTCACTCTATTGAATATCTCCAGAGATAAGAAGATATACATTTTCAAATGGAAATTTATAATAAACAGTCAAAAAATAGACAATCTACAATTAAATATTTTCTTAATGTTATAACCAACTGTGAATCATACTCTTTTATAATTTAAAGGGGTGTATGTTATTATTTCATGATATTTTCTTATTTAACATTATGTAGTGGTCTTCAGAATAAGATATAACTCCAAGCAAACTTAAAATGTTGAATTCATCTGGGAGCAATCTTAACACTTTCTAGTGTCTAGACAGTGAAAAAAATGGAAGAAGAAGAAAAAAACTGGTAAAATATATAAGAAAGAATAAAACAGTGGTGAACTGGGAAGAAAAATTAAGGATATTGTATATAAAAAGAATTTATTTGTAGTGGTAGGATAGTGATTTTACGTACGTCAATCAAATATAAAATAGATCCTATCAATACATGGTGATTAAAATTAAATTGTAGATACTCAAAGGCTCATAGCTCCTGTATTCTGAAAGTATTTAAATGAAGCTTCAAATATTAGTTATGTAAATCATATTACCAAAGGTTTCAAGAAAAAATTCAAACGTTTGCCACCAAATGGCTTTTTTATGACGTTAAAAAATAAAAATAGTTTTAAAACCCTAGAATAGCGGAATAGTGTATTTATTTACCCAGATTTGTGCTTCATGAGCGTACTTATTCGATAAGTTGATAGTGTACTATAGCATTATCAGCAGCCACCCACACCATACCAGTGTTAATGAGGGAGACATGGCGTGTGATGTTGTCTTTCAACTTCACTTTATTTAGCTACATGTCCTTATTAAACACGATCTTTGAGAAAACTCCACAGCCAGAAGTCTAATGGGTTAAGGTATGATCTTATCCAACTAGTTGGGAAAGTATGTGAGATAACATGTTCACCACAGAAGTTTTTTTAAATTATATTCCTTGCACGTATCGCCATATGAGCAATTGCTCAACCTTTCATGAATGTTGTGAGGGCTAAACGGTCTAGTCGGCTTTAAGTTGGGAAAACTTGATTGGTGTCTGCTATATCGGTTACTTGTGATTTAACAAACCCGTTCATCATGGCATCTTCATAGAGCAATGAGCCAAAATTAAATTCACTGTTAATCCGCATTATGTATAAAGACATAGGGGGAGTGCAGCGGCTGCTGTTGCACAGCATGGAAATTTGTAGAACGCCCTGTAGGCAAGTTAGTGTTTTCACACCACCATCTAGGTGAAAATTTATCTTGCCATAAGACATGCCATGGTGTGTAATCATCCACCTGCAACCTTGCCAGAAATGTAAATTGAAAATTATGATGTACAGAATTATTTATCTGTTTCTACTGTGTCACAAAATGCATGTTGTAAGAATAGAGTTTTAGAATTTTATACCATTTCTTGCGCACAATTGTCCACGGAACTTCCACTGCTCATACTATTGAGCGCCTACTACAGTAATATTTGATTAGCTTGCAAATGCTTCTTCTTTTGTGACTTTTTCCATAATAACCGACTCGGTTTCATGTCGTTCTGTGCAAGGGGGAACATTCAGCAAACCGTCATGCCTTTATTGGTGTACTCAAATTCAAAATACTTATTTTCTGATTGGTGTTTAAAATAATGTTTGATCTGAAACGTATCTAATACGCAGATTGTATTATCTGGAAACTATTTAATGTGCCGTTAACAATCGAATTTTCCGAAGCGAAAAAGACGTTGACGGATAAAATGTTCATACTGATAAAATAATTTTTTATAAATAAAGATCTAAGGAATTGAGCGAAAAATAAATAAGTCTCCGCCGCTTATGACTCTCTTTAAAACTCATATCAGCAAGTTTCTCGTTTAAAACGAGCCTGAAAACATGTCTGGAAATTTCGAGTCGTTCAAAGTGGAAAAAAATATTTTTTGAGTGCATCCTTAAATACATTTATGGACATCGATCCTCTTTTTAAAAGTACTGTCGAAGCAATGCTCTTTTCCTGATATTAAAAGTTTAATTATCAATGAGTGCTTTTTTTTCTTCTGTAGCATGTTTACTCTGAACAAATGGTTTCTTTGAGTCATATTTATCGCTGTTACTGCGCAGTTACATCAGCTACCTATTTGCATATCATTTAACCCTTTTCGGCACGGGCAAAATCTGTAATAAAATGACAAATAATCGACTGACACCAGAATTCACAAACAATTTTTTTAGATATTTTGAATCCCTTAATTTAAGGTTTCATTGTAAAAGCAAAATTTTCCTAAAATATTACTGGTGCCGTTCTCAAGTTTGGAATTAAAATTAGGTATTCCAGACCGAGCACAGTGAGCCGGAAAGGATAAAAAACAGTAGAACACTACACTGTTAAAAATTTGAAAGTTTTGTCGAATCGTCACTCTACCTCTTTTATAGAATATCTCTATTTTGACCAATCAGAATTGTCTGTAATACAGTGAAATAATCTTTTTCTATAAAAGCTGGAGAATGACAATGCAGAAAACTTTCAAAATTTTAACAGTGTATCTGATGTCAAAACTGTGTATCTGGTGTCATTTATTTATTTATTTATTTAAGAAAACCTTGTCCACATAATAACATATATTTAAAGTTTCATTCAGATCCGTTCAGTAAAAACGGAGCTATGAGCTTCTAAGTACTGTCAATTTAATCTAAACCACCCTGTACTAATAAGAAATTATCAGTAATTTTTATCATTCCAGCCTTAAAAAAATCATTATGGTTATATACAATATACTTAGTGCTGTTACACAAATTATAATTACTTAGTTTTCAGAAAAGTGTCAATTCTGTTGAAACTAAAAACAAATTGTACATGAAATTGGGAAGTGATACCCAATTAAATATGTATCTGTTTTAAGTATAATATTCAGTAATTATTTTAAATGTCCTCACAGAAAGTGAAATAAGATAATCCCCTATGAAATGAACACAAAATTTGAAATTACTTAAAAGAAACAAAAACAGACGAAGTTCTTAACTTTATCTCTTGGAAATTATGCATTTTTCCATGTTTCAGTTTTACTTGAGAGTTACATTACTCTTATAATGTAATTTAGAACTTTTAGTTGTGTGAGTTAAACCAAGCAGCACATCAATATAAAAACGTTTTTTTACGAGGTCTATCTGCTTTATTTCAAAGACAGTTCGAAATTAAGTATAGCTGACGTTCAGAAAATAAAAATTAGAAACATAACTGAAAAGTAGTCGATCAGCCTTCTCAACTAGCATTTATTTGCATAGCCTTAAGATTTTTAGAAGATGAATTTTTTTTCAGATAATGAAGTTAAAGGATTTTTGCGCTGAATTTTTCATTCATATCTCAATTCTTTTTGTTATTAGAAAAATAAAATGTAATCCTTATAATCTGAAGCATGAGAGTAGCTCTTATTGAAAGTTATCGAAAAAGAAAGTTTCATGTAATTCTTCTAAATTATGCATTATATATTTTTACAAAAGAGCATGCATAAAGAGCCTCTTTTATACTTCATGCAAATTCATATTTTACAATGAAACAAAATAAATTCTCGAGTCAAATTGTATTTTCTTTTATAAGAAAATGATACATTTAAATAAACTTTTGAGTAAGAAATGGAAAGCAATCTGTTTTTCCTTTAAGTGGAAAATGAAAACTGATGAATTTCTAGACTGAGAGATGTATATTTTATTTTTCTTCGCATTGAAGAAGAAACTATCCCTGAAAGAGAACAATAAACGAACCTTTCATGAATAAAATTAATAAAAAATGCTATCAGCAGACTAAATCTTATTCTTTTATGTTTTGACGGTAGATATCTATTTTGTATTTCGAGATTTTCTTGCTTTTTATTCGGTTATTTCGCAGAAAAAAAGATTAATTATAGACAAACTACAAGAATAGTAGGTTTGCATTCCATTCAGCTACATTCAAAGGTCTATACAGAGAAAGAAAATAAAAGTTGACAAAAAAGAGGAATGCTATGTTATGAAAGAAATAAAACATTATGTATGAAAAAGTAAGAATTTTATATATTTATGCATGTTTTATGCTATTGCTTATGCCATTATTATAAACACTGCTTATATCATATGCACTGTAAACGAACCTGCCGGCAAGAAAACATAACGACCAATTTTTATATTAAAAAAAATCCCAGAAAGGAACATATGCTTTTTTCTTTGTGTACAATTTTATTGTGATTTACATGAAAAGCCTAAAAAATGGAAGGTTTGTGTTTTATGATACATTACATGCTAAAAATAAAATTTCGACAATGCATTTACTATTTTGGAAGATATATCTGTTGTATATTTCAGATCAAATAGCAAAAGACTGTCTTGAGACAAATTAGAAATAATGATAATAATAAAACAATAAATAATGCATTCTAGAATTCAGACAAACAAAGGAGGTATTATAAAAACTGAGAAAAGAAATATGGCCCAGGGGAATAAACCATTTTAATTAGGTAAAAGTAAATGTTCGCATATTATGTTTTAAAAAAAAATACATTTATCCAAATTCTGAACAAACCCGAAATTACGAACGTGAGGTTCTTCATTTCAAGGAAAGCTCAAAATTAATAACAGTTGACGTTCATAAAACAAAAAATAGAAACATTATTTGAAAAAAAAACTAATCACCCTTCTCAGCAGAACTAGCATCTTTCAGCTAGCATTTATTTGTATAGCCTTCAGGTTTTTAGATGGAAAAAAAATTCCTACAGATATTGAAGTTAAAGGATTTTGCGCTGAATGTTTCATACATATCTCGATTTTTCTTATTATTAGAAATGTAAAATATAATCCCAATAAGCTGCAGCAATAAGTTATCGAAAAAGAGGATTTCATATAATTCTTCTATCTTTTTAATCTTCTATATATTTTTACAAATAAAAAAAAACATGCACAGAGTTTTTTTATGCTTCATACAAGTTCATGTTTTACAATGAGACAAAATAAATTTTCGTGTCACGTTATATATATATTTTTTTATAATAAAACAATACTTAGTATTGAAATCAATCTGTTTTTTTCTTTAAGTGGAATATGAATACTGTTGAACTTCTGAACTGACAAATGTATATTTTATTTTTCTTCGAGTTTAAGAAGAAACTTTCCCTGAAAGAACCCAATAAATGAACCTTTCGTGAATAAAATTTATAAAAATTGCTATCAGCAGACTAAATCCTATTCTGTTATTTTTTTATGGTACATATCTGTTTTGTATTTCGAGATTTGCTTGCTTTTTGATCGGTTATTGGGGAGAAAAAAATATTATTAGACAAACGACTAGAATAATAGAGCTGTACTTCATTTTGATAGATTCTAAGATCTGTAAAGAATAACAAGATGAAAGTAGATAAAAGGAGAGAAGGATATCATAAGAAAGAATTTTTTTTCTTTCTTTCTTTCTTTATTTTTTTTTTTTGTCTAAAATAATTAAGTTTCATTATATATTTGTGCATGCTTGATGCTATTGTTTATACCATTGTTTAAACTACTGATTATATCATATGGTTTATAAATGATGCTACTGGCAAGGAAACATAACGGCCAAATTTTATATTAAAAAAATCTCAGAGAGCAATATATGCTTTTTTCTTTATGCACAATTTTATTATGATTTACATGAAAAGCTTAAAAATGGAATGTTTGTGTTTTGATACAGTAGGTGCTAAAAATAGAATTTTGTCATTGTATTTATTATTTCGGAAGGTATATCTATTGTATATTTCATGATGGATATTTTTTTCAGATAAGAGAGCAAAAAAACTGCCGTGTGACAAAATAAAATTAATAACAATAAATAAAGCATTCTAGAATTTAAAGAAAAAAAAATATTATAAAAGAAAAAAAAAGGAAAAGAGGTATGCTCCAGAGGAATAAAAGGACTTTGCGTAAGGAAGAAAAATTGCATTTTTGTTTAAAAAAAAAATCATTTAAATTTTGAACAAACCCGAAACTACGACATTGATATTCCTCATTTCAAGGAGCGTTCAAAATTAATTACTGCAGATGTTGAGAATGAAAAACACAATCAGACATCACCTGATTACACTTTTCAGCGGAATTATCATCTTATAGTTAGCATTTTTTTGTATCACTTTAAGATTTTTAGACGCATAAAAAAAAATCCCTTCATAAGTTAAAGGATTTTTGCACTGAATTTCTTTGCATATCTCAATTCTTTATCACTAAAAAAATATTGTCCCTATAAACTGGAACATGAGAGTAGCTCTTATTGAAAGTTATCGAAAAAAGAGAATTTCATATAATTCTTCTAAATTATGTATTATATATTTTTACAAAAAAAAAGAAAGAAAAAAAAACATGCATAAAGTGTCTCTTTTATATTTAATGCAACTTCATATTTTACAATGAGACAAAATAAATTCTCGAGCCAAGTTTTATTTTTTATAAGAAAGCGATACTTAAAATTGAAAGTAATCTGTTTTCTATGTAAGTGGAGAATTAAAACTGTTGAATTTCTGAATTGAGAGATATATATTTTATTTTTCTTCGAGTTCAAGGAGACACTTTTCCTGAACGAACTTAATAAATGAATTTTTCATGAATAAAATTCATAAAAAATGCTATCAATAGACTAAATCCTATTATTTTATGTTTTAGCAGTAGGTATCTGTTTTGTATTTCGAGATTTTCTTGCTTTTCATTCAGTTATTTTGCACAAAAAATGTATATATATATATATATTAGACAAACTACAAAAATAATAGAGTTATATTCTATTCTGATGTATTCGAGATCTATTCAGAGAAATTAGATGAAAATTAAAAAAAAAGGAGAAATATAAATTATGAAAGAAATAAATCAGTCTAAAAAAAGTAAGAAATATTTACATGTATAGATATTTTATGCATATGTATACGTTTATTACTAATGTTATTGCTTATACTATATGCTCTATAAACGAAACTGCCGGCAAGAAAACATATAGATCAAACTTTATATTTAAAAATAGCTCAGAAAGGAATAGATGTTTTTGTTTTTGTGCAGAATTTGATAGTGATTTGCATAAAAAGAATAAGAAATGGAATATTTAGGTTTTATGATACATTAGGTGCTAAAAATAGAGTTTCGAAATTGTATTTTCTATTTTAAAAGGTATATTTGTTGTATATTTCATGACATTTTTTTCGCAGATCAAAGAAGAAAAGTCTGCCGTGAGATCAAATTAAAAAAAATAAGAATAAGAATAAGAATAATAAAATAAATAATGCAATCTAGAATTTAGACAAACAAAACAGATATTATAAATGGAAAAAAAGAAAAGAAGTATGATCCAAAGGAAAAAAAAATCACTCTGTGTAGTGGGAAAAAAGATTGAATTTTTCGTTTTAAAAAATATATTTATACTAAAACACGTTAAAATACCCTAAAGCCCTTGACTTACGAATTCTGTAATCAGACGTTAAATTCGACGAGAAAATTTGAGCACAAGTTTAACAAGTTGGAAATTGCATGTGAAGCGTAGCAAATTAGGTGCGTTCGTACGGTAACGAAGTTTTAAAAATATTCAGATCTTGGTGATGTAGTAGAGCGTACTTCGGATACAGTATAGAGTCGAAATCTCTGTGTTTCTGTAAATATGGAGGAAGTAATTTTTATTACACCTCAGCAACGTATATCTTATTCATAAAATATGAAATAGTTGAATATAATTAAAACACGCCCCAAACAATGTTTCCCCGTATAGCATTATGTATTGGAATACTTTTGTGTGGCCCTGTAATTTAATAATAAAAATTCTTTGCATCACAGATTGTACAGAATGCATATTTTAGTATATACTTCATAGATTCACGCCAATTGTAATATGTTCGAATGAGTGCAACATCATTGAAATGCATTTGAAACTTTTTTCCCATTGACCGTAATGTAATGGAATACTTTTGATTGTGCCTGTAAATGATCTGTGCATCCGACTTTCATAACATTTGAAATGACTCGACAAAGTTACGCAATAATTATATGTTTTAAATTTCAAACGATTAAAATGCATTTGAAACTTTTTTCCCCATTGACCGTAATGTAACGGAATCCTTTTCATTGTCCCTGTAATTGATCTATCCATCCGATTTTCATAAAATTTCAAATGACTCGACAAAATTATGTTATAAGTATGTATTTTAAATTTCAACCGATTCCGTTGGGTAGTTTTTGCGTTGTTATATGCGGACAGACAGACGGACAGACTGAGAGACAACAATAGGTGCTACGTGTTTACATAATAACGAAAGCACCTAAAAAAATTAAAATTATGATTCAAATGGGTTATGATTCAAATAATTTATTCTAAAATGGAATGAATTTAGATAGGCAAATACTAAGTCATCGGACTATATATATATATATATATTTACTGTATTTCCCCGCATTACCCGGCACGCTGGAAAAAATCGAGGTACACCAGCATGCCGGAAAAACTCGTATTTACCAGAATGCCGGAAAATATGAGGCTTAGTTACTGGAGGATGGGCGTCTGATTTATTCTGGCTTTTCTATCAAAATGTTTCTTTATAAGGAAAAATCAACAATACTTATTTCTCTCTTTTTATATATTCGTTTACATTTAAACAATTATTATTTTTTAAAATCTTGTTATTATGCGAAATTTTTATGTATGACTTTTCTACCCCATTATGAGGACATTAAAATTATTAAATTATGATGTACAATTACTTTTCTAATGTAAGGCAGGCATATATTTTTATATATATTTAGATTTTAATTACATTTTTCTTATTTTATGTATAGAACAAATATATCTGTTCATGTAATAACTTATGAGATAAACTATTTCTACGATGTAAATTTCAGATGGGTCCAGGGAAGAGAGTTTTTGTGTAAAATGGTATGAGATATGAAAGAGTCTTTATTCCTTGAATATGTAAAAATTAAAACTAGTAATTATAAAAGTGGGGGTAAACTCTATTTTGCAGACCTCTTGCCCAACAGAAATCGCTACAACAATATACAGCTAAGGTATTTCATTTCTTTCTGGTTCAAAGATCCACGCTTTTTCCAGGATGCTGGAAAATGCCAGGAGTTAATATTCAAAGATTTGGTTACCCTCAAATTATGCAGCATAACGGCTAATGCGATGGGAATGCAGTACATACATATATACACATACAGGGGGAGTCATAAATATCGAAACAATAGGCTATCTCCTCAAATATTGCCCCTAGACCCATACTTCCAATTGCAAAAATTCATAAAAAAGGTGAAATTTCTGATAAGTTGCAACTCTATGGGGGTCTATTTGAAAAAATATGAAAATTAAATTTTTATACGGCCCCCGTAGGGCAAAATTCCCAATTAGGAAATTATTCCTTATCCATTCCTAAATTGAACAAAACAAATTTCATCTCCCTATCTCAAAATCCCACAGAGATATTAAATTCCAAAATCCTCAAAAATTCCTGACTTACACCACTTTTCCCTGCCTCTAAACTGTTATTTCTTCACTCAATTTCAACGCTTGTTAGGGAACATTCACAAATTGCAATTTAATAAAAATCGGTTTAAGATAGCGCTTTTTCTTTGGACATAAAATAGCAGCGTATAGTTTTTAAGCTAAATTGGTATAAAAGACGTCTGCCCGGGTCAAAATATCTAGGTCAGGTCCCAAACTGACCCATAGGTGAAAAAGTTCGGCGTGGCCTGAAAAAAATTCAACATTATAACCCGGACTGGCCAGGAAAATAGTTTAAATCATAGCCCGGTTCAGTCACAAATTTCTACATAGATTTTTAATTCAGCGCGAGAAAAAAATGTTACATATGGAGGAGTTCTGACCAAAAAATCCTTTTATAGCTTTTGGTTTTTTATATTTATACTTTTTATTATTAAAGAAGCGCCAAAGGCTGTAATATATTTATTTTATCAATGAATCTCTATTCATATGTAAATGTTTCACTTATATTTTAATATCGTTAATCCAAATCCCATGCGTTGGAGACTATCAAAAATGTTATACACTAAAACTTTTTAAGTGGAATCACATAGGAAAGAAAAAATACGTTATAGAAAGATGCTCTCCCTAGAAGATGTAATTCGAGCTTATTTTCTTTTCAGGTACTATTGCATTTATTTTGCATGGATCAACATAATTTCCGTTTAAGACAGAATTCCGTCATAGGCAGATTTTTTTTCACTGGTTTTATTGTATTTAATTTTTTTAGCCTTTGAATAATCTATTTTAAAAAATAAACTTTTAAAGTTTTTTTTTTTTTTTTTTTTTTTTGTAAAATAAAGATTTTTAAATCTATATGTTTTTCGTAAAAAATTCGATTGAGCCGAACTTTATTTATTTTATGCATGTATTAAGTCGGTCAGAGACAGTAATTTTAATACGGGTTTTGTCGAGACCGGGTTTCAAAATTTCATCCAACGTGTACCTAAGTTGAAGGAAGTAGTCCCCTCCTTTATGAAAAGTACGCTATGCCCGGCATGGCGGGTCTTCAGAAAAAAGTAACATATCGGTCCTGGCCCTACCTTGGTCCAGAATACAGATTTTTTAAAATCCTCTGGAGGATGATAAAAAGCCTGAAGTTGTCAGAGGTAAATTTAAAAAGAAAAAAAAAGACTTAATCTGCATCTTAGAAAAAGCATTTTAAAAAATAACTGACAGACATTTAAACAATACACTTCGTTTTTCTGTATAATGAATTTTTTGTCCTCTATTTCTTGTCTTTAAATTATTAAATGTTAAGAATTTTTAAAAGAAAAAAGAACTTGATACACGTCATTTTTTATTTTTTTTACATTAGTTTTGTTTCGGCAAATTTGAAAAAATGTTTACTTTTGAAAAATGTTTGCTTTTGAAAACATGATTTTTTAAAAGTTATATTATTTTTTCAATAAACATTTCAAATAGTTTTAAAATTAATATAAAAAAAAACTTGGAACAAAACTAAAATCAGATTTTCATCTTTAATTAAACGGAAAGAAATTTAAATGCGATAAATAATGCTATGAGTTATAACGATTTTTGATTGTCCCATTTAAACCAGTACTAACCACATGAAACTTTTATAAATTGTATGAGAAATTTTAGAATGTGATTTTCTTAGCAAATTATAAGGCTAACCATCACAAAAAAAGAAAAAAAATCGAAATTCTAACTCAAGAAATAGATTTTTTACGCGTTTTGTAAAACTGTTAAAGTAACATGGTGTTTAGAATTGCGCGCGTTTCAATTTGTGTCTAATCCCTTAAAACATGATGCATTTTTTAAACAGCTATAACTTTGCAAATTTTGGAGGTATAAAGATGCAACTTTTTGTGTCTTATTCAGGACTGAACAAGGAAAGTTTTCCTATTTGGAATCTTTGTCCTATGGGGGCCGTATAAAAATTTAATTTTCGTAACTTTCCAACTAGACCCCCCATGGAGTCGCAATTTATCTTTTCAAAAATTTCACATTTTTTTTATGAATTTTTGCAATTGGAAGTATGGGTCTAAGGGCAATATTTAAGGAGATAGCCTATTGTTTCGGTATTTATGACTCATCGTGTATATATGTACATATATATATATATAGATAGAGAGATAGTGAATTAAATAGATTGATTAATCGCGCTCATTCAGTGGAGGATCGTATAAATTAAATAGTAACGCAGTTTCTATAGAGATTTAAAACATAATCAATAAATCGTATTAAAATAATACAGAAGAGAAAAACAAACGAAATAAATAAAATTACTGAAATTTTGATTTAGAAATTTGGAAGTCATGCCATTTCGTGGAAATTACTGGCTGATATTTCTATTCATATTTATATCAATATTTTCTAACTACCTCAAGTCATAATTAGCTATTTCACTTCGCAGGACTAAACTGTTGTGTCATGTCCCCAAAATATTTTTAAGATAGCTTAACACACTTTACAGAAAGTATGTCGCGCTTGTCGCTTAAAATATAAATATAAGACGCACGAATCATTATTTTATTGAATTCGAGGCATGCATTTATTTTAAATAACCTTTACGAGAACATTTAAAACATTCCTGAAGACCTTAAAGTTCTTTCATAATGTATATTTATTAATAAACGTAGCCTGAAATACACTCTCACGTCAGTTCTGATAATTAGTTACTTTAAAGTACCTATTTCAATATTAACATAGAGTCTCTGTCTAGATCATATTTATGCTCTTAGAAACACAACCTATTTTAGAAAGTTAACTGAGAATTTTGCGTGAAATTGAAAGCATCAACACATGTAAGTGTTCGTCAGTTTAAAATGCTTTAATGATAGAGTTTCTTGTAATTTTATTTCAAAGGGCCACGTAATTCGTAAATAAATTAACATTAAAATACATGAAAATCTATATATATATTACTCTAACGTATGTGGCACAAAAATCGCAGTTATTTGTTAATTTTTTACTGGCAACACCAAAATGAAAAACATCTTGCTGGTTATTCTGTGAAAATCGTTTAGTAGGATTTAGGCCGACGAAAATTAGGCTTATCTACATATTTATTCACTGCACATATGGAGCTTTAAAATACCTTTATTTTTCTTCTTTTCTATTCTTTTGGCTTAAAAAACTAAATAAAAATCATGAATTTTCAATTTTTCAGTTTCAAATTAAAGTTAAGTATTAAAAATAAAATTAGTGAAAGGATTATATTGTTATATTTTAGATGAAACTAATAGTGATGTCTGGGTGATCGTTGGCTGAACTAAAGATGCTGGATTCAATAATAGTTACGAATTTTTAATATGCTGAATTATGTACACAATCTATACAGGGTGAGTCATAAATAGGGCAAAATTCCCAGTTACGAAATTATTCCTTATCCATTCTTAAAATGAACAAAAAAATTTTCATCTAAATTTCTAAAAATCTCACAGAGATATTAAAATCTGAAATTCTCCAAAATTCGTTACTTACACCACTTTACCATGCCTGTAAACAATGAATTTTTCGCTAAATTTCAAAGCAAGTAAGGGCTCATCCATATATTGTCCATTATTAAATATCGATTTAAGACAGTGCCTCTCATTTGGGCATAACAAAGCAGTGTATTGAATTAAATCTAAACTTTTTTCAAAATATGTTGGTAGTCTGCACTGGAGGTCTGCATGGATCGAAATATCTTGATCCGGTCCCAAATCGACCCATAGGGGAAAAGGTTCAGCCCGGCCTGAAAAAATGTTAAAATCATAACCCGGACCGGTCTGGAAAGTAGCTTAAATCATAGCGCGGTTCAGCCGCAAATTTCTACATAGTTTTTTACTTCGGTGTGGGAAAAAGTGTTTTGTATGAAAGAGTTCTGACCAAAAATTTCTTTTATAGCTTTTACTTTTTTACATTTATACTTTTTATTATTCAAGAAGCGCAAAAGGCTGTAATATTTATATTTTATCAATGAATCTCTATTTATATATAAATGATTCATTTCTATTTTAATATCGTTAAACTCCAATGCATCCCATGCGTTGGAGATATTGAAAAATGTTATACAATAAAACCTTTTAAGACGGAATCACATAGTAAAGAAAAAATATGTTATAGAAGGATGCCCTCCCTAGGAAGTGTAATTAGAGTATAATTTTTTTTTTCTCGGGTATCATTGTATTTATTTTGCATGGATCAACATATTTTCGTTTAAGACAGAATTCCGTCATAGACAGATTTTTCTTTTCACTGGTTTTATTGTATTTAATTTTTTAGTCTGTTCTTTTAAAAAATGAATTTTATTTATTTATTTATTTATTTATTTTGTAAAATAAAGATTTTAAAATCTATGTGTTTTTTGAAAAAATTTCGATTGAGCCGAATTTTATTTAATTGAAGCACGTATTAAGCCAGTTAGAGACAACAATTTTAATACGGTTTTTGTCGAGACCGGGATTGAAAATTTTGCCCAATATACACCTAGGAAGAAGATAGCAGTCCCCTCCTTTCTAAAAAGAACGTGAGGTCCGGCCTGTCATGTCTTCAGAAAAAAGGAACCTCTCGGTCCTGACCCAGCCTGGGCCAAGAATACAGATTTTTTAACAGCCTCTCTAGGACGAAAAAAAGACTGAAGTTGTGAGAGCTAAATTTATAAAAAAGACTTAATCTGCATCTTAGAAAAAGCATTCATTTAAATAAATGATACACATTTAAACAGTACACTTAAAACGTTTTTCTGCATAATGAATTTCTCCCCTTATTTCTCTTCCTTAAATCATTAAATGAAAAGAATTTTTAAAGAAACAAGTTGGAAATTGCACGTGAACGTAGCAAATGAGGTGCGTTCGTACGATAACGAAGTTTAAAAAATATTCAGATCTTGCTGATATAGTAGAGCGTACTTCGGATACAGTATAGTAGTCGAAATCTTTGTGTTTCTGTAAATATGCAGAAAGTAATTTTTATTACACCTCAGAAACGTATATCTTATTCATAAAATGTGAAATAGTTGAATATAATTAAAACACGCCCCAAACAATGTTTCCCCGTATAGCATTATGTAGTGGAATACTTTTGTGTGGCCCTGTAACTTAATAATAAAAATTCTTTGCATCACAGATTGTACAGAATGCATATTTTAGTATATACTTCATAGATTCATACCACTTATATTATGTTCGAATGAGTAAAACATCATTAAAATTCATTTGAAACTTTTTTTCCCATTGATCGTAATGTAATGGAATACTTTTGATTGTCCCTGTAAATGATCTATGCATCCGACTTTCTTAACGTTTTAAATGACTCAATAAAATTACGTAATAATTATATGTTTTAAATTTCAAACTATTAAAATGCATTTGAAATTTTTTTCCCCATTGACCATAATGTAATGGAATCCTTTTGATTGTCCCTGTAATTGATCTATGCATCCGATTTTCATAACATTTGAAATGACTCGACAAAATTACGCAATAATTATATGTTTTAAATTTCAAACGATTAAAATGCATTTGAAACTTTTTTCCCCATTGACCGTAATGTAACGGAATCCTTTTGATTGTCCCTGTAATTGATCTATCCATCCGATTTTCATAAAATTTGAAATGACTCGACAAAATTATGTTATAATTATGTATTTTAAATTTCAAACGATTCGGTTGGGTAGTTTTTGCGTTGTTATATGCGGACGGACAGACAGACAGACAGACAGACGGACAGACAGACGGACAGACAGACAGACGGACGGACTGAGCGACAACAATAGGTGCTACGTATTTACATAATTACGAACGCACCTAAAAAGAACTTGAAATACGTCATTTTTATTTTATTTTTTTACATTAGTTTTCTTTCGGCAAATTTGAAAAAATTTTTACTTTTGAAAATATGATTTTTACTTTTTCAATATCTTAATATTACCTTTTCAATATATATTTTTAGTATTTTTAAGATTAATATTAAAAAAGAAAACCCTGGGACAAAATTAAAATCAGATTTTCTTCTGTAATTAAATGGAAAGAAACTGAAATCTGGTAGTTAATGTTACGAGTTATTACGATTTTTAATTATCCCATTTTCAATTAAACAAGTACTAACCACATGAAATTTTTACAAATTGTATGAGAAATTTTAGAATGTGATTTTCTTAGCAAACTATAAGGCTAACCATCACAAAAAAGAAAAAAATCAAAATTCTAACTCAAGAAATAGATTTTTTGCGCTTCTCCTAGAACTGTTGAAGTAACATTGTTTTTTGAATTGCACACATTTCAGTTTGTGCCTAATCCCTTAAAACCTGATGAATTTTTTAAACGGCTATAACTGAGCGAGTTTTAAAGATATGAAGATGCAATTTTTATGCCTTATTCAGGGCTGAATAAGGAAAATTTTCTAATTGGAATTTTTATCCTGCGGGGGCCGTTTAAAAATTTAATTTTCGTATTTTTTTAACTAGACCCTCCGTGAAGTCACAATTTATCTTATCAAAAATTTCACCTTTTTTTATGAATTTTTGCAACTGGAAGTATGGGTCTAAGGGCAATATTTAAGGAGATAGCCTATTGTTTCTATATTTATGACTCACCCTGTATACATGACATGAATATATACAAGATGAATTACTTAAAGATTAATTATTACCAAAATATTTCTCAGCTTTCTAAGTGAAAACTTTACTTGGGTGTTCCACACAACCTTACCAATATCTCAACACTCCAACACACTTACCCGCGCTCCTCGCTTCACTTCTCTTCAATTCTAGGTGAAGGTGCTGGTCTCTTCACTTCGTTTTCATTTATTTCTTTTAATAAAAGAGTTTGGGAGGAGAATGGTTACATGACACCCCCCCCCCCCCGATAAGATTGTGCTACGCAGAGCAAAGCAAAATATGACACATGGCAACCATACTACAATATAGTATAAGAAATATATACAAAAAAAAGTTCAAAACAGATGTATAGAAGCCTTCTTATAATAATTATATTAAAAAAACATATATATAATAAAAAAATTCACAACAGGCGAAAAGATGCCTTGGTATAATTCCGGATACAAAATTTAAACGTAAAATAATGCACCAACTAGAGTCCTAATACAATTAACTAGTCTGGATAAACCATCTGCATTTTTTAACTGTGCACCAGGGCAATGGGAAATAGTTATATTGTATCATTGTAAAGATAATGCCCATCTTTGTAATTTGCAGACTGAGGTGCTGTTTTCTGTAAATATATTAAAGAGTTATGGTCAGTTATTAACTCAATTGCGGCCCCAAACAAATAAACTTAAAATTTCTTGATTGACCATACCGCTGCGTAAGCTTCACGCTCAATAGTTGATCAATTTTGTTGTGTTGCTGTAAACTTTTGGCTAGCAATTCTAATCGGATGCAAATTTCCTTTCTCATCCTGTAGCGATAAACAGGCACCTACACCACAGGAACTGGCATCACACTGAATGGTGTAAGGCCTTTTTGGATCTGGTGTATAAAGTTTAGGAGCTTCACACAACAAACGTTTCAAAGTATGGAAAGCTTTTTCTTCGACATCAGAACATGGAATGATCTCTGGCACTTTCATTTTAGTTAAGTCAGTTAAAAACTTGGCGATTTCTGCGTAATTTTTTTATGTAATCGCGATAATAATTAAACAAACCAAGTGCACTTTTAAGAGATGTTTTGGTTTTAGGCGATTCTATCGCTTCTATGGCAATTCTATGGCACGTAACTTTTCCGGGTCTGGTTGATATCTACCACCTCCTATGAGATGCCCCAGATATTTAATTTCTGTTTAAGCAAAAGAGCGTTTTTTAACATTTACGGTGAACTTCAATTGAGTTAATTTAGATAGAACAGCATCTAAATGTTTGATATGAGTACCTCAGTCAGTTGAAAAAACAGCAATATTTTTTAGATATGCTTTGCAATAATTACGGTGTGCACCCAGAGAATCGTTGATTGAGTTTTGGAATGTAGCAGCGGCCTTGTGCAATCGAAAAGGCATTTCCTTCCTACGGAATTGAGCTTGATGAGTTTTAAAAGAGGTGAGATTACGACTTTATTCTTCCAGAGGGATTTCCCAATATCCTTTTAATACGTCTAAACAGGTAATTATATTGGCACTTCAAATTTCATCGATTAAGTCAGTTGCATTTTCCATAGGGTAATCAAAAGGTTTCGTCACAGCATTCAATAGACGAAAACCTATACATAAACGCATGCTACCATCCTTTTTTGCAACACATATAACAGGATAAGCTGTTTCAGCCTCACTTTTCTCTATAAGCCCTAATTTTTCTAAGTCTTCTATTTGTGTTTATCAACTTCATTTTTTAACTATTCCGAAATTTTATAAATATACGGTTTCTTCCTTTCCGCACCCGGTAGTAAACGAATTTATTTTATGCGATCCGACATTTACAACTTGAATTTTACCTGAAAATAATGGTGCATGTTTTTATGAAAGTTTCCTTAATTCTAATCGTTTATCAGCCTCTAAATGATAAAGATCTACTTCAGCACTAATTTCATTTAAAGTACTAACTTTATTTAATGGCGGGTGATTTTCACCAAAGTCGACATCGTTTTCAAAAATTACCCCAACCGTTTCTACTCTTGCTTGAAACTTCCGTATTTTATTGGCATGAATGTGTCTTAAACTACCGTGTGGTAATTTTACTTTATACGAGTGGGGTTTTATTCTTTCAATTACTTCACCTGGTTCTGTCCATCGAGCATATAATTTATTGGTAGAGTCTGGTATAAGCAAATAAACTAAATCACCCATTTGGAACTCTTTCATTCTGGTACGACGGTTAAAGTATCGGGCATAATTCTCTTGTTTTTCTGACGCAGTTCAAGATGCTAGATCAGCGGCTCTTTCTAAATTTACCTTTAACTCTTGTAGATAATCTATCGCGGATTTAGTAAGATTTAATGGTAGAGGTATTTCACCAGACCACGAAGATTTTAACACTGCTAAAGGACCTCTAGCTTTCCGGCCATACATGAGTTTAAACGGTGAGACCCCGGTTGTGCAATTTGGCACTTCACGATAAGCAAAAAGTAAGAAAGGAATATGTTTATCCCAATTAACAGGATCAGTACGAATTACCTGATGTAACATTTGCTTAAACATCCTATTAAACTTCACAATCGCGCCATTGAGGCTGGATACGAGGAAGTTGAGAAGCGGGGAGATGTCCCTAACCGGTTTTCAAATTCTAATAATTCATCACATGTTATTTTCGCCGAAAGATTTCCCATAGCTACTACTTCTGGTCATTTTAAATGTTGATCAATTAACGTAAGACAATATTTATGTTTCCGACCTGACGGTGGCACGATTTCACCTATCATATCGATATTTACAGTATGAAATGGGTATGGTGGACGAACAACAGGTGTTATAGGAATTTTATCCGTTTGTTTCTCAGGGCTTTTTAATTGAAATTCCTTACAAGTTCTGCAATAATTTTCTACATCTCTAGAAATATTTTGCCAATAAAATGTTAATTTAATTCTTTCCTTTGTTTTACGCATTCCTAAATGATTTCCAAACATTGAATCAGGTGATAATCGCAATACTTTATTCCGATATCTCTCTGGTAACACTAATTGATATATTTTATCTCCGCAAATTGTTTCTCCTGGATTTTCGCAAATTGTATGGAACAACAAATCATCCTTTACCAAAAAGTTTTTTTTTTCCTAAACTAGCGTCCTTGAATGAATTCTGTAAAGTAGGACACTCTTTTTGTGCAGTACGAAATAAATTGCATTCTGAAAATTGTGAATCATTTTCATTCGAGGAAACAAAACACACATAATTTCCCCCCTCGCCTGATCTGTTTTTAGACTCAACCGTTTCAATCTGTGGCGAGCTATCATTACTCAGTTCGTCATTCTAAAAATTTATCAATGCGTCATATACATCTGGAGTAATTAAACAAGGGATATTTAAATTTTCAGTCAAAGCAAATAAAGTAGTGATTGTTGCATAAATCGCAGAGTTAGGCAATTTACAACTTATAAGAATTGATACTAAATTTGCTTTTATTTTTTCTTTAAAAGCGGATTCTAATACAATGCTCCCTTTCGTTTCGATTTTTAAATTGGGGATTAGAGATGCATTTAAGATACAAATTTCACTTCCTGAATCAATTATCGCTTCAATTTCTTTGCCGTCATATAAAGCATCATTTTTTTACGGGTAAAAAGTAATTTCGTTTAATTGGTCGTTAGTCTGTAGATGCATGGAATTGACGTAAGTGACTACAGCATTGTCTTTCGAGTGTAATTTATTTGAATCTTCCTGTATTTTAGACTTTTTCTGACCTGGATTAACGCTTGTTTTATTCGGGAAATCATATTTATTTCTTCGGTTTGGGCAGCATTTAGCTAAATGAAAAGAAGATTTGCAAATGCAACAGTCACGTGATTTTGAAAAATATTTCTTCTCAGATGTAACGGGATTGTTACTTAGTTGTGGCGGGACATATTTAGCATTTTCATTATTTATTTCACATTAAGTAGTTCGTTTTTTTATTTCCTCAAAAAATCGGCCCTTCGCAATAAAATAAAAATCACAATCTCGTGATAGCTGGTCAGGCAAAAACAACTATCTCCCTGTTTAACTGCAATATGGGTAGAAAGTTCGCTATCCAACGTTTTGAAAATTTTACCGATATTATTAAATCAATAAGCGAATCAAAATCTTTAATATTACGAATTTTACAATAATGTAAAAAACATGATCTTAATCGCAAAGTTAATTGTTGATGTGTTTCCCCAGGCAGTCTTTTAGCGTTTCTAAAATTTTGCAAACAGGAAAATAGGGAGGGCTCATATTCTTTTAAAATTAACGACTTAATTTTATCATAACTTGTTAAACCCTCATCATTAATATATACTAAACATTCCCTGTTTTTTCACCTATTAATTTCAATAAAATTTCAGATTTAAATTCTTTGGGTACGTTTTTATCTTTAAACGCTCTTTCTAACGAATCAAAAAACAAATTCCATGTTTCGTTTTTCTTAGGCACCAGAATCACCAAAATTTGCACAGATTTAATAAGTTTGTCTTACGAAACTTGTGTTTTTCTCCTTCATTACGGGACATATTTCATTCCCGTCTGCTGCTGCAAACGCAACTTAATAATTTCCTCCGCATTTTTTCTTTAGGTAACTGTAGTTGATAAAAATTCGGTAGCAAACTCTTTGTCTTTCTCATATTCTTTAGATTTTAATAATAAATCTTTCAATTCAGACACTTTTAAACTCGAATCAGCCTGTTCGCCGATTTCTTGCAAAACAATAACCAAATCTGCTTTGGTTACGTTTTTGAACATGGTACTTAACAATACAATACAAAATCAAAAATAAAATAATCTTACTCACCTCTATTTTGTTATCCAAATTGTAAACTACACATCATTTTATTTAACCTTTAAAAGCTCTGGTTCGCGTGACCGAGAGCGTGCTGTGATGTCTGGGTAGCCGTTGGCTGAACTAAAGATGCTGGATTCAATAATATTTACGAATTTTTAATATGCTGAATTATGTACAAAATCTATATACATGGCATGAATATATACAAGATGAATTACTTAAAGATTAATTATTACCAAAATATTTCGCAGCTTTCTAAATGAAATCTTTATTCGGGTGTTCCACACACCCTACAAACATCTCAACACTCCAAAACACTTACCCGCGCTCCTCGCTTAATTCTCTTCAATTCTAGGTGAGGGCGCTGGTCTCTTCACTTCGTTTTTATTTATCTCTTTTAATAAAAGAGATTGGGAGGAGAATCGTTGCATGACACTAATGAAAAAAAATGAGACAGGTACAATGTTTGGTGAGTCAGGATAGCATAAAAACGCCGAGTTCTTAATATATCGACATAGCTGTCACATACGCACCCCATTGGCGCCAACATCGTTTTCAATACCAGTTACATACATATTTTTTAAACTATTTTCTACTATTTTAAAAAGCAAATAATAAGAAATATATAAATAAAAGTTTAGTTAATAATTATAGAACAAAACAATTTGTATCATTTTAAAAAAGAAAATAAAAGTAAATAAACAGTTTATTAAACACTAAGAATAATATTGCGCCAATGTGGTGCGCATACGACATCTATGCTTACTTTTTAGCCGAATCTTCTAATTTGGCCAAAAAATGACAAATTAAAAAAAAAATTATGAATAAAAACAACATGATTTCATGTTTCGTATGTATTTAAGGGAGAGCAAACTGGTAGCCAAGGGCGGCTAATTATAAGAAAATATCTGACTTTTTTTTATTAACGAGATTTTATAAATACCCTTTATTATAATAAAATTGTAATTATTTAAATTTTTATTTAGTTTGATATATCATGTAAATTTCAGTATGACACGAAATATCATTTAATTATTATTGAATAATTATTCACATATAATTGCATAAAGTTACCTTAAATTAGAAGTTATAAATTAGTATCTTTTAAACAGAATAGAAATTTATAATACAAATTAGATTTCAAGCAAAAAAAAATAAATAAAGACCAGCTAGTATTTCGAAGAATTTCTGTGTATATGAATATATTTCTCTTTGGTGCTTAAGATATTTTGTTTAATTTGTATTATTAAATAAACATGTTTTAATCCTTTAATCGTGGTTCCTATTACTACACAATGTCTGAGCGAGCTTGCAGACACCTTACAGGAGGTACTGCCGTATTCAAAGGGTTAATATAAAGAAAGATTTATTTCTAAAACATTAGCTATCTTTAATATTTGTTACTAATAATGCGCCGAAGAATCAAATTTTGTTCGAAACTTCTGTTCTTTCATAAACTCTATTCAGCGTGTTTACTGACGACGTGTATGGGCAAAAAAATATCAGGATTAAATTATATAATTAACTAATTCGAGTTTTCTGCAGTGTGCCAACCAACAATATAATTGATCCTCAGAATTCAATACCATGATGCGTTTATTTCAATCATTATATTTCACTATAATATTTAATATACAGTGGCGGTCAAAAGTTTCCGGCCAGCGAAAATTTTTAATTAATTTGTAAGTATGCCCGCATAAACCGATATCTTAGATACTTATACATTTCATTGACGTGATTGTTAAAAAATACTTATGGAATAACAACAATAAATTAATATGAGAAAATGAAGTGCAAAGGAAACTCATGTTTTCAAAAATCTTCTCAAGTTTGGAAAAAAGGTATTGTAATAGAAATTAACAATAATCAACAAAATTTAAAATTGATAGTTTAACGTCATACCTTTAGAAATAAGTACTGCGGTGCAGCAATGTTTGCCTAGATTTTTCCAAAGATTTACTAATGGAATAATATCGGGCGTTTAGGCTCACCATTTTAAAAGCGAAATTTTCTTGTGTGAAATCCATTGCTTGACGAGCTTGCATACAATATTTAAGTCATTATTATGTTGAAACAAATAGTTGCGCCCACAATTTTTCCTCTGATAAGGCAGCAAATTATCTCGCAAGGTTTCCTTTTACATTGCATCATTCATACACTGTTAAAAATTTGCAACATTCTGTCGAGTCATTTGATAGTTTTCATCGGCAACGGTATATATAACCTGAATAAATAACGATAATTTAACGTTATTACGACCATATTATTGCCAATTTTATGGTCGGAATGTAATTAAATTATGGTTATGTAACCGTGTTTTCAAAAAACGGTCAAATGACTGGACAGAATGCTGCAAATTTTTAACAATGTATAGATACCGATTTCAAATGACGGACCGACACTTTTTGAAGAAAATGCTCCCCATAGCATAACGTGTCCTCTGCCATGCTTCATTGTATGAATAACAAATGTCGAATCATATCATCAAATGTAGTGTGTACCCAAAAAGTTTAAACTTCGATTCATGGGAAAATAGCTCTTTTTCCCAGTGTTCACTTGACCATACTTAATGTTGCTTGAAAAACGCCAATCGGGTGGGGTTTTTTTGGTATTTTTTAATTGATGAAATTTTTTAAAAACCAATTAATTCCATAAAGTTTTGCGTCACTTTAGCATCTTGACATGGTAGATCGACTTATTTCAGCAATATTTTCATTAAGCAAAATTGCAGGAAATTACTACAACATTTTTATGCGGGTCATCAATAAAAAAAAATCTATACGTTTAATTGTGACGGAATAATTCGCATTAAAATAAATTTAATGCAAAAGTTAGATAAATACTACTTGTATACATTGGCAAAAGATTATTAAATGGAATTAATATTGAATTTATGAAATAATTCATGTTTTAAGGGGTGATACAGATTATTTGTATAATTTTGGGGGGAAAAACGTGATAGGCACTGCGACAAAATTTCAAAATAAATCTGGAAAGCATGTTTTTTTTCCTAAGGAGAAAAAGTATTCATGCATTTAACAATACAGAGCAGTAAATTATTTTTAATAGCCTGTTAGACTAAAAATATAATAGGAGACAAAATGGTGTGAGATTTATCCCATGCGATTTCTAACACTGCAAATGTCGGCGCATTTTCTCGTCTATTAAGCAGAAACGCACGTTTACATTTCCAACCAGCATACCAAAATTTAACTTTTTTTTCTAATTATTCATGATATCTAAAAATATGTAAAATTTCGTAAAAAAAAACAGTGTAACATAAATAATTATGTGTATTTCAGAATTTTATTTCGATAATAATCGAGGGAATGTTTTTCTGAAAAAATAGGTTATTTTATAGCCGAACATCAAGATATCTGGAAATTTGTGATGAGTGGTAAATTTTACACAAATGGCTTGACTATTTTTTAAGTTCCCCTGTTTATTGCATTGACTAATATATATTTATCAATCCTGCGGAAATAAATAATTCGCAAGGTATTTCCCATATATCATTATGTAAAGCAATAATTTTGTGTGGCTTTGTAAATGATCAACAACTATTCTTTGCACTGCATATTCTACAGAATGCATATTTTCGTGCATATCCTAAATGCATATCAGTCTTTTTATAGTTGAAAGTCTGTAATATCTTTAAAACCCATTTGAAATGGTTTTTTCTCATCGGCCGTAATGTAACGGAAAATTTTTGACTGAATAGGGTTCGTATTAGTGTAAACGTAAATAAAATCCAAAATTTTCAGGGCAATCCGAATATATACGGTCAAGCAAACCGAAATCATAAACACTTTTCATCATTAATAGAAAGTGTTAAACAATGTGAAATTTGTGAGCTTTTATTTATTTATTTTCTTGAATTAGACCTACACTTACTATATATTATTTACTTCTCTCGAAAAAAAAAAAAAAACATGAGAAAATAGTTGAAGTTTCTCAGAAAAAGTAATGTATATTAGTTTTGAAAAAATAGTTAAAGATAAAATTAAGGTTTTTCATTGAAATTAAAATAATATAACAGAGAAATGTACTTAATAAAGTTTTTTTTTTTCATTCCAAGAGTAGATTTATATTTTTTAAACATTAAATAATTAAAATGTTTGAAAATGAAGTAACATTAAAAAATATTTATTAAAGCTTAATTGTATGTTACAAAAAAGTTAATTTTGTCTTTAGATTAGAATGAAATGAAATCTTGTATATTTTGCTTAAAAAGTTTAGCAAAGCTTCATCTTAATGAAAGATTCTAATTTTTACTTTTTTGGTGAGACAAAAACATACTACGAAAATGTAATAAATTGAAAAAATGTTATGAAAATTTCCTTGTACAAATTATTTTTTGAATTCATTTTTTTTTTTTGGTAAATTAAAACTAAAAATTATAAGCATTAAGTTTACGAATATATTTTGTAATAGATAAAATGTGATAAAAAAAAAAGTGATTAAAAGGAAATCAATTCTTTAATTTGCAAAGGATCAAATCGAGACAAAAAAAGATGCATTTTTAGTTAAAAATTAAAATATTAATGTGAAAGGTGCCATTTTCACTGTTGAATTTCAAATAGTATTAAGATTTTAATGAAATATAGAACTGTCGAATATAATGAGAAGGAATTAGAATTTTGTTTATAAATACCTTTGCTATCATTTGGGGAAAAATACTTAAAAATATTATAGAAAAAAATCATTTTATGATAAATTATGTTTGGAACAGATGTCCATAAAATATAATATACAATGAAAAGAAATGTTCTTCTACATCTACATTCTAAATAACGAATTTAGGTTAATAGTAAAAACAAGTTTTTATTACGTAAGAAGAGATATCACTAGTCCATTTTTTGAATAAAATTATTTGAAGGAATTATTTTCGAAGTAAGTTTTTACATTATTTCAAATAGAAACAGCATTCCAGGTAACTACCTACAAAATTACTCAAAGAATTATTAAATAAAGAAAAGTGTATGAAAAAAGTTATATTCAAAAATCGGTTCGAGTTCAAGTCCAGTTTACGAAAAATTGCGTAAGAGTCGATAATATAAGAAGTGTCATGCAGTTAAGGCAATTCTCACCATAAGACTAATCATGATATTCTTTCAAAAAAAAAAGAGAGTTAATGATTCCTTAGTTCACAAATGTATTAAAAATTACGGAAAGAAAAAAGTAATTTTGACAGTCACTATAGTCTATCATTTAACAATTATTGAAGTGTGTCCAAAAAAATGAGAAATCAACATTGGTATCTAAAGAATACAATCATAATGTTAATTCTACAAACATATACTTTTTGAATTTTGAAAAAATTTGGTTGCAGGGAAAAAAGAGCTTATTTCAACGAAATTCAAGAAAGTCAAGATTGGATCATTCAAAAAAATGTTTGAGCTGCATAAAAACCTACAATCGAATACTACAATCTTTATTTGTTAGAAGTCATTTAAATACTTTAAAAATTGAAATTTCGATAAAAAAAATCAAGCATAAAATGAGGCTGCAAATTTGTAATTTCTTTCGTTTAGTAGGAATTTTTCTTTGCGTATATAGCTCATTAGATTCTAAGTTACATCCAACATTTAACTCAGAAAGCCAAAGTAATCATTTTAATTATATTTCGGCATATTACAAAATTTTCTCTAAATTATCATTACTTCTACTTCATAAAGAATGCAAATGAGAAAAGTAGTCATAATAAAAGTACAAAGTTTTGTCACATTCAATTACATAAATCTAAGAAATTTTCCTCTCCTCATATAGCGGGGTGCAAAATAATTGGAATGATTCAATAATAAAGAAATCAGATCGCGTTTGCTGTGCAAATGCTTAAACGTTTGCGTTAAAATTAAATACATATTTTTTCCAATTAATATTAAAGTAATTGCTTACAAAAATTATGTATGCATATATTAATTTTTTAAGTGTGCACTTTTCTAAATTTACGCAGGAGCAAAATGATGAGAAGGCAAAAAATAATGACAGCAAAGGAATTTGGAAGTCAGGCAAAGAAGCTAGCATCAGTATTGATCGTACGAAAAACAATAAAAATGCCAAGCGTTGTTAAAAATGTAAAACCATGTCCATGTTCTCACTTAACACCTAGTTAAAAAAGCCCACTGTTTGTTTGCAGAGCAACACATAAAAAATCAAACGAATCTGCCTAAAATAATCTTCAGTGCAGAAAAGAAGCTTAATTTCAATATTCCAGATGGTATTCATCTATGTTTTCTAGGCTTTTAAAATAAACAAGACGTATTTTCCATGCATGAAATCAGTAGAGATTCCCTAATGTTTTTTGTTACGTTTCCTAAACAGATAAGCTTATAATTGCTTTTCGAATTAATTGAAAAAATATTCAAATCCTTGATGGCATATTAGAATGACATTTTCTGAACCCGTGTGAAAACTTTGCCGACTTTTACAAAATTTTCAACTAGACAATCACTAAATTCTCATCAAATCCAAATTTGCAATCAGCTGATAACCATTGCATTTCAAGTGGAGGTCAGGGTATTTCCACCAATCAGAACTGCCTATTTGTAGTGTGTGACCTCCATTATGACGTCAATTGCAACTGCCCTATACTAAGGCTCCTACAATACGGGCTGAATCATGCCTCCATTAAGTTTCCAAAATGGTTGCCTGACTTGGCGTCTTATCGCGTAGATAGCGAGGCGAACAAATTTATCTCTTTCACGGGAAAATATGAGAGTAGAACATTCGAAGAACCGGTTTGTTGTGTACAAGCGATTAGGTTGGCGCGATATTTGGCGAAGTTCTCCAATCCAGATTTATTCTTTTAAGCATTTATAGACAAATTATTCCATTTTTCTTCATTTATATGGAATTTAAATACTCCAAAGCCATTCCTGAACATGTCAGAATAATTTTCTGCTCAACAACTGTCCATTTTTAATGATTTTGTAGCTTTAAAATCATTCAAACGTTTCTCGCCTCATAGGAATCAATGGGAAACAAACGGAAACTTGGGAAACAAGATGCTTGATGATTCAGCCTGAGTTATAGGAGTCCTACCCTATACAACCGACCAAACGAAAGCAAGCGCAAAAAAGAAACGTGTTTTTTTTGAGCGACTCTGCCTGAATCAACCAATCAAAAATCAGCGTAGAGAAGAAAAGGGAAAAAAAGGCATAGTTTTGATGATAGTGAGTTCCACTTCGTAATTAATATATCTCAAATTAATCAAAATATTAAAATTCTGAGCTTCAGGTGCAAATGGAGAGATATTGGGCTATTCTCATAACAATTTTGAGCCTCGTAAGTGCCGTAGATTTTGCTAGCCATCGCAGACACACACACACACACACACAGACAGACAGAGCGATTTGTTATTTTATTAATATAGATAGAAGAAACCTAAATGACTTATAATATTTCTATAATTTCGAAAAATCTGTTCCGTCCTTATCATTTTTTTCCAGTGCATGTCGAGTAAAAATGCAACACATAATATTATATTTATAACAATTGTTTTAGAATGTTTTCTTTGTGTTTAAATTAAGTATTTAATAAGATACAATAAATTTACATGGTTCATATGAGGATCAATATTTTTAAATTTTTTATTTAGACTGTTATGACCGTTCCTACAATTTTGCATCCCTATATATATGCAAGTTACCATGAAACATATTTCGACATTAATGATGAAGTTATGCATACTTCTCTGACATAAATAAATTTAAGAAAGCGTTTTAATTAATTGTAATTTCTTTCTTGTTACTTATGAAAGTGCATGTTTCAAATTCTTTGTTATAGAAATATATTATCAACATGTAACACTATATGGCCAAAAGTGACCGGCCACTTGCGATTTTAGACATTTTGTTAAATACCTAGAAAAATATATGAGGAATTATCCTGAAATTCTTAATGTGCAAACATAACAATGCAGGTCATACATTTACATGAAGACGATTTACCCCGAAACTCCATAGGTGACCGTCAACAAATTGAAAAAGAATGAGTATCTTTTCGATAATCCTGTCAAAAGTAATGTAGAAATAGCGTTCAAACTGATTATGGTTAAATGGCTTGTTGTAATAAACTGTTTTTATTTTTATGTGGATAGCATTTATACTTATAAAGATATTAATGTTTTTATTAAAAAAAGTCCCAAATTTTGCGTAGTTTTTTACTTAAAATATGCAGCGTTCTTAAAAAAAGGTTCTTTACAGAAAACATGACAAACAATATTGTATATAACATCCTGTAACCAGATCTCAAAAATAATAAAAATTGTATGAAAAATAAGCAAGTATATTAAATAGTTTTGCACTGCGCATGCGTGAAGGCTACCAAATTTTCATTTGCATATTGTGATAGCTAAATGTATAGAAAAACTTTTGTGAAAGTCTCAAGAACATAGATTGAAAATTCTGAATGTTATTGTCTATAGAATTAGCTCAAAATCCATTGTTCCCAAAATGAAACAAAAATATTAGGGCTTCTATCCAAATATAGTAGCATGTATTATATTGTATATCAAATATTGACACTAATGAATGGATATATAGATACATCTCTCATCTTTTTAATTCGTGTTGTTTGGTCTTTAGATTTCTTGATTATAGAATTAAGGCTAAAATTCATAGAATCAGTTGAAACCAATTATTATGAACGATTAGCCTTTCCCATACGTCTAATGAGATACTTTTTATGAGACTTGTATTTAGCATTTCACATGAACCCTATTAGTATATTAAAAAATGTTCTATCATTCTTTATCGACATCTACACTAACTGATCAACTGAAGAAAATGGTCCTCAATAGCCTAAAATTCTTATGACTCAGTGAAAGATATAATAACGTAATAACTTTCATATTGTTTGCAGGAATTCAGTTGAACATTCCAAGTAAATGTTCGTATTGCTTTTAAATTCATGTCTCAATTCACAGCCACATTTCATTTGATTCAAGTTATATAGAAAAATCGACCAGCTTAGCAGGCGAAGGCTACTAGTATTGAATTATTTTAAATCCCAATGATAAGTCGGCTTTTGACTAAAAACATATAAAAGTATATTTTTAAAAAATTTTCAAAATGAAGAGATAAATGGATTGAAAAGTGAACACTTGCAAGTGACTTTGTATGTAAAAATTACATGTTATTCAGGCATCTTTCTGTTACTTAATATGTGAAAATAAATATCAAAAACCGATTTAGAACGAGGATGGAATGTTCATATTAAATATACTTGTCTATTTATTTGGCTTTCTCAGATGTATATTTATTTATTCAGACATACAGGGTGGTCATAAAAAAACTTTGCCTATATATGGAGCTCTAGTGACCAGTCCGTTCAACCGATCGAGGTGAAATTTCAGATATAGCGATTCAGAAGTATGAGCTCGAGATTCTGTGAACATCAACAAAATCACGTTCACGGTTACTGTTATAGTTACAGGAACTCGGAATTTTCCAATGGCAACACCCATTTTTTTCATCGCAAAATGCTCAGCGCATGCAAAAACCCTAATAAACGTTGGAACGGTATGGTTATTGCAATAAACGGACGCGTTATGCTCGCACAAAATCAGCTCCACGAATGACCCCAAAAAACACGACCAAGGCACACGAAGAAAATTTGAGTATGACAGAGACAAAATACCATTCACGGAACGTCGTTTGCCAGATAGTCAGCTTAGAAAACGGATTAAAAGTGGGGTGGGAATATTAGTTCTTCAGTCGGCTTCAGTTGGAGCTCGCATATGCCAACAAAATGACTTCGTTCGTGGTAAGTTGGTAAGACTATTATCAAAATGAGATGAAATGCTGCGAAAACCTGACGCGTTTACCGTCGAAACCATTGCCAAATACATAGCCTATGCCTCACAAACTCTTCGTGATTTAGTAATGAAATTCGAAGAAATTGGCTGCAAATGTGATAGTCTGTGATCTGGACGACCAACTGTTCCTGAGGATGATATGAATTATCCTGGCATGAAAGTGCATCACATAGTGACAAGAGGACGCATGCAAACTACAAAAAGGTACATCACGTGTATTTGATATACCAAAATCAATGGTCTTAAGGTTAGTGCGCTCTGTAATCCGCATGCTTTCTTACTGGTACAAGCGCGCCCAGATGTTGGAAGTGAGAGACCATCAAAAATATATAGACTTTGGTAATGAATTTCTTATCCAATATGATGGAAATAACGATCGGCCTCTTCGCATATTATGAACGGACGAGGCGCATTTCAAACTGACTGGTAAAGTCAGTGGTCTCCGCGATCCCCCGACCGCACTCCTATGGATTTCAGGTTCTTGGGGCTATCTAAAACCTAGAGTGTTCATGTGCAATCCGCAATGTATAATTATTTCGCTATCCCAGCTTTTTTTAATCAACAGTTTGTCAAATAATAATTTTAACAAGTTGGAAATTGTATAAGAAGCGTAGCATATGAAGCGTTATTCATATCTTGCTATTAAAGTTGCCAGTACTTTGGATACAGTATGGTGGTCGAAATCTTTTTTTGTGTTCCTGTAAATATACAAGAAGTAACTTTTATTACACCTCAGCAACGTATATCATATTCGTAAAATGTGATATAGTTTAATATAATTAAAACACTCCCCAAACAATGTTTCCCCGGATAGCATTATGTAGTGGAATATCTTTGTCTAGACCTGTAATTTAATTATAAATATCCTTTAATCACAGATTGACAAAATGTGTATTTTAGTATATATATACTTCATAGCTTCATGTCTATTTTATTATGTTCGAATGAGTGTAACACCATTAAAGTGCATTTGAAACTTTTATCCCCATTGACCGTAATATAACGGAATACTTTTGTTTGTCCCTGTAATTGATCTATGCATCCGATTTTCATAAAATTTGAAATGACTCAATAATACAAAATTGTGTAATAATTATGCATTTTAAATTTCAAACAATTTCGGTTGAACAGTTTTAGCATTGTTACGTGTAGACGGACAGACAGACGGACGGACTGAACGACAACTATAGGTGCTACGTATTTACATAATTACGAACGCACCTAAAAAGAATTAATTTTCGTACATCTGAAATATTGGTCGAACGGTTTTTAGGTAGTATTTTAATGGATGCGAACACATCTCTGACCTTTAAACCTTTAATTAGGGGAGAGAAAATATGTAACAGTGATTTATTTTTTATTTGACTCGTACATTTAAAAAAATCTGTTCTATAAAATAAAAATAAAAAAATTACAAAATGTTCGAGAAATGTAGATAAATGGATCAATTTTGGGTTACTACTGGTGAATCCTTTTTTATCTGGAAAAAAGCTTTAATGAAATTGATTAAATTTTGTATTCTATCGCTTTTAAATTCGAAATACATCAAGTGAATAGTTCATATATTCAAGAAAATTCGTTTAGGGAATATAATTCGATCACCATGGGTTCGAGTCACGCTAATTGTATCTAGAAAACGGCTCAAATGAATGTTTCAAATTTTTGTATTATATCTTTTGGGCACAGTAAAATCATTGAGCTAGATCACATGTTCAATAAGTTGGATGTGCCAATCCCAAAACTTTCTTCTTTCTCATGCGTATATTTTAATATTTTAAAAAATAGTTAAACATGTTAATGTTTTAATAATTTTAAATAAATACTATACGAACTTTGATTTTCCTCTTAATTTTTTACTTCAGCCAATTAATCTGAGTAAAAACTAGTCGTTGGGGGCCACCGTAATACTTACCCATCATGGATATGTGTATGAAAATAAAACATGTGAAACTATTTATACAATGCATTGCAATTCATATAAACAAAATTTAAATATTGTTAATATACATAGTAATGCTATGTCAAAGAACTGCTGATGTACCAATTTCGACAAATTATATAAAACGCCAAACTACTCAAGTAGTACCGAACTGCGTAAAAGAAACATCCTTATAACTTCAAAAATAATAATTCTATTAACTAACAGTTAACTGCGTCGGATTAAGCGTCTCATTTCCAATTAAAATATACTTCTGAATTGAAATTTGAATGAAATACAGGGTCATGAAAAATCGAAGAAGTAGAAAACAAGATTACAAATATCTCGGCAACTAATAATCCGATCGACTTCGTTCTATACGCAAAATGTGTGTTATTTTATTGCCTTTTACGTCCATTTCTTAGAACAAAGAAATTCGAAAATTTTTATATACCTTTCATCAGAACGAATTTTTCGAGAGTCCGAAAAAAATAGTTCCGGATAATCGATGTTGCTGATATAAAATAGGCTTCGTTCCATTCTTACATACTAACTACATACAAAATTTCAAGTCTCTATCTCAATTTATTCGGGAGATAGAGCGTTTACAGACAGACAGACAGACGGACGGCAAAATTTTTTTCTAGAAATATGTTTTTCGGAATCTCCACTATCTAAAACGTGTAAATCCGTCAAAAAAAATTTTTCGATTTTCAAAACGATTGCAAGACTTACCCTATACTACGTATGATGGGTAAGTAACAAGTTTCTGTCTCTGCGTGAGTTGATGGATAATAGAATGGTAAGCAGATGTTTTTCAAATTCAGGGAGGACCTACTTGCCATGCCCAAAAAAAATCATACAGAAAAATCTTAGTTCAGTTCTATGCATAACTTTATACTTTTTTTATGGTAAAGCAATGAAAATGGCACAGACATCGTCTTTATAGCGCCCCCTTCCATCGGATTTTTTTCCAATTCAGGGTGGACCTACTAGCAATAGCCAAACACTTGCACAAAAATCGTTCCATTCTGTGCATAAATTCATACACTTTCAGAGGGTACACTATTGAAAATGGCACAAAAATCGCTTTTGCAGCTCCCCCTTTGGGTGTATTTTTTTCTAATTCGGGGAGGATCTACTATCCATACCCAAATACTTATACAAAAAATTGGTTCACTTTTATGCATAGTTTCATACACTTTTAGGTGGAACAATATTGAAAATGGCGCAAAAATTGCTATTGCAGCCCCCCCTTCCGGTGGAGTACTTCGAAATTCAGTGAGAACCTGCTTGTCACAGCCTAAAACATTCACAAATTATTTGGTTCAATTCCATGCATATATCTTCATACATTTTTTGATGGTAGAATGGCGACATACGGACACACACACAGACAGACACACGGACACACGAACAGACAGACATTTTGTAAAAACATGTTTTTTGGAATCTCTGATCCCTAAAACGTGTAAAACCGTCGAAAACCGGAAGTCGAAAAAAATCCGATTACCACACTTTCTTCTATTGCAGATAGTATAAAGTATCAAAATTCGATCAGTGGGTCATTCTTGGGGAGCTGCTCTATAAAACGGGCAAAAGTAAATGTTGAATTAAAAATGATGATGTAACAAACACATGTAACGTCTTTAAAGTCAAGTCGATGTGATTTTTATTACCAGCCATTACTTAGTAGTTAATCTTATAGTTCGGGGATAGTTTTTTGGTCGATAGATAATCAAGTAGTAAAATTTTTGTAATTCAAATTTTAAATTTACCGCAATTTTGTTGATATTGGCACTAGATCCCTTATTTATGGTATTGCCTAACATGCGTCAATACCAGAGGACTCAATTACGGAAGATGTACTTAATATGTTAAAATCCCCGCATTTGTGATTTTAGTACAACTGATAAGCAGACAGACTCGATGCAAAATGCCTAAATGTTTTAAGTGCTTTTTTACATGAAAAATGAAATGTACAACATAAAATATATATATAAGATCTTAAAGAACTCTTGCTTTCTCCGTCAGAAACTTACGATTTTGCAATAAATTAACCAAATAAGTTAAACTATAAATAAAAGAAACATATTGCAAAACTTAGCATATATTTTAGTGTGACCAAACTGGCCGCCAGAGGTGGCTAGTATATCTATATATTCACTAAGCACCAATAAGACATTTTTAACAATAAAAATAACATATGCAATTAATTTAGTAAGATTTTTGCTTTATGTAATTAATGCGAATTTTTAAAAAAAATTCTACATTACATTTTAAACCAATTTAGAGAACAAATTTGTTTTCTGCATTTAAAAACGTAATTAATACGTCAGATAGTTAAGATTGTTAATTTTAGTTCGTACAATTATTGCTGCAGATTTTATAAAATGTTTAAAAAGTGTAGGAATATGTAGATAATTTTTTTTTGTATTGTTGAAAATAGTGACAAATCTTAACCTGAGTAAAACATATGATTAAGTGCCGCCGGATATTAACTTTAGAAATTATTACACTCTCTTTATCAGGACTAAAACCTTTTTGTTTCATTGCAAATGTCTTTTCATTTCTAAAATATTTACTCTTTTAGGATAAACAACCTAATTCTAAATATCTAAATTATCTGAAAATACTATATAATTTTAATTAAGAAATGCCTTTAGCAGTGAAAAGAAAAAAAAATCTGAAACTGAAGTTTGCAGACAATTCAAAGTTTTTGCGATCAATTTTGTTATGTAACACAATTTCTTTCTTCCATTTATTCAGATATTTTACTAGAAAAAAAAACTTCATAAAAAAGTAATATTTGTTTATTCTGCAAACCCATTGAGCAAATGCTATTCTTTTAAAAGAAATTTTACTGAAACATTTTCATTTATAAATTGGAGATGGCAGAAATATATGAAATGAAATCTACACTTCCCCTTTGTCAAACTATTTAACTAAAATTTTTAATCCAGTTCTACATTAATAAACAAATTGCAAGTTTATAAAAACCAAACTTTTATTCAAGAGAAAAATGTACACATGTTCAGAATATTAATTTTTTTAAAATATTTAATCATTAAATTTTTATCTCCATGGTACTTAAATAATTACACTTTATAAGGGAAAATTGCGTTAAAGGTGTATGTAATTATGTTTAAAAATGTGGGCAGGAGTTTGGAGATAATAAATTTTTAAAGCGATATACCAGTATATAGATTTATAGATATATAGATTTTCCGTGAAATTCTATATGTGTTTGGATTGGAAATCAAACAAAAGTCAGAAGGAAAAAATCATATATTCATACAAACTTCAATTGGTAATGCCCTGAATTATATCTATGTTGGTAGTGATCTCGCAGTGAAGATAGCGGATCTTGAAGAATTCTTATCACATGCAATATACACTTGGCCACGAAGATTTTCAGAACCGTGATGGGTAAGCACGAGGACTTTGAGGATGAAACTGATCCTGTTGTTTATGTTTGTAGCATTGTCTTCGTCCACAGTATATGGAAGCTGATGCATAATGTTTTTCGCTTCCAAAGCCACGTTGATCACCTGATTCAATTTACCAAAAGTTGCGCTGCGCATAACTCAGTTCCCGTTAATTGTGTGAGTGCCAGTAACATTGAGATAAATTTCGCATACAACGTGAACAACGAAGGCAGGTCAATTAGTTTGAGTAGGCAAAGCCAACATACTTGCTGAGCAGGAGAGGCTTTCCATAATGTGTAGTACGTGATAGTTGCGACAATTCGAGTATTTCGAGAAGCGAAAGTCTTAGACTGGCTTCTCGACACTTGACGACGTTTCTGAACAACAGATGTTCGCAAATGAAGCTCAGACATCCTAATTCCTTTTCTGAAGAGCATATGCAGATTGTTGGTCAAGACCAGTGTAGCGAGAGAATATGTCATAGCTTTCTTGAAGCAGCGAAATTGAAAATCCCTGTTGACCATTACATGTTATATCACTGAATTATTCTCTTATCCACACAGTCCCTAAATCTTTGACCTACCCCTCGTTCTCGATCCACTCAGGAAATATCTGATTCTGCCCCAAGCCTTTCGAATTTGGTTTTGTCTGCTTCAGTCGAGGCAAGAACTGCGTTACATACTACTTTGTGGTTGTACTCATTCTCTTTTGATCTTTCTTGGCGGATTTTTCATTTTCCGCTTAGTTAGATAGTTTGTTTGCTTCGATGTTTCAGTAACTATTTAATCAAATAATGTACTTAAAGACAGAAAACTATTTGGCTACGCGGTTCTTTAATTATTTTTTTTTCAAAATTTGTACAAACGGCTGAATTATTCAAGAGTTTAGATGGTTATCTGATACATAATCACAATTTTCATAATTAATTCCAGAGAGTCACTACATTTTGTATGAGACATGTTGCAGTCACCAGATTGTTTTCGCAATCTTAAGCTCTTGACTGCGCAGAGTATTATGAGCAATGTAAAAATTTTCGCAGGGTTTCCAATACTAAGACCTAACAAATAAGTTTAACTTTATTCATTTATGTTGAATGTCTAAAGTTAAATGAAAAGGACACTGCCATACACATTTAGGCTTTACATAGGAAATTAACTCGCTTTACATTTTTAACTAGTCAGATGTAGCAGTCCCAAAATTTTCTTCTATCTCATGCATTTTAAAGCTTCAAGGTTCACTATACCCCAGTGCTAGAGTTAAATGACAATCTATGCTCATCGTGAGGATGTTAAAGGCATGAAAATCCATGCATTAGTTCTTGATATAGGAATATTGTGGATAGCGGGGAAAATGTAACATAAAATTGCCATTTGTTGGGCGATTTATATCAAAATATAAACAGTAATAATATTTATCAGCGTATAAATTAGTTTGAAGTTCAATGAAAATCTGTGCATTAGTTCATTAGATGGAGCTACTGCGGGAATTTGACAAAATTCATCATAGCATCAACGCTTGTTGGACTATTGACAACAAAACGTAAAAAAATCTAGAACATGTCATGGATATATAGTTTCTGAAGTTTAATGGAAATCCGTGCATTATTTATTGAAATAATGCCGTTGTAAAAATCGTGAAAAGCAGCATTGCAGCGTCACCAGTTGAGATATTTACGCAAAACTAATCAACATAAATTTATATCAGAGACTACCTGAGTTATTTTTTTTATTAAATTCCTCGGTATAGAACTCCCACAAAATATTTGTCACGTATAGACAGACGGACGTCACCGACTCACTGATAGACATCTAAATCCAGCAAAAATCACAATTCGAAAATTTTTATGAATCCAATAATTTCTTCTTGTACAGATAGATAAAAGTAAAAAAATCGAATACTTACTACTTATAACAAAGAAATAAACCAAAAATATTAAAATTAAACTCGTCTTTTCTGTGCCATAACCCATTTCTAGAATTTTGGTTCATCTACTTGCAGTTACTTAGCTTAAAAAAAGTTTAAATAATATACATAGAGTTACAAATAAAATAAGAGAGTGTATTTACGACAGAAACTAAAAATAAAAATCAGGGTCGTGGCATTCGATTCTGAACGCATTTTTGAAGCAAATCTCAACCCAATTCTAACGTGCGCCCCAATTGGTCGTAAATACTCCTGCCTCTTTTTTAAATGAAACAATATCTCAAACATTCTACAAAAAGAAGTCTGACTGATTTTACCGTAAAAAAAGCTTTTGTTAGAAAGTCTGTCTTATCATATTTTGAATTTTACAAATTTAAAATCGTTACCATTTAATTCAAGAACAAGTTGACTTTTTATATCAATATGTATTATAACATTTTATATGTTTTAAACTTATTTTTTGTGTGAAAAATAAATTCCAAATTTCTTATCACTCTATTGAATGTATTTTATTTTTTCACATAATTTATCTTCATTTAAAATCCTTGAAATACACTGGTTTCCAGAAATTAAGCAAAAATCACAAAAATAGCGATTACTCGTTTAAAAAAAAGCAATCCGTATAAAATTTGCATATATTGTTAAATAAAAGATGCTGAATAAAAATACCAAATGCAAATTAGTGGCGCTGCAACCGCAATGTGTCATCCGTGAGGCACATAAAAATGCACATTAAAGAGTAATGCTGCAGTTGTCGCTGTGATAGTGATATTATAAATCTAGGATAAACCATTCATTACAATGACCTCGGGACATCATTAGCCCGCAGAACAGCGATTTAGAGCTATTGGGAGATTGGAGGCAGGACAAAGTCAGGCAGAGGTGGCTAGATGGCTAAATGTGAGTCTTTCGGTGTTTCATAGGTTTTGTCAACAATTTAAAACCACTGGTTCGGGTTCAAGAAGGTTCAACCAAGGACGGCCAGGGGTTTCGACAAGTGCTGATGACCGATATTTGCGGTTATGTGTACGAAGGAATAGAACCGCAACCCCATCTCACCTTAGATCCTGCCTTGCTGCTGCCACTGGAAGATTAGTGTCAATGTCTACTGAACGTAGAAGGCTTCATGAAGGTGGACTTTACGCGAGGAGACCAGCAATTTGTGTGCCGCTCACCTAACGTCACCGGAGGGAACGTTTGATGTGGGCACGTCAACATGTCCACTGGACGGTTGATGAATGGAGGCGTGTTCTCTTCACGGTTGCGTCCCGGTTTAGTCTCCAAAGCGATAGTAGGCGTTGTTTGATTTGGAGAGAACAGAGAACACGCTATCATTCATCAAACATTCGTGAAAGAGATTCATACGGAGGAGGCAGTGTCTGCGTTTGGGGTGGGATCTCTTTGGGTGGACGCACAGACCACCTTGTCTTTCCACATGGAACCGTGAATGCTCACGAATATGGAGATGACATCCTTGATGCTTATGTGCGACCTTATGCCGGTGCAATAAGTAATGATTTTCTGCTACAGGACGACAACGCTAGACCGCACAGGGCTCGCACCGTGGAAGATTATCTTCAGCACCAGACTATTCAGCACATGGAAAGGCCAGCTTGATCACCGGACTTAATCCCATCGAGCATGTTTAGGATGTTTTAGGGAGAAGTGTAGCTGCTTTGAATCCCCCTCCTCTGACCCTTGCCACACTTACAACTGCTTTGTAAACGCAATGGCTCTTACTTCCCAGCGAACTCATCGACCGCATAATTGACCATATGTCACATCGCTGTACGTCCTGTATTGCTACTAGGGGTGATCATACGGCATATTAAAGGTACTTTTCCTATACCAAACTGACAAACTGATTTTGTTAATTTTATAATTATGCTATTCTTTGAAACACCATAATTGTCTGGTATTTTCTTTTCATGTTATTTTATAACTTACTATGCGTTGTATATTGTGGCTGAGTTTCATTAAAATCTATCTTGAATCTATTTTGAATTATCGCTATTTTTGTGATTTTTCCTTAATTTTTGGAAAGCAGTGTATTTCTATATTGGTGTATAACTTCTGCGTCTACCCCGTTAACGTCTCTTTATTATGATCTGATATATCATATTTGCCATCGAAACCCGTTTTTATGAGTTCCAAGCTGTTTCTGTTAATGAGTTCGCAATTTACATCGAGATTCAAGGTAGTATAATTATAATTCGACAGATTCGGGAAAAATTCTGAAACATGTGCCATTAATAGCAGAGTTAAACATAAAAAAGTATGTTTTATATTTTTAAAACTGCATAGATATTGTCAAAACCACAAAAACTGCATCTATCTGACTCTTAAATAGCATGGCAAAATGTATGTTACTTGAGCAGAGTATTACCGTATTGAGCAGAGTATTACCGTGGTGTAATATATTTTGTTGTGGTTTCAAATAAAAGTTCTTATAAAAAATTATTTGTTTTATAAATTTATTCTTCTCGCTTCAATTTCTAAACTTAAATAAAGGCATTTATATAAACCTCCGTTCTTCGACAGGACATTAACTCTCTTCAGATATTTTAAAAATATTTAGCTTATAGTTTGAACGAAGGTTCATATTTCCTCGTCACTTCCGTTCACAGGAGCTTCGTTCATATACAAATACTTACTCAGCATGTGTGTGTTTAAATAATGTACAGTGGTGAAAAATGTACCCTCCCCACATATTAACTCTTCAACAAATTATCGTAGAAGAAAGCTATTTATACCATATGATTGGGAATAAAGTCTACTTTTAAATCATGTATATACAGTTTGCTTAGGGGACCATCTACAATCTATATTAAAAGAAACCCAAACTTTATTTCTTCAATGGCAATACCTCTTTTTAACAAAATATTTTAAATTTTCGGTTCAAACTATGGCAAGACGCATAAATTTCAATTTATTTCGATGTCAAATCTTTTGAACTAGAAATGTTCAAAATTTAGTGCTCCTAATGTGAAATTGCATTTTCTTGTTTTTATCAACATCTCCTGAAATTATACTCCTAATAAGCTATTTTTTTACTCAGCAATAATACGAAAATACCCAAACATAAATAAATTGAATTAAAATTTCTTATACTATCCGGAAATCTAGCAAACTTCATTCGTTTCTTCAGTGGGGCGTAACATGCCTTAATCAAAATAAGGGCTCCCTCGGTCAACAACTGAGGAACTTCATTTAAAACATAGCCTCGAAAATATGTTTGTTATAAAATACCTGGTGTCCATCAAATAAAACTGATTTCAAAATTAAATTTCTCAAAAAAGAAGACCTAAAAAATTATGCGGTAAACGGTTCTTTTTATTAGGTCAGCTGTAAAATCTTTAGAGAAAATTCGGACGGTGAATATTTTGAAAAGATTGTGTTTTGTAAGCAAAGAATGCATGATTTGACACTTTTCTTGTTTTACATTGTTCGCAGAGACTTACAGTGCCTTATTTTAACTATTCTTGGAATTAAATATTTAAAATTTCAAAATTACAAAAATTTAGTTCGAAAAGTTGTCACAATATGGCACTGTACGCCAAAAACTCATTCTCTACAAGCAATATAAAGGAAGAAAAATGTCAAGTCATGAATTCTTTGCACCCATTGAATATTCACCGTTCGAAACTTCTGTGTAAGATTTTTATAGTTTAACTAATAAACCAACCGTTTAACGCATAATTTTATCCATCTTTGTTTCTGAGAAATTTATTTTTGAAATCAGGGTCTTATTTGCTGGACACCATGTAACAAATTTTTCTGAAACTCATCGTACGAATTGCATAAAAAAAATTTTTTTTGGCTAATTGAAGAGTGTAGAGTCCTTTTATGCTGTCTGTTTATGCCATTTAGCTCTGAAAACAGAATTTTACTTTCTAAGCGTGAAAAAAAATCATACATTTTAGTGCAGAAGCTACCCTATATAGCACCTCGTTATATTATTCGTATTTAATTTGTGATAAATCAACATTTTAAGGAACAGTATCAGATTTTTATGATAAAATGTATTTTCTTTCTTGAATTAATTTGTCGTCCAGAACATTGAAATTAAATTTTATTTATAATGATCTTCCATTTCTTCTACGAATTAAGTCTCGTTTATCTGCTGTCCATATTGGGGAGACTTGAGAGAGTTTCCCCACTTTTGGCAAGATTATCATTATTAGTATTATTATTTTAAATATTAAAAATAGAATGAAGTGTATTACATAATAATCGTTATACAATCAATTATAAGTATAAAATTGCCATATATGTTTAATATATAAGAAATTTGAAAAAAGTATTAATTTTACCCAGGTGAAACAATGGACCAACCCTCCTCGGTATACAAGACTTACCCCACTTTATTTTATATTGAAATATTCGTTAAGAGAAATAAATAAGGTTGAAAAAAGTTGAATAACTTTATGTTATTAGGTTTCATTATCATTTAAATATATTTCGAAAAAGTGATGTGTAAACAAACCTTTTTATTTAGAATTCAAGTTACAGGAGAGAAAATCCATTTTAAATACGACTTTTTTTGGGATACTCTAAAAGAAAATATTAGTTGTCACATACTTTAGTATAATCTCATTCTGTTCATCTTGTTTAAATTTGTCTACATAGTAACACTACATTGTCTACATAGTAGACACTACATTTTGTCTACATTTGTCTAAACCATTTTAATCAATGTTATGTGATTTCAGAGAGACATGAACGGTTAACATTTCTGAAGGCTGCTAATTTCATATTTTCTATCTCTTTTTCATTCTTTCCTTTAACTTATTATAAGTACTATTTAAAATTAAATAAAAGTTCCTATGTAGTTCAGCGTTAGTATTTCATTAAATTTTCTTATGACTCTAAGCAATTTTTCACATCTTGATGAAATATATTTTCTTTATTTGTAAGGTAAATGAACCAGTAGTGGGCCACTTAAGGACATTTGTCTAATTATTATTAATATGTTAGTGAATTCCAAAAAACATATATATTTTTAGCCTAGTCCTTACCTTCATGTATCAGAATAAACATTCAAATTTTGAAAATATATTCTACAGAAAAATTGAAAAATAAAAAATTTTACATTCCTCTATGCTCCAGTAGCGGGCATAGTAAAATTCTGATGCTCCAGTAGTCGGCCCTCCAGAAGTGGACCACTCCATTCTTAATTTTAATGTGTATTGTACAGAGGTTATATTTTTTTTTTACATTTCTATACTTAAATATACATAATAATGAAATCATATTTAGAAATTTTGATGATTACGTATAGTACTTTCAGCTTCTCTTTGGTTTTTTTCGAACAGTCTGTAATAATTTAAAACTTAAAAAAAAATATCTGTCCTATTTTTTACTTTGCAGTAGTGATAAATAATAAGATAAACATAATAAAGGGTAATTGAATGCTGAAATGACTGCAAAACTATATTACATTTCTAAAAAAAAAAAAAAAAAAAAAAAAAAATGTGCGTGGGATTTAAGTTTAACTGCATTTATTTTACAGCCATTTTTTTACAAAAAGAATACAATAGTTGAATATCTGTTTGTCTGAGTTCTGGTTGCGGTAATCGGAAAAATTTATGCTAGAGACATCATTTTCCTTAATGACAAAGTCTTTTTTATTTCCAATTGACTTCAATCCTTGAAAAAATGTTATTATTTCTTTTATTTCTTGAACTACACACAAATACACACATTTTTCTGTATTTCTTTTTCCTCCGATTATTGAGACACGTATAAATTGTCCCTTTTTCACTTCAGATCCTTCTTGGATAAAATAGTGTCCCACTACTGGAACAACTTGAAATTTATTGACCCAGAGGTGGACCCTCCCCCCCAAACTTAATAATATGATAATTTTATACCTTTTCAGCAAAAAGAATAAAGTAATCATTTACATAGTGTATTAGAAATGTGACATTTTAATATAAAATACAATATACTTTTAAAGAAAAAAATATTGAATGAAACCTTGCTTCTTAAGGAAAGCAGTAAGAATGAGCCACAAAATCCTTGTATTTTAAGATTAGAAGAAAAACACCCTTCCAATTCAAAGACTACCAGAATACTGAAGTTGTCCCTTTGTCTAATAACAGATAAGGGTTCCAGCCAATCAGCAGGCAGTTTGTTATCTGACAGGGGGGACTAGAAAACTTGTTTTTCAACTTTGAAAACTGGTGGCCCACTATTGGTACGTTGCCCACTACTGGTATACTTACCCTACTACGCCATTCTACTGTACTTTTACACAATAAATTTACATTATTTTGGAAATTTAATCCTTAATATTTCATTATATATGGTGTAAAATAATATGATTTCCAAAAACACTCAATGAATCGATCTTTGAACTTGGTCAAATCTGCCTCACATTGACAAGATCAAGCCTCTTCACATACTACTTTTAAAAAATACTGAGAGTTTAAGTTTAGTCTAATTTATTGTATAATCTATATATCAGGATTTGAAGCTCAGTATTTTCGCAGTAATTTAAACCTAACACTTAAATTTCTTTGGTAAAAAAATTCATTTTTTATTCTAAAACTACCTCGTGATTGATTGGTCCATATTCTTAATAATCTTCATGAAATAGACTATTGCTGCAATATTGAAGTAACTTTGTTTGTAAAAAATTTGCAAAAGTCTAAATTATTTTAATCTAAATTAATATTAAACTTAAGTATAGCTAAAATATTCTTTATGGTCAATTCTCTACAGCCTTTCCTATGTACAGGGTGATGAGAAAGTCAGTATACATTTGATAAATTAATAATTCACTGAATAATGTAGGTAGAGAGTTAAAAATTGACACACATGCTTGGAATGACATGGGTTTTATTTAACAAAAAATAAATAAAAAGTTCAAAAAATGGCCGACAGATGGCGCTTCATGTCATAAGAAAATCATTAATTAGCATAACAAATTACGACAAAGCAAAGACGATGTTCTTCAGACCAAATGCTCAACATGTCCACCGTCATTCCTCAACAATAGCTGTAGTCGAGGGACAATGTTGTGCACAGCACTGTACAGCATACCTGAAGTTATGTTGCGAAATTGCCGTAGGATGTTGTCTTTTAGCATCCCTATTGATGTCGGTCGATCGCGGTAGACTTGTGACTTCATGTAAACCCAGAGCCAAAAATCACACGGAGTGAGATCTGGGGACTTGGGAGGCCACGCATGAGGAAAATGGCGGCTCAGCACGCGATCATCACCAAACGACGTGTGCAAGAGATCTTTCACACGTCTATGAATATGGGGTGGAGCGCCATCCTGCATAAAAATCGTAGTTTCAAGCAGATGTTTATCAGCCAGGCTAGGGATGATGTGATTTTGTAACATATCGGCGTACCTCTCACCCGTCACGGAAACAGTTACAAAACCAGAATCACGACTTTCCTGGAAGAAAAAAGGCCCGATAACGGTATATGTGGTAAATCCACACCACACAGTGACTTTCTTGTCGTGCAATGGAGTTTGCACGAAAGTTCTGGGATTTTCGGTAGCCCAAATTCTGCAGTTGTGGGTGTTGACAGACCCTCGGAGTGTGAAATGGGCTTCGTAGGTCCATAACACGTCAGACAACCAGTCGTCTTCTTCCGCCATCTTTTGAAACGCCCACACCGCAAATGCTCTTCGCTGCTCAAAATCGCCGGATAACAGTTCATGATGCCGCTGGATTTTGAACGGATAGTATCGGAGGGTACGCCTTAGTGCTGCCCAAACAGTACTGTATGGAATGCCAGTGCGACGTGCAACATCACGAGCACTCACTTCTCCATGCGTAGACGAACCCGCTACAACCTCCATTTCGTCCTGAACAGTCTGAGCAACATTAGCACTTGTGGTCGGTCGGCCACTACGGGGTCCATCGTCTAAACAACCTGTGGCTTCGAACTTCGACATCATTCTCTTCACAGCTGCAATTGTCATAGGACCTTTACCCGTTCGAGTACCCTTCGTATGGTGATAGGATCGTAAAGCTGCAGTAGCAGATTCCCCTTTCTGATAGTAGAGCTTCACTAACAATGCCTTCTCTTGTAACGTTAACATGCTGCGATTGCTGGTGCATCTGATTCTCTGTCTTATTTACAGCGCCTTTTATAAACGATTCTTAGGCAGCGTCACTGACGTTTTGCTGTGCAGCGCCATCTGTCGGCCATTTTTTGAACTTTTTATTTATTTTTTGTTAAATAAAACCCCATGTCATTCCAAGCATGTGTGTCAATTTTTACCTCTCTACCTACATTATTCAGTGAATTATTGATTTATCAAATGTATACTGACTTTCTGATCACCCTTTATATTAAATGATAAGTATCATATTTCTGTTTTTGTTATTTTTTTGTGTCATCTAATTTTTAATATTAGTTTTGAAAACATTTGTCCGATTGCATATGTTTTTCAAATGGAAGCTTATCAAATAAAGTATTTATTTACATAAGAAAAATACGAAAATTGAGGGTTTTTTTAAATGTGACCTAGATTTAATATAAAATAATATAAATCATTATAAAATATAATTTTTATGATAAAAAAGTGCGAATTTCCAGTGTCTTCATTTTTTTAATTTATTTATTTACTGCATTCTCCTATATCGAAATACAGCTTTCTGTTTTCAATACCACATAACTCTTAAAATATAAGTATCATATCTCTGTTTCATTGTACATATTTTTGTTCTGTTTTTATGTTTTAATTGAATACAGGATATTTTAATGTAATCTCTATGATTCAAGAGCTGCATATTTTTTTTCAGAACTTTATCAAAAACACCTAGTTTGAAATAAACAGTCATGTACTCTGAATTTAATGAAAAGCAAAATTTGAAATTTTCCTAAATTCGAATTTAAGCATCTTAAACGAACGACTTTATAAATATATGGATGTAGGAAAAGTTATGAAATGTTATTCATAAATAATTCATTTTGTATTAATCTGTAATTCTTTTGTGTGTTTTCAATGCGACATATTTTCAATTTGAATATTAATAAGAATTATTCAAATATTCTGAGATTTTAATTAATTTTAAGAAACCCAAAATCTGTAATGTCATTTATAATAAGACTGTCTTCAAATTTATTAATCAAGTTCAGTCCTTATGGAAATATTTAATAATGTTTCAAAACAATACTTACACTAATTAGATTTTCATTTAGATAATACTATTACTTTAAACATCAATATTATTTCCCTCTTTATTTAATTCCGTTTGTATAAATCCTTTTAAGTAATAAATATTATGTTGCCAATTCATTCGCAAACATATTTAATTCTAAATTTTATCAACAAAACCTCTTTCAAGTTATGATTTCTTTTCTGTTTATAATAAATGTTATACACTTTATATATTTTTACTAATGCATAGCCTTTTATAAAATAACATTCATTTATTTACGCAGTTTTCAGCTGTAAAAATTCCATAAGCATATTTAGAATCATGATATTATATGTATCTGTATACTAAAAAAAAAAATTTTTTTTTAATAATAAGTTTGAACTAAAATCAATTTTGAATGTTATACAGTTTCAAATCCTTTTGTGTCAACCATTTCATCAGCATTGCTTAAACTTTAATTGATGTAACAGAATTTATGACGTAACTACTGTGAAGCTTTCTGCCAGACCGCTCAATTTAAAGGTAATCTTTTTATAGGATAACGTTTTTGTTCTCAACTTTTCTACAGGACGCTTATATCATGATTCATCTGGTCAAAAGTATGTGGTGGTAGTATTAAAGTTTCAAAAGAACAATATTTGTTAGTGTTTGAAGTTAAACTCTTACAAGATAAGCTATAAAATTAAAAAAAAAGTAGCGGTGTGTAAAACCGGTAACATTAGTTAAAGTTTAACTAAAACAAATTTTATGTCTTTGTGATTCATCTGTGTGTTTCTTTAACTATGCATTTATCGAATAAAAAAATCAACTATAATCCGAAAGGTTGGTAATGGTTTGAATAAGTAGTTCTATACAAATGTTTATTTCTGCACAGTAAAGGTGAATAATGAATTTGTAGCTTTTCTTAAGAGTCAAGTTAATTAGGTAGCACTTCCATGTGTCTGGGATATTTAAGAGAATCCTTCAGTACCTCGCACACACACAGGCATGTCTACTATCATTTCATGCATTCTAATGGCACAACGTCAAGCTTTGGACAACGCAGCCAATTTTCTATTGTGCTTTTAACATAAGTATTTTTCCCAAATCTAAATATTTAATTTAACTTTCTTTTGCTGAGAATGGTTAGCTCAATATTTTACAATTTATTCAGTACAAACTTCTCTAATTAGGATACCTCTTCTTCCCCTCTTCTGTCTTCTTTCGATAATTTTTGAGTTATGTATGATCATATATTTTCACCATTTTTCATTATGGTGTAATAAATTTGTTTGACATTTTGGATGTCCAAACATAATTTTAAATGCCACCATGGATTTAAGTGTTTGGTAGTGAAGCTCAAGGATGGTTCCCTTTTAATTTCTTCAAAAATACTTTGTTGTTGTTTTTATTGTTTTCTTTTTGTTGTAATTTTGAATATTATTGCTTATTTGAATGACAGTATTTTTAATCTTATAAATAGCATCACTTAATTTATGAATTTTCAGTGTCTCTATATCATAATCATTTCATGCATTCTTGGTTTGTTCCTCATTCGTATCACTTTCTGTCTTCATTCTAAAACAATTTTGAACAGCGCATCTTTTTCATTCTGCAGCCCTTTTCATACCAACAAAGCTTATATTCTACCGTCTGTAAAATGTCTCGTTTGATTTCCAGAATTTCTGGTATTCTAAAATATTTAACATTTTTCGGGCTTTGTAGTAGATTTTAGTTCATATGAGAGACAATAAAATATTTGACTAATATATATTTATTTGCATGTATATCTTAATATTTAAAATTTTTAATTGAATTTTCTTAAAATTTATTTAAGTGTATTATTTCTTTATTTTTCTTTTCACTGATCAATAATGAAAGAAATAAAATTTATTGCAATTTAAAAATCTATTTACTTAAAAATATACCCTTCACGACTGCTATATTTGAATTTTTCCGTGACATAATGTATTAAAAGTAGTTAAGAAAATATAGTTTACAATCAACTTAAATTAGAAGAATGTTTTTCTTATAACAAGAATTACATTCCATGGATACCTACATTAGCGCGTATCCGTTATTAAAAACATGTCTGGGCAGTTTATAGACTTCGTTTTTTGTTTACGTTCAGTTGAGAATTTTCGAATACTAAACAATTTTTCAGTTGACAGGCTTTCTCGTTAGTCATCCCATTAATCTTCCTTGTCAATTCTTTATCTTTAAAAAAATTTTTAAATATTAAGTATTTACTGCACATATTATTATTAAATTATAAAAAGATGCAAAAAAGAATTAAATATCTTTAAAATACTCTTTATAGATGGAACAAAAATGTTAACTTAATTAAATGATTTATTAAACCGTCACTTTTCTTTAAAAAAAAACAGGGATGTAAAAAAAATAAATAAATAAAAATAAAAAACAGTTTAGTGTCATCTATTGCTAAAAAGGAAAAACTAAATCAAAATAATACTTTTTATAAAAACAATTGCAGGTATGAAATTAATTAATAACTAAAGACTTCATGTATATAAAGTAATTTTACTTAGTAAATCTAGCAATAAACATTAAAATTAGATAACTTTTAAGCTTTATAAATTTAAAATAGTAAATACATGTAAACTAGAATAATAAAGTAAATTATTCCAATTTTTGAAAATTTTAACATATTAAACTTACTAGATTTTAGTAGAAATCTAATTTTTAAACTAGAAAGGGCCAAACTTTTATGTGCTGAAAGTTTCGTTTTACAACATATTATTGTAGAATTCAATTCCATACAAATTTATTAGTTGAAAAATATAAAATATGGCTCTATATTCTGTTTCCACCGATGGTTTTACCTGGTTTGCACGCATTAAAGGATTTGGGATATTTTAGTTTTTTATACCCCCCAAAATAGCAAAGTACAGATATATATAACTGAAGATACGTTTCTTTTTCTTTAAATACGGCAAACATTACTTTGCGAAAATATTTGTAAAAGTTGCTTGAAGCTTATGAACCCAGTTTTAAGGCAAAATTGATGTATCGGATATATAACTAATAATCGCATTATAACATAACACATTACATGTATTCAAATGATGTACAATCATAAAAAAACAAATATATAAACAACTAAAATTAATAATAAAAAAGGGGTAAAAACCCGTTACTAAGTCAGCAAAAAATTATTGTTGACGAAAGTTACTGGTAACAAACGATGGAAAATACAATTTACGTTTAAATAATGTGCATATATTTTACTTAGGGGTCATCTACATATTTAAACTTATTCTAACTTTGTTTTTTCAATACCAGTATTCAATTCTGACAGCATAAATGAACTCTACAAATTTCAGTTATCCAAAAAATAAATTTTCATGCAAAACGCACGATACATTTTAGAAAAAAATAATTATTTTAATATGAGCATATTTTAGAGGCTGTATCCAAATTGAAGTTCAATACTACATTGTTGACCGAGAGGACCCTTTCCCATATCAGGGCAACATAGGCGGCCCTCAAGCAGTCATTGAAAACTGCTCTATCTATCTATGAAAAAAAAATACTAAAACATACATTATGTACAATCTGTGGTGCAAAGAAAATTTTTTATTAATATACAGGTCCACACAAAAGTATTCTCTTACATAATTGTATAGGGGGAACCAGTGTTTGGGGTGCATTTTAATTATATTAAACTGTTTCATATTTTATGAAATTAATATACGTTTATGAGGTTTAATACAAGTTCATTCCTGTATAATAGAAAGCATATGGTATTTACATTGACACAGAAAAGATTTCGTATACTGTACTGTATCCAAAGTACTGTATATTAAAAAAAATAATGTTACAGTAGGAACACTCCTCATTTGCTAAGTTTGATTTGAAAATTTGTTTTTTCGACTTTGTTTATATAAAATAAAATAAAAAGACCTAAATAAATAATTGTAATAAAATTAATTTATAGCGGAATTCTAAGACTGAGAAATGAAAATCTTGAAAACAAATAATGATTTCTGGAAATATTTTAGAATAACTTTTGAAAGGGAATATAATAGAAAAAATAATCATTTTGAATCAAAATTAATTTAAGTAACTGAAATGGATGGAATATTATTTAAGATAGGGGTTAATTCAAAAAATAGGATAGCAGCTTCCTTTTAGAAAGAAATTTTTATGGATTAAACTTAATAAAGCGCGAATATTTAATTTTCACATTATATACAGGGTGTTTTTTGTTAACTAACACTATTCAGGGCTACCGCTAGCTCTTTCTAATAACTGAAATGACGCAAAATTTATAAATGGACTAATAAAACCATGGGGAAAAAAATTCCAACCATAAATAAATAAATACAAAATAGTTCCAATCACAGCCGAAGGCGGGAAATTTTTTCTCTGTAAATGGAAAGGAAACAGCAGAAACAGACAAAATTAATAATTGGAATAAAATGCCATGTTTCCTTCATAATATTTACCTTCTTGACGAGGAATTGGACCACATTCAATGGGATCTCTTGCGCTACACCTTGCATTCTTTTCAAAATATTTTCGACTGCCAAGCATAACATATCACATAGCATAGTCGTTACTGATGATTGAAACTATTTTTTTTAATCTTTTTTACCTTTGAATCTTTGAGTCTTGGTTTTATTAACCCCCTTATAAACTATAAAGCAGTTCCGATTATTAAAATTAACAAAAGAGAGCTTTAAAATAGCGTCAATTTAAAAGAAACACCCTATATATATATATATATATATGTGTGTGTGTGTGTGTGTGTGTGTGTGAGTCTGTGTGTCTGCATATCGCCATTCTACCATCAAAAAGTGTATGAAGTTATGCATAGAATTGAACCAAATTTTTTGTGAATGTTTTTCGCTGTAGCATGCAGGTCCTCCTTCAGTTTTGAAATATTCCGCCGGAAGGGGGCGCTGCAATCGCGATTTTTGTGCCATTTTCAATATTGTACCGACCAAAAGTATATGAAGTTATGCATCGAATTGAATCAAATTTTTTGTGTATGTGTATGACTATGTCTAGTTGCTCCTCCCTGAATTTGAAAAAAATCCGCCGAAAGGGGGCGCTGCAATCGCCATTTTTGTGCCATTTTCAATATTGTACCGACCAAAAGTATATGAAGTTATGCATCGAATTGAACCAAATTTTTTGTGTATGTGTATGACTATGGCTAGTTGGTCCTCCCTGAATTTGAAAAATAACCGCCGCAAGGGGCCGCCGCAATCGCGATTTTTGTGCCATTTTCAATATTGTACCGACCAAAAGTATATGAAGTTATGTATCGAATTGAAGCAATTTTTTTTTTTTTTTGTATCTGTATGAATATGGCTAGTTGGATCGTCCTGAATCTGAAAAAAAAATCCGCCGGAAGGGGACGCTGCAATACCGAATTTTATGTTATTTTCAATATTGCACCACATAAAAGTGTATGAAGTTAGTTCTGGAACTGAACTAAACATTCTGTATATGATTTTTTTGGTAAGGCAAACAGGTTCTCCCTGAATTTGAAAAAAAATCTGCTTATCATTCTATTGTCCATCGGCTCGTGCAGACACAGGAATTCGTTTTTACTCCGAATAATTGACTGAAGCAGAAATTTAAGATTAAAATCAAAGTTGGTAAGGTATAGAATTAAAATTATTAAAGCATTAAAATGAGTAACTATTTTTTTTAATATTAAAATGTATGTATGAGACAGAAGAAAGTTTTGGGATTGGCACATCCAACTAGTTTTAATGTGTATTTTGCTAGAGTTACGCAGGAGCAAAATGATAAGAACGGAATTGACTTTACTAAAAATGAATAACGTTTTTGGTGGATACTTTTGCATATCAATTAAAAATGCATTTAAGAGAGATTCTGAGCACATTCGTTTAGTTTGCAAAACATTTGAATTATAGGGTTAATAAAAAATGCTTTGTGGCTTTAAAAGAGGGCGAATTTTAGCTTATAACAACATCGAAATAATTTTTCGAACGATTGCTGATGAAATTAAACTTTCAAAGACTGTCATTTTTACACAATCAACCATTGATATTACTGCAAAATATAAGTGAGGCCAAATATTCTTTCGAATCAATCGGAAAGTTTGATTATTTGCTCGGTTACAAGTAAAATAACAACAATAATGGAAATTTGAAACCAGATAAAGAAGCTAGCTCAATATTTTGACTGTACAAAGAACAATGAAAATGTCAGGAGTTCCTTAAAATGTAAAATGCCGTCGTCGTTTTCTTTTAATATCTGGCATGAAAAGGCTCTCTTTCTGTTTGCAGGGAAACATCTGAAGCAGTAAAAGATTTGGTCTAAAATTATCACCAATGCTGAAAAGAATTAAATTCCATATATCAGATGATATTCATCCATATTTGCATGACTTTCAAATGAAATAATGTATTTTCCACATGTCAGTTATGCTGAGGAACCTTAAATGTTTCGATTATTTTTTTCTGAAGCTGGTAATTGATTTTCTAGATAAATAGATAGATTTCCAAAAATTATGTAGCTGTATTCAATGTCAACGATGTGGATTCTATTTAGTTTCGTGTTTGCTCCAGGATCGGTGACTTACAGAAAAAGTATTCCAATTTGTGAAGCAATTGTAGGATTGCCGACATATGAGAGCGCTAAGCAGCAGGTTTGATATTGTTTCAAGTTATTCAGTTGGTAGAATGTTAGTGCGTTGCACTGATGAACAGGAATTCAGTCCCAGCTTAGACCCTTTAGTTCACACCAGTGTCTGTATCCCTTTTAAGCAACTAAAATTTAAAATATTATTAAATGGAAGGTTTGACATTTTTTCTGTATAAAAATTTCCAAGAATTATGTATTCAAATACTATATTCGCTATAGTTTCATGTTTGACCCAGAGTAGGTGGTTCACGGAAAAATACTCCATCTTGTGCCGCAGTTGTAGACTTTCTAAAACATGATAGTGAATAGTTCCAGGTTGTGTATTGTTGAAAGTGGTTCAGTTTTTAAATTAGTGTGCTATACTGATAAACCGGGTTCGAGCCATGGCTTGGAAACTTTTTCACTTCGTTGGCTGTACAACTTTCGAGCAATGAAAGATTAAAATGTTATTATACTAAAATGCTGCTTTGAATATTACCGATTCATGATTGTTTGATTAAACTTCATAAAGTAATATAAAACTCATTTAAAATATTTGACATACTTTTACTCTAAATGAAACGTGGGGATTATAACTCAAGTTGTATATATTCCTATTATTGGCTATGTAGTGAAAGAAAATTTTAAATAAAATTTTCTATAATTTTAAAAACCTGTTTGAAAAAAGTCATGCAATTAAATTATTTTATTCTTTATGTAAGGATTCGGTAAATATCATGCATTTTAATGAACTATAATAATACTAAAAACAACATGCTAACACCATAAACACAAATTTAATCAACATATTTCCCTCCTATGAAATTTTCTTTTTTAAATAACATAATCGAAACATAATTTAATATTCTAGTCTGAAATCGCTAAAAATAAAAAAAAGCAACTATATATTCAAAGTTTCATTTTTGTATGAATTCATAGCAAATTGTGAAGTAAGATTTATGCAGTGAACAAATTTATATTAGCATTCTAATATCTTTGTGCAAAATTACCTTCATTGGAGCAAATTGCATTTGAAATTCAAACGATTGTTTCAAAGAGAAAATTTTCAAAGCATATATTATTAATGAATCTTCATTAACAATTTCAATGCATTTTCGATAGTCACACCATTGGTTTTATATTCCTTTCGGAGTTACATAATATGCAATTTCTGTTTTAAACTAATATTTTTAAACTGTTTTACAGAATAAAGAACATGCACTGAAAGATGTAAATGTGTAAAAGTGTTTGCAATAAAAGGGAATGAAATAAGGGCATTTCTTTCTTATTAAATTGTTTAATCAGAAACTAATTTTGTCTGCAAAAGTGTATTGAATATTTGGGGATTATATATATTTTTTTCATTTTCAACAGTAAATAACATCTTAGAATAGACATTTCTTTAAATAGTTCAGGCAAAGGAGAATCTCTTTTTAAAAAATCTCGTTTATAATTGCCTTTTAAGTGCGTTCATAATTATGTAAATATGTAGGATCTATAGTAGTCGATCGGTCCATCTGTATGCATGTAACAGAGAAAAAACTAGAAAACCGAATTGTTTGAAATGTAAAATACATAATTGTTCCATAACTTTGTGGAGTCATTTCAAATTTTATAAAAATCGGATGGACAGGGACAGTTGCATTAATCCCAATGAGAAAAAAATAGCTTCAAGTGCATTTTAATCGAGTTTCAAACATAATGTAATTGATATGCATATGCAAAGTATACATTCTGTACTACCTGTGATGCAAAAAATATTTGTAATTAATTTACAGGACCACGCGAGGTATTACATTACATAATGGTATAGGGAGAATATGTTTGGTATGCGTTTTCATTATATTAAACTATTTCATATTTTATTAAATTGATATACGTTGCTGAGGTTTACTACAAGTTATTTTCTGGATAATAGAAAACAGAGAATATTTACAGGGCGATACAAAAGATTTCGGCCGCTATACTGTTTAGTATTACACCAAGATCTGAATATTTTTTAAACTTCCTTATAGTATGAACGCACCGCATTCGCTACAATTTTAGTGCAATTTCAACTTGTTCATAATTAGTTTTCTTTTTTCATATATTCAGTTTTACTTACATACATAGTTAGTTTAGCATTGTATAGTACGTAAACAACCGAACTGTAATCGTAACTACAACTCTAAAAGTTGCAAAATAAAGCTTTTTTCTTTCTTCTGTTTTTTTTAACATCCTGTTGTAACGAAACGTTCTTTGAACTTAATTATATTCAAAAGTCATTTAAAAATCTGCATGTGGGTCGTTATATTTTTATTTCTTCTCTTTTATAATCGTGTACAATATACAATGAATAAAAATTTGAGTGGCTCTAGCATTAAAAAACAAAAACAGGGAAATATGAGTTAAGGTGTAAATTAAAAACTTATGCTTGTTATTGTAACTAATGTATTAAAATCTTTTTGTAACAATAATTTGTAACGAAAATAGACACACTTGCAAATAAACACATAAATATATTGGTTACTGGATATATTTAGTATATATAAAAATAAGATTGTTGAGAAAATCGGGAAAAAAGCAACATAAAAGAGCCCGTTGATAGGCGATTTATACCAAAACAGAAATAGCAATAATATTTATCAATTTATACTTAAATCTGAAGCTTGATGACAAAAATTAATGCTGTAGTCCTTGAGATAGAGCTATTGTAGGAATCACTAAAAGTCAGCATAGAATCGCCACTCGTCGAACTATTGACACCAAAACATAAACAGAACTATTTCAAATCGCAGATTTACTGAATTTGAAGTTTTATGAATATTCTTGCAATAATGCTTGAGATATATTTGCAAAATTAAATATAGCAGCAACATTTTTTTACATCAAAATGTAAACAACATCAATTCATTTCATGGACAGACGGAAATTGAAATTTGATAGAAGTCCATATGTTAATGATTGAGGTAGGAAATTTATAAAAATTGTAAAAAATGCATCATAGCAGCGCAATGTCTTGAGAGATTTACACCAAAAAGTAGTCAACATTCTTCTGTAAAAGGGAATATCTGAATATATATTTTTATCAAATTCCGCGCATTAGGTCTTGAGAAAGAGCTATTGCAAAAATCATGAAATGTGTAGCATAACAGCACCATCTCTTGAGCAATTTACATAAAAATGTAAACAGCTGCTGTCAAGGAATAACTTAATCTGCAGGTTGATGGAAATCCACGAATTATTTATTGAGATGCAGATGTCGCATAAATTGTAAAAAATGCAACATAGCATCACCAAATGTTGGGCAATTTTCACTAATATTAAATATCTATATGTCCAAGGGACTCCCTGAATAAAAAAAAATATAAAATTTCGTGTATTAGTTCTTGAGAGAGAGAGTCCACAAAATTTATGTCACATAGAGACAGACAAGTGACAGACTCACAGAATCACAAACAGACATTTTGTAAAAACATTTTTTTGAAATATCTGACCCTTAAAACGCGTAAATCCGCCAATAACCAAAATTTTCAGAAATCTAACACTTTCTTCTAGTAAAGATAAAAGAAAGTAAAAATATACAAGCGTGTTATGCTTAGGTTTCTAAAAATATCTTATAACTAAAAAAAATAATGAAATGTATAACACACCGTTCGAGTAAAGTACAAGTAATGATCTTTTTATTTTACTTTTATTGTTTCTTTTCCATAGTTTATATCAATAAATTATTTCCATTGGAAATAAACTTTCAAAAGTAAGTTTTAAATGTAGATAAACTATTACGTCAAAATAAATCACATAGATTTCAAATTAACTTTTTACAGTGTCAAATATATATATATATATATATATATATATATATATATATATATGCAGTTTGAAACGGTATTTTAATATTTATCTTACATTAATTAAAAATATATTAATAACCATTATATATTTTTTAAAGTAATGTACATTTAGAAAAAATTACAAGGTTTAGTAATTAGTCATTTTTTAAAAATTGACAGAAATAATGTCGCAGCAAAGTTGTAATTAAACTCAAAATAATATTTTACCTAATCAAAACATCTTATGCAATTTTTTATTTTGTAGATATAAAAATTATACTAATACATACGAACGCATTATTTTTATGCAGTAACATTCACTCAGTCTTTTGTCTAATTTCTTTAATTAAGTAAGACTTAATAAAATATGTTTAGTGAAATATAAAAATATTGTTAAATCCAACGCTTGAGGCTGTCACTATTGAATACATTTGAGAAAGTTAAATATACATTCCAAATGGATGTCAGGATATATGTGTCCTATGGGTATCAGGATAAACTAGTTTTTCTTATGTGAAACTAGTTTATACAATTCGCGTTAGGATAAACTCGTATGGCCTAGACCAATATAGTTTGGCCTGAAGTCGGATTTTGCTGATAACACATATATTTATTTAATAAATGCCATTTGAATCCTAATTCTGTCAAAATTATACGAAATTGCATCTTATTTAGACATAAAAACGTTATATATATTAATATATATGTCTTCTTAAAACCATCGACGAAAATATCTTTTGTTAAAATTTGGACTTCTAAAGTATATTTAATTATGACAAGTAAAGAAACGCAGTAGCTATCGTTAATTCATTAAATAAGTGTAAAAATTCAAATAATTCAAATAAGCAAATTAAATGGTATCAATACATACATAAACGGCAAAATACATACATAAATTCATATACACTGTTCAAAATATTTAAGGAAGAAAACATTAAAATAGAAAAAAAGCATGCAAAAATAAAGCCACAGATAAAGCCATACAAAGGTATACTGATATGAAGATGGAAGTAGGCACAATTAATGATAATACTGAAATATTGGAGCTAAAATATCGTGTATCGGAATCTTAACTCTTTAAATTGACGTCAATAATGGTAAGAGATGTTCTAATGCAGCAAATTTATTATCTGTAAATAACAAAAAATATGCTATTTGAAGTAAAATAAATAAGTATATATATATATATATATATGGTGTTATTCCCTCGAATAGTTGCCCCTGTTTCAGAATGCTCAAATACTTTACATGGCTGCAATGACGTTGCCAATTAAAATTCGGAGAAATCTGCCCATTAATCAAAAAGTTCTGTCTCAAAAATTCGAACAGTAAATGGAGACATTTTCTGGCTGCAGTGCGTCGCTCAAGTGTGCCCAAGACATGATCGATTGGATTTAGGTAAGACTGCCTAGTCGTCACTAAATATGCTATTTATTTTTAGCTTTAAGCTTGTCCTGAACAACTGCATCGTATTACGCCTGGCATTACCATGCCGGAAAAAAGGGAATAGGCAATAGATTCAGCCCGAAGTATGGCATGAAATTCAATGTTTTGTCTGCTTGTCTTTAAGCAGTCAAATTGCCGCTGAGGATAATGTGCGGATCTGCGCATATTTTCTCAACAAATCATGCTTGCTGACATACAATATGAGAATTTAATTTAAAAAAATCACCGAATAAGTTAGTATAAAAGTACATAAATAATATTCTAATGGCAATTGAAAAAAATGGCATTTCGTAGTTTTTTTACCATAAAAATAGGGATGAGTTCGGTCTTATTTTTCGAATCTCGGGTCCGACCAAGCCAAATAGTTTTAAATACGAGCCCATTTTTTTCGTCATTAGAACCCGAGCGAGATATAAAAATATACAATACAAATGAAAGTAAAAAGTATTATTAAAAAATCTCCTAAATGTAATACCTCATTTAAAAAAAAAATCATGAAAATAAAAATAAATTTAATTCCTAGCTCATAATTAATTTTATAACATTGACATTATCTACATCAAATCACATCAAAAAAGAAATTTCGTAGCAAATAAATACATGTCTATTAAAAGGATTGTCTTATTTGTCTCCCTACAATTTATTATTATCTCCATATTAACGAAATTAATGCTACCAATAAATGATTGAAATTTGCAAAAATTACTATGTACATGACGAACAATCGCACAATAATTTTCTATGTCTCATAAAAAGTGCGCATATTCAATTATAATCAATTAGTGTCCTTGCATATCTGCTTAAATTAAAAGTGTGACACCATTAACCTAAGTGTCCGTAGCTTTTACAGGAAAAGCATAGATGTCAACTTGTATAGATTTTTCATACCACCAAAATTTAATGAAAATTATTGACTTATTTAAACGCTAAAATTGGTTAACTTTTGTTTATTCAATAAGCTATAATCTTGCATAAAATTTTAGTGGTATAAAAAACCCGTACAAGTTGGAAACCATAAAAAAGGAAACATTGCTCGATTGCTGTTTATATGATAACAATACACGCTACGTATAGTTAATTACAAATGAAATTGAAGAGCTGTATCATCTAAGCTAGTGATGAAAAATAAACAGATTCAATAAGGTTATTTTCATTTAAAGATCATTTTTCAGTTGAGATATTCAGAAAGAGGAAAGGGATTGTAATGAACAATGGTAAATGCATAAATTTTAAAAGAATAAAGTAAGGTAAAATATCAATTATAAAAGAATACATTGTGAAACTACAGCCAAAAATATTTTAAAATACTGAGAGAAAATAATAAAAATATCCAAAATGTGTAAAAATTTTTCCCATTTTGGCCATTTCCAGACGAATATGAGAGGGTAGCCAAATTATTAATTGAATGGGTAAATTAATGGCATAGAATATGCCGCTAATGAATTTCAATCACAAAATTACAGTAGATATTTCACAAAAAACATGCAAATTAACATGCATTAATAATGCAAAACATGTACTAATAATGCTATTTTAAAACATTAGTGAATTAACTATATTATACCATAAGCTAACACTTAAAGAAAATACTTTATAAGATCGAAAACAAGTGTCAACAATAAAAAGTAAACAATCGTGATTCGTTGGTTGGTTGGTTGGCTGGCGGCTTGAGACTTATGCTTCGCCATAGGTGGCTTTTGATTCGTTATGTGACAATGAAGTCATTCACGTCTGTAAAAAAAATAAAAATAAAAATAATATAAATTAATAAATAAAGCAACACGAATATAAAAATTCTAGCAATATTGTATTTAAAACGCACCTTCGCTTTTCTTAAACAAAAAGTTTTAATTAAACACTGTTAAAAATTTGACTGTTTTGCTGCATCGTCATTACACAGCTTTTATAGAAAATGATTACTTTATCGCATTACATTGTTAAAAATTTGACTGTTTTGCTGCATCGTCATTACACAGCTTTTATAGAAAATGATTACTTTATCGCATTACATTGTTAAAAATTTGACCCATGTGTTACAGCGTCACTCCACAGTTTTTATAGGATATCTCTTTTATGACCAATGAGAATGCTCCATACCACAGTAAAAGTAACCGCTTTATATAAAAGCAGTGGAGTGATGCTGCAGCAAATGGGTAAAATTTTTAACAGTTGCTACAGCATCACTTCAACGCTTTTATAGAAAACGGTTACTTTGTATGTGTTACTTACAGTGTATTCTATAAAAGCTGGGGAGGGATGATGCAGGAAAAGGGTCAAATTTTTAACAGTGTACTGCTAAATTTTTGACTCATTTACTGCAGCGTCACTCCACAGCTTTTATAGAATGTCTCTTTTATGACCAATGAGAATGCTCCATAACACAGCAAAGTAATCGTTTTCTATAAAAGCGGTAGAGTGATGGTGCAGCAAATGAGTCAAATTTTTAACAGCGTGAATATTGTGTTTGAAATAGGGAAAAGATTTCAAAGCACAGTAAAACGTAGTGACGTCATTTACAGCTCAAACTGTAAATCTGACAAGTGAAAACCCTCCATTACGAATCTGAAACGTTTGCATTAGACAAAAAACAGATAGCCTTTTAAATCGGAGATAACTTTTCACAATGGAATTTGTCATTGGTCACAATAAGTGTTTTTTCTCGTGGATGGGTCGACCCCGGAATCGTTATACACTGAGGGATTTTATATATATAATTCGCAGTATAGTAATCATTGCAATATATTTTCCGTCATAGGCTTTATTTTCTCACAAATGTAAAATGTTTTCTTGATAATTAGAAACAATAGAATATCTTGTCGCTTAGTTAAACACGTTATTTTATGTCTAAATCCTATTTATTTTAATTTAATTATTGAAAGTATTTTAAATTTTTGTGTTAAATATATCTAGAGAAAAGAATTCAATGCATAAATTCTAATAAGTTAAAACTTTCAAGTTAGTATTAAAATAGTCTTATATTGCAAATATTTTATAAACACACTAGTAGTAGTTAGATTTTCTTTAAAACTCTCAGTTTCATAAAATAATTTCTAAGTGAAATTATTTGATTAAAGGCATAACAGACAAATAGTTATCTGTGGTGGAATATACATCGACATTTACATTTAAATCCATCCCAGAAATTTTAAAAATAACAGTAATTTTCATATGAAAGGAATTTTAATCCCACAGAAATTTTATGTTATACAAATGTATTTAAAATAATCTATTATAACCGAATATTATAAGGACTTGTAATTTAAATAACATCTTTCTTAATGTATAATTCTAGTCACTGACATGTTGAAAATCAACACTACGGATATAAGATATAAAAGATGTAAATTGGTGCTTAAAAGAAATATTGATATAAAAAAATTACTAAACAAGTTACAACTAATGAAATTTAGTAATATATGTGAATATATACATATATGTGTGTTTTATAAGAAATACGTTGCAATATTTCTTTAAATTACCCTATATTTACGAAATATTCATTACTTCCCTATCTTTTAATAATATTTGCTATTTATTCTTATCTTAATTCTCAAAATTGAAAACCCGCATATTAATAATTATTAATAATAATCATATTCGAAATCTTAATGTTAAACTTTTAATCCTTTCATAAATTTTTACTTACTCCTAAATCTATGATATTCTGGGAGAAGGTTTTTTTTTATTTTTTAATATTTATAAAAGCCATTTTTACTATTTTCTTTTTATTCCACGAATCAACTACCCGTGCATTTTTCTGGCGCCGCGCGCCGGTCGTCGAGTATACGGAAATCCTTCCGTCGGCAGGTTTGGAACTCATTCCCTATTACACCCCTCTCTCATTCTCCATTGGTTAAAAAATTGAGCACGTTCCACTGAATGGTTCATAATTTAATACTGTACTAACTTTAAGTTCACCCAGAACAAATTGGGTAACCATTTGTGAAGCAATTGGATGAGTTTTTAAAATAATTGTTTTTTAAATATATGCCTGCCCATCTAGTTGAACTGAATCTGACTGTTTTTCAAAAATATGCATTAAAATATTTTATTGCTATAAAGGACGTCATTTTTTTCTTTTTTTAATGAATTATTGAATTTGACTGGTTTATTCTGAAATTTAGATTCCATTTCGTGTTCCCCTGCAATGCTGACAAATTCTGTGTGCATGTGGACAAAAGCAGAGATTTCTGTGTTTCTTACAGTTTCTGTTATTTTTAAAACTACGTTTCCATTTGCTTTATCGTTAAATAGAATGGCTAAATTTCTACTATTTTATTTTTATTCCCCGAATCAACTTCGCTTGTATTTTTCTGGCATTAGCCATCAAGGAGATGAAAATCCTTCCATTGGTAGGTTTGGAACTCATTTCCTATTACGTCCCTTTTCCAAACTCCATCGGTTGAGTATTCCAGCACGTTCCACTGAGTAGGGAACCATCCCAGGTGTAAGTTGTGAATATTTGGACGAGTGTGGTATCAAGCAAGCAAACAAAAAAATCTCGTTATGTACGTTAAAAAGCGCAATGGAACTACCGGTCTAAATGAAACCGTTTTCGAGATATCAGCACTTGAAGTGTTAATGAATAAATAAATAAATTGACAGGCAGGTACATAGGAGAGAGGGGGCATGTTTGAACTACAGGCACCTTTGAACACTCTAAATACTTTTCCTTTAAATAAATTATTTTTAAAAAATATATATGGCAATACATTACTGCTTTTTCAAGGGAATAATTATACAAAGCTATACCATTTTGTATGAACAGTAATGTCTGAACAAGATATGTATTTTTCTCCCTGTTGAATCTAAACTTATGAAAATAAAGTTGTAAGATTTCTGTTTACAAACTTCTATCCCTAAAAGTCTAATTTATTGATTAATGCTTAAACTAAGATGTTAGCTTTAGTTTAAAAGCTTTATTTTATTCAAATTCTTCAGCCGAATTGAGTAAACCGTTGTAATGTTGAACTCCATGTGATGGGGCACCATTGAACAAAAAAGTTGGGGCACCATTGAACATCGAAAAAACACCGAATAAACTGGTGATAAATAATAATTGAAATGATTTTAAAAGCGCACTTAAAACTATGAAGTAAACCGTTGTGAATGTATCTAAATATTATTATTTCTGAATTTTTTTTTTATATGAAAAGATGTTAATTAAGAATGTCAAAGAATATGGACTTATACTACTAACAATTCCCCTTACTGCACACATCGATTCCAACCTCTGTATGTATCAGTGATGTGAGGTTTCAAATCTAAATTCATTTATTGGATAATTGCAAATCCTGGATATAAAATAATGATTCATGATTTAACTGGTTTCCAAACATTATTTCTGGTTTCCGTTGTGGATAAAACGAAATTTTATATCAGGTATCTTTTAATTTTCCAGTAAATTTTAATTTTCCAGAAGCATCAGATATTACATTGGAGTATTTCAACAATATTGTAAAAAAGCTTCCACAACCAAACACAACAGGAAGGACACTTTGTATTTTATCAACAATGAGTTTTGACATCAACTTTGATGGATTTAAGTTTTGTTAAATAACAAAAAAAATTAGTGATTTCAACAAAATGTAGTTCTTTAATTTTATTCATATTTCTTTTTATTTCTGAGCATATGCAACTTTTTATAAAAATTCTCAATACTTTCATATGTTATTCATTTGTTTAAACGTGTCCCTTGCTTGTTCAAAGGTACCCCTACATGGAGCAGGTTTGAACAAAAATCTTTCAACTTTTTAAATCCTGACAACTTATTTAATTTCTTTGGAAAATGTTTAATTTATGCTTCATGAGATGAAGAAATGCATTGTTTTTTTACGTAATATTTAAAAGGCAATAAATATAATTGCAGTAAGAAATATATTCATTTGTTTTTTAAATGTTCAAAGGTGCCCCCCTCTCCTCTAAATTGTTCGCAAGTTAAAAATTTCTTTGCATTGTTTTTAATCTTTCTGCCAATACCTTATCCCGAGCTACGAGCAAATTTCATTACACTCAAGCATTGCCAGTTATTTCCCCTCTTTTAGACAGGCACTTGGCATTCTACAAAGTTTTCGCGTACGGTACGGAGAGTTTTTTCATCTGTTTTTGTTTTTCCAGCACTTTGTTTTATGTAAAATTTTCGGCAAATGTGTGGCGTGACTTAATGGATAAACTGTATTTAAACACTATATAGCCACTGATGACCGTCCACTTGCGATTTTAGACATTTTGTTAAATATTTAGAAAAATAAATGAGGGATTATCCCGAAACTCTCAGTGTATAAATAATAGGACAAGTCTTACATTTCCATGAAGATTTTTTCCCAAAACTCCATAAGGGACCGTCAACAAATTAAAAAGGAATGATTATCTTTTGGATATCCCTGTCAAAACTAATGTAGCAAAAGCGCTCAAACTGTTGATTAAGTGGCTTATTGTAATAAATTGTGTTCATTGTTATGAGAATAGCACATATACTCGTAGAGAAATAAAGGTTTTTATAAAAAAGGTTCCAAATATTGCCCAAGTTTTTTGCTTGTAATTTGCAGAGTTCTTAATACAAAGTAACATTCTTTTCTGAAAATATGACAAATAATATTGCTCACAATATCCTGTAATCATAATGAAAATATAATAAAATTTGTGTGATAAATGAGTAGGTTTACTAAATAATTTTTAAATGCGCATGCGTCAACGATATCAAAATGTCATTTGCATATTAAGTTAGCTAAATGTAGCGTTATTCACTCCTATTTTTAAATTTCTAACTTATTTTAAATTTATTTTGAAGTGAAATGCAATGATAAAGTACTTTTATTATATTCATGAAATTATCTGTAAAATAGAAAATAAAGTTCAATAAATAAAACTAATGAAAACTAACACATCAAACTAATAAAAATAGTTTGAAAATTGCAAAAACTAACTTCTACTTGATTAGAATTTCTTTTCTAAGGAAAAAAATGAAAACTATTTTAAATGGAACTAATTATGTGCACTTAAGAATGTAGTTTTTCTTTACTAGGTTTAAATATTTGTATTGCTCAAAATTGTGTATTAGAAAAAAAAAATCACCCAATTGTGTATTAATACATTCGCATTACTTTTTTCTGTTTTCGGCAGAATATAATTCCTTTGTTTTGATAATTAGATAAATTAAACATTTGTATAATGAATTTTACAAAAAACAAAATTAATATAATTTAAATTGCATTCAGAATTTAATTTTTTTGCACTTTTTTTATTACGTTCATTAAAAAAAATACTATTTTCCTCATAAATTTCTTGTTATTAAAATTCAATAATTAATTTATTTTACTTTTAGTAATTGATTTTTGAAATAATTCTAAATCACATTGATAAGAAAATAACACTACTTTTTTAATAAATACAATTTTATATAACGTATTTTTAAGTTTATGTAGCAGAAAAAATATTTACATATCAGACAAAAGCGATTTAAAAGAATAGGGATTTGGTGACTGTTTCAAAATAAATAAAGAAATAAATAATAAATATAACTAAAAAATAAAAAAGATATTTCATAAAGTTTTTATTTAATTTAAGTATTTTACTAAAATTTATAATCGCAAATCAAAGTAATTCGTTCCTATTTAACATTTAATAAAACTTTAAATTATATTTATTTTTTTATCCATAAATATATATTTTTTTTTCAACAAGAGGCTCATGGTTCATAGTGCCCGAGGAAACCTTTTTGAAATCTAAGATAATTACCTGACATTTTAATGGTTTTTATTACAAAAATACTGGGAGTTAATTTTTAAGATATAAATATTCTTGGGAAATAATAAAAAGATCTATATCTATTTAACCAAGAAAAAAAAAAAGAAGGTAAAATAAATGAAAGCATGAATTCATATTACGTTATATAAATATGTCATTACATAAATTATTACATAAAATATGTTATATAAATTGTACATTACATAAAATACGTCATTATATAAATGGTGTGTGTATACAATTACCGCCATTAATTACTGCCTGTACATTTCCCATTTTATGAAAGATGCTTATCAATAGTTCAACTAGTGCTAGCATGACTCAATAATTATTTACTTACTGATTAAGGAGCGAAATTTAAAAATCAGATATCTGTACTGTTTAAAGTAATCCTAAAACGTCTTTTCGAAAGACCCGCCAATCAAATGCAATGCAGTCATTTTCACTATGCTGGATGAAATAAAATAATCTCAACAACTTTAGAGATCCTGGTGTTTCCCTTAGAAATAAGTGTCACACGTTGTAGCTAAATAACTCGAAAACTCCGTAATTCGATTGTCATTCGTCTTACAATGTCATGGTTACATATGTGTATAGACCGTTAGGAAACAATTCATATTTTCGTTTTTCAAGAATTTAATTACTTCCAAATATGGAGTTAGAATAGCTGTATATTAATATGGTAACTCTGTTCATTAACTTTCCGTCGATTGCAATAGTCCTCATGTGCACAGTATGTGATGTTCCCGTTCTTCTTTTCACTGCGCAAATTCGCAGTGTGCCATCCTTACAGACACCCGCGTCTTTTACAGCGGTGTTAAAGCCAATTTGACAGCCATTCACTCGCAATAGAAATCTATGTCTTGTAGTTTCTCAAGCCAACTGCAACCGAATTCGCCCTTTTTTTAAGGTTATTATTGTTGCATTATTTATCACCACAATTGATTTTTCCCTTCATTTCTTCAAGAAAATGATAAAAGTTGTGGATATTTAGTGGAAACGTGTAGGTTTTAATTCATTTTCATGTTCAATGAGGGAAATGATCTGATTTCCTATACCATTTTAATTTTAAAAGCTTTTTATGGCTTTTCGTCAAAATGGTGACAATCAATATAATTTTTTACCTGTATGATGCAAATTTATTTTGCTTTATCGCGTTCCTTCAATCAGCAGAGTGATTTCATCAGTGAAGCGTCATCATATTTACAAGAAAATATTTAATAGTTTTCATAAAATTTAAATATAATAATATGATTCATATGTTTTAATCGCGAAAGAACGCATTATTTATTGAAAAATAATATTAAGTACACTATGTAGATAAAATAGAAGAAAATAATATAGGATAAAACTAGTAATATCTAAAGGCGAAATGTTTAGAAGGAGGAAAACGACGGCATTCAGAAAACAGATAAATTTCTATAATACTTCTGAAAATTGCGCCATTTTCTTTTAATTATAATCTATAGATGTATAAGACAAGAAAGCTTTTTTAGTCATCTACCGGGTATATTTCTGCTGAACCAATTTTGATAGTTATTTTTTTAATTTAAGTACTTTATTTGGACACGTGCATTCAGTAGCTACTTTTTAAAATAAGTCCATTTTTATATTTCAATTTTAATTTTAAAAGTCTTTAGTGAAATTTTTTCTAATTCGTGGTAATTGCGTTAGTTGCATCGTTGAACAGAAACAGGAAACAATATTATTTACATTATCATTAGAAAAGCCGTTTTCATATAACAATTAAAAACATTTATTTTTAACTTTTGAACAGAAATGAGGTTACTATTTTTAAAAAACGCATTTTTATTCATATTGTTTTACATTTCAATAATTCCTTTATTCTTTTGGCTCTCAATTGATACATTCATCTCAAAATGCTTCAGTTGGTAAACATGTAGTCATACTGAAAATTAAATGAGTATTTTCTTTGATAAAACTAAATATTTCACTACGAGAGTTCTGAAAGTAAACTTCTTAATTTCACCAGCACTAAGATTAGAATTTCATGTAAAGAATGGGAATGTTTACGTACAAAATTGTAACTGGCAAACATGACATCAAGTTTGCAAGTATATTTATTAAGTATTGATTAATTATTGTAATTATGTACGTTATTTTTAAAATATAATTTCAGTCAAACGGTTATTTTTAATATATTCATTCGTCAAATTTCACGAGTTTCGAATCGTAATAATAACAAATGATATATCTATTTAACCACTAACAGAGAAAAAAAAGGAAAATAAATGAAAGCATGAATTCATAATAAGTGCATTATCATCGGCGTTAGTTAGAAGTATGCGTCACATAAATTTGTGTGTGTGTGAAACTATTATCGCGATCGACATGTAAAATTTTAAATTTTATCAAAGATGCATTTGCTACTTAATCAATGTTGTTACGCGGTTGAGAAGTTATGACAAATCTCGTACAAACTGACTGAATGTCGTTTTAACGCGCTATTTAAATATGTTTGATGATCTAATGAAATGGGTTTATGTCAATTCTTGGTAAATGAGAGCCAAGATACAGTTTGAGAGAAGAGCCAAGATAAGTTTGCCACCATAGTCAAGGCTTTCAAACACTATTAATAAGCCTCCAACTACCCATGCTGAGCCTGTCCATGTTGAAAGCTATCCACAAGCAACGCTGAGTCGATGGAAACAAATAACCTTTAAGGGGCCAGCGGTATCTTATTTTACTCCCTGGTGAGAAAAAAATTAGTTTGGATTGATCAGACTGCTTTGCTTTCTATTGGCACGTCATGAGGAAACGAGAGCAATATTTTTTCCAAAAGACAGCACTACGGAAACTTATTAATAATGTGAAACTTCGTTATGATGGTAAACTTAACATGGAACTTTCCTCAGACCATATCTTGGCTACCAATTACAAAGAATTGCCAGAAACCATTTCATGCTAAAAACGAGCATTGGTGGCCTAAATTTGATTAACCTCCCTGAAAATGGCCCCATAACCTTTGCAACATAGTCCTAGGAATGGTTTTTGGATAATTAAGGACATGTCAGGGAATGGCATGACCTGTACCTTCATAATATTTAATGATCAAAAGTTTAATAATCTGTAAATATTGGATCAATAGTCTTTTTCCCCTGAATTTCAGCTTCCACGTTTCATAGTTTAGGAGTAAAATGGCTGGGACAGACGGACAGACAGACACGGGAGTAATCTTATAATGGTTCCGTTTTAACTTTATAAATCCGGAACCCTAAAAAGACAAAATTACTATATACATGTGTATTGTACAAAAAAGTGATATTTTTGTTGTTTTCGTTGTTTACATGACACAGAAAAATTTACATTTTCATATTTCAAGTTAGAATATATGTATTTTCTAGAAAAAATGACTAAAGCCGATTCTACAATCTTCTTTGCTTTCCTTCAATCTGAGTTACGATTATCCCTTTTTTTCCGCGAACAGTTTTTGGTTGATAACAACAGAATGGAGAGATTCAACAATGAGATCGACCAGTCAGTAACTTTTGTCTTAAAAATGTAATACTTCAGTATATGGGAAATGTAATTCAAAAAGAAAGCTACCTACTCATCACAACAAAAACATCGGACGTTTAAGTCTATTTTAAATTTAAAAGTCTAAATATACGTATTCTTTAACTATCGGTGATTTTTTTGTGGTTTCGCGGGGCTTTTCATTTTTTACTTCTTTTGAAAAATCAATCTGAGGGACGGAAATCTTTGTTTAAAATGCATATCCGCATCATTCCATTGTAGAGTCACCTAGAATTTTCTCAATAACCACAAACTGTTTTAGAAAAATGGAGATAATTGTTCTTGTAGGGGTATATCTGAAGAAAGAAGCAAACTCAATCTTGAATTCCCTGGGATAAACGTACAAGACAGATTACCTGTTCGCAAATCAGAAATGCAGAATTGACAACCAAATTTTATTTTTCTTTCAAGTCTATAAAGTACGGTATAACCATACTAATGTTTTTCCATAGTACGTTACAACTGAAGTAATAAATCGTTACTTATATAAAATTTCATTCGGGTACAAGCATCTGAGTATGTTATATGCAAAAATGCGTTATATACCAGGTATATTATAACCAATGCCGACTGCATTTTACAAAAAAACTTGATATATTTAATCCGTTTTATTGAAAAACATGCCAAAATTTCACATTATTATAACTTAAAAATTCTAGTTTATATTCAGATATTAAATAAGATAATTATTGTGCTGAAGTAATTTCTTGATAAATAATTCCCATTCATAAAGAGTTAAATGTCTTAAATATTTACATTTTTGATTTGTAAATAAAATATTCTCATACATATTAGCCTTAATTTTAAAAAGAACTTTCAGTTATACATTCATTTTGAATAAAATTAATTAAACTGAACTTATTGCAATAACATTTTTTCACACTAACAGCAATGAATTAAACACCTGATGTTGGAGAATTAGATCTTTTTTTAATACTATTTATAATATATTATGCATTTTACTTGTTCCGTAAAGTAAAATAATATATATGTCTATCATTTGGACATACTCGTTACATTTCGCAATTATCGGTAATGTTCCGTAACAATTTTGACACACTGACATGAAACTATACAATCCCATTATAAATTGTCTTGAAACTGTCTAATGGTTCCTCCAAACTATAACACAGATAAAAGATTCGTGACATTTTACTATATACATTTCTTAATTTCAAGATGTTTATTGATATATACAAGTGTGAAACAATTATGTTTGAAAGCAATTTTAAAATGTGTCAAAGATTAAAACAAATGTTAGTTTGCTTTAATTTCTTTCATTCAACAAAAAATAAATATTGTGTTTATTATACATAATGTATTTTAATTTTTATTGTATTATATTGTTTGTATTTTGTTGTCTACATTTTCTTTTCACAGTGACAAACAAATTAAATATACTAAGTTTTTTTTTTTTTTTTTTTTTAACACGGTATAAAAACAAAAGTAATGAAATATACAGTGTGGCTGATAAATATCGAAACAATAGACTAGTTCCTTAAATGTTACATGTAGACCGTTATGTCCAGAAGCAAAGTTTCATAAAAAATGGTGCACAATATATGACATAAGTTGCAATTCCGCAGGCATCTATTTGAGAATATACCAAAATTAAATTTTTATACGACCCCTAAAGAAAAATTTCCTAATAAGCAAATTTTTCCATTTCTGAATTAAATAGTAAGGAAAATCATCAAGACACCTTCAAAATTCTCAGAGATATCAAAATCCGAAATTCGTGACTTAAACCATTTACTATGCCTCTGAGCGATGACTTTTTGACGAAGTTTTAATGGAAGATAGGGATCATCCACAAATTGTCCATTATTAAAAGTTGATTTATAACAATACCCCTGTCGTTTGGACATACAATAACAGCGTATGGTTTTTAAATTAAACCTGCTTTCAAAAAATGTTGGTGGTCTGCACTTGAGGTCTACACGGATCGAAATATAAATGTCCTGTCCCGAAGTGACCCGTCTGACAAACACCTCATCTGTCTTGTAAAAAATTAAAACAAAATTTCAGCCCAGCCTGATGGAATCTCTATACAGAATTTTTTACATCGACGTGGTTAAAAACTGCGTCATATGGAGGAGATCTGACACAAAATGCTTATTATAACTTTTCTTTTTTAATGTGTATAAATTTCCTTTTTAAAGAAGCGCCAAAGGCTGTGATATATTTGTTTTATTAATGAACCCTTACTTATATGCATATGTTTTTCTTTTACTTTAATATCATTAACCCTATATTCCATGTGTAATAGATTTTGAAAATGCTATACAGTAAACTATTTCTAGACAGAATCACATTCTGTTATAGACAAGTTTCTTTCTTAGGAGGTATAATTGTAGTCTATATAGCTATTTTTAAATTCATTTTGCGTAGATCAAGTACATTTTTTATTTAAGTCTGCATTCCATCATATGCAGGTTCTTTTTCACTGGTTTTAATGTTTTTAAATTTTTTTGTCTTTAAATCTACTACCTTTTGAAAAATAACTTTTAAATTTTCTTTAATAAATTAATGACAATTTAAAAATATATGCATTTTTTGGAAAATTTTTTTGGATGAGGCAAATTTTACTTGTTTTTGCAATGATTGGGTGAATCGGAGATAATGATTTTATCACGGATTCAAGACCAGGACTGAAAATTTAGTCCGTTTCGGAATGAAAAAAACGTCCTGCTTCCAACTGACGGATATTTAAATAGTACAAAAAGGAGGTGAAACGGTAAATATTAAACTAAATCGCATGTTTAAGCTACAGAAAAAAAGTTTTTTTTTTTTTTTTTTTTTTTATTTATTTTTTTTTTTTTTTTTTTACATGCTATTTTGTAAAAAGCATTTAAACGTTTTATTAGAAGCCAATTTTTGTTTAAAATTTATAATTTTGGGTCATTCCATGGTAACTTACGTTACATTTAGAACAATTTACTGCAGTAATTTTAGTAATATAACACCAAAAAATATTAAATGTAAAATTAACATGATTTGTCAAGAATACCTATCAAAAGGTCAATTTGGATGAAAATTAACGAAAACATTATGATAAAAAATACACTTTATATGATAACTTACATTCCTTTTTCCGCAATGGCAATAAAACTACCAAAATTGAAAAAAAAACATTAAAGTTAGGTAATTTTCATCTAAATTGGGTTTTAAATAAGTTTAATCAGCAAACAATGTCAAATTTACATTTTGAATAATTTTTGTGGGCGTGTTATCTTACTAAAATTAATGAAAATAGTCCAAAATGTAACATATGATGGAATGATCCTTTTTAGAGAAGGGAATTACAATATTTTTTTAATTAATATTTTTTAAATAATATCTTTAAAGAATCCCGAAACAAAAGTAAATTATAATTTTCTCTTTTATTAAAAGATATGAATTTGAAATCTGATGAATAATGTTTCGAGTTATAACGATTTTAAATTATTCTCTCGAAAACACTAATAATATTTAAAAAATAAACTTCATGAGAAATTTTAGGATGTGAATTTGTTTGCAAATTATATGTTAATCATCAATAGAGATAAAAAACTGAAAAAAAAAAGCAAATTCTAACTTAATAAATGTACTTTTTGCATATTTCATGGAACTCTTATAGCAGTTTCGTTTCTTTAATTCCACGCATTTGGATTTGTGTCTAATACTTTAAAACCCAGTGAATTATTTAAATGAACTTTATTAACGGAATTATTTAAACGACCATAACTCTATGAGATAATGAAATTTCGAAATTTTCGATAAAAGAAAAAAGCTAGTGAATTGGATTGTTTTTAAGCGTGGTATAATAGAAGGCACAGAAGAGGCCAACTCATAATTAAGACATGATTCTTACATGAAAACAATTAAAATGCTTTATTATTTAGCATTTTTGATTTACAATTAGTCAAAATTAAAGTAATCGGAGGACTTTAGAACTATATTAAAGGAGTTTGCTAGTAATTCCGATCATTTTGAAGAAAGCTGCAAGAATGTCCCCAAAGAAAACAGTTAAGATGCAACACTAGTCACTGAAAAAGACCTGGATGATAATGTTAAGGGTTAATGGTAATAAAGTCTAAGGGGGCGTTATTTTCAACTAAACTATCTTGCTCAAATTTTAATATAAGATAGTTGAGGATGTAGTTTTAACTTTTTTGATTTTGGTTACATATTTTTTATATAATGATAGTTTTAATTTCAGAACCAGTCTAACCAGTAACTTTTCTAACCAGTTTCGAAAGTCCCCATAGACTTACCATTATCTTCCGGCTCTTTTTCTGTGACTAATGTTGCATCTTAATATTCAAAACTGGCAGCTAAAGTCTAAACATTTTTTTCGTTTAAATAGTAGCTGGAGGATATAAGAAGTTGTTTGAAAAAATATGTATAATAATGCTAAATGATCGGATAAATTTTAAGGAAGCTAAAAGAAGGTGCCCAAAAAGAGCCAACCGATAGTTACCAATACGGTCCTAATACACAATACTCACCTAAAAACATGTTAAAAAGTCTTAATACAGACTGCGTTAGATCTTTAATTTGTCAAAATTATGCCCAGAATATGAATTACTGGTTGAAGAAATATTTTAAAGAAATGTACAAGAAATTCAGTAAATGTTTAAAAAAAAGGGTTCTGGAGTTCCGATTAAATTATCAGGTTGTTGGTTAGGAAAGAAATGTCCAAGATTCAACTTTAAAATTGTGTACTAAGAGGGTGAGAAAATTAGAGGGTGGAAAATGATTGATGCTCAAAAAGTTAATTGGACTCTACGCCAGATACTTCAGGATCTAAACTGGCATGTAGAAACAAAAAATTTTTTAATGGCAAAAAAAGTACAAAAAAAAATATTTGCACAAAAATTTCAGGCGGCTTCAAGGGACCATGATCTTAACTAGAGCGAAGAAGAGCAAGAACAACTAAATAGAAAAAGGTCCCCTAAAACGAAGTATAAAAAGGGGACAATTTATTAAAAGTTTAGAACATAAGTACCTAAACGGTCCTAGGAGCCCTGGTCTTCAAAAAATTAAAAATGAGAGCATCAGATGCATCAGGACCAGTCTTGTGTTTTCTACATCTAAATTTTCAGATTTCTACATGCGGTAGATTGCCATCGCACACGGATATACCGACAGATAGAACGGCACATTTTTTATTAGTATAGATTCATAACAAATGGCTTCCATAAATTCGTAAATATCTTTTTTACTATCATACTTAAATTTAAGTGTCTAAGCTTTTTTGATAAAACATATAAACAATGTGCTTAAAAATCTAATATTGAATGCAACACTGGTATGACTGTTACGGTATTTAAATTTAAAAAAAATTAATTTTAATTTAAATCTATGTTTAGACATAAAACATAATCTTTAAAAAACTGTATTTATATAGAATTGATGATTTTGCAGATGAGAATTTCCTTCAATCTAGAGTATATACAATTGCATTTTGCCAATGCTGGGATAAATCCCTAATAAACGCATTTGAAGTACATAATAATTTTATATCCACATTCATCATGGAAAATCAAAATTCTAAAGGTCTATGTTCTTAACGCAGAAATAGCCTAAAGTAGATGAAGTAAACTGCACCAGGAAAAGCTCCCATCATCCAAAATTACGATAACTGTAATATTAAACTATAAAATTGTAAATGTAATTTCAAATATTTTCAAAATTTCACATCTATCATTGTTTAAAGAGATGTGAACAGAGTTTTATTTTGTGGTTTGGTCAATTTACTTATTATACAGGGTGCCCACTCTCAACTCTGACCAATGTCTGATTCCTTAACTGTCAGTCTTAGATATATAGTTCCAATTACAAAAACATTTTAAACAAGGAAACTATTTTTTAAAACGATTTGCGTCAATAAAAGCATTTTTTTTAAAATATGAAATTATTGTTGTTATTATTATTATTTACGGTATCCGGTCCTATGATTTATATTTGATAAAATTTTCCTGTTATACTGACAAGTAAAAAAAAATCCCACTATTCTACCATTAAAATTGACCGAGCAATAGCTGCTTAAAATAGGAGCATATTTTTTGTTGTAAATTAAGCATCATTCAGAAATTTAATAGAAATATATAATTTCGTCAGAATTATTAAAAACCTTTTTGAAAGTAAAATTAAAATTTCAATATTATATTTAAATATTTCATCATTCTAAAATATTAATGCAAAACATATAATTTGTAATAAACTGTAGGAGGGAATTTTTGAAATAAAATGATGAAAATTAATAACCTGAATTCATTCCATTTTGATGACAAATTTATCAGATTACACTTGTCTGTAAAAAATGGGTTAGATCATGTTTTTTTTCTTTTTACTTTTGATAAATGATATGTATTCTGTACAACTAAATCCGAAATTGACCTTCATTTTTTTTTATCATCACATAAATATTATTCACAATTCATAAATATTTAAGTAAAAGAATAGCGAAAATTTGATACTAAAAATCGATGTGGTTGTTGTGTTTTTAACTTTTCATAATTAACTTTTATATATTTTTTACCACGGAATCCGAAAATGACCTTCATTACCATCGCATTAAGATATTTTTTGGAAATTGTAAATTCCAAAGTTAAAATTGAGTCTCTTCACCCACCTCATCGGACACTTCAGCTCTTTAGCTATACGAATTCCAACATAAAACAAAAAATGAATAAATTATTCAATAAAATGAAATTAAAGAAAAATTTAAAAAGTTTTACATCTGTCTATACAATTGGATTTCTGTTACACCTTAACTTTGACATTTACGATATGCAAAAAGTTTCTAACGTGATGTAAAAAATAAAAGTCATTTCTAGTTTTAGCGTTAAAATGTACATTAAATTTCAAAAATTAAAAAAAAACACTTTTTCACTTTATATTATCCAAGTTTTGTTATTTTTAAATTTCGACAAACTATCATTTTCGAATAATCAGCCAAATTTATGTATGTTTTTGCTGTTCAATATTTTTACTCGAACTTTAATTCATTCAAATATTGTATCGATATACAAATTCAATATTGTATCGAGTATAAATTTTACATACTGACGTAAAACCGAAGTCAATCTAACATTGTTATGAATTTTGGTGATTACTATGCATTACTGCTAAAAAGTTTAAGAAATATTTTATATTAGATAACGCAAGACTACAATGGATGTGTTTTTTATCTATTATGCAACATTTATTCCTGAATCCTAAAATTACCTTAATTTTTAACTTGGGAATGTCAGTATTTTTTTAAAATGATAAACCGTCAAAGTAAAAAAATAACAAAAATCGGACATTATAAAGTAAAAGAAATAAATGTGATTTCTATCTTTTAATAGAAGAACATCAAAAACATATATGCGATTTTTGAAGTTAAATATAAACTAATAAAAATGACACATTTTTTTGTTAAATGTAATCAGGAGAAGAAACAGTCCCATACCCTTGCAAAATAAAACATGCCTTAAAATACAATTGTTTTAACCAATCAAAAACATAATTAAAGTTAACTCGATCGTAAAACTTGTACAATTTTTTTCAAAGCGCAGATTCACATAAAAAAGTTTTTTGAATACTTTAAGCACTTGGCATATGACCCGTCAGCGGAAGCCGAACTTATTTGTTTTAACATGTAGAAAGGTGGTATATAAGGCATGCATTTTTAAAGTCATAACTCGGTCAGTTTTAGTATTATATCAATGGGACTTTTTTTTGTCTTACTTATCAGTGTAACAGAAAAATTTCACTATACTTAACTTATGGGACCACGACACGGACCGCATAAAAATTGAAATTTCATATTTTTATAAGAAATGTTTTTATTGACTCAAATTACCTTTTTAAATATTTCTTTACATCATTCAAAACATTTTTGTATTTGGAACTATATGCCTATGATTAACGGTTAAGAAATTAGCCATTGGCCACCATTGGCAAAATGGATACCCTACCCAAACAACTTATTATGTATAAAATAACATACCGTGTTAAATAAATACTAATAGTTTAATTAGCAATTTTTTCTTGATTAGACGTTACGCATGAAATGTCATATAAATATTTTTATATATCAATTATGCTTTTCCTAAAATATATTCTTTTCATATTACATTTTAAATAAATAAATGAAAAAAAACCTTAATAAGAACTTCTAATAAATTTCGTGCTTTTAAAATTTATTCTTTTATATTATCTATGAATTGCAAAAGTTTAAAATTATATAAAAGATAGAAAATCAGATTTACTTCATAAATCCCGGTATATATCTTCTAATAACAATATTTTTGTATCCTAATAGCTTTTGTTTTCGTAGAAAATGGAAAACCTTCTCTAATCTAGTTTTAGAAAATAGTCTTGTTGAAAGAAAATATAAATATTGTTTCCCTGTTTATCTTTCATTGAAGGTAAGAGGAAGTACCTGAAAGAAACAAGAATTTTCAGATGGATTTCATCGAGTATTGAGTTTAGAATAGATTTCGTAGAGTTATAAAATCTATTTTAAAAGAATATGTAAGAGTATTTTTATTATAATAAAATTTTCTTGAAGAAACCAAGGTTTAAAAAATTTTAATCTGTTTTCTTCCTTTTGAATAAACCATTCTTTATGAATTCTAATTTTTCTAAGTGAGTGAATTTTGTATGATCATTAGTATTATTCTGTTAAAATAGTAAAATTTACTACTACTAGGGGACCCTGCCCGTCAACCTTTGTTCTGACACAACAAACTAATAATAAAAAAAAAGCACGCAAATTTGAACGATTTTTTAAAAATTACAAAATATCGAACTTTTTCCTTTTTTTTTTTTAAGTGACGAGCTTTCTATAAACGGTTTTCAATTCATTTTTCTTTGACTGAAGAATTTTAAATTCGAATCATGCGCTATTAAAGATCGACTGGCTACTACAAACAGTGAAACAGTGAAATACACAGTCTTTACCTCCTGGAATTTTTTTCATCGCATTATAAGAATTTTTTTAATAAAGCATTTTAAATGTATCATTTAAATACGATGTAATTTTTACTAAACTTTTGTTTCTCTTTTTAACATGCACTTAAAATTACTTTTGTTGTTATTATATTTTTACCAGAAAACACTTTTGTTCTTGTGTAAATGAAATATTATTCGTGCCGTCTTGGAATTCACAACACTATTTTAAAAGATCATATCAAAATATAAACTAAATTTCTGGCTAAAATATATTTTTAAATTTTAACTTTTTTGCAGTGTTAGTGTTCATTTTAAATATGACGTAATTTCTTTTATCTGCGGCTTTTAGCGCACTAAAACGTTTTTTACTGCGCATGCGTGAAGCCGATCAAAATATGATTTGCTTAATGTCTTAGCTAAGTTTATAGAGCAACTTTTTTAAAAATCTCAAAAACAAAATTTGAAAATTTCGAAAAATAGAATTTAGAATTTATAAGAATTTATAAGAATCATCTCAAAATCCGTTGTTCACAAAAAGATGATGGACTCTAACCATATATCCATTGAATGGAGTCAAAACAGTATGCAATAAATTGCACTTATTTACTATATTTGGATACAGCCCCTCATGTTTTTCACTTCATTTTGAGATCAATAGATTTTGAGCTTATTCTATCTATCAGAATTTTCAGAATTTTCAAGCTATGCTTTTGACACTTTCACAAAAGTTGCTCAATAAACTTAGCTAACAGCTTATGCAAATTACATTTTTATTGGTTTCATGCATCCGCATTAAATAAGTTTTTGTAAATCTTCTCATTATTCATACGATTTTTATTATATTTTAATTCTGATTACAGGGTTTTGAGTACAATATTATTTGTCATGTTGTCTGAAAATAACTTTTTTTATGTATTAAAAATCCTGCAAATTATAAGCAAAAAAAAAATTGCAAAATTTGGGACTATTTTTATCAAAACTTTAATTTTTCAACTAATATCCATGCTTTCCTCATAAAAATGAACACATTTTATTACAGTAACCAATTTAATCATAATCTACAGTTTGAATGCTTTTACAACATTACTTTTGACAGAGTTATCCAAAAAAACATTCGTTCTTTTTCAATTGGTGGATGATCCCCTACAGGATTTCGGAAAATATATTTGCGGAAATGTATGACCTATACTATTTTGTTTATACACCTAGAGGATAATTCCCCATGTATTTCTCCAAATATTTAACAAAACGTCAAAAATCGCAAGGTGGTCACATTAAAATGACTGGACTGTGCAGTTTTACATGGTGACTTTTCTTAAAGCAACTATCGCTGTGACGTCTGAATGGAGAAAACAAACGACAATTACTTAAGATGATAAACAAAATACTCTTTGAAATGATAACAAAAGACGATCTACAACAAGGCTAGTTTTACTTTTTCGATTTTGATTATGTTTATTATATATTAGGATTGTTTAAATTAAGAACCAGTTCCGAAATTTAAAGTAACTAAAAAAGGGCTTTTCTGAGTGACTAGTGTAGGTTATTAATGCGTAATGAGATGAATAAAAGGTGTATTTTGAATTACCAAAATGGGATACTTCTAACCATTTGTGATTTCAAACGGACGTCACATCAATTCTCTATGATGCAGGAATAGTATTTATTTGCAACACGTTGCATTAATATATCTTTCTTTTGACTATACACAATACAGTGCGTGGAAAAACTATAAGAGCAGCAAAAATTATTACTTTTTTTTTAAATAAATTTCGAAACAAATAAAACTTTTCCCCTTATAATATGTATCATTATGCTGAAAAGTTAATAAAAAAGTTAACAAAATTCCACTGTGAACACTTTATTACGTAAATAAAGAAGTTGTACAAAAAAAATCACTATTTTTGCCTGTGTAAAATCTTTAAGGACAGCAACATAAATTCAATATAGTAACCGAAGAAACGAATATTTAACATATTATGCACCCAGCCTCTGAGTTTAATGTTTGTAAACATTCCATCCTTCCTCGACATCATTAATTTTTACCACTGTTCGGGATTATTTTTTGCTATTCATCTTAAGTCATATATTACAGTTCTAATTCTGAGGAAAAAGGCCTTTCATTTTTATAAACTCGTTTTACTTGATCTCCTCATAAGTTATCGATAGGATTTACATCAGGATTTCTGAGTGGCCACTGCAAAACTTCAATATTTTTCTTATAGAATTTTTTTTGTTTTGTTTTACAGCTTATATGAAAAGGTGCATTACCTCGCTGTTATATCCTTTTTTTCCTGCCTGAAGTGCTGGAGCAAATGAAAGATGATCAGATAGAGTTTGTATATGTGTTTTTGAATTAAATTTTCCTCAAAGATATACAAGTGACACCACATATTTGAATAAAAAGCAGACCCATGTCGCAATAAATCCGCCACCTAACTATTCCAGCAGGACAAGTGATCACCTGGGATGGCAAACAGTTACAAGTTATTTTCTCTGATAAAAATAAGTGAAACTTAAATGGTCCTGATGGCTGGAAATATTATTGTGATAATTTGAAAAAAAATATCTTCTCAAAACGTCAGTTAGTTGACGGATTCATTGCAACATGGAGCTGCTTTTTGTTCAAATATGTGGTGTTACTTGTACATCTTTAAAGAAAATTTAATTCAAAAACATATATACAAACTCTTTTTATCCATCTTTCATTTGTTGCAACACTTCCAGCAGAAAGAAACAGATATAACAGTGAGATAATGCGCCTATTTACAAAAGTTGGAAGACAAAACATTAGATCCATAAGAAAAATATTGAAGTTTTACAATGGCTGCCAAGACGTCCTGATTTAAATATTATCGATAACTTATGAGAATTTTGCCTCAACATCCGAACATAGATCTATGATTGAAGATAAATAACGTAACAACAATCCCGAGCAGTGACAAAAATTAATGATGTCGAGGAATGATGGAATATTTGCAATCATTAAACTCAGAGGTAGGTGCATAATATATTAAATATTTGTTTTTTCGGTTATTAGAGTGAATTTCTTTTACTGTCCTTATAGATTTTACACAGGCAAAAATAGTGAATTTTTGTGCCATTATATTATTTTCGTAATAAAATTATCACAGTTGAATCTCGTTGACTTTTCAAAATGATTATGCATATTATAAGGAAATTTTTTTTTTTTTTAAATTTATCGAAAAAATTAATATTTTCTGCTGTCCTTATAGTTTTTACACGAACTGTATACTTTATTTCTCGAAAATTTGAATATTAGGATTATTGGTTAACAATATACCATAGATATTCGAAAACATAGACTACTGTAAAAGCGTAGAAATATAAACAATTTTTAAAGATAATCTGTTAAAAATGCATTGGCAACATTTTAAAAGGATTTTAATATTCTTTATATAACAATGAAGTTTGAATTATGAAAAAATAAAGTATGTAAAATCTTTATTACACTAATAATTTTGTATTTAATGTGATGTTTGTTTAAAAAAAAACTATTTTGTTCAAAATTTGAATGCTTTTAAGTAAAAATATTTTTAATTACTGTACAAATGGCTTTGAATTAATATTTGGAGTGGCTTTAACGAATATTACATTGTATATATATTTGTTTATTTTCATGTTCAGTAATATTTCCTAATTTGTTTTTATTTTTTTATGCAAATGCATAACCTTTTAGAATTCAAAGATCTAATAAAAAATAATAACTCTGTACCAATTACTATTTTTAAGGGGTACATTAAAATATTTTATGTATTTTTTAAAGAATTAGGATAGAAAAATGTCGTCTCTAGAAATAAATAAATGTCATATTTTACTGTTATTAATAATAATGAAACAAGTTATTAAAACTGCTATCCAAATATTTGCGTCATTTGATTTCACGAATTTTGAATATTTTATGTTTAATCAAAATGTTATATATATTTAGGATTGTATAATGTAACATTTAATCAATTATATTTTAAAACTCTTCTTGAAATTGTTTTCATATATTTAATGCAAAATATCACAGTGTCACGGGAATACAATGAATACTTACAATGGTTAAAACATAATAGATTAGAATAAATTTGAAATGCTTCAATGGAAATATTTAATGCTGTAACATTTTGCTGTAACATTTGCTGTAATATTTTTAGGAATTCCTTCTATTTGTAGAATGAATTTTCTTATGAAATATGACATAGTGCAGAAGTTTTATTTTGATAAATTTTATTTCCATGGGAACATTTTCATCATATATTTTTTGACAAAAAAATTAAAGTAAATGAATAATGGGAAACATAAAAAATTAAATTGTTAAAATTTATTAATATGATTTTTTCTATCGTCTGTTTTTATAGTAATTCGTGGTCACGGAATTTGACAAATGTACTGTATTTCTTTTTATCGATATTAATTATTTTGCAATCATAGTAAAAAATTCAGGAATACAATCAGTCCGTTTAAAAATTAAGTAAAACAAAGCAAAAATAAATTAATTAATATTACCTTAATTCCCCTCCCCCAAACACACAAAAGAAAAATAATAATTAAGCCGAAAGTTTTAAATTTTTTAAACAAAATACACGAAAGCTGACATTGTGATAACCAAAAGTGTTTCGATTAGCAACTGATTAAAAGAAGTTTCAGAATTCACTGAAGTTCTCCGAGAGAAACTAAGTAAAGATACAATGACAGCGAAAGTAGCTTACTGGCAAATCTAGCCCATAATTTAACAATTTCCAAATAAAATGCAATTTTTATCAAATGAAGTCTACAAAAAATTTTTTCCTACTTTTCTTATGTTTAGAAAGAACTGAACAAATTAAAATGGAAGGATTGAAGATTTTTTTTCTTAGTTGTGAAAAGTAAAGAAAGAAAAACAAAATAGAAAGCGAATATATATTAAAAAAAGAAAAACATCATTTTATATTCATGTGATTTCTTTGCTTGTAATATGTAATTAAAAGAAATGTTGCTTTTCCTGTGTATTTTGTTTCACCAATCTGAATTAGATAGCTGTTGTTTAAAATAAATTAAAATTTTTGCATGTCGGTAATTAAATTCTTTTCTACAAAGTTACTATAAAATGAAAAACATAACTATTATTTAAACTTGCTTTGAAATGAAAAAATATAAGTATTGTTAAAACTTACTTTGAAATGAAAAATGTAATTACTATTTAAGCATACTTTAATTAATCCTGCAGTGAATCTTCAATTTTTTTTTTTCACGTTATCGTTTTATGTTTGTTTTTGTTTGAGGTTGCTAAAAATTTAATATATTAAAACATAAACCGTTTATTAAAACTTAAACTTACTTCACCAAATACACTGTCAAACATATCATTTTAAGAAGTGTTATTTTGCGAAATGAAGCACGTTTTAGAACAGTTCTTTAAGAGTATCTACAACCATTTTAAACTGCATTGTTGTTAGTGATTTAAACTATATTGTTGTTGTACATGCTTGACGTTAACCTTGCCCGTTCATTCTATTACGGAAAATTAGCTATTTTATATATAATTAACTTTTTAAAAATAAAATCTTTAATAATTAAGGAGCCACAATGAATGGTAAAGAAAAATTCATCGTCTGATATATTTTGAAATGGAGTTCAAAAAATATATATATACAGAGAGAGAATATTTACACGTGATGCATGCTAACTTAAAATTAAAATTCTAAAATGTAATGTACTCGTAAACTGTGTACAGAAAGCTCACAAAAACTTATGTACTATGTTCAATCTTGATGATAGCATGAGCCAATCTTGAAAAGAAAAACAATGTTAAAATTAGTTTGCAAAGCTTCATGCAGGATGTTTGCACTTGAAGACCAGTAATGCCCAATCGACAAAATCTAGACCGTAATGGACACTCATCCTTATTGCAAAAGCATGCAATCGAACAAAAACTCGAAGTCCCCTTTCATTCAATAAATGCATTTTTAACAATTTTGCTATATAGAAAAAATTTTGATTATTTAATACCATGTGAATTTAAGAAAGTTGGAATAACAAATGCATGGTTATCTATAATTTACACAAGAAATGCTATGAAAGTGTTCCTAATTTGTAACGCTTGAAAACTGAAGTTGATAAATAGAATTTTTATAACAATTTTAATCGAAAAATGCTTCTAAATCATAAAATTTTAGCGAACACAATCAACATCCACAATTGATATTCAACCATAAAAAAGTTATGTTACATATTTAGTAGGAGTGCAAAAAAATGTCTTCATTGATTTTTTTTTTTAATCAAGTAACTGATCAATTATTATGCAAACATTCAGCAACATTTCAAAGTTGATAATGTATTTCAAGAAAAGTTAACACTGATATTAGAAAATAGATGGAGTGCTGTGTTCTACTATGAAAATACGAGTCCTCACATATTTTTATAGTCACCGGGTAAATCTAATACATGCATAGCATTGTTCGGAATTGTTGCCTAATCTACGACATAGTCTTAAAATTTTGTATCACTGACTAATTTTTTTTTCATTAATTGTAAAATTTATTAAACTGCAAAAATATTTAATAGAGATGATGATATCGAATCGAATAAAGCTGTTCTTTCCGATAAAAACCTACAGCATGAATTTATGATGCACTCATAAAAAATGAACAGTATGATAAAAACAGAGATGAAAATGTTCCATGCCAAATGACTAATTGATACCACTTAATTTTGATAGTCTTATTTAATGACCGAATTTCTAATATTTAATAAATTAAGAAATGATATTAAAATTTTGTGATGAAAATCAACAATTATGGGCGGAAAATTTTCATCCCTTTACTAAATAAAGTTATTTCGTTCACTAAAAGAATTTTTTTCTGTTTCACTTTAAAGTGAATTACCTCAATTACCTTACGATTACTTTACGTTAGTTTCAACTATACGTATGCACACTCATAATTAGCACTTACTTTTGACTAGCTCCAACAATTTCGATAATTAAAAAAAGTTAGCAATATATTACTTGTGAAAACGTAAAATTTTTCTTTGAAGTTATAATTTTTAGACAAACATTTTTTTGTTTCTGAATATATATTCTAATGTTTTGTTGCATGCTTTTAGAGAAATTATTCTTCTAAATTTAAGAATTGATATTTAATCGTAACTAATAGAAAGACGCTTTCTAAAATTGAAATAAAAAGTTCTATTCCCAATAAATTTCTAGATGGTTTTCTAAAACAAATTTCCGAGTTCATTTTCGATACAAAAAGAATGCTAGTAGATAAAAGAGATGCGAATACATAATAAAAATTTTAATATAGTTTTATGGCAGTTACAAGAATTAATAACATAATGAAATTGTACAATAAAAGCGTGTTTCTAAATAATTTTTAGTTATTTGTTGAATTTATTTTTACTCCATAAGAGTAACACACATTTTTACTTAATAGTGGAAATTTATAAAATGATGTTTAACAGAAGACTGCATTTTTGTTACAACAATTAAAATAACAGTCAAATTCAATAAAGAGAACCTTTGATTTTTAACAATGAATTTCTATATGCATTTGGCTCCTAAACAGAGCATTTAGCAAATAAGTATACAAGAAAGAGAGAACAAACTTCGGTGCCATATTATTATTAGTTTACATTACAATGTTTTGAAGATTTTTGTCTCCTACAAATTGTCAGAAAATGGTATGGCCTGATGAATATATATATATATATATATATATATATATTACTATTTTAAAGTGTAATGATTCATCAATGTCATTATTCCAGATATTTAAGACATTACTGTATGAAGTACATACATATTAACGTGTCTTTCCATTAATTTCTACATTGCAATCCAAATGTTTTTAATTTTTTGAATATAAGTTCATAAATGAATTCTTTTCTGTTTTTGTCCTGATGGATATAAATGTGGTGAGTTTCATATTATTATCATTTCTCAGCACAATCAAACTGATTGGTAAAGTAGTCATACGATTTGAATATTTCCAACCGAGCAAAAAATTGTCCAGGCCTGGAATTGAACCCAGTAATTGTAAGCCATGGATCTGTGTTCGATTGCCGGCCTGGGCAATTTTTTGCTCGGTTGGAAATATTTAATTCGTATGATTTCACATTATTCTTGAATTAATTTAAAAATTATAAAAAATAGTAGAATCTTATATAATATTGACGATTTAGTGGAATAGCAGCAATAAGGAAAAATAGCAAAAATTTTTGGAAAAATAAATTTATAGTGGTTATAATTCTTACAATAATGTACAGGATTTAATTGTTAGAAGCAACGAGTGAAAAGATAATAAGAAATAGTCATATAATTTCATAAAATCATAGAAAATAATTTTCATTTTAAGAATCTATACATGTATTTCGTTATACAAAATTCCATTTCCAAATGCGGGAAATTTCCTCATGCACTAAGGTTTCATATAAAAACAGTTTTAATCATAATCTTGTTATTCTGTAAACGTATATAAATGAATACACACAATTACACAAAAAGCAAGAGTTAATACACTGCCTATTATGCATAAGACACGCGGTAAATCTTATTTAATTAATCCTTATGAACGGAATTGGTAAAATTTTAAAAAGAAAATAGTGAAATGAAGAAAATGTTTTCTTATAGTACTGATAAACTAGTCGTCCATTGGTCTGTGCATGCACCTAAGGATGTAGCTGACCAACTCTCAAGTCGATCAGGCAAGTTTTGAAACCAAATCATTGTTTAAAAAACCCAGAAATAAATTATATATATATAAATATATATATATATTAGGGTGGATCGAAAAATCGAAATTCGGATAATCGAAACGGCGCGGGGTGCAAAAGTTGCCTTTTATGCATACTAATTTACATATGTTTTTTTGTTAAAATCCATTCATATCTTCCGGTGCCCCAAACGCCTCAAAAATAGTTAAAAATTGAAATTTTTATAAATTTTATAATTTTTTTTTTTTTTGCTTTTTAATATTTTTAAAATTATTTTTGGCGCTGGTTGCGAAAGTTGCCTTATATATATATTAGTTCAATCTTTTTTTTTAATTTAAATCCATCCATATCTTCCGGTGCCCCCAAGCGCTCCCAAAATAGTAAAAAAAATGAAATTTTTATAAAAATTTATAATTTTTGTTTTTTAATTTCTTTTTAATTATTTTATCAGCGGGATAAAATAGATGCATTTTATAGTATAATAGCATGCATCCAAATAATTTTCGACTTTGATAAATTTCTTCCAATGCCCCCAAACTTTTAATTATTTGCCGAAAATCGAGTTTCATGCAAATTTTGAGCTAAAAAATATAAGTAAAATTAACAGTTAAAGAATAATTTATCTAACGTAAAACGTAGATTGAGAGAATGAGAAATCGTTTATCGTATTTTATTAAATGTATAATATAAACTTTTTATACTTTATTATTTGGAAGACAACATAGATAGAAGAGTTCTCAGCAATGACCAGCAATATTTATATGATATTTACATAGCAATATCACGTGGTGAATGTGGTTCTGCTCTGGCATTAATGAAACCTGGTCCAGTTTATCACTCAAGATGGCTAACAACTGCGTGTAGAATTTTAAGGTTATAAGTGGCTACAGAAAATCCTTATGATAAACTCATTACTCTTACAACATATATTATGAAGGTATATGCAGCTGTATGGTTTCATATCAAAACAAAGCCATCCATAACTGAAGGAGCGCGTCATATTTGGAAACTTATCACATATTCTAGATATTTGGAACCCAGTTTAAGAAAGATCGTAGATGCCGTTATTCAACGAAATAGTTTTTTTTTGCCATCCTGAAAATTTGCTATTGACAATGCTTCACAGATAACAGACAGCATATCAGATCTTTAGCAATGCGAAAGCTAATTTATGCTAGAAATAAAAAGAGAAAATCACCAGAAGTGAGAATTTTCAAAGTGTCCCAAATAAACTTCAAAGCGAAGGATTGTTTTGAACTTATTGATTGGCAACGAATTGGATGTTTTGAACCACCTCTTTTGATGAATGTGCCTTGCGAAGAAATTGAGAATATGATAAAAGTTGTAAAAACGAATGAATGGTCAAAATATCCATGCCATACCCAAGGGGTTGAAAGATATGTTCGACTAGTGTCTGAGGCTTCAGAAACTGTATTTGGACAAGAAAAGAGACACGGTTTTATATTCAATAGAATAAAACCAAGAAGCCATATAAAACACTTTGATACCAAAAAAGATTACAAACTTTAAAAATATGTAAATTTCCAAATTGAAGGATGTAAAACTTTTCTCTACGTAAATTCGATTTTTGTAATTTTATGATTTAATGCTTTGATTTTAAAATTTATATGTCGCTTATTATTCTAAAATTAATGTTATTTATAACCTTATACGTTATTAATTAAACTATTTTTAAAATTTTTAAGTATTTTTCGTAAATTATAATTCTTAATACATTTTTGTAAAAAATTCAGTTTTTAATTATAATTGGTGCATCAAAGATGTGAATGGATTTTGATTAAAAAAATATATGGGAACTGCAGAGTTATGTAGTATTGTAATAACAATTTTCCAACCCAGTGCCAAATGAATTTCAAAAAGTAAAATAAAATAAAATAAAATAAAACAAAAAATATTTTTTTCAAGAAAATTTCAATTTTAAACTTTTTTGGGGGCTTTTGGGGCACCGGAAGATATGAATGAATTTTATTTTAAAAAAATATTTAAGCTAAGATAGATAAAAGATAGCTTTTGCACCCCGCGCCAAAAGTAATTAAGAAAAAATAAATAAACAAAAAAATATAGAAAAAATCATAAAAAAATCAATTTTTAATTATTTTTGGGGCGCTTGGGGCACCGGAAGATATGAATGGATTTTAATTAAAAAAATCATGTAAACTACTATGCATAAAAGGCAACTTTTGCACGCCGCGCCGATAGTGATTTCTAAAAAAAAATTTTTTTCCTATACTTTTCGATCCACCATAATATATATATATATATATACCGGGTGTCCCAAAAATGACTGATGGATTTTAAAATTCAATAACTTGCAAACGGTGACAGCTATTTAAAAAATTTTGCAGGAGGGTTATGTATAATTTCGGGAGTTTTTTTTACCGCAATTTTGTATTTTAGTTCGCATATCAAACAATAGGTGGCGCTGACGGCGATTGAAGGCTAAGTCGACGCTTCACTCACCATTGATCACCTGGCCTTCAATCGCCGTCAGCACCACCTATTGTTTGAGAAGCAATCTAAAATCAACAATTACCGTAAAAAAACTCCTGACATTATACATAACCCTCCTGCAAAAATTTTTTAAATAGCTGTCACCGTTTGCAAGTTATTGAATTTTAAAATCCATCAGTCATTTTTGGGACACCCGGTTTATATATATATATATATATGTGTGTGTGTCTGTAATAAAATAAAAAAAAATTCGCCATTTTGTTCTCTTTGAGCTTTTAATTCTAAAATTGTGGAACATATTTTTAATCTTAGTTTTGTAATGTATTAATCTTTTAACAGCTAAAGTCCTTTTTTCTTTTTTTATTTAACTTATTAATAATCTGTTGCTTGTTTTTCAATAAAGGCGGGAAGTTATTTCGTAACCTTTTTCCTTTTTAGAATATTCTCGGGATTTTAATTTTATTTTTTATTTAACATCATGTGATCTGTGTTAATGCGCGGATGTTAGAAGGCTAGTCTATTTGCGAGACGAGAAGGAATTCCTACCGGAACGCCACGCCTCGTAGACCAATCACAGGTGATGTCTTAGGATGTATAGACTCGAAGTTAATCCTAATTGGATTTTTAAAATGATTGACGCGGATTGAGGAGGGGCTAGTTTTTCGTGCAGACGTTGGACTTTCATTCTGGGTTTTTCGGAGCTCAGAATGCGACTGACTTTTCAAATATTAAGACGTTTGTTTTATTTCCCCGATAAATTCGAATTTTTATGATGCAGATTAGATAACGAAGTTTGTAGTGCTCAATGTATGTAAAGGTGAATGCGGGGAAGACTTCAACTTATTTTACGACTTCTAATAAAATGAATTTAAAGACTATTTGATTTAACTTTCTTATGAGGAAATACCCCAATTAAATCCATCCACTGCTTGTCAAACTGCCGGAGCGACTGCTCAACTCGTCCCACTGTTGATTCTTAGTAGTAGTAGAAAGTTCTGCATCATACATGGTGTGCCACTGGAGCTTCTACTTGCTATGGAACATCGCCGTCGTCGTATCAAGACATTTGAAATCCGGCAGGATGAAAAACGAACCGGCGTAAGACTTTTGAGAAAAGAAAATTATCGTGGCTTAACAGCTACAAACTGACCCTTTGTCTGAGAATTGCTTCACAGCGATGATTGTGCATTAGGGTGGTGCGAAAAAACAAAAGTTTTTATTTCCGAATCGCTATAGTGCGGAAAAGTTGCGATTGGCAAATACAAGAAAAACTAAAAAAAAATTTTTGAAATCGGACATTATCTTCCAATTGCGCAAACCACCTAAAAATTCAAAAAAATTGAAAAATTTCGATTTTTTCAGAATTTTTTATAAAATATTACATATACCTATATTTTATCACTATAGTGAAAAATATTTACATATTGTACTATTTAATAATAATAAAAAAAATAAATTGCGTTTAGAGAATATCTTCCGATCGCGCAAGCTCATTAAAAATGGGGAAAAACTCAATTTTCAGTGATTTTTGATGCATTAATAAATTCAATTTGCGATCTCATGTTAAAATTTAAATGTAAATTAATACTATTGTGCATGTTATGCTATTTTTGAACAACCGAGATCTTACCCCGACGAGATCGCTGCAGGGCAAAAAGGTTTAGTAGTTCGCGCAACTCCTGTTTGCCACGTTGCGAAACAGCGTTGAAGTCGCCCTATGTGTCCACATCCTTTTCTCTCCCCAACCTCGTCCACTTGCACAATGCGCCATTTTGTATCAGTGAGCCCGTGAACGAATTTCGTTTGTTAATTAGATGTATTGTGTTATTTAAAATACATTAACATGTGACCGGTACAAGGATCTGCATACGTTGTTCACAAAGAAAATTACTAGACAATCTTTTCATTGTCCTATATTTTGTCATCCCCAAGAGATTTTTTGTAAAATACACTTCACGAATATAGCGCCTGTACGAGAAACTAAAGAAAATCCTTTAAAAGAATTTAAATACTTCTAAAATCGTTAAAAATACTTCTAGACTTTTTCAATAAATGCGTCCATATAACACGCATTGATATGTAGAATGATACATGTTTGAAGATGGTTTATAGTAATTTTAAACAGTGTATGTTGTCCATCGTGATATTAGTCTCAGGACTGAGGAGGATAACTAAATAATCGTCCTTTTTTTCCATCAGAATGTATGTCATGTGGTTCTTCTGGTTCTACGTGATTTTGCCGTAATCTTTTTCTTTCTGTTTGTTTTCTTCTAATTTTGTATAGGTCAATAACATGAAAAGCATCTGTTTTAGTTATTACAGGAATATCTTCTAGCACACTCAATGCTTTAGCAGCACCTGCACTGTCAGATACACCATTGCGATCGCAATGTAAAAATGTAGATTGTAACTCCACTTTCATTTGCCATGGTAATTTCTTCTTCTTAAATCTGATAGACTGTATCCGTCATGGTAATGATATTTTACATATGCCTACATTAGCATTAAAATTTTCATGTATTTCATCTAAATGCTCAAGTTCTTTTATTTTCGCTTCAACAAATTTGGAAGGTTGCCTTTTCAAAAGATAGTTTCGTCTTCCAAGTCTTGTACTCAGTTTTTTTTAAACTTTAGTACCAATTTTTCCCGTTTCGTCCTTTCTCTGGAGGTAGATCTATGCTCAATGACTGGACTTTTGTTGTATTTTTGAGACGTACAATTAGTCTCAGTTAGACACTCCCTCAGATCTGGTGACATTTACAGGAGCAATATAAATTCATTACACGTTTGCAGGCTGAAATATCACACAGTTGAGTTTCTTGTGTTTTAAATTCATCAAACTTTTTTATAAGGTTTGGCTATTCCTTGTCTCGAATATAAGATTTCGTTAGTTTAGAATATTATCGTAGTAGGCATTAATTAGCTAAATGATTGTACAATCAAACACTTTTGGGATTGACGCCTTCTAATAAATATATTTTATTTTTTGTGCCACTGTATTGCTGACAAATGAGAAACTCACTTTAATGCTGTTGAATTTACTTGCTAATAGAGACCTCTCCTCAAGGTAGCATTGAAAAACATCTTCGTGTGTTGGAAGAATATTTGGCAGAAAATCTCTTGGATGACCGAATATAGGACAATGAAAAGATTGTCTAGTAATTTGCTTTGTCAACGACGTATCCAGATCCATGTCCCTGTCACATGTTAATGTATTTTTAATAACACAATACATCCAATTAACAAACGAAATTCGTTCACGGGCTCTCTGATACGAAATGGCGCTCTGTGCAAGTGGACGAGGTTGGGGACAGAAGCATGTGGACACATAAGGCGACTTCAACGATTTTTCGCATGTGGCTAACAGGATGCGCGCAAAACTCTAAACCTTGAAGAACTACTAAACCTTGCAGCGATCTCATTGTGGTAAGATCTCGGTTGTTCAAAAATAGCATAACATGCTCAATAGTATTAATTTACATTTAAATTTTAACATGAGACTGCAAACTCAGCTTATTTAATTAGTTTCATAATATATCAAAAATTACTGAAAATTGGATTTTTCCCGATTTTTAATGAGCTTGCGGGATCGGAAGATGTTCTCTAAACACAATTTATTTTTTTATTATTATTAAACAGTACAATATGCAAATATTTACCTCTATAGTGATTAAATATGTGTATATGTAATATATTTTTTAAAAATTTGAAAAAATCGAAATTTTTCAATTTTTTTGAATTTTTAGGTGGTTTGCGCGATCGGAAGATAATGTCCGATTTCAATTTTTTTTTTTTAGTTTTTCTTGTATTTACCAATCGCAACTTTTCCGCACTATAGCGATTCGGAAATAAAAACTTTTGTTTTTTCGCACCACCCTATTGTGCATGTGCATGCGCCGTTTCGCCGAGCTTGAAACTAATTGCTGGAACTTCTGCCTTTGTTTATTCTCACCTTGAACAAACATGAGTCATAAAAGGTATGCCACTGGTGTTGAAAGAAATCCAGAAAGAATTTTTTTTATCAAAAAGGTAATCTGAGAACAACACCTCTTTGTGCATATAATGAGAAACCTTTCAGCTGTGAAAAGGATCGTCTTATGTAGTTTTGTGTGTAATTATGTTTGGCATCTACATCTACAAATCTTTTAATTGTGAAATATGAGTCGCATTTTAAGGAGAAAACTTTTAGCCGTGAGGTGTGCAAAACAAAAATTTACAAAAGATCACCTGCTGAGTCACTGCAACACCATTTGCTTTTATTTATTTATGTATTTTCTAGATAAGAGTGCTGCTATATTTTGATCAACTTTCATTTCATAATAAATGAACACCTGCAGTATGATTGCGAAACTACTATAGAGTCCGTCGGTAGCACAAGATAATTGAAATTTACATCTGTTGAGACGCATCTACGAAGTGCTTCATTTCCGTTTTATTTAAATAAAATTTAGATATTTGGACAAGTTCTATATCGAGGTGATTGTAAGTTATTATTTATTATTTATCTTATTTTGTTATTGTTTACGAAATTTTAATAATAATTTCTTTTTTCTTTATTTCTTCTAATTGTTGATTTTATTATTTTTATTACAGATATTAAAAAATAATTTTGTTCTTAATTTATATTAATTGAAATTTTCTGCTCATAGAAATTTTACTTAAGTTTAAGAAATGTTCCTAGTACTAAAAGAGGAAATCATTTGTGTTCTTAAAAACAAATATTTGTTGTGTATTTCCTATGTATTGAAACTGTGATATTTATTTATTATTTACTTATGTTTTTATTATTTCCACGTGAATTCAAAGAAAAGAGTTTATTTATTTATTATTTTAATTGTTATTTATAGCAATTGAGGTGTAGCATTTAAATATTTTCCGTATGAATTATCCCTCTTTTGTGTTGCTAAGATCAGGATTAGTAAATGAAGAAAAAATGACAGAAAATAAACTTGATACTGTACCTTTTGACTTTGAGTCAGGTATGAATATTTTTAAATGCTTTAAGCAGTTTGATAATGAATGTTCTGGAGAAAAAAATATAATGATTGGAAAAACTTCACCTCTCGAAATATTTAAAGGGTGAAGCACTAAAGGTTTTTATAAATGAGTGTTTGGAGTGTGTTACTTATGATGAAATTATTGAGATTTTAACAGAAAAATTTATCTAGGTTAGAGTCCCAAATTTTTCTGAGTTTACCTCCTTAAAGTTAAATGATCTAACCGATTTAGATTCTTATTTTGGAAAGAAAGTTGAGATTGGAAGACAACTTCAGCTTGGGGAAAATTTAATTATCCAGGGATTAACTGATGAATTTCATTTAAAAAATAAAAAATATTATGATAAAGATTATATCGAACCAAAATTTGAAATTGGGGATTTAGTTATCTATGAAGAATTTCAGTACCCTAATACTAGAAAGTTATCACAAGTATTTAGTGGCCCTTATAAAATTCTTAACAAATTATCCGAAGTAAATTTTGAAATTGATAGGCAAAACCAGTTCAAAAGTTCAGAAATAGTGCATGTCTCTATATTAAGGCCTTACTACTCCCCTGACAAATTTAAATTGAGTCATGAGCAACAACCCCCTAATCAACAACAACAAACTCAAGTAAAAACTGTAGCTTAGACTTATTCTCTAGTTTATTATCATTTTTTAAATTTTCTTTTTTCTCTTTAAATTTCTTTCCATATTTTATTTCAGATAATATCATGTAATTCTCTCAAGAATGGCAATGATATCTCTTGATGCAGCGAGAGTATCAGTTGTCTGGAAATTTTTATATTTGTTATACTTATGCCGGCGTAGACGGACAAAGTGAAGATTTCTTTTTCTGTATTGAATTACTCTAGTTATAACTTAGAATAATATAATGACAATTAAATTTTAAGTCAATTTTTTTATTTTAATTTTCAACTGAACCTATTTGTAATATTTAAAATTAATCTATCAATCATTAAATTAATTATTTGCCAAGTAACAAAACTTTTATCACTATTTTTAAATTTTTTTCTCTTTGTTTCTGTATTCCAGTCCAAGTACATGTCAATTAGAATTTAATTTTGTTCGTTCTCCCTTTCCTTCTTGCATCTTGCAATGTTCTATCACACCAAGGAAATATTTATTGCGTAATTATTTGACATGAATAAATCTTGTCTTTAATTTTTATTATTTATTAATATTTCTTTTTAAGAATCTTAGTAGTTGAAAAGTCACATGCTTTCTCAAACATGAACAAAATTTTTATTTTATTTTATTTTATTTTATCATATTATGTTTTAATTTTTTTTGTACGTATTCCTACTTAAACCTGTACTCGAATTACAAGATTAAGTAAAGGATTACGTAATTGATCATATTCTTTATTCCATTCCACTTCTCTCTATATTTCATCCCAAATACCCGAGATGAGATAAACGCGATTCAGTATACCAATTAGAATTTAAAGAATGTCTTTTGTGATATTTATTATTACCTATTAAGAGATTTACTTATACCCATTATGAGATTTACTTATAGTTATTATAATATTTATTATTATTGATATTTTTCCTTATTATGTTTCTTACTTATATTGTTTATTATTTACATTGTTAAAATTTATTATTATATTGTAAAATGTGTTATCATATTGAATTTGGGTAATTAATAACGATATAATTAGACCTCCTTGAAAAGAAGTAATGGACTGTACCACTCCAAATATGACTCTTAAATGGATTTTTGAAACAAACATTCAACATTGATTTCAAGAAAGTTCTATTAAATATCTTCATTTCTAGGTTTGACATTGTTAAAAAGGAATTCAGTGTTATTGTTTTTTTTCATGTTAATATATCATAATTAATTGCTTGTTTTTGCAAGTTATTTTCTGATGTGCACTTTAAACAAGATCATATCTTGTATATTTTATTGATGCCTATTTTAATGTATGTAAACTTAAAGTTATTCCACGCATCACCTTATTGTTCCTAAATTTGAATTCTATATTTATAAAAAAATTAATTTAATTTTTCTTTTATTTAGCATCTAAATATTATTACTTATATCAGCAATTTCGTGATCTAAGTCTGCATCATCTGCCTTTCTGTGAACTTGCAGGTCTCAGACCTACATTTTCACCCGTCTTTGGGAGGGGGGATTTGAAATTGAAAAAAAAAATTGCCATTTTGTTCTCTCTGAGCTTTTAATTCTAAAATTGTGGAACATATTTTTAATCTTAGTTTCGTAATGTATTAATCTTTTAACAGCTAAAGTCCTTTTTCTTTTTTTATTTAACTTATTAATAATCTATTACTTGTTTCTCAAAAAAGGCGGGAAGTTATTTCGTAACCTTTTTCCTTTTTAGAATATTCTCGGGATTTTAATTTTATTTTTTGTTTAACATCTGTGTTAAATCTGTGTTAATGCGCGGATGTTAGAAGGCTAGTCTATTTGCGAGACTAAAAGGAATTCCTACCGGAACGCTACGCCTCGTAGACCAATCACAGATGATGTCTTATGGCGTATAGACTAGAAGTTAATTCTAATTGGATTTTTAAAATGATTGACACGGAGTGAGGAGGTGCTAGTTTTTCGTGCAGATGTTAGACTTTCATTCTGGGTTTTTCGGAGCTCAGAATGCGACTGAATTTTCAAATATTAATACGTTTATTTTATTTCCCCGATAAATTCGAATATCTTATGATGCAGATTTTACAACGAAGTTTGTAGTACTCAATGTATATAAAGGTGACTGCGGGGAAGACTTCAACTTATTTTACGACTTCTAATAAAAATGAATTTAAAGACTATTTGATTTAACTTTCTTATGGGGAAATACCCCAATTAAATCCATCCACTGCTTGTCAAACTGCCGGAGCGACTGCTCAGCTCGTCCCACTGTTGATTCTTAGTAGTAGTAGAATGTTCTGCATGATACATGGTGTGCCACTGGAGCTTCTACTTGTTATGGAACATCGCCATCGTCGTATCATGACATTTGAAAGCCTGAATATACATACATATATATATATATATATATATATATATATATATATATATATATATATATACAATTTAAAAAGTTTTTAAAGTTTTAAGTGAACTTACAGTTCACAAAAAATTTACATGACCAGCGCTATAGCTGCAAAATTCACGCAAATTATATATATAGCACTTAATGAATAAAGTGTATCGGCAGATCCAGAGTCTCGTGCCATAATGAAAAATGAAATCAAACTATCTATAGTTTGATTTCATTTTTCATTATGACGCGGGACTCTGGATCTGCCGATAAACTTTATTTATTATGTGCTATATGTATATATATATATATATATATATATATATATATACTAGAAGACAGCCCGTCAAAATGACGTGTTTGCATTTTTAAAAGGATGATAAGACATTAAAACAGCTGTGGTCAATCATAGCCACTTTAGGCTTAAACAATTTTGAAAAATACAAAGATTAAACATGGGAAAAAATCTAAAAAAGAAAAAAAAATTCAATAGAAATCTGCATTCAAAACTATAACAAAACTATCTGGTGGATAGGGAGGGTTTGTAATGAAAAATAATAAATACATAAATTTTAAAAGAATAAAGTAAGGCAAAAAATCTATTATAAATTAATACAATGTGAAACTACAGCCAAAAAATATTTAAAAATACTGAGAGAAAAAAATAAAAATTTCCAACATGTATAAAATTTTTTCCCATTTTGGCCATTTCCAGACGAATATGAGAGGGTATGCAAATTATTAATTGTATGAGTAAAATAATGGCATAGAATATGCAGCTAATGAATTTCACTCACAAAATTACAGTAACTATTTCACAAAAAACATGCAAATTAATATGTACTAATAATGCAAAACATGCACTAATAATGCTATTTTAAAACATTTGTGAATTAACTATTTTACAAGACTAACTAATGCTTAAAAGAAAATACTTTATAAGACCGAAAACAAATGTCAACAATAAAGAGTAAACAATCATGATTAAAACCGTGATTGACTGCAAAAAATAATAAATAAATAAATAAATAAATAATAAAGCAACTCAAATATAAAAATTATAACAATATTGCATTTAAAATGCACCTTCATTTTCCTTAAATAAAAATTTGTAATTAAACACTGGTAAAAATTTGACCGTTTTGCTGCATCGTCATTATACAGCTTTTATAGAAAATGATTACTTTACCGTATTATGGAGCATTCTCATGGGTCAAAATAGGAACACACTATTAAAAATTTGACTCATTTGCTGCAGCATCACTCCAACGCTTTTATAGAAAACGGTTACTTTACTGTGTTATGGAGCATTCTCATTGGTCATAAAAGAGATAATCTATAAAAGCTGTGGAGTGATGCTGCAGCAAATGGGTCAAATTTTTAACAGTGTATTCTATAAAAGCTGGGGAGTGACGATGCAGCAACAAAGTCAAATTTTTAACAGAGCGCTGTTAAACATTTGACCATTTGCTGCAGCGTCACTCCACAGCTTTTATAGAATGTCTCTTTTATAACCAATGAGAATGCTCCATAACATAGTAAAGTAACCGTTTTCTATAAAAGCGATGGAGTGATACTGCAGCAAATGTGTCAAATTTTTAACAGTGTGAATTTTGTGTTTGAAATTGGGAAAAGTTTACAAAGTAAAGTAAAATGTAGTGACGTCATTTATAGCTCCCACTGTAAATCTGACCAATGAGAGCGCTCCACTACGACTATGGAACGTTTTCATTGGACAGAAAATATATAGCCTTTAAAATCGGAGGTAACTTTTCACAATGGAATTTGTCATTGGTCGCAATATTTTCTTTTTTTCGTGGATGAGTTGACCCCGGAATCGTTATACACGGAGGGATTTTATATATATAATATATATATTATATTATTCTGTTTTTTCAATTCAGATATACCAGTAGAATAGACTGGTAGAGAAAACTATATTTTCTTAATTTTGAATAAGGCAAGTTTTGAAATTTACATCCTCATTTAGAATGAGGGACAAACATTTTTTTTTAATTAAGTAAAATATGAATTTAAAAGCAGTTATTTATTTCAAATATGAATATTTTTAAATGATTAACACAAAATATATATGTTATCGGATTTAGCAGGAGGATGGAGTAAAGTGGAATTTAAAGTTGAAAAGCTTCATGTTAGAATGAAAAAGCTTATCGCGAACCGAGAAATAGGAGATTAACAGGATATTAGAGGTATGTATATAAAGTATGAATGGCAAAATGATTTTTCTATTAAGTAAATTTCTAAATTAAAATAATTATTTATTTCACGTATGGATATTTTATAATGATAGTTTAAAATATGCATCTCTTCATTTTTGACAGGAGAATGAAGTAAAATGCAAGTTAATAAAGGGAAAGTTTCATGTTAGCCTGAAGGAGTTATCAGGTACAAAGAAACCGTAGATAACGGATATAGGAGATATGTATATTTACAATGTATGACAAATACAATTTTTCTCTAGAGTAAATTTCTAATTTAAAATAATAATTCATTTCAAGTAAGGATATTTTTAAATGACGAATAAAATTATGCATCACATCGATGTTTTTCCAAGAAGATGAAATGAAATGAAAGTCAACAGATAGACAGTTTTATGTCAGTATGAAGGTGTATATCACTTGCCTAGAAATAAATTACTAGATATTGAAGGTATGTATGTATACAATAAGTGAAAAACTAAATTTTTATGTTGTGTAAATTTCTAATTTAAAATAATTATTTATATCAGGTATGGATTTTTTTAAATGATGGATTGGAAATGTGCATTCTTTAATTATGACATCTGAATGAAGTTAAATATATGTTAATAGATAGAAAGTAGAATGAAAGAGGTTATCACGTACGAAGAATTAGGATATTACTGAATATCGAATGTATGTGGATTTAGAATGAGTGACAAATAAAATGTTTCTATTGAGTAAATTTTTAATTTAGAACAATTTATTATTTGTGTATGGATATTTAAAAAGAGTGGTTTAAAAATATTTATAAATTCGATGTTAACAAGAGAAAGAATTAAAATGGTAAATTAATAGATAGAAATGTTCATTTAATTATCTAAGAAATTACCACCAATCAAATAACATGAGATTACAAAATTTCAGAGGTATGTATATTGTTACGAATTTTGAAAATAGTTAGTGTTTGTACTGTAAAATAATGTATGTAATCTTATTAAACTCCATTTCTTTACTAATATTAATTTTTGTTACATTGTCTCTGTTATCAAGCAAACTTGTCTATTATTTTCAGTGAATGTCTATGGAAGCTTTGCGAAATATTAGAGATATCGCCAAGTTGGCGTCACTTTTGCCGACTAATTTTGGTCGCCAAATTTGGCGATATATCACCAAGTTGGCGACAAAATTGGCGATTGTATGCGATGGTAACCCTTCCCTATTTATGGTAACCCCCCCCTTAGGTCTACTGATACATTGAATGTTGTTCCGTGGTTTTCCAGTTTGTTCTAGAAGGTTGTAGAAATTTCCACCACATGCGGCGAGACTATATATAGGAGAGCCGGATGCGAGCTGTGTTGTTATTATTTACCAGTCAGTCATTGAGTGAACAAGGCATTTGTTAAGCAAGTTTGCTTGAGTTTCATTTATGTTGTTTTGAATGTTATTAAATGTTGAGACGTTGTCTAAAGAGTTTCTGGGATCTAAAGCTGTACTTTTACGATAGATTTGAGCAGTTATTTTAGAATATCTAGTAACATTTGTGAGTTTTGAAGACTCTGTTGTTCTGAAGATCTGTAAATAAATTATTTTCTACTTTTCTAAGAAACAAGAGTTTGAAGTTGTCTAACCATAAGATCAAAAGAACCCCATATACGCAACAACGTTTGGTGTCAGGAGTCGGGTCTTATGGCGAAAACAAGAACAATGGATGGACAACTGAAAGAACTGTTAGATGCTATCAATGGCATAAAGACAGAAATGAATAAAGGCCAAGAAGAATTGGCGGAAAAAATAAATAAAGGCCAAGAAGAATTGGCGGATAAAATGAATAAGTGCCAAGAAGAAGTGACCGAAAAGATTAATATAGGCCAAGAAGAAATGAAGAAAACTTTAGAAGAAAAGTTCTCGTCGGTAGAGAGACGAATAGAGAAAGTAGAAGAGAAAATTCAGAATGAAGTTAGTAATGTATAAGAGAAAATGGAAAGGAAAATAGAGGAAGTAGAAGAGAAAATTCAGAATGATGTTAGAAATGTTGAAGAGAAAATGGAAGGGAAAATAGTTGAAGTAGATGAAAAGTTAAATAAAAGAGTACAAGATCTTGAGAAGAAGCGTTCAGCGTCCAGTGGTAATTATGAACAATTTAGGAATCCGCCTGCTTCTCCCGTGCACATCAAGCTGTCGACATACGACGGAAAGTGTTCCTGGCAAGTTTACAAGACCCAATTCACTATTGTAGCCGAAGCGAACAAATAGAGTGACGAGGTGAAAGCTTGTCAACTGGCAGCATCTTTAAGAGGAGAAGCCGCTGACGTGCTGCAAACATTGCCCGATATGACGCAACTCAATTTTGACACTCTAAGTTGTGCACTTTAAATGAGATTCGGCGAAAAATTCTTCAAAGATTATGCGAGAATACAAATGAAGAGCCTCCATCAAAAATCGAATGAAACCCTTCAAGAGTTTGCCTCAGAAATAGAAAGGCTGGCAAATTTAGCATTCATTGACTGTCCAACAAATGTACGGGAGATGCTCTCACTGCAATACTTTGTAGACGGAATAAAAGATCCAGAAGTGCAGAGAGCGGTAAGAATGGCAGATGTGCAGGATTTAAAGGCTGCATTACTATATGCCTTAAAGTTGGAAGCAGCTACACAAGCCAGCCGAAGAGATCGTCATTCAGTCCGAGGGGCAACGGTGAACAAAAGCTCAGACACTGAGAGCGACGTCTTGAAAGAAATTAGGAAAATAAATCAAGAGCTGGAAGCTTTAAAATATGGAAGAACAAGCTCAAGAAGACGGAATCTCAGGTGCTGGGGATGCTGTGATACAGGACATCTCCGAAGAAACTGCCCCAAAGTCCACGAACGTGAGATGAATTCAAGACCAGAGAATAAAAAGCCCCACCTGAAGATCCTTCAAATATCGAAAATGAGTTGCGGCGATAATGAATTATATGTGATAGGATTTATTAACGAGATTCAATGCCGTATGATTGTGGACAGGAGCCAATGTAACAATAATAAGAGAAGATTTGGCTCGAAAATTGAAATGTAAACTCATCTGGACTCCGCCCTGCGTTACCCTGCAAACTGTGACGGGCGACAAGATAGGCATATACGGAAAGGCCGATTTAACCATCAACTTTGGAGGAACGAAATATTACCATACGGCGTATGTGGCTGACATAACAGATCCTTGCTTAATCGGGCTAGATTTTCTGAAGAAGTTTGGCTTCAAACTTGATTTCAAAAATAACAAAATGCTCTCAAAATTTAAAGAAATAAGTCTTTTTGGATTAAATAACAAAATTGAATGTAAACAAACAGTAATAGCCAAAGAAGACATCAATCTTGATCCAAGAACTGAATTTTTAATTCCAGCTGTAATTAAAAATAAAACTAATTACCGATTTGGCCATATAGGTTATCCCGAAGACAATAGTAAACAAGCAGGAGTATTGGTGGCTTCTTCTGTAGTAGACCTCTCGAAAAAGATCATTTCAGTCAGAATTGCTAACATCAGTGATAAGACGAGGACTATCAAGAAAGGAGAGGTGATAGCATCATGTGCTCCTGTGACGTGCATAAGTCAAAATTCCAGTCACTCTCAGAAATCTTCAGATAATTTAGTCAAGGATTTCTTACAAAATACAAACTTAGATCCAAACCAGAAAGATGCTGCTGAAAGTTTAATTAGAGAATTCCAAAGTTTATTCTCTCAAACATCTGAAGACTTTGGACGAACCAAAATGGCACAACACCGAATTGATACTGGAGATCACTCACCTATTAAACAACACCCTAGACGATTACCTTTTGCCAAGCATGAAGAGGTGCAAAATTTAATTAGGGATATGGAAGAAAATGATGTCATCGAACCATCGACAAGTCCATGGGCGTCTCCCATTGTGTTAGTAAGAAAGAAGGATGGTTCTACAAGATTTTGTGTAGACTACCGCGACTGAATGACGTCACCAAAAAGGATAGTTACCCTCTGCCAAGGATTGACGACACTCTTGACACACTTGCGGGCAACAGTTGGTTCTCGACTTTAGACCTGGACTTTAGACCTGAAGAGTGGGTACTGGCAGGTAGAGATCCATCCCGACGACCGCGAGAAGACTGCCTTCACAACGAGACAAGGATTATGGCGATTCAAGGTAATGCCTTTTGGTCCATGTAATGCACCTGCAACTTTTGAACGCCTTATGGAAACGGTTCTCCGGGGGCTGTCATATGAGGCATGTCTTGTTTATTTAGACGATATCATAATCATAGGAAAATCTTTTGATGAACATCTGAACAACCTCAGGCGGGTGCTACAAAAGTTAAAGAAGCTAATTTGAAGTTAAGCCCTTCGAAGTGCAGTTTGTTTCGTAATGAATTCGCCTACCTTGGACACATCATTTCGTCGGAAGGAGTTAGGACTGATCCGGAGAAGATATCGGCCGTGAAAAATTGGAATCGTCCAGCAGATGTTCAAAAGCTTCGAAGCTTTCTAGGATTATGCACCTATTATAGAAAATTTGTCAAAAGCTTCTCGATGATTGCAAGACCCCTTCATAAATTAACAGAAGCCAATCAAAAATTTATGTGGACACAGAAATGCGATGCTTCTTTCGAAAAGCTCAAGGAGGCATTAACATCCACTCCAGTTCTGTCATATCGTCAAATCGATAAACAGTTCATACTTGATACGGATGCAAGTAACGAAAGCATTGGCGCTGTACTGTCCCAGGAAATCGACGGCGAGGAGCGTGTTATCGCCTATTTCAGCAAGTGCTTGTCAAAGGCCGAGCGAAACTACTGCGTAACGAGAAAAGAGCTTCTTGCTGTAGTGAAAGCCATAGACCATTTTCATCACTATCTTTACAGTCGAAAATTCCTGATCCGAACTGATCATGCTTCTCTAACTTGGCTATTGATTTTTAAGAACCCAGAAGGCCAGATAGCCAGGTGGATACAAAAGCTTCAAGAGTACGATATGGAGATACGCCATCGAAAAGGCGCATCACATGGAAATGCAGATGCTCTCTCAAGAAGACCCTGCTCAGAGAATTGTAGATACTGCGACCGGGTTGAGAAGAAATTTAATGCCAAAGGTCCTATAGTAAGACAAGTTACAACTGGGTCTACATCATCGCAAGATCCGTGGAGTGACGAGAGCTTGCGTAAAGATCAACTTGCTGATCCTGAAATTAAGCCAATTCTAGAGCTGAAAGAGGAGTCCAACAGGAAGCCCAGCTGGCAAGACATGGCCCATTACCATCCTACGACTAAACGTTATTGGGCTCTCTGGGATTCCCTACATTTGAAGAATGGTATTTTGTACCGAAAATGGGAGTCTGACGATGGAAAGACATGTAGATGGTAACTACTACTCCCTAAATCAAGAATTTCTATGGTCCTTCAAGAACTGCATGGTAGTCCCACAGGAGGTCATTTTGGAGTAATGAAGACCTGGCAAAAGGTTCGAGAGCGTTTCTACTGGAATAATGTTCGCAGTGACGTGGAGAAGTGGTGTCGAACTTGTGACACCTGTGTAGCACGTAAAGGTCCAAAGAGGCGCACCCGTGGACGATTGCAACGTTATAATGTAGGAGCTCCTTTCGAAAGAATTGCTCTAGACATCCTGGGTCCACTTCCTAGAACATCTGATGGCAATAAGTACATCCTCGTTGTCATGGACTACTTCACTAAGTGGCCTGAAGCATACGCCATTCCTGATCAAGAGGCGGTAACCGTAGCAGACATACTAGTTCAACACTGGGTTTCCAGATACGGAGTTCCTCTTCAAATCCATTCTGATCAAGGAAGAAACTTTGATTCGGCTGTGTTTAAGGAAATGTGTGGACTACTCGGCATGGACAAACTCGAACTACACCTCTACATCCGCAATCGGACGGCATGGTGGAGCGGTTCAATCGTACAATCTTAAATAGCCTCTCTCTCCTGGTGTCTAGAGACCAACAGGACTGGGACAAGAAATTGCCTCTTTTCCTGCTTGCCTACAGGAGTGCCACTCATGAGGCCACGGTTACACTGGTCCTTCTCAAATGCTCTTTGGTCGTGATCTTCGTCTGCCTGCGGATCTTTTGTTTGGCCGTCCCTTCATCGCCTGAGGAATATGTCGATGAACTCCAGGCGCGGATTGAGGAGATTCATCGTCTAGCGAGGAACCGAATCGGACTGGCAACGGAAAAGAGGAAGACACGGTACGACACAAAGGCAACAGGACATGAGTTCAACGAAGGTGACAAAGTTTGTTTGTGGAATCCAATACGTCGTAAGGGACTGTCGCCAAAATTACAAAGAAACTGGGACGGTCCTTACACAGTCGTCAACAGGCTGAATGACGTCGTTGTACGCATACAAAAATCGCCACACACCAAACCCAAGGTCGTACACTATAATCGGCTAGCCCCTTATTTTGTCCAAAGTGATTAGAAATTCCAAACTGTAATTTCAGACCATGGTCATGAAAGTCACTTTTTGTAAATATGTAAATAGTAATTAGTTCTTATTTATGTACATCTTATTATTATTATTATTATTAATTATCATTATTTTATTTATTTATTTATTTTAAGTGTTTTCCTCTAACTGAAGGATTGCACTGCCCGGGACGTGCAGTCTTTGAGGAGGGGTAGTGTTACGAATTTTGTAAAGAGTTAGTGTTTGTACTGTAAAATAATGTAAATAATCTTATTAAGCTCCATTTCTTTACTAATATTAGTTTTTGTTACATTGTCTCTGTTATCAAGCAAACTTGTCTATTATTTTCAGTGAATGTCTATGGCAGCTTTGCGAAATATTAGAGATATCGCCAAGTTGGCGTCACCTTTGCCGACTAATTTTGGTCGCCAAATTCGGAGATATATCGTCAAGTTGGCGACAAACTTGGCAATTGTTGGCGATGGTAACCCTTCCCTATTTATGGTAACCCCCCCTTAGGTCTACTGATACATTGAATGTTGTTCCGTGGTTTTCCAGTTTTTTCTAGAAGGTTGTAGAAATTTCCACCGCATGCGGCGAGACTATATATAGGAGAGCCGGATGCGAGCTGTGTTGTTATTATTTACCAGTCAGTCATTGAGTGAACAAGGCATTTGTTAAGTAAGTTTGCTTGAGTTTCATTTATGTTGTTTTGAATGTTATTAAATGTTGAGACGTTGTATAAAGAGTCTCTGGGATCTAAAGCTGTACTTTTATGATAGATTTGAGCAGTTATTTTAGAATATCTAGTAACATTTGTGAGTTTTGAAGACTCTGTTGTTCTGAAGATCTGTAAATAAATTATGTTCTACTTTTCTAAGAAACAAGAGTTTGAAGTTGTCTAACCATAAGATCAAAAGAACCCCATATACGCAACAATATGTATAACACATAAGAAATAAAATAACTTAGTTGAGTGAATCTGTGATTCGAAATAATTATTTATTTCAGGCATAGATTAAATGATTGATTGAAAAAGTATATACCTCCGATTCTGACAAGTGAACCATGTAAAACCGAAGTCAACGGAAGAAAAGCTCGTAACAACATGTAAATTCATGCGAAAAAAAAGTAACATAGTTCTGGGAATATCTGTGATATATATCTAGATTCATTTCTAATATTTTGTTCATTTTTGTTCATACATAACCATGTTTTGATTTGCATAGCGTTTTAAATCAATTTGTATACCGAACGAATATATAATTTGTTAAATAACAAATAAATAATTTCCCATAATCATTCTGAATCACTAAGAAATAGGGAAGGTTTTCTCTTAAGGCTATTGGTCACTAATTTTCCAAATTCCCCTCAGTAATGTTAAGTCTATTGTCATTTGATGCATCTTCACAATCTATTCAAAATATCGCTTGAGGAAAATAATATTTTAAACTTCTTTTTCCTATGTGCTCTGCTCAAAGGATGCCTATTTTTTCATAGTTTTCTAAATGTCTCATAAATCTACGCTTAATTATATGAAGTGTTACAAACTTACTTCCACTCTGCCAGTTTTTAAAACATAAAATATTAATTTAAACAAACATTTTACAAATAATTTTAGAATTAAGAAAAAAGGGACATCCTTAAAGAAGAGAACACTAAAAAAAGAGAAGTTTAAAATATTAATTTCTTGAGGAGATGTTTTGAATATAGAAGTGCATGAAATGCCCATCGTCTGAACATTACGAAGAGGAACTCGGTAAGTGAGTGACTAGTCTTCTTAAAATCGTTTTCGATTACTTTTATATAATCTTTAACATTTATATGTTCTTATGCACTATGTCTATCTGAATTATTTAGGTCAATATGACTTTCCCTCTATTCAATCTGATAGCGGATAATTTAAATCAAGAGCACAGATAGTTAATTATTTGCAATTTGTACCAGTCAACAACATTAGAATTACATTATTCACTGTATCATGTAGTTCGTAATCTCTTAGTGTATTAGATGTTACATACATAAATTGATAATGTCAAAATAACATAAATCGTATAAAAGGTATTTAAATTCGCCAGTTTAAAAACATTCTTCGTAAAACAATAAAATAAAAGACAAATACAGATATTAAATTATATATTTAATATTAATCAATTTCTCAATTAATTGAGAAATTAATTGAGAAATTGATTAATATTAAATATATATGTGATTTACTGATGCTGGGTTTCTTGGTGTCTCTTGTTACACCGCAAGATTGTGTGCTCATAAACATGGTTCTGTCTCCATATAAGTTAGCCCTAGATTTATATAAATTAGGCTTTTATCCCTTTTTAAAACGTTAATACATTTTTAAAATCACTTAATTTTAACTCTTCCCAAATGCAAAAATGGAACCAGAATTTTGGGTTTATAATTTTTCGATTTTTATACAGAGTGAATCATAAACATGGAATAAATAAACACTTTTTTAAATATTGCATCTTAGCAGATACATTTAACACTAGAACCGCGGAGCGGGTCAATTTGACCCAAATTGATGTTTAATTTCTCGCCGCGCGAAAAGTATTCATTGAAAAAATGTTTCCTTTTCTGACTTTTGATATTTTAAGGTAAACAACAGCTATTCGCATTTAATAGCAAATGAGATAAATATTTTTTGAGTTATAAGAACTTATAACTAGAACCGCGAAGCGGGTCAGTTTGACCCGTAATAAGTTTTTACGCATAAATGACAAAATAGAGATGTATTTTTTGGAAGCAATGAGAAAGTATATCTGCCTCACTCCTGATTCGTCTACACTGTGAAAAGAAAACTGTAAAGTTGCTAAAGTTATCTAGGAAATTGGGATTCCAAAAATTTTTTATGTAACGGCAACAGCGAAAATTTATGTAAGAGATATATATTTGCACTGAAAATCAAAAAAATCTGTAAGGCTACTAAGATTTTTTTAGAATGCTCGGGATGTCTAAAATATATTTTGCCATTGCAATCCAGGTTACAGATAAAATTTTAGTAAGATAACTATAATTTTAGTTGATTCGTTTGTAATTTTACAGATTTCTGTAGCTTTACATAAGTTACTTTTGTACGTTTACATCGTTTCTTGTAAACTAGATTCGGCAGATTACAGATTTCGGCAATTTACATTTGTAGTATTACTTTTTTTTACAGTGTAATAAGGATAATCGGAAGGAGGAAAACGAAAAATTTCAATCTAGATCTTATATTCGTTATGTGAGAAATGAATGCTTGCAGTAGAAAATTGCAACGAATATTCAGAATTAGTGTTGAAGTTGCTTTTATTATGCATTTAATGAGAATAGAGATGAGATATTCGTTATCTTAATATTGCCATCAAAGAAGTTTTGGATTGTTAGCTACTATTATCTGCAAATTATTGAGAATGCAAAAGATTGAGGATGAATATCTGTCTTTAAATGAATAATATTAAATTCTAATGATGAAAATGTAATTGACCATGGCTCTGCCTATACTATTAACATTGTTGGACTTTTTCATTGGAATATAGATACAAATTTATCAGTATTGAACAAACATTGTGGTATTTATCAGATGAAAAATCGGATATAAAAAAGAAGAGTTAAGATTTTGAACAAAAGATGAAAAAATCTGAATTTTATTCTCAAGAAAAATCTAAAAATTAATTAAGCAATAACTTGCGCATTCACATATCGAAATAAAGAATATGACAAGACAATTGCAAAACCAAATATATAAAAGGCCCTAACATAAGCGTAGATGAACGCACATCTCTTTCAAAATATGTGAATAGGTTTACTCAGTATATGTCTAACAAAACCAGATAAGTTCAGAATTGTATCACGTTCTAGTTGTTTGCAAATATTGAAAAAAATCGGGCCTTATAAAAACTGTAAAACTTCCAAGACGAGAAATGCAAGTCTCTGTAAATATCTCAAAATCGGAATTGCATGCGCTAATTTTTAACACATTCAAACATCAGCATAACTGTTTACCAAGGAGAAAAGGGTAAAAACGTTTTTTGCTTAGCGGTTTACATCTAACTGTTAAAAGTTTAGATAATTCTAAAAAAATACTAAAAACACTTGTTTACAGCAACGCAACTAAATTCGGTGTAGCTGTGTGATTACCCAGGTGATCAGAAGTCTGCTTATGTCCAGCCTTCTTCTTATAGGAGGCCGGAGAATACAATACATAATATTTTGTGTTTTGCTGTTATCAATACTTTGGTTTTTGTTCAAATCTGTAACCGGAAAATCTATTAGTATACATCAATATATTCAAGAGTTAATTGATGACGTACAAAAACATTTTGTTATTTCCCAGACAAATAAAATGGAATAAAAAAAAAATTGTCATTTTTGGTCAAGAAGAAACGCTAACATAGATGAAAAACACAAACCAAGCATAAAAGAAAAAGTGCGTACAACAAATTAATATCACAATTAAAAAACATGAAAATAAAACTGAAGATCATTGTTCAAAATGTAATGTACTCACACGTTTCTAGTAAATGTATAAAATCTTTAACCATGTTTTTTAAGACATGCATACAATAAATTAGAATCGGTAAATCAGTAAAACTAGTAAGTAACTTGTATTTTGTATTTTTTATATTTTTAAAAATTATTCTTAAATTTTATATCTAAATTTATTTACATAGAATAATCTATTTTTAATGTTTATTAAATGCAAGTTCATTTATATTTAAAAATTATTCTTAAATTTTATATCTAAATTTATTTACATAGAATAATCTATTTTTAATGTTTATTAAATGCAAGTTCATTTATATTTAAAATATATGTTCAATATTTGTTAAATGCATTTTCATCATACTTAATGAAATGCAATTTTGAATAATAGCATTTTCCGAAATATAGAAAATTTTTGACGACTTTATGAACAAAATATATTGTAAATGCTAAGAAATATTGATTATTATAACAAAATACAATCTTTTAATTAACCAAATTAAGTATTTTGACATATTTATAGATCCTTTTCCATCTCGGGTCAAATTGACCCACTCCGCGGTTCTAGGTATACTGAAAGTCCCGCGGTTCTAGTGTTAATTTCAAAATATCATAAAAGAGGCGTAAACATAAATACATAAGTTACAATTCCATAGGGGATTTATATGAGAAAATACAAAGACTAAATTTCCATACGGTTTTCATAGAATAAAATTCTAAATTTAGAAAATTGTCCTTTTCCGTTTCTGAATTAAACACAAAAAATTCATCTGGATATCTTCAAACTTTATTAGCAGAGATATTAAAATCCAAAATTCGTCACCTAAACCATTTATTCATGCCTGTGAGCGAAGAAATTGCTACTCATTATGAATGCAAAATATGATTAATTCACAAATCACATTTTATTAAAAGTCGATTTAAAACAGTGGCTTTCTTTTGGAAATAAAATAGCAACGTATACAATTTACGCTTCTGGTTTCAAAATATACTGGTGGTGTACATAAGAGGTCTGAACAGGTCAAAAAATCTAGCTCTGGTCCCAGACCGACAATTTGAAAAAAATTCATCTCGGTCTGGAAAAAAGTAAAAACTATATCCCGGGTCAATATGACTTTCTACATAGTTTAATAATCGATATGATTTAAAATTGTTTTGCATGGAGGGGTTCTGAGCAAAAATACTTACAGCTTTGCTTTTTCATGTTCATAATTTTAATTTTTAAAGAAAGGCCAAAGACTGTGATATATTTCTATTATTAATGAATCTCTATTTATATGCGAGTTATTAACTTATAATTTAGCACCGTTAATCCATATTCCATGTGTTGGAGATTTTGAAAAATGTATTCAGTAAAGTCTTTTAAGACGCAATCACATAGGGATTAAATACGTTTTAGACGAATTCTCTTTTAAGTGGTAAAAATGCAGTATATTTTTTTCTGAAGTATATTTTGCATGGAAGAAGACATTTTGTCTGTTTAAGACATTATTCCTTGTAGGCTGGTTCCTTTTTGACGGTTTTTTTTATTTGTTTATAATTATGGAGACAACCATTCAAAATTTTCTGTGCGTGAGAAATTGGTTTTCCTAAGTATGTGATCATTATAGATTCGAACTCAAGCCAATGAACAATATGAAGTTTATTATTATTATTTTTACACGTTAAACGCATTGTAAATCACACAACTTCGCTTATAGCGAAATTCATTACTTTAAAAGTTAAGAACTGAAGATTATTCTTATGGAGGTTTATTCAATTATACGTTCTACAATAAGAATAAATTGGACATTTTGAAATGCAAAATTTTTTTGCTGAATTTAAATATAATTATTCTTTATAGTTCTATATTTCTTTTTTGGTTTTTCTGCATATTTTTCATTCCTTTAAAAAAGATTTTCTTTAAAATAATAAACTAATCCTTCATCGATCCGCCACCCGGCAATTACAATAGTATTTACCCCGTATTTGCAATAAGTTTAAAAAGCCATTTATGCCTGAAGAACAATCAGGACGGTGAATTTGATTATAAAAATTAAACGGATTTTATTTCAGCGATTAATAAATTTATGCTTTTTCATTATGAAACAAACAAAAACAATTAGAAGAAAATTTATTTTTTTCATCTCTAGTTATTTTAGTATCACCAAAACAAAGACTTTGTAATAAAGTGGTAGCAAATAGAACAATACTTTTTGATTTATCATTTCTACGTAGATATTTAAAAAATACATATAATTTTAATCAGATACAATTTGGATCATTATATTGAAACATATGCTGACCTACATCCAAAAAGCTAAACTTAGTGATTAAATAATAATTATTTTTATTACCGGAGAAACTTAGGTAACACACTGAAAAGTAAGGTACCCTGGGGTAATAACGCCACGTTAAGGTTCTACCAATTTTCACGGCTTAGTTTTAGATTGTATTTTTCAAACAAATACAGGATCTGATGCAGCAACTCATTGACTATCTATATAAAATAAAATAATTTAACAGATATGTATTCATAAAATGTAATGGTGTTTTTTCTTGACCCATGCTATTTGGCGTCATTACCCACCTATATGGGTAATAACGCCATGCAAACAAAACTATGAAATAAGATGGAATAATTGCATCTAGATAGCCCAATTCTAAAAGTACAAACTCTACAAACTTAGAAATTGAAAAATTCCATTCTAAGCTATTGAAAATGTTCAATTTTTTGTGAAAGTGTAAGAAAAATAAAGGTGTGGTGTGGGAGGGGGGAAGAGGCAAACGAATATCAGACCGTAAGCTTCTTTTTGCTTAAAAAGGACCGTTTAAATAGAAATATGAGAAACATTGCACAGTTTTAACTGTGTTTATTTGAATCAGTATTTAGGATGTAGCTCGGCCACTGTAGGGAATCAACCGGGGTATTAATGTCAAGGATTGGCGTTATTACCCCGGTATAGTTATTGCACAGTACATTTTAAATTACAAATTATCTCGAGAAGATATCCAAAATCTTCAACAACATTTTAAAAGTACATGAAATGAACTACAAATTTATGTAATTAACAAAGTATTTCAGGATAAAAACATAGTCTTCACATCACAAAACGTATCTCGCAAATTTTAGATCGAGCGTTAGTTTTAGTTGTTTGTAAAAACAATAAGACCTAAAAATGAAACAAATTAACTTGAAGCTGTTTTTTGCGATTTATATGACTCAAAACCCTTCTGTGCAGAGCACATGGGTGTCATTTACCTGATTATTTCATAATTATGCAAAATATAAGCACTTGGCTTTATTACCCCGCCTGGCGTTATTACCCCAGGGTACCTTATTTTAATCCTGAATATAAAAAAAAATTATAAACCTATGTTTTTGTCTGCTCTTTAGAAAAACAAAAGAAAAATCTTCGGTTCAATAATTCACCAAAAAGGACATTGCAAATCATTTTGTATAACTCACGTTAATTATCCTCCCGAGTTGGATTTATGGTGTAAAGTTTTGTTGGTGAAACATATACAAGCTCCAAGTTAAAAAAAAAAATATTATAATAGAAAAAAGAAATTGTGAAGAAAGACTAGATTCGCTTATACAAAAAACAATACAGTATAAAAGTTAATATTGAAAGATTATACATAGTTAGTAGAATCTTAAACCGACAAAATTAAGGGAACTATTACAAAAATTAAATTATTTATCCACACTCGGAAAAAATCAAAATATAAAATAATCATTTGCTAGACAAACTTAGGCAACACACTGAAAAATACTTTAATCCTGAATATAAAAGAAATAACGGACCTATGTATTTGTCTGTTCTTTAGGAAAATAGATGAAAAATCTTCGGTTCAACAATTCGCTAAAAACAACATTGCAAGTCATTTTACATAACGTACATTAATTATCTTTCTGAGTTGGATTTATGTTGTAAAGTTTTGTTGGTTAAACATTTACAAGCTCCAAGTTAAAAAAAAAATTATAACAGAAAAAAGGAATTGTTTAGAAAGAATTTTTTATACATCGCTTAAAAAAAAAATAATACAGGATAAAAGTTAATATTGAAAGATTATGCATAGTTCGTAAAATCTTGAACCATCAAAATTAAGAGAACTACTACAAAAATTAAATTATTTATCCACACTTGAAAAAAATCAAAATATTAGAACAATCATTTACTAGGTTCAAAATGTTATAATAATGCATTGTAGATGATATGTGTTTTTAAAAATTTCACCAATTATTTTTTAATACTTTGTAGCACCACTTTACAATTTATAACAGCATGTACTTACTTTGCCTAGCTAGCTACAAGTGCTTAACAATGTTTTCCGTCCAGACATGATCATATCGTTTTAGTCCTTGAAATAAACTGACATTTCTAAAAGTTTACCTTTTTTGGCGCATTATCTCACAGTCCTTTCGTCATTATACCACAAAAATTCTCTATTGAAATTAAATCCGGGAATTATTAAGCCAGGAAAGTACGCTAATTTGATGTTCACTTAGTCAGTTTTTGGTGGACACTGACCTCTGTGAATGTACTAAATCGTGTTGGAAAATGCAATCGTCATCTTCTTACGATGATATCGTGAAATATTCAAGGATTTTTTGATATATCTCAGCAATAATCTTTTCGTTAACGATTACATAGCCTTCCAGAAGCATTTGCTGTCATGCAAGTCTTTACCATTACAGAGGCTACAATTTTCACTAATTATTTCATGAGCTATCATTGATAAGTACTTCTGGCGTCATTCACCTTAAGCGAACACCTTGATTGCCACTTCTTACATAAAACTCAAACTCTTGACAAAGCAGTATATTTTTCGAATCATCTAGATCCCATAAAAACCTTTTTTTGCACCATTTTACTTTCTCGTTTTTCGGTTGAATTGTCATAAGGAGTTTTATTTTCGGTACTCGAGACGGAAATCCATGTTTATGGAAATGTTTTAATTTTGTAAATTTATTCACATCAACATTGTGTTCTTTCTATTCTTGATACAAATACCTTAAATTTCTAAACTTTTTTTAACATGCTCTTAACTTTTTATTACCTCTCAGAATAGTTTTTGGCTTTTGTTAATTAACATGTTAATTAACTAGTGATATATTTCTGATTACAACCTTCTTTATGAAAATCAATAATATGATGTTTTGCAAACTCCGTTCTATCGATCGAACGTCCATATTTCCAACAAAGTGCAAACAACAATGGTGCAAAACATTTTTATAACATAAGAAATCCTACAGAAGATAATTTTATACTTAATTTATGTAACCTTTTGAAAAAATCAAGAAAATTCATAAGTATTCTAATATTTTGAGCCACCAATTTTAAAATTCCAATATTTTGAATAATGAAAATACTTTTATAAAAATATAATATTCACTCAAAATTTAATCTTTTACTGTTTTAATTTTCGTTAGTAATATGTAAATTTTTTAAAACATCAACCGCCGTTTTTTTATTATTGTACTACAATGAAACAAAGTTACTTATAGTTCGATATACAAATAAACTATATTGTAGTAATTTGTTGACTACATGCTGTAAAATTGTGTATACAAAAATTAGACATTATTCAAGGAACGTAGCTTTGTGGATAATTAACTTCGGTTTGGAACTAACTTTTCAAAATTTCTAACAATATCACTGCAAGCACTTCTAATGTTTGATGTCAAACATCATAATTCAGCCGATTATGAAAAATTAGAGGGATTTTATTAAACGCAAACTACAGGATACTTTTTCTATAGGTCATTGAAATTACTTCCATATCAGCATAACATGGTTGCAACCTGTATATAAAATGAAAAGACAGTGCAAAGAACATAATTTTAATTTAATCCAAACAATTTAGCTTTAAAAACTTACTTTTTTTTTACTTTTCTTTTCTTTAAAATGTGAAACTTATACATTCTTTGTCAGCAAACAATTCCTACATATACAACTGTATTTTCTCTGCTGTAATCCAGAAATGAAAAACAGTTGTACACCTGACAGAAAAAGACATTTATTACAAAATATAACGTAACATAAGGGGAAATTTCCTTTAACCCACCAGAATCACATGCAACGCAAACTGAGAGGTTCGGATATCAATGACTATCAAGCGAAAGTAAAAGGTCCGAACATTGTTAAAGTTTAATGGTCTTTCTCTATAATCATTGCAATTCTCTCTAGATTAATACTGTGAAGACAACAGTATATTTTAATTCCTATTGTCTTAACGGCGTTTTCCTACAAATTCAAATATAAATTATCAACTAAAATATTTACTTCTGAAATGTCCAAAGTTTGTCTAACGCATAAAAAATTTTAAAGTAGCAGTGGCATTAGCATTTTTTTAGAAGTGCGGACACATTTCAAATGGCGGTCCATATATTTTAAAATACAAGTCAAATTCATTATTTTGTTTGGAAACATTAACTAGCACAGCGAGCGTACCCTACAAGTTTTAAAGTACATATGTTTGTATAATCATTCATTTCATAATTTTATTAATGTAAGTGTTTTACCCCTGAAAAGATTAAACTGTATGTTGCACACTATAAATAGCATATATATATACATGTGTATAAACTTTCTGTATAAATAAACAAATGAACCACATATGACCAGATAAGAAATTGCTATAAAAAACAACAGACGTATAATAGGGGAGACCGGGGTTAGTTGTGCAAGGGCAAGTTGTGTCAACGAGCTTCCTTACTGAGCCAATAGGCTGCAGAACCTGTCGCGTAATGTGAGTGAAATGGTTGATAGTCTCAATGTGCTGCGTATTTTTTTGAAGCATAGCGTTGCGTTGTTTTCGAGATAAAGATATTTATCTTGTTTTCGATCGTAAAGGTAAATTTTGCGACCTACATTTGAATTGTCATTGCCACTAGCCATACTGAGGTATGTAAACTTCCCTAACACTATTTAATTGCTTATATTTTGAAGTGTTATTCTATGTATTTCATTTGTTAATCATGCTAACATTTCGGAAACTAATGAATAAAGTTCAAAATGGCGTCGTGCGGGGCTAGTTGTGCCAAAGTCATAGAGGCATGTTGTGACAGTGTCATTATTTACCCAGCATAATTTTTAATGAATGTTTTTATATTTCAGGAAAAAGGATTCGAAATTACAAGAGACGTAGTGAAAGACCTAAACCCACTGTAGTAGATAACGAAAGGGCTGCAATAGAAGTTAAATCCGGAAAGTGCAGTTTAAGGAAAGCTCAATAACTGTTCAATGTAAGCCGAATGTCCCTTCTTAGATACATGATTAAAAAAGAAGAGTACTAATACGGAAGGAAATATTGAAATGGGATATAAAAAACAGCGTATGATATTCGCATCTAAACAAGAGATGGAGCTGTGTGAATACGCCAAACAATCAGCGAATATGTTTCATGGAATCAGTCCTGCAGAACTGCGAAATTTAGCGTATGAGTTTGCTATTAGAAATGACATAAATAATAATAAGTAATAGTAAAAATAATTGCTGAAAAGGGTAAAAAAAAAAGAGTTGGGGGAATGACCTTTGCAGAAAGTAGAACAAGCATAACAATGTTTAATGGCATTGACGCTCTGCGAAATTCAGTCCCACTAATGTTTGTATTTCCACGTAAATTTTTTAAAACTCCTTTTATTCGTGACGGTCCCTTAGGCTGTTGGGGAACATCAAACCCAAGTGGATGGATTACAGAACCTGACTTTTTACTTTTCATGAAATCGTTTGTTAAAAATGTAAGGTGTTCGAAAGAGTTGCCAGTCTTAGTATTGCTTAATAACCATAGTTCACATCGAAATATTTATGTTTTACATTAGTGCACGGACAACGCAGTGATTTTGTTATCACCACCACCACATGAGTCACAGAAAACAGCCCCTTGATGTGTCAGTATACGGCTGTCCAAAAAAGTCTACAATCATGGCTGAATGTAGAAGGTTGAAATCGTATCTTGGTAACACTGTGTCGATCTACAATATAACAGGTATTGTCAAAATAGCCCATCCTAGTTCATAAAAACACTGAAGCAGGATTTCTTTGCAGTGGAATTTGAGAATTTAATAGGAACATTCTTACAGATGAAGACTTCTTATGTTCCTCAGTACCTGATCGTCCGTTATTTATCGGAGATAAGAGTGTTAAAGACCAGAATGACAATGAAAAAAATTAGTAAATATGTAACTGTTAATAAATCAAGCACTCCAGCAATAACTTTAATCAATGATGGAGAGATTTCAGGAACACTTCAGAAGTAAAAGATCTAATTGAATTAGATGATTCTATGACAACCGACAATAGCAATGTGTTAGTGGTAAGTCTTAGAGAAATAAGACCGCTCCCTAAAGCAGGACCTATTAAAGGCAAGAGATATATTCGTGAATGTTTGAAATCTGCCATTCCAACAAGCACACCTTTAAAAGAGAAAATTCGAGCAGAACAAAAAGCAAAAGAACGCAGAAAACAAATTGAAGAAGAAAAAAACAAAAAAGAAACTATATGTAAAGGCCAAGCACTGCATAAAAAATTACACCTAGGTTATTGAAAATAGGGAAAAGCAAGTAATGGATAGCTTTAAAGATGACGAAAATGGATTATGTCTAGTTTGCTTGGAGCAATACAAACTTTCTAGATCCGGAGAAGACTGGGTGCAATTCATGACATATAAAAGATGTGCGAATGTCAAATGTACCAAACATGAACCTTATTACATTTTTTTAACTGCAAATCAAACACTAAAACAAGCGACGATAATGAGTTATTAAAAACATAGGATATAGGCCTACATGTTGCAGTAGGCTCCCGAGTATTTCCTGATTAAGACAGTGTTTTTTTAGTGCTAAGTGTCTCTAAAAATATATTTACAAAGGATTAAGATTTTACAAGTGATAACAATTCAACTATTTTATTTTCATTTGATTTACTATGTTATTAAAAAAGTGTTTTGTTGTGTTAAGAACGTTATAAATGAATAATTTTTTCATTCGTTATTTAATATATTCCATTTATTCGCCTTTCTTACATAATTTGAATGTATTACACTATATTTGTATGTGTCATTTATGTGTCACAATGCACCCCAAGCATGTCACAACTTTTCGAGGTTACGCAGAATTCATTTTGTGTTATGAAAAACGTTAATAATGTTAATAGTAGTTTTATAAATATGTTACGCAAGACTTACTCTAACGATATGAAGCACTAAATGTTTCGCTTCAGTTCAAATCTTACGCCTAGTATAAAAAATGTCAAAAAATTTCACTACTAGCCCAGGTCTCCTCTACTATATAAATTACATTGTTCTTTGATTTGCAGTTTTTTTTGGCAATTTTTTTTCATGAAATTCATAATTTACCTAGTATTTTACTCTGTTGGTTTTTATTATAATTTCATATTATTTGGTCAATATCATATGTTTGCATGGTTTATTTACACAGAAATAAAAAAAGAAAATTTTTTTATATGTTAAATCTTCATAAAGAAATGCAGCATTTGCATAATCATTAATGGATTCTATTATTTGTATTTCTTTTTATGAAAATATGTGTTATAGCAGTTGTTGTGTAGATATTCTTTTAATAAAAGCACATATTTTGGCATAATTTATAATTTTGAAAAATATATATGTGTATTGTGTATATCTTGCACTACTATAATAACAATTTTTATTTATTAACACAGATTATTGAATTTATAAATATTATTGCCGAAACGTCAGTGAAGGCTTACTTTGGAGACACGATTTTTTTTTTGGATTCTGTCTGTCTGTCTCTCAATCTCTCAGTCTGTCTGTCTGTTCCGCGATAACTGACGCAAAAAGCATTCGATTCGCTTGAAATTAGGTGGGTTTGTTGGTGAGGCATTGGTATTAAACTGTACAGTTTTTTGTTAGATTTAATTCATTCGTTCGGAAAATATAGAATATTTTATTTTGCGCAATAATGCTTTTCTACGGCAAATCCAATGATTTTCAATTTTTTTTCCTTGAGAGAAAATGACACATTTGATTAATGGAATTCAATGATAAATGAATACTAAAATTTACCAGTTAAATTATTCGTTTTGTTTTGAAATTTTGTCTACGCATTTGTCAGATTTTTAAAATTATTACTGTAAATTTTGGAGATTTTTTATAAATGTGTTCAAATAATATAAACTAATTTGTTTTAGAGATTTTCTTATTTCAAATGTATTTATTTCATTTTCTTTATTTTCTATTAATGGTTGCTAAGCAGCCATTCATCTTAATCCTTATCCTTATAATGTTATAAATTTGAAAACGTGTACGAAAATTTAAATGAAGTCAACATCAAAACAGATGAATTAAATAATGTCTTTGTATCTTTGCGTATAAATATAACATAGCCCAGAAAAGAACATAGGCTACGTTTTATTAATTTTATTCAAATATTTTCCGTAAAAATTCAAAATTTCCTTCTTTTTCATACAGAATCAATAAAGATTTTTAGATAAAATTTAACCAATTTTCCTTTACCGTTGCCAAAAAATCAAAATTTGGATTAATAATTTTTCAACGGCAAGACGTTTCAATTGAGCAATTTCCATTCGAATAATTAAACTAAGAAAAAAATAAATAAATATGACGTCAGAATTAAAATAAAAATAGATATAGTACTTTTTGATAAATATTAAACACGAATATTTGGTCCGTTAATAAGAATTTTTCTGACAAAAATGGAGACATAATTAGAAGTAAAAAAAAATAAAAAAGAATTATATTTTTAACAATTATTTCACTTGGTAAAATATGACGTCATAGTTGAACAAAAACAGGTATTTTATAGTAGCCGTTAAAGATACAAGAAACATGGATATCAATTCTCATGACTGACGTCATTGCCGAAACTTCAGTGAAGGCTTACTTTGGAGACACGAAATTAATTGTTTTTCATCTGTCAGTTTGTTCTTCTGTCTGTTCTGCAATAACTGCCACAAAATGGAATCAAAACCTTTTTTTTTTTGGAAACAAAATTGTAAAATTCTAGATTACTTAGTTTACAATTACAAAAGTTCCTCATATTTTAAATTTAGGTGTTTGTTGTTGGCAGGTATGTAGAAATATGAGGATAATGAAAAATGTCTGTTTAAACTGTTACTTATCCTTATAAATCAAAATGTATAAAGAAATCCAAGATATACAATAACCATTAGCACAATTAACAGAAAGTTACAAATTTAAATTCAATGAGACTACGGGAGTTCAGGGGGTCTGAGCCCCCCTGAAGAAATCTGCAAAGTTATAATAAAAAAACAAAAATAATAGATCATGAAAATTTCAGAATATCCTAAAATAACTAAAATTTTAATTTAACGCTTTTGATGGCTGAAAACTTCTTTTTTTTTATTCTTATTAATAATTACGTAATTTGAAAATTTTAAATTACAGTTTCCAGGAAGTGGAATATTACCCAAAGTGTGTTTTTAAAAAAATGGCCAAAGCTTACGTTTAGGCCCCTGATCTGCAGATTTACCAGATATTAATAGATTAGAAGTAATAATATTTGATGCTTAAAAGCAAATTATTTTATAATCATATTTATAATTGGCTAATAAAAATGTATGTAGTCGTGCCTAGCAACCTACATCTGGAACATTACAAACATTCATAAAAAACAGACTAGATCGTATAATTTGACAATTTTAACACATGGGTGTTTCAAAATAAGTGGAAGCTAAGCATGTACCTGATTTACATGGATATGATAGAAAAAGTACAATTTTTTTACATTTTATCATTTTGAGGAAAAATCTATGAACTTCGAAAAAAATTATTCACCAAGCAAATAAATATTTATTTTGGTCTGTCCTGTTTAGCTAACAGATAAAAGTTTTTATAAATAGCTTTTTATAAATAGCTATGTAGTTTTAATTTTGCAGGAAAAAAAATCTGAAATTTTTTTTTTTTAATTTGAAGTATTTTTAATAATAACACATAAATGGATTTTAATTTTAAATTAGAACTTTAGAGTTGTGAATTCTGATTAAAATTTAATGTAATAATGTTTCGATTACAAAAGCGATAAAGGAATGTGTTCAGGTTCTAATAAAAATATTCCGAAATCCTGCATAACATTCAAGCAAGATTTTATTGTAATAGCATGTTTCTCATACCGAAGTGTTATGCTCCATCAGTTGAGAAAGTATCACATGGTCAAAATAAACAGTCATTGCCATAAAAATTTGCACACCAAGAAAAAGACGTCCAAATGAAACGAAATTTTGCATGCGTAAATACTACTGTGATATAAGTATGTGATTATAAAACCAAAGAAAAAGGATCATTTATTCCAGAAAAAAGTACAAATAAACAGAAATTTTAGTACTCTGTTGGACCCCCTCTAGCGCGAATGCACGATGCGATACGAGCGGGGATTGAGGCATTTAAGTTCCGTATGATGTACTGAGACATCTCGTTCCACAGTTGCAGTAAACGCGCCTCGAGTTCTACTAAACTCGTTGAGTGTCCAACTTGCCGTCCCAAATGATCCCAGATATGCTAGATTGGTGAAAAATCTGGTGATCAAGCAGGCCAGGGAAGGGTAATGTGGCGCAGGCAGGCTTGTGACATCCTTGCTGTGTGTGCCTGAGCATTGTCTTACTGAAAAATGGTTCCTGGGAGCCCTACCATTAGTGACAGAACATGTGGATGAAGGATGTCTTGGACGTACCGCTGAGCTGCCATAGTGCCACGGATCAATATTAGGGATGACCATGTATCATAAGCAATAGCACTCCATACCATCACTCCAAGTGTAGCAGCGGTGTGTCGCTGTAAAGCGAAGGCAGGATTGAGGCGTTCACCACGGGGCCTCCACACACGAACACGATTGTCATCGATGCTCAAATTGAAACAAGACTCGTCACTGAAGACGACCTGGTTCCATTCCGTTGCAGTCCAATCCCATCGTGCGCGACAGCACTCCAAACGGAGGCGTCAGTGGGTCGGTGCCATTGGCAGCACACGTGATGGACGCCGCGATACCAGATGTCCTTCACCAGGCTGTGCCAGGCGCCTTGCGATGGTTCGGGGAGACACAGGACCCTGAAGTGAAAATGCTGCCTGTGTCTGGATAGCGGCCAATGAGGCAGTTGATTGTACGCGTGCGTTCCGTATGATATGAAGGTCTTCTCGACGACTGGTCTGTCTAGGGCGTCCCGAGCCTGGTCGCTGTGTAAATGACATCTCTTCAGTCCACTGGTCCCAACACCTCCTCACAGTAAAATCAGAACGGCCTACTTGACGAGCTACTCGCCGAGCTGATCACCCAGCTTCCATCCTCCCGATGATTCTTCCCCTCTCCAGCTCTGACAGCTGCTCATATTGTCTTCGATGGCTGCGTAACGTCATGTCTACCTCAGCTTTTCCTTTGCAAAAGAAAAGGTACACTCAAACAAGTTCAGCTTACCAGTTTTATACACCAAAGATGACGAAGTTCAACGCCCTCTAGTGTTATTACGCAATGCTCAACCACACTGCATTTCTAATCATTTGCATATCTTCCTGATATGTACCCTCATGCCAAGTTTCGTTACGATCCAAAAATTATTTATTGGTGCGCAAATTTTTATGGCGATCAGTGTATTTTAAAAATACTATCTAAGAATCAGATAAAAGCACCCCTTTCTTATGCAGCATCAGGAATTTCAACTTTTTCTATTCGATAAAGTTATGTATGAAATATTTCTCTCAGGTTTCTGTTTCAGGAAGAGTCATTATGGCGAGAAAGTTTTATTTCATCATCACTATAAATAATTTGTATTACGTTACTCCGCAAAATATGTGGCAGCCTTTCTGTCTCCATTTAATAGAATACTTTAACCGATACAACCGATGTTACTTTATATTAAGGTGTAACATTACACCAATTAAGGGGAACTGGGGCACGTTGATATACGGGGCATATTGAGACACCCCCTCCTCTTCTCACAAAGTCATTACAGGAAGTTTCCAACAGCTCCAAAAGATGAAGCTAGTGTACACAATTACATACAGAACGTCTTGGCATGATTCAATAGTTTGGTGAAATGGGACGGGTGACTTATTTTTTTTGTAGGCCAAAAGTAAACTTGAGTTGTACAATTGAAATGAAATTATACAACTGTTCCAGTATTTTCAACCGAAAAGAATACTCTCACTGGCAAGTAAAGCTACTCTTTATCAGTTTTTCATTCTTTATTTTTAGATAAATTATGAAGTGTTGGATTTAATATTCATGTTATTCAAAATGGCTGCATGGGGCATATTGATACAGTCTATGTCGTGACACATTGATACGTAACAGTGTGCCTCATGATAGCTACAGGCAACCTAATTTTTTTTCTAGTTTATTTTTTATTACCTTTTAGTATTTTTTTTTACCATACACTCTTTAATCTAACCATTTCCCGCAAAAAATTCTAATATTAGTTTTTATTGAAGTGAAATAGCTGCAATTTTTTATATTGGGAAATTTTATAATATTTTTGCAAACAGAAGACGTGCAAACTTACCTAACAACCAGTAGTAGTAGAACTAACAAAAGAAAAAGACGGCACTCTGGCAAATCTCGAATTTCTATTAATTATCCAGAGAAAAATATTATTTTCGACATCAGAAATGTTAAGTACGAGAAACAAGCTGCAGCACAGCAATGGATAATTATATTTTAAGCAGAATTTTTAGTATAATTATCTTTTGTATTCTGTTTATAAACCAATTTATAAATAAAACACCTGGTAATTTTTTCATCTTTCCTAAAAAAGAAGATAATGCAGGAGTTGAAATACCAGATGTGACAAAATTATCACTGCTAACAATCAGATAAGGAACAGCTAGAACATCAGGTCATTATGCATTTAATTGTGATTGTTTCAATATTGTTAATATTGTTTACAAATAAATTGATATTTTGGTTGATGGTGATTATTATTTTGGTTGATTAATTGATGGTGATTTGAATTTCTATCAATAAATATAAAATGGTTTGCTAACAAATTTTCAATGAAAAATATATATTGGTGTTTTTTGTCTCCATTTTTTTACAAACGTATCAAAGTGCCCCATGAAGTGCAATCTGCCCCGGGGATAAGGCAATTGATACAAATGACTTTTTTAGATTTTTTTTTATTGCATTCAAAAATACTATATAAAACAACAATTTTACATTTTTATAACACACTACACAAGTTTTGTTGACACCACATAGAAAAATAACTTGAAATTTATATTTTCTGCATACCAAAAAAATTCTTAGGAAAAAAGTATCAATATTCCCCATTTCCTTCTGTATTAGGATAAATTACATCGCAATATAAGTGAAAAATGTAGGCAGCATGCTGCCACCAAGTCTATCGTGTAATGTTATGAAATATTTTACAGTGTACAAGTTACGATTCAGTTATTTATGTCATTCAATCATCCTTAACATTTTCCAATACATGTAATATGTTTCTGAATTTAGTTTCTCACTCCATCTGTCAGTCCGTCCATGCTCTAACTTACGAAAATGGACATAGATTTTCATGCAATTCATACATGTGGAATTCTCTTCTAAAAGTTCTTTCAAAATTATAATTAACTCAGAGACATGTAATGGAGTCTGACACCGTTTAAACTTTTAAACGCTTATATATGAACATTTCCTATTTACAAATTAATATTTACAGAGTTCTATTTACAAGTTAACCACTCATAAGTTTTCGTTAATTAGTAAACGTCTTATGCGGGAAGTCGTCTTAATCTTACATTCTTCTTACAACAACAAACAAAAAACATTCCATCATCTCCCAATTCCATATTCTGAAGAGTCCCGGCTTTCGTCTGGCTGATACGAATTATCGCTGCTGTGTGAATCGTTTGCTTTGCTGGAGAGCCTTTTTTCACAGAGTAATGAAAAGAAACAGCTACAAGGCACGCTGCTAGTCTGCTGTAAGAGAAAGATCGCTCCTACAATGGCCTTCCTGACTAGGCCTTCGTCCTCGAATTCACGTCCGTTTGGAGGTAGCAGCAGTTGGATCACCTGAAATGATAAAGAAAAAAACAGCAGTATCCAAAATCTTATTTAAAAAAAAAGAAGTCATCATGATGAAAATTTAAATAATTTCTTTCAAAATAAATTCGTATTCTTTTTTTCTTCACGTCTTTTCGCCTGATTTTTCTTTCAGTTTCCTTACATCTTTTCGTCTTCTTTTTCTTACGTCTTTCCGTCTTCTTTTTTCCTTCGTCTTTTTCGTCTTCTTTTACCTTACATCTTTTCGTCTTCTTTTTCTTACGTCTTTTCGTCTTCTTTTACCTTACGTCTTATCGTCTTCTTTTACCATACATCTTTTCGTCTTCTTTTTCTTACGTCTTTTCGTCTTCTTTTACCTTACGTCTTTTCGTCTTCTTCTTTCTTACGTCTTCTTCTTTCTTACGTCTTTTCATCTTCTTTCTTACTTCTTTTCGTCTTCTTTTTACCTGTCGTTTTTGCCATCTTCTTTTTTACGTCTCTTTGTTTTCTTTTTACTCACGTCTTTTCGGGAATAATAAAGTTAAAATTATTTTAGTTGTCAGTCCAGTGGTGTGTCATAGTCGGTATTGTGTCACAATTAGTGAAATTCTTTTTATTTTTTTTCTTTGTCAAGCTTCGTCCGTCCGCGGCTTCATGTACTCTGCGCAAGTACTGGTGACAAAGGGACCTTCATTAAATCCAAGTTTCTTTACATAGTAGGTGTCTTTATTTTTTACTTTTATGCCTATGTATGGACCTAAATATTTTGGTTTTAGTTTCAAACCTGGACCTTGTTGAGTGCGTTTTATAGCAACCACATCGTTAAGCTTAAATGTGTTCGATTTTTTTCGTCTGAGATTGTAGGTTTTACGGTTTTCTTCTTGGACTTTTAAAATTTGTTTTTTAGCATTTTTTCTCATATCTTCGCGATTATTAGTAAAATCAGATTGCATTTTAGCATTCAGAAGTCTAGTAATCTCAATGTTATTTTTTAGTTTCATTTCTGTGCCAAACATCAATTTAAAAAGAGTTGGTGTTAATGCTTCTCTGAAAAGTCGAATTTATCACATGTTGGACGTCGCTTACATGTGTATACCATTTTTAGGATTATCGACAGATAGTTTAGACAGAACAGATATTATGACAGAATTTAGACGCTCCACTTGGCCGTTAGACCTGGGTAATCCAGTGGTGATCGGGATATGTTTAATATTTTCTTCGATGCACTAATCTTCAAAAGCTTTAGAGGTAAACGCAGGACCTTTATCTGATATTATGCTAACTGGATTTCCAAAGACAGATTTTTGGATTTCTAATTTAGAAATTACTTCAGCAGCATCGGTAGATTTTCTAGGATACAACCAAACAAATTTTGTGAATGCGTCAATGACCGAAAGGATATGTTTGTAATTTTTATTCGTGCTTTCTAATGGACCTAAGTGATCAACATGGTATGTATGTAACGGAGTTTCTTCTTTTTCTATTAGGTGAAGTAAACCTTTCTTGCTTACCACATTTTTTATTAATTAAAATACAGGGAACACAATTTGCTATACATTTCTCAATTTTTTGTTTAACTTTGGGGATGTAAACATCATTTTCTAATTTTTTCTCTGTTCTTGCAACTACGTAATGACCTTTTTCGTGCGCGGCCTTAATTATATTCATTTGCATGTCTTCCGGTACAACTAATAAATCATTACCATTGACACATTTATAAAGAACATAATTTTCAACTAAATAATCATCATAAGATTTCACTTTTAGGATTTCTTTTATTGTTTTAATATGCTCATCGGTTTCTTGAGCTTGGATAATTTTTAAAGTTAAGCTATCTTAGATTACCATACAAATAGGATGTCTGCTTAATGCATCAACATGCCTCATACTACTACCGTATCTATGTTCAATAACATAATGAAAAACGGATAACATTATTGCCGATCTAGCTGTTTTTGTACTCATTTCTTTTTTATCCATAGTCATTTTAAATGCGTTAAAATCGGTTACAATTTTAAATGGAATACCTAACACATATACTCTAAACTTTTTCATGACTTCAATTACAGCTAAAACTTCTAATTCGTAGCTAGTGTACTTTAGTTCAGCTTCGGTGATTTTTTTACTGGCGAAAAAACTGGATGAAATTGATTATCTACTGGAGATCTTTGCATTAAAACAGCTCCATAGACATCAATACTGGCATCACAATAGATTTCGGTCGACCTTTTGGAATTGTAAATCAAATGTACTCGTTCTGACGACAAAATACGTTTGAGTTCATTTAAAGATTTTTGCTTTTCTTTATCAAATTTAAATTTTGAGTCTTTTCTTAACAGGTCACTGGCCCCACCAGTGGCCGAGAGGTTCGGAGCTCTCAACGGGTGGACGGCAGGTGCGGGGTTCGATCCCAATCGCGGATGTCGGCCTAACCGTTCGGAGTTTTCGTGGTTTTCTTCGAACCTTGCGTAAATACGGGTTAGGTTCCCTTAGAAAGACCCCCACGAAGGGCACTCCTCCTGGTCCTATATCCCTAGCGTAGATAATCGGACGTCAAAAATCAACCAACCAACCAACCTTAACAGGTCACTTAACGGTTTAGCTATAACCGAATATTTTTTTATAAATTTTCGAAATTATCCTGTTAATCCTAAATATCTTTGAACATCTTTGGAACACTTTGGTTCGGGAAAATTTATTACTGGTTTAGTCTTCAGTGGGGAGGGATACAATTTAGTATTTATGACTCTATACCCCAAAAAATCAATTTTACGCTTCAAAAAATTACATTTTTTAAGATTTGATTTTAACCCATATTCCGATGCAGTTTCGAGAACAAGTTTTATTTTTTCTAGACCTTCGGCTTCGTTTTTGGCAGGTATTTACAGTACTATTTACAAATTAATATTTACAGAGTTCAATTTACAAGTTAACCACGCATAAGTTTTAGTTAATTAGTAAACGTCTTATGCGGGAAATCGTCTTAATCTTACATTCTCCTTATAACAACAAACAAAAAGCATTCCATCATCTCCCAATTCCACATTCTGAAGTGTCCCGGCTTTCGTCTGGCTGGTAGGAATTATCGCTGCTGCTTGAATCGTCTGCTTTGCTAGAGAGCCTTTTTTCACAAAGTAATGAAAAGAAAAAGCTACAAGGCACGCTGCTCGTCTGCTGTAGGAGAAAGATCGCTCCTACATACATGTTAATAATATTTACCATAACATGATCGGTATTTAATATGAAATGGCTAGCAATAATATAGTTAGTTTACAGGGAGACTAAAAAAAATTCATTACATTATGGTCAATGTGGTCAATTTTTTACAGTGTATTTTAATAGTTTTACGCTATTTCAAATTTATTTATATTGGTATAAATCACTGATTTTCACTATGAAAAGATTACTATAAATTAAGGGCAGTCATTGAATTTATTGTTCATTTGCGGGGAAATACACAGAAAATAGAGTATTTTAATGTATTTAAACAATAAATGTTTTACGTGCATTTGCAATTTTGACATGCGCTTTTTAATTAAACTTATTTGTTGCATTTTAATCGTTGTGTATAAATTTTATATGACTGTAGAAAAAAATCATGCAGCATTCTTATTATTAACGGAAATTTCTGAAGTACTTTTCGATTTCTTGTTTTACTATACAAAATACTTGCACTTAGAAATATGAAAAGATTGGATAATTTAATTGATAAATGTAAGATAAACATATGGTATTTTTTCAGTTAAAATATAAAAAATTTTAATGCTTAAATTGGTATAAATATTCAGTGTTTTAGTTATGTTGTTGTTGTTGTATTTTGTGTCGGCCGATTATCTACGCTAGGGATATAGGCCCAGGGGGAGGGATGCCCTTCGTGGGGGTCTTTCTAAGGGAACCTAACCCGTATTTACGCAAGGTTCGAAGAAAACCACGAAAACTCCGAACGGTTAGGCCGACGGCCGCGATTGGGTTCGAACCCAGCACCTGCCGTCTACCAGTTGAGAGGTCAGACCCTCTCGGCCACTGGTGGGGCGTTTTAGTTATGTAAGATAGCATAAAATTTCTTCGCGTAAATGATCGAGTATATGCTGTACATTGGATAATTAAACTTAATTTTTTCTAGTTTTTTCTTAAGTTTTTACACAAAATTTCATTGTTTAATTGGGCAATTAATTCATATTTTAAAATAGCCGCTTTATACTTTTGGTTACAAAAATTTAAAAACCTAAATAAATTCAAACAATGCATTTTCACTTGAAAAATACATGTGAACATTAAAAAGAAAAGAAAACTCCAACTTAATTAAATTATTGAATGCGAAAATCATTTGGTTGTCAAAGTTAGGCACATTTTAAAAGAAGAGTGCATTTACATGCTTAGGCGTATTTTGTAATACTATATGGAACAAATATGACAATACATAGATCCAACTTTTAACCTGATAATATCGACATAACTAGCAAGAATCTTTTTAATATTATATCATTTATATTTCAATGATTATTTAAAAAGTTGGTTAATTTTATTTTCTTTATAATTAACTAACTGTTTTCTGGTTGTCGTATTTTAAAAAGAATCAAAATAAGAATACATATTGTTCGGTATCGGTCTGTTATTTTTCAAAATAATTGTTTTGTTTTTTAAAGGTGCAATTTGTGCCATATCTAGCAGTTCACTTGCATTTTCATTTATAAAACAAAAACTTTAAATCTTTCTCTAGTGATAATATTAAAATATTCAAAATGAAGAAGTCAAAAAACTTAGACAGCACAAACGTAAATTATTTTAGAGATTACAGAAAAGGGTTAAAATTATACAAACATTTCCATTTATGCATCGTTTTCTCAACAGATTTTTCATTTTTTTGTTTTTAAGGGCATGGTTACGAAAGATGTGACATTTAAATAATTTTAAAGCTCTTACAATACTTATTTTTTTCACTGGTTTCTAGGTAACACTTACTTTCAAACAGCTATAATACGTGTATAATAAAATAATATAGTATAATGTATGACATAATATGTGTTACTGTAAAATTGTATCGGCAAACGAAATAAATCATAAATTTTCTGTATGGTATATATATATACCAGCTGCGACGCCAAAATCAGGACAATTAAAAGTTTGTTTTCAAACGTAATTTTTTTTGCAAATGAAGAAAAGTATACAATTTTTTTGCACTAACTTGTTGGTAAGTCATAGGAACACTTTTACTCAATATATACCCCCCCCCCTTGCTTCTATGACTGCCTACTGGTTTTCTCTTCACTGTAGACCATAACGTCTGAAGCTTCACAGGACCATTATAATGCAGTACGTTCTATATTCACTCTCAATTAGGGAGGTTTGGATATCCGGACAGGCTCGTAGTCTTTTCAATCGCGGTTTACATACATTTTTCCAAAGAATTTATATCTGAGATTTTGGGAGGTCAGAAATCTTTGTATCAAAACGTGTCGATGTTGTACGAAAATCGATTTTGAACAAATGGCTTGTGGGTGGGATGCACCATCCTACTGGATGGCTCGACGAATCGACGTATAACTTTTCTTCCCAAACCGACAACCTATCGCAACTTTTTGATCGAGTATCCTGGAGTATGAAAAATCTGTTCTTAAGCCCACTGGATGTTGACATTTGTCATGACTACTGACAGTGATCTTTGCAAGCATGTATTGCAAAATTTTGTTCTATTTCTTCGACTCCTTATATTTTGCATAAAGGTGCACATTTGATCTCTTATCACGAAGAATGGAATGATTTCTGTCGCTGAGCGCCCAGCACGAGTACTTTCTATATTTGCGGCTCCTGAGTTACTTCCCGCACTTGTTTACACATTTCAGTTATTTCAAGGTTATGACTGCAAAACTATGCGACAAAACTATTTACAAGACAATCGTGATCTCGCCATTCTGTACCGCACGGCTGGAAATTCAGAATGAGATTTTTCGGGATTTTGTCGCCTATACTATTGAATAGTTAAAAACTAAAGAAGCATTAAAATTAAATTAAATGTTACAATTTCGGACTATTTCTTTGACCATCATCATGCAATTTTTTTTACGTGGACATTTAAAGTTTATCTAAATTACGAGATCAACTTGAGTATCAAAGCGCTGGTACCAAACAGCAAGAGCAAATGTTAAGGGGCCGGATTAACAAAGTTCACAACTAATTAGTAGGTAATGCCAATAGGATAAAGATCTACGCAATCGTCAAATTTATTACTGCTACCTGGCTATTAGGTTGTCACCCGCACCGATTCCATGTATTAAACCCGTTTAGATGGGGAAACCAGGCAGGTAGGGCCTGGTTACTCGGTTAGAAAAAAAGAAAGAGAACAAAGCCTAAGTTTCTTGCATTCAAAAACTTCCTTGGGTTTTCAATTACCTACCGCTTCAACCAATCACAATTTCAGAATAATGCATTTGCGGCTTCTGTCTGACGAAAATTGAATACAGTATTACCTTGAATTAATTCAGCAATTGCTTCCAAGCCTATCAATCTAAGTCGAGGTACATTTAGATAAGCTAAGAAGGATAAGTAATAAAAGTTCTCCAAAATCTAATGAACATATTTGAATGAACATAATCAATTATTTAGGGATACATTTAGCATTTGAATACAAACATTTAAGATTTGAAAAAAAGCGTTTGCAATGAAAAAATTTAGAATAAATCAATAACTTAAAAAATATTGTTCTAGCTGGCACGTGAAAATATTCATGCAATGAAATTTGAATCGATAATTATCGGAATTCGTATTTATGTAAATACGAGCACCTATAGTCGTCGTTCAGTCTGTCCGTCTATCTGCCCACTCGTCTGTTCATTTGTCCGCATATAACAGCGCAAAAACTATCCAACGGAATCATTATAAATTTAAAAGTCAATTTATTTCAAGTTTTATGCAAATCGGGTCCATAATTTGATTGCAAGAATAAATTGTTCTGTTACATTATGGTCAATGGGAGAAAAATGTTTCCAAGTTCATTTTAATTGTATTGCAGCCTTTCAAACAGGATAAAATTCATATGCATTTACGGAAGTGTACTAAAAGATACATTCTGTGCATTATGTGGCACAAAAAATTTTTATTACTCATTTACAAAGCAACACAAAAGAACTCCATTCCTATGTTTGAAAAACTAAAACTAAACCGGGAAAATTGGTGGAATCTTAATATGACGTTATTACCCCAGGACAATTTATATATATTCAATTCATTCTTTTATAAGCTGCATAAGGAATTAAATTGCCGTTTTATAAAAATATATACTTGAAATTTATTATCCATATAAAAAAATTGTTTCATATAATTCATTTAAAAATTATTTCTTCTTTTATATGCTACATGAGGAACAAAATCACCTCACACTAAAAAGAATGTTTCATCTCCATGTCATTAACCTGCTTCATATACATTCAGTAATAAATAAAAGGTTTTAAGTAGATACATTTAAATATTTCAATGCATTAATATTCATGAACAGTTATATTATAGCAAAACTTTAAATTAAGTACATTTTTTATGGTTTATGTAATTACTAAAATGAAAATATTTCATTAAATGAACAAAACAACTAAAATTTTAAATTTATATAATTTCTTACGTAATACTTAACTGAACGTTTCATAAAATTATTCGAAATACTTTTCTTTTGTTTAATTAGTAATTATATTCAATATTATTTGCATGTTAGATAAAGAATTTTTCTTTCAAATTATACTTTTATGAAGAATAATAATTTCTCTAAAAAATCGAATAATAAAAGTAACTAAAAAGTTAAAAAATAAAATAAATATTAAAGTAATTTCTGACTTAATAAAATTTATTTAAATATTTAAAATAGCTTGACTAATAATTTGGTAAGAGATGGTGTAATATTAAATGAACACAACTGAAAACCTTTTTTATCATTTGCTTTAATCGCTTTAAATCATTTTTGTACCGCAGAAATATAAGAGATATTTTGTCTTATTTATTAGTAATTTTCGACGATTAAATAATTTAAAATCACAAAATACATAAAACCACTAGTCTGATGTTACCATCCCGAAACGTGCTTGTTATCTTATACACGTTAATACTTCTTCACCAGTTAGGTGGTTTACAAAAAGTTCTAGTCTGCAATAAATTATTACAACTGCTAAGTGAATCTGAAGTTTGATGAAAATTAGTGCATTAGTTTATGACTTACAGCTATTGCAAAATTAAAAAAAATCTGCATAACAGCGCTACATGTTGGGTGATCTAACACGAACAATGTATATCAGATAATAAATTAAACTGAAGTTTGATGAAAATTCATGCATTAATTTTTGAGATACAACTATTTCAGAATTGTGAAAAATGTAGCATAGGAGCACCACCTATAGGGGTATTTAGATAAAAAAATAAGCAACATTAATCTATATCAAGAACAAAGGCACATCGCACACTGATCAGACAAGGCGACAAAGACGTAAGAACGCGTGTTCTCAGGAAACGATTTCTTGCGTGTGAGCAGTGCTTTAGATTCCACTAAAAATCGTATTTTCTGATATAACTAAGCACAGTAAATTTTCTAAATTGTATAAAAATATTAATTCAATTTATGATTTCTTTTCCTATACAGACGACATTTTAAACAGTGTAAATTTTATTCCTCCCGACTTTAAAGGAAAATAGTTTGCTTACATTGTCATAGTTTTTCTTGAAAGCTTTTAAAAAAATATATATTTTTACTATTTATATATTTATCATCTGCATCGAAAAAAATCCTAGTCAGATGTGGCAATCCCAAAACTTCTGTCTCATACATGTTAATGCTTCCCAAAAAATGCAACATAGCATTGCCACCGATTAGGTGATTTATACCATAATCTAATCAACAACAAGTTATATCAACTTCTAACTGAATTTGAAGTTGGATGACAAATAGTGCAATAATTTCAGAGGTAGGCTTATTGGAGTAATATTTAAAAAAATTGCATAAGAGCATCACCTGTTGGGTGATGTAAACCAAAAACTGTTGAGAAACATTTTTTATCAGACACTAACCGAATCTAAAGTTTGATGAATATCCATGCATTTGTTTTTAATATAAAACCATTGCAAAATCGTAACAAATACAGCACAGCAGCGCCACGAGTCGGGGATTTATCACAAAAACTAAACAACACTAATCAATATCAGGGACTAACTGAATCTGAAGTACTTGAGATAATGCAATTGCTTAATGATGAATAAAGCAGCATAGGAAAGCTACCTGTTAAGATATTTGCACCAAAATGGTCACAGCATCTGATTTTTCAAGAACTAACTAAATCTTAAAAAATTGTTTTTAGATGCGTGTGTTTGTTCTTGAGATATAGCTATTATGGGCATCGAGTATAATTCAGCATAGCTGCGCCATCTGCTGAGCGATATGTGCCAAACATTAACCACCTACAGTTTCTATCAATTCTAACAGTATTTAAAATTTTGTGAGATTGCATTCATTAGTTATTATAATAGAGGGCTTACATACTTTTAATTACCTTATCATATAGAGATCCACATGGTAATAAAGTGACAGAGTGACAGATTAACAGACAGATGTTTTCTAAAAACTATCAAACCTAGCCCAGGACCTTCTAAAACCAAAAGTTTGTTTTATAGTCCTTACTTTCATATATATATATATATATATATATATATATAGGAGGATGTAATTAAAGTTATCCTATTTTGAGTTACGTGGTGTTCACTGTGGTCGACAGATATCGATGATAATTGGAATACTTGTTATATGGACCATGGGGAATGAAATCTGCAATAAAAAAAAATAATTTCAAATTTCGACGACCAGGGAAATAGACGGTGCTAGAAAAACAAAAATATCAAACTGAAAAAAAAAAAAACTTTTATTATTTTGTTTTCAGCTTATGTTCAAATTGTATTCCGTTTGCGTCAAGCACATATTACAAGCGCATATTAAAGCATGTTTAACAGCAGTGCAAAGGAGATTTACGAACTCAGTAATTGGCTACATGTAACGGAACATTTTTTGTAACCCTGAAAAATGTTCTGAAAAAAAGAAAGTGAAATCAGCCGTAAAATTACCTAATGCAATAATGTAATTAGGGTGCAGTGACAGTACATGGATTACAATATGCCGTGACAGCGCTAGAGCACTTGTCGAAGAATATTGGAAACTGGATGCTCCTTCGAAAACGGCTAGAGCGATTTCTTCGGCAGTTTTATTCGAAATCTGTTTCCATTCTCTTCCTTACAGCACGTCAAACTCCCCAGTATCTTTGAATTACATCATTATCTTTTTCAAAGTCTGACTCGACATCAAATTTTTTCGTAACCATTTTAATAATTGATATCGTCGCAATGTAGTTGAGAAACTACTGCCTTTCTAAAAACATAGCTTAACTAGTAACGCTCATTTTCTTCTTTAACGGTATGATGCATAATGATTTTACTGAAGTAATTACTAGCTTTTTAAGTAGTTTGGTTAAGTCATTTCTTGTTAATAAATACGCCATCTCTTGGTCAAAATTGGAAAAAAAAAATATTGCAGATTTCGTTTCTCCATAAACCATATAACCAACATTCTAAGTTTCATCGATAAATGTCCAACAGAGAGGTCTCTACGTAGGTCTAAACAAAATAACCGTAAGAGCCCACACTACTCAGGGAAAAAGACCCGGATGTCAATGTTAAGTCTAAAGGGGCGTTTATTTCAAATATCTCGCTCAAATTTTAATATTTTTACATTATTTTTGCATAGGATAACTGAGAACGATCTACAACCGGGCTAGTTTTTACGTTTTCAATTTTAGTTTCAGATTTTTTAGAAATATTTTAACTTTGGAAACCAGTTAGAACCGGTTATGTAATTGAAACTATCATAATATAAACTAGTTGGATGTATCTATACCTAATTCAATACTATACCAATTTTGAATTTCATCTTAAATTTCTGCTTCAGTCAATTAATCCGAGTAAAAACGAGTTTCCATCTCTGCACAAGCCGATGACCAATAGAGTGATAGGCAGATTTTTTTTTTTTAATTCAGGGATGTCCTGCTTGCCATACCCCCCAAAAAATCATACACAAAAATTTTAATTCAGTTCTATGCATAACTTCATACACTTTTTGATGGCAAAATAAGTAAAATGGCACAGATATCGTGATTATAAATTCTTTGTAGCGGATTTTTTCAAATTCAGGGTGGACCTACTAGCCATAGCCAGTCAGTTACACACACAAAAAAAATCTTTCAATTCTTTGCATAACTTCATACATTTTGCAATATTGAAATGGCACAAAAATTGCTATTGCAGCACCCCCTTCCGACAGATTTTTTTTAATTCAGGAAGACGAACTAGACATAGCCAAACACTTACACAAAAAGTTTCGTTCAATTCAATGTGTAACTTCATACACTTTTATATTATATAATATTGAAAATGGTACAAATATCGTTATTGCAGCGCCAAATTCCGGCGTAATTTTTTTTTCAAATTAAGTAAGGACCAACTGGCCATAGCCATACACTTACATAAAAAATTTGGTTCAATTCGATGCATATTTTCATACCATTTTTGGTCGGTACAATATTGAATATGGCACAAAACTCGCTACTGCAGCGCCCCTTTCCAGTGGATTTTTTTTTTCAAATCCAAGGAGGACCAACTAGCCATAGCCATACGTTTACATAAAATTTTGGTTCATTTCGATGCATAACTTCATACACTTTTGGTAGATACAAAATTGAAAATGGCACAAAATCGCGATTGCAGAGCTCCCTTCTGGCGGAATATTTCGAAATTAAAGGAAGACCTCCTTTCCACAGCCAAAAATATTCACAAAACATTTGGTTTAAATTTATACATATCTTCATACACTTTTTGATGGTAGAATGGCGACATACGGTCACTTACACAGATACAGGGACACACGGACAGACAGACATTTTGTAAAAACATATTTTTTGGAATCTCTAACCCCTAAAACGTGTACATTCGTCGAAAATCGAAAAAAATTTCGATTACAATACTTTCTTCTATTGAAGATTGAAAAGAACGCCCCCATAGACTTAACATTATTATCCGGGCCTTTTCAGTGAGTAGTGTGGACTCTTAGTTATAACAGCCAGGTATTATATTCAATGCTTAGTGTTTGCTTGTATTATCTATACTGAGGAATTTTCTTAATTTTCATATCAAGATTAAATGATTTTTGCTCGTACTACTCCTTGGTTAAAATTTGGTTTGTTTTTAAATTTGTCATTTTTGCAATAATTGAGATTTTAACACGTTCGCTGCCACTCACGCGAAAACGCGTGACATGACGCCAACGGTAAGGGGCCACTCACGCGCCAGCGCGTGATGTTAGGTGATGTCCAATAGCCAGTGACGCGCAGGCGCGGGAAAATCTTTCATTGATTCTTTCTTAGAAAAAGTAAATCGGCTTCTGGGCAAAACTCACTTCTACAGTGCGACATTAATTATCATCACATCTCCATGTAAGTGGCAGCGAACGTATTAAAATAAAACAAAACACGTTACATTAAAAATATTCTATCAAAAATGAAAATGTGTTTTAAAAATGCCACGAATTTAAAAGCATCTTATCTCTTATAAACAATCCTTTTCGATAACCACTAATTTTCTTTAATACAGTCGGTTGCTGTAGTACGTATCATATTCTGAGAATTTACGTTAATTATACAAAGCAATATTTGGATTTTGACTAAGATTGTTTCATTTAACATCAATTAACATATAGTTTTGTATGTTAAATAAATTTTGCAAAATAGAGACGAACAGCTACTTAACTGTAATAAGGATCTTCACACTTCACAGAATTATCAAAAAAAGTTGAAAAATAGTTTCGATTTAACTTTCTTTATTTTCCAAACATAGATAGTTTTTACACATTTAAAAAACACCTTAAATAAGAATGTGCCTAACTTATCATACAATCAATCTTTCCCAATCTGTAATGCAAGCGAAAACTTAAAGATAATCGTATTGTTATATTAGTTATTACAGTGATATACACATATACTAATCCTCACTTTGTGTGTGTATCTTAACATAAATATTCATGAAAAAAAAAACACTGTTAAATGAAATCTCCTTATTTCTAACAAATTAAAATTAAGCTTAGCCTCATGTGCTACCATGAATCATTCGTTAATCCAACTAGCTTTAAGACGTGGCAGTTCTATGTAAGACATAATATCATATTCTTCGTTATATTTCTGCCTAAAACCTCCAGAAGGATCATATTATACACATGAACTTTATGCATGACTTCTTTAAGAAGAAATCGTTAGGGATCGAAACAAAAATAAGATTCACACAGTGTTTCGTTGAAACAGATATAATTCTGAGTTCATTACAGAGGACTTTTTTCGGGTCATTTAGTATTCGTATATGTGCTTATATATATATATATAATTTTATAATTTTTTTTTTACATAATTTATTTAACAGTAATAGTGTCTTGTCGCACTTACCATGGATGGATGGGGAAGGGGTGGGATAGCCAGAAACTTTTATCAACGAAACTAGTTAACAACATTCTTTTTCTTTCTCTTTTATTTATTAGTAAACACAAGTTTCATTTGAAATATACTTCGAATAGATTTTCTTGAACAACGATTATACATGCATATACATATGAAGAAAAAAAAATATAAAACGTGAGGGAATTCTTTGTTTAAGAATAAATTAATTTTATAATAATTTAGTAATTTCAATAATAGATTCGTATTTTCATAAAAATAGACAATAGGCTAAAAAAATGTTATTTTGTAAAAAAAAAAAAAAAAAAAAAAAAAAGAAAGAAAAATGTTACAAATAAAAAGAGAAAATTTTGTTGGGATCAAAAATGATATCGAAATCAATAGACAAACCTTTCTCCCCCTAGAAATATCCTACGATATCATATGCCAGACCACCCTCCCCCTAAAATGATAACGTTATATCTACACATCCCCTAATGCATGATGAGTTAAAGGTTGCATTCATTTAAACATATTACGGTGGTCAGATAACGTGAATATCCTTGTGATGCCATTACTGAAATTGAGATCAGAGAGCCGATAGTAGACATCAAGAATATAAAATATTGCATATAATACGACGTCGCAAACCCCATATTTAAAAATAAAATACAAGAATTCATATCCTAACAAATTATTCATTTACGGTAACAACTTTCAGAAAACTGAAATATATCATAACAAAAGATTTAATAGACATTCTCACATTTGTTGTAAATGTGATTAAAAAAAAGTAGTAGAATTTTCCATTGTACTCACAAGCGGTATGCATTTGAAGCTCCACATTTTAGACTGCAGTTACTAGTTTATATGGTTCATCGATTTGCTTGAGATCGATGGCGTAGCCAGAGAGGTGGGTGGGAGGTTATTTGCGCTTCACTCCACTAATTTTATAAAGTTTTCTTCTACTAGCTATTAATTAATCCAAAAAATAAAACTTTACAATTTTAGTGGTGGAAAGTGCATCTGCCCCCTCCCAACCCTCCCGATACGCCACTGCTTGAGAGCCCTGTATTTTGGAAAAGTTTTCGTGATTTCATAACATTATGAACAAAACAAGGCACATATCATTATATTTTAATTGCAATGCTTTTATTTTTCACAAAACTATGACCTACAACCCAAATTCATTTAGGATGAAACACCCTGTATTTGTGACTAATTAAATGGTTTGCAACTATTCTATTGCAATTTCTCATTTACTTAATGTCAACTATCACTCTTCTGAAATTGTGGTTGAGTTCAGCATGACATGTATAGTAAAAATTATCATCTCTATTGCCTATACAATAATACTTTTTATTATTTTGTATAGCTGTTTTATCAATAAAAAAAATCTTAAAGTCCCAAGTACATTTTCATTTGTTATTTCAGAAATATATGAAATTTACTCTTTAACATTGCGTTTGAAAATCGCACACATAATTTAAATACATTTCATCTCTATTTAATTAATCTATTTTAAGAAAATAATGTGTTTAAACAAGTATTTTCAGAAACTGCTATTACACTAATGAGATTAAAATAGTAGAAACTTTAAAATATCATTATGGTAACAGATGTAATGTAGATATAAAAGGAATTTGACTTCTGTAATAATTAAAAGCTTTTATGTAACTTTTTTGTAAGTGTTTTGTAAATATGTAAATACTTAAGGAATTTAACTTTAAAAATAAAGATAACTCTTTTTTGAGAATTATAAACAAATAATTATTAGATATTAAGGAATCTTTTTGATGTATGGATAAAATAAACAAATCATCACAATTAAAAAACAATAAGCCTTCATATTGTGTGGAATTCGATTAAGTCTTATATTGTGCATTAAAAGTATTATTTTTTTGTTAAGTCATTGCTAGTTAGCTATTTGATAATAACATTATGTATAATCGACACATCATAAAGAAACACAAAAACGAGTATTGTTTGTGTGTTAGGCCTAATAGCCTAATTTTCTTTATAGGAATTGTCTGTGTAAGTATAATGGCATCAGTTATCATCAGACAGTTTCATGAATATTGACATTTAAATAAATTTCATTGCAAGACAATATAATCAGCGTCCCAGAATGATTTTTTGATGCCAATAAATAAGAATAGGGGGTGGATATGAATGCTATATTTATTCGGATCAGAATTAAATCAATTCATTACAACATGAAATAAATGTTTATTAATATACATATACTACATCTATAAATGTATATAATTTTGCAAAAAACGTTTGGATGAAGAAACATTGAATGATAAAACATACCGTCTACATACACTGTTAAAACTAATGGTGACACATTGCACCTTTTAGGGGTGAAAGGCTTGTCTCGCTGGTGACGCCCCTAGAGGAGCTAAAATGGCACCCTTAACTAGGGTGAAAGGATTGCACCCCTAATCCAGGGTGTTTCAGAGGGTGAAAGGACAGCACCTCAGGGGGGAATAATGGCACCCCTTATCCAAAGTGTTCAAGAAGGCGAAAAGATGGCACCACAGGGAAGAGTAATGGCACCCCTTACCCAAGGTGCCCCAGGGGGCGAAAGGATGGCATCTCAGGGGAGGATAATGACACCCCTTATCCATGGTGCCCCAGGGGGTGAAAGGATGACATATCTAATCCAGGTTGTCCTGTGGCACCCTACCCATTTACAATCTTTAGTCCACAGTGGCATCCTCCGCTTGTCTAGAAATTGTAATGGTTTGAATTATGAAGTACAAATTATTCATCCATTTTTAAATTGAATTCTACAGAGAAAATTATCAGGATCAGTCAATATTTTGAGTCTTTTTTTTCTTTTAGATTGATGGAATATTATATATTTTAAACAAATTAACAGGTGTCCAAAGAAAAATTGTAGCATATTTTTGTAACTATAAGAGGCATAATATAAACTGAAAAAATAATCATAAAAAGCCAGAGAATTCAAATTACACTTTCATTTACATGGGAAGTATTTAAAAAAATTAAAAAATTTAACTTTTATGCTCTCTGCAGTTCAATATCCCAATCATTATTGCACTCTTAGTCATACCCAAAGGGGTGAAAGGCTTGTCTCGCTGGTGACACCCCTTGAGGAGCTAAAATGGCACCCTTAACTAGGGTGAAATGATGGCATCCCTAATCGAGGGTGTTTCAGAGGGTGAAAGGACAGCACCTCAGGGGGGAATAATGGCACCCCTTATCCAAAGTGTTCAAGAAGGCGAAAAGATGGCACCACAGGGAAGAGTAATGGCACCCCTTACCCAAGGTGCCCCAGGGCGTGAAAGGATGGCATCTCAGGGGAGGATAATGACACCCCTTATCCATGGTGCCCCAGGGGGTGAAAGGATGACATATCTAATCCAGGTTGTCCTGTGGCACCCTACCCATTTACAATCTTTAGTCCACAGTGGCACCCTCCGCTTGTCTAGAAATTGTAATGGTTTGAATCATGAAGTACAAAGTATTCATCCATTTTTAAATTGAATTCTACAGAGAAAATTATCAGGATCAGTCAATATTTTGAGTCTTTTTTTTCTTTTAGATTGATGGAATAGTATATATTTTAAACAAATTAACAGGTGTCCAAAGAAAAATTGTAGCATATTTTTGTAACTATAAGAGGCATAATATAAACTGAAAAAATAATCATAGAAAGCCACACAATTCAAATTACACTTTCATTTACATGGGAAGTATTTAAAAAAAAATAAAAAAATTAACTTTTATGCTCTCTGCATTTCAATATCCCAATCACTATTGCACTCATAGTCATACCCAAAGGGTTTTGTTTGAATAAATCACAAAATTCACGTAACATATACACCTACTTTGTACCGCGAAAAATCACCGAGTTATAGTCAAATATTGTGACTTTCTCATGCAATTTGAAGACTGATTTTCGATTTCGTGTTTTGGATTTCTTGGTAAAATGATATGAATCATGATCTTTGACTGTCTATAACTCAGATTTTTGGATCAATTTTTTTGGGGGTGTGATTAAGAATGGGACAGTAACTATTTTGGTGATTGGGCATTTTTAGATACAGGAACAGTATAAAAATTTGATGTTTTTTGTCCCCTAAATAAGAAAAAATACGTGTGGCACTCGGGGACTGCCGCGGTAAAGCTATTGCATAACATTTTTCATCAACTTATGCAATTATAATTATTTATTTATTTTTTACTTATGCAGTTTTTTTTGTCTTTGATATTAATTCAAGTTAAACATTTTGAGCGTGATGACCGATAACAATTTTTCTTTTTCTTGTATTGAACAAATGAGAAGTTAGTATCGTTTAAAATATTTTTATTATCTTACAATACATGTAGGTTAATCAGGAATTTTTATCATTGAAACTATACGTTTATGTTAGCTGAAATAAAAAAACATAAGTTTACGACTTGATATTCTCAAAATATCTGAAAAATACCGCGTCAATGTCTGCCGAAGTCTACGGAAGGATGCCGTGCCGAAGTCTGCCAAACTGAAGCGACGTTAGCCGGAGTGTTAGGTTTTTTTCTCGTTACAGAATTTCTAGATTCTTTCGCCGCGTTCAAAGCCCGCGATAAAAGCTATGCAATGGCTTAATAAATTACCAAACAAAATTTGGCTGCGCTACGAAAATTAGATCGCGAGTTATAAGCATTTTAAATTTTTCGACCCTCACCGTGGGGGGTCTCCTGTCACCAAAAGTAACACTGTCTCCTAATAAATTACCAAACAAAATTTGGCCGCACTAAGAAAATTAGATCGCGAGTTTTAAGCATTTTAAATTTTTCGACCCTCACCATGGGGGATCTCCTGTAACCAAAAGTAACACTGTCTCATAATAAATTACCAAACAAAATTTGGCCGCGCTACAAAAATTAGATCGCGAGTTATAAGCATTTTAAATTTTTCGACCCTCAAAGTGGGGGGTCTCCTGTCACCAAACATAACACTGTCTCATAGTAAATTACCAAACAAAATTTGGCTGCGCTACGAAAATTAGATCGCGAGTTATAAACATTTTAAATTTTTCGACCCTCACCGTGGGGGGTCTCCTGTCACCAAAAGTAACACTGTCTCATAATAAATTACCAAACAAAATTTGGCCGCACTAAGAAAATTAGATCGCGAGTTTTAAGCATTTTAAATTTTTCGACCCTCACCATGGGGGATCTCCTGTAACCAAAAGTAACACTGTCTCATAATAAATTACCAAACAAAATTTGGCCGCGCTACAAAAATTAGATCGCGAGTTATAAGCATTTTAAAATTTTCGACCCTCTCCATGGGGGATCTCCTATCACTAAATATTAACACAGCCTCGTAATAAATTACCAAACAAAATTTGGCCGCGATACGAAAATTAGATCGCGAGTTATAAGCTCTTTAAATTTTTCGACCCTAACCATAGGGGATCTCATGTCACCAAAAGTAACACTGTCTCATAATAAATTACGAAACAAAATTTGGCCGAGCTACGAAAATTAGATCGCGAGTTATAAGCATTTTAAATTTTTCGACCCTCACCGTGGGGGGTCTCCTGTCACCAAAAGAAACATTGTCTCATAATAAATTACCAAACAAAATTGGCCGCGCTACGAAAATTAGATCGCGAGTTATAAGCATTTTAAATTTTTGACCCTCACCGTGGGGGGTCTCCTGTCACCCTACCTGTCCTGTAACACTGTCTCATAGTAAATTACCAAACAAAATTTGTCCGCGCTACGAAAATTAGATCGCGATTTATAAGCATTTTAAAATTTTCGGTCCTCACCATGGGGAGGGGGGGGGCGGTCTCCTTTCACCAAAAATTAACACTGTCTCATAATAAATTACCAAACAAAATTTGACCGCGATACGAAAATTAGACCGCGAGTTATAAGCATTTTAACTTTTTCGACCCTCACCGTGGGGGTGTCCTGTCACCAAAAGTAACAATGTCTCATAAAAAATTACCAAACAAAATTTGGCCGCGCTACGAAAATTGATTGCGAGTTATAAACATTTTAAATTTTTCGACCCTCACCGTGGGGGGGGGGTCTCCTGTCACCAAAAATTAACACTCTCTCGTAATAAATTACCAAACAAAATTTGGCCGCGCTATGAAAATTAGATCGCGAGTTATAAGCATTTTAAAATTTTTGACCATCACCATGGGGGGGGGTCTCCTTTCACCAAAAAATAACACTGTCTCATAATAAATTACCAAACAAAATTTGGCCGCGATACGAAAATTAGATCGCGAGTTATAAGCATTTTAAATTTTTAGACCCTCACCGTGGGGGGTCTCCTTTGACCAAAAATTAACACTGTCTCATAATAAATTACCAAACAAAATTTGGCCGCGCTACGAAAATTAGACCGTGAGTTATAAGCATTTTAACTTTTTCGACCCTCACCGTGGGGGTCTCCTTTGACCAAAAATTAACACTGTCTCATAATAAATTACCAAACAAAATTTGGCCGCGCTACGAAAATTAGACCGTGAGTTATAAGCATTTTAACTTTTTCGACCCTCACCGTGGGGGTCTCCTGTCACCAAAAATTAACACTGTCTCATAATAAATTACCAAACAAAATTTGGCCGCGCTATGAAAATTAGATCGCGAGTTATAAGCATTTAAATTTTTCGATCCTCACCATTGGGCGGGTCTCCACTCACCAAAAGCTACATTATCCTACCTTATTTTATATTAAGACGATTCTTTTCTGTACACATTCTATCAGGAATTTTTTTTATTGAAACTATAGATTTATAGTGACTGAAATAAGATATATAAGTTTGAGACTTGATATCCTCTAAATATCTGAAAAATACCGCGTCAATGTCTGTCGAAGTCTATCGAAGGATACCATGCCGATGTCTGCCGAAGTGAAACGACGGTAGCCGAGTGTTAGGTTTTTTCGTTACGGATGTGTTAGGATAATTCTCGTTACGGAATCTTTGGATTCGGTCGCCGTGCTCAAAGCCCGCGTTAAAAGCTATGCAATAGCTTAAAAAGCACAATTTGAATTATCTGCCTAATTATGAATATTTTTTTAATTTCTCTTATAGTTATAGAAATAATCCGTTACCGTCTTTTTTGACAGGCAGTATATTGCTTGAAATGTGTTTTCATTATTTTATATACAGGACAACTGAAAAGTATGGGTGCACAAAAAATGCTATATCCTATAAAATATATGCGATATTTTAATGTAACGAAACAAAAATATAAGAAATAATAATATTTTTACAAATTATTCACTGACTTGACATTTATTGACTTACTGACGGATTTATTGTTTAAAAACGAAGGTTCACAGGATTGACAATCCGTTGCGGATAATTCTGATTTAAATCTTTCTATGCCTTGATAATTTCGTATCGCATACAATACGAAATGAAGATTTTCTTGTTCTAACTTTTCTACAGAAATCAAGAGGGTTAAGATCTGATTGTTCGAAGGCAATACACCTGTTGTTAAATATCCACGCAGATAGGTGTTCAAGGTCAATGTTGTTTTTGCTCCATGTGAAGGCACCAATACGGCTGGAATCTCTATTAAAATTATTTTGCTTCCATGAGGACAACACCTCGTCTAACTACATATTTACCATTAACCTTAGTAACATTAATTAGTTTTTATCAATAAAAATTTATAGTTTTTCCCTTATGGGAAGTCTTGCCAAAACCATTAATCTTTTCATAAAAAATATTAGTGTAATGATTTTTTTTTTTTTTTTTTTTGTATTGAACATATCAGTTGCTGATCATTTTGACGGTTGTGCATTTTTTTGAGGGTTAAGATTTTTATATAATAATAGAAAAAATGCTACAAAATTTTAAAATAAGCATTTCTCAGATTTTAGTTGTGAAATATCAATGTCAAACAATGCATCCATATTTTTCAGCTACCCTGTATCTAATTTTAAAAAAATGCAAAACACAAATAAGAGATGAATATGTAATAAATGTTGTAACTTTTAAATTAGTAAGAATATTTCATAGTCCTAAAAAATTTCCAGAAAGTTAGCCATCAAGCTATGAACTGAACTGTTGAATATAAGATAATTTTATAGTTGTGGTAAAATCACAGATGAAATTGGTCAAATAATTCTTACATTATATGTAGTACATCTTTATACTGAACTTATGCAAATCCATATTTTATTGCATGTATCTTCACAAGGTAAAAATTTAGAACTGTATGTAATGTGTCAAAATAATGCCTACATTTTTTTTTTATGTGCCAACTGCATTTTATATTTTCTTATTTCTTTTCGCAACCATGTTAATAATAATAATATTGCATTGCATATTTAATTTTTATGTTTTGAAAGCCAGTGGGGAGGATAATATATATTAAACACTTTATTTTACTAAAACAAAATAAAAACTCCCTTTCCATAAGTATGAAACCTGATTAAACTACAATATTTGGATTCTAAAATACTTATTCTTTTTATAAAGCTAATATGCATATAAATCAGATAATCAAGCAAATATGTCCACAGAAAGAAAATATGAGCTTTTAGATATAACTAGAGATAAGCCAAATTGAATAAAAAATACCCTGAGACTAACAGTAAGCAGAAAATAAAAATTAGCAAATAAACGAATCTTTGATTACTAATTATGGTGTGATATTTAAAACATTCCCGAATCACACATTTTTTTGGAAAGGGGGGGGGAGAAAGCGCAAAAATTTTAAAACAATCTTGATACTGTTTTTATTTTAGGAACAAATAAGGATGGAGATATATCGCATAATAAATGAAAATCTTGTTTATAGGGGCGTAATTCCCAAGGATAAGTTTTATCAGTCATTGGTTAAAGGGAAATTAACTTAGAGGTTATTGACAGGTGCAAAAGAGTCTTAAGCCAAGTGCTGTTGTCATGGTTGAGGGGGCGGGGGAATGTATGCTAAAATACAAATGAAAGCATCTGTTAAACAAAGATTTAAGTAAAAGAAAGCTAGGTATCAAGATTTGACGACTAGGAATAATTTTTCTATAATTTAGTTGCATTTGACGACTAACGACTGCTGATTTCTAAGCCTGGTATCCACATCAAGATACTTTATGCCAATTTTTTATGTTTTGACTTATTGCATCTGAAATTTTAATACACAGAGAAAATATAATGAAATGAATAAAACACCAAATAAAAAAACTTTTAGTTCAAGTAATCTTTTTATTCTAAACATCAAGAATAAATTAAATATTCTTAAACAAAGATTTGACACTTCGTGGAACGATGCCACTTGGAAATGTTTGAAGATAAAAGTATCTAAAAGTAATAAAAATTTTATTTGGCTTTTGCTATAGCCAACATTTGAGTTGCGGTACAAAATCACAGGTTGAAACACAGAAATATCTGCACCTTCTTCATGATAAAGAGTCGGAAACTTTTCTTGCATCAAGCATGATAATGTAAGTACTGTAAATGCAAGTTCACTATCTGAAATAATAATAATAAGACATTAAGGAAAAAACACAAGAAGACAGTCCAGTTAAAATGTATCATCAAAGCACAGCAAAAAATGGTAGATCAACAAAAAAGAAAGAATAAAGTTTAAAAAAGAACAGATTTTTGTGTTTACAGTGCTAAAAATTTTAATTCATGATGTTTTTAGCTCACAAGGCTATCAAAGCCTGACAGCTAACGTTCCCGCATGTTCCGTATGTAACGTGATAACTCTTGATATAAAGATCAGATTTGCTTCAAATTTTATATGTAGGTTCATTCTGATAAGGTTCTTCACTAATTAGCTTTTGAGGTTCATTGATTAAATACGAAGGAGGGAAGTGTGCTACCCCCCTTAATTTAGATAAATATCCAGAAATCTTACAGAACTATGAAATTTACTCCAAATTCTGTATATAGTTTTACTCTGATAAGGCACTTCCCTGATTAGTTTTAGGATCCCATTGGTTAAGTATAAAAAGAGGTGGTAGCTAATCCCCTGCCCACTAACTTACAATTGTTTTTTTTTATTTTATTTTATTTTATTTATTTATTTTTTTTATAATTTTTTTTTTTTTTTGTACGGACATTATTATTTGAACTAAGAGTATAATATACATCATTAAATATGGGTTATGGGAGTGAAAAATAGGGTTTTAAAAAGAAAAAACATCATGACTTCGTCAATTTTCAAGATGTAAAATTCCCTAATTCATTATTACAATGCTTCTTAATCTTATACACAGCTTTTATATTGGCATGTTTTTGATAGGACCAATTTTTACAGAAAAAATGTTGAAAGCAACGCAAAAAGGAGAAGGGGGCGGGGGAGATGAAAAATATAAAAAGCTTCTGACTTTGTCATATCGTAAGGTATCAAATGCCTTACGATACAATAATTTATAAGAGGATTTACAATAATTATTGTAAATCCTCTTTATATTATCTACATTTCTTATACTGACACATTTTTGATAACAGAAATTCTTACAGCAAATAAATAAATAAATAAATAAAATAAATAAATAAATAAAATAAAATAAATAAATAAATAAAATAAATAAATAAATAAATAAAAATAAATAAATGAAAATAAAAATAATAAGATGAAAAAATGATTACTGTATTATTGTGATTCTGATAAAACCAGCTTTCACGGAAAAATAAAATTAAAAACTCCCAAAAGTTAACACATAAAATTGTTAAACTAAGTTTATCTCTCTTCTTTATTTAATTTCTAATGGTAAAATTAATACTTAACTACGAGATTTACCTGTGCTTGTAGTCCAAGCCGGCAGGCATTTATCGATTTTATTCGCAGGGTTGAACGGTATTTATCGGTTTTTACCATTTTTGGAAAAAATTGTTAGTTTGACTGTTTTTGTCACTTTTTATTAAAAATTTACCTAATATGTTTTCTATTTTCCTAGGTGTAAAACGTTTTTGAGTATTAATACTGCAATTCCATATAGAAATATTCACTAATTTAGTTTCCAATTAGGTAAAACTTTTTAAGTGTGTATTCTGAATCAGTAAAAGAATACTATATTAAAATAATGGGTTTTAATAAACATAAAAGAAACCCAGAAAACTTTCATCTTTGTCTTCCAACTGCAAGAATTCAAAATTTTAAAGATATTATTGTACATTTATTATTACTAAATCTAAAAAATATCATAACTTTTATAGGAATGCACATTACAATATTTATTATAGTTATCTTAACCCATAACTGCTGTTAGCGGTCTCACAGGCCGTTACAAGTTAAGTTGTAATTTTTAGCTTAATTATAGATTCTGATCAAATTTTGTTTCGTTTGGAACCTTATTACTATCTCTAACGACTTTTGAATAGCTTAATTTCATTTAAAATAGTCCTGTATATAAAGTTTAATACATAAATAATATTCTGAGAATTTATTTAACATTTTATTCATCTTTAGATTAAGCGTCTAACCGACCGCTTACAGTAGTTCTGCGACAATTTTTGTCACTGCAGTTAAGAGTTAAAGGAGATTAGTTTACAAATTTTTATTTAAACTAAATTGAAAGAAAAAACTATAAGTACACATTTTCTACACTTTAAAATCCTTATCATTTTGATAAAAAATAAACGCTTACAAATATTAACTGACTTGTAATATAGTCTTTATACATAAATATTAGTACATTTTACCAATCTATCCTTAAAGCTTCTAAGCATTCTATAAAAAAAATACAAGCTTAGTAACTTTCTGTACACCAAGTCTCTTTCTTAGTTTCCTATGTTTATATATGAAAAGTTTGAAAAAAATCGCTCTACGGGTGAAAAACTAGAAGGAGTGCAGAATCACCATTAAATGTAGGAATTACGGATGTATTTCTTTATTATTAAATGTTTTCCACCAAAATTTTGCTTGTTACGTCTTTTTGTTTATAGAACCTCCTTGGAAATGGGTAAAAGTAAAAAAGAGTACAATTGAAATATAAACTTTTTTTGTAAAACAGTAAACAGTTAACATCTGTTGCATAGATTTGGAATAGAAAATATAAAAAATCTCTAAAATTAAAGTGTATCAGCAGCTTTAAGGAACTGGCTAATTTTTTGTTTCCATTTTGTTATATTTATAGGGGAAAGTCGGGTGGAATGGGACAGTAGGTTTTTCTCTTTATGCATTATTCCAAACATTTCATCCGTGGCACACATGATGAAGCGATGGTAATTCATTCTTCAGTTTAAAAAAAAATTGTTGATTTGTATAAACTTGCAAATGTATGAACGAAAAAATTATTCCAAGAATCAAATTTAAATTTGCTTTATTTGCTTTCAATATATTAATGATTTGTTTATGTATAAATGTAATAGTTTCCCTATGTATGGAACATTATACTGTATATTATCCTTAATTTAAACTAAGCCTAAAAGCAGCATTTTTGTTTATTTGTGATTCTACGATAAGAAATTCAAAAACATAGAGAATTCGGCCAAACAGAAAAGTTTGAGTTTGATCAAAAACCTTTAAATTATGATTTTTGTCCCATTTATTTACTTTTTCATATAAGCGCAAGTCACATTATACATATTTTATAACTTTTTCTGGTCAGTGACTCGCTCCTCTGGCAGTTATCTTGCCAGGGGAAATACGGCAGGGGAGAGACATTTTCATGTAAATTCAAATTTTTTAAATGACTGAATTAGTTTTTGGGTTAATTGTGTATTTCCCTTTAAGTATTACTGTATTGTTTAATTAGGGCAGTAAATGCAATTGAATTAAATGAATATTATACGCTTTATGACTTACCAGGGGAGATACATGATCACCGTGCGAAACCACTACACCGCACGGTCGCGTCGCAACAACTAAAAATGGCGACGCTTAAATGGCTTGCGCGTTTAGTATTGCTAACTTCAAGCCAATAGATGTCCTTAAGTGCTACTTCCAGTATAGCCATCCTTGAATTTATATTTGTTTCAGCGGAACGAAATTTGACAGGGTATTATACACAAAAAAGCGAGACAAAAGTTAATTAACAAATATATTTGAAATTAACAAAATTATTTTATTTTTTATTTTATAATACGTAAGTATAATTACTTAATTTCCAATTAAACATACTTTAGCTAAGCATTTGACGGAAAAAATATATGTATTGTTTGAAAGTTAAATTGAAACCGGCAAGGGGACATGCCAGGGGAGAGACTTTTTTAGACTTTGTAAGAAATTTCAGAAAAATGTGTTTTAATTAGGCATTCAAACGTGATGTTATTTAATAAAGTATATTAAGATGATGCGATTCATTGCAAAAAAATAGCAACATATAGAATAAAAAATCTGTTTTAAACGGATTGCCGTACAAATTACCTCTTATCGTAGAATCACCCTTATTCAAGAAGTTTAACACAAAACGAGGAAGTGGCGAGGAATAGGACATGCCAGCAAAGAGAGGAATGGGACGTGTCCAGCTCCTTTTTAAATTAAGAATAATGTAAATTGCTAACATGCAAACATTTTTAGAGGATAATATATTAATTATAACATTGATAATATATGCATTTATACTGAAAAGTATAAATAAATTGAAATTCATGATTATTTAATTTCATCTATGACAGAGAATCCTGAATTTTCATTCCAGTCATGAAGATACTGGAATTTTATATTGTGGCACATACATTATTAATTTACAATCTTTGTTTGAATTATTTATCTTGCCGACACTAGGTTATTTGTGCCTTATAGCCCTTTTTTTTATTGTTGTCTCATAACTCTTAATGAGGAGGTAAGGGACACATTTAGAAACTTACATCTTCTTTAAAATAGCTTTTGCACATTATGTTTCTATATTGTTCAGGGGGATTTAAAAAGGTTTTACATTGCACGCTGTAAATTGAAATATTTCTTTTTGTATCAAATAAAGTTGATTCTTTTACTTTTGAAAAAAAAAATGTCCCGCACCACCCCACTCTCCCCATTATAGATATTATATATTAATACACCAATTACATGAAAATAGAATTTTTATCAATAGTATTAAAATACAGTTTAAGGGCTAAGATTTTATTGTATATCGTTAGGTTTTTACCACTTTTCCCCCGAGGTTTTTACCGGTAAAAAGCCAACCCTGTTCATTGGCCTTGTTTCAGAGCGGGTGGAATAAAAGATTGTTAAAAATTAGGTAATTAGAAAAATGTTTAAGATTTATGAATGAAGGAGCACATTTTCTTTAAAACACGAAATCTTAATCACCAGCGGAAAAATTTCACATTTGTGTCTAATTTTGATCTAAGTTTTTATTCATTGTTATACTTTTTGAACACTCACTATTTCTGTAAACTATTCTAAAAGTCGAGGGGAGTAAATACAGATTGTTTTCCATTTATAAGTTGAATGCTCATTTTGAATTCGCTTTGAAATTTGTGATATCGGATGATGTTGATGAGTGAGAAGGGGGGGGGGGGGTGACTGACATTTTATTCAACCTAAAATTCTGCTACTAAATAAGGTATAATGCGAAAGAATACTTTTGAAAAAAAAAAAAGGCGTTATAAATCTGCATAGTCGATAATCAGAACCTAAGGAGAATTCAATTTAATTTTTAGAGTGCTGAGAGGCCCATGGAAGTAACGAGAGGCCCATGGAAGTGCAAAATAAACTTATGGCTGAATCTCAAAAACATCATACTGATATAGACCAGCTTGTAGAAACATAGAAGCCGTAGCCTAAAAAAAAGAATCGGTATAACGAGAAGCAATCAACGCCGACTTCGTAGGCTCCAGTTCCTGAACAAGAAAACGACGCCGGTTTGCAGGTTCCAGTGCAATCTTCTACATCTTCTCAAGGTCTGGACAGATATAGCAAGCATTTTTTTGTTGTTTCATGCGATATAAACTTTATTCAGTTCAAACTTATCCTAGGGTCATCAGAAAATCTGACAAGTGGCGAAAATAAACAGCTATTCTTATTTCAACCCGCTACATATTAGATCAATAAGAAGGAAAAGAAAAGAGGGAAAAAGAAGACAAGAAGAATTTATCTCTGATGCGAAAAATTTTCATGATCACAGAAAAGAAAAGTAGAAAAACTGATATGAAAAAGAAGAGTACAAAGGAAAAAATCCCTTGACATCAAACGAGAAGGAAGATGAAAGTGAAACAGGTATTTTTTGCAACGGCTTACATGAACAATCTAAACACATAGTCTAAACACATCTAATCACATCTAAACACATCTAATCATTTTCACCTACATAAATTATTATTACCCAAACAGAGTTGAATACAGTGCTTTTGCTGCTGAGGGTAGGCACATGAAGCATGCCGCATTTGAAATGAATAAGATCGAACATTCATTTGTGTAATTTTTGTGCCGAACAATTTCATCTCTTAAGCATAACTTAATTCACTGTTATTTTATGTAGATTTGATATAGATTCATACTGTATAAGTACAATATACCAATTTTCCTTTAAAAAATAATATTACTGGAAAGTTACAATGTGCTTTTAATGATTTTTTCCATTGTTATGGTTTTGTCCGACCTTGTCTGACAAAAAGGGAAATTGCACACTTCTGAAAAAGCATTGCTATGATCTCAATTGCTATTATTTGTGATTGACATACTACTTTTTTTCTTCGCGAAAAATCAGTTTATCTTTTTAATACAAATTTTGACTGTTTTGTCCACATAGTGCACAATGATAAAAAGAAAATGATCGGGGTTCCGGTTTTATCCAACTTTCCTCTATGTGGTATTTCTATAAAACATTTAATAATTCGTTGTTTAACTAATACGGATGTTTGCAAATGTATTATAAGAGGCTTTAAAAAATATTATGACAGATTCATGTTTGATTATTCCTGGGTTAACACTTTTAATATTAAGGATCTAAAGTCTATGAATATTAAATATTTTATATTTGTAATTTTACTACATTTACTTGATTTTAGAAATTATTTCAAATATAAAAAACTTCAAAAATCTGTATTCATGTAAGATTTTCTTGTAATTTTTCATATGCAGAAAATTTCTTATAGTGTTATCTAAAATTATTATTATTGACTTTTTTGTTTGTTTGTTTTTTCATGCAATTATTTTCAGGTTTATATGTTTACGAAGAATATGTCCGTCAAATTTTGAAGAAAGAATTCTTTCATTCGTTTTATAATAAACCTACAAAATTATTTGCAGTAAAAGATTCCTTATATATTGTTTCATTCAATTTTGAAACAAATATTAATTTAACCTAAAGTTGTAATATAATATATCTATGAAACTCAATTGTCCAAATTTTTCAAAAAAAAAATAGTATAAGGAATCAGTTAAATATAACAAAGATCAATTATTATAATGAGGCTTTGGATTGAAATTCTTATGCTTGGTACTTAAAAATGAAAAAAAAAGTCTCCACTTTGACAATATAGAATTTTTGACCCATGAAATCTAACAATGATACCATTTTCACCTACGTAAATTATTACTCACTTCTCATATTCCTATTCACCATTGAAAAAAAAAGATATTTTAATTTTATCATTTTATAATCATTTTAGCTTCAAACTTGAAAGCTTGGTTGTCAGGTACATCTTTGCATGGGGAACGCCACACACTGGGTTATAATTCAGATTATAATTTCAGTATCTGGAAATAAAAATTGCAGTAATTTCTGGCTTTAAGTCCCATTTGTGGTAAAATAATTAATTTTATCTAAGAAAATTATTGTTTTCTTGTAAATATTGTTTCATATTTATTTACATACTTAAGCATTTCACTCAAGTTTCCGAAGATTGAAATTGCTACAACTTTATGCGGAAAAATGCGTTTTTAAAAACAAGCCAAAATTTTCTGGTCAAAATATTGTAAAACAATATTACATTAATGGAATTTTACGCCACTAAACCTTATGCAACATCGAAATATAGTAGTACATGAAATAGTATGCATGCGATATTGACACTAATCAATCATACGTATACAGCTCCCCTGACAACCCTATTTTTCCTTCGAACGTCATAAAATGATTATATATATCTCGTAGTTGCCATATCGCATGTGAAGTATCCAATGAATGCGCTAATGATGATAACGAACGTACGGTCCAATAGCATTGTGCTCTGAACAGCCCATGAACAATTCTAAACGGCCATCCAATCGAATTGTCCCCAAAAAGGCAGATAGATTTTCTGTAACCATCAGTGCAATTTTAACAGCTGCGGAGCCTTTCCTGAACTCCTGAACTCGCCTACTTTTTACAGTCTCTCTGTGACGTTACGTTCTCAGGCTGTGGCATGTTTTTCAAATTTTCGCAAGTTTTGCGGTTCACGTGTATTTTATTTTACGTTAAGTTTTCCTTTTGCTTTCTTCAAGAATCAATGTAAGGTAATAATTTTTATTTTTAAAAGTTAATATTTAATATTACTCATGTTTGCTTATATTATACATTAGGCCTCATTAGGCCTACAACTATCTGTAAGACGAATTCACCCGTCCGCAGGATATCAGCTTATCTTGAATGTAACATTATTTGGATGATTTTAGGACCGTCCAGGGGTATAACATAAGTGTGCTATAACCGTCCCAAAGGTGTCAGGAAGTGACATCCATAGGATGTTGACAGGTGTGGCATTTCGAAACCCAGGTTCTGTAACTTTCGACAGGACCGATTCGTCGGTCCCCAGGATGTTACTCATGTCCAGAACGTAAGATCTTTAGGATGTATTTAGAATGTGTTTGTGTTGTCTGGGTTCTCATCATACTGCTTCATATTGCCAACAATGGATTTTGATCTTGTTCTATAGACGATAATTTACAGTATTTTCAAGCTATGTTTTGGGTACTTTCACAAAACTTGCTCTATTCATTTAGCTAACACATTAGACACATTATATTATATTTTCATATCATTCACGCATGCGCACATGCTGCGAAACATTATTTATTAAACCTTTTCATTTCCAAACAATTTTTATTATTATTATTATTATTATTATTATTATTGATTACAGGGTATTTTGTACAATATTGTTTGTAATTGCAAAATAAAAGTAAAAAAAAAAAACTTCGAAAAATTTTGGACTTTTTTATAAAAACTTTAATTTTTTTACGAGTACAAATAAGCATAGTTGATTCAAATAAGCTATTTAATCATGATTTACAGTTTAAATGTCTTTGTTACATTAGGTTTGACAGGGTTATCTAAAAAATATTTCTAATTTCTTGACAGTCTGCTATGGGGTTTCGGGAAAAAAATCTTCGCAAAAATATATTAAATTTATTAGTTTGTTTATACATCTGCTGTTTCAGGATAATTCCTATGTAGATGTTTTATATATATTCAACAAAATGTCTAAAATCGCAAGTCACCGTTTCCTCTTTGGCCATATAGTGTGACTAAGTGTATGTTCGATTCCTATTTCAGTAATATGAATGATTGGCGTATCATAAGATTCATTAATTAATTTAGGCAAAGAAAGAATATATGCATGCTGAAATATGCATATATCAGGCTAATCAAAGATTTTATTTTTGCGTTTGTAATATAGAAATGAAGGGCGTACAATAAAAGTAAAAAGTATTATGAAAAGTATACTTTGATATAGTGATTGTGTAACAAATATTTAAAAAAAATGAAAATAAATATCTAAACATTTTCTGCAAAATATATTGTAACTTTTCCTCATATAAATATTTTGGAAAGCTAAAATGAAACTATTACATAAAACAGAAAAGAAATTGCAATTCTGAAATAACAACCAATTAAAGCAGAAATGGTTTTCGAAATACGTTCAGAAATCCGCAAGGGAGCACAGCTTAGACATTGTTAATTTACTATACTTGTATGTACAATTAAATAAAGCCACAGCTACTAAAATATTCCATTCTTAATATGTGTTACTGCATTCATTTTACGTCGCAGAAAACATCATGAAATCCGCATAAATCAAACTGACTTGCACATAATTATATCGAAACAAAATGTTATAAATGCGGCTCTAAATGTCAAATAAAACACGCAATATTATGTTCAATTTAGTGGGAGTTTTAGCGATAATTTACTTCTTCGGAAAATGAAATCTACAATAATTAACACAAATAGTACAAGTTTTAATGTGGTGTGATTTAATATAAATTTAGTTTATATGATAAACAATGTAGATGTAATACATCTAAAATAATGCAATATAAAACACATTTAAACATCTAAAAGATTATTAGCACTTAATTAAATGCCTTAAATAAATAAGGTATTATTATATTTTAGTTTTTCTAGTAAAAAATGTATCTGAAAATGTTTTAGCAATAATTTACTTCTTCGGAAAACAAAATCTACAATAATTCACTCGAATAGTACAAGTTTTAATATGGTGTGATTTAATATAAATTTATTTTAAACTATTATGGATGTAGATGTAGTACGTCTAAAATAATGCAACATAAAACACGTTTAACCATCTGAAAGATTATTAGCACTTAATTAAATTTTATAAAAAAATTAGGTTTTCTTGTAAAAAATAAATCTGAAAAGATTTTTTAATTAAGAAGAGAATTCATGACATCTGTATAAATCAAACTGGCGTGCACATACTGATTTCAAAATAACATTATATAAATGCGGTTCTAAATGTCAAAAATAACACGCAATATTGTGTTCAATTTAGTGGGATTTTTAGTGATGATTTACTACTTTGACGACTTAAGGCTGCTAGTTACCATCTAGTCTGATTTCCCTTTTGTAATAATAAGTTTATGGGCGTTTTATGGATTATTATAATTGAAGTATCTCCCAACAGAATTCGTCACCTGAAAATAATAAGGTTCTATCTGCGTTTTTGAAAAAAATGACTTATCGATATAAAAATGTTTAATTTGTATCAATGAAGGCATTTCTAGATTAAAATAATATCATAATATTATTATAAGGTCATTGATAGATTATATATAACATCATTTTTATATAAAAATGACTTCATAGATACAAATAGAACTTATTTATATCGATAAGTCGTTCTTATCAAACACACAGAGAGAACCATATTGTTCTCAGGTGACGAATTTATATTACCAAAACTAAAGCTACAATAATTAACACAAATAATACAAGTTTTAATGCGATGGGATTTAACAAAAATTATTTGAAATGATTATCGATGTAATTGTAATATTTCTAAAATAATATAAAACACATTAAAAACGCCGAAAGATCACGATTTTTTTACGTTTGGGGAATTTTATAGCTGCTAACCGTCTAGAAATATATTACTTACTTATCATATTTATGATCGTATATCTTTTCCAATTTAAACAAAATGCTACTCAGCAATGTTTTGTATTTCATAATCTTAAGACAAAGAACAAAAACGAAAGCGTGAAAAATATGCTTAATGAGAACATGAATTTGGAAAATATAAAAACTTATCTTAGTTTTACAGTACTATTCAATGTTTGTTAAGTAAAAAAGGTCAAAATAGCTAAGTTTTTTTAATTGCCTAAAAACAGCACGTGAAAAACGGGTACTTCTAATCATAAAGGACGTCATTCGGATGAGTAGGATTTCAGCATCAGAGTCTGCCAATTTTTGAAATTAACGGCTAAATTTGTGTTTTCTATTTAAAACATTCTCCAAAACATGGTTTTCTCCCCTACGTGTTTGATAACTTTATTCCTTTTAGGTCACAAAAATAATGTGAATTTTTAATAGATCAAAATGATGACTGACAGAAAACTAATAACGAACAGAAATAGTTATAGTAATTCATAAATGAAGCACGCAGTATTTTAATTGCTTTCAAGATGTTACAGCGATTATATATTTCATTGAAAAACAAAAATGTTACAATGAAAAAAAAAAACACTGCAATATGTTTTAATGTATATTTTGATTTTTACAGCAATAGGGAACTAAACTTAAAAAAAAATCGTTTTTCTCCCAAAGTGATAAATATTTTAAAAGATGATTTCATAATATTTACCAGTTATATTAAAGCTAAATATCAGCTTTGATTTTTATATCTCTAAATAGTAAAAACATTACCAAACACTTTTTGTTTCTCTTAAATAAAAAAAAATTATTTCAAGTTTAGTGAGGTTCATAGGGAATATAATAATGTTCGTACCATCGCTGAAAGAAAAAATAAAGATGAAATAGTACTGTTGGTTAGGTATATAAAAAGCTATAGTAAACAAACTAACAAATAACAAGTGTTAAAAAAGATTCGCCTTTTTCTGCAATAACAGATAATTGGAAATTTAAAGGTCGCCCTAGTGATACAGATCTATGAATTTTCGGAACATAAAGAACGCCAGGAATCAACAGTTTGTTCCGTTGGAATGCGCATTCAATGTCGCATTCTTTGATTAAATGAAAGTAGCTTCAATTTATTAGTTTGAATGGAAAGGGAACTGCAATTTTAAATTGAACTACACTGATTTGCGACTTAAACGTAAAGAAACAATATAGTTCTTCAATTGTAGAAGATTCTTTGATACTATATATTGTTGAAAATAAAACCGTTTTGGATAAAATTTAAAATTTACTATTTTCTTACTTATAATGTGTTACTTCTTTGCAATAAATTTAATATAGAAAAGAGATTAATAAGTAAAAATTGATTCTTAAATCCATATCTAGATTTTTTTATCTTTTCCAAAGTAGTATTAATTATTTCAAAATATACTGTATTTCAATAAATACAATATACTGTACACTGTAGAAAAATTCCGCTTATGGCTTGTACAATTTCTATACCTTTATGGAATTTATTTTACCGATAACAGAATTTTTCAGAACCCATAAAAAGATACAGATTTGAGAATAACTTTGACGTAAAGTATTAAATTTTCTTTTTCTGGAAATTTACTCTTATGATTACACTCTTACTAAGAAAAAAATAAGTAACAATAAACACATTGCTACGGTAAAATACGGAAATTGTAGTCGCAACCTATGTAATTTTTGCATTCTTCTTAATGTATTTACAATAGATTTTTGTTTGAAGATTACTGAATTGTAATGGACAAGGTCCTAACTACTGTGATAAGTGTCAGAGTCATTAGTTTGAAGATATGGATCAATATTCTAAATAGTGATCTAATCCTAAAGTTTTAAGATGCATTACATTTATTTAGTGGCAATGTTGATTCAATAACTATTTTAAGAAAGGATGTTAAGAACAAAATCTTTTCGAACAAAGCTTAAAATTTACTGCTTAACTCTATACTTTAACTGTATCATTTTATTGTAGGAAATTTAAGTAAATAATTATTTAGTAAATGATGACGTATTTTAGCCATGTTAGGTTTACTTTATTTTTATGTGAAAAGCTCATAATACCATTTTATCTTTTATGCATGCTAATTTGAGCAAAAGTTAAAATGTATCTAACTTTATGATTATGCAGAATAAATGAACTTGGATGACGAAATTCCAAGGAATTCTTTTACATATTTCAAGCTGAGTTAAACTCAGTCATATTTAAAAATGGCAGTTGTTCAGAATTAATAATAATGGGCGCAACTGTTTACTAGGAAATAAGATTTAAGTAATACTGCATTTATTCTAGGTGGTCATTAAAACGAGTATATAGTCAATAGCACTGCAAGGCGCAATTTGCGCACCAAAACTCACAAACTGTGTTATAAAAACGTATTTTATCTCGATAGTAATCGCGTCTTTTTTCAGAACGTTATAAGTCGCGCTCAGTCTTTTTGCTCCTCCCCTCTTTCTGAATACTATAAATGTAAATAAAAAGCGTTTTTGACTTAATATTCGATTTTTTAGAAACTTACAAATTCGCAATATATTTAAATTATACTTTTTATTGATGAGATTTCAAATAAAGAGAAAAAATAAAAATAATCTCACATTAGGAATCGTTACATAGACTTCTCCAGCAATCTCAACTTTGCTTGTCAAATCCTACTTAAAAAAAGAAAAACACACATGCCTTGTTACCCCATTATGTTGGGGAAGAAACATTCAAAATCAGCTATTTGGTACTTCTTCATTGTATTCGTAAGGGGATAAGATTTACCAAAAAATAATTCAGATAGGCGGTAAAAAGACCGATACGTGACTAATGTTGGGTTAAAAAGAATTACTAATTGTTAAAACGAATTTATAAATATCTTAATGATGAAAAACACTGCAGACAGCTTATTTAGAATAAATAACTAATAATAAGACTCCACATTCGACAGTGATCTTTGAAATTTCAACTTCCTTGCACAGAGGTTGAAAATCCACAGTAATTGTAAATTTTTTAATAGATGTATCTTTCTTTGATTGTAATTTTAGAGCAAAACATACGTCATTTCGTTATACGGCATAAGTTTTGCCGTTTCAGTTAATGTTTCTTTTCCTTTTTCTTTTCCGCTTATTTAGAAATAATCAACTAGAAAATTGTTTCAGTTGTAGAAGATAATCTTTTGGTTGGGAGGCTTTATATTCAGTTAGAATCTAAGAATCACATTAGCGTTTTTTCGTTTTTATAAGATATCCAGATTATTATCACGGAATGTGCATTAGCTCTTAACAGCTTGAACCTTATTACTGAAATAGGATTTCGACAAGTTTCGTAATACAGGCGTTAATATTCTAGATTTAGAAAAGCACATTATTTGGCAGAACTCAAAATAATGCGAGATTTCTATTCATCAGGAAAAACGTGTAATGATAATTTATACATTTTTAATTGTAATTTTCAATTTATTCATTGATCTTTTTTTTCTTCACTACTTAAGGAATTAAAATACTGTTTTAACACATTTTTGTGAAAGTTTTGCTTTTCAATTTTTAGAAAACAGTACTTTTACATTAAAATCATTAACACTGGCTATGCAGATAGATCAATTAGAGTTTAATGAATATTTAATTGTCTAAAACATAACGAATGTTGTTATTTTCCCTACGATTCGATTAACATTTCTGTGACAATAGGCAAAAGAAGAATATTTGTAGGTGTTTAGAAAATATTGCATTAGAACAAAATTTCACTGTTATTACAACTTTCCAATTCTTTTTGCTCTTTATTACACATGACTAATTCAGGAAAAAAACTTTTTTCAATTTAAAGAGCGAAATATATGTTTAAAATAAAAGAATTGCAAACAGTGCAAAGAGAAATAAGCAAACATATATTATTATTATTATTATTATTAAATACTTATATATAAGTGAATTCATATAATAAATGTATAGACATGTACTAAAAACATCATATGTAAATAGTAATGAGGGAATTTGTTAAAACAAAAAACTCGAAAAGGTTAAATATAAATATCAAATAAATAAAAAAATAAATAAATATTTGTGCGCTTTCTAATAATACAGCGTATACTAAAAATTCTCAAGCGAAGTGTTATTGTTTTAACTCATGGATATTAATAAATAAAATAAACTGCAATGTTGGGAAAAAAGCAAGGGTAAACATTATAATAACAATATAGTCCTCACAATGCATTTCATAAAGTTGCATTTAATATATAATGCAAATATGGTCCATTAACGGAACTTAACTTTATTCTTCATGCTCAATAACCCGAAAGTAGTCGCGTCTTTTCTCAGGACATTATTAATTGCGCTCGGTCTTTTGCTGCCCTCCTCCTCGCATAATTAAAATGTAAAAAAAAAGCATTTTTCACTTAATATTCAAATGTTATATTTCGATAAAATTTAAACTTTCAGTTTATTAAAATTATTTTTTTATTAATAAGATTTAGAATAATGGAAAAAGTAAAAATGAATTGACATTAGGAATAGTTCCATGGACTTTTCCAGCAATTTCAACCTTGCTTGTAAAAATGTACCTGAAAGAAAAACAGTGATTTCTTGATCCTCCATTAGGGTGATGAAGAGACATTTAACATCATCTACATTTCAGTTATCTACTGTATTCGTAGCGGATATGAGTTAGAAAAAATAATTTATAAGGTGGCGACTACTTTAGGCTTAATATAGAAAACTAATCTCTCACCTCATAATGCGCATTCTATTTATTCGAGACAATATTTTTCTACTTTTAGATATACTTGCAGTATTAAGTACTGCTACACCTTTCTTGTAAATAAATTTTCATGAGATATGAGCATGATATTATAATAAATGCCGCTAAATGTATAATATAAGAAAAACAAAGAAAATACACAAATGATAAGTTTAGGTACACGATACTCCTAAAAAGGGTTAATGACAGGTTTCACGGGCTCCTGGTCAGATCAAACATACGGTTCACCTACACTTAATTGAATTACTATTTTTATTTTTCTTGATAAAAATGCATACGAAGAAGATACTACTTTTTTATCTAATTTTACAAATACATACAAGGTTTAACAACATCTGAAAAGTAGATGTTCAATTCAGCGCTGCACGGGATTGTAATAGTAGCCTGTAGCCTAAAATCTTCAAATAAAATCGTTCATTAATTTGTTTGTTAATGTCTATAAATCATTCGAAATCGTATTCTCACTCATGCAAATAATCACGACTTCTTCACTGCTCATTAGTTGAATAATTTAATCTCTCCACGCTCACCTGCGATTCGAGGGAGCATTTATATATTTTTAGGATATTCGCCATATTGTACGCACTCTCCTTTTTATTACAAAGAACCCTTCATCAGATATGTAGCATGAAAATTTAATAAAAACAGTTAAAATTATATCCTGAATAAGGAAAGAAAGTAACCAATTGGAAAGTGAGAACACATGCTACTACTAAGCCTGCGGAGTCTCGATAAAGCGTTCAGAAACATACTATCATGTAGTTATGGAAATAAACAAAAGATCATTAAAAATGCCATAACTAGGATAAAGAATGAAAATGCAAAGTGTGGCATCAACGCTACTCTTAAACCCATTTTTTTTTAATCTCTATAAAGCATTAATCAGTAATCAGCAACAGAAATCTAACCGCACTTCGCGAAACATTATCTACAAGTGTGAGACAGTATTTTTTTATCTTCAGGTATTTACGCTGTAACAGACGCAATAACGTACTCATTGTAGTAAAATAACCTTTATGAAAAATGTTATGAGAACCGTTATGATAAAGTTCTTATATAAAATATCTTCTCTAAAATATAATAAAGTTCTTAAAAATATAATAAGTAGAATAAGTAAAGAAAATGAGCAAATACAAAGAAAGAATACAAGCTAATCTAAAACCTACATGTAACGATACATATAAAGAATTAAGAATTACACTTTAATTCGTTCAGATAATGATATCCTCTTCATTTCACTTTAAAATGTAAACATCAAATATGATGTATTATTTGTAAGCTGTATTTCGGAAATAACATATAATTTCTCCGAAAATGTATAATTTCTTTTTTTATCAAAATTCACGTAGTATGCGCTTAATATTATGAATTAAATTGTAAAAATGTAAATGTTAAATTTAAACTACAAATGTAAACTTTAAACTTAATGTAAATTTTAAATTTAAATTACAAATGAAAAATTTAAATTTAGTGTAAATTTTAAATTTAAATTATAAATGCAAACTTTGAATATAATACAAATTTTAAATTTAATGTAAGTTTTAAATTTAAATTTGTAAAATGTGGTATACTTGTATACACTAAGCAAATTGGAACATCTTCAAGTCAAAAACGTACCATGATGACACGGAATGTGATCTCCGCAAGAAAATTCGTTGTATCAAAATACTTGCATTTTAATTTTTAATCACATCATAACAATAAGGATACACCAAAGAGAAAACATGCAGTAAAATAAAAAAAATCTGCAATCCTTTTCACCTTAATCATAGTAAATTATCAAAATAGTATCCTATAGAAAATGTTCTAATTTTTCTGTATTTTTTATATCTATGGCTTTTCTCGTAGTAAGAGCTTCATTTTTGAGAAATACCGGAAATATACATGATCAATATTTCTCAAGCAAATGATATATTGCTCTTTAAGAAATCATCCACCTCAGATGGAAATTATTAACTTCTCAACCTATACACAATGTCATTTGTATCAATAAATTTGTCCCTTACTTATCTAAATGAAATATGCCAGTAAAGAAGCAAAATATACGAAGTACAATTGCTTCAGGAATTGATTCTAGACAAATTACTTACAACACATTTTATTGCCTAAACATATATCAAGATTATTAGTTCAAACAAAAAAAAACAAAAGCAGATTCTGCAATAAGTATAAGGAATCTTGTAAGGTAATCTTGTGTTGATTGATTTGAAATACATACATTTATATCCTTATTAGTTAGGGTATTATAGTGCACAATTATCAATATCCATTTAAATAAAGAGATTTTAAATTAAAAGTGATAATTCTTAAAACAATAAAAGGACTTTAATATTTTTTAGATTTCCTAACTTTGAAAGTGAAATCAGAATCATTATTAAGATCTTTCCTGTATCTGTCAAATTATAGAATTTTATAAATATACATTATAGAATCTTAGCAAATTATAGAATCTTCGTGTCAAAAACATATCATAATTATACGTAATGTGATCTTCACAAGAAAATTCTTCTTATCAAAATATCTGCATTTTAATTTTTAATATCAGCATAACAATAATGATACACAAAAGAGAAAATATTCAGGAACCTTTACAAATTCTGACATTCTTTTGAACTTAATTATAGTAAATTAACAAAATAGTATTCTATAGGAGTTACTCTTATTTTTCTGTATTTTTTACATCTATGGCTTTTGATTCAAAATAAGGGCTTAATTTTCGGAAAGGAGGTAAGTAAACATGATCAATATGTCTCAAGTAACTGATATATTATGCTTTACGAAATCATCCATCTCAGACGGAAATTACTATAATCGCTGTCAAATATAATGTCATTCGTATCAATGTATTTGTCTATTACCAATCTGAACTATATGTATATGTCAGTAAAGAAGCAAAATATACGAAGTACAATTGCTTCAGGAATTTATTCTAGACAAATTACTTACATCACATTCTATTGTTCAAAAACATTTCAAAATTAATAGTTCAAACTAAGAGTACAAAAGCGGATGATGCAATAAGTATAAGAACTCTTGTAAATAAAATTGTTTGATTTGAAAAACCTATATTTATGTCCTTAATAGTTAAGTCAGCGGTTCCCAAACTATGGGTCGCGACCCACGGGTGGTTCGCAGTGGCTATTTTAGTGGGGCGTAGAAACAATCGAGATTTTGTCAGAAAAATGTATATTGCATTTCATCTGTTAAAAAGTATATCACAATTTTAGCAAAAATTATTTCAAAGGAAATTCCTTAATTTCCATATGTAGAAATATACGAGCAGTATATCCAAAAACATCTAAATGAACTTTGAATTCTTGATGGATTTCAACACAACATATCTTGTGAACATGCTTTTCGTACTTCGCTGTTTTTGAAAAACAAGTATAAAAAAACTGTGTGTTGAAAGTGAAATAAGGTTGCAATTAACAAATTTTAACCCTGATATAGATACTTTCCTCGTTTAAAACAAGTGATTGAAAACGTACTGATTATGAAGTTATGGTTTGATAGTAATTAAATGTATTATTAATTATTTTTTAGTTTGTGTGTTGTGTTAATTATTATTTCACTTAAACATATTGGAATTACAAATTCTTGTTTTTGTTGATAGTGCATCATTAGTCCAAAAATTCGCCTTTTTCGTAGGATAGAATAGCCGATAACTTATATATGTCACATAGAATTTGCCATTTTGATATACACCATTATATTAAGTGGGTCGCGAAAAAAACATTTTATTTAGAGGTGAATCATTTACCAATGAAGTTTCGGAATCACTGAGTTAAGGTATTATAGTGCACATTTATTAAAATTCATTCAACAAAATATATTTTAATTTAAAACTGATAGTTCTTAAAATAATAAATGGGCATTGATATATTTTATACTTCCGTTCTTAAAAAGTTAAATATCAACTATTCTAAAATCACTCCTATGTCTGTCAAATTATAGAATTACATAAATATTCGTTATGGAATTTTAGCAAATTATTGTATCTTCGAGTCAAAAACGTGTCATAATAATACATACAGGGATCACTACAAGAAAATCATTCTTATCAAAATCTCTGCATATTATTTTTTAATATCAGCGTAACAATAACGATACACGAAAGAAAAAATATTCTGGAACTTAAAAAAATTCTGAAATTTTTTTGATATTAACTATAATAAATTAAATAGTATTCTATAAGAGCTATTATCATTTTATTATATTTTTTACATATGTGGCTTTTCATTCGAAATAAGATATTAATTTTTCGGAAGTGATGTAAGTAAGCATGATCTATATTTCTCAAGTAAATGATGTATTACTCTTTACGAAATTATCCACCTCAGGCGGAAATTAATATATTCGCCGTCTATACACAATGTCATTCGTATGAATGTATTTGTCCCTTACATATGTAAATGAAATAGGCCAGTAATGAAGCAAAATATATGAAGCACAATTGGCCTCAGGAATTGATTCTAGACAAATTACTTACATCACATTCTTTTGCCTAAATATATATTAAGATCATTACTTGAAACTCGAAGTAGAAAATCATGTGATGCAATAAACATAAGGAATCTTGTAAATAAAATTGTATGATTTGAATAACATATGTTTATATCCTTATTAGATGCGATATTATAGCGCAGATTTATTAAAATTTATATCTAATAAAAATTTTATATTAAAAGTTATATTTTTTTAAATAATAAATGAGCATTGATATTTTTTAGGCTTCCGTACTTAAAAAGAGAAAATGGAACCAATATAAGATCACTCCTATGTCTGTCTGTCATATTTTACTCGTAAACTGTCTGTCAGCCAATTTATTCGTAAACTATGGAGCGTGGAAAATTCAAATTTGGAGATGTAATAAAGACTTCATGATCCTCATATTTATATATTATTAACAATTCACAAATTTATTTAGGAAAAATATAGGGAGTAACTAAATTCCTTAAAAAAAAATTCGCATATCGTGTAAGACATCGTATAAAAGAAATTTAACGCTGAATTCGAAAATCAAATTTCTTTTAATTTTAAGCAATTATAAAAACAAAAATATTACAAGTAAATAAAGATATAAAAGAGTTAAGTAAAACAAATTCTCAATAAAATTATCACTAACATTTCATGCTTCATGGCTGGTAAAAATTGTTAATGATAATCTAATTAAGAAAATATACATGAGAGACTATTTCATACTTGTGTTAAACTTTAAACATGCAGGGAAGAATGGGGCACATGTGAACATGGGGCAGATGTTAACATCGCATTTTTTCACTAGTTATTATATGATTTTTTAGTTGAAATAAAATAACAATGATGAAAGTACTTGTAGACATATGGTAAAAATTTTTTGAGGCTCTTTGACATTTTATTTGTCTTCGGCAGCGAAAACTTTGTTTATAGATCTCAAAAGTGAAATCTCAGTTCCAACTTTCTAAGCAAATAACTATTTATCCTTTCATTTGAATGTTAGTGTTTTAACATAGACTATGAATACTAATAAATATTTTTTGCAAACAAAATCTTCAAAAATGAAGAACTGTTAATGATTTGTCACTTTAACTGAAGTGACCATGTGGGGGACACTTGTGAAAAGACTCCTTCCTGGCAGATATGAACAGTTCATAAGTGCCCTAATAACAATTCTGTGATTCTGTTCCTTTAGTTAACTTCATGAGAAATAATGTCAGCTTCTATATCTATAATTTTCCTTCAATAGAAGACTGTAGTAGAATATTTGATTTTGTATTGAAACTTCCACAAAAACATTTGTCAACAGGTACATAAAGAGCAACAATCTCGTTTACTTTCAAGTGTAATTTAAATAAATTTAATGTTTTATGTTATAATATTATACAATATTTTAATAAACGGTTTACTATATTATTTTTTATGCATTGTTAATACAAAAAGTATTGCGTTAAACAACTTTGCTAATTGTTCTATTTAATTTTTCCAACCCTGAAATGATGGCTTACTTTTGTCTCTAAAATAGCTATATATATCATGCTTTAATGGAGATAGATATCCGTAATATCTTAAGAAAGTAACATTTTAAAACTAATAACTACCATAAAATGCCAATTATTAGCATTTTTTCACCCCTCCTTCTCCTCTCTCTTTCAAAAGCAAAAGAAGTTAAATTTAGGGAAGAGATTATAATTGAGATTTTTTCTACAATCATTTAAAACCCTTCTTTATCATTAATTTAGAAGCAAATAACACAAATACATGAGTGAGAACCTTCGTATTTCGTCAGATTTTTTATAAGTACTATCTAAATGCCTTGTCTAAAATTTCCCCGAAACACAAACCACTAAGCAAAATTTAAAAGCTGTATTTTTTTTAACAATAAATCAATGATCTGATTCCCCTCTCCCTCCCCTCAATCTACTTATTTTCATTTTGTAATTTAGTGTAAGCTATATTTATGTGAACTGTTCACATGTGCTCCAGAGTCATAAAAAAAAACTTTTTTTGTCAAAGAACGAAAACATTAGGATACTTTTATTTTTGGATCATCTTTCAAACCAAGTTAAACAATTTTTTCCCTTACTGATATGATAAATTAGTCATTTATTCCTAACAGGGGTCTAGGTAAAGCTGTATTCTACATATATAATAACATCATCAGTAAGAAATGATTGTTAGTCACTAACAAAATTAATCTTTGGATAAAAGAATTGCAATTTCATATTTTATAATTTTATCTTAACATTCTTTTCAAATCCTATTATTTATTCATTCCTTTCCCAGTTGTAAGATAAATGTCATTTTTATTGTTCTGTGTTTCTATTGAATTAAGGGGGGGGGGGAACATGCTGCAAAGAAAATATTGTTTAAGTGTTATATATAAATCAAGTACATGCAAAACAAGTTACATTAGAAAACCATATAACTTAGAAAATCTTATCTACATATTGTGTAATCTACATATGGTACTTTAAATTTATTTTTTCAAAAGCTCCTAGCATCTTAATTTGATTTTGTGGTAACCCATCACTAAATTCTTTTCTCAATAACAAATAAATTGTATTTTTATTTATTTATTTGGATCTGTCCACCGCCCCTCAAACAGAGATTATTTGTGCTCCAGAGAATATTTCTGTTAAAGCATATAACTTATTTTTGTGATATCGTGATTGATTTCATTTCTTAAAATGGTTCATTACAAAAAGTCAGTCCCGCTCTTCCCCCCTCTCTCATATGTATAAGAAAAAAAAGGAAAGACATAAAAAAAGAAAAAAAAATTATGATTTAATAATTGATTACAGTAAAGTAAATTCCAAAAGTAAAATGCATTATCATTAAATAGAAGCAATGTTGCATCTTGCTATAGTAACAACATTTTTTCTTTAGTTGTTGTTTTTCTGATCATACTTAAAAAAATACATATTGATATTTTTTATGGTTAAAATCACTTTAAACGTAATTTAAACTTGCATCACGTCAAAAAAAAATTTTGACGGCTTGAACCAAACCCTGCATGTAAGCCAAACGTGCAATATTAGAAATAAACGTAACATGATCAGAATATCTAACACTCATTTAAAATAAGTACAATTTTCATTAAAAAAAATAATTACAAAATGAATCTGAATAACTTACTTTTTGTTACAAACGTAACGAAAGAATCCAGATAAAAAAGATGACGAAATAGAAACAACGTTTTATTATTCGTGTAGTTTTAAGATATATGCTGCATCTAAATGTCAGCATCAGCTAAAATGATCGCAGAAATCTTTTCTAAACATAGCTTAAACATTCATAACCAACGATAACATAAAATCAACATGGCTGTCGACCGAGGTGTTCTGTTTTTGGTACGTCTGTTGCCACAAACAGAAACACTCACACAACAAGTCAGCGAAAATTGAAAAACTTCCTGGAATTTCTGGAAAACTAAGATTTTTTTCTAAAACGGAATTTCTCAATTAAAAAAGTTAAAATTCAAAGAATAACACCTGTAAAATTCAGGACACTTTTTTACAGTGTAGTTATGCTGTAAATCAATGATTTTTACAGTTATTAATATTTTATCACAAAAATTACACAGGCTGATTTTGAAGATCTCAAATAGATGATAATTATAATTTACACTTCTAATTAACTTCTAATATTTTTATATTAATAATACATTAAACTTCTAATATTGAGAACATGTGATAAAATATGGATTGGAAGGTACACCTCTTTGGTTTAAAACATGGATGCAAAAGTCTTTGCGCCAGTAGCTCCTACTACTATATTTATCTCGTTTTGTATCATCTAATAATTTGTATAAATTTCTTGCTAGAATGCTATTAAATTTTAGTGGTGAGTGACTGCCTCCCGCTGATGCCAAGATTTTTGCACCCCTGGTCTAAATATCTAAATATCTAAATATGCAAAACACTAAATTTTGAATGTAATGTTACGTAATCAGGCTCAATCAAAGCAAAATTCGGGAGCTATTAAAGAAAAAAAAATCATTTAACAATAGGCCGTTTCACAAAATCAGACACTTCATTATTTTTATCATCCTAATTTTAAAAAAATTACTAGAAAGTAAATCTTTTACACAAAGACTTAAATCCAATTCAATAAACTCTCTGTGTGTGCAAAAAAGACAAATTAAAAAATATCACTCCATTAATTTGACTTTAACTGGCTGTTTTTTTTCTATATAGTGGGGGGGGGGCAAGATAGGCCATAATTCGCATTTATTCAGCGAAGTATTTGAATTATAAGCTACACATTTTTAAGTGTTTTTTAATTAGTTAAATGACACATCAGAATTGCAAACATGCCATCTGAATTTTAAAGGGGCCACATCAACTGGTTTCTTCTGATTTACATTGACTTAATCTCCCCTCCACTTTTTTCAGTGTTATATAAAATCAAACAGGACGATGACTCTAATTTTAAGAGCAATTAATGTACATGTCTTATGTTATATTTTATAAACATTTAAAAATAAACAAAGTCTTAATATAAATATCTATTCTAAACATTAATCACTTACTAAATGGACGCAGTGGCGTAGATAGTAGGGGGCAGAGGGGGCGGTCCGCCCCGGAAGTCACCCAGCATTTATTTGCTAGTGGATATATATATAATCTTATACGATTTTGGAAAAGAATTCTGAAATAAAATTAAATTTCTAGCATACGACAAAATAGAGTTAATTTTTTTATCTTAGAGAAGTTGAAATTTTATGCAGACTGATGTGTTTAAATAAGATATATACACCAGGGAACTAAAACAAACTAATCCAACAAGTGGGTAATAAAAACAAACTTTAAAAGAAAGAGTTTTCTTCTACATACAGACACCAAATTGATTTATGCGAATTATGGGTTAAGTAAAAGTCACCCCTCTGTTTTTTTTCTTAATGCAGGGCAAAAAGTAAATGAGGAATGATATGGTCATTTGTTATAATAGCTTACAATTGTGAATGAAAAAATTTAACGGATCGGCGGGTGAGGGGATGACACCATGGTGGCTGGGGGTAACACATTTTACATCCGCCCCGGGTATCACCCATCCTAGCTTCGCCACTGAGATGGATCAATGACAACCCGATCTTTTGTTGAAAAAAGTTTCTGATCAGCATAATCAAAGATTTGTATAAAAAAATTGTCTATTAAAAAAAATTAAATTTGCTTTATGTAATTTTAATGTTTGCTGTATATTAATGACTTGTTTACGTGTAGCTGTAATAATTCTCCTATTTAGAAAACCTAATATCATATATTGTCCATAATTTAAACTAAACTTAAAAACAGCACTGTTGTTTATATTAGCAGTTTAACATAAAACTAACAGTGGGAAAGAATGGGACAAGTTATCAAAAGGAGGAATGAAATAAGTCGAATTCCTTCTTATGAATAAGGTAAATGTAAATTACTAATATAATGCAAATATTCTAATAAAAATGATTAAATTTAAAGAGAAAAAGTTGAATTGCTGAACAGAAAATATTCTTAAACTTACAGATGTCAGTTGCCTATTTTTAACAAAATTTAATCCAACGCGCACTTTTCATAAACAAAGTGATTTATTATCCAATTCTTAGGCAATGTAGACAAACAAATGAATTACATACTTTTAAGAGAAAGAAATTTAAACTATACATAGTTCAAATTATTTATCTAATTATGTAAGTTAAAGGAAAACAAGAAATATAACCGAATAACTCACTCTAATTTGAATAACTCGGATCGCAAGCTCGCCATTGTTCGACATCAACAGATTGTGCTATTAGGTTGATTGCTTGGCAAATACTGAAACTTTATATACTGAATAATACTGAATAATTACGATGGTTTTACTAGAAACAAGAATGATAATATTTTTATTAGGAGCTGAGCATATATAACGTTATCATTTTAGAGGGGAAGGGTTGTCTGACACATGGTATCGTAAGATATCTCTAGGGGGATGGGGGAATTGCCTTTTGATATCGATATGATTTTTGACGTAGTCAAAATTATCTCTTTTTCTTTGTAAAGTGTTTTTTTGTATAAAATAGTACATTATGTTTTTTTATTCTGTTACCTATTATTATGAAAATACAAAGCTATCATTAAAATCACTAAATTATAATGAAATTATCTAATTCTAAAATATGGTGTACCCCAACGTTTGACGTTCCTATTCATTTTCATATGTGTATACATATATAATCATGGATCGAGAAACCTTATAAGAAGTTTATTTGAAATGCAGCTTGTGTTTTCTAATAAATAAAAAAGAAAGAATGTTACCTACTTGTTCTGTTGATAAGAATTTCTACGTCATCACCCCCCACCCTCATCCCTCCTCCGTTCGGACAAAACTTAATTACAGTTGAATACACTATGTAACAAAAAGCTATTATAAAATAAAATACTTTTAAATAGTAACTTTTTTTAAGTATTATTTGAATAAAGCAATATTTTATTAAATTCTCTTCATTAAAGTTTGCGAAAAATAAATTTAACCAGTTTTGTATATTACTCCAAACAAAAGAGCTAAATTCTAAAAATTAATTTTTTTTTACACTTTGATAACGATACCATATCGGGAGGGGGGGGGGTGTTGGTGGATGATAACGTATGATATCCAAAGGGAAGGAGGTGGTCCAAAATTAACTAAAAGTTGATAACGTTACATTTGCAATTAGCCCCTTACTGGTCGAATGTAATTTTTGTAAATTAACCGTGTGTCTCTAATTTTCTTGAAAGATAGTAAGGTGAGTGTAAAATATAAGATCATGGAATAATTATTTTACAGACATCTTTAACAGTGTGTTAAGAAAAGCAAGGTCGATTAACCGATGGCTCATACCGTGTTGGGTAGGAGTCGTTGACTATATTTCTTTTCAAAGCATCAGTGGTATTGTTTGCGTCACAACTCGAATGATGACCACTGAAGGAACCTGGAAGTATTTAACATCTAGCCTGAATAATTTATCCATGTCGGATGGAAAAGTGACCCGGGGAGGATTGTCGAAAGTTTGGAGATATATTGATGAGACTGTAAATTAACTTTAACTGTCTAAATGGTTTTCAATATTAGAATTTTCCAGAATTTAGGGAGGGGGGGGGGGAGAAAGTGAGTTACCAAGCGAGAGGCGTTTCTATTAACGAAAATAGCAGCCTCGCCGTATCAGTGTTGAATTCATGGGGTGGCTTGGGGGAAACACCCACCCCCTAAGCAATGAAATGCCTTCCCCCCGGGAAAATAGAGTTTTTGTGTTTTCACTGGTGAAAAAGTGCCATTCCCCTAGTATTCTATAATGTCGCCCCCCCCCCCGGAGCCATAGAAGTCCCTCCCGAAGAAAAATGTCTGAATTCAACACTGCGCCGTATGGCGAGATTGCGTTATTGTCAGTACGTCGAGTAAGATAGGTTCTAAAATTTTGATTTAAGTTTTCAAGAGATTTCAAACTTTACCACCTTTTTAAAAATTAGATCAACAGGTTGTTAATTATTAAATCTTTGAGCTCATCAAGATTGTGGTCTGAGATCGTTAAAATTCCAACAACGTATGCGAAAAAGATTTTTGAATTTTAGTTATTTATGAGATTGGTAGAGGAAAAGAGACCGCTGTTTGTAGTATTAACGATGGATTATGGAGGTAAAAACCGGTTAACGATACACACGAAAAAATGCATTAAACCTTTTTCAAAAGAATTTGGTCGAATTTTCTGGTGCCATTGCCACATTTTGGGATTAAAATTATGTAGTAGAAAATTCTACCATCAGAGTTCAAGGGGTTAACAGGCATAGTGCTAATGTGTTGCTGAAAACGGAAAAAAGAAACGGTAAAACGCATCGTACTTCTCAGCTTGGAGTTTTCGAAAAATAATAAATACCGTATTTCGGTGCTTCTCTTTATTTTGCTTCATGGATTGACTCAACTTAGAACGGAAATTTTTAACATTGTATTGTTAGATTTTTTAAATGAATTTTAAATATTAAGTAATTTTTAGCTGGCAAATTTCTTATTTGTCTTATCTAAAAAAATATTTTTTAGACCTAAAATAAATTAATAAGACAAATATATAACATTAAAGAAGAACTTTATTAAGAATTTATGCAAGTTAAAAATGTAATAAAAACACTTGCATGCTAATTACTTTCACTTAAAAATAATTAAAATGTTACATACTTCTTTGTCTCGCACATCCGGTATAAGGATCCTACTGAAGGAAACGCAAAGAGCATACAAATATAAACAAATCCTTTTAACATGTATCACTATCCCTGGTATATATTCAATGGTACACAATATTATAATTCTAATTACATGAATTTGAATAACTGGATTAATTAAATTAGTTTAAATCCTAGAGTTCCACTTCTACGAATGCTATAATTCTTCAATAAAAATTAAGAATTGGTTTGATATCATTCAGTATATTAGATTGAAAGTTCCCACTAGAAAGACGACATCTATTCAGGCCGTCGAGAGCCGTGACGTGCTCAAGATCAGTCACACATCCCCTTCCCCCTTATACAATGCAGACTCTCAAGACACATAAGAAACATGTGAATATTTAATAATACCTCGTCGACTTTTAAGACTACTTTGTTCGTCTCTCATAAATTACATCATTTATTTTCCTAAATTTAAAGATAGTAAATGGATATTAATACTATTTAACAAAAGTAATTACAGACCTTTCATTTTTTATTGTTACATTATGGTTTACGTAAAAATTATAATATACAATGTGTATTGTAAGTGTTGTGCTCCTTTGAGCTCCTTGGGCCCCAAAACAACTTACCGGGTATATCCTCCCCTCCTCTCCTCAGATTTGCGCTCATTATGCAGCAAGAGTAAAAGCATCACTTGAGAGGTTGCCATACACCGAGGCGAGAATACCATTTTTTCCTTACTGAATTATTTTACAGTATAAATAAATCGAAATAGCATAAATACTGTTTTATTATGCCTAATATACCTTAGAAATACGGTACTCGTGTCGTAAAGAATGAAAGCAAATAGAAGCACCGTAAAATTTAGGTACATCTATCGAAATGCTACGAAAATGTTTAGAATGTCATTTATCTCACTGAAAAATAATTATTTTACGGTATGAATACCGAGTCTTTACTGAGAAACAATCATTTTACAGTGTAAATACCGTTTTCAATCTTAAGAGAACAAAATCTATTTTTTCACGCTTAATATAATTTAGAAATACGGTATTCATATCGTAAAGAGTGAAAATGGTAGTTGTACCGTGAAGTTTACGGTACATCTACTGGGACTTTACAAAACTTTTTTACAGTGTAGAAAAACACTTGTATAGACTAATTTGAATTATTGAATTAAAAAAATGTATACCATCATACATATTGTACTTTACTGATGCCCCAGTATGGTTCAATTCCCAGCATGGTTTTTTTCACTGGGTTAGCATCTGCGTTTTTTCAGCAATTAATAAATTGAAATTTGATTTTCGTTTGAAAAGATGATATGAAGATATTGTGGTCTAACAAGAGTCTTGAAACGTTATCAAATGTATAATAATATATTTTTCAAAAAACTTTAGTATTTTCTAATAAATTGTTTAAAAAAATGCTTACTTTTACGTCAGCGTTCATAAAGCTAGAAAAGACTATCTTTGATATTACTACTTTCAGTAAAGAAGTATAAAAATGTATGCAATACTTATTTTTATCGCTATTCCATTTTATCCGTTTCTTATTCAGTTGAGTTACTATTCAATGGAATAAGAAAATTCAAGAACATTTCATTGATCTGTAAAAATGATTTTCAAACTTTTAAACTTATTCAATCATAAAATCTACATTATAAGAATTTTATTTAGAGAAGCAGCTTATCTTACAGATTTTTGTCCATTTCCTTCGGTTAGTTTCTAACAATGCACAAAATTATGCCTATTCAGTATTTAACAATAAAAAAATGATATCTATAAAAATTATTCTTGCATTTAAGTTTTTTATTATTACGCTGTAAAAAAAAAAAAAAAAAAAAAAAAAAAAAAAAAAAAAAAAAAAATCTGAAAAGTTACTAAAAGTTTTCTCGGAAACTGTGATTCATAGAACTTTTTATGTAACCGAAACAGCAAAAATTTTTGTAACGGATACTGGTTTGCACTGAAAATGAAAAAAAAATGCATGGTTACTAAGAATTTTTTAGGAAACTGATATTCCTAGAATATATTATGTAACTGCAACCCAGGTACACTGTAAAAAAAATCTGTAAAGGTACTAAACATTTTCTAGGAAACTGGGATTCCAAGAACTTTTCATGTAACGATAACAGGAAAAATCCATGTAACCGATTCTAAAACTTGAGTTTTTGTTGTTACCGTTACAGGAAAAGTTCTTGGAATCCCAGTTTCCTAGAGAAAGTTTAGTACCTTTACAGATTTTTTTTTACGGTGTAAGAGATAAAATTTTAGTAAGATAACTGTAATTTTTGTAAATTCTTTTGTAAAGTTAGAATATAAACTTCAATGTAAAGTTCAATGTAAAATTGTTGATCTACAAAAATAATTTTGTAGATTTACATCTTTTCTTGATAAGTGTACAGATAAAATATTAGTGAGCATACATATTACGTCAATTTTACATCTTTAGGATTACAAATTTGTTTTCCAGTGTATAAGATAGGGTCAGGTCCTGCAATGTTAACCACTTAACCTAGCAATAAGTTCAGTAAGAATATCATAGCCACATTCATACGGGTAACGCTACAAATCAACTAGTTATAATTATAGTAAATTAGTACCTGATAGTTATTAAAATGTCTGCAATACATCTAGTGATATTAGATAGCACCCTAATATACCCTTAAGTAATTAGCATAACAGTTAGCAATAGCAGCACTATCTCCAAATAGTGTTATAGTTATATAACTATGTAATTAATGCTGTTCCCTTTCAGGCTTCCCTCCCCGTTTTCTTGCAGTCGACTGAGGAAGGCAGTAAAGGAAGAGTAGGAAAATTATTATTATTATTATTATATTATTTTTATTTATTTATCTTTTTTGTCTGCTCACCTCTTCATTAGGGGCAATAGGATCATGTCCGCGCAAGCTACTGGACCTGCTCTAATGGGAAAACCACGGAATTACTTTTTTCTGGGTAGTTTACAGTAGAAAATCGGGATCTTTATTCCCTCTGCAACGCTCTCGTCTGCCTTGCTTTTCGGCGCAAATTTTCCCTTCTGCGGTACGACTTAGCTTTTCAACCATTCTCTATCTTTTCATTGCCCTCAAAATTGCCCCCACATTCAGCTAAGTTCAGTAACACCGTTTAGGCTCAAAAACACCCAGCCCCATTTCGTCTGGTATGATAAGTACTAGGTGTGCAGCATCAAATCACACAATTTAAACAATGTGCAATAAACCACAAAGATTGTCAACAAAGCACTTAATCTAAATAGCCGACCCGAGAACTTGTCTTAGTGGTTCGCCACTTCGCGCTGACACAAATTCCGTCAGGTATGCTAATGGCACCTGGTGCATTTAAAATCCGTCGTTGGTGCAAAGTCCTCCAAGTTACCTGTGAATTATACCTCTGGAGGTGTCTTGTAAGTCTCGTGAAAGTCTCGTCATCTGATCCAGATTCTAAAGTACGAGACCAACTTGAGTAGCCATTTGCAGTTCAAAGAACAGAATGTAACGTTAAGTAACAGGTGAAACAAAATATGCTCATACGAAATGGAACGCTAAAACGCTTAGTACTGCAGGAATGGTGGCATGCGAAGCAAAGAAATCACGTTTATTGATGCTACGCGGCAATTAGGCCGTCAACCGCCCCGTTACTAGGTATATAATCCGTTAAGCTCAGATAACTCGGCAGGTACGGAGCCTGGTTATCGGTTATAAGAAAGAAATAAAAAGTCAGGTAAAAAAAATATATAATCAGGGGTTAGTCGTGACCACCTCTTTATCTGCGTAAACTGTGCACGGTTATTTTAGGTTTCATGCTTAGATATTGACCTCATAATGTATTTTTTATTTTAGATATTCTTTTGTCAGTTCGGAGTTGTATTGATCACAATTGCCCCCCCCCCCAAAAAAAAAATGTATATAGAGAAGTATAAAAAGAAAATATAATGAGCATAATTTCCCCACTTGTGGTCTTAATTATCCCAAACTGTTGTGATTGTGAGATTTTGATAGGGTAATTATAGTCACTCTTTTAACTTAAGAAAAATCAGCAATGAGAATTTAAACTTTAAAGAGGTAATCTTAAAAGATCAAAGTTAATGCTTTTGTAGAAAAAATATCACTTTTCCAAATAGAAAAGTGTAAAAAAAAGTAACAATATTGAAAATTTACAAAGCAGTCATAATTACCCCTCCTGACACTACGCACAAAATTAATCGGCTACTGCAATGTCTTTGATAAATAATTGCTCGAAATGCGCTTTCATTTTCGTTGTGCACTTTTATAGTTTAAAAATATTTTTCGATATTATTCGTTGCGTATAAATTGTATACCCCGTGTACAAATTTGCACAAATGATTCACGTACTAATATAGATATGAGCGGAAATGGTTGAAGGAAATTTTTTCAATTTAGATATGTATTTAATAATTCAACTACATTTTTGTGCGCATGTAGTCGATATATATATATATGTGTATGTGTGTGTGTGTGTGTGAGTGCATATATAAAGCCATTAATTGTATTACAATAAAAACCATTTGAATTTAACAGAAAAAAAACGTATTGACCACGAGGAAAAATTAAATAAATAAAATAAATGCAAATGAAATTTGAGGAACCAAAGCAGAATTATGAAGCCCCAAATACTTTGGAACTACAAATGAAGTGTGTGGTTTCATCTTCGTATTAGCCATGAAAAAGCAAAATAATACGAATTGTGGGCTAACAACACTCATAAAACCAAAATTAAATGAAGAAATAACATCAAAAACAGGGCACTACAAAATGACTAAATTGGATAGAAAAATGAAAAGGGGGAAAAATATCGTACATATGATAATAATAAATTAATAAATAAATTAAAAGCAAAATAATGTGATAACAGAAAAATTAAACCATACACCATAGTTTACTCTATTAAGATTTAAAACAAAACCATTTAATTCGACTATGTTAAGCTAAACACAATATCTTAATTTAAGATGTATAAGATTTAAAAAAAGATAATTAATATATATACCCAATACACTTAGATAGTCTTACAGCTCTCTCATTTATTAAAAGTTAAATGTAATTTAGTAATGGAAATTAAAAAAGTTATATTAATATAATTGATATAACTATACAATTATCCATACATAAGTGTCAATTAAACTTACATTACAATATGTTTTCAATTTAACAAATGTAATTCCCACTCTCAATTTTTTATTTTTTTATTTTTATTTTTACTTTTTACTCTTTATTTTATTTATTTATTTATTTATTTAATCCATTTTATTTTATTTTATTTTTTTTAATTCACCACTGAGTATTATCCAGACAACACCGCCCTCACCCGTGCTCTAACGCCTACCCACCCAGCCATCCTATTATATGCACTTTTTATATATTTTTACATTTTTAATTTATTATTAATATTATTTTATTTTAAAAAAATGTTTGTACTTTTTTTACGCAATGTGTTAATTATTTTTTAGATCATGTAATAAGTAATTGTATATTAAAGAATATATGAACTTTTTAGGAAAACCATTATTTATAGCATCATAAACTAGCTTTTTAATGTTTGCATTAATTAGATGAGAAGAAGATAAACATTTTATTCTATATAAATGATTAAGGAATATATTAGGATATACAGAATTATAAAAACAGGATTTAAAATTAGTAAATGTATTAACTTTAAAACTAAATTCATTTTTTTTTTTGCCATACATATCAGTTAATTATTTGTTTTCTTTTAATATAATTTTAAGATCTAAAAAGTTAATGGTATTATTAGAAAGCAGGTTTTTTGTAATTTCTAGATTAGATGGATAATCTACTGGGAATTGAGATATACACTGATATTATCAGTATCAATTAAAATTATATCATCAATATATCGATTTAAATGTATTTTATTATTAAAATAGTTATGTTCATAATGATATAAGTCTAATAATATACTAGATGTGCAACCACCATGTGGTATACCAACTTTTTATGCGTATGTTATGTTATCTTGCATTATAAAATTATTATAGATAATGAAATTTGTTAAAGTAAGAAAATAATCAGTATCAATGTTCGTTGATAAATCCAAATCATGTTGATATTTTTAAATAGTTCATTTATTATATTATGTAAAGATCTTTAAAGTCATATGTAGTTATATTTAAGATTTTTCAAAATAGTGACCAGTTCAAAACTATTCTTTATAAAATGTGTATTATCACTAGTTTTTGTTATTTTATATATTTGATTAAGAATTTTTAATAGAAGTTTGTTACCTGTATTATTATAAGTATTGCAACCAATTGTAACTGTTCTAAATTTAAGAGGATTCTTATGAAATTTGGGTATAAGAACTAGATATGGATATTTAAAGTTAGTAGAGTTAATGTCTAAAAATTTATAAAAACCTTTAGTTTTACGATTATTTACAATTATGTTATCATTAGTTTTTAGGAATGATTTATTAGAAGAGATACTGGATTTAAGCAGTTGGTGGTAATAGGATTTACATATAATTGCATAATTATTTGGAGATTTGTCCACATAAGTTATAACAAAGTTTTGTTGCAATTTAGTGATTTGCTGGAAAAGATATTTTCTATTTACATAATGCAGATGTGAAATATTATATTTAAAGCCTTAGTTAATTTATCAATAACAAAAATTTAACATCGATTGAAATATTCAATAGATTTGTTATAATATATTGCAATTTTATAAATAAATATATCTGTATCATAAGCAAATTGTTCTTATTATAGAATTAATGTTTAATTTGGATGAATTCTATGCTTAGTACCATAACCTATTAATTTTTTCAGTGTTAAATCATCTACAATATTTAGATTTCCAGTGATAATATGTCCATGATCAATATTAATGTATTTTTGTAGAGAGGGGTCTTTGCATTTACAAGGGAAAGTACAATCACCAGAAGTATTTTTTGAGAACGAATTATAGTTAAATATCTTTGCTTTATTCCTGTAGTTATTGGATACTTAAAAGTTTTGATATTTGAATATTATTAATAGAAAAATTGCAGTTTTTATCATTTATTATAGAGTTTATACTGATTTTATTAAATATTTGATTAGAAAAAGTTATTACCATTTGAGTAATAGTATTTGAGTTTTAGGTTTTTTTAGTAAATTTATATTGAAAAGATTAATTCTAGTCATAGTAAGATCATAAAAAATATCCGAAAAATGTTTAGAGTAAGTTTTACTCAGAAATATATTTAAATATTGTACAAAATGTTCCTCCTTATTCCAAATATGAATATTCGTATTAATAACCAATTGTAATTTTTTAAATAATTTCTATGCAGATTATTTATTTGTTATATTATAGTTTTTTTTTTTGGAAGTAATGATATTGATTAACATTTTCCTCTCTTGTTCCGCGTAGTTTTACGATTTATTTGATGGTTTACACTAGACAAAATGGGAGAATAATCAGTAGTGTTAGTTGTAGAAGAAAATACTTTAACAGTTCTTTTGAATATCTCACTATTAAGTCCATATGGATAAATTGTATTATAATATTTCATATACGAAGACTCTAAATAAAGACGTTCAGATTTATTTTTATTTATTTATTTTTGAATTCGTATTATTTCAATTGTAGTATTTTTAAATTTATGTTTATGAAAATGCTGAATTTCAGTGTTAGACTATATTATTTGGTTTATTTTTATCAGAATCTGATCAATGTTGATTTATACGTATGTGTAGTGCACCAGACGTTTCACTTATATATTTTAAACTGCATATATTACATTTTGTACAATAAATTACATTAAATGCCTTACAAGAAGTAGAAATATGAGGATCTGAAACAATTTGTAACTGAGAAGCAGATGGACAAGTCTTACATGTAACATATAAACATTTCTGAAGATATAATGGAGGAGTAGGAGGAGGAGGAGGAGGAGCATATGCTAACTGGATGACGGTCCCGGAGCAACTCTATTATTGCTCCTGTACCGGGCACTACACTGCAAAGATGCATTGTGTATCTTGTCAGAATCGAGATTTTTACTAAGTACTGCCGTAATATAATGTTGAAACAACAAAAATGCATTAATATAGTTGAATAGATTGTACAAAATAAATCAAAATTATAATTAAGTAAACTAGTATCTTGACTAATATAATTGACTAAAGAATTAGATCTTGAATATCACTAAAGAATGTAAATATATACAATATGTACGTAGTTAAAAAGCGGTGCTCAAACCTCCAAAAAATGATAAAACCATGACCATAACAATATCAACCCTCACAACTAATACTAGATCGCAGGAATTCAACAGTAGTCATTAGTACAAATAATCCAATATCACCTATATCACTTGTGATGAGCAAGTAAAATAATACCCATGCATAATCTGCCACAATTTTTTTTCAAATGACTTCTGAGCACAATCTTCATAAATAATTATGATTAATTATAAATTATGATTATTAAGCCATCTTTTCACATGGCTTAATAATCATAATTCTAATTCATTATTAAAATATTTAAAATTTAAATACATGTAAAACATCTAAATATATCAAGATATTGAATTTAACATTGAAAATAATGTATAGTGAATTTAAAATTTAAAATATAATGTATCAAGATATTGGAATTAACATTAAAAATAATGAATATTTAATTTAACGTTTAAAATATTTATTACATTATTAAACACAAACATAAATTATAAATAGTATATTAAATCTCAATATATATGCATGATTAGAGGATATATTGCTACTCTTAATGGAAAATCCTATTAAATGGTATCAGGAAACTACAAATAGTAGAAACATAGATGACAATACACTAAGATTATGCGCAAAGCGGCAATTACCTTAACACACAATATTTATAAAATTGCTAAAAAAATTTAGCTACTGATGTTATATCTTAAAAAATATATGTAAGATACCATAATAGAAAAAAATCATAATGAGAATCAAAATGAAAATATACAAATTATCAAATATCAAAATTTATACATTCATAATTACTTGCGCTAATGCAGCATAATAATTTGAATGCTAATATAAAACCAGTAATTGTATTACAATGTAAGCCATTTGAATTTAATAGAGAAAAAAACATATTGAACATGAGAAGAAAATAAATAAAATGAATACGAATGGAATTTTTTTATATGTATATATATATGTATACCGGGTGTCCCAAAAATGACTGATGGATTTTAAAATAAAATAACTTGCAAACGGAGACAGCTATTTAAAAATTTTTTGCAGAAGGGTTATGTATGATGTCTGGAGTTTTTTACCGTAATTTTTATTTTAGTTTGCATCTTAAACAATATGTGGCGCTGACGGCGATTGAAGGCCAGGTGATCAGTGCTGAGTGAAGCGTCGACCTGGCCTTCAATCGCCGTCAGCGCCACCAATTGTTTGAGATGCGAACTAAAATAAAAAATTACGGTAAAAACTGACATTATACATAACTCTCCTGCAAAAATTTTTAAATAACTGCCACCGTTTGCAAGTTATTGAATTTTAAAATCCATCAGTCATTTTTGAAACACTCGGTATATGTGTGTATATATATATGTATTATACATATATATATATATACTATATGGCCATTAATGACTGGACACTTTCAATTTTCGACATTTTGTCGAGTATTTAAAAATATACACTGTTAAACATCATGTCTTAGTTTAACCATATTTTGGTGCCCAATAGCTACCACTGTAAGATGGTAGAATCTTGAACCAATGTTTGGAGCTCCCGTTGAAATATATTTCAAATAGTTAAGACGAAGTTGATATAGGAATCTCCAAATATCGGTACAAGATTTCACCATCATCGTATGGTATCAGGTACTAAGCACCAAAGTTTGGTTCAAACTCGAGCAAAATTTTCTGCAGTGTACTTTTGTGATATTTTTGGAACTTGAGGATTATAAAGTTTGTGTTTGACATTATATTTATCAACGCCCATTTGATAAGGAGGACAATTAGGGAATGGAGGGCAACAAAAAATTAAATGATAATAATAATATTTGGGGTCACCCTGAACATAAAAATGTAGGAAATGATTGATCACTGCAGAAAACAAATCTGAAGATATTTTGCGACATTTTCACTGATTTTCGTTAAAGTAACTTGTATTTTTAATAGAAATATAGCGACTTTTCGAAAAGTTCAAAAAACTTTTGAAAGTTTTCGGCTTATATTGTGTAGGGTTTTTAACCCGAATTAACGTCTGTTTCTGAAATTTTGCAAAATGTAGTAGAAAAAATATAGTTTAACTGGAATATAAATATATTTAATATTTTATAAAATATGATTAGTTCTATGAAATAATTCTTATTTGGGCATGCTTGAATGATTACAATGTTTTTATTTTTTTTATTTTTTTTTCTTTTTTACATAATTTAATGGACTACCGCAGCAACTCATAAAATAAAACTAGTCAAATATCGTAACAATATCAGTGACAGGTGTGAGCTTATTTTTAATTATCTCTCAAAGGTGCTGAACGATAAAGGAGTTTCCACAAGTTGTAAATTTTAATTTTTAATTTTTTTACTAATTTTTCTTTTTATTGCTGTTTTAGTTCTTCTTGGAAAATTACTAGAAATAACCTATTCTGCGATCAAATGAAGCATTGAAATTGAAGCATTTCTTCGGAATATTCTCATTAGCTTAGTAATAGGGTCATTCCACGTCAAATGAGCAAAAATGTAAAACAAGCCGTGGCTGCATAGAATCCGATTTTAATAAAATTTGAGGTACGTGTTCATTTTATATTCAAATGTATGTGTGCACAATATTTTCACGAAAAATTAATTATTTTAACAATTTTGGACATTTAAAAAACTTGTGATATAGAATGGCTTGCGGATAATCGTCGAAAGTTGCAAGTTTCAAGATCTATATTTTGAAAACTATTTAACAAAAATGAAGTTTTTTTTTATGATATTGAAATCTCTGGATATCAATCTTTATATTTATTGAGTAACAATAATTTGGTAATATCATAATTAATCAAAAATTTGTTGTAAATATTGAAATTTTGTAATTTTTTAAAAATTTTGAAATGTTATAAAAATCAAAGGACTTAAAAAACATTTCCGAAATTGATGCAAGATGTAGTACTATGTATGAAGATCGAATTCTAAGAGTTTCAAAGTTGTTATTTATTTCCTTCATCTTCAAACAAACTTAGAAACTTTTTAAAAAATGACAAAATCATAATTATTCCTCTTATGTTACCTCAAAAAACGATTAAAGGCCAACTCCTACATCAACAATATTATACGTACATAAGAATTAATAAGTCCATGACACACTAAAAAAGTTTCAATACTGCCTTTTTAATTTCTAACATAACAAAAATAGGTTCAAAAAACTAATATTTGAGACATTCTAAAGACTATCTTTCTTTGAAAACACGCGCTTTTTTGGAAATTTCTTGCTAAAATAGACATATGCTGCCATCTATGTTTGTTAATTGAATTTAAGATTAAAATACAGTTATTTTAAGAAAAAAATAGTTTTCTTCTATACAAATTTAAAATATTCTTGAGGCAAAAATAAACTGAAAGCAAGAATAAAACTCCGTATACTTAAAATATACACTTTTATCTGTAATATCAAAGAGTTTAAAACTTTTAAAAGCTTTTATTCGTCCCCAAAAAAATGAAAAAAATGTTGACTTTTTAATCAGCAGTTTTCACTATTTATTTTTTTTTCTCATAAAGGAATGAAAAAGGCATGAATTAAATTATAGATGTATTAAATATATTCAATTAGCTATAATGGCAAAAAAAATTGAATTTGGAATAAGTGTCATTTATTTTAAAACATATAACTGAAATATTTTATTTTTTCCACGATATTTTTATTATTTATTTATTTTTAAATTATAACATAAAAATACAATTACTAAATTATGCTAATCTGTTACTTATAGTTCATTCTTAAGTGTAAATAATTTTTATTACAATCTTTCCATTCCTACGGCAAATAATCAAACTTGAAATTTCAAGCATGTACACAAGACCTCGATTTCGTCTCAACTTTAATGTAATTTTTTATACTGAAATAAACTAGTCTGAACTCTACTACTTTGCGTTTCCTCGTAAATGATTGTGATCTAATTATATGATGATTTTCAATAAAATCTGTGACATGTCAGCCACACCTGATTTGCTCATTTGGTGTGGAATGACCCAATAGCTTAGTCATTAAGCTTAGTATTCATTAAATACTATTTTTTTTTCTAAAACTCAGTTAATAAAAAATAAGATTTTGAGGGAAGTTTCTTATAATTCAGCATTTCTTAGAGAACAATTATAAAATAACTCACTTTAAAACGACCATATCTTTCGAAATTTTCACGATATTTGATTGGATTTTTTTATTAGTTGCTCCATAGTGTTGATTGCTAGAGAATATAAAAATATCTTTTTTATCGTTGACACATGTTTGAAAAAAATTGTGAAAAAAATTATGTTTCATAAAATACTTAATATATTTATATTTTAGTTGCATTGTATTGTTTCTACTGTATTGTTGCACTGTATTGTTGTTTGCCAATTTTTATGAAACTCATGATAAATATGGTTAATAACTTTGCATGTAACAAAAATGGAAGATTTGTTTTAACTTTTTAAAGAAATTACTATATTTTTATTAATATATGTGATATTCTTACTCAAGGGAATGCACGTACTGTTCAATGTTTGCCTATTTGTATACTATATTAATATCTCATTTTGCGCATTTTATTTTATAGGATGATACCAAATATCTCCCAAATATCTTTTCTATTCTTTGCTTTCTTTTGTTAGCTCCAACATTATCTTCCTCATCAGAACAAACTCGATAAATATGAAGTCAAACATAATCTTTATAATCCTGAAGTTTTGGAAGAATCCGACATTTATAATCTCATATATTTTACTAAATGTCTAAAATTAAAAGTGCCAAGACATTATTGGCAATATATAGTGTATATATCATAAACATAGCTACGGAAAAATGTCGGACTATTCTTCCTACTGCACAAGAGAATTACTGAAAACGTGTTTTCAAATGTCTTATCCGTTTTTATATGATCCATTTAGACATTATCTCATACACATTTTAAACTTATTAAACGGTGATTTTTACTTCATTGTGATGGTGTTGGGCAATGTTTCATAATCTAAGCATGACACATGTTTTTTAGTCTTTTCTACTTTTTTAAATTTTTTTTTTCTGTTTTTATTATTTTATTTGCCCATTTTCCAGAACGATATATATTTTTAAGCATATAATATAAAGAGAATCTAGAAGTATATTTTATTCCAATTTCTAGCATTTCAAAATACCAAAAGGTGTTATATTGAGTTTCTACTTTGACCAGTTTTTCATTCGTTTTATACTATACTTCAGAAATGATCATATCTTTTTCTGTTATGAAGCTTAAAACTATTTTTTGAAGTTTCTTTCCGCATGAAAATGAAAAAAATTCTAAGAGCTTTTCTGCACTTTGTAGATATGTTTCAGTTGTATAGATTCTGGTTGTTGAATTATGGATTAAAGTCTAAAATTTTCGTACGTAAAAATAAGCAGCTAAAACCTTCTGGATAAAAAGTTTACCTTTCCTATATATGTTGGCATCGCTTTACTATATCCCTTAAAGATTATTCAAATATGGTTAAAATTTGCTTTGACAATGTATTTTTAAAGATGCCAATGAAATTAATGTTTACATCTCTTATTTAAATCTGGATTACAAGTAATTTAGATCTTTAATTTAACGAACATTTTGTACAATGTATAGATAGCTATATGAGTTTTGCGGTATTTAAACTTTAATAAAGTAAACAAAGACCGTGTTTAGAGTGGATAATGTACGATCGTAAACAATGTATATTCCTGATTTTTTTTCTTCTTTTTTTACAAAAAAGTTCCATGTATTATATTTTTCTGAACACAAGATATTGTATATAAGAGATGTAACGTTTATTTTTGACCATTTAGTGCCATGTGTTATCTAAAGCTCTCACGATGTTCTTTAACAAATGTGTTTTACGATAGAGTATTGTTTTAAACTCGGAATATTTTGATTGTGTTTGGTAGTTTCAACTATATGGTGTCTACAGATGATGTTGAAAATACAGTGGACAATACGAACTATAATAATGCTTGCAGCAATATTGCAGTTTTAGAACACAAAACATTTTTTTAACTTCCTTGTACAAAAATAAATAAATAAATATGTAAAATAAATAAATAAATAAATAAATAAATACAGAACTACTTTTTGTAAAAAGCTTCAGAATCTGTATGTTTACAAAATTTTGTTTTTACACTCTGTAAAAAATATTTTTGCCTATAAATCTAAGTTTTTAAAGGTAGAGAAACACGTATGGATACTAGTTTTTTTTTAAACAGGGGTAACTACCTGATTTGTTTTTATTTACTTAAGTAGTTCTAAAAATCTCAGTTTCCTAACAAATTCTTAGTAACCTACATATATTTTTAGGGTAAAACATGTATCTGTTACTTTTTTTTCGTAGTTACATAAAAATTTATAAGTATCTCAGTTCCTTAGAAAATTCTTAGCAACCTTATATATATATATATATTTTTGATGTTCTGAATTGAATTAAATATTAAAAGGGACTAAACATTCATCTATTTTTATACTTTTAACAGCTTTTTAACGCAGCTTTTAAATAGCAGAGAGACTCTTATAACTTATATTTAGAACTATTTACACACTAAAAGCACTTAAGAAATTGCAAATAAACATTTAACTGATACCAATCTTTATTAATACTTGCTATGACTAAATGTTTCTTCAGAGATTGGCTGTACATAGAAAATTCAACGTACTTTTAAATTTTAAAAACCAACGCATAATTTTGTTATTATATCATTTTTATGTGATAATGTGATTTTCATAACATGCAATATGATTTTTTTCAATTACGTAAACATTATATTACCTAAGCATTCTTGTTTCCTAGAAGATGCTTGGTAACTTTACATATTATCTTACATTGTAGGTCTCAACTGATATATTTTTTAAATATTAATTTCAAGTAGATATTATTTGAAAGTAAGTATCTTTAAAATTATTATTAAGGATTAAAAATACTAATTGAATGTTAGAAAATCACTAAACAGATAGATTTTTTTAAATCAGTCATGAAGTATTTTTCAAATGTCAAATAAATATCAATAATTTGATAATTGTGTTATGTATGATGATTGTATTATATTTCGTGATTGTGTGAAATAAAATATTTAAGAGCTACACATGCTTTGCTATTCAATGATCTAAAAATTAAAATTTCAAGTAATTAGGATCATATCTATGCGTGATAAAACAATAAAGATCGCGTAGTTTGTTGAAATCACTATCATAAAATCAATATACCAAACAACTATTCAGATGCTTTTCTTAAATAAGCACAAGAATTGTTCGATATCGACGAAAAAGTTCAAAAAAAGATACATTACTTTAAATTTACATAAAGTTGTAAGCAAGCTAATTTTTTTTAAAGAATTACAGATAAAATAATTACATCTAAAGCAAAAACAACATTAATTCAGTTTTTGCTGTTTAAAATTAAATGTAAAAGTAATTTTGCGTTTATATTTCTTTTTAAATTACACATATTTTTTTCATTTATTGTCAAAGAATAATTTTTCATTTTTCCCTGAATTCTTGTAAATAAATAAAGATATATGATTAGTACTTTTTTATGTATTTTTCTTTTCAAAGGGCTATATTAAAGTCACTGTAAATGCACCACAACCATGGAATTATTTTTTCAGATAACTATTTTCCGATGAGGGAAAATGCAGTAAAACGCTAAAATTAAATAACAATATTTTTGTACTCTGTATATTTGCTCTAAGTGAAAGGAAAATGTGATCAAGAAATATATACTTTGAAAGTAACTTCAGTTTTAGATTAAATTTTATTTTTTTTCTGATTTAGGGGCATACAGGGTGTCCCAGCTCGCACACTGTAAAAAAAAATGAAATTTTACAAAATCGGCTAAGTGTCGGTTCAATTTCTAATAAAACAGTATAAAATATATTTACTTTGTCAAAGATCGGCAGATTTCTTTTATTCTGGAGATTTGTTAGTTAACAATGCTGGAAATTTGTTAGTTAACAATGCTGGAGATTTGTTAGTTGACAATGCTGGAGATTTCTGTTATAGTAAAATGAAAATGATTGCCGATTAAAAGTAAATAGAAATGCTAATACAACACTTATTTTACTTTAACATTTAAACATATAAAGCGCATTATTCAAAAATGTTTAAATTCTAGGTTTAAACAATTTTTAATACAAGTTAGGACACAGATTTCTAATTTTCTTCTTATGGCTTTTGCATAGTACTACAATGGTAACTTGAAAATCAGTGAACTTTAAAAAGAAAAAGGACCTGAAGTATTTTTTAGTTTAGAAATTATTGTATAAGTTGATAATAATCTGAATTCTTACAGATTGAAATAAGTTTTAAAAGCTCTATTTACTTTGCTAAAAAGTAAATAAACAATTTTAAAATATATCTTTTTTTTTTTACTTTAAAAATATACAAAAATCTACATTTATTGCCCAGTGATGGAAAAAGAATAAACATCGCTATTAAGAACTCTTGACACAAATAATTGTAAAAAAAATCAGCTCTTCCAATAAATTCGGAATCGTGACTACATTTATCACAAATTGAATTAAGACTTGCCTTATATATTTGATAAAAATTCTGGTGTTCAAAACTGTGTCTTATTTATTTTTTATACAATCTATTTTTTGTTAATATAGTTGTTAAAAAGTTGATTTTTCTGTATTGTATTAAGATTAATAAGTATTATTAAATTAAACCAATATCCACCAATAAACGAAAATGTACTTGAAAATTTTTATGTCTCTTAGTATATGATGAATAGAATTTATTCATCCCAAATAATAATCAAAACAAATTTACAATTTAAAACGTACACCACCGCTGAAAACGGATTTCCGGCAATTGTTGTTCATAAGCAGCAATGTAGGGAAATTATTTTCTCTGTCACTGTATATATAGTAAATTCTCTGCAAATGAAATTCTAAAGTAAGGACCTTGTAGTACACTTTAATGACGTATATAGATTTAAAAATGTTTAAAATAGTCTGATATCATAAAAGCAAACCACAAACTATTTTCTTCCATACAGCATAATATAACGGAATTTTTTGGAGTTTATCTGCAAATGAAGTAATAAATACTATGTTCTTCATTTTCAATGTAGTTCAAATAACACATATCGATTTCATAGTAATCGAGCTATATTTACGTGTTTTAGATAACATTTAAATGATACAGATGAACAGATGGTCAAACCGAGTTCATAAATATTTTCTAACTATGTTAGAAATTATTAATGCTAATCTAATTCCGTATCTCTTGTAAATTTATATTCTTGCTAATCTCTTCTTCGAAATAAGACAATCAAAGAGCATAATAAAAATAAGTGGTCACAAGGTTTCCAACGATATATCTCATGAGGAGCATCCGCTAAATTTAGAAAAGTGCTCCTCGCGATATGGCAAATTTGGAGCAGAGGTGCGGAAGTATATAATAAGAAATATTGGTCAAAGAGGTTTCCAATGATACATCAAATAAGGGGTGTAGGTCAAATTTAGAAAATCCTCTCCCCCCTCCCAAATTTCCAAATATCACTTCACCCTGAATAGACCGTTCTCCACATTTTTACATTTTTACATTTTTATATATTATAAATAATATTTATCAGAGTGTCCTGTAAAATCTGATCTAAAATGATAAAAGGATACCATTTTAAAGAAAAACGAAAACTGCCACCGGAGGGGGGGTATAAATTGGGGGAGGAAAGGAAGGTTCACAAAATGAAAGAGCGATTCGAAGGCTTTCCGATGATATGTCACATTACGGGCCAAAAAATGTGGAATTTTCCCATATCCACTTGAAGATGGAAGTTATATAATCGCTGAAACACATGTTTAGTTATTGTTTTTATAGATTTATTTTCTGACATGTAACGCTCCTACTTAAAAAATTGTTGAGATATGCCAATTGCTCTAAATTTTTAGACCCCCGTTTAACCCCTTATTAGAATGTAATTTTTAAAATCTTTAAAGTATGTATTCAGATATATTTTTTTTGCAGTGAATTTATTTTCTAGAATTTCACGCTCATACTTTAAACAGCTGCTGAGACATTGCAAGATTTTATAGAATTTTCGATTTCCCGTTTGCACATCAAAGGGGGGGGGGGTTTCAAAAATCCTATCTCAATTTACACTTAGATCATAAGAAATAATGACTCCCCAATTTTTATGCTGCTAGTTTTAGTACTTTTGACTATGCGTTTATTATCAATCAGTCAAAACAAAATATTTTATATATGTGTAGGTACAAATACGGATTTTCCTTTGAACTAGGATCTTAATAATCTTACAACTGTCATTAAAGAAAAAATAATCATTGTTAAATAGCCTGTGGAAATTATTATTATTAAAATGTATTTTTTCCATTTACCTTATGCAGTCATCATGCGTATATTACTTTATTATGTAAGAAAAAATCTGTCGAATGAAAAAGAAAATCACTGCGGAAACGAAATTTTTTATATTATCTACAATCATTAATAAATTAATATTTCTATTGATAAATGATATTAATGACATCATTAAACAGATATGGTTTCAAAAGAAAACATATTACAAAAGATTGTATCGTTTCACGAAGTGCTTTTTTTATCAGCCATTGTAAATTTTTCTGTTTAATTTTAAAGCAATTAATAGATAATCTTCAGGATAATCTTTATATAATTTGACATTTTAAAATGATATAATTTCTTGCAATACTCTGTTGATACAAATGGAAAACACATTGACTATATTAATTAAAACTATTTTTTTACATATTTTTTTGAAAATACCAATCTTAAATATTTTATTGACAGTAGTTTTAAATTTCACAACATATAAATACATAAAATTGGTCAGTGGAATAGTCTGTTATCATTTCTATTTTAAGTATTTTATAAGGTAAAAGTATTTCTTACTTAAAATATAGTTATCTTTTGAGTCTCTTTAATCTAATATCCGTTATCTTTAAAACGATAAAACATTAAAAGATAGTTATGAATAAAGTGTATATAAAATATATCATTTCTGGAATAAAATGTGTCTCTTTATTTACAAATTGTCATGCTTATCCCACCGATCCCAGTAAGAATAAATATGCATTACAAAAATAATTATTAAATTTTAATAAGAATTCTGTTACAATTGAAACGGTCGTCACAATAAGCTACTAAGTATTGAAATATTCTTTTAAACAATATTTTGGAATCGACATTCTATACACTTAAATTTATTATCTTAATACGGAAATTGTCTTATTCATCTACACTCTGCCCTACTTGCAAAATTATATAAATTTAATCAATGTAAAATATCTGTTGAAAAGAAAAAGACATGTGTCGCAAATCATCGATAATTTAATGCTAATAATTTTTAAAAATTGATATGAGTGATTATATCTGTGGGGAACACTTAAATAATAGGAGCAATAATTAGATTTTTACGATTTTTAAAGCCATTGAAAAAAAATAAACATTATTTTTTAAATGGCGCACTGCGCTTGCTATTGAGAGTATAAAGATTTAAATGTGAATGATGTAAAGCACTTTTTCTTCTTAAAGATTTTAACTGACAAATAATATGCCTTGCCAACCTGTCTCGATTTTTTTTCTTGCCACAGAAAATTCGTTTTCAAGAAATTATGTTGAGAGACTTGGTTTTTCTATGCTGTCCTTAGTATAAACAAATAATAAAAAATAAAATCTTCTACACGACCAAGGTAAATGTATATTTCCCATGGACTAATTAGAAAATTTCAGAATTTTAAAACTGCTGCTATATCCGCGCAATGTTATTGTCTTCTTAAGTGACATCTCAGTTGAATATACTATTTGGCATTTCAATTTTGTTGGTCAAATAGAGCATCGTATAAGAATTCATATACAAAAGTAACATACCATTTTCATGACTTGTATTGTAAATATTTAAGCAGTAACTGGTCTATAATTCACTCAGCCATGTTCATTTTTTAAAAATGACATTATGTTTTATAGATGTGTTTTAAAAATGGCTTAAAATATGAAAATGATATAAAAATGTATGAAGAATTAGAATAATAAGCATTTTTTTTATTAATAAATGTTTTGAAACTGCTTCAGTCGAAAATGTTTCATATAGCTTTTTTTAAAGAACGAAGAGATATACCTGTGAAAATGATTAAGAAAACTACCACTTTTTAAAAATATTTAGCTTCAACTGTTTCTCTAATTTATCTAAATTAGGTCAAGCAGAGTATTTTGTGTGGAAAGAAAGAAAAAAACATTCATTAATAGATCTATTAGATAAATTTTCAATTAAATTTTCTTCAATGGTACTTAAAAGTACCGTCAATGCATAAAGGGTTAAACAGTAATACTTAAGCTATTTTTCACATTTCTATGTGAGCTTTATCTATATTTCAAGCTTTCTTAAACTTTGATATAACAGCTTGCAAAGAATTCCAAGTTAGAATGTGTATCTTTCAAACATTTTGTCACGAGTTTTAAATGGTAATAGACAGAAAATTCCTTTTTCTTAATAAAGGGTTTATGTTGGGCAGTTAATTGTAATAGAATCAGTCTAAATAAATTCGATCAAATTTTAAAAGTAAATAGCATTTTTTAAAAAATAAACGCGAAACAGAAGCTATCAATTATGCCTCATTCGACCACCTTAACAGAAAATTCAAAAGAATAAAAGATTTTTTTTTTCAATCACTTTACTAGTCGTTTACCAACTGAAGCTAATTGAAAAAAATTAGAAAAAAGGTTGCTAAACTTATATATATATACAGGGTGATTCAAAAAAGATGGGAAAAATTTAAGGGGTAATAGTATACATCAAAACAAACAATATTAAATAGGAAACCAAGGGTCCCAAGCGTTTTCCAAAGAAGATAGCCACCATTAAAGTTTAGGGTCCAAAATTTCAAATAAACATAAAAAACGGAAAAATTGGTCGATTGATTTGCGGTTTTCACTAAAACTATTCTTTATGTTGGTATTTTCTTGAAAAAAAAATTATAGAGATAAATTCCGAAAAATGGCGATAGAGGGCGCTTTAGACTTTGGAGTAACGAACAACTGTTTTTTGCCGTTATTTTTTGTATCTCATTAAATGGTTTCGCAGACTTAGACTTAAACTTAAATTTTGAGCTCAAAATCTGAATAATTGGGAGTGGTAAAGTAGCACAAACTGAACTGTGTTCAGAGGTTCAAGTTTCAAATGATTATAAAAAACGGAAAAATAGGTCGATTGATTTGCGGTTTTCACTAAATCTATTCTTTATGTCGGTATTTTATTAAAAATAAATTATAAAGCTTAATTTTAAAAATGACGATAGAAGTCGCTTTAGACTTTGGAAAAAAGAAAAACTATTTTTCACCGCTATTATTTGCATCTCGTTATTTTTTTTAGAAGCTTAGATATAAACTTAAATTTTGCGCAAAAAATCTGAATCATTGGGAGTGGTTAAGTAGAGCAAACTGAGCTGTGTTCAATGGGGGTGGGGAGGTTCGAATTTGAAGTTATCATGAAAATAGAAAAAATGGTAGATTTGTTTACGATTTTCGCCAAAACTATTTGTATGCCAGTATTTCCTTGAAAATAAATTTTAAAGATAAATTTCAAAAACTTCCGTTAGAGGGCGCCTTAAACTTTAGAGAAACCAACAACTATTTTAACTGGTATTTTTTGTATCTAATAATTTCTTTAAAAAGCTTATAGTTAAATTTTGAGCTCAAAATCTGAATCGTTGGGAGTAATTGTGTAGTGCAAAATTGAACTGCTTTCTAGGAGTGGAGAGAGTAACATTTCAACTCTTGAACACAGTTCAGTTTGCCCTTCTTATCCACTCCCAACTGTTCAGAATTCGAGCTCAAAATTTAATCATTTGTAAGCATTTAATTAGATAGAAAAAAAACTTTAAAAAATAGTTGTTGGTTACTCTAAAGGGCTAAGGTTAAGGGAAAATGTTAAGGGCATCCTCAAACGAAATTTTTAAAAATTTAACTTTAAAATTTATTTTCTAGGAAATAGTGACATGAAGAATAGTTTTAGCGAAAACCGGAAACAAATCGAGCAATTTTTTCGTTTTTATAATCATTTGAAATTTGAAACTCCCCACCCCCATTGAACACAGTTAAGCTTATGCTACTTAACCACTCCCAATCATTCAGATTTTCTGCGCAAAATTTATGTCTAAGCTTTAAAAAAAATTGACGGATGCAAATAATAACGGTAAAAAATAGTTTTTCTCAACCCCAAAGTCTAAAGCGCCCTCTATCGCCATTTTTTAAAATTTAGTTTTATAAATTATTTTCAATAAAATATCGATATAAAGAATAGTTTTAGTGAAAACCGCAAATCAAACGACCAATTTTTCCGTTTTTTATAATCATTTGAAAATTGAACCCTCTGAACATAGTTCAGTTTGAGCTACTTAACCACCCCCAATTATTCAGATTTTGAGCTAAAAATTTAAGTTTAAGTCTAAGCCTACGAAACCATTTAATGAGATGCAAAAAATAACGGCAAAAATAGTTGTTCGTTACTTCAAAGTCTAAAGCGCCCTCTATCGACATTTTTCGGGATTTATCTTTATAATTTATTTTCATGAAAATACAAACATAAAGAATAGTTTTAGTGAAAACCGCAAATCAATCGACCAATTTTTCCGTTTTTTATGCTTATTTGAAATTTTGGACCCTAAACTTTAATGGCGACTATCTCCTTTGGAAAACGCTTGGGACCCTAGGTTTTCTATTTAATATTGTTTGTCTTGATGTATATTATTACCCCTTAAAAATTTTCTTTTTTTTTGGAATCACCCTGTATATATCAACTTATATAAACTTATATATATAAACTTAAAATATATATATATATTATATATATTATATATATATATATATATATATGTGTGTGTGTGTGTGTGTATTCACAAATAAATATGCTCACAAATATATAAACAAATATATCACAAATATATAAATTCACAAATATCACAAAATACATTTATATGTATAAAATATGCCAGAATATAGAAATTCATAACTTTGAGTTTATAATTTTGTCCTGATCTCACATAATGTTATTTTTTTAATGTTGTATTTTATTTTTTAAATTACTTACTCCATTTTATTTATGAGTTCTGTTAAGTTTAGAAATTTTATTATAAATATTCATCAATACTTTATTAATATAAAGCTAAGCTCATTTATACCACGACGTAAACAAATTAAAATTTTTCTGATTTTATAATTTTGTCCAGGAGTATATATATATATACAGAGTGTTTCGCTACCAGACCGACAAACTTTGAGGGATGATAGTAGACATGAAAACAAACATTATTAAATAGGAAACCATGGGGCGCAAACGTCTTCTGTAGGAGCTAGAGGCCATTAAAATTTGAGGTCCAAAATTTCAAACGATGATAAAGAACGGAAAAAAGGGTCGATTCGTTTGCGCTTTTCACTAAAACATTCTTTATATCACGTTTTCCTTAGAAAAAAATTTCAAAGGTTATGTTCAAAAATTTTCGATAGAGGGCGCTTTAGACTTTAGAGTAACGAACAGTTACTTTTTACCGCTATTTTGTGTATGGGGGTTGAAATTATTCTAAAATTTAGACTTTAACTTAAATTTTAAGCCCAAAATCGAAAACATTGGAATTAGGTAACTAGCAAAAGTTAAACTGTGAACAGAGGGTGAAATTTTAAACGCTCATAAATAATGGACAAACAAATCGATTTTGTTGCAGTTTGCGTGTAAGTCATTCCTTTGGTAATTATTTTATTCAAAATGACGTACAGCTTTAATGCCCTCATTTTTTGATAGAGGGCGCTTCCGACACATCTCTGACATGTCAGTGGCATTACTCTTGGGTGTTTTACCACCAGACCATCATACTTCCAGGAAGTATTAGGGATACAAAGACGACTTGGAATCACATAGGAATATAACGTTGGAAATGCATTTTTGGCAAGTTATGGCTAAAGGAAGCAAAGAAAAAAAGTACCAGAAACAGCAGAGAAAGAGCGACACGTTAATGTGACAGAAAACAGTTTATTTAAAGGTTTTACTAGAAAAGGTGTTCAAAATTACTACCAAAAGTAGTCCGGTATGCTTGACAGCGGCGTCACGTGGAATTCCTCATGCTTTGAAAGATTCCTGGCATCTCGGATAGTTTTCTGGCAGCTACAGAAATACCAGCTGCGAGGTGTTCAACTGATGGTACGGGAGTCTCATACACCCAATTTTTCATTTGACCCCAGCAAAAGAAGTTCATACATGATAGATCCGGCGATCTGGCAGGCCAATGAACCGGGCTACCACGACCTATCCACCATTGTCCATATGTTACTTTGAAGTGTCGGCAAACGTCATTGGTAAAATGTGGAGGAGCCCTATAGTGCTGTTCATTGTTCAAATACTTCATGCTGCTACCTTTGGAACCGGTTCGCGAATGATCACTTCAAAGTGATCTCTGCGCAGGCGCATTACCGTTTAGCGCCATCTACCTTCGCTGTAAAACTTGCAGGAATCCTTCTGGTCCTAATTTCAAACACCTTTTCTAGTAAAACCTTTAAATAAACTGTTTTCTGTCACATTAACGTTTCGCTCTTTATCTGCTGTTTCTGTTACTTTTTCTCTGCTTCCTTTAACCGTAAGTTGCAAAAAATCCATTTCCAACTTTACATTTCTATGTGATTCCAAGTCGTCTTTGTATCCCTAACACTTCCTGGAAGTATAATGGTCTGGTAGTAAAACACCCAGCCTTTGAAATGTCAGAGATGTGTCGGAAGCGCCCTCTATCAAAAAATGAGGGCACCAAAGCTGTACGTCATTTTGAATAAAATAATTACCAAGTTAATGATTTACACACAAACTGCAACAAAATCGATTTGTTTGGCCAATATCTATGAGCGTTTAAAATTTCCCCCTCTGTTCACAGTTTAATTTTCGCTAGTTACCCGATCCCAATGTTTCCAATTTTGGGCTTAAAATTTAAGTTAAAGTCTAAACTCTAGAATAATTTCAACCCCATGCACAAAATAACGATAAAAAGTAGTTCTTCGATACTCTAAAGTCTAAAGCGCCCTCTATCGACAATTTTTGAACGTAACCTTTAAAATTTTTTTCTAAAAAAATCGTGATATAAAGAATGATTTTAGTAAAAACCGCAAACGAATCGATCCTTTTTTCCGTTTTTTATCCTCGTTTAAAATTTCGGACCTTAATTTTTAATGCCCCCTAACTCCTACAGAAGACGTTTGCGCCTTATGGTTTCCTATTTAATAATGTTTGTCTTTGTGTCTACTACAGCTCATATTCAAAATATTAGAATAATTACCTGTTTTTTAGAAATTGAAAATATCGTTTGGTAATTTAATGTCTTTTAATGAAAATATGCAAACGATATTTTTATTAAGAACTTATTGTTGATTAAACTTACTTGTTATCTTAAATTTAATATCATTTTTGAAAAGATTAATTGCAAAAAAAATTATTTTGAAAAGTCAAAATATTAGAATATTTATTCAAGTGGTTCAAAATATTAGAATATTTCACATTAATTCTCCTTTAATTATTACTAATTCTTAACTGGTGGCATCATTGATTAAATTCAGACTATTTTATTTAAAATCAGTATTCTTTTTTGCTGTTTTTTTTTTTTCGTCTTAAAATGGGCCGTGTGAGTGATATTCCTGAATCTACTAAACTTCGTATAATTGATTTGTATCGGCACGGTAAAAATCAATGTTTTATAGCGAATTATTTACATTGTTCGCAATCGAGCGTTAGTAAAATACTAACACAATATTCAAAAATTGGAAAATTTCAAAATAATCGCCGAAATGGTGGCCGAAAACCAAAAACATCTGCTAGAGATGACAGGAAACTGAAGCGTATAGTTAAGAAAAACCGTTTTAAAAGTGTGCGATTCTTGCACCGAAAATGGAAAGAAGAAGGAGTTGAAGTTTCTACATCGACAACATTAAGACGTCTCCATAAATTTAAATTTGAATCTCGTGTACCGAAAACAAAACCTCTCATGACTGCAAGACAAAAGCGTATAAGATTGAATTGGTGTAAATCAAGACGTTTATGGAGCAATGAAGATTGGAAAAATATATTATTTAGTGATGAAAGTATGTTTTGTGTTTCATATGGTAATCAAGGTATTCGAGTTTGGAGAATGAAGCAAGAAGCATTTGATAAAGAATGCCTCAAACGTTCCGTAAAATTTGCTGCTAGTGTCATGGTTTGGGGTTGTATGAGTGCAGAAGGACCTGGAAAGTTATGCATCGTCTACGTAAAGGTTAACTCTCTGATATATCAAGAAATTTTATAATATTACATGATTCCATCATCAGAAGATTTATTTGAAGATGATTTCATCTTTCAACAAGATTTAGCGTCCCCGCATACCTCGGTGTCAACTAAGAATTGGTTCCGCCAACGCAACATTAAGGTACTTCCATGGCCACCAAATTCACCAGATCTTAATCCCATCGAAAACTTATGGTGTATAATGAAGAAAAAACTTCAAGAAAATCCTCCTTCAAGTAAAACTGAGTTAATGGCACGTATAAAGTCTATTTGGGCTAATATTGATAGAAATGTTTGTAAACACCTTGTATATAGTATGCAAGATCGATTGTACGCTGTTATGAAAGCTAAAGGGGATGCTACAAAAAATTAACTATCATTTACTTCATATTCATAAGGTAATATTGTTGCGTAAAATAAAATATTCTAATATTTTGAACCAATCTAAATTTTATTCTAATATTCTGGTGTGTTTAAGGAAGCTGTATACCTAATTTATTGTGCTGTATTTTATATTTTATAAATGTTAAAATCTTATCTAAACATTCCAGATTTAATTTATAAGAAATTTAATTGCATTTACTTAGTATAAAAAATAAATAAATGACAAATAATTTTTTCTTATTACTTTTTCTCAATTATTCTAATATTTTGAATATGAGCTGTATCATCCCCCAAAGTTTGTCGGTCTGGTAGCGAAACACCCTATATATATATATATATATATATGAAATTCTTCTTTAATTATTGGGGTTACTTATATCTTGCGAAATCCATTTAGCATGTTCTATATAAAAGTAAGATTCATTTCAATGCTTTCTGCACTCTAAAGCGTATTAAAGCAACATGTATGTTATTAATAAAGTAAAACTATTTTGTTATGAATTATTTCAATTAAAATTTTCGATATTTTAAAGACATTTTAAAATATGCCATACAACGTCTGATACTTAGATTAACACGTAAAACAATATTTTTCCTGATAACAATATGGGACAAAAACATAAAACTTTCTATTAAAACTATATAAAGGGAAAAAGGCAGCAATAAAAAAACATTTCAGAAGACATATAAGATAAATGTGTGATAAATTGCTGGAAACACAAAAGCAAAAGAGAGATAAACATTTACTTTTATAAAATGAATGAAAGCGCAAAACATTTGATAAAAATTAATGTGTTGAAAGTTTTTAAACTTTCTTTCACACAAAACAATCTTTAGTATTGAGTTTTTTGTATTTGAGCAAATCAAACCATTAAGAACATATAGTCTGTTTCATTGGAAATAAAGACTTTTCTCCAGTAATCGCGATAGTTTTATACCATTATTTTAAGAATACTATATTATTACATAACAATATACGTAATTAATTCATTTTAATTTTAATTAATTATCAGCAGTGAAATTACGCTTGATTATTCTTGCTTCAATTTCAATGTATTTTTATTCAAATAATTTCCCTTTCCTTTAACTTGAAGTCCAAATTCACGGTTTAAAATTTCCCCCCAAATGCAACTTCTTCCATTATAATCTTAGGTATTCCCGGATATATTTCAGTGTAAGTGTAGTCAATTCAATATGCATATTTAAAACTAAATCAGTTTAATATAATCAAACCAACTTCAGACATCAGTAACATTTTATACTTTCAATAGATTAATAAATAAAGAATACTGCCCAGTTAAACTGAAGGCATTGAGCTCACAGGCTACAAATACTAATTGCACATTAAAGCTTTATATTTTCAAGGGTTAATTCCGTTCGAAAAAAAAAATTAAGAAGGGGAAACAGCTCTCCCCTTTTCTCTTTTTTTATACTTAATCATTGAACCTCCTATACTATCAAAGACATGCTTTATCATATAAAAAATCTATATCCAAAATTCAGAGCAAATTAGATAATTCTTAATAAAAACCCATTTAGCATTTATATAATTTAAAAAGAGTTATCCCCCTCTTTTATACTTAACCATTAAACTTCCAAAACTATTCAGAGATTTGAACGAAATCTGAAAATTCTGCTTGAAAAACCCATTTATATAAATTAAGGGGGGGGGGGACATTAGAACCCCTGTTCCCCTTATTTATACTTATTCAATGAACACCTAATAACAGTCACGGAATCGCCTCATCAGAATGATCCTAATCTAAATTTTGAACGAAAATTAATTCTGCATGAAAATCCCATTTATATCAACTAACGGGGGGGGGGCATTAGAACCCCTGTTCCCCCTATTTATACTTATTCAATGAACACCTAATAACAGTCACGGAATCGCCTCATCAGAATGATCCTAATCTAAATTTTGAACGAAAACTTAATTCTGCATTAAAATCCCATTTATATCAACTAACGGGGGGGGGGGCATTAGAACCCCTGTTCCCCCTATTTATACTTATTCAATGAACAACTAATAACAGTCACTGAATCGCCTCATCAGAATGATCCTAATCTAAATTTTGAACGAAAACTTAATTCTGCATGAAAATCCCATTTATATCAACTAACGGGGGGGGGGAGCATTAAAACCCCTGTTCCCCCTATTTATACTTAATCAATGAACACCTAATAACAGTCACGGAATTGCCTCATCAGAATGATCCTAATCTAAATTTTGAAAACTTAATTCTGCATGAAAATCCCATCTATATCAACTAACGGGGGGCATGAGCCCCCCGTTCCCCCTCTTATACATATCGAATGAACTCCAAAAACTAATCAGGGAAGCGCCTTGTCAGGATATACCTACATACAAAATTTCAAGTGGATCGGATATTTTTATCATGAGTTATCGCGTTACGTACATACGAACATACAGAACGGACGGGCACATAAGCTCTCAGGCTATGATAGCCTGTGAGCTAAAAACCGCATACAACAAATTCAAAGCTTTCACTTACAACTGACTGATTTCAAATCATAGTTCATTAGTTATTCAGAAGAGAAATTCAGAACTACTTGCGTCATCTATTGACGCTCAATTTAAGCGTTAAACATTCTCCCCGCCGATGAACACTGTTCATACAATTTAAAGATTTACATAAATTACATATACAATTCAATTAACAAAAACACTATAATTACAAATTATTAAATATTTAACTTTAAACATTAAAACAATAACAGTCTAACTCACCGCTACAGCAATTTACAAATTTTTACAAATTTTTTGCTTTTAAATTAAATTAATGTTCTCAAATGGAAGTCCTAACTGAAACATTAAAAGAACAAAATTAGTTCATAAAATAACAGTTCAATGTCTTATAAAACACTAATCTCCATTTTCAATCGGTAGCACCGCAATCTTAGTAATAGGTCTCTTAAGTTCACCATTAGCAGATCTCAGTTTTACAACACGAATTTTAGCATCGGATCCAGGATACACCTCGATTACTCTTCTGAGTTTCCAATGAAGGGGAGATAAGTTATTTTCTTTTATAATTACCAAATCATTTACCTTAATGTCTCTTTTTGGAGTTTTCCATTTATATCGTTGCTGTAGTTGACACAGGTACTCTGTTGGCCAACGCTTCCATAATGACTGAAACAGTTGTTGAGTTAATTGCCATCTTTTTAGCGAAGCAAATTTTTTTATCTGTTAAATCCATCTCTGATAGAGCGGTCAAAGAAGTTCCAATCAAAAAATGTCTCGAAGTTAAAGCGAAAATGTCATTGGGATCATCTGAAACAGCAGTTATTGGTCTTGAGTTTAAGCAGGCTTCCGCTCGACAAAGTAAAGTTAAAAATTCTTCGTGCGCCAAAAACTGCTTACCGACAGTTTTTCGCAAATGCTGTATCATACATTTCACTGCTGCCTCCCAGAGACCACCGTGATGAGGACCTCCCGGAGGATTAAATTTCCACTGTATTTTCTCGGACAAAATCCAATCATGCAGTTTGGTATTATATTTAACTAGCAGGCTATGCCCGCTGCGCTGGTCCATTTTTCCAAACAAATCTTGATTAAAAAAAATGGTGATTTGAAATTTCTTTTTTAAAGCAGTGTAGACCATCACTTGGAATGTCCTTCCGCAATGCTGAAAACGATGCCAATGCCAATGTCATTGCGATATTGCACTATTGTATACCTTGGACAAAATTTGGGTAATTAAGTACATCTCTCTTATTAGATCATTTATAGTAGAGTTTGATATGAAAATGAGACCGATGTGACAGTAGGAATCAAAATGTTCTCTAATCATCACATTATTTTGTCAGAAAGCATTGCAATGATTATCAAACTCTATTAATTTTCAAATATCATATTATCATTTGTTAATTCTTAAACTCCTGAATCTGAACTTGCACTATGTGCAGATCTGGAAGCCTAAATACAATCTCATTACATGTTGCATTACATTTTTTAATAACCGACCTCTTCTGGCAACTCTACTACAGTTTTCTATCTATCTTGTTCTGTTCCAGCAAAGTGCATAGCAAAAAAATGTATAAAATAGTGTTTAACTTATATATTTATTAGAACAATGAAGCATAAAAGGTGTGTTTTAAAGCTGAATTATTTGGGTAAAATTAAAATTATATCAGTTTCACCATTTCAGCCTCTTCATTTTTTTTAAACCAGTTGCAGGGCTGCTACAGGCGACTGTTTTTACAATCCGTTCTCACCACTATTTTTCTAATATAAATTTCAAAATAAATTTTTCTTGCAAGTGTTGTCAAAGTGTATGTTAAGGATTTCTGTTTAAAGAAAGTGGTGCCAGTTAGAGTTAAAAAATAATCGCCTGTGGCAGCCCTGCAGTTGCAAACATGTACACTATCTACCAAAAAGTATTTGTACACTTTCAGTTTTTGACATTTTGTCAAATATTTAAAAATATACTGGTCGGATTCTTCTGGAACTTCAGAAATATAAAGATTATGTTTCACTTTATATTTTTTTACATTCATTTGTTAAGCGGGTAATTAGGGGGCCGGCAAAAAAACAAAGAATAATAGAAATATTTGAGATCGCCCTGTACATGAAAATGCACGAAACGACTTATCGCTTTAGAATACAAATATATGAATAGAGTAGAATATGTACACTAATTTTTGTGAGAATCGCATGTATATTTATGGCAATAGAGCGATTTTTTTGAAAAATTCAAAAAATTCTGGTATGTTTTTTGTTTATATCATGCTGGGATTTTGACCAAATTTAACGCAAATTTCAGAAAAATTGGCAAAATGCAGTAGAAAAAATGTAGCGAAATTGGAATATAAATATATTAAATATTTTATGAAATATGAGTAATTTTATGAAATAATTTTTATCTGCGCATGCGCGAACGATAAAAACAATTCTTTTACATCATTTAATAGTCAATTCTATGGAGTAACTTATAAAAAAAATCCAATGAAATATCGTGAAAATTCAAAAAGATATCATTATTATAAGTAAGCTGTTTTTACATTGCTCTCTAAAAACGGCTGAATGATAAGGGATTCTCCACAAATTGACATTTTTTATTTACTGACTTTTAGGAAAAAATTAGTACTATTTAATGAATACAATATTGCTGCTAATAAGTATCTTGACACCTGTGATAGAAAAGGAAAAGGGCTTTTATTCTTTTCCATCACAGATGTCAAGATACTTATTAACAGAAATGTTGTATTAGATATTGTATACATTAAATACTAATTTTTTCCTAAAAGTCAGTCAATAAAAAATGTCAATTTGTGGAGAATCCCTTATCATTCAGCCGTTTTTAGAGAGCAATGTAAAAACAGCTTACTTATAATAATGATATCTTTTTGAATTTTCACGATATTTCATTGAATTTTTTTATAAGTTACTCCATAGAATTGACTATTAAATGATGTAAAAGAATTGTTTTTATCGTTCGCGCATGCGCAGATAAAAATTATTTCATAAAACTACTCATATTTCATAAAATATTTAATATATTTATATTCCAATTTCGCTACATTTTTTCTACTGCATTTTGCCAATTTTTCTGAAATTTGCGTTAAATTTGGTCAAAAACCCAGCATGATATAAACAAAAAACATACCAGAATTTTTTGAATTTTTCAAAAAAATCGCTCTATCGCCATAAATATACATGCTATTCTCACAAAAATTAGTGTACATATTCTACTGTATTCATATATTTGTATTCTAAAGCGATAAGTCGTTTCGTGCATTTTCATGTACAGGGCGATCCCAAATATTTCTATTATAATTTGTTTTTTTGCCGGCCCCCTAATTACCCGCTTAACAAATGAATGTAAATAAATATAAAGTGAAACATAATCTTTATATTTCTGAAGTTCCAGAAGAATCCGACCAGTATATTTTTAAATATTTGATAAAATGTCAAAAACTGAAAGTGTACAAATACTTTTTGGTAGATAGTGTAGCTGTTAAATCGGGAATAATCTTGATGCTAAATTTTGTAAAAAAATAAACCTCCAGCTTGTAATCAATTCCATTATGATTTTTGGCGTCAAACATTAGTATTGCTTATAACGATTTGTTACAAATGTATCAGACTGAAGTGAAGTTTACAATCATCTATTATTGGCATTTAATCTTATATCTTGGCAATAGTTTTTTTTTTTTTTTTTTTTTTTTTTTGACGGGGTAATGAAGTAGTATTTAATAGTTAATTTTTGATAAAATTCTGTTGATAGGGCTTAATGTTAATTAAAACTGCAACATAAACATCATAAACAAAATTTTCTACTGTCGGTATTTAACGTATATTTTTTTCTTAGCCGATTTTAAAGTATTTTTTAACCTGAATGATTGATAAATTAATTGCAAATATATATATTTTTAATTCTATATCATTGATATTCCGAATATTTTTCCTGCACATTGCAAATATTGCTTTTTAGGGATAGTAAAATAACTACAGATGAAAAATACATAATAAGATTAAAACACAGAATTAACGACAACTTGGCGAATGTCTCTACGGAGACTTGAAAAGTACGCCAGTTCTGTCAACTTAAATATCCAAATAGAATTTTAATAAATAATAGGTACTACTTTATTATTCCATAGATCAATTTCGCCAAATTATACATATTGCAAAACGATTCAGCATATTATACAAATGAACATAACTTTTATTTTAAATAACCAAAGAATCAATAAATTGCGAAAATATTAATAGAAATACAAATAAAACGTCGAATTAAAAAGTAGTTAATGACGTAACAAACGCATGTAACATGTTTAATTTCAAATGAATGTGGCATTTACGATCATCCATTATTGACATTTAATCTTTTATTTTGGTGGCAGTTTTTTGGTCGAAGGGATAATCAAGTAGTACTAAATAATGTAAAAAATATATAAATAATAATATAGCCAATAATATTTTGGTCAGGTGTCATGTATGGATCACGTTGGTGCGATTGCAACAAAATTGTGATTTTATGGATTGCTTGGTAATCTGGTTGTTGTTGTTCATTTACTAATAAACTTTGTTTCTTCACTTTTCTTTATTTTTTTCTTTCTTTATTGTTTTGTTCTATAATTATTAATTAAATTTCACTTATTTATTATTGTTTCCTTTTTAAAATAATAGAAAATAATTAAAAATAATATAACATGTAACTGGTATTTGAAAGCGCAGTGTTTGCCAAACTGATGTCAGATTTAAAAAAACGCGCCAAGGTGATGCGTAAATAAAAATGGAAAAATGCTTATAATAATGTAAACAAAAAAAGTAAACATATAATTAAAAAATCGCCTTTTCGATAAAAAAAAAAAAAATAACGCCAAGCAGTCATTAATTCTGTAGTTGCATCAATAGTAAATTTTCTTTTCTTCGTTTGTTTCATAATGAAAAACCATAAATTTAATAATCTCAAATAAAATAATCTGACAAATTTTCTATAATCTCGTTGATGATCTAGAAATCTCCTTATTACATAAACAAAAAGGCAAAGATGTCATATGCGCCAAGTTTGGCGCGATAATTTTTTATGCTAATTTGGCGGAAACATTGTTTTCGAATACCAGTTACATGTGTATATTTAAATTATTTTCTATTATTTAAATAGTAATAAAAATTTATGAAAAAAGTTTAATTAATAAGTATATAACAAAACAATTTATATAATTTATAAAGTAAATAAGCATTTTATTTATAAATAAATATTAATAGTCGGGTTAATATATCTCAGACAAAATAATGCCAATTTAAAGTCTATTAGTTACCTCGGTGATATATAATATCTGTGCCAATAAAACTTTCAACAATATAGTAAATATGCTATTTGGCGGTGCTCAATTATTGAAGATTAGTCCAATATCATTTTAAATATTATCTAACACAGGAAAAATATGAAGAAAATTGAAGAAGAAATGGCTAATTAAAACAAACTTGTAAAATATTTTGGCACAAATGCCTTATGTGCACCACATTTGTGCATTTTTCCCTTTATTACGCCAATTTGGCGAAAACTTCATTTTAAAATATCAGTTACATATATATTTTTAAATTGTTTTCTATTATTTTAAGGAAATAAAAATAAATAAATAATGTTTTGTTAATAATTGTAAAATAAAACAATTTACATCATTTAAAAAAATAAATAAGAGTAAATAGTTTATTAATAAATATACAATAGCCGAGCTACCATATGAACATAAAATAGACGTTTTGTTGCAATCGCGCCAATGTGGTGCATATATGATATCTGTGCCTTTTTTTTTCAGCAGGCAATTTTTATTTCAAAATGTTCAAATTACTGATAGTAATAACGCGACATTGCATAAATTTAATTTAAATTGCATAGATTTCCTTGTTCAGTTTGTAAATTTTAAAACTAATTTTCGCTGGAAGAGAATTTGACAAAATGGCGCAAAAAAGTATGTTTGTTGATTACAATTTTCAAAAATGTGGTGAAAAACTTTTGAAAAATAATGACATTATTTTACAATATATATGTGTGTGGCAGAATTTCACACTAAAGATAAAATTTAAATATTTGATTACAATTTTTAAAATATTAACTTATTTTTATTGAATTTACAATTGAATACTAAAATGTACTCCAAAAATGATCTTCTTTTGGAAAAAACAACATTATTGCGACCTAATGTTAGACATATGCATTTTTGGCTTACTTCTTTGCCGACAAAAGTAAAAAAAAAAATCTCAAAGAAACAAATATATAACTCACAATTACTTTTATAATTAGATCTGCCTTTTTCTGGAGTAAGTTATATACTATCGAAATTTGATAAAAAAGAGAAAGAAAATAATAGAAAGGAAAATATATATCGTTCAAAATTCATTTAATCAAATTTTCAAGTTATTTTTTTTTTTATTCTAACGCAAGGATAACTTGCCAAATGTTGCATCAAATGTAATATTTCACGTTATTTTTTAAGCGTTACAAACATTTATTTTTAAGTTAAATATTTTTTTATAATATTATGCCTGATTAATTGGTTTTATTTATTATTATTATTATTATTATTATTATTATTATTATTATTATTATTATTATTATCAATAGTTATTTTCTGCTTTTATTTGCAAGATGTTTGTAATATTTCAAACAGATATATCATTTTTTATTTGTTTGGTAATGATAATTTTCGCCAAAAAATAACTACTGGCAACCCTTTTATCAAAAATAACCGAAAAATACAAAATTTACTACGAAAAATCAGAGTTATCCCTGTAAATTTGAATTTTAAACCTTCGGAAAAATATTTCCTATCGAATGATACAATCGGCAAAAAAATCCATCGGGTAGTTTTTGAAAACACCCGTTTGGAAGTTTTAGAACTTCTGCTTTATAATATATATGATATGATAGAAATAAATTTCCTTAGGATTTTATCAGCACCAACAAAATTAGTACCACAGTCACTACTTATCTCACCAGGTGTCCCTCTTCTAGAAGAAAATCTCTACAAAGCAGCCCAAAATCCCTCACTTGTAAGATCACTCACCAATTCCAAATCAGCAGCTTTCGTAGCCATACAAACGAAAACACACACATAACATTTTATAGGTTTAATTCCTCTACCATTTCTCATCTTTATATGAAATGGGCCTGCATAATCTACGCCTACCTTTGAAAATGTTCTACATGGAACAACTCTGCTGACTGGCAAATCAGCCATTATTTGAGATGTTGTCTTAGCCTTCATTCTGCAGTATTTTATACATTTCCAAATAATTTTCTTTATTTCAGATTTGGCATTTATAATCCAATAATTCTGTCTTATTACAGACTGCAATAACTGAACTCCACCGTGTAAATATTTTTCATGATAATATTGTACAATTAATTTCGTAATATGGTTATTTTTTGGTAGTATAATCGGATGTATACATTTTTCAGATATTTCAGCATTTTTAAGTCTTCCACCAACTCTCAATATTCTCCTTTCATCTAAGAATGGATTCAAAGAAAGAAGTTTACTCTTACAGTTAATAGACTTTTGTCTTTCTAGACATTGTATTTCATAAGAAACTTCCAGAGACTGTATTGATTTTACAATTAACTCAGTAGCCTGTGTTATTTCTTTCGTAGTAAAAACTCCAACCTCTCGATTCTTAGAAAGCGAATTATTTATAAACCTTAAACACCAGACCATAATTCTCTGTAATTTTGTCCATGAAGAAAATTTAGTTAAAATGTTTAATTTCTCATCTGCAAGTTGACAAAAACTGATTCATTATATTTTTTGTTCTCTTCCTCTACAATACTTTCAAATTTTACTGGATTTTTCAGCCAGCGAGTTCGATCTTTTATCAACCATGGCGGTCCACTTTTCCAGGTTTCGTTGTCGAGCAATTCTTTTGCAGAGCATCCCCGAGTTAATATATCAGCAGGATTACTCTTACCATCGCAATGTCTCCAATTCTGAGGAATTGTTAATTCCTGTATTTCAGAAACACGATTGCAAACAAATTGAATAATTCCACCTTGAATGTAGCCCTTTTATCCAATGGAGCGCAATTGTACTGTCTGTCCAATAAATGATACCTGGAACAGAAAACATATCCTGCAAATATTTTCCTATCCGAGCCGCAACTAAAGCACTCAACAATTCCATTCTTGGAAGGGTTATTTTCTTCAAAGGTGCGACCCTTGTTTTGGACATAACGAAAATAGCGCTTGTTTTATTATTTTTTATCACAAATCTAAAATAAGCGACAGCGCCATAGGCCTTCAAGCTGGCATCAGAAAAGACATGTAATTCAATATTATCTTGCAGAATCATATTTTTGTATTGAAAAGATACCGCGGCATCGAAAATTCAGTTAAATGTTTTACTTCAGAACACCATTCATTCCACTTATGTTTTATTTCGCTATCAAATACTTCATCCCAGTCTAAACCCTTTATCCATAATTCCTATAACAAATATTTAATTTTCATTGTAAAGGGAGTAAGAAATCCAACAGGATCGAAGCACTTTGCGGCACAACTTAACACGCATCTTTTTGTATCACTAACATTATTTAATGCCAGTAACAAAGGTTTCATATCAAGACTTAAACTATCAATACGTGTATCCCAGTTTATTACTAATATTTTTGCTAATCTATTTGAGCCGTATTCATCACCCAAAAATATATTGTCTTTCCTCCAAAATTCTCTTAACTCTTTTGAATTAGTTTCAAATTGTCCAAGATTCATACTAGCCGCTTTCAATATATTCACCGCAGTTGTAGAAAGTTTAAAAGCATCTTCAACTGAATTACTTCCAGAACATAAATCATCAACATATAACGAAGTGTCAATTATTTTAAATGCATCAAAATGTATTTTTTCAAATTTTTTAATATGATGCTTTATAACAGAAGCAAGAATGTATGGAGAACATTTAATTCCAAAACCTACACGTGTCATTCAAAAACATCTTAAATTTTCATCTGTAGTACAATCTCTAGAAAACAGATATCTTAAATAATTTCTATCGACCTCACTTATCCCAATCTGTAAAAATGCCTTTTCAATGTGAGCAGTGAATGCAATTTTATTTTCTCTAAATTTCAAAATTACGTCTAATATATTAGGATTCAAATTCAAACCATTTAATAAACAGTCATTCAAAGACAATTTATCTTTACCCTTAGAAGAGGCATCATATACAATTCTTATTTTAGTCGATTTATCATTGCGAATTACCAGATGATGTGGCATAAAATAACAATTTTTATCAGTAACTTTAAAATTACATTCCTCAATGATATTTTTATTTAACTGTTCTTTCAAAATTTCTTCGTATTGCTCAAACAACCAAATGTTTTGATTAAATCGTCTATTTAACCAAATTAAACGTTGTTTGGCAATTTCATAGTCTGAATCCAAATTTTCTGGCTCCATTTTCCAAAACAATCTGGTTTCATAACGTTTATTTTTATATACTATATTATTCTCAAATTCCTTCATTATTTTAATTTCCGCTTCATTAGTTACATTTTCACTTTGCTTTATTCCTAACAAATCAAGTTCCCAAATTGCTTTAATATCGCTTAATATTGTCTTATTTTCATCAATTATCACTTTATTTACACCAACATAAGGATTATACTTAGCATTTAAAGTTGCTTGACCCTGTAGTGTTGTTCCAAATATAGTGTCAAGAGCCACTAATCTTTTACTTAAACGTTCAATATTCCCCGTTACTATTTCCCAGTAATTATCCACACCGATCAACATATCTATAGGCATTTTATTATTATCTGACAACCAAAGAGATAATCTTTTCAATTTTGACTTTATCCATCCACTTGGTATATTCACTACATTAGCTCCTGTAATTTTATTTACTACTAACGCTTTAACAGTAGCCTTTTTATTTTGATTGCGCGGATTTAGCAAATTGACTTCAATTGTGTTCACCCGTATTGGGTCTTTCCTCCCCGAAAGTATGTATTTGTAAGTTTTCAACTCCGATAACGGGAAGCTTTAACTTTTCAGCTAAACGCTTACTTATAAACGATCTGTGATAGCCTCCATCTATTAAGATCCTAATTAATATGTTTTTAAATTTTGTTGAAATTAAAGCAGTGCAAGTCTGAAGAAAAACAATTGAATTTTTATTTAAAGTATTTGCACTACACGTTGAAACAGTCGTAGACATTGGATCATTATTTTCATTCTCTGTATTAGAGTCAGCCTGACAATTTTTTAAATCTATATTTTCATTACGTTTTTCACATAAAAGTGTATTATGCCAACTCTGATTGCATATATTGCAAGTATTTTTTCTCCAACAGTTTCTCCTTAGCTACGTGTTTACCTCGGAGACATTTAAAACAAAGTCCACGCTTTTTAGCATTCATTTCCTCTGAGCAATGCTGGTAGGACACTGTTCTGAACTATGTTCCTTAGAAATGCAAAATACACAATTAAAATTTACATGTGTTGCGTATGTACTTGTGAGTGGATTTCCCCTTTTATAATTTTCATTTAGAAAACGTCTATTTCTATCTCTATTACCATTTTGAGTAACTGAACCTGAAATTCCTCTTTCATTTAATGAATAAATATGTTCCCGGGACTGAATCTCAACTTTTAAAAAGTCCATTAATTCCCTAATGTCGAATTCTAATTTCGAATTAGTTCTTGAATTTTGTCTTCTACTAAATTCCAATGTGAGGTCTTCCGGTAACAGTTTTAATAATAATGGGTAAAGAAAGTGACCATAAGAACCAGAAAATACATTGAGTGTTTCCAAAGATCTAATATTTACCTCAATTTCATCATAAAGTTTTCTAAGGGCGGCCACATTCGAGGAACTCCTCACACGTTCAAGACTCAATAACTTGGCCATGTGTGAGTTAATAGTCAGGTCAATCCTACCGAAGCGTGTTTTTAAAATAGCAATAGCAATTTTATAGTTTTTTCCTGTTAAAGCCAAACCACTAATGGCTTTAAATGCCAAACCACCAGTTAGGGATTTCAAATAACTAAATTTATTTATCAAGGTTAACCTATAATTTTTGTTAATAGAATTTTCAAATTGACTCCAAAACTCAAGCCAATTACTCGGGTTTCCATAAAATTTATTTATGCTTAACTTCGGAAGTTTAACATTAGTCTTGGGAGATAAAATATGAGAACCCTCTTTATTAACATTTTCATTACAGGCAGTATTATTTTTAATTTTCTCTTCTATTAAACATTTACAGGCTATTATTTTATCCTGATATTCTTGAGCCGTAATAATTTCGCTTTCCAGCTCATCCTCTTTACTAATTAATCCTTCAACTTCAGTATCATATTTTACTAAAAGTTCACCTTTTTTGTTTAATTGTTCTAAAAACACTCTTAAACTAGGTATGTTAATTTCAACCTTCTCATTCAAAGTTGTTTCTACTTTAGATATCAATTTTGTGGTTAAACTGCGTACAGTTGCATGTAATTTCTTAGTTTTGTTAACATCATTCATTTTTACAAAATAATTACTTACAATTAAATATATATCATATTTCAATCAAACAGTCTGTTACTAGTTTAATTATATGCTATTACTTCAATGCTACCTTTACTTTGATTAGTTAAAATTAGTTAAACACTCTTAAACATTTAAAACAATAAGTTAAAACAACTAGTAAAATGCAAGTCCTTTCAATTTCCTTTCAGGCAAAAAAAAAAAAAAATCTCTATTAACTCTAGTTGAATTCATATGAAGTTTTCTTTACCTTAATTATACTTTCGTTTAATCTCCATGAAATTATGCATATCCACATCACGTACGGCTTCACCAAAATTATTATTCCTGCTTCAATTTCAATGTATTTTTATTCAAATTATTTCCCTTTCCTTTAACTTGAAGTCCAAATTCACGGTTTAAAATTTCCCCCCAAATGCAACTTCTTCAATTATAATCTTGCGTATTCCTGGATATATTTCAGTGTAAGTGTAGTCAATTTAATATGCATATTTAAAACTAAATCAATTTAATATAATCAAAACATCTTTAGACACCAGTAACATTTTACACTTTCAACAGATTAAAAACCGCGTACAACAAATTCAAAGCTTTCACTTACAACTGACTGATTTCAAATCATAGTTCATTAGTTATTCAGAGGAGAAATTCAGAACAACTTGCGCCATCTATTGACACTCAATTTAAGCGTTAAACAACGCTTCAATTTATTGAATATTTAATAAGTGATATCACTTTACTAGCCAAGAACTAATATAGTGAAAAATGTCGAAGCCGGGAACCTAAGCCTGAACCTTTGGAATAGCGCTACAAGTGCCCTACCATTTAATTTAGGAGGATGATACCCAGCTTGGAAACAAAGCCTGTGAGTGAAAAATACCAGGCTGAGAATCATCCTCGTAGTTTAAATGGTAGAGCACTTGGATGGTTATTCCAAGAGTTCTGGGTTCGACTCCCGGCTAGGCCATTTTTTTATATTGGTTCTACGCATAACTAGTAAACTAATATTCAATTATTAAATACTTATAAAAAACTTTCACTCATGAAAAAAAGTATAGTATCTTTTGATAATTTTACGCAACAATAATTAATCGAAAGTGGATTTTTTCATATAATCTCTAAATCGTAATTTTTATAACGTATGCAATGGTGGGAAAAAATGAGGACCCTTTTAGGTAGCTTTCATTGCAAAAAATAAAAAAAAACTACCTATTGCAGCCGTCCAGGTAAAACCTATCGGTAAATTTTGCTATATTTTCGTCGATCATGACCTCTAGATCCCTAAACCACCCTCAGTTGACTTAGATATATATGGGTCATTCTTCCAAAACAGGAAAAATGCATGTAACTACCTTGTATCATTTTAAAAATAAATACAAAATTAATTAAAAATATATTAATGACTTTTTAATGTTCTGGGCTAATTTACAGATATCTTACAAATTTGACAAAAATTGATAAATTTATTTAAAATAAATATAAATTGTTCAAAAATCATTGTCCTGGCTTGTAACTAGAGCCATCTATGTTGTTCTAAATGTTAAATACATCAATAATAAAATTAATTTTCAACTAAAAATTCATTTAATAGATTCATAACAAAGTATTCTATGCAATTGAATATATTATCAAATATTTTTATTATTTTTTATAATTAAAAAGTATTAAAATAGTGTGTAACTGAAAAAAATATCATTGTCTTGGCAGATTGCATTTCACTCAATATTTTCCCTACAGATGGCAGCAGGGTTCTATTTTTTGTGCCTGTTGTAAGATCTTTTACTCTTTTACAAAACTGTGTGAGTGATTGTTCTCAATTGGAGCCATTTATTTTTTTGTGGAATTTTGAAGTTCTTTGCTTTCAGAGTATGTTTGATTTCAATCATTTTCTTGGCATCCACAGAAACAACTAGGTAAGTTAAAAAATTTTTATATTATAATATAGAGTGCATAATAATGTTATCTTTTAGAAGATATAATCATTAACTTAAAAAAAATTAAGGCAGAATATGCCAGCTTCTAATTACATCAATTTCATCATTGTCCTGGTCATCATTGTCCTGGAAAATAAAGAACAGGACAATGACAGCAAATCAGGACAATGATGCTTGTTATTTATTTGAAATTTATAAAGTCAAATTTATCTAATAATATTTTAATTAAACTTAAAAATTTAATTTTAATTACAATTTTAAGTTTGATTTCAAAAATTATTCCATTTATTGTTACATTAACAAGCAAACTGTTGTTAATATCTAAGTATTTAATTAGCTTTTAGTCCTCAGTATTTTTTATGGAAGATATTTTGATTACCATTTTTTTTATATTAAAGTAATCAAATTTTGTTTGCAAAACCCATAGTACTTTTGAAAACTTAATTTTAATTATGATCTCAGTATGCTTTCAAGAGTTTATCATAAGTGAATATATTTATTAACAATTTTAGTGTACAATATTTTTTATAAAACATGTTTTAATAAGCATTAATTTTTTTAAGTAATTGAATTTTAATAGTTCTCACTATTTTTTATGGAATATGTTTTAATTACCATTAATTATTTCAAAGTAATTAGATTATTATTTTGTTGGTAGAACTCATGTACTTTAGAAAATTTAATTTTAATTATAGTCTAAGATGGCTTACAAGAATTTGTCTTAAATGAATGTATTTATTAACAACATTATATTTCATCAACAAACAAATTAATAAATTAAGATTAAAATATTTAACTGGCGTTTAGTACTCAGTATTTTTTATAGAATATGTTTTAATTAGCATTAATCTTTTTTTAAACAATTGAATTTTACTGTTGGCAAAACTCAACTCATTGGTATATTTATTTTTAAATACTGTTCGGAGGGAATTGTCCCTCGTCATTCTGTTAGCAGGTTTTTTATTGTATTTATTAGGTAATTAATTGTAATAAAGTACAATTATTTGCAGGTTCTAAAAATGGGAAGAACAAAGAAACAATCAGATGAAGCTTGCATGTTAAAAAAAAGGTTAGCTGAAAAGAAACGACAGGATGAAATTAAAAAGGATCCTGATCGTCTCCTCCAAGAAAAACTTAGAAGACGACTTAAGTATGAAAATCAAAAAAAGAAGGGAATTGTTAAGCCGGTATATAAAATGTCATCAAGAGAAAAGAGAATGCAGCGAAAAAAGTGGAAAGAAAATTCTACACGTTATCGCCAGAACAAAAGAAAGGATAGAAAAAGAGCTTGTAACTAATACACCATCAAGAAATATTGAAAAGAACGATGCAACAAATTTACCTTCTACTCCTGGTCCGTCAAATGCAACACCAAATAATGATGGCAGAAATTCAAATGGGAGGATAAGAGTCAGAAGAGATAGATCATAGGCTTATAGGCAGATCAAGAAACTAGAACATGAACTTAAATTAACAAAAATGTCCTGTCAAAAATACAAGACACGATATTACCGTCTAAAAAATTTGAAAACAGAACCCACCTTGTCAACCACTAACAATCTTACGCCAATATCAAAAACTGAAATCTGCTTGAAAGGAGTGAGTGTCCCAAAGAATGTGCGAAAAAAATTATTTTATGCAAATGTGCTTGAATCACAGCTTTCTGAAAGCTATAAAAATTTACCGAGTGCAAAAAGTAAACAACTGTTTACTAAAATTATTTCTGGGAAAATTATTAAGAAATATAGATGTCTGAAAATGAGTAAATCATTTTTAAAGTATAAGTCTTTTACTGCAAATGAAAATAGAGGAAACTTAATCTATGAAAGGCAAATAAAGGGTGAAGAATATAAAAAGAAACAAAGTATTAGACAGTTTTTAGAGAAAGATGAAAACAGTCGTCTTTGTCCGGGTAAGAAAGACTGCATCACAATAAAAAAACAGAAACGATTGTTAAACGAGTCACTAAAAACACTGCATGGAAAATATTTAACTGAAAATGAACATTATAAAGTTAGTTATTCAACCTTTTGTAAGTACAGACCCTTTTGGATTGTCGAACCTAACATCGAGAAAAGAGATACATGTTTATGTATAACACATGAAAATATGAAACTCATTACAGAAAAATTTCATTTTTATGGCACATTAAAATCAAAATATCCCACAGATGTGCTGAAAGAGATGACATGTAATTCAGAAATGAATGAAAAATGTATGCTTCGTAAATGCAAAAATTGTATAAAAAATGAAATAACTTTTGATACTTTTGATGAAAAGGATCATGTGAATTTCAAAAAATGGATCACAAGAAAAGAAGAGAAAAGCATTAGAGGGGCTACGAAGCTTGTTAAATTGATTTCTAAAGAAGTAATTGAAACAAGTATGATAGAAATGGTTTCTGGATATAAAGAAACAGCTCCAAAATTCATGATGCATTTAGCAAATGTTAAACATCAAGCTGCCGCACTAAGAGATTTGAAATCGAATATCGAAGAAAAAACTTTCACAATTCATATTGACTTTAGTGAAAACTACAACTGTAAAAATTCTTCAGAGGCACAGGCAATGCATTTTGGTGGATCCAGACAGCAAGTCACCATGCATACAGGAGTCTATTATTATAATGAATGTAATAAGATGGTAACTAAACCTTTTTGCTCTATGTCACAGTCATTGAGACATGATTCTGTAGCTATGTGGGCTCATTTGGTTCCAGTATTATATAATATTATGTCGCATCATATAATTGAAAGAGTAAATTTTTTCAGCGATTCACCAACTAGCCAGTATAGAAATAAAACTAATTTTTATCTTATGGCTAAGATCTTGCCTTCTATTTGTAAAAATATCAAATTTGCATCTTGGAATTTTGGTGAATCGGGTCATGGAAAGGGGGCACCTGATGGTGTTGGAGGTATTCTAAAAAGAACAGCAGACTCCATTGTTGCACATGGAAAGGACTTATCTTCGTTTAAAGATGTTTTTCATCTTTAAAAGACAAATGCAAAGGCATTGAATTGTTTGAAGTAACGGATTTAGATATTGGTAATTATTGAAACAAATTATAAACTTGATTGTAAGTCCTTAGAAACATTTAAAGGAACTATGAAAGTACACCAAGCTCTCATTGATTTCAACATACAAAACACAATTTTCTTTAGATCTTTAAGCTGTAATTGCCCAATAACCCAAAGATGTGAACATGGCTTTGACCTGGGAAAGACAATTTTATTAAACAACTTTTTTAGTGATTATGATGTACCAAAAAGTTCTGGCATGAATAATTTCAAACCTGGAGATTGGGTTGTTGTACAGTATGACGGAAAGTTATATCCTGGAGAAGTTATTGGTTCTTCAGCTAACAACTATGAAGTTAGTGCTATGGAGCATGCTACAGAAAACACCTACAAATGGCCCAGAAAACAGGATATCTTGTCATACAACAAAAGTGACATCATAAAAATGATTGATCCTCCGGAACCATGTGGCAATAGAGCCTCCCAATTTAAATTTAATGGTTTTCCATAGTTTTTAGCATAAAATATCCTCCCTCCTCCCTAAATTCCATTTTTCTGCTTTGTAATTATGATAATATGTAATCAATAAATATATATTCAACTAAATATGCCTATGAAATGTTTTTTCAATTTTATTATTTTATTTCAGTCATTTTCCTGGCATAGGAAATTTAAAAATATTTTTTCCTCCTCACAATTAACATTTTTTTGCGATGCTGGTATTTTTCCCCTACTGTCTAAAGCCTAAATAATAACAAAAAAATTATACCATACATTTATAGCATCTTTTTTTTTAAATGTTTTAATATAGAAAAGTTGCCTGTTTTGGAAGAATGACCCATATACTATATACATAGATATATCCATATATCCTTGGCTTCCGTTAATAACCAGATAATTTTGAAAAAATTGAGATAATTTGGGAAAATGTTGGTTTAAAAGAGTCCTTTCGCCTGCCACAGTACTGAAAAATGAAAATCGAATACTTTCCGTCACAGAGCGACTATAAAATTTTATTTAAAAATTGAAAAAACAGTAATAATCGGGTAAGTGTACTAGCGGTAATAACCAGATAAGATTTCTATTTATTTCTTTAAATCGTCTATATTTCTGTGGCTTTCGGTAATAACCAGGTATGGCACGTTTTTATTATTTTGAGTAATTAGCGTTTAAAGTTTTCAAAAATGTCTTTTTATCATTACTTTATAAAATAGACTAGCTCACACGCCCGGCTATGTCCGGGTCCGTATTAACAGTATTAAACGAACTTGAAATTTGTATGATTTTATCATTAACTCGAAACATAGAGAAATGCATTATGTGAAATACGTGGCCAGTGACTGTATAAAAAATCGGTTTAAAAAACATCTAATATTAAGCTCTAAAAATACTCAAAATGAGCAATGAGAAACGCGGGAGGGAATATGTATCCAACGATTGCGTAATTTTCGTGTTAAAGTGTTGATATTTACAAGTAAAAATCACTGTTAACCCTTTCCGGCGCACTATTCTTTAAAGTTGAAATTTAAAGAAAAAAATTAGGCAATCTATTTAGGCCTAGAGGAGTACACAGGTATTGTTTTGTAAAGATTGCACTAATTATTTCAATTATACAGAAGTGGTTGAATGTTGCCGAAGTGGTAACCTCCCATAAGTAAATCATTGATAAGCGCAGTGAGAAGAGCATATTACAGTAAAACATTTTAAAAACAGTAGAGTTTGATCTCTGTGGTGCTGCCATCAAGAACTCATAAGAAAGATTTAAAGTAGTCATTAGAGTAGTTTTTGAAATATTCACGGAGTTTTTGTGTCTCTAAACAGGGGGAACTTTAGGCGTTGCCGACCCGGCAACACTGCCCGTTAAGGGGTTAAGTCATGTAACTAATTATTTTTTTTACTTAGAAATCCCAAGTGAAGTATTTTGAATTTCAAACTAATTATATCACTCTTAAATCCGACTATACCATGAATGAAATCGATACTCGATGGTAGCTAAAAGGATGGTATATAGAATTATAATTTCAGAGCCATTTAACAAAAGTAAGTGTTAGTTTTAATCAAATCATGCGTAATGTTCACTATGTGGATAATTCCTAACAGTAAACTTTTGTACCGTAACCATAACCTGCCTGTAACCTAACTGCAACTTAACAGTACCCTACCGTAAATTAAATATAACATAAATGTAACCTAGCCTTCACTTTATTGTAACCTATCCTTATTCTAACCGTAACATAAATGCAATTTAACTTTAACCTAACTTAACCGTAACCTAACTGTAAATTAAACATAAACGGGAAACTAAACATAATCAAAGACTTACCGCAATGTAATTGCAACTTAAATGTTACCTAACCATATATTGGGTTCATGTCCATGGAAATTATTTTGTCTTGTTTGGATCTGGTTATGATTTATTAGAATATTTTCGTCGGGTTCAGATTTCGTTCGATTCAGATTTTAGGTATTTTTTGAAATTGAATTTTAATGTTCGGGTCGGATTCATGTCTATGGAAATTATTTCGCCTTGCTCGGATCCAATTATGGTTCTGTGGAATATTTTTGTCGGGCACATATTTGGTTCAGTTCAGATTTCGGCTATTTCTTCAAATGAAATTTTTGGGTTCGGGTTTTCTTGCGTGTTCACGGAAATTATTCTGCCTTATTTTAATAACAACATATATTTTTTTTCCAACTTCAGATTTGGTTCAGTTCAGATTTCGTGATTATTTCAAAGAAATTTTTTAGGTTCAGATTCGATTCATATGCATGGAAATTTTTTGTCTTTTTCGGATCCCGTTACGGTTCTTTAAAATATTTTTTATCAGATTCAGATTTGGATCGATTCAAATATCAGATATTTTTTCAAATAGAATTTTTAGGTTCGGACCTCGTTCATGTCCACGGAAATTATTTTGTCATACTCGAATCCAGTTATGATTCTTTCGAATATTTTGGTCGGATTCAGATGTGGTTTGGGTCAAATTTCAGGTTTTTTTCAATTCGAAATTTTTAGGATCGAATCGGGTTTATTTCCATGGAAATTATTTCGTCTTGGTTGGATTGGATTATAGTTCTTTTGAATATTTTTGTTGGGTTGAGATTTGGTTCAATTCAGATTTCGGGTTTTTCTTCAAATATAACTGTTGGATTCGGGTCTTCTTACGTGTTCACGGAAATTATTCTGTCTTGTTCAAATAAGGACAGGCTTCACTGAAGTATTTTAGCAAGTTCAGATTTCGTTCAGTTCAGATTTCGCGATTTTTTTAAAGAAATTTTTTGGGTTCAGATTAGGTTCATGTCCATCGAAATATTTTGTCTTGTTTGGATCCGGTCGCGTTTCTTTGAAATAGTTTTGTTAAACTCAGATTTGGTTCGATTCAAATTTCAGGTATTTTTTTGAATCGAAGTTTTAGGTTCGTATCGGGTTCATGTCCACGGAAATTATTTTGCCTTACTCGAATCCAGTTATGGTTCTTTCGAATACTTTGGTCAGATTTAGATGTGGTCTGGGTAAAAGTTCAGGATTTTTCAAATGGATTTTTTTTAGGTTTGAGTCGGGTTTATGACTACAGAATGTATTTTCTCTTGATGGGATTGGGTTATAGTTCTCTGGAACATTTTTATCGGTTTCAGATTTCGTTCGGGTCAAATTTCGGTTTTTTTTAAAGAAAATATCTAGGTTCGGGTGAGGTTTCATGCCCACAAAAATTATTTTTCCTTGTTTGGATCCGGTTATGTTTCATTTGAACATTTTTGTGGGATTCAGATTTGGTTCGGGTCAGTTATGAAATCCATAGTTTTTTTTAAGAGAATTTTTAGGTTCGGGTCGGGTTTATACCCACGGAAATTTTGTCTATCACGGATCGGAGTGTGGTCTGCTTTTTTTTTCTGGTTGGGATCGAGTTTTGTTTAAATAAGTCTGAACATAAATGTTATAATCAGATTTGCTTAAAAAAATAAACTCCTAGAAAAGTGCTGTGTAATTTTTTTTACTGCAACAAAGCTGATGACTCATACATTCTGATGTTCGAAATGCCAAAAATCTGCGTACAACCATACAGTAAAAAGAAATTAATAGAGTGGTAGTATAATGTCTTGGGGTGACGCCAAAAATGTGACTCTAAAATCCGCTATATTAAGTCCAAATAAGCACCAACAAAACTATGTGCTTTGACACTCCGATCAATTCAAACTGGTTTAAACCCGTATGTCTTTGTTTTTGTCTTTTACCTTCTAAACTGTTATTGAATAGATGACTAAAATTTCTTTTAAAAAATAGCGTTTTGTGCCATTATTGGCTGTAATACACGATCGGAATGCATAAAAGATACAAATGGATCAATCATAGGCAAGAATTATTTGATTATTTTTATCATATGACTTTGAAATATCAATATAGAAGCATCATTTAAGATTTTGCTTGAAAAGTTGACATTTTTTCGTTAATGTCTTAAAATCGTCTGCACTCTGAAATCTAGATTTTAGATTAATATTTGTTATTTAAGTTTTCATACATGATTTTAAAAGAATGTTTTCATCAATATATTTTATATATTGACATGGAATTATTTATATGTTGTTAAATCATAAACATTTTTCATCTAAGTTATAAAGTATTAAAAAGTTCAGAAAAAAAGAAAACTTTATACAATTTTTAGTTCAAATCAAAGGTTTTCAATATTTTATTTAATTTTATTTTGACATTTAATTATTTCTAATTTTCCAATTTCAATTATTTTAAAAGCAAACATTTATTTTAATAAATAATATGATAGAAAAAACATTTTAATAAATTACTATTTCTTTGTAAAATATGCTTCAGCTGTACTTCATTTCTTTCAATTCGTCTTATTAATACAAAATTCTTTCCTTGTGCTTTTTTTTGAGACATTAAAATTTCAGCGATAAATGGTTTCATATTGCAAACCTTTTTTTCAGATTACTTCACCTCCAGCTATGTTTTTCCTCCATGGCGTACAGCAGCTGTGATAAAAATAATCCTCATTTAAACTGACAGTTTGCCAGTCTGTGAATTTTAAAGGTCTGTCTTAGCTTTTTTAATTATTTCTGCGTATATTTTATGCAACCAACCAACCATAAGAAAAGGAAAGGAAAAAAGCGAAAAAAGGCGATTTTTTATGAGAATGAGCGTTGGAATTTAATTAATAACTCAGTTAATAAATAGAATTTTTAAATTCTGAGCTTCAGGTGCATCAGGAGAGATATTGGTCCACTTTCATAAAAATTTTGAGCTTCGTACGTCCCATAGATTTTCCTAGCCATCGCAGACACATAGACAGACAGCGCGTTTTGTTCTTTTATTAGTATAGATTAGAACTTAATAATTTTCACTACATTCAATTATAATAATTAAAAAAACTAATAATAATTAACAATAATTAATAATTATAATAATTAATAATTAATAAAACCATTTTTATGTAACTATTTTGCCAAATAAGAGGTTCTTATATCCTATTTGATTATAGGAAAAATTATTAAGTTCTAATTTTTTTTAAAAAGTAATGATAAAATGACATTTTTGAAAGCTTTAAATGTTAATTTTTCAAAATAATAAAAATAAGCCTTACCTGGTTATTACCGGAAGCCACAGATATATAAAAATATATATATATGAATTTTGTCATGATTTAACTCTCGAATTTATGAACCAATTTCGATGAAATTTATTATGTGCGTAATATAAGTACTAATGTCTCGACCGACATTGTTGGACAGCTTCATCCACCATCTTGTTTCAAAATGGCAGCCATCTGATTCTTTTGGAATTTTTATGTTTTTCTATGTTTGTATACTTATAGAAAAAGTTCCATTTTACAAAATGCAAACTCTTATATATCATTTTAAACAGAATATTAGAAACATCAAAAAATATTTTAAACAGTCACACAACGTAATTTAACAACATAGGTCATTTTAAAGAAAAAGTTAGAAACATGAAAATTTCTATAAGTGTCCACAAATCCAAATGGCCTCCATTTAGAAACAAGAGGGCGGTTGATGCTGGCCAACGAACTCGGTCAAGACATCAGTATTTCAACTATGCACATAAAGAATTTCATCCAAATCGGTTCGTAAATTCGAGAGTTACAGCACGAAAAATTTCAACAATTCAACTGAGGTTGGGTTTGGGATCTAGGGTTCAATATCGACGAAAATATAGCTAAATTTCCCGAAGTGCTTTCCTCCGAACGGCTGCAAAAGGTAGTTTTTTACTTTTTGGAATGAAAGCTACCTAAAAGTGTCAACAATTTTGGCCACCACTGTAAAGTAGTATAATAAAAGAAATCTGTTATTTTAGTTTTAAAAGTAGTTCAGAGTGTAGAGGGTGTTTCTGAATTCGAAAGTCAAATTAAGAGGAAGTATGATAGATTACGATAGAACATGTGGTTACAAACCATATTTAGTCGATGAAAATCGCAAAAATAGATTTCAAAAGTGCAGCAAGCTTGACAAATTGTACGTTGCATACATGTTGTATAAACTATAGCTTTTAAATGTTAATGCTGGTGAATTTGATAATCTATTTTTTGCACATTGTAAAATTAAGTGTACTCAAGGTATAAATTTATGTTCGTAATTTTCTTGCATTCAGTAATTATTTGAATATTTCAATAAATTAATGTTTCAATCATCATAACTGCTACTTTTATACACTTAATATATTGGCCATTTATGTCATTTTTAGACTTGCTTAAAAAACAAAGAGGTTAAAAGACAATATATCCATTATGGGGAATTCTAAAACAGCATCATTGTCTTCCTAAAAGTAATAACATCCCAAGACATCTATTATTATCTTATTAGAAATCCATTATAAATAATTCTATTTTTTTAATATAAAGATCTCCGACAGCTTATTAAATGGATATAAAACATTTAAAACTTCATAAAATTTGTAATTTTAACAATAAACAGTGTGAAAAAATTGCATTTTACGTACGTTTTATAACAAATCGCAGAGATAAATAGAGACATACAGACCACATGTTTAATTAAAAAATTACAACGTTTACAAATTTTAATCAGAACATTTAATTTTTATGATGTTACTGGGTGCAAATGTACGGGTTATTTTACTTTGTCTTTTCCCCAAAATAAATCGTTTCATATTTAAATTGTTTTTTTTTTAAATATATAATTTTGGTTAATTTGAATACTAATTTCTATGTAATTAGTCGAAAATATATAAGGAAATGAAATTTGCTCTTACATTTTCCAGTTTTAATTAACTGTTTTATTTTTTGAATGCTAACACAATATAATGGGGATTTATTTCGTTTGAAACTTTACTATTAATGTTACTTTTGTACTTATTATTTCTTTTGTAAGATATTGTGCAGAATACAAAATTAAAAATTCTATTGTTTATAATATATATACATCACAAAATCCTCCGAAGATTGGAATTTTTACTTGACTTTCAAAGTCTTGTGTAAGTATAGCACTTTTAACTGAATACTTTATATTCTCAAAGAGTAACACATAATAGTTGAAGGGGAGAATGGGATTTTAAACTTTACAATTTTTCTATTGATTGCTATCATAAAAGCTCTTTAAATATTATTTGAAACTTTGAAAATCGTGAGTTATAGCAAGATATTTATAGAACAAATTTTGAGATTTAGCTACCTTTGTTGATACTTTCGTTAAAATGTAATATTTGCTTTAGTTTGTATGTAATTTATTATGTTTTCAATGCAATATTTGCTATAGTTATTACATAAACTTTTTTCATTTTATGCCGAAATGTTTACATGAAAAGTTGCTATTACGTAATAAATTTTTCTTAAAAGTAATGAAATAAAATCAAAATTATTATTCAAGATTTACGAAAAAAATGATAGAAAATGCTAAAAAGGGAAAAATGCCCAATACTGCAGAAAATAAATAATTTATTGACAGCAAAAATACATATTGTTCGAGAAGTTCACATAAAATTAAAAAATCCTTACACAAACAAAAGATTTTTGGTTTGTTCTAAAATAATTGTTGTTTAGGTAGATTTTTAATCATGTAAAAAATGTTGTTGTTCATAAAGACGCTTACAAAAAAGAGGATACATATTTCTCAAGTATGCAAATGATTATTAACGTGATCTCAGCACTTGGTAGATGCCTTACTCAATTTAGTCATAAATTTAGTGTGCAAATCATGTTGTGCGAAAGTTTGGCGATTCCTTTGTCTTACTTGAGATCTTTTCAGTTTATTTTATACAGGCTGGTTAGTAATTAACATGAAGTGTTCAGAGCCTTCTAATGAGTAAAGTTTTGGTCGAAACATAACCAAATTTGATCAGCATACATAGTATATCATGGGATTTTCATTTCTTAAAAAAAAAATAAATATAAAATTTAAAAAATCGCCACTAGGGGCAATTTTAGCGTTGTTTACCGACTAAAATGCATTAATTTGCATAAAATCAGTTCTGTTTAACAATCATGAGTACAAAAGGAAAGGCTGGAAGAGTTCTCATCATCATCAACTCTCCCCATACTTTACTAGTCAAGCTGTGTTATCAGCAGAAAGAGAATTGCAATGCTGCTCTTCCTGAACTTTACCGATTACAGAATTTGCCAAAAGAACCGATGAGCATAACAAATTTACAAAAGATAATTCATTGATTTGAAACTATGTGGCAACAAGGGCAAGGACGCAAAGTGACTAGTCAATAACAAGTTGACGACGTTGTAACTGCTATTGTCGAACAAAAGATGAAATATGTGCAGATACCATCAGCACCAGAGCACAGTATCTCAGCAGAATAAAATTGATTTGTACTGTATTTTTTGGCATTTAGTCATTCAACATTTAGACTAATACACTTTTGGTGTGCCAAAATTGTCCCTAGTGGCGTTTTTTTACTAGCATAGCATGATCTCGTAAGGTGAGAGCCATCACAAAGCAGTTGGTCTGCGAACTCTCCCAGCCTTTCCTTTTATACTTATGATAGGTTCAAAGAACTGATTTTATGCAAATTAATGTATTTTAGTCGGTAAACAACGCTAAAATTGCCCCTAGTGGCGATTTTTTAAATTTTATATTTAATTTTTTTTAAGAAATCAAAATCCCATGATATACTATGTATGCTGATCAAATTTGGTTATGTTTCGACCAAAACTTCACTCATTAGAAGGCTCTGAACACTTCATGTTAATTACTAACCACCCTGTACGATATCGAGTTGCAAGAGATTTAATACATACAGTTCCAGTAAAAAAAGAAAAATACTGACATTAATTGTAAAATATTCAGTTTGTGACAGACGTTCCTTGCTAATGTTTTCATTAGTAATACTTCTTTTTTATTTCTGTAGTTCTCATAATTTTTATTAACAGTACGCTGTATTTAAAAAAAATATCAGACCTGTCAGATATGCTTCTCGGTCTTTTTGAACCGACTTTTTGTTTTGACCATGGGATAAATCGGCCTTACATTTTTTAGGCCGTACATAATTTTTTCTGATAATTGTAAATCTAATTTTTTACGATTTAGAGAACATTTTGTTCTAATAAAGTAAAAGCCCGAGGTTGCTCAACAATTGCAAGTTTATTTTATATCCATTATGTGCACCAGAAAAGATTCTTTATCTAGAGAAGAGAATTAACAGTACGCTGTATTTAAAAAAAATATCAGACCTGTCAGATATGCTTCTCGGTCTTTTTGAACCGACTTTTTGTTTTGACCATGGGATAAATCGGACTTACATTTTTTAGGCCGTACATAGTTTTTTCTGATAATTGTAAATCTAATTTTTTACGATTTAGAGAACATTTTGTTCTAATAAAGTAAAAGCCCGAGGTTGCTCAACAATTGCAAGTTTATTTTATATCCATTGTGTGCACCAGAAAAGATTCTTTATCTAGAGAAGAGAATTAAAAAAAACCCTCTATTCAAGCCAGTACCTAAAATAGAAAAATAAAATAAAGGAAGAACTTTTAATCATGTTACGTTACTAGGATCGTCACTCCAAGTAATTAACATGTTATAGAAATTCTCACCTACTTCTTCTATTTAAAACTGGAAAAATAAAATAAAACATGAAAACATTGAGATTGCGATTTATGTTTCAATATCTATAGGTATACTAGCGAACCCGACAGACGTTGTCCTGTCACCGACAGACATTGCCCTTCCTGGCACCGACTCCAAAAAATCAAATAAATGTACGTAAATATAATAATACGCATGATAAATACTACGCTCTTAATTTAATTTCTTATTACAATTACGTAAGGAAATTATTTTTCACTTTGCAGTAGTTTTTGAAGTCGGTTCAATTTTTTATAGAAAAGTTTATTTTCCTCTTTTTTGTTAAAAGTTAACGATTTTCTGAAGTCGGTTAGTTAAAATTATAATACAGAAAAAATGTTGCAAATCATACACGTATGTCAGGGGGGGGGGGGTTCGAACACACGATCTCTTTCTTCGAGAACCAGAGCTTAAATCTGGCGCCTTCGAACACTCGGCCATTCCGCCGGCACTATATTCAGCGAACTTATTCAACACTTTTAATTAGCAAAAAATTACTAACTTTTAGTTTTTGCCTAATTACTAAAAAAGTACTGAATCAATTTCGAAGAACTGTGAATCTAAACCATTCTCGAATCCATCCACCATACACAAATATTTCATTAAAATCGGTCCAGTCGTAGAGGAGGAGTTCAGTGACATACACACGCACAAAAGATTTATGTATATAAATATATTTTTTTTTCTGGCACTGTATATGAAAGGCTGTAAATGAAGGATAATTACTCAAGAGACTTGCGTGAAAGCTCAGCTCCTATATTTTTAGGCTCGTGAAAGTTTGTGTAGCCGGATATATAAATTTCGTGAAAACATAGCATCTTGAGAAAAAGTAGTGTTGTAGTCGATGTAACAAATCAACTTGTGTGAAATTTTTGGTAATCTCATATTTAATAATTCCAAATGAGAACACAAGATATTTGTATTGCAGATGTACTACTAATTTATACGGTCAGAACGTGAGTGTAGCAAGCAACAGATTTAAGTATCCGGTGATTTCTCCATTAATAAATGAAGCTAAATGTCATGCTAATGCTTTTATTTGTGAAATATAAAAAACTTAAAACAATTCCCACAACGGAAATTTCCACGAAGATCTTTAAAATCATGCATGAATCAATACATCATGCTATCATCTTAAATAACAAATGTAGAATTCTGCAAGATTGCATACACCAGGTGATGTATTTGAAGCACTTGGAAAAGGGACCGAACAATTTCTTTCCTGAGATTATGTACGACAATTTTGTTTACAATGCGTAGGAATACAGATCGGAATGCAAAACTTCCGGAGAAAACCAAGCGAATTCCGGAATGAACCACACCGTGCATACACGTGGTTACTTCACCAATCGAGAGTGAGAGAAGAGTGTGATAGTATCAAAATATCACCAACAAAATATTTATTTTAAAGGACTTTAATCTTTTGTATAATATTTGAAATATTTTTTTATTTATTATTTACTCATCATACGTAGTATAGGATAAGTCTTGCAATCGTTTTGAAAATCGAAATTTTTTTTGACGGATTTACACGTTTCAGATAGTGGAGATTCCGAAAAACGTATTTTTAGAAAAAAAAATTTTGCCGTCCGTCCGTCTGTCTGTCTGTCAGTCTGTGTGTCTGTAAACGCTCTATCTCCCGAACAAATTGAGATAGAGACTTGAAATTTTGTATGTACTTAGAATGTAAAAATGGGACGAAGCCTATTGAATGTCAGTAACCTCGATTTTCCGGAACTATTTTTTCGGACTCTCAAAAAAATTCGTTCTGCTGAAAGGTATGTAAAATTTTTCGATTTTTTTTAAAGAATGGACTTAAAAGGCAATAAAATAACGCAATTTTTTCATAAAGAACAAAGTCAATCGGATTATTAGTTGCCGAGATATTTGTAATCCTGTTTTAAACATTCTTCGATTTTTCATGACCCTGTATTTTATTTAAATTTCAATTCAAAGATATATTTTAGTTGGAAATGAGACGCTTAAAACGATGCAGTAAACGGTTAGTTAATATGATTATTATTTTTGGAGTTATAAGGATGCTTCTTTTACGCAGTTTTGTGCTACCTGAATAGTTTGACATTTTATATAATTTGTCGAAATTAGTTCATCAGCAATTCATTAAAATAGCCTTATTACGTATATTAACAATATATTTTCATATATTACATTATGCATATCCATGATGGGTAACTATTACGGTGGCCCCCAACGACTAATTTTTAGTGACGACGCCCCTGATGTTATTTTAAGTGTCTTTATGAAATGTCTGTTACATCCTGATAACTTTCAGTTTGAATATTGTTTCGATTAAGAGTCATGTAACTATCTTTTTTCTATTTCAGAAAATTCACTCCCACTGATTGTTTCAAAAATGAACCGAAACGTATAAATGAATTTCATTTTGTGGGTTTTAATTTTTACGTTAAAAAACGAAAAAAAAAAATCTCTGAAGAAAAACGGACAAGGATAACAACTTTTCACATTTGAGTATACATTGTACAGTCCTTATTTATTTGACTTGCAAAAAATAAAATAAAAATGCTATAGATATTACAAAGGAGAAGAATATTTTTTTTGTCTTTTATACAATGATAAAAAAAATATATCAAAACTCAAACATAAAAATATCGGAAAAAATTTGAATAGTTTAACGATAAAAATTTTCCTTGAGCATTTGTATAAAAATATTTACCCTGGTATTGAAAGAAAACATGAAAACTCAATAATATAAAGCAAATAAATAACTAAGAAACCTAAAAAAAATAAAAGAAAAAAATTGAAAAAATACACAAAACAAAAGCAAAATACGTGATTTATACCCTAAATCACTTTTATGGTAAGTCGCAGTTAATGAGAGCACTACCTATTATATTTAATAAATTAATTATAGTACTATCACGAAAAAGAAAATAATTATTAAAAAATGAAAATGCAAGTTTAAAAACTAAAGCAAATTAGTGCTACTTCTAATTATTTAATTTTACTTTATTAACTGTATACAAATAAAAATATTTTTGACACTGCATTAGAAAAAAAAGATTTGCAAAAAAAAAAAAAAAAATGATTTATTAATTTATTACAATTCTTTTTTTCAGAATTAATTATTATTTTTGTTTTATGGAAACTAACAAATCAAAATTGCATTTATTTATTTATTTATTTATTATTATTATTATTATTATTATTATTATTATTATTATTATTGGTCTTTAAAAAGAATTTTTTTTCGTATTTTTTTTAATTAAGTCGTCCTCAATTTTTACTTACAACAAAGTATAATATTTATAGTTAAGAAAAGAAAATTCATGCTGTATTTTTAATGAGCGAAGATATAACGGAACAAACATATACCATAACCTCTTTGAAGTTATACATAATTCAGAAAAGCTTTCTTAAAAAACCGATTTTAATATATTTTCGAAATTTTTTTGTTGCTATTGATTTTTAAAAACCTATCTGTATATTATTTTGGGTGTAATAGTCAATTTTATGGAATGTGATTATCATTTGCTTTAAGTATTTATTGAAATTGGTTCGGTAGAAATTTCAAAGCAAATGACTTAAAAAAAGGCAATAGGAAAATGACAAGTTAAACTGAAGGAACTGTTTTGAAAAAAAACCCATAAAAATCAGCATTTTTATGTACATCTATCTATCTATATATATATATATATATATATATATATATACATATATATATATCTATATCTATCTATATATATAAATGTATGCATACATATATATATATATATCTATATCTATCTATATATATAAATGTATGCATACATATATATATATATACATATATATATACATATATATATATATATATATATACAGGGTGATTCAGCTCGTCGGTGACAAACTTTAAGGATCGATAGAGCACACCTAGACGAACATTTTTGAATAGGGAATGTAGGGTGCCTGACGCGATGGTAAGGCGCTAGGCGCTTTCGAAAATTTGGGTGCCGAAATTCGAAACGTCATAAAAACTAGGGAAATGGTTAGATTTTCTTCCTTGTTGCGTCGAAATGATTCTGTTTGTTTAGACTTTCTTCAGTACCAATTTGATAAGCGTATCTCTTAAAACATGGATAGGGGGCGCTGCAGACTTTGGAGAGCTAGACAACAACTTTAAGCCCGTTATTTTGATAATTTAACACATGCTCGCCAAAGTTTATACTCTAACTTAAAGTTTGAACCCAAAAGTAGAGCCCTGCAAAAAGCGTAAGAGCCGGAATAAAATGTCAAAGTACAGGGTGGTCGAAACTCGAAGGCTCCTAAGAGATAAACAAACAGATTTCTTGACTTATGGCATGCATTTTCATGATTCTGTTTGCTGGGGCTCTCTGAAACTCAGTTGAACGGTACAAAAAGAAACATCGATAGGGGGCGCTTTGGGCAAAAAACATAATTCGTTGACATTTCGGACGCTAACTGGAAACGGGGCGCTACGATCAGTTAGTAATAATGAAAACACATTTTCTACCTCTGCTCAACACTTCTGAATAAATTTAGACCAAAAACATCAATGATACTGGAAATTTATTTACAAAAAATAACACTACAGAAGATGCTCGAAATTTCGACCTTGGGCCATGATGCAGGCTTCGCACCTCCGTCGCATTGAGGAGTGTGTGTTTCCAACAATGCCAGGAGTATCTCTGATCTGCCCTGCAGCTGCCACAATGCGCGCCACAAGTTCTTCAGCACTGCTGACAGGTGTATGGTATACCTCGGCCTTCAGGTAACCCCAAAGGAAGAAATCCAAGCAGGTGAGGTCTGGTGATCGGGCAGGCCAGTGAACTGGACCCCCACGCCCGATCCACCGCTGGCCATACCTTGCGTTTAGATGGAGACGCACGTCGTTCGTGTAATGGGCCGGAGCTCCATCGTGCTGGAACCACATCTGGCGACGCGAACCTTCGGGTACGTGCGCCTCCTCCAGAAGCTGCGGCAGCACTTGATCCAGGAAAATCAGGTAATTTCCACCTGTCAGCCGTTCAGGTAACAAATAAGGGCCAATGAGGCAATCCCCCAGAATGCCGGCCCACACATTTACTGAGAAACGCTCCTGGGCTGCTCGGCTTCTGGTTTCATGTGGATTTTCATCACACCACACATGACTGTTGTGGGCGTTCCACATTCCTTCCCGGCTGAAGGTGGACTCGTCCGTAAACAAAATGCTGTTTACAAAACGGGGATCCCTGGATCTCATCGCCAAGTACCATCTTGAGAATTCCACTCGAGGGCCAAAATCCTGCTCTCTGAGCAACTGCACCCGCTGGATGTGGTAGGGGTGCAGATTCCGGGAACGTAAGATGCGCCACGCAGTTGCTTGCGAAATGCCAACATGTCTGGCGATATCTCTCGTGCTAAGACCTGGGTTGTCCTCAACCAGGTTAAGCACAGCCTCTTCGTTGTCGGGGGTGCTCACTGATCGCTCCCGTTCAGGCCTGCCTCCGTCGAAAGATCCCGTTGTGGACAACCTCTGGTGTACTCGAGCGAAGAAGGCATGGCAGGGGATTTGCCTGTTGGGGTAACGCTCGGCGTACAACCGCTGAGCGGCTCGTCCATTACAACCAGCAGCGCCATACGCCAAATGCATGTCAGCCAATTCAGAGTTTGTGTACCGTTCCATCCTACTACCGATCTGCAGACAAGTAACCCGAAGCTTAAGTAGGTACCGCACGTTCAAAAGACGTGTCTGCGCATACAACTACGTCATCTCGCGTTGTCGTCTACGCATTACGTATCTTTTGCATATCGATATGGTACGATATCTTTTGCATAAATCAGCAAAAAGCACCTTATGTAAATTTTATTGCGCGCATTGTGCATGATTGAAACCAGCTATGTTTGTTAAAAAAAAAAAAAACTGCAGTTTTAATAGCTTCTTATGATAAGTAAATTACTCTCTTGTTTTGTTTCTAACTGATCGTAGCGCCCCGTTTCCAGTTAGCGTCCGAAATGTCAACGAATTATGTTTTTTGCCCAAAGCGCCCCCTATCGATGTTTCTTTTTGTACCGTTCAACTGAGTTTCAGAGAGCCCCAGCAAACAGAATCATGAAAATGCATGCCATAAGTCAATAAATCTGTTTGTTTATCTCTTAGGAGCCTTCGAGCTTCGACCACCCTGTACTTTGACATTTTATTCCGGCTCTTACGCTTTTTGCAGGGCTCTACTTTTGGGTTCAAACTTTAAGTTAGAGTATAAACTTTGGCGAGCATGTGTTAAATTATCAAAATAACGGGCTTAAAGTTGTTGTCTAGCTCTCCAAAGTCTGCAGCGCCCCCTATCCATGTTTTAAGAGATACGCTTATCAAATTGGTACTAAAGAAAGTCTAAACAAACAGAATCATTTCGACGCAACAAGGAAGAAAATCTAAGCATTTCCCTAGTTTTTATGACGTTTCGAATTTCGGCACCCAAATTTTCGAAAGCGCCTAGCGCCTTACCATCGCGTCAGGGACCCTACATTCCCTATTCAAAAATGTTCGTCTAGGTGTGCTCTATCGATCCTTAAAGTTTGTCACCGACGAGCTGAATCACCCTGTATATGTATCATATATATTATAAAGCAGAAGTTCTGAAACTTCCACACCAGTGTTTTCAAAAACTACCCGATGGATTTTTTTGCTGATTGTATCATTCGATAGGAAATATTTTTGCGGAGGTTTTTCATTCAAATATACAGGGATAAGTATGATTTTTGGTTATAAATTTTGTATTTTTCGGTTATTTTTGATGAAAGGGTTGCCAGTAGTTATTTTTGGCGAAAATTATCATTACTAAACAAATTAAAAATGATATATCTGTTAGAAATATTACAAACATCTTGCAAATAAAAACAGAAAATAACTATTGATAATAATAATAATAATTAATAATGATAATAATAATAATAATAAAGAAAAACCATTTCATGGGGCATGATATTATAAAAAAATATTTATCTTAAAAGAAATATTTGTAACGCTTAAAAAATAACTCAACTGAAATATTACATTTGATGCAACATTTGGCGACTTATCCTTGCGTTAGAATAAAAAAAATAACTTGAAAATTTGATTAAATGAATTTTGAACGATATTTATTTTCCTTTTTATTATTTTTTCTCTTTTTTATCAAATTTCGGTAGTATATAACTTACTCCAGAAAAAGGCAGATCTAATTATAAAAGTAATTGTGAATTATATATTTTTTTCTTTGAGATTTTTTTTTTTTTTTTTTTTTTTTTTTTTTACTTTTGTTGGCAAAGAATTAAGTCAAAAATACATATGTCTAACATTGGGTCGCAATGATGTTGTTTTTTCCAAAAGAAGATAATTTTTGGTATTCAATTGTAAATTCAATAAACATAAGTTAATATTTTAAAAATTGTAATCAAATATTTAAATTTTAGATTTAGTGTGAAATTCTGCCACACGTATATATACTGTAAAGTAATGTCATTCTCTTTTAAAAGTTTTTCACCGCAATTTTGAAAATTGTAATCAACATACTTTTTTTGCGCCATTTTGTCAAATTCTCTTCCAGGGAAAATTAGTTTTAAAATTTACAAACTGAACAAGGATATCTATGCAATTTAAATGAAATTTATGGAATTTCGCGTTATTATTATCGATAAATTCGGCATTTTAAAATAAAAATTGCCTGGTGAAAAAAAATGGCACAGATGTCATATATGCACCACATTGGCGCGATCGCAACAAAACGTCGATTTTATGTTCATATGGTAGCTCGGCTGTTGTATATTTATTAATAAACTATTTACTCTTATTTATTTTTTTTAATGATGTAAATTGTTTTATTTTATAATTATTAACAAAACATTATTTATTTATTTTTATTTCCTTTTTAAAATAATACAAAACAATTAAAAAATATATATGTAACTGATTTTTTAAAACGAAGTTTTCGCCAAATTGGCGTAAAAAAGGAAAAAAAATTGCACAAGTGTGGTGCACATAAGGCATTTGTGCCAAAATATTTTACAAGTCTGTTTTAATTAGCCATTTCTTCTTCAATTTTCTTCATATTTTTCCTGTGTTAGATAATATTTAAAATGATATTGGACTAATCTTCGATAATTGAGCATCGCCAACTAGCATATTTACTGTATTATTGAAAGTTTTATTGGCACGGATATTATATATCACCGAGGTAACTAATAGACTTTAAATTGGCATTATTTTTTCTGAGATATATTAACCCGACTATTAATATTTATTTATAAATAAAATGCTTATTTATATTATAAATTGTTTAAACTGTTTTGTTATATACTTAATAATTAAACTTTTTTCATAAATTTTTATTACTATTTAAATAATAGAAAATAATTTAAATATACACATGTAACTGGTATTCGAAAACAATGTTTCCGCCAAATTAGCATAAAAAATTATCGCGCAAAACTCGGCGCATATGACAACTTTGCCGTTTTGTTTATGTATTAAGAAGATTTCTAGATCATCAACGAGATCATAGAAAATTTCTCAGATTATTTTATTTGAGATTATTAAATTTATGCTTTTTCATTACGAAACAAACGAAGAAAAGAAAATTTATTACTGATGCAACTACAGTCTTAACGACTGCTTGGCGTTATATTTTTAAAAAAGTCGAAAAGGCGATTTTTTAATTATTTGTTTACATTTTTTGTTTACATTATTATAAACATTTTTCCATTTTTATATACGCATCACCTTGGCATGTTTTTTTTAATCTGACATCAGTTTCGCAAACACTGCGTTTTCAAATACCAGTTGCATGTTATATTATTTTTAATTATTTTGTATTATTTTAAAAAGGAAACAATAATAAATAAGTGAAGTTTAATTAATAATTATGGAATACAACAATAAAGAAAGAAAAAATTAAAGAAAAGTAAAGAAACAAAGTTTATTAGTAAATAAACAACAACAACCAGATTACCATGCAATCCATAAAATCACAATTTTGTTGCAATCGCACCAACGTGATTCATACATGACACCTAACCAAAATATTATTGGCTATATTATTATTTATATTTTTTATATTATTTGGTACTACTTGATTAACCCATCGACCAAAAAACTGCCGCCAAAATAAAAGATTAAATGTCCATAATGGATGATCGTAAATGCCACATTCATTTGAAATTAAACATGTTACATGCATTTGTTACGTCATTAACTACTTTTTAATTCGACGTTTTATTTGTATTTCTATTAATATTTTCATAATTTATTGATTCTTTGGTTATTTAAAATAAAGGTTATATTCGTTTGTATAATATGGTGAATCGTTTTGCAATATGTATAATTTGGCGAAATTGATCTATGGAATCATAAAGTAGTATCTATTATTTATTAAAATTCTAGATGGATATTTAAGTTGACAGAACTGGGGTCTTTTTCAAGTCTCCGTAGAGGCATTCGCCAAGCTGTCGTTAATTCTGTGTTTTATCCTTATTATGTATTTTTATTCTGTAGTTATTTTATTATCCCTAATATTTGCAATGTGCAGGAAAAATATTCGGAATATCAATGATATAGAATTTAAAAAAATATATTTGCAATTAATTTATCGATCATTCAGGTTAAAAAAATACTTTAAAATTGGCTAAGAAAAAAATATACAATACCGACAGTAGAATTTTTTTATGATGTTTATGTTGCAGTTTTAATTAACAATAAGCCCTATCAACATAATTTTATTAAAAATTAACTATTAAATACTACTTCATTTCCCCGTCGAAAAAAAAAGAAAAAAAAAAAAAAGAAAAAAAACTATCGCCAACATATAAGATTAAATGCCAATAATAGATGATTGTAAACTTCAATTTCATTTGACAATAAACACGAAATAAGTCTGATTCATTTGTAACAAATCGTTATAAGCAATACTAATGTTTCACGCCAAAAATCATAATGGAATTGATTACAAGCTGAAGGTTTATTTTTCTACAAAATTTAGCATCAAGATTATTCCCGATTTAACAGCTACATATTTGCAACTGCAGGGCTGCCACAGGCGACTATTTTTTAACTCTAACTGGCACCACTTTCTTTAAACAGAAATCCTTAACATACACTTAGACAACATTTGCAAGAAAAATTTATTTTGAGATTTATATTAGAAAAATAGTGGTGCGAACGGAATATAAAAATAGTCGCCTGTGGCATTCTTGCAACTGGTTTTTAAAAATGAAGAGGCAGTGAAACTGATGTAATTTTAATTTTACCCAAATAATTCGGCTTTAAAACACACCTTTTATGCTTCATTGTTCTAATAAATATATAAGTTAAACACTCTTTTTTACATTTCTGTGCTATGTACTTTGCTGGAACTGACCAAGTTAGATAGAAAACTGTAGTAGAATTGCCAGAAGAGGACGGTTATTAAAAAATGTAATGCAACATGTAACGAGATTGTATTTAGGCTATAGGATCTGCATATAGTGCAAGTTCAGATTCGGGAGTTTAAGAACTAACAAATGATAATGTGCTATTTGAAAATTAATAGAGTTTGATAATCATTGCAAGGATTTCTAACAAAATAATGTGATGAGTAAAGAATATTTTGATTTCTGCTGTCACAACGGTCTCATTTTCATATCAAACTCTCTATAAATGATCAAATAAGAGAGATGGTACCTAATTACCCAAATTTTCTGCAAGGCATACAATAGTGGTATATCGCAATGACATTGGCACTGGCATCGTTTTCAACATTGCGGAAGGACATTCCAGGCGATGGTCTACACTCCTTTAAAAAAGAAATTTTAAATCACCATTTTGTTTGAATCAAGATTTGTTTGGAAAAATGGACTAGCGCAGCGGGCATAGCCTGCTAGTATATATATATATATATATATATATATATATATATGTATATATATATATAGACATATATATATAAACATATATATATATACATATATATACAGGGTGATTCATAAAAGATGGGCAGAACTTTAAGGGGTTATAGTACACTTAAAGACAAATAATATTAAATAGGCGACTAAGGGTCCCAGACGTATTCCCAAGGAGATAGGGGGCATTAAAGTTTAGGGTCCGAAATTTCAAATGATTATAAAAAATGGAAAAATTGGTCGATTCGTTTGCGGTTTTTGCAAAAAATTTTCTTTATGCCAGTATTTTCTTGAAATAAAATTTTAAAGTTCAATTTCAAAAAATGCCGATAGGAGGCGCTTTAGACTTTGGAGTAACAAACAACTATTTTTTAATGTTATTTTTTGTATTTCTTTAAATGATTTCGAAAGCTTAGACTTAAACTTAAATTTTGATCTAAAAATCTGAGTCCTAACGAGTAGTTAAGTAGCGTAAACTGAAATTTGAAATTTGAAACCCTTCTCCCCCCAGAACAAAAATCAGTTATTCCCGATCTTTGTGTCGTGGATTAGGCTGTAACTACTGCCGCGTTTTGCTAAAATTATTCTTTATGTCAGTATTTTCTTGAAAATAAATTTTAAAGAAAATTTTCAAAAAATTCCGATAGAGGGCGCTTTAGACTTTGGAGTAAAGAACAACTATTTTATACCGTTATTTTTTGTGTCTCATTAAATGCTTTCTAAAGCTTAGACTTAAATTTTCAGCCCAAAATCTGAATCGTTTGACGTGGTTAAGTTTCTGGGGAGAGGGGTTTGAAATTTCTACTCCTGAGCACAGTTCAGTTTACCATGTCCACACATTGTGTGCTGTGATACGAGGTAAAAAGACAAAAATTAGGATTATGTTACCAAAGCATATTTATTAACATGTAATTACAATAAATGTTCAAAATTGTGACCACCAGAGGTTATGCACGCAGAACAACGGCGAAGAATGGAACGGCGAACATTCGCGAAAACAGCAGGCTTTTCGAGCACTTCCCCTACAGCAGCGGAAAGTCTGACGACCAGTTCCTCGGGGGATTCAATGAGTGTCTCATACATAAGAGCCTTCAATTGTCCCCAAAAAAAGAAATCGAGGGGTGAAAGATCTGGCGAGCGAGCAGGCCAAGCAGCAGGGCCACCTCGACCAATCCATCTGTTCGGAAATGTGATGTCCAGATAGTTGCGGACGTCTCGTACGTAATGGGCTGGCGCTCCATCGTGCTGGAACCACATGACCCGCCGGATGCGTGGAGGAACAACGTTTAACAGGTCTGGCAGCACATGTTGCAGAAATGTGAGGTATGTTTTACCGTTGAGGCGTTCAGGAAGAAGGTACGGTCCGATTAGGTGGTCTCCGAGGATTCCTGCCCAAACATTGATGGAAAAGCGTCACTGATGAGCATGTGGATACGTAGCATGTGGATTGACATCCGCCCATACATGTGCATTGTGTGTGTTAAATGTACCTTCACGTGTGAAGGTACATTCATCGGTGAAAAGCACAGTTCGTCCAAAATGTGGATTTAGCGCGTTCTGCTGCAGAAACCAGCGGGCGAATTCAATACGATTTGGATAATCCCCTGGAGACAGTTTCTGGACTCGTTGCACATGAAACGGGAGCATATGTTCATCCTTCAGTACCCTCCAAGTCATGGACTGTGAGGTATCCACCTGCCTAGCCACTGTTCGTGTACTTGTACTTGGCTGCGCCGCTACTACATCCAGAATGGCTTCTGCTACAACTACTGATTCGTCGACGACTTTTGCACGACCTGCATTCGACCGGGAAGCTAGAAATGATCCCATCTCACACAACTGTCTGTGCAAGCGCTCGAAAGTTTTGCGGTTAGGCAACCGCCTGTTGGGAAATCGCTCTCCGTACATTCGTTGTGCCTCCGCACCATTTCCATCTGCCGCTCTGTAAATTAAATGCATCTCAGCCTTTTCCTTATTCGTGAAGGGCACCATCTTCCGATTCATTACTACAGCGACTTACACTTGACTCACCGTTCAGTGGCTTTTATGCCTGAATCGTGTCGAAATTTTGCATACGTGTTCTTCTTTTTTCCCCATTTGACATTTGCATACTTTCTGTCTCCTTCTTCACCCGGTGACTAGCGTCAGGAATGGAGCTTTAACGTTTGCATGAGCGACGTTTCCAACTGTGCCAGTGCCTTTATGAGTGAATTCTGACTATGCAGTCCTTGACGAAAGTTGTATTTTTGCCTCGTATCACAGCACAGAATCGTTGGGCATGGTTAAGTAGTGCAAATTGAACTATGTTCAGAAGTTGAAATTTGAACCCCCTCCCCTCGCTACTGAACCACGCTCAGCGATTCAGATTTTGAGCTGAAAAATTAAGTTTAAGTCTAAGCTTTAGAAAGCATTTAATGAGACACAAAAAATAACGGTATAAAATAGTTGTTCGTTACTCCAAAGTCTAAAGCGCCCTCTATCGGAATTTTTTGAAACTTTTCTTTAAAATTTATTTTCAAGAAAATACTGACATAAAGAATAATTTTAGCAAAACGCGGCAGTAGTTAGAGCCTAATCTACGACACAAAGATCGGGAATAACTGATTTTTGTTCTGGGGGGGGAGAAAGGTTTCAAATTTCAAATTTCAGTTTACGCTACTTAACTACTCGTTAGGACTCAGATTTTTAGATCAAAATTTAAGTTTAAGTCTAAGCTTTCGAAATCATTTAAAGAAATACAAAAAATAACGTTAAAAAATAGTTGTTTGTTACTCCAAAGTCTAAAGCGCCCCCTATCGGCATTTTTTGAAATTGAACTTTAAAATTTTATTTCAAGAAAATACTGGCATAAAGAAAATTTTTTGCAAAAACCGCAAACGAATCGACCAATTTTTCCATTTTTTATAATCATTTGAAATTTCGGACCCTAAACTTTAATGCCCCCTATCTCCTTGGGAATACGTCTGGGACCCTTAGTCTCCTATTTAATATTATTTGTCTTTAAGTGTACTATAACCCCTTAAAGTTCTGCCCATCTTTTATGAATCACCCTGTATGTACAGGGTGATTCCAAATTTTTTTTACAATAAAAGAGGGGTGATAGTACACATCAAGACAAACAATATTAAATAAGAGACCAAGGGTCCAAAACGTTTTCCAAAGTAGATAGCCGCCATTAAAGTTTAGGGACCAAAATTTCAAATAAACATAAAAAATGGAAAAATCGTTCGATTGATTTGCGGTTTTCACTAAAATTAAAACATTATGTCAGCATTTTCTTGAAATTAAATTATAAAGATAAATTTCAAAAAATGCCGATAGAGGGCGCTTTAAACTTTTGTGTAACGAACAACTATTTTTTGCCGGTATTTTATGCATTTCATTAAATGGTTTCGTAAGCTTAGAGTCAAACTTAAATTTTGAGCTCAAAATCTGAAAGTGGGTGTGGTTAATTAGCACAAACTGAACGTGTTCAGAGGGTTCAAATTTCAAATGATTATAAAAAAACGGAAAAATTGATTCATTGATTTGCGGTTTTTACTAAAACTATTCTTTATGTAAGTATTTTCTTAAAAATAAATTTCAAAAAATGTCGATAGAGGGCGCTTTAGACTTTGGAGTATAAAAACAACTATTTTTTCCGTTATTTTTTGCATCTCATCAAATGTTTTCGGAAGCTTAGACTTAAACTTAAATTTTGAGCTCAAAATCTGAATAGTAGGGAGAAGTTAAGTAGCAAAAAATTAACTGTGTTTAAGGGGGGGGGGGTCAAATTTAAAATAATTATAGAAAATGGAAAAATTTGTCGATTTGTTTGCGGTTTAAAACAAAACTATTCTTTAAGTCAGTATCTTTTTGAAAAAAAAAGTTTAAAGATAAATTTTAAAAAAAATTCCATTAGAAGGCGCCTTAAACTTCAGAGTAACCAATAATTAATTTTAACCATTATTTTTTTGTTCTAATTAAATGCTTGCAAAAATTAGAAAATTTAAACTTAAATTTTGTACTCAAAATCTGAATAATTAGGAGTAATTAAGTAGCACAAATTGAAGTGTCTTCAGGAGTTGAAATTTAACCCTCCCCTTTCCACGAACACAATTCAATTTTGTCGCTACTTAAATACTCCCAACGATTCAGAATTTGAGCCTAAAATTATATTTTATGCATTTGAAAGCATTTAATGAGATTAAAAAATAACAGTTAAAAATAGTTGTAAGCTAATCCAAAGTCTAAGGCGCCCTCTATCGGCATTCTGTGAATTTTATCTTTAAAATTTATTTTCAAGAAAATGCTCATTTAAAAATTAATTTTAGCGAAAACCGCAAACGAATCGACCAGTTTTTCCGTTTTTTATAATCATTTGAAGTTTGAACCCTCTGAACACAGTTCAGTTTGTCTACTTAAGCACTCCCAACTATTCAGATTTTGAGCTCAAAATTTAAGTTTAAGTCTAAGCTTACGAAAGCTTACGAAAAATTTGGAATCACCCTGTATATACAGGGTGATTCAGGTATTACAGGGTGATTCTATTTTTTTTTTTTACAATAAAAGAGGGGTGATAGTACACATCAAGACAAACAATATTAAATAGGAGACCAAGGGTCCAAAACGTTTTCCGAAGAAGAAAACCGCCATTAAAGATTAGTGACCAAAATTTCCAATAAACATGAAAAACGCAAAAATTGGTCGATTGATTTGCGGTTTTCACTAAAATTATTCTTTATGTCGGCATTTTCTTGAAATTAAATTATAAAGATATATTTCAAAAAATGCCGATAGAGGGCGCTTTAGACTTTGGATTAACGAACAACTATTTTTTGCCGGTATTTTTTGCAACTCATTAAATGTTTTCGTAAGCTTAGAGTCAAACTTAAATTTTGAGCTCAAAATCTGAATAGTTGGGAATGGTTGAGTAACACAAACTGAGCTGTGTTCAGAGGGTTCAAATTTCAAAAGATTATAAAAAACGGAAAAATTGGTCGATTCATTTGCTGTTTTCACTAAAACTGTTCTTTATTTAGGTATTTTCGTGAAAATAAATTATAAATATAAATTTCAAAAAATGCCGATAGAGGGCGCTTTAGACTTTGGAGTAACGAACAACGCTTATTTTTCCATCTTATTAAATGCTTTCATAAGCTTAGACTTGAACTTAAATTTTGAGCTCAAAATCTGAATAGCTGGTAGTAGTTAAGTAGACAAACTTAGCTGTGTTCAGAGGGTTCAAATTTCAAATGATTGTAGAATACGGAAAAACTGGTCGATTCGTTTGTGTTCGCTAAAACTACTTTTTAAATCTGCAATTTCTTGAAAATAAATTTTAAAGATAAATTTCACAAAATGCCGATTGAGGGCGCCTTAGACTTTGGTATAGCGTACAACTATTTTTAACTGTTTTTTTTAATCTCATTAAATGGTTTCAAATGCATAGACTTAAATTTTGGGCTCAAATTCTGACTCGTTCGTAGTGTTTAAGTAACGAAAAATTGAATTGTGTTCGAGGAGAAAGGAGGGTTAAATTTCAACTCCTGAACACACTTCAGTTTGCACTTCTTAACCCCTCATAACGATTCAGAATTTGAGCTCAAAATTTATGTTTAAATCTAAGCTTCCGAAAACATTTAAAAAGCTTTTGCAAGTATTTAATTAGAACCAAAAAATAATGGTTAAAATAAATTGTTGGTTACTCTGAAGATTAAGGCGACCTCTGTCGGAATTTTTCGAAATTCATCTTTAAAATTTATTTTCATACCGACTTAAATACGATACTGACTTAAAGAATAGTTTTATTTTAAACCGCAAACGAATCGACTGATTTTTACATTTTCTATAATTATTGTAAATTTTAACCTCCCCCTGCTCCTTAAACACAGCTCAGTTTGTGCTATTTAACCACTCCCTACTATTCAGATTTTGACCTCAAAATTTAAGTTTAAGTCTAAGCTTCCGAAAACATTTAATGAGATGCAAAAAATAACGGCGTAAAATAGTTGTTCGTTACTCCAAAGTCTAAAGCGCTCTCTATCGACATTTTTTGAGATTGATCTTTATAATTTAATTTTAAGAAAATACCAACAAAAAGTATAGTTTTAGTGAAAACCACAAATCAATGAACCAATTTCTCCGTTTTTTAAAATTCTTTGAAATTTCAACCCTCTGAACACAGTTCAATTTGTGCTACTTAACTACTCCCAGGTTTCAGATTTTGAGCTCAAAATTTAAGTTTGTGTCTGAGCTTACGAAAAATGGGCATTTTTAGAAATTTATCTTTATAATTTAATTTCAGGAAAATGCCGGCATAAAAAAATAATTTTAGTGAAAACCGCAAATCAATCGACCGATTTTTCCGTTTTTTATGTTTATTTGAAATTTTGGTCCCTAAACTTTAATGGCGGCTATCTTCTTTGGAAAACGTTTTGTATCCTTGGTCTCCTATTTAATATTGTTTGTCTTGATGTGTACTATTACCCCTCTTTTATTGTAAAAAAATTTAGAATCTATATGTATATATATATATATATATATATATATAGAAGGGAGAGGGGGTAATACAAAACAATAGAATTAAAATGAGGAAAAGAATCTCCCAACCTAGTCAAACAAGCGCCTACTGCTGCAATTCAAACTTAAAGTAAATAAGATAAATCTGAATAAAATATCCATTTAGATAATGTATCCCACTGTGTTTCTAGTTTTGCCACTCTCTAATTTTTTCCCACTCTCTAATTTATCCCACTCTGTTTCTAGACCTTTAGGCTTAGCCAATCAACCTCCAAGTCTAGTCAGGGAAGAACCTTAACTGAATAAACATACGTAAAAATATGTGAAACAAATAGAATAATTTTGCAGAAAAATCCATTTAGCTGGGTTGAAGGGATATTAACTCCACATTTCCCAATTTACACTTAACCATCGAATCTCCAAATCTGATCAGGGAAACATCTGACCAGAATAAGCATTTGAAGCAAATCGAATATTTTTGTATGAAAACTTATTTATCTAAATTAAGAGAGAGATTAGGCCCTCGCGCGTTCTTTTCTTTATACTTAATTGACTTCCCAAAACTAATCAGGGAAGAACCTCATAGGATTGAAACTGTATGACGACCCCAGAAGCGAAGGGGTACATGTGACAAAATGTTGATTTGGAGTAAATTGAGTTTAAAGATAATTGATGTTAAATTGGGACATCAATAACAATTGACTAAATTGAAATAGGAAACATCTGCTTGTTGCATTCTAATCTTTGAACTTTCATTTCAAAAACTGTTAAAAAATAGAGTACAATTTTCTTTAAATGTATAATTAATCAATGTTGTTTGTTTTTCGAAAAAAGTGGGTTATCTCTATAACTCAGCAAATAATAAGAAAATGCTTATATTTCTCTACCTGAAATGAAATAAGCATATTTCCAGATACCCTGTGCACATAACTCAATTTTTTTCAATTTTGTCACTTATACCCCTTGGCTTCTGAACCCCTCATATACAAAATGAAGCAAATCGGATATCAGTTAAGCTTTGATACATGTGAGTTAAAATCTAATTTATACATTTAAGCTGCTTAGCTTAATTTATGCATGCAAGAGTAAAAAAAAGAGTGTAAACTTCTTTGTTAAAGTTGTAGCTATTAATTTAATATGTTTTTCTGTAAAACAAAATTGTTGGACATTTAAATTTTTGCTGCACCGTCGGCATAGAAAAAACTTATATTCCAGATAGCGAAAACTGATTGCACTCTACACAAGTTATTCGGGAATGTTTACGAAAATCTTTGGCACAAAAAGAAATTGAGTTTCAGGAAATGATATTTAAATTCTAAAAAATCAATTAGTTAAATGTAAGTTTTCAAAATTTCTAAAGATGAAAAAACATTTTAATAATTTTTCTTACATCCTGGATCGCTTAATCATAAGCTTTTATCGTACACATAAATTATATTAACCATGACATTCACTGTAAATCCTTAATATAACTATAGTTTCCAAAACTACAGTTAAATTTTAAACACTAAAGAGAGAGACTACTTAATGTTTAAATAGAGAGACTATTTAATGTAATCATTGTTTATGATATAAAGTGTAATATCTATAAATTATGTTCCATTAATTGCATTTATTAAACGACAATATAAATTTTTATTTGATTTTAGTATCTTTAAACCAAACTACTTAGAAATCTGTATTAAATCGTTTTAATATTGTAAAAGCTTATCGATATTTTACATTATCTTTCTTTGCACTCATGAGCTTATAAAGTAATATTGTCTGAAGTTCAAAACTAACTACATTTGTTCAAACATTGTGTAAAGAGAAACATAAGTGATGTATCAATAATAAGGTAAAAGAACTTGATTTAAAAATAGTACAAAATACTACAAAAGAGTTCCTTTGTTTTACATGTTATAAGTGCACAAGTGTTATATTAATACATATTTAGAAGAAAATTCCATTATTTAAAGATTTGTGAATCAAAAATAATACAATGTTGTTCTAACGTTTGTAATAGCCAGAACTTACTTTAACTAAAAGATTTAGTTTTATATGTACAAAATCAGAGCAAAACTTTTTAAGCAGTTTCTGTGTAAATGCATTTAACAAATATTGTATTATTGGTTTAATTTTTATTTATTTATTAACTTACTCCGTATAAGTGATGAATTATGAAAAGTTATACAAGTAGCTAAAAAATTTCGCATTTACTAAAATGCAAGTTCTTAAAAATTCTGATTTTATTTTTGCATACAATTTCTAGGACAAAGGGGAAGGAGTTTTCAGTTTTATGTAAATTTTATTACATCATGTTTCGTACGCACCAGGAGATTCGGGAGATTTTAAATGTTTCAACAACAGATACTTCATAGAGTACAGCCCTCTACATCTGAAGATTAACTTTTAAAATATTAAATAAACTATATTTAAACGAAAATGTAAATTCCAATTGCTTAAGAGGGACAAATGCCAATCTAGTAAAAAAAGTATCAGTGCCTGGATTAAATCCTGGGCCATCAGTATAGCGCACTGACTTTCTACTGACCAAACCACATGAAACAATATCCAGCATAGAATTGAAATTCGAAATTTGCTTTTCATTTGAAATATTGTATAAAAGGCGAATTTTCTGTCTCTTGAAAAATTTCCAAATGTAAATACTATATTCAATCGATGCTGGATTTATCTGTGTTTCGTGCATACCCCATGTCAGTGACTCGTGAAAAATATTCCATCTTGTGCTACATTTGTAGCCTTGCTAACACGTATTAATGAGAAGTTCTATACTAGGTATCGTTCCATGTAGGTTAGTCGGTGGAACGTCAGTGTGCCATACTGATGGCCTGAATTCGAGTCCCGGCATGGGAACTTTTTCAATAGGTTAATATTTGCGCCTCTTAAGCAATTTGAAATTTCATTTTTGATCGGTTCTTTAACAAGAACCGTCTAAAACAAAATAAAATTTAGCAGTTTATAATAGTGCAACTTCGGTGACCTAAGAGAGTAAGTATTGGTGACATTGTGACAGTGTAGTTTAAGACATTCATTAAAGAAACTGTTTTTCAGTGAAATAATACTAACGTTTATTAACGAAAATATAAATGCAAGTTAAAATAAAAACATGTATAAATCCAGGTGAAAAATATAACAGGCATAACATAAACAGAAACAAGTTCAATTCCAGATTTATATTAAAGTTATTCTATGTCATGAAATAATATTCAAGTTTAAATAAAATATGTATCAACTTAGATGAAAAATATAACTGGTAAAATGTAAACAGAAAATAAGTTCAATTCCGTATTTAAATTAAAACTATTCTATATAATGACATAATATTACTTATTAAATGGCATGGCATGGCATATAACAATATTAGGATAGCACTGAAAACAAAACGGACTCACTTATGGATAAGAGCTATCGACGTACTGGAGAAATTCCAATGATACGGCACACCAACTGTTTCGATGAAAAGTCTTGAAAACATGTAGAGTTTTAACTGAAGATAATAATGTCCACAAATGAATATGAAAACTTAATTAAAAACACAAATGGATTATGACTGCTGGTAAAATGACAAACGGGCGAAGTTGAATAACCATTTTCACAATTAAATGTCCAGCAACGGATTTGGCGTAATTAAACAACTAGATGTTAACTTTAAAACTTTAAAACTGGATGAATTTAAAATACATTTCTGAAACTATATCATATTGACTTTAACATCAACTATCTTGAAACATAACATCGCTTCAAAATCCCCCAGCACAACATATCTCAGCCGGTTTAAATAGCAGCGGCAATTCGAAACTGGATACGCCCCTCCGAGTTGAGCAAGCGAGCTCCTGACTTGCGATGGAAGAAATGCAAGACAGCCACTTACGAGTTGCGATCCGCGATGCTTGCGGATTGCGATCGAACGGAACGATAAAACCAGGATGAACACACCCATCAGCGACGATCGGAAAAACAAAAGATAAGCGATTGATTTGAACATGTAAACAAAAGATCGGAAGATTGGAAAATGCCGGCAAAGAAGAAAAATGGAAGTTGGAACAAAATATAAGATAGTAAGCCATGCCATTTTACAATATTACGATATATATAATTAGAATTATGTATTTTAGAGTGTTAAGGAAGGAAAAATGGCTGACAATCGCCCCCCCCCTTAACACTCGTACTTAAAAATAAAATGGATAATTAACAGATATTGTAAATTATATATATATATAGAATAATGTAAAACATTAGAATATCAACTATCACACTTCGATAGTTATCAGTAAAACAGAAACTTAACATTAACAAGTATAAACGCAACAAATTCAATAACTTCAACAGGGTTAATCAAAAACATCAATTTTCAATAATGTTAATAACAATATTCAACAATAACAACAATTTTAACAATTATATAACAACTAGATTAACAACTTTTTCATTTCATGAAAGTTCAGTTACAATTGTAACTCTAACGAAAAGTTTTTTTTTTTCACGTCGAATAAAGTTCAATAGCAAAAGTCTATAAAGATAACGTTTTCCTGAAAAAAAAACCATGAAAGATAATTACAATTACCTCGTCACGTGCAAGTGACTACGAGTTACCTTTACATAACAATTTAATATGATGATCTTTTTCTTGATTTTGACTTGTACAATATTCAAATGAACTTTAAACAATCATACATTTGCATATTTATTCTGGAAGAGAATGATTATCATATAAACGCAAATTCAGGATAATATGAAGAATAAATATACATGAATTACAATATGAAAAATACTTTGACAATAAAAGATACATGTTATGCAAATGAGAAAATTTCAATAATGAGAACAATAACGATCATGATCATGATAACGATTATGAATTATGATTATGATAGTGACAGAGTTAAATGACTGTGAGCGCTCACGTAAAATACAACACAAAAAAAAATATGCTTAAGCTTTTGAAACGATATACATTTGCAAATGATTTGGCTAATTTAAATATGAAAAAAACTTGTTATATATACTCTTAAAACGAGAAGAAAAAATTTTCATATTTACATATGCAATAAAAAATACAACTCGATTTTCAACACCACGGACGGGACCTATGTGACATTTCCATTATACAAAAACAGGGACTTACAGACTTAAAAAGAACGATGCCCGCGACAGGCCTTCCTGTGATCAGAACACTCAAGAACGCCGCTACCCCCTGCAGACCACTCTGGCTATTTACAAGGGCACCTCACGAGGCGTTTTTCGAGGCTGCTCGGATCCCGGAGGATGAACGATCCTGAGGTCTGACCACATTCCAGCGGGAGTTAAATTGTCCGCGATGTTGGAAATGAGGGTATATCAAAACCTATGAAATGATATTATGAAACGTATGCATACGAAACAGATATGAAACAACAAGAGTATAATCACATATTCAAACATTTTTTAAAAGAAAAGTACTGAAATATACAAAAATTCCAGTTTTAAAAAAAAAATGCTAAACTTCAAGGTTTAACATGAAAAGTTAAACAAGCATCTTAATGCTTGACACAAGTTCAAAGGAGGAGGAGTTTTTTTTTTCATAGCATTTAAATATCATGTATATATATAAATTACTTATAACTAAAAATTACATCAATAAATTTTTTAAGATCAAACTTTGTTAAAGGTTTAGTGAAAATGTCTGAGAGATTAGATTTACTGGCTACGTGTTTAACATTAAAAATCTCTTGGTTTAAAAGGTCTCTAACAAAAAATAATTTTACGTCAATGTGTTTCGTTCTGTAATTTTCAATGGGAGACTTAAGAAAATCAATGGAGGCCATGTTGTCTACTAAAAGTGTTGGTTTAACTTGTGGACCTGTAAAAATATGTTTGTCATAACATTCAGTTATGATCCTACTGAACCATAGAAGCTCTTTAGTTGCTTCTGTTAAAGCCACAAATTCTGATTCCATAGTAGACAAACAGACAGATTTTTGTTTAAAGGCTCTCCACATGATAGGAGCTTTGTCTAACATTAGTAGTTGTCCCCCCATTGATGTCCTGTCATCCCTATTAGCGGCGAAATCCGCGTCGGTGTAAGTTATTAGGTTTATGTGGTGACAAGGTAACCTCAGTTTATAGTGTTTTGTGCTTTGGACATACCCTAAAAGCTTCAGGAGACCATTCCAGTGAACAATCCCAGGATTGCTCTGGAATTGGCTGAAGATATTTACAGCGTACGAAATATCAGGACGTGTCCTGCTTGTTAAAAATGAAAGGCAGCCCAAAACACTTCTGTATGGATATTGTAACATTTCCTGGGTTTCTGCTTCGGTTTGAGGACATTGTGACTTGGAGTATACAGTACCTTTAGTTATAGGGAGTGATGTAATGGGAAAGTTGAATTCTTTAAATCTTGTACAAATATCATCAATATATTGCATTTGATGAATTGAAACAGTGCCATTCCCATCCTCCTCAAATTCAACACCAAGTAGTTTGCGTGTTTTCCCCAGGATTTTTATGTCAAAATGCTTTGTTAAAAGGGTTAAAATTTCATTAATATGTTTCTGATGGTTACTTAATATTACAAAGTCATCCACATATAGTAATAAAACAACATGATTAGAAAACGTATAGACGCAATTACACCACTCTAACTTTTTAAAACCAAGAGAAATTAAAATCTTATGTAATTCATAAAACCATACTCGTCCACTCTGGTGGAGACCATAAAGGGCCCTCTGGAGTTTGCAGACTAAATGTTCTTTACCTTTTACCTCGAACCCTGATGGTTGTTTCATGTAGATGTTATCAGAAAGAGGAGCGTACAGATAGGCTCCTTTTACATCACACTGAGTGTGGATCCATCCGAGACATGAGACAAGGGCTGCAAAGAAAAAGCGAATTAGACTGAAATTGACTACGGGCGAAAACGTCTCATCGTACGTTTCACCCCTGACTTGTTTATAGCCTTGTGCTACAAGTCTCGCTTTATATCTTGCAACCCGTCCCTTGTCGTCTCGTTTGATGGTGAATACCCATCTGCAGCCTAGCGGTTCGGTGTTGGGTGGCAGAGATGTTAATACCCATACTTGTCTTTTATTTATAACATCCATCTCTTCCTGCATTGCCTGTCTCCAGAGTTCCCACTGAGGGGATTTTAATGCCTGTTTATATGTGTTAGGTATGGAGTCTTCTAGTCAGGTATTGGTTTTATGAGTTTCAGAGAAAGAGGTGTGTGGAGGTGTGTAACTAGGACTTGAGCTAGCACTAGGAGCGGACTTTACAATGCCTTGGTACTTATTGCTTCCTTTAAAACTGAACAGTGACGGATTAAATTTGATACCATTAGATTGACAGTAATCTCTTACTTCCTTCAGTGATCTTAGACGTTGTGTTTCACCCAACACGTAATAGTAGACGTCGGTTCTCGATTTGTCAGGCCTGGGTACAGGCTTACGGAACCAGACAGCTTCCCTGAGAGTTCTAGAAAAATCCTCGCCATCCTCGTCACTGTCACCCTCAGATGGGTGTGGGGAGGCAGAGTCGGAAGATTTAGAGGTACTCGGTCTAATACTTTGAGTGGGTGGTGTTTCTGAAGTAAATCTGTCAGGTTGAAGGTCAGTCAAAGGGTCTATTTCAGGTGGTTCGGAACTTAGGATGTAAGAGGGTCCCAGATCGCTTCCGTTGCGCTGCTCCGAAGTTGTAAATGGGTTTGTGCCTATTGAATAGCTTGGACCTTGTTCACTGTGTTTGTGGATACTTCTGGATACAGATTCGTCACCAAACCTAACATTTATTGTCTCTATTATTTTATTGGTTTCGGGAATCCATACCCTGTAGCCTTTTGTAGACATTGCGTAACCCACTAAAACACCCTTTTTAGCCTTCGGATCGAATTTGGAGTTTCTTAGTTGTTTAGGTACCCCCACATATGCCACCGTACCAAAAGGTCGTAAATGTCTTATGGATGGTTTATTACCACAATAATATTCGAAAGGAGTTTTTTTTTGAGTTTTGTGACATATTCGGTTAAGAGTGTATGCGATGTATAAGACAGCTTCTGGCCAGAATTTGAGACTGAGTTTACTTTCATTGAGTATCGAGCGAGCCCCGTCCATTATTGTTTGATTTAAACGTTCTGAAACTCCATTTTGCTCCGGAGAATATACATTGGTAAATTCGTGTCGTATGCCATTGTCCTCAAAGAATTTGGTGAATGCTTCATTATCGAATTCCCGCCCATTGTCGCTACGAACTTCTTTTACTTTGGTGCCCAAAAACCTTTCTGCTCTTTTTACGTGGTTAGAAAATACTTTAAACACCTGTGTTTTACTGCATAATGGGTATACCGACACTTTGCGAGAGAAGTCGTCTGTTATAGTTAGGAAATACTTCTCCCCGTTTCGCCCTGTTATTTGTGTCGGACCCCACAGGTCAGTGTGTAGCAGTTCTAGAGGTCGTTTAGATCTTATTTGGTTTATTGGGCGGAATGATGTTCGTCTGTGTTTATTAATTTTACATGTTTCACATTCAAAGTCTTTACATTTAATGGGTGGTAAGCCCCTAACGCCATTACATTTTAGAGTATGTTCAATTAATGTGGAACTGATGTGCCCAAGGCGACTATGCCAGAGTTTAAAATCATCTTTTTGAACGGTTGAGGCTTGGAAACGTACCTTTTTAGGATTTTGATTACGGTTAGTTTTAGGGTCTTTATTTCTATTTTTATGGTTAGGATCTGGATAGAGGCAGTAAATGCCATCTTTAAGAAAAGCACGAAAAAGTGTGCCAGAATCCCGATATGCCTTGACCCTTCCCTCACCTCCTTTGAACCTGGCACCCATTTTATCAAGTCTGGGACCTGAAATTAAATTATGTCTTAGACTAGGGCAATACATGACGTCGCCTAAGCGAACCATTTCCCCATTTATTTTTAAATCCACTAAACCGGTGCCTTCGATAGGGAAAGTAGCACCGTCAACAGCAACAGCCAATTCCTCATTTTTTAATGGTTTGAACTTAACATATAAACTTTTATCTTTACAGAAATGGTGGGAGGCACCTGTGTCAAAGACCCAGGCGTCTCCACCACATTTTATGTTACTCAGATTAGATTGTATGTGGTAATTTACCTGGCTTGTTGGCTTACGTTGACGTCGGTTGCGAGGCACATCTTTTCTGGATCTATGACCATCAGATTGAGCACGGACAGGACTGGATACAGAAGAGTCTTTCGATGAATTTCTGGAAAAAGAGGAACCTCTGGACAAAGAAGAATTTCTAGAACTGGAAGAGTCTCTGTACACCACGGAACCGGAATTGGAGGAGTCTCTAGGCATCATGGAATTTCTGGTACTAGAGCTAAGACAGGATTCCTGGCGGGTGACATCAGGCACTCTACACTGGCTCTGTAAATGTCCTCTGCGTCCACATTTGTGACACCGACCTCTGAACTTAGGCTTAAAGGAACACTTCTTTGAGGAACGGGCTCTAGAGAAATGAGACTGCACGGCATCTATTCTGTCGTCCTCTCGTAGTTTGATACGGGACTCCTCTGCGACTAACTCTGTAAGAACATCTTTAAACGTGAACTGTTGGTCTGGCCATCGCAGAATCCCTTGCACCATGTTGTCGAACTTCTTCGGGAGCCATCTAAGCAATTGAAATGTAAGGTAAGTTTCTTTGATTGGCTCATTTATCGCAGCAAGTTGGTCAGCAAGTCTTTGGAGGCGAGCTGCAAACATATCAACGGGCTCTTCAGGTTGTATTTTACAGGAAAGTATTTCGCCAAAGAGCTGCATGTGGCGTGCCCGGTTATCAGGCTGAAAATGCAGTTTAAGTTTAGTCCAGGCTTCATGAGGGTCGTCAATATTTTCTATGATTCTCCGGAATTCATTTTCAACATTTAAATACACAATTGATAAGGCAGACCTGACTCTGGATTGATATTCTTTTGTCGCTACAGAGTCATTTTCATCAGGAGCCTTTTCAGTGCCATTAACTATGCTCCACGCATTTTTATCTAATAATAGATACTTTACGTCAGCTGCCCAAGTTCCATAATTATGAGAATTCAGTTTTGTTATGCACACCTGTATGTTAGCCATGGCCATGCTTTAAACAGAAGATTTGACAGGAAAAAAAAGAAAAAAAATTTTTTTTTTTTTTTTTTTTTTTTAAATAACGTACTTAGTGGTCAGATAGTACATAAACAAAATTTCTATTATAAGTTATCCAAAAAAAACCTTTTTGTATTTCATATCAATAGAAAAAAAAAAATTCATTTAACCTTCAAAAAAAATTTATATTGCGGCCCCCCCCCTCTAAAATGACTCGGAGGTCCAATGGCCGCATACTACAAACAACTGTCAAATTTTTTTGAAATGTCACCAATTAGGTTATGGCCGCCGTAAAGGGTTTAAAAGCGTATTCGCTCTGGGCCCATAACCCGTGATCGGTTCTTTAACAAGAACCGTCTAAAACAAAATAAAATTTAGCAGTTTATAATAGTGCAACTTCGGTGACCTAAGAGAGTAAGTATTGGTGACATTGTGACAGTGTAGTTTAAGACATTCATTAAAGAAACTGTTTTTCAGTGAAATAATACTAACGTTTATTAACGAAAATATAAATGCAAGTTAAAATAAAAACATGTATAAATCCAGGTGAAAAATATAACAGGCATAACATAAACAGAAACAAGTTCAATTCCAGATTTATATTAAAGTTATTCTATGCCATGAAATAATATTCAAGTTTAAATAAAATATGTATCAACTTAGATGAAAAATATAACTGGTAAAATGTAAACAGAAAATAAGTTCAATTCCGTATTTAAATTAAAACTATTCTATATAATGACATAATATTACTTATTAAATGGCATGGCATGGCATATAACAATATTAGGATAGCACTGAAAACAAAACGGACTCACTTATGGATAAGAGCTATCGACGTACTGGAGAAATTCCAATGATACGGCACACCAACTGTTTCGATGAAAAGTCTTGAAAACATGTAGAGTTTTAACTGAAGATAATAATGTCCACAAATGAATATGAAAACTTAATTAAAAACACAAATGGATTATGACTGCTGGTAAAATGACAAACGGGCGAAGTTGAATAACCATTTTCACAATTAAATGTCCAGCAACGGATTTGGCGTAATTAAACAACTAGATGTTAACTTTAAAACTTTAAAACTGGATGAATTTAAAATACATTTCTGAAACTATATCATATTGACTTTAACATCAACTATCTTGAAACATAACATCGCTTCAAAATCCCCCAGCACAACATATCTCAGCCGGTTTAAATAGCAGCGGCAATTCGAAACTGGATACGCCCCTCCGAGTTGAGCAAGCGAGCTCCTGACTTGCGATGGAAGAAATGCAAGACAGCCACTTACGAGTTGCGATCCGCGATGCTTGCGGATTGCGATCGAACGGAACGATAAAACCAGGATGAACACACCCATCAGCGACGATCGGAAAAACAAAAGATAAGCGATTGATTTGAACATGTAAACAAAAGATCGGAAGATTGGAAAATGCCGGCAAAGAAGAAAAATGGAAGTTGGAACAAAATATAAGATAGTAAGCCATGCCATTTTACAATATTACGATATATATAATTAGAATTATGTATTTTAGAGTGTTAAGGAAGGAAAAATGGCTGACAATTTTCATTTGAAATATTTTATGCAAGGCGAATTTTCTCTCTCTGGAAAATTTTTAAATAAATCAGATACAAGGTATATCCACAAAGTAAGTTCCGTTTATATTTCTATCCACAGCATCGCTGAGATCAGAGTTCCGAGCATGCGCGGCAGTTATTCTGAGTGAAGAAGAAGAAATGTACGCCATTTTTAGATCGCTGATGCCGACGTGTTGTTTGTAGTGCTTCTTTAGAATGTCAGCCTTAAATGAAAATGCCGCCGCTTGTGAAATCAGATCTGTGGTTCGTTTTCTCAATGCAAAAAAAGTTAAACCAAATGAAATTTATCGGCAAATGTACGAGGTTTACGTACAAAATGCTATGAGTGATTCAATGGTTAGAAGATGGGTCAGACAGTTTGAAAGAACGTGACTATGAAGAACGAAATGGAAGGCCTCTTTGGTTACTGATGAACTGGTTCACGCAATTGAAGAGAAAGTTAAACAAAACCATAAGTTTGCAATTAGTGCTCAATATAAGTTTACAATTAGCAAATCTCACGATCTCTAATTCTTGAAATTGTTACTGAAAAGCTGAAATTTCGAAACTCCTGGTTGAAAACACAGGCAGCAACTTTCTATAAAGAAGGCATACAAAACCTTGTGGCACACGCTAAGACAAGTGCCTACAAAATTTCGGAAGTATGTAGAAAAATAGTTTCAGAGTTGTAGATTTTTGTACAATAAATATTATTTTTGTATCTGTGCCCGTTTTTTTGTACGCATATTGGTTTACATAAATTTTGGTAAAATGTGCTTGAAAGTCTTTGAAGTATACGAATCCTGAGTACTTTTATATTTTTAAAGAAGATGAGATTTGGGATCACCTAATCATCTTTAAATAACTAAATTTCATAAGATTAAAAAAAAGTCATTGCAAAATTATCTCATTTTAAAAAAACTCACTCAACGTCCTTAAAAAGAGTGCGTATATAAAGGAAATACTTTCTATAGAAATTAATATTTTTATTCTCCTTCTTTTTGTGCCTCTTACTGGAAGGCTTTAAAGTTTATTTTTACCGAGAAACATATAGTGAAAGTATATTAACTTTATAAAATGTAAGATACTTTTCAATACATTTTTTCTGAATATAATATACTAGATACATCGAATGAAATTTACAGAAAGTAAAATATTATCTTCAAAAACGAAACATTTAAAGGTACGAAAATACCATACATTTAAGCACATTAGATGTTTGCAAATTTAAAACTAATTCCACTTATCTAAACCCATTTATTAAGTTCAATGAATATGGAAATAAAAACATAAATGAATCACTAATGATAAAGTAAGATATCTTAGTTTGCTAATTTCATACAACATAAAAGAATTGCATTATTTTGTGTCATAAATTTGGAATTATCATATTTATTCAACTCAAAAACTCTTTCTCCTAATATGAAGATTTTTAAAAATGGAATAGTCGAATTTAATTTTAAATCTCACTATATACAGAAAAATGATTAAATAAAACATTTTAACATTACAAAGGACGAATACTGCATCGTTATTTTGATTTAAAATTATTATTTAAAAGTATTTTTTCTTTCAGGAAAAATGCACATTATGAAAAGCATTGAAAGGCATCTACCCTTTTTTAGTGACTTTCTTGTGTTACTTGGCAATTATATAAACAGAACTATTTTCTAAATCTATATATAGACAGTGTGTCCCTGAATTCATCAACGAAACTGTGAATTAAGTTAAATTACATTTAAAGAAACAATTTTCGTAAAAAAATGGAAAATGTTTATCATAAGGAAAAAGTACGAGGAAATTAAAACAAGGATTGCATCCATATAATAATTACAATAAATGCTTAAATGGTCACTATTAACATTGATAATGGTTTGTCAGCATTTTTAAAGTGATTGGTTAACTCTTTCAAAGATTCCAGGTGCCTCATCTACGACACTTTTGTATTCACGAGATTGTATTATCGACTCTGGAACATATGTTTCTTCAAAACATATAACTACTATTCAAAAATTTGAATTAATATTTATATGGATTTGAATTTATTGTTAACAACAATGATCTTAATGATTGAGAATTACATAATACAGGATAAGAGTACTTAAAAAAAAGCTCTAACTTGCCATAAAAAATCGAGGATAAAATTCTTAAAATTGAAATTTAAGAGGAATATTTAATGATTCTTCTTAAATGTTTGCAAATATTTATAGCAAATAAAGTGTGCATATTAAATTATTCCAAAATACACTGGTGTGCAAAATTTAAGGACGAGTCCCAAAATGCCAATTTTAAAAGGATTTTCAAGCGATAATTTTCACGCGAATATTCAAAAAGAAGTAGTATAATTCGAATAATTACTATCCTTGCACAAGAGCTAGTCTATATAACATCTCATTCAGGTCGCACATAGTCACAAGAGTCATAGTCACTACGGGAAAACAAAAAATAGAAATTCTATACGTCTCTTTTATGAGTCTCAAATGACTACTATATCTGATTTAAAAATAGAAAACCAACGATTATAAATGCACAAATAAAGTATGAAAAAGTAGCAAACAGCTAGCTGATTCTTAAAGTAATCATTCGAATTGAATATTTCTACCTGAGCGAAAAATTGCCGGGAATCGAACCCAGATACTCTGAGTTCGATATCTGGGTTCGATTCCCGGCCTGGGCAATTTTTCGCTCAGCTGGAAATATTCAATTCGAATGATTACTTTACCAATCAGGTAGCTGTTTGCTACTTTTCATACTTTATTTGTGCATTTATAATCGTTGGTTTTCTTTCATTAAACATTTTTGCACAAAGGCTTTATGTGCTATTTTACTACATCCGACTCCACTGACAGATCACTGCGACTGCTGCTTTGTGTCGAATCACCAGGTGACTTCAAAATGTCATTTTATTGAGACTCTCGTGTGACTGACATTTGAAAACTCAATTTCAATGTCATTGTGAATGTTGCATTAGGATAAATCACCAAATAATGTCACATTCAAGTCACATGGTGACTTTCTGTCACAAGACTTTTTCAAATGGTGTCAGAGACCCTATTGTGAAGTAACCACTGTGAAAAGTATTGAAAAGTCATCATGTGAATTTAATGAGGAATTATTTGGTAATCTATGGTAACGCAACACTCACAATGACGTAATTTGGATCTCCAGATGAGAGGTTACACGAGAGTCTCAATGAAACGACACTGTAAAGTCAGCTTGTGACTCGCCCCAAAGCATCAGTCACAACGACCTGTCAGTGGAGTCACATATAGTAGTCATTTGAGACTCATAAAAGAGACGTATGGAATTTCCTATTTTTTGTTTCCCCGTAGTACCTGTGACTTTTGTGACCATGTGTGACCTAAATGAGATGTTATATGGACTAGCTATTATGCAGGGATAGTAATTATTCGATTTATGTTACTTCCTTTTAAATATTCGCCTGAAAATTATCGCTTGGAAATCCCTTCAAAATTAGCATTTTATGACTCGTCCTTAAATTTTGCACATCAGTGTACTTTATTCTGCATTTATATTTTGCATATTTATTACATTTTATAAATTTTATTGAGTAATTAAATCGCTAAATCATTAAATTATTTTGATCTTTTCTCGATAAAGAAAGTAAAACATATAAGATATTCTAAATTTAAACAATAATGGTGATTAGCTAAACGCATTTATTTTATTTGATGATTCTCAAAAAACAAAAATTGTGAATTTATTATCGTTTGTAAACTTAAAAACATTTCACTGACGATAACTTGATAGGCTTAAAGTATTTCTTATTTTATTTAAGAGGTATGCGTACATTATTAACTTTTAACTTATAAAGTTATTTTCTTTCTAGGAACATTATGAAACAGGAAGAATCGAGTTTCTTCTGAAACTTCTTCAATGCAAAGAAATATTAAGATTTAAATTTTCTACAGGCAAATACTAAAAGAAAAAATTTCAAACAATCGGACCATTCTTTATGTTTCTGGTATAAAAAAATATAGTTTTATTTAATATCATAACAAAAAGGATATATATTTTAGGGAGCCAACAAAATATCCTGAAAAGACAAAATTTACTATTTAAAAAGTATTTGATTATTTGTATCATTTATTAGGTATTATTTTTCATGTAAATAAGAATAGATTTATTACGTAAATGAGGATTGATTTATTGGGCAAATAAGAATAGATTTTTATTATTCATAGTTTTTTCTTATTGGGTTCGAATCGATATTATGCAAAAGTATATCCGTAAAGAAAGCTGATGCAATATTAACAATATGTACATATAAACAATAAACTTCATTTTGTTACACCTTTTGATGCTTATAAAAGTAGTACTTTAATAATTTTTCACAATCGACTGAAAAAATGCGTTATTAAACACACTTTGTTTAAAAATTGTATGACTGATTTTGTAAAATCATTAGATTAATTTTCAAGCAGGAAAATTTTAAATCTGCGTATCAATTAATTCCACAATACTTAGTTGTTTGCATTTAATATTTTATGTTCCGAAGGTATTTTTAAGTCCCAATACAAAAAATTCAATGTAAAACTTATGTAACTCGACTATAAATAAAAGCATATGGTATTTTTCATATAAAATGCTATGCTGGATCGCATCCAATAAGCATAGCGAAGAAGTCGAAGCTAAATATTTTGTAATGTGGTTATTTTCTCTATCATTTACATGGATATAGCTTTTCTCCTATTAAAAAAATGTTTTCCGAAAAAAATCGCAAAAACAAAACACTTCTCAGTTAGCGATAGGTTCACAATACATTTATTTATATTGTTCTATAATATTATTTTAACTTTCTTCTATCATTACAAGAATAAAGTATCGGATTCGTGAAAATTCTAGAAAACTAGTTTTTGACGGATTTACATATATTAAGGGTTAGTGAACCGAAAAAACATGATTTTAGAAAATGTCTATCTGTATGTGACAAAAATTTTGTCGGCGCTCAATCGCAAGATCTATTGTACAATTTTACAAAATATTGAAATCAGTTAGAAATAGATCTAATTTGTTTTTGGTGCACCTCGCTAAACAGGTGGCGCTGCTATACTGAATTATTTGTAATTTCCACAATAGCCATATATCAAGAGCTACTGCATGGATTTTCATAAAATTTTATATTTTGTTGAACTGGATATAACATACAGCTGATTACATATTGGTGGAAATCGCTCAACAGGTAGCGCTACAATATTGTATTATTCGTAAATTTTGGAATACTTCTATCTCAATAACTAATGCATGGAATTTTCGGAAATTTCAGATACAGTTAGTCCCTGATATACATTAGTGTTATTTAGTTTTTCATATAACTTGTCCCACAGATAGCACTACTATGCTTCATTTTTCTCATCACCCAAACTGTAACGCTGTTATAGAGAATTTTTTTTAAAGATTTTGCAAAAATTGCAAAAATTTTTTATAATACGAATTTTTATATACGAATTTTCATCAAACTTTAGATTTAGAAATATTTTGACATAAGTTGTTCGGACTAGATTTTTGTTAAAACTACCTAATCTGGTGCTGCTATGCTATTATTTCAAGATGCAGTAAAATGCATAATATAGAAGAAAGATTTCGGATTGACAAGTTTCTTATGGAATCTAATTGTTCTTGTAAATATTTTACAAAAAAACTCCTCTAAATATCTATCTAAATCACAAATTTTTTGTTATACACTGTTGTAACTAAAGTACATATGGCACTCCTACGGATGAAACGCTTGTCCTGTCAGCGACTCCCCTAAGGAAGCCAGAATTGCACACTAGGAGTACCCTAAGTCAGCCCATGGCAACACATGACACCCCCATGGCACCTCATAAGGTGCTATGGGGTGCCCTAGGGGTGAAACTCTTGCTTTCTTAGGGAACTCGCTCACGGGACAAATGTTTCACCCCTAGAAGTGCTATATGCAACCTTTAGTTTTAGCATTGCTTAAGTATTTTTTTCATATCTTCAGACATTAACGAGGATAATTATTGAAGAGGAGCAAATTTCGGATTCATAATTCAAAACCGAAAAGATTAAAATAAGGTAAAAAATTCAGAATTTATTTTTTTCAGTTATTTATTTCAAAATGAAATTTACAAATTAAGTTAAACCACAAAAATACTTAGTAAATAAATGAATAAACCCCAAATTCATCCGATATGTAAACAAACTTACTATTTAAACACTGAAAAAAATCACATTTACAAAGATTCTGATAAATAGAGAAATGTTCAGCACTGCCCGTTGGCACGCGTCTATTAAGAAAGTATCGAAATGTCCTCTTTTTTTTTAAATTACTGATCCGATTAAAAAATAGCCTAAATGTAAGACTTCTTATTTTAATTGTTAAATGGCGCAAGATTCGACTTTAAAAGCAGTAAAAATATTTCTATTAAGGGTGTATTTAGATTCAAATTGCTTATTTTCCGATTTATTTTTAAATTCATTTTTGCTCTCAAAAGCACCAAGCATTCAATTTGTCTTAATGAAAAGGAACACAAGGTACCGTGAGGGTCGATTATTTGCTAAAGGCAGAAAATATTGCAAAAAAAAGCAATCAAAATGGTATTTTGAACCGATTTTTCCAAAGCGAAAGATCTGGAACGTAAAAAAGGGTCATCCTGAGAAGGAAATTGTTTATAAATCGAATTCTATTGAATGGAGCCTAAAATGACATCACACGGCACCTTGTACGTCTCTTCCAAAATCGCCTCAGCAATTTTCATGTTTCTATTTTTAAAAATGTGCCTGATATTGTATCAGAAAACTTCGAGCTGTTGAAAGTGGAAAAGCGTTTTTTCAAATACACCCTTAATATGTGACATTAAGTCATTTCTCTTCGTCCAATACAATCTATTACAATGCATTTTGAAATTGCTTGTTAAATGAATGTTTAATTGCGAAATAATGAATTTCAATTTAAACGATGAAGCGGTTTTATATTATTTTCTATTTGTTTATATAATACATGTTCGTTGCGTATTGATGTATTGATGAAATTACACAATTTTACTGGTAAGATACGCTTTAATTGTATTTTAAATGTCATTATCCGATTAAGAATGATCGATATTATATAGGTGGTTGTTTCTAGAGCAAGAACACCATTCTCTTGTTGTCACCGATAAAAACGCTATCGAAATCAATTAGACAATGATCCGATACAGAACATAAATTTGCATTCGAAGCAATTTTAGTTCTTAATATTTTGTTCTAAAACGTATGCAACATTAAATTTGATTATAGATATATACAAATGAGTCTGATACATCCTTAGTTATAAAAGTGCATTTATTTAAGCTAAACGTACCTAAATAAGTTCCACATGATTTTTTTTCTTTAAAGATAATTTGAAATGAAAGTGTATTCTTTTCGGTTGCCAACCGTGACAAAGTACCAATTAAACAAGATTTACATTTATATGTATACAGTGTGAATCTAAACTTTTTGGCACAACTTTAAGGGGTGATAGTACGCATCAGGATAAGAAATATTAAGTAGGAAACTAAGGGTCCCACATATCTTATGAAGGAGATAGGAGCCTTTAAAATTTAAGGTCGAAAATTTCAAATGATTATAAAAATAGAAAATCTTGGTCGATTCTTTCGCAGTTTTCAATAAAACTATTCTTTATGTCAGTAGTTTCTTGAAAATAAATTTTAAACATTAAAGTTCAAAAATACCGATAGAATGTGCTTTAGACTTTAGAGTTAAGGACACCTATTTCTTACAGTTACTTTTTATTTTTATTTATTTTTGTGTGTGTGTATCTTCTTAAAGGCTTTCAAAAGCTTAGACTTACATTTTGAGCTCAATATCCGAATCTTTGGGAGTGGTTAAGTAGTGCAAACTGAACTATGTTCAGGAGTAGAAATTTTAAACACGCCCACCTCTCTTTTGAACACAATTCAGTTATTCCGGATTTTGGTGTCGTAGACCAGTTAGAAGCTACTATTACCCCTTCACTTAAAATAAACCAGTGAGGGGTGACAAAAGAAAATTAAAAGTTTATTCATAAGAGACGTGAGCAATTTCTCCGTGCAAAATAACCCGAAATAATTTACAGTACGTAGTCATTACGGAGTAAGGCTCCATGTCAGCCGATTGTCTAGTCAGGTGTCTTACAGAAAGATGTAATCCCCATATGGTATTGTAATTGGAAATGCTACAAAACCACTGGATACCCGCATTCATATTGTTTTCTTCTTTGACGACTGTAGGGATGGCCAGCTACCCGAATCAGAAGACGGCCGATATGCATTTCATTTACAACGTTGGGTGTGCCCTAGAGGTCTGGCGATTGTAGGAGGAGTGATTATTTGCAAGACGCTAGCCAGACCGAAAAATTTTCGAAAGCTTGCATCAGCGTCTCAGAGGAACCGGTTCATTTGTCAACGAGATGCACGACACTGGACGTATCATGAGTGTGAGGACAGTCGATCTTGGCAACTTTAGCGTGAATACGAGTAGCAACCGGAGACGAGCACTGTTGTACCCATCTCAGAAAATGTCATCCAGATGACTGTTTGGCGCAAGCTAGCAGCTGAAGACCTTCGACCCTACCATAAAAAGTATGCGCACGCCTTTAAAGCAACCAACCATCAGTCACGTATCGATTTTTCACAATAGCACATGGAATACTAGGATGTGCAACCAGACTTTGCCGCTCATGTGCTAATCACAAATGAATTCGTTTTCAATTGAGAAGGCACATTAAATACGTGAAATGCATACAACTGGGCGTACAAGAACCCACTCGCCACCCGTCATCATTCCTATCAATGGCTACTCAGCGTAAATGTGTTGGCCGAGATTATCCACGATCATTTGATCGGGCCAATATTTCCAGTTAGGACGACTGGACGACGCGCGACGGTTCGTATCTGGTATTCCTGTAATAGATGGTTTCAATTCTACTGCAAACTGTTCATGCCATCTTAAAGGCTGGTATGTGGTTCCAACATGATGGAGCGTCTACAGATTTCTGCGTGTATGTGCGAAATGCATAGGATCTTGTACAATGGATTGGAAGGGGTGGTCCGATAGAATGACCGGAATGTTCACCTGGCCTCCTTTCCCTCGGCTTCTTCCTCTGGGGACATATGGAGAATCTTGTTTACGCAAGTGCTGTCGAATCCGACCAGGACCTGGTTGCGTGCATTGCTGTCGTAGCAGGGGATATCCGAAAGATGCAGGTGATATCCGAAAGATGGAGAAATTGCTCATGTTTCACAGTTAAGAATCTTGCAGCATTTTGTGCAATCATTTCATCGTTTTCTGAAAAACCAGTAACATAACCGTAATTTAACTCTATTCTGACCATAAAATTGGTAATAATAAATTCAGAATAACGTAAAAAGACGGTTGTTTTACATTTTTTTTTTGTAGAAAACGGTCAAATGACTGGATAAAATGCTGCAGATTTTTAACAGTGTTGTTATGAATAGATTTTTATTTTATTTTGTCATCCCTCTCTCGTTTATTTTACCTGTAGAAGGTAATAGTTTCTGCCTGGTCTACGACACCATAATTGGGAATAACTAAACTGTATTTAGAGAGAATGGAAGTGTTTCAAATTTGAGCTCCTGAATACAATTCAGTTTGCGCTATTTAGCCACTCCCAACGATTCAGATTTTGAGCTCAAAATATAAGTCTATGTTTTTGAAAACATAAAAGTCTAAAGCACCATTTATTGGCATTTTTTGAAATTTATCTTTAAAATTTATTTTCAAGAAAAAACTGACACAAAGAATTGTTTTATTGAAAACTGCAAACGAATCGACCAATATTTCCATTTTTTACATTCATTTGAATTTGTTGATTCTAAACTTTACGTTGTATGATGATTTTATTTCTGACCAATAAAAATAAACATGGTAGATAATAAAACAATTATCTAACAAATAATAATAATAATAAATATGTAGATAGAACTTACTCATCAGTTGACATAAAACAACTTTAATATGCTTTATGAAAACCAAATTATTTTTTTTATGTAATTTATTTTCTGCTTAATCAGATGATAGCTAATTCAATAGCTAGTAAATGAATATTGTAACTTCACTTTTCTATGCAGAAATACTTCAGATCATGTTAAATATTTTCATGTTTAAAATTAATTGTAGTTATCTAAATCCTTTTACCAAGTCTAATTAAGTTGAAAAGTGAAAGTTAAGTCTATTATAAACAGCATGGTAATTTTTCTAATACTTGAAAATGACATACGAATTGGAAAAAATTTTATGAATAAGAGACATTTTGTAAATATGCATGTATTATTAACCGTATATTTTATAGAATTTCCTTTCCTGAACCTTTATTTACCTTGAATAATGCAATGTTTTCTTAACACTTGTAACATCCGCAAACAAGATTAAATGAAACTTTTGTACTAAAGAAATAGAAAATTAGATGATAATATTTTCAAAGAATCTGAGCGTTATTGTTATACTTTATTCATTTTTATTTAGCCAAATGAAGCGTTATTAAATGCTGTTCAAAGAGACTGAAATAATAATTTAAAAGAAATTGCTATTTTCTTAAAAATATTCATATTTGATGTTTTATATAATTAGAATAAAAATACGTTTTAGGAAATATATATATATAAAATCTGCATCGATTAAAAAAGTTTTTTGACTGTTACGAGACAATATACCTAACGTTGATGCTTTAAAATTTAAATGAAGTTGGACGAAGAAGGGTCGCAAAAATTTTTGAGTTTAGTTTTATTTTTTTTTATTTTTTATTTTTTTAAATAAACGCATTAGATATTAAATAACATTATAATAATAATCTCAAAATGAAGCATTTCCTTCGTTCACAGGTTATTCCTGCACATCTTCGGAATTTTCTCGATTCGTTGCATGTGCGCATAAGAATGAGAAGTGTTCAATTTTTAATGCATTTTGAAATTGTGGTATCTTTATTTCCGTAAAGCTTAAAGAAATAAGAACACTAATGTTTTTGCTCTGTTACTTTGGTATCTTTCGTTGAAACCAAGAATATAAAGATTTTTATATCCTATATTTAATAAATATAATATCATATAAAAGGAAATTCGTTTGCAAAACATTCGATAGAGTGCGTAATTCTTAATTGAAGTTGTGTAGAATTTATTTGTACTCAAACTTTGTCTTTTGAAAAAAAAAAAAAAAGAATTCGAACAAAGTTTTGATATGTAGCCCTTAAGCATGTTTTACATACATCATTTAAAAGTGGATTTTATTTCCAATTATTTGGTACCAGTAACATTTTTCTACAATATTTTATTGCTGAGTTAGAAGGGGTGTTATCTTTTTTTTGTCACGACTCTGCATATAATTAATATGAAAATGTATTCATATAATAAATGTTTCCTTCTGGCATCAAAAAATGTGATTTTTATTTTGGAATTATTTATTTGTATAAATCAAATGACACATAGTCACTTGGTTACCTGTATTTCTTATGAAAATATTTTTTTCTTTCACTTCGAAGCATTTATTTTTGTATGCAACGGTTCTTCCTTTATTTCATTTTCTAGGAACTACAATAAGCTAACATATGCACAATAGTAATAATTTTTTTTATTCCGTCTCTATGCAATAAATTATTTTTCAAAAGTATTGCATGAAAAGGAAGAAAGTATCGTGAAATATAAAATAGATGTTTGTGCAGAAATATGAGCATAAAGTCACAGACGGTTCGCGGCATTTTTTAAAAATCATTAGCCATGAAATTTCGATAGATCTGAATTCGTTTGTTGGACTTCTGAACTCCAAATACGATAATACATAATTCTCTTTTTTTTTAACAATTGAAAAAATTCAATCAAGTTCTGCTTTTACACAACGAAACTATTTTTCTTGTAATGTATAGATGTTTTTTTTTTAAATCTAAAACATTTCAAAAAAATTCGACGTAATTCAAATGAATGTACGGATGCCGGAATAAAGATACAGGTAGCTTGAAAACTAAAATTATATAAGCCGTCGGAGATATTGCGTACATTGTTTATGAAACATACTCACAAATTAGGTAATGCTCCCCATAATGAATATAAAAAACACTGGAGTGTTTAGGTACCAAGCTTAATTAAATCACACATTTTTGCATTAAATGTATTTTCAATGTAAAAGTAGCGCTAAAATATCTTTTTAACTAAATGAGTTAGTTTTAATAATAATTATTATTGTTTATAAAGTTGAATACCTTGTGTTTTATTTGTAAGCATTAGAAAAATACTTTTCACTTTTCTTTTATATTCTCTCAAAGCAACAGGTATTTTTTCACTTAGGAATTCGATGCTTTCCATATGGATGGATTGATATGCATTTAAATATACAAGGTACATATTAAAAAGCTCCGAAAAGTTCCTCTTAGAATTATTTTTAAAATAACCATTGGAATTTTTAGCTACAACTTTTGCAAAAAACGGAGCAGTATATTAAAAAATAGGATTATGCGACAGCTTTGGTATAACATGTTTAAAAAGAACAAAATTTGAAAGAAAAGTAGACATCATTTATGATTAAAAATATTTCACAACCCTCTAACAATCTTGCAAAAGGGCAAAATTGTAATGTTGTTTTCCCTGCATTTTGTTTTAAGTGCTAAAAAAAAGAAGATTCTTACAAAATTACATAAAAAACTTAAAAGCAAATATAAATGTTATCCTTGAACGCTTTAATTATTGTTCAATGTATTAAACATCTATTAAATGAATAGAATTATATTAATTTAAACATTGCTTGTATTGCAGCGAAAACTGGAGCCTAGTGAATCTGTTAATAACACGGTAAAATGTAAAATACTAGTCAATTGAAGAAACTAGGGAAAAATCAAAAGCGGCTGGCAATGGATTCGATCCCACCAGCTCAGCGTTACGATACGAGCACTCTAGCGCAGAGTAGGGTCCCACTAGCGCGGGCACACTATACTTGTAGCAGCGAAACGCTTTGAAATAAATATGTTCAACTGAGTATATTCAATTAGAATATTTACAGGAATTTATTAGACCATATATGGTCTAATCAATTTCTTTAACACATTCGCGACGGCGCGAAGTGCGCTTCGGGAAATCAAATTCATCTTCAGGGCCGAAGGATTTTGCGCAGCTAAGTCTTGTAATGTGTTCTTTAAAAAATTGTAAAAAAATCATTTTTCCATGTAACCTTTTGAAATTTATATGAATGAAGTAGACTGTTATTATGTGTATTCACACAAAAAATGAGTAATTTTCTTCGATATTTTTATATAAAAATGGCATCTAATGCACATTTTAACAAATTATTTAGCCCGCAAAATAGTGCAGTATGATCACAGATAACTTATGTATATTTAATATAGCAACAAACGAAATATTTTTCTAATTTAAAAAATAATTTTGTTAAAACACAAATAATTTTGCTTCTAAATAATTTATAAGACATTTCTTAAACAAAAAATGCGTTTTAATAAAGCTGTATTATTAACAAATAAGGCTAACTTAATAAAACTTTCGAACAACTTCTCCTGACAACTCTTTTCTGCTAGTTTTTATAGCTTATTATAGAAACATGCGTAAAAAACAAATTTAAAATGTTTCTTTAAAAGTATTTCTGAAAATTCAAAAATTATATGTAAAAATATAATAAATCATAAAATATTTATCAAATAAAAAGTATTGCATATTTATAAGTAAAAAGTTAATAAAACTATATTTAAAATAAAATATGAATTTCTATAATTTTTTTCAATATAGATAGATACAGATATATATAATAATATATGATAAAACGAAATATTGAATAAAATTATACATAATATGAATCATCACTTTAAAATATCAAATTACTTATGTTATGCTGTAAATGATATATTAAAATAGAAATTGTTTAGCCATTTTATTTACTTATATCACTAATAGCATAACGTAAGTAATTTGATAAATAAAGATTATATTATAACAAAGTGTTAACTTGAATAATAAATTTAAATACATTCCTCAAAAAAAATTGTTAATGTTAAAATATCTTTAGTTATACCTTATGCATTAAAAAATATTTAAAACTATAAATAAACAAGGTTCGCACATTCCTTGGAATTTCCCAGGACTCTGGCACCACTATTAAATGTAGGAAAATTTACATTTAATTTTTAAATCACAACATTTATAATCCCCGACTTCATTCACAGATTTTACGATATTTTTCTGCAGTGAAACAGTTTGAAAATATTCTTAAATTTAGTGGTAAAACTGTGCGAACCCTGATAAAGTTATGAAATTAAAAGTAATTCATTATACTGATCAAAAATGCCATTAATGTTGACAGTATTTTTGAAATTGAAAATATATGTATAGCCGAACGTCAAATAATGCATCGATTATATTCAATTATAATAGCTAAAACGGATTATTAATTCGAAATATGCATGCTAATGTATGCGCATATTCTTCAAAATAGTCAGGATTTAATAAAAGATATCTCGTAAATTTATATTATTAATTTAAAACGAATTAATTTAAACAAGCGTGAAAAGTAAAATCTAATCAAAAGAGGAACGCAGAAAAATATTCTTAATTTAGCGGCGCTAAGAATATTATCAGAGTATCAGCTCTCACAATCAATGTGTACACTTTTCTTTCTTTCTTATTTATTATTTTTTAACTGCGAAACAGTGCTCGAAGAAAATAAAAATATAAAATAGATAAATCTTTCCTTCTAAAAGAAAGAAAACACGAAATCATAATGGCGTCGATTTCTGCAAGTGCTTCTGATCGAGATAAAAGAGAGAAAAAAAAGCAATGAATCAGATGTTCGTTTTGTCATTCATAGACGTCAATATGCTTACTAATAAGCTTACTTACGTGAATCATATACTTACTAATGATCCTATTCTTTAATTGCAAATTTTTCGCTCCCAAGTGCAGTAAAATTATTTTCAAAAAGAAAAATAAAGTTTTACTAGACGCGTAAAAAGATGTATGAAACACAAAGATGTGATGAAAACATATGCTTTTTCCCATTGTAGTATTTCCATAAAATATTAAATTCATGTGGATTACTAAAAAAAATGTTTTCATTATCTTCCCTAGTTTGAAGGAGGAGTCTTCTCTCTTAATACACATTCAAATAGAATTAGAAATATTTTTTTGCATGCTAAACTGTAAAAAACAAAACGTTCTATTTGATCGGCATTAATACTTGTCTCTCGTGATGTAAGTACAAACAGTACCTGCACGAATGCTAGTTGGCATGATGTGAGTGCAATCGGCGCCGGCACGTATACCGGTTGCTCGTCCCCAAGGACTTAAATAGTTTTTGATTTTTAAGTTACTTTCGGGAAGATTCTTTCTAGAATGAGTTTGTGGTTGGGTTTTCAAACATTAGTACGAATACAAGAGGAAAATGCAAATTTTAAATATTTTTGCGTAGATTACTAGTGATGAAATATAATATATAATCCTTTGGAAAAAAATTTTGTTAAATTATTATTTTTTTTTAAATTAAAATATCTTATGACTGTGTTCATTTAAAGTACAAGGTGTGTTCGGATAAAAGTGATTCGAAATGTCATATACGAATAGTTTTGAATACATTTTCATGAATCAAGTGCGATAATGAAGATGTGCGTACCACGCGTACGCAAATGTTAGCATATTTGTGATAACTTCCTCGTAAGGACGCGACATTCAATTAAAAGGACTGGTGTGGATGCAATTGTGTCCAAAACAGATCCGCGAGCTGTAATTAAGATTTTAACACTCGAAGGATGTAAATCAGTGCATAATCATCAAAGAATACTCTCGGTATATAGTTAAACGTGTCTGCCGAATCCCATGGTGACGAAGTGCGCGAGCATGTTTAATGATGGTTCACAGAAAGTAACAGATATGTCGTGGTCTAGTCAGAGACACAAAGTTGTAACAGGGAAGCTGATTACGGGCAGATTAATGAAGAATTAAGAGTAATGGAACTAAGAGTAATGGACGTCGAAACTTTCGAGACATTCCAACTGAGTTCAATGTTTCTATCGGTACTGTTCCCAATATTGTCCACGATTAACCGACATCATTCTTCCAGGAAGCAATTCGTAAACTTCGAAAGCATAAACGCCTGCCTAAGCGCCATGGGTGATTTTTAAAGACAAATTTTGCATGCATTTTACTCATTAAATATTGTTATTTTCATCTATGTATGTCTCTGAATTATCTTCCTACGCATCTCATGCATACACATCTCGAATCACTTTCATTTGAACACCCCTTATATGCATTAAATGCGAATATTTATTTATAAACAACTTTTTTAATTCAACATTATTTAATTTTATTAAACATTACTTTCTACAGAAATGGACTACTTCAGTTGAAGAAATCATTAAAATGGAGATAAAAACCACGCACAAAATATATAAATAACAAAATAATTTCTGAAAAATATATCTCGATACTATTTTCCATGAAATTGCGTTTAAAAGAATTTTTTTTCCTATAAGACAGTATAAAATTTTAAAATTTGCAATGCTTAGAAGTTAACAAAATTCCAGAAGGGATTATCCTGTAAAATAATACATCTGGTTTGTTTTACAGCTAGAACTAAAAAAAAATAAAAGTTTATTTTTTTATTCAGAGAACTTTTTAATTACAGATCGAAGGAAATAGCATATCTGAGGGTAATATGAATTCTCAATTTCCATTTCTATAATTAATCGTGTCTCAACTAACTTCATTATCTCGGAATTTTACTGTATTATTTTCCTTATGAAGCTGACATAATTGGAAACCTCCTGTGACTTTTGTAAACCAATAAAACGCACTTATGTGTCAATTTATTAACGCGCTACTTTATTTCACAAGTATAACTTATTTATCATAGCAAACGCGGTAGCGTTTGGTATAATATGTTTAAGAAATAGAAAGTGCAAACAACTTTCTAAAATTTCTGGCGAACCAGTTGAGATACGGCAGTGAAATTTTTTTTAAAAGATAGAACTCGACGAGACGAATAAAATGATAGCATTCAAAAAATTACTGCAGCTTAGAATAGTTTTTTATTTAATTTTTAATGAAAAAATGAAAGCAAAAAGTTCAACTAAGTCTAGTTAACGTTTCCGTGGATGGATTAACTTCGTTTTTGGTTTATTTTAATCCTCATGGTAAAACTTAGAACAGTTTTTTTTTTCATCTTTATATGTTTGTCGGTCGCTGAGAAAATCGAATTTTTGTCTGAAATTTCCAGCTGAACATAGTCTTTTTCTTATATTTGTTTCTTCTTGTAATTGTTGCACGTAAGTTTAAATAAACATAAAAATTGCTATGTATGTAACATAAGTAAATAGATTAGATAAATCACGTGAAAAAATACTTATTTGTTGTTATTTTCATGTCTCATATTCACTATCTATTTTGACGAGCGAAGTGAAATATTTTTTTTATTTATTAATTTCTCATTTATTTAAGTTAAAAGCCGCCTCTGGCAAAAAGTTTAGTCTCTCTTAAATTTATGCTAGCTACTGTAATATGAAACTTTTATTCATAATTGCTTATCTGAAGGTCCATAAGATGAAATCAACAAATTTAGGCGATCAGGGCAAGATTTTGCGGAAAAGTTCATTATCCTGTTCTGGTTGGTGTGTTTGGCGAATAAATCAAAAATGGCGCCGAAAGACCGAATAGCAAATGTTTTTAACCGCTAAAGCGATGTAACCGTGTTTTTTCATCACGTAATATTTTATTTCAAAGACTGATTTAACACGAGATTGACATTAATATTATTATTTTTTAATTGTACAAGACAAAAAGATATGTAAAGTTATTAAGTACAAACGTTCATACCAATACTTTTCACAGTTATTATTTTATGAATAATTAGACAAGAATGGAAAGATCTACAGGACAATTAAAAGATAAGCGTAAAAATATGGTTTTACATTTATTTGAGCCTTTGAGATGTAAGGTAAGGGCGTACCGGTAAAAAATCCGGTTTGGTGCGACACAAGAGCGGTGAGTCGGGCGCCATGATGATTCGGACGTGAGAATGTGTCAGCTTTTTTTTTTTTTTTTTTTTTTTTTTGGAAGGTACGTTAAATTATTCTAGGTCAATTAAATTATTACTTATTTTATGAATGTCTGATTAATATAAATCTGTTTGCTAAAGCTTGGTGCTATTTTGGCTTTAAAAATGGAAGGTATGATGCCAAAATATAATATAAATAGCTCTGAAAACAAACCTGATGAACTTTAATTTTTGTTTTCGTACGAATTTTTTCTGTTTCTATATTAAAATGCGGCATAAAAGGCATATACGAATCACATTGGCGTTAATTTTTTTCTGAAGCCAATTTGGCGAAAATCTCGTTTTCGAATACCTGTTACATACCGGGTGTCCCAAAAATGACTGATGGATTTTAAAATTCAATGACTTGCAAAAGGTGACAGCTATTTAAAAAAAATTTGCAGGAGGGTTATGTACAATGTCAGAAGTTTTTTACCGTAACTTTTTATTTTAGTTCGAATTTCAAACAATAGATGGCGCTGATAGCGATTTAAGGACAGGTGATCAGTGTTGAGTGAGTTCAGTTTCGGCGTCGACCTGAGCTTCAATTTTTGTCAGCGCCATCTATTGGTTGAAATTCGAACTAAAATCAAAAGTTACGGTGAAAAAACTCCTGACATTGTACATAACCCTCCTGCAAAATTTTTTTAAATAGCTTTCAATGTTTGCAAGTTATTGAATTTTAAAATCCATCAGTCATTTTTGGTACACCCGGTATATATTTTTTGAAAGGTAATGACAATAAATAAAAAAAGGTTTGTTTAATAGAACAAAACAATTTATATATTTAAAAAAAAAGAAAAAATTATTTATTAAAAAGTAAAGAACAACATCCGGGTTGACATATCAAGCAAAATAACGACACTCTGGATTCAGTTAAATACTCCGATGCGCATATGACATTGGCGTCAGAAAAAAAAAATTCGCCAACATGGTGCATATATGACATTTGTGCCAAAAATGCATACCTATTTTATTTACATTACGTACGGTGCTACTTGATTATCAGGTCGACCAATTTCACCCATTTATAGAAATCGCCAAGCTATTCGCCAAGTTACTCAAAATTAAAAATGTTGCCATTAAAAAATTTTAAGTTTAGAAAATTAATGAATTTAGGTTAAAAAAAATAAAAGTCATTAACGAAAAGGATTACTTTTATGATGACGTTTAGTTATGACGTCGAGACGTACCAAATATAAAATTTCATTTATTCAGGTGATTTCGAACAAAAGAATACTAATAAAAGTTTTCATATTTTAATGCAGAATTTATCAAATCAAACCATAAAGAGATATTTGTAAGATATCGCATATGTGAATAACATTGAAGTATTTTAAATGTAATATTGGAATTTATGAAAGAGCATAAAAAATATGGTACTTACGTACAGGGGTTGGACAAAAATATGGAAACACCTTTTGAAATGCATGTTTGAAAAGAAAGATTGATTTTAATGAACTATGTAGATGGCGCTGGCGTTTTCGCCTACTGACGCCACCTATATAACTTCGTAAAATCGCTGCACCGTTCAGTCATGGTTGGAGCACTGTTATGTGAGGTTGTCATTGCATTATGTCACAGTCAACAGGTTTCGAACGTGGCCAAATTGTTGGCTCGCGTATGGTGGGTGCTTCAGTAAGCAAGGTAGCAGAGTTTTTTAGTGTTTCAAGAGGTACTGTGTCGAAGATTTATTCCGCATATTTGAATTGCGGAAAAACATCATCCACTAAACCACAGCGCGGACGAAAGTGTGTGCTGAGTGATCGTGACAGACGATCATTAAAAAAGGATTATCGCGAAAAGTAAGAAGACCACAGCTGCAAAAGTTACTGCTGAAATGAATGTCATGCTACCAAACCCTGTGAGTACCAAAACAATTAGAAGGGAGCTTTATAAACAGGGAATTGCTGGCCGTGCTGCAATTGAAAAGCCATTCATCAGTGATGCTAATGCCCGTAACAGAAAAAGGTGGTGTTTAAGTCATAAAGCCTGGATTATAGAGCAGTGGAAGAGAGTAATATGGTCTGATGAGTCTTATTTCACATTGTTTCCCACAACTGGCCGAGTTTACGTCTAGAGAACGCCATCTCAAGCCTATAATACAGACTGCTTGTTGCCAACAGTGAAACATGGCGGGGCTTCGGTGATGGTTTGGGTAGCCATATCGTGGTTCTCTTCTGGCCCTATGATAACTATGTCAGGGCGTATTACTGTTCAGACTTATACGAACATTTTATCCGATCAAGTTCATCCAATGTACAAACTTTGTTCCCCAATGGTGATTGTATCTTCCAAGACGACAACTCCCCCGTTCACACAGGTGACATTGTCCAGGACTGGTTTTATGAGCATGAGGATGAATTGTCGCATCTCCCCTGGCCACCACAGTCACCAGACCTGAATATTATCGAACCTTTGTGGTCTACATTGGAGTGGAAAGTGCGTTCTCGCTATCCACCGCCAAAATCATTATCTGAATTTGCCACCGTTTTTCAGGAAGAATGGTACAATATTCCCTTGGAAAACATACAAAAACTGTATTTATCCATTCCGAAAAGACTGCAAGCTGTTTTGAATAACAACGGGTACCCTACACCATATTAGGCAAGGAAACGTGTTTTTTTTAAAGTGTTTCCATATTTTTGTCCAACCCCTGTATTAACGCCACCGCAGCAGAAGTTGCGCTAATGTGCCAATAAAGAGCAATCTTGTTCACACGCGCACAAAAAAATGGCATCAAAAATAGGCTAAAAAGTACTAAAGTACTAAAAATAACGTCAAAATGAGCAAAAAAAAAAAAAAAGACCACTAAAAAGGCACGAAAAACAAGATCACTCTTTATTGGCGCATTAGCACAACTTCTACTGCGGTGGCATTAATACGAAGGTACCAAAAATATCAATGTTAGCGGAAATTTGTAAGGAGTTAAATGCTTTTTATTTAACCAAATAATGTCAGCGGATACAACCATAAAGTAACTTTAATAAATTATATATTATATTTTTCTCAATTAATATCAAGAGCTATTCGCTTATTGGCGTAAAATTTATATTAAATAACAAAAGAACAAATAAATTAGTCAAACATTAATAAAAATATAAATAAATCATCGAATTTAAAATCATTTGATCACTTAACAAACAAGTGTAGCGGGTTTAATGTCAAGGAAGTGTAACATTTATGTTCATCGATTATTGGCATATAATCTTACAGTTTGTCTATCGTTCATTGGTCGACGGGATAAATTAAGTAGTTATACATTTACTTATAGTATTTTAAATAAAATGAAAGAAAAACGTGCAAGTTAAATGTATCTGATATATGTATTTTTAATTTATGCGTTTTTTAATGAAAGTCATGCATTTTAAATAAAGCTAGTGACAGTTTTATATTTAAAATGAAATTATGGCGAAGGAAACCTATTTGGCGATTGTTTCGAGTAGTTAAAATAAAAGTAGGAAAATAGCCGTCGGGCATATAAAAAAAAACAATCAGATCGGAGCTGTTGATGACAGTCACAAGACTTTAGCTGGTATTTATATAGGTACTATAGCAAAATTTGCAACATCCCTGGTGTTAAACTAGGACTCTCGAGGTAAGGCATTTGGCTGCTCAGCAGCGGGTAGAGAGTTCAAATCCCGTCGGATGCAAGTTCGTTTTGATTAGAAATGCTTTTGTGTTAAATTATTTATCCTTCGGGAATATTCTTATGTTAATTGTTATTCAATTTCTAGAATTTTTCTAGTTGTGAATGTTTTATTTGAGAAATTACCTTGAATGTATCTAATTAGTATGGCTTTTAATTCTCTTAATAAAGTTCTGTACTTTTTTCGTTCAAATCCATGGTTTGTTTTTCATATCATGCATTTTATATAGCAATGCAATGACTTTTATAATTATTCTGATGCATCAAAATTTTATGCTGTAGTTATCATTTTATAAATTTTGACAGCAGCAATTATTTTTCTTTTTAAGATATTAGAAAATCTTCAGTTTTTATCGAAAAATTAAATGACTAGTATTAAAAAATGCTCTGACGAGCACCAAAAAAGGTTAATATGTTTTTAAGTATGAAAAAGGGTTTGACAAGAGCTTCTGTTAATTACTGAGCATGAGGAAGGACAAGGGCTTCCTTCTTGGCTACAACTCACTTTAATGCCAACTTTGAAAAAATCATATTTGCGCTTTTTCCATATAAAAGAAATTTGCGGTTCTTTAGTAGAACTTCCCACCGAGCTTTAGATGTTAAACAGGAGTGTAGTCGTAAAAATAACATAGGATATATGCTCTAAGCAGAGGGATACCCTAGAATGTGTATACTATAAGCTTTCTTGAGAAACAGAGGGTATATGGTGTTCTATTAAAAAGTCCAGAAGGTATACGGCGTATATCCTGCAGTACATCCCTGATGTTAACTGCACAGTTCACTCAGCACTATACTACAAATCAATTTTCTGTGCAATTATACACTTAGGGCATGCTTGGTGCATTGCATGAATCTGATACCTGCAGGAACTAGGTTTTTGGCACTATGTCGTCTTCCCTTACATTTATGTCTAATTAATCCGTATCTTTACTGGTTACGTCTTTACACTATACATTTTTATAGTAACTGCGACTGATTTGTTTTCACGGAAAAAGCGCAAATATGATTTTTTCAAAGTTGGCATTCAAGTGAGTTGTAGCCAAGAAGGAAGCCCTTGTCCTTCCTCATGCTCAGTAATTAACAGAAGCACTTGTCAAACCCTTTTTCAATCTTAAAAACATATTAACCTTTTTTGGTGCTCGTCAGAGCATTTTTTAATACTAGTTTAAATATGTTTATGTGAATATGAGTATTTCTTTTTTGGCAAGAAGTGGAAATGCGTGAACGTACAACGCCTGTTGTAAATCAACCATATTTATCTTATGAGACATTTATCGAAGGACAAAATGTCAAAACTGCATATATAAACATTTTCAGAATATTAAATTTCTTAATTTCTAAAGAAGTGATCATTTACAAATAAAATATTTCGTAACATTTGTCAGTTATTAATATTTTCAATAAAGTTTTATAAAGAATTTATCTTTTATTAAATAATTGGTCTTTGTAACAAGATGACTCCTTCCTTAAATTATAGAATCTATAGTTGGCGCTATTGCCACTTTCGGCAAAATATCTTGAGATATTTTGCCTTCTTTTTAACCCTCTAAGCGTTTAACCCGTAATATTCCGTACACTAAACTCCAGGTTTCACTGCAATATAAGCAATGTTTAAGATATTATTAGTCTATAAATTTAATGAATTTTCAAAGCATTGAAGAATGATTAGCCCTTTAGATCCCAAAACGCCTGAGACCGCCCGAGTCGTTAAAAACCCGTAACAGCCGAAAGACGGCCTGACCTTTTTCTCCCCTCTCTTTTGTGAAGTGTAAGTTGTTGAACATGGATCGGGCGTGGCTGTTTATTCCGCTTAATGGACAGTAAATAGGAACACAATGGGAATAGGAGCCGCTCAACATACACAAATACAATAGCTTTATTTTAGGTAGGAAGACTGTCTGTCGAGAAGTACAAATCATGATTTTTTCAGTTATTACTCAGATCTTTGTCATATTTTTCCATTTTTTTTAGTAATTAATGTTTATTGTGTCCTTATTTTAATAATATTACTGTATAGATTGTAAAACATTAGAAAACTTAATAATAAAAAATTTACAATAATAATAAAATAATGATTTATATATATTTATATTAATTTTGATATATATTGGTAGATAAATGAAATTATTTTTAAGAAAAATGAAAGTATATAATAAAAAGTTTTAAAAATTATTTTCACTTAAGAATCTATATTAGTCACGTGCGGAAACTTGAGCGCTGTTGTTAAACCAATGGGAGAAATCTAAGCAAATATCAAACTGGCATTTTGTTTTATTTTATTTTACTTTATTTTTTCACAAATCATTTAAGATCGGTATTTATTATTGTGCGTTTGAACGTTTTCGATTTTGATTACAGTTTTTCTTATTCTCTTTTTTTTCTTATTAAAAGGATAGTTTAGTTTTTATAATCGGTTCTAACCGGATCCAAAAATGAATGGTTTAACTTCTAAATACTGTATTCCTTCTAAGTAATGAAAATATTTGTTTCTATTCTGCGCTTCTTATGTAATCCCCCCTCTTTTTTAATATTCAAGTAATAAGGCATAAAATTATTAAAGAAGTCTTATTATCAAATCAATTTATAACATCGAATCTCAGGAATGAAAAAACATTTAACAGTTTAATTCTTAAAATTAATTATTTAAATTTTAAACATTTTTTTTTACAGTAATTTATTAAATACAGCAATTAAATCATAAGTGTTGGTATGAACACGTGAAATTTTGGTTATCTGTTTTAATACCACCAGATTTAATTATTAGAAAACCTCTTATAACTTTTATATATTTTGATGATTATACCTTATTATATTTTGAATTAAAAATAATCTAAAATCTTAAACTTATGAATTAGTCAAGCGGCTATTCAAGCATTGCATAAGCATTTTAAGTCATTTTCATTTTTAAACATTTTGTATCTCTCCTCCTTTCTTTAAAAAAAAAAAGAATTCTTGATCCCTTCCCTTTTTTTTTATTATGTTAGATTTTATAATGTTTTGTACATAACACATACACATTTATACATAAAAAATCAATTACCAATAAATCACAGTATTAATTTATATAAATAGCCATATTTAAGATTGTAATACTAAACAAAAAACAAAAAAAAAAAGTCAGGTAAATAATGGTTAATTAATGTAATTAAAACGTTCATTTCCCACCATGATTTGTTTGTTTATGATTATAGCATTATAGTTGCTTCATTATCAAAAGCTTAAATAAGAACTATTGTAACTTTGCTTCCCCCTTGTCGGAAACAAGCAGATCATGTACAACTCCCCCCCCCTCCCCATTTTCCATATTCCTTACATAATACTTGAACGGCTCCCAAGTGGAGAATGACTTTTTAAATTACCTTCACCAATGAAAATTATAAGTAGACAAATATTTTCGAATAATGATTATTTTTTAACATTGCTTTTTCAAATTAAGTTAATTTAATTGACGGAATAATTTATTAAATATTATGTATCCATTTTTATAGAAAGGAAAGTTACCTAGAAATAATTGCATCAATAAAGTGAAAAAAAACAAAAAAACACATGAATATTTCTATAATAATTTATCACATAATTTAAATTAATGTACAAATATTACATTATTAAACATTTTTCAACATAATTTTTTTAAAGAGGTATTCTCTAAGAGTATGTTGTATAAATGGTATACAAATGCATTAAATATTTTTATTTTTCCGAAAAATGTATCAAGGATAAACTTAAAATTTAAAATATATATTCTTTTTTTACTAAGAAAACAAAAAAGCTTTTAAATATCAAAGCAAATATATGTGTTTAATTTGCAAGTAAAAGTTTTGTTTATAAAACAAAGAATAATAAAAAAATCCTTTATCTTATGATTATTTAGCAGAGATGTCATAAAGATACTTATCTAAAAATAATTTGTCACTCCGTTTAGCTGAAGATTACGCGAAAGCAAAGCTTTTGGATTTATTGTTATTGGGATTAAGGGGGAAATGGATAAGAAAAGGTATAACAATAGGTTCTTCTTTGGGCAGATACTACAACAAAAGGGTTGAACCATACACGTTCGTATGAATAGCTAAAGCAAGCCGCCTCACCTTTCATGGGGGGTGAAATAGTCGGGCGGCTTTCCGGGATTCTAAGGAAGATAAAAATTTCACTGCTCTGGGACATAAAGAGTTAAGACTCTAAAGGATTACATTTATATTCCTAAATAAGATTTTTTATGTAATATTGAAATAATCATATTTTATTAACATTTAAAACAAAATGCAGAGAAAACAACATTACAATTTTACCCATTTGCAAGACGCTTGGAGGGTTAAAAACATGAAGTGAAGTAATTTGGCATTGAGAGTAGATTTGTGATAGGTGTTGGAATGTCGTCTCAACCGAGACGTTTTTGTGGTATAATAAGATTTGTTAATCTGTTTTGCATTTTTACCGAATATGTATTTAGTATTCTAAATAATATATGTTGCGATGTCCACATTAAAAATGTCATTGTTTAAGAAGTGTTTAGTATTTATCCGACGAACACCTCCCACACTGGCGCCCAACGGAAAAAATGGAGTTCTTTTGGAACATTTGTGTGCTTTCAAAGTTCTCTTTGTGCCAAGTTTTCTATTGCCATCCTGACAAAGGTTCCAGAAATTAAATTTAAAGTAGGGTAATGCACACCCACTTTTAAATTATTGTCATCTCGACAATGAATCAAGTTTTGAGTTCTCAGATGTGCCGTGTTCGTCTGGAACAATTCATTCTGTGATTTCAAAGAGTTCTATTATATGTTAAATGTGCCATACAAAGTATCAAGATATACTCAAGTTTCGTGCTAATTTCTTTAATATAAGTTGTGTTTGATAGCGTCATCCCGACAAAATTCAAGAAAGTATATATAAAAAAAGGGTAATCCGTACCCATTTTGGAAATATTGTCAATTCGACAATAAATCAAATTTTTGTTCTTCTTATTTTTAACAGTGCTTCTTTCTTCATTTCTGTGTTTTAAGTGTGTCATCCCGACAAAATTCAAGAAAGTATATATATATATATAAATGGTAATCCGTACCCATTTTGAAAATATTGTCAACTCGACAATAAATCAAGTTTCTGTCTTCTTATTTTTAACAGTGCTTTCTTCTTCATTTCTGTGTTTTAAATGTGTCATCTTGACGAAAAAAATCAAGAAAATGTATACAAAAAGGGTAATTATACCCAATTGGAAAATAATGTAGACCTTACAATAAATAAAATTCTTCGGTCTTCATAAGCAAGGTTGTTCTTACGGAATAATTCCGTGTTCTGAGAAAGTTCTACAATTTGATAAAGAGTGCTATATCAACAAAATATCTTCTAATTGTTTGTTTTATGTTTTTAAACATAACTGGTGTTTGGGATTGAAATTTTTTCATTTCGTCATGTAACAGTATTCTACTTAATAATCTGATTGTATTCTCAGAAACATTCGATACTTTCGATTTAATTCTGCGTGCTTTTAATTGTTATGTGAATCTTTATCTAAAAATAGATTTTTATTTAATTCGTTTTCTTACCGGTAAAAGTTTGAGAAAAATGTTTTCTGTTTGTTTGTTTCAAAAGCGTTTTCAATTTGTTTTATTGATTAATATAAATGCTGTTTCACACACACACACAGATATATATATATATATATATATATATTGTTTTTTTTATGTTGATTTTGAGTAAGATTATTAAGAAACAGTTTTCTGAAAATGAAAGTGATTTATTTTGACATTGTTTTTAAAAGCAAGGATTCTGAGTAAGTGAACTTCTTAGTTATAATTATTTTTTTAAATCTGTGCACAGCGTATAAAAAGGATTTTGATAAATTTTATTATTTCTTATGTTGTTTATTTTTTAGATGTAAACTAAGTTTATTCATATTTCGAGTTGTTTTGATATTTATATGTGGTTAAAAATTATTTCACATTGAATTACCTATAATATTTCATATATTTAAAATGAATGATTTATGTCATTGGTAAGCTAATTTGGTAAAAAGATTGAATTTTGACGTATAATAATATTTCTTATAAATATTTTCATGAGCTCATGATTAATATTTTAGTATGTTTTAAATTATTTCCTGTATTTTTTTAAACAGTTATTTATGAAAGTTTATCCATATTTACCTGTTTTATTTACCTGTAAGGGGAAGGTAGTCATTTTGTTCCTATTATTTAATGGGTCACGTATCTAATAGTTTTCTAATTTAAGCATAAATTAACAATAGCTAATTTGAGAAAAATGGCGTTTCTTTCTAAGGGAAAAAAGATCGATTTGTTTAATTTGGGCACAGAATTAGAGTTAGATGTGGATAAAGATGATAAGCTATCAGTTTTATGTGAAAAAATTATGAAGTGTAAACTGCCTAAAGTTGACGAACAATTTGTTAATGAGGAATTTATTGCTATCGTGGAAGATCGCCAAAAACAAGAAATTGCAGAAAAACAAATTCTTGAGGATAAACGTATTGCAAAAGAAAGACCATATGAGCTAGAAAAGCTTCAGCTACATGCTCAAAACCCTACCGCGACAACTGCACTACAAAATCAAATAGACCAGATGCGTATGTGTATTAAAAATACCTTGCCTACATTTAATCCTGAAAAGGATGATATGTCTTTGTTTTTGACAATGTTTGAACGTCAAATGAAAATGCTTAATGTCTCCAAAGAATTTTGGTTTTCTCAATTAATTGCCGTACTTTGAACGACATTGCTAAACTTATAGCCAGAGAACCAGAAGAAATGTTCAAAAATTATTCTTATATTCGTGACATATTGCTTAAAAGAGTTAAGTTAACAGAAGGAAAGTTAGAGTATTATTTAGCCGATATCAAAAAAAAAAAGAAAATTCTTCTTGGAAAGATTTTTATTTTGAACTTAGAAATTATTTTGAGGGTTGGTTATACGAATTAGAAATCAATTCATTTGAAAAACTAACTGAACTAATAATCGCTGATCAGAAAAAGTGCCCACCAGAATATAAAAATCATTATTTAGATGGTTGGGACAAGTTAATCGTGTTGGTTGAAAAGCTAGACATTTACGAAAATATTAAACCTTCTTCTCAAAAGTCAGCAAGTCATTCAAAAACGCGTGAAGCAAATTCAAATGACAAGAATTCTATATAAATCAAACACCTAAACATGAAACTAACGAACATTTTTCAAATTATAAAAATAATCATTCTACTTCAAAATATACAAATTCGAGATATGAAAACAATGATAAGCGTCCGATTATAAGTTGTTATGGCTGTGGTAAACAAGGTTTTGTCAAAGCCAAATGTCCTAATTTTTCTCCATCTACGCAGACACAATCAGCAAATTTTCGTTCCCTTCATATCAAATCTTGTTCTATCAATACTCAAGCAACACCTTTGTTGTATAAAAAAGGTAAATGGTGTTACAGGTGTTGCTTGCGCAGATACAGGAGCTACTCATCGCATTGCTCGAGAAGTGTTATACAAGCTTCTCTGTGACCAAGGAACTTTGTTCGAAGACACCGCTGTAAGCACAGCACTTGCTGATGGCCTACGAAAAGAAACCAACGTTCTTCAAGCAACAATCACTGTTGAAATAGAAGGTCATACAACTAGTACAACGATTTTTGCGTTACCCGAAGCCGAGGGAAATAGAACATTGTTAGGCATAGATTTTTTTAATAAAAAGAGGATCGTGCTAGACATGCGAAGCCAAAATTGGTATTTCCAGAACAATACAAAACATAAAATTCCCTTTTCTGATGATCCTTTCATTACATCGCCTAAAATCTCAGCACCAACTGCCACAGCTAACTCGGTTATGTTAAGAGAAATAGAAGATCAGTATCTATCTGAGATACAAAGAAAAAGGCTTAATGACTTACTTGAAAAAATGTCCAATACCTTTCGACCAGGGAGAGAAGCAACACCCGTCGTCGAACACAATATAAATACTAGAGACCATCGTCCTATATCATTACCTCCTTACAGGTTACCACCGGCAAAAAAAAATTGTTGAAAACCCAAATTGATGATCTTCTAGCCAAAGGAATTATTAAGAAATGCGAATCTCCATACTCTATACCAGTCGTGCTCATTCCTAAGCCAAATGGTAGTGTTCGCTTATGTGTAGACTACAAGAAGCTGAATGAAATTACTATACCGGATATCTATCCACTCCCTATGCACGATCTTTTGCATCCGGCGAAAACTGCTCATTTCATGACAACGGTGGATCTGAATGCTGGTAACTATCAAGTGAGTGTCTATGAACCTCATTGAGATAAAACTGCACTTGTATGCCCTCTAGGAACATATCGCTTTCGAAGAATGCCGTTTGGTCTCCGCAATGCCTCTGTAACGTTTCAGAGGACAATGGATAGCTTTCGCAAAGGACTTCCAGATGTAAATATTCTCACTTACCTTAATGACTTAATTGTTTTATCATCAAGTTTTGAACAACATCTAGCTGATCTTGAAGCTTTTTTTAAGACAAATGAAAACTTTCTTCGAATAGAGAAAAATGCAACTTTGCTTGTACCAGAGTAAAATACTTAGGACACTGGATCACACCAAATGGCCTAGAAGTTGATTCTGGGAAGGTTGGTGCTATTGTGAGGATCCCACCTCCCAAGAATATAAAACAACTGCAATCCTTTCTGCTGACATGTTCATGGTATCGCCATTTTATACAAGAATTTGCAAAAATATCGAGACCACTTAGTAACCCCACTAAAAGGAATGTGCAATGGCACTGGGGTGCCGATGAAGAAAATGCATTTCAAACCTTGAAGCAATGCCTCGTTTCAGCACTAATATTGAAACAAGCTGATGAAACTAAAGCTTTTTTAATCGAACCGACGGAAGTAGTTATGCTCTGAGAGCAGTACTTCTTCAGAGTGAAGGTGCTGAAGAGCATCCGATTGAGTATGCCAGTAGATTGCTGACTGCTCCAGAACGCAACTATCACACCACAGAACGAGAAGCACTTGCAGTTGTCTGGGCTCTTAATATATTCAGAGGATATATTAATGGAACAGAAATTACTGTGGCGCACGACCACCAGCCTCTCCGATGGCTCATGAGCTTAAAGTCACCTTCTGGAAGGATTGCCAGATGGGCTTTGAAATTGCAAGAATTTAATTTGAAAATAGAATATATTCCAGGCAAAGCGAACGTCATAGCTGACATGCTTTCTCGTCCTGCTTGTGATCATACCAGTAAAGAAAGTTACGATATTTGCGCTAAAATAGATTATATTCCATCTAAATTATCAAATGATTTACGTGCAGAACAAATGAAAGATGAAGAATTAAAGAAAATTATTAAAAGTTTCGAAGATGAAGAAAAAACTATTGACTATAATAACTGGACTGATCGCGGTTATATTATGAAACAAGGAGTTTTATACAGGTATTCTTCAACTTCGGAATCAAAAGGAGCTCAACTAGTTGTTCAATTATATGAAAGGGAGAAAATTTTAAAAGAACACCACGATTCACCTACGGCTGGTCACTACGGTGTTGAAGGTACGATAAATAGAATATCGAAAAGGTACTATTGGACTGGAATGCGTTCATACATTACAGATTATGCCAAACATTGTGCTGAATGCAATAGGTATAAGCCTTCTAATCAAAAACCATCCGGTTTATTATAAACACCAGTGTATTCACAAAGATTTGAAATTCTATCAATTGATCTTTTTGTCCCTTTATCAAAAAGTAAAAATGGTAAAAGGTGGATATTTATAGTAGAAGACTTTTCAACAAGATGGGTTGAATTGTTTGCCCTTACGCATGCTACTGCAGCGCAGTGTGCAACTACGTTGCTTGAAGAAGTTATCCTTATATATGCTGTACCGAGACTTCGTATAATATGTGATAACGGACCCCAATTTGTTAGTAGTGTGATGCAAAAACTTTGTTTTCTTTTAGGTATCAAACAAAACCCAACTCCTATACACCATCCCCAGGCTAATCCTGTGGAGAAGAAAAATAGAGATCTCAAGCCGAGATTGGCTATATTAGTAGAAAATGATCACTGCTCTTGGTAAGAAAAGCTTTCAACAATCCGTTTTGGCTTAAATACCGCTAAGTGTGACACTACAGTAGAAACAGCAGCATTCTTGCAGTTTGGAAGAGAATTGAGAACAACGGATGACGTTCAGCACGACATTCGTGTTGTAATTTAAAATGACAACTTTGTACCTGAAATTACACCATATCTCAAGGAATTCGCAAAATTCACCAAATAAATAAAAAACAAAGTTGAATCTAAGCAAGATCAGAGGAAAAAATATGCTGACCGTAGACGGAAACCGGGACATACTTTTGTTCCAGGAGACAAAGTTTGGCTTGACTTACATCCAGTAAGTAAAGCCTCTAGCAACAAAACATCGAAGTTCATGCCTAAACGTGATGGACCTTATACCATTTTAACTCAAAAATCACCCACCACTTTTGTCATAGCAAATATGGACAGTCCTAATGATCCACTTGCTACATGTCACACTTCAGGCTTAAAACTGTGTAATGACTCTGACATTTTTCCTGGCGCACCCATTAGGAAACGTGGTAGACTACCCAAGAAAGTTACTGGTTCCACACCGGTACATTCCCGAAATCAGAGGGGGAGGGTGTCACAAGATGACTGACTGCCTTCCCTAAATTATAGAATCTATAGGTGGCGCTATTGTCACTTTCGGCAAAATATATTAAAATATTTTGCCTTTTTTTAAAAAACATGAAGTAAAGTAATTTGGCGTTGAGAGTGGATTTGTGATAGGTGTTGGAATGTCGTCTCAACCGAGATGTATTTGTGGTATAAGAAGTTTTGTTAATCTGTTACGCATTCTTACTGAATATGTATTTAGTATTGTAAATAATAGATGTTGTGATGTCCTAATTAAAAATGTCATTGTTTAAGAAGTGTTTAGTATTTATCCAAGTAACATTCGTCCGTTATTAATATTTTCAATAAAGTTTTATAAAGAATTTATCTTTTGCTAAATACTTGGTCTTTTAAATATTTATTAGCCAAATATATTTATCGCAGTTTCTTATCTTATGTGTGAGAAATTTCTCACATTTTAAATCTATAATTGAAGAAGTCATATTTGAAATTGTCAGTCATTAATATTTTCATTAAAGTTTCGAAGTTATTATTAATTAAATAGTAGGCCTTTCAATAGTTATTAGATAAAAACATTTATCGCATGTGTTATTTTAATTTTGACTTTAAATTCTCTGACATATGTATAATTAATAAAGTCAGTATTGTAATTTTATCTTTTTATATCATAAAATATCACTGTTTTATTTTCCGCTTCTATATTGATCAAGTTCAAATGATGTATTTTTTAAGGTCAACTTTATGGCAGATAAATATAATTTGTTTTCATTCATTTCAAACTATTTCTTATTCTTTAACGCAGAGCTTATTTTCTTTCATTGTCTAGACACTACAATAATGTGTCATAAGATGTACTTGAAATTTTCTTTTTGCTTATTGTCTAACCAATCTGACCTTCTTCAGAAATAGAAAATGGAAAAAAAGAGCAGTATAACGAGATATAAAATACCTATTTAGGCAAAACTATCAGCACAAGTATGGTGCGCACAGTTCTAGCACATTTTTTTAAATTTAAATATGCCTTATTTTATGGAAGAAAATAATTACAAATTCTATGATTAAAGAAAGCCACTATATAATTTTAAAAGTAAAATATTAAATGGAAAGTATTCAATCTGTAACAGTGGGGTCAAACTTTTTGGAAATACCAAAGATTATACGCATCTAGGTGTAAGATTCTTCAACGATCAATGGCACCTTCATCCATTTTAGGTGCATTCGAAATTATGTAAATACGTAGCACCTATTGTCGTTGTTCTATCCGTCCGTCCATTCGCATAAAACAACGCAAAAACTACTAAACCAAATTGTTTAAAATTTATAATATATATTTAATACATAATTTTGTTGAGTCATTTTAAATTTTATGAATACCGGATGCATAGTTCAATTACAGGGACAATCAAAAGTATCCTATTAAATTATGGTCAATGGGAAAAATAGTTTCAAGCGCATTTTAATAGTGTTTCACTCTTTCGAACATAATACAATCTATATGCATCTGTAAAATATATACTAAAATATACATTCTGTACCATCTGTAGTGGAAAGAATATTTTTATAAATAAACAGGGCCAAACTAAAGTATTCTATTACAAAATGGTGCAGGAGGAAACATTCTTTGAGTTGCGTTTTAGTTATATTAAACTGTTTTAAATTTTATGAAATTGATATACGTTGCTGAGGTTTACTAAAAGTTAATTCTTGTCATAAAAAATCATTAAGTATTTACAGGGACATACAAAAGATTTCGATTCTGTAATGTACCCGAATTATTGCATATTTTAAAAACTTCGTTATAGTACGACCGCACCTCATTTGCTACGTCTGGCGGACCATTTCCAACTTTTAAGTCTTAAAATTCTGCGTTTGCAAGAATTTTCATAACCTTCTTTTCTTCAAGCCTGTGAGAGATGAAAAATATTTTTATCCCTTAAGCGTAGAAAACTAAAATGCACTTCGCATGTTTATATTCACACAAAGAACATTCATTTGCAACAATTATTGTAATTTTTGCATTTTAGATCTAACGGTGGTTGCTTTCCGGTTTATAAATCTGCGCTTGGAAGGGCTAGGTCTTCAAGAATCAACGATTATCAAGTTAGTGCTAGACAGTAATAATAATAAAAAAAAATAATAATAATAACAAAAAGATGTAACTCTACAGATTTAAAGTTAGATAAATCTGTATCTTACTAAAATTTTATCTGTATATAATGTACAAAGAAAATGTAAATCTACAAAAATAATTTTTGTAAAGCTACAGAAATCTGTAGATTTACAAAATAATCAACTAAAGTTGCACAAATCTTACTAACGCCCGGTGCACACGTACGGTTTTTTGAAGTTCCGGTGCCGCTGCGCGCCCGCAGCATGTGATGCACCTGTCCGATTTTTCAAGCTGCGGCAGTCCGTCGACAACGATGCACGTGTATTCTAGAAAGTGGATTATTTTTGCATTATCCAATCAAAAGTTCAATATCAACGTCCGCCATCCTTGCCGTATTTACGTATTTTACCGGACGTGTGCATAGCACAGTAGGCAACAAGCTACTAGGAACCGCAATTGCGTGTGCGGCGCCGCTGCGGTGTGATGGGGAAAAGCTTGGAAAAACGACCGCAAGGTGGACGTACGTCGCCGCAACGGCGCCGGAGGTATGTGTGTATGCCATACCTGTTTCCTTTGAATTCTGCGTCGTAATTGCGGCACCGCAACGGCGCCGGAGCTTACAAAACAGTACGTGTGCAGCGGGCCTAAAATGTTATCTGCAACCCAGATTGCAGTTGCATAAAAGTGTCGAGGCCTCCACGTTTCCTAAAAAATCTTTAATAACATTACAAGTATTTTTGTTTACAGTGCAAATCTGCATCTGTTATATTATTTTTTGTTATTGATGTTACATAAAATGTTCCAAGAATTCCCGTTACCAAGATATGTCTTAGTAACTATATGTATACATGTTTTTTTACGGTGCTACAATTTATGCTAAATTTCTTCAAATACATTTTTAAAAGAAACTTGTTCACGTTCCTATAAACATTACTTGTGTTATCTTCTGTTACGCAACGTAATTAACATATCTTGTACATCGTGTTCTGCATTATATATTCCAAATCTTTTATTGATGAATGAGTATTATCAATGAGTTTTAATGGTATTAATCTTTAAGGTGGAGTTCTTATATGTCGCTGTTTTTTTCCATTGTTTTTAATTTTTTCCATTGTGTGCAGTGCCGGGTGATCATATTTTCTCCAGCATTTACTCATTGATCTCTACTATTTTTTCACATTCTTAATTGTGTCAATTTGCTATAATATTTTAAGTTTTGTATGTGTTTTTTTTCAAAGCAGTGTCCGCATGCTTCGATAAGAGTTTATAATATGTCATAGAGCTAAAACTTTCGGGACATCATTTGCCGTTGAGTTATCATCATTGTTTTTATCACCCCCTGTCCGGTGTTCATCATTCCTCCCTATGAGATTTTTTTTTTTATATCTCAATGAAAGGGAACCTAAACGTATATCTGTACTCTACAGACTTGGATTTTTAGGAGATTGATTGGATTTTTTACTCCTCTCTTGGTGCAAAAGGCGTAAATGCAGAAACTGCACTTACAATTTTAGTGTATTTGACATGGATACATATATATTGCTGTGAATGTGCAAGGTTTCATTAGGTTTTACTACAACAAAGAAAATAAAGATGTTGATAACTGCAAATATAAACATATTTATGACAAAATTTTGTTTCTAAAATTTTTAGTAAAACTATACAGATGTGAGGATTTATTTCTTTATTAAGAGAAAATTAAGCGTACAGAATGTTTCAAAAGAAAACATAATATAGTTTAACAAGAAGCAAACATACAAGCTAAACATTTATCAATGTAACGAAAAACTAAAACACCGATCACAACTAAAACCGGCAGAGGTCGTTTCTGCTATATAAACCACAATATATTCATATAAAAAATTCTTTAATATCCATTGCACTTGAAAATTGTAAGCATCATCTGAACATTACGTCTTATGTACTAAAAGTTATATAAGCCATAGAAAACATATTATTCATTTACATTTTTAATTTCATTATCATTTGAGTTTGAATTAATATATGAACAAAACATGTGTGCCATTTTTCAGTTTTTGGTATTTTTTATGCTATATTTTGTGCCGAAATAGCAATTTCGTTAAAGTTTCGAACTTTTTTGTTAGAAATAGAGTTTTTCGTAAAACATATTTATCATTTAATTTAATTCTAACAAGAAATTTCAGGTAGAGGATTCCCATTTGTACATTACTTGGGATTAAATTCCATATGTATTCCTACATCTTTACCACACTTCTTATATTATCTTATTTTCTAAACGCAGCAAAATGTTAGTATGCACTTCACTCGAAATCTTTTTTTCCTCCAGTTTCTGTGCAATATGTTACTCTTTAGAAATACTTAGTTAAAACGAAAGAATGTATTGCGGGGTAATATGAGTATACTATTCGCATATGGTCCATTTTATCTTTATAAATTATTAGAGTTTCACTGTATTCTTTTTTTCTGTCAAAAATTTCAATTATGTTCTTTTCGTTCATTATATAGATAAATATCTTTTTGCATACTATTATTATTTATTTCAGACGAATGGATATTTTATAATCCTAAATTAAAATTGATTTTATCAAAATTTTCCTTCGAATTTTAAAAAAGAAATCAAAAATGTAAAGTAGGACATATTTCATTAAAGGAATTAGTCTAAGCGATGATGCTTTGAATCCAAATTAAAATCCAAATCTATCCCATATTCTTTACCACAATTCTTCTTTTATTTCATTTTCTAGATGCAACAAAAAATTAGTATGCACTTCACTAGAAATGATATTTTTCTTCATTCTCTATGCAATCTGTTATTCTTTAGAAATACTTAATGAAACCGAGAGAAAGTACTGCGGGGAATAAAGTAGATCTTCAGGTAGAATATATGAGATTCACATATGGTCCAATGAATCGTTATAAATCGTTGAGGTTTCATTGAATCCTTTCATAACCATTTTACGTCGAACCAGTGCAAGAGGAAATTTAAGATTTTGATGTAACAAGTAAAAATCTTCAATTATATTCTCGTCTTTCATTATATTAATAAATTTCTTTTTCATATTACTGTTATTTATTTCAAACAAACGGATATTTTATAAGGGTTCGTCAAAATTGATTTCTTTAAAATTGCACTTATGAATTTTCAGAGATATAAAATAGGACTTATTTCCTCAAAGGAATTTGCCTGAGCGATGTTGCTGCGAACTTAGATTTAGCAAAAACGTCTGCAAATAACGAAAATGCAATTGCTTGATTTAATTATTTAAATAATTGTACAAATTCAATTAATGGAAATAAGTTTATTAAATGGTAGAATTAAAAGTTACCACACAGCATTTATCCTTTATTATTATTCCATACACTATTAAAAAATTAAGTAAGCAAACAAACAGAGAAAACCATGCAAGCAGTTATGCAGAGGTATAAAATTGAAATTATACATATTATATTAATTTTAATACTGAAAATAAAAGAGTAAAACACCATGCATCGGAATTTTAACACTCAGAAATATGGCAAGAATATCAAGAGTCGCTTCGCACTAATTTGAGTATCTGAAAAAAGCAAAAATATTTTGTTTGGAGAAAATGTAATATTTTTTGTATGGTGTGTGGTTAACTCGAATAATTAAGACAGATACATATCTATTTTTTATGGATATGGTGCGATGAGTTACTCCGTAAGAATTGAAATATTCTGTACCACTAAAATTTTATCTCAAAGTCCTGAACAGTCAAAAGAGGCATCCCTCTTTCAGCACTCCTTCGTTCTTGCGGTCCCAGATGTTGTCGATGGAATTTAAATAAGAAGAGCATGTTCATTACTATATATGCTGTATGATATCAGTTTCAAACACATTCTCTACAAGTTGAGCTGTATCACGTAGTATTATGCATTAAAATAAAGGTATCAACCGTTCATGGAGCGTAAATGTAGGTAAATAATATCTCGTCTCCAAACTTTTAGTCTCCACAAAGTGCCATTTCAAGCAACATATAAAACCGTGCGTATTTTATCAGTAAATAATGCTCGAAAAAATTCATCAATATGAAATTACGAAATTTTTCTCGAATAGCATACTACACTATATGGCCAAAGTCGACCGGCCACTTGTGATTTCAGACATTTTGTTAAATATCTAGAAAAATATATGAAGATTTATCCAGAAGTTGTAATTATGTTTACTTGATAGTACAGGTCATAGATTTCTTCGAGAATTCCCGTAAAGCATGGTGAACTTACGGCGGTGTCGTTATAAAGTCACACTGTGGCTTTTTGACCGTCGAACTGAAGTCACTGTGACTAGAATGTGAAGTCGTTATGGCCGTTTTAGAGCTCGTTTGTGACGTTGCATTATGACCAATTTGTAAAGTCACTTTGTGGCGAATTTGTGAGAAATTTGACATTTGGGATTATCTTTGCTTTAGCAATGTGCATTTGTTTACATGACTTTTATTTTTTCTCATGTTTCTCAGAAATTTCGGATGTTTATGATAAAAGGGGAATATTTTAGCTTCTAACCAGCTATCTGACCAACCCTATTTCTCAGAGACTTTTGCTCCATTTTACTTTTTTATTACTTTCCAACAAAGTTGAAAAGTGCTTATGCTTTCGGTTTGTCTATCCCTCTGTCTGTCTGCCCACGCACTAACTCTCGTAAATATACTAGGATTTTCATGCAGTTGAAAAAGTTTATTTAAGGTCATCTAAGCGTGTTTGGTATTCAATGGTACGGAACGTACGATTAATGTTTCATTTACAGAGACACTGAAAGGAATTCGATTACATTATTTTATATGGGGAAAAATCTTTTGGTGAGAATTTTAATGACGTTACGCTATTTCAAATATATTGGCACTGATATAAATCGTTGAATTTCAACATGATCACGTTAAAATAGTGCTTTCTTTGTATTTTTTATTAATTTAAAGGGACACGCAAAAGAAATCAGTTGCAGTATTATTTTTACTCAATGATTACTTTAGAGTACGTTTTTCAGTATGAGTTGTTTGATTTAAATAGTTTTTTGCATACTATTCATTTTATATAAATCCTATTATTGTTATTATTGTAACACAGCCCAGGCTCATACCTGCCGGGTAATATGCCTAGTTTAACGATTTCATTAACAGACTCCGGGGCAGGAGTCGCTTGATTGCCATAAGTTGATATCTACCTGATTGTTACTTTATCGCTATTATTTATATCATATTTATTACTATGCTGACCTGTTCTAGGTTACTTTTAATTTTTCTATTTTGTTTCGTTCGTACTTTATGGGGAATAGAAGGGATTAAAAAGAAAAGACGGGGATACTGCTAACTCTTCATCAGAACTCATGCGAGCCGCCTATAAGGGAAGCAACCAATACTCGACTTTGATCTCGTAATTTAGAACCTTGATCAAGTGACGTGATCTTCACCAGACTAGACACCTCCAGATGTATAATTCACAGGTAACTTGGAGGACTTAGAACCCACAACGGATATTACATGCACCAGGTGCCATTAGCGTACATGGCGGGTTTTTAGCTAGCGGTTTGCCTCAAACACATGATTTTTTTCGACTATGAGCACGACGCTCTGCCATCTGGGTCACCACTGCCGTATATTTTTATTTGTCTTATGTTAGCTACAATTCATCATTGTAGTACATTTTTTTCAAGTTTCTTAGTTTAATTCTCATTGAAGTCTTTCTTTCACTTTATAACTCTTGATAGCGGATTATCTTGTCACGATTAAATGCAAATTATGGTGACAGTTGCCATATTTCTTCGTTGTTGTGTTTTCTTTTGTAGTCCCAAGCTGATCTAGCTAACAATATCATGAAATGAATAGAAAATAATTTTTACATATCTTGGTAATTGGTGTCACATATATTGGTGTTTATAGTCGCAATTGGGAGTAACTGTTGATATTTATACTAATACTTTGTTCACTGGTAGGATATTGTTTTCTTGGTGCACTATCGGGTGAAACCTGTTGCTTGGCCTTTATTAGGTTAATTTTAAACACGGTAAATTAATTATAACAGAAGTAATGTTCGTTGGCCTTTAGTTTATCTATTCTATTTTAAGATATCTATTTTCACACAAATTAACATTTACACTTTTATTTATTTCATTTTGCTTATTTCTGTGATATTAAGCTCGAGAGCTATCAGTTCATCTATTTAATCAGTTATGATGGCTGTTATCATTTCGTTTGTATTCATGAATGGGTTCGTGGGCCATAAGTTCATCTCTAAAAGACTATCACTTTGCTATAGCGCAAATAAATCGATTTTTATGGTGCACTTAGATGCTAGTTACTTATATTTTATTTTCTTTTATTTTCTGTATGCACACAGTGCTTGTTTTTGGTACAAAAAAATAAGTTTTTTCCCTGCCCCTTTTTTTTTTGGTACAGAAAAAGTATTTTAAAATCCCCATTATTTTTTTTGGTCCAAAAACAGTGGAGTCCCTTTTATTCTTTCCTTTTATTCAGAAAAATTAAAGTTTCTTTAGTGCCGTTTTTTGTTTTAATGCAGGAAACGTAAAGATCTTTTAACGTTCTTTTATTTTTATTTTTGTTTTCTGTAGAAAAAGAATGATCTTCCAATGTCCCCAATTTTTTCGGGGGTAGGAAGATAAAGTAACAGAGGATTCTATTTTATATAAATCCTATACCTCAAATACAGGGCTGTACAAAAAATATTCTCCTTTTAGAGAAAATTACTTAAGGTAATTTAAGGTAATAAATGTAGTGGAAAGTTGGATAAAACCGGGATCCTAATACTTATCTTTTCATTATTGTGCACAATGTGAACAAAACAGTCAAAATTTGTATTAAAGCGATAAACTAATTCATTGCAAAGAAAAAAAGTATTCATTCAGTCGCGAATAATAGCAATTGAGATTGTAGCAACAGTTTTTTTTAAGTGTGCAATATTAAAAGAAAATTGGCATATTATACTTATGGAATTTGAATCTGTATCAAATCTACATAAAATAAGAATGAGCTAAGTTATACTTTAAGAGTTGAAATTGCTAGGCACAAAAAATCACAAATGAAAGTTCGATCTTGTTCATTTGAGTTACTGATTGTGGCCTCCCTCTGCAGTGAAGGACTCGATATAGACTCCATATAGAAAGACTCCATATCTCCTTTGGTTTATATTGTTCACATAAGCCGTTGAAAAAGAACCATGCTTCACTTTCACATAGCTTCTCGTTTGATGTCAAGGGCTTTTTTTTTGGACTCTTTTTTTTCACATCAATTTTTCTACTTTTATTTCTGTCATCATGAAAATTTTTCGCTTCAGAATTATGTTCTTTTTCTTGTTGTCTTATTTTCCCATCATTTCTTTTTCTTCTTGTTCGAGGTCAAATTTGTAGGAGGTTGAAATATGGATAAATGTTTCCCCACACCGCTTGACAGATTTCCTGGTGGCCCTAGGATCCGTTTGTACTGGGATAGACTTTATAATGTATGGCAAGATTGGAAAAGGAAGCTTGATTTTTCTGCCTAGACCTTGAAAAGACATTGAAAACCCGGAAATATCTTTCTTATGTCTAACCATCTGCATCTCGATTTTGTCCAACCATGCCATTTTGATGAAATTTTACTTTAGCGTTGTTCAGATAACTGGTAGACACCAAAACAAAGCGTTAAAATAACAAGTAAATAACATACTATCCTGTGTTATAATTTATATTTATTTGGTGAAATAAGTTTTGTTACATTATTCTGAATGTGATGGAAAAAGCTTCATATTATGTCCTTGATGCATGATTTTTTTTAATACAAGAAACTCTACGAAAGAAACCCCAGCGAAGAGTTTTTCAATGACTAATATCGCTCCAAGTTCAGGACTCGGCCTCACTTCAGGCCTCGGTTTAGAACGGGTATTTTAGATTATAATTGGCCGTTTCCTCCTGAAGATCTCAAGCGGAAATATTCAAAAGTATAAATGAAAACTTATCTATAAAATAATTAATATAAAATCTAAATGAAGAGTGCGCTGGGATTACATGGGTTCACTACAATAAATTCAAACAACAATGTACAACTCTTCCTAAACAGGAAATGTTCTTAATTTTGAAGCAATATAATTTATAAAATAATAAAAGTTAATAACTTATACTTTCAAACTTCACTTCCAGCTACTAAATACCAATCGTATGATAAAGTCTACAAGTACTTATATTTTTCTTATTTGAAATAAAAATATACATTACCGTTACTGAAATAACAATGTTACATATTAAATTAGTCCAGTTTAAATTAAATATAGTTTGTATTAAATCTAGTTTAAATTACTTTGAAAACATATTTTACTATCTTTAAAATCTTAATTATTTCTTAACTATGAAAAATATGCTAAAGATGAATTATTAATGGAAATTAATTTCGTGAAATCACTCTCCAAAAATTGATAAACTGCATTCATTTATTAATTTGTATACTCACAAGTTCCAAAGCATGCATTTTAAGTATTACTTTGAGGATTGGATAAATATACCAGAAACTTCCTCTTCATCATTAATCTTGAACATATAATTTATCTCTGATTTTTTTAATTAACTATAATTTTTTATTTCAATTAAAATATTAAAAGATAATTTTAGCGTTGATCCAAAAATAAAAATTCATTAAAAATATTAGCAAGAATAATACTTTTCTATATTTTAATGATGTTTCGCATAGGCGACTACTGTTACTTTTTGTGTCCGATGTCTTGTGTATGCATTCGGTTTTTCTGTTCGTCTGGCCGTCTGGCCGCGCTCTAACTCTCGCAAATATACTCGGGTTGTAATGAAATTATTAGACATTAAGGATGTTTACCCGAGCACGAACCCTATTGAAAATGAAGTTCCTGCCAAGATTAGTTTAGTTACAGGGACAGTCAAAAGTTTTCCATTTCATTACGGCTTATGGGGAAAAATCATTTCAAATGAATTTTAAAGACGTTACACCCTGTCAAATGTATGTCAAATGTCAAATTTATATGCATTTACAAAGTGCACTAAAATATGCATTTTTTAAAGTATGCAGTGAAAAGAGGAGTTATTGTTTATTTACAGGGCCACTCAAAAGAATTCCACCGAATTGCTCCGACATACTTTTTTATGGTAAACGATTTTATATATAATCAAATTTACGTACGTTGCTGAGGATTGAAGAGGATTAATATGAGCTATTTTATGAATAAATGTGTAGTGCATAGCATTTACAGTGACACCCAAAAGATTTCAAACAGTATATTTTATCCGAATTCCTGTATAATATGGAAGATGGCTGTTAGATGGATGAAATGCATTTTTAATTATTATATACGATTTCAAGTTTCACTAGATGTATGCATATTATAGGGTTTATATAAATTCTAATTGTTACACAATTTAGATATACCGGGTTACGCAAAGGATCTCTGAAAGGTTACTGAATATGAGAGTAATTTGCTTAAGTGTGGTTTTTAAATATTTAATGCATTTTTCCGTTTAACTGCATTTAGTTTACAAAGAAATGTTTGTAGAATATAGATAAAATGATATACAGGGTCACGCAAAGAACTGGATACATGGTAGTCTTTAGATGATAATTTCTGGAAATTTGATTTAAGTAGTTTAAAGAGAATTTTTTTAACTAAACTTTATCAAAGTACTTTCAGGTAATAAAGGTATTACGTATTTTACTGAGCTAAACAAAACTATGCAAGTACATTTCCATCTATTAATATAAATTGCTGAAAAGAAAATTTCAACCAGTTACGCGTTTTCTTGCTAAACTAAATTTTACCCTTATATAGTCCATATATTAACCAACAGATCAAATACAGGGCTTTTTAAAAATATTGGAATACATATTAGGATATGGACAATAATACGTTATTTCTCTGGATAACAAAGTTTTGTTAAAGATTTCAAGAAGTATTGGAAAGTGCTTTATAATCTATGCTTAACACATGGTTTTTATTACTTTTTTTGGGGGGGAAAGGTGCATTAATTTCCTTTCACTTGAAAAATGTATTAGTGGCAAAATTTACAGTTTACGAAATTTTATAAATATTCCAGCAATAATTTTGCAAATCAAGTGCCACAAAAGTAGGTGATTAAAACGGAAATTTTCTCTTGTACCTTGAATTAGATCTTTAACTTTTATGTAAAATATAACTGTTTACACATCACATTTTCCTCCAAATAATTGTGATTTACGAACATACTTTTTAGACACAATTCAAGGTACAAGAGAAAACTTCCGTTTTTAACACTTACAAATTTTCTCTTGTACGTTGAATTGGGTCTAAAAATTATATTTAAGCATCACATTTTCCCCAAATAATTTTTAAAAATAATTAAACAACGTAGCATCAATTAATTATGTCTCTTTTTCTTTTAATAATTATTTCAATATGTAATAAAGTGGGTCAAGGCTCCAAATGTTGGGGGGGGGGGGGGAACTTTGAACTTTTATATTCTCTTAATTAAAATCGATCATTTTTTAAGGTTTTTTATACTATTATACACTTACGTTGCAATCTTGTTTTAGTAGCTGATTATATAACAAATAAAATGATATATAAAACTTAATTCTATGTTCAATATTTACAAAATATATGTATTTTTTGTAAAAAAAATTAGACAATCGTCACCAGTTTCTCCTAACCTTTATGTCAATATGTTCATATAGAATAATATGTTGCCCATTTTATTAAAAAAATAAAAGAAAATATTCTAATATTTATCTTTAGATGTTGATCATTATAAAAAATCAGTTTCTTTTTCATACAAAGATAAGTTATTTTATTGACTAAAAAAAGGAAATATTTTTAACTAGTGGAATATTTAAGATTTCTTAACCTATACATGAATCCTCGCATTGAATATATTTGTACAGATTTGTATAAATATAAATTAAAAAAAGGAGTTAAACACTACGTTTATGTATATCTGAAGAAAATAGCATGTAGATTACTGAAAAGATTATAAGAAAATATATTGAACAAATAAATTTATATATTTATAGACTTCAAGCGAGCCAGAAATGTTTGAAACAAGAAAACTTACATACAGTTGTTAAATTAGATTGAGATGTGTATCTGTAATAAATTTAAACTCTTTCTTCTTTTTGCAATACTTATTCTTGTTTTATAGGCATAAAAATTATTCCTCAGTTTGTAAGAAGTTTTTATATTGCATGGAAAACCTTATTTTGTGAACTAGTTTTCTCACAATTATGATCATTCGGTTTCATATTTTTGAGTCGTTATTTGTTTTTTATGTCGTTTATTATTTGTCTCCCAAACAAGACGATGAGAAGCAGAGTGAACTGTCTCATTTTTTAAAAAATGATCTTGAAATGTAAAAGAATTTTATTCCACGCTATTTACTTTCTGTTTATAGAATTTTATTAATTTCAGACTATTCACTTTCTAACGACAGTTTAAAAGACGGTTCAATGTAACTGGATTTAAAGTTGCGTGAGCAAGAATAGTTTACGTGGCTTAGACCACTCTGATAGTGGTACCTTAATTGCCATAAATTTGCTTAAGAGCCTAGTCTCTTCTGGTATTCGCAGAACTAGCTTAAAAATGCTTGCAATACATATACATTTAACATCTGAATTTAAAACAACTATTAAAAAATTGACTAAAATTAAGACAGTCTTGAATACATTTAAAAACTTATAATTAATATGCAAAAATATAAATAATAAATTTAAAAATACAATAAGTAAACCTTTCGTTAAGCTTTTCCATTTTTGTAATTTGAACTGATTTGAACTGATTCTGTACAATTTGTAATGAAGATGCTTTTTGAGTAGCTTAGCGAAATGTGCACTTTTTGTATTTTTAAATGTGTTTTAGTATTTTTATTTTTGTATATAAATGTTATTTTTTTAAATGTATTCAAGTCAATCTTAGTTTATTTTATTCATTTTTTTTAAATGTTTGGTAGAAGGCTGTATACATTTTGAAAACATTTTTTTTCGAAATCGCAGTTGATTATTTTGGTATATTTTGCTCGCAACACCTCCATTATATCTGAAAATAAAATAAAAATGTGCAACAAAAAATTAAAATCTACAAAAGTTGATTAGATTATTTGTTGTACATTTGCATTTTTTTCTATGTTCATTCGAGAGACAAAGTAATAAGCGGTATAAAAATGAAATTAGGAGTAAAAAATATGGAACTTAGACATCCAAAAAAATCAAAAAACTACTTTTGCAAGATTATTTTGTTAAACATTAGTTACAGTCGACAGCAAAATAAGTTGAGCGCCGGACCCACCTCAGAATTTTACATTTTCACGTTTTGCGAAAAAAAATATATATATTCAAAGTTATAGAGAATAAATTGTTAAAGTAATATTTTGGTATATTCTCTCTCCCCTCCCCCCTCCTCCAACGTTGGTAACATCTCAAACGCAAAAAAAATATGGGTCGAAGGAAATTTTGCCTTCGACCCATTTTCTTTTTTTTTTAACTCTTCCTGAACAGAAATATTCGAAACAATATCGGTTTTTTTTTTGCTGAAAAAAAAATGATCATTTTCTCAACCTATACACTGAGCCATCATTTCTCCCAATAAAGAAAAAAAAAAGACCAGTTATCGCGCATCTCTTTTTCCATCATCACCACCATCCATCCATCCATCCTGTTATTATTATTTTTGTTTCGTTACTCGTTGAGGGGAGGATGCGGCGGCGCGGTGGCAGAGACACGCACTTACGGATATTCCCCACCCTTAACTTTTTTACCTCCCTTCTTCTTCTCAAAGTGGTTTCTTCTCGCATTCGCTCTTTTTTTGTTTACTCCCTCCCTCTCTCGTCGTCCTCCGGTTCGCTGCGCTCGCTCATCATAGTCCCGCCTCTTCACACACAAACACAAAAATATAAACTCGTTTCGTATATGCGGACAAGTAACCTGGGCGCGTGTTTTTACTCTCTCTCTCGCCAAACGCGCGCACACAACGACGACAAACTATCATGGCTTTCTGCATCCAGTACAAACCGAATCCTTACCAACATTACGTCTTGACCGGGTTCGTGGGATTCGACGAGTCCCTCTACTGGTTCACGTCCGACCTCAACCGCATCCTGGGAATTTTTCATCGCGACTACAGCAGCAGCGTGCGCGTAAGACACCTGGCCGCGACTCTGAAGGACGCGTTGTTGCCATCTTTCCTGTCACAAAACGAGTCGAGAAAACACGTCACGAGTCACGAATCCGCGACCAAACTCTTGCTGGCGAGTCCCGTCGAAGCGGTCCAGGAATTTGCTCGAAAACTGGATTCGCCGGAAACGTACGTCCGAGTGCTGGCCGAGCACGATCCCGCGGATTTCCAGAATCTCACCCAACTGATGATCGTGAACGAAATGACCATCACGGACATGTTGACGCTCGACCTGTTTTTCGTGTGGTTTACTTTTTTCAAAAAAAAAGCGGTCGACAAGTTGTACAAGACGCACGTCGATCGCACGACGGAAGAAGAAATCCTCTTGCGGCAGCAACAACCTCAGTCGTTACAAGTAGCAGTGGTCGAACCGCAACAACAACAACAACAACAACCAGAGCCACAATCGCAGCAGCAACAACAACAACAACAACAACAGCCGCAACCGCAAAACAGTGTCATGTCGACGACTCCGGTCGCAAAGACTGCTCCCATGGAATATGCTAAAATATTGAGATATAATACAGAAGGATATCCCACAATATTATTGCTAACGTGGAAAGGTATCACCAAAAAATTTTACTGTCTTGAAAGTAATGAAATAATACCCCGAGTCATAAAAGTACATATATAAACTGAAAAAAAAAAAAAAAAAAAAAAAAAAACTTCTCCTGAGGAGGTAAAAAAATGGGCTAAAAGGGTCGTGCGTGTAAACAACAAAGCACGACTCTTTTAGCCCATTTTTTTGCAAACAACTCATGACCAACGTTGGCATCTTTTTTTTCTCCTAATAATTAAAAATAACTCTGTTTGAAGAGGCAAAAGAGTGGGCTAAAAGAGTCGTGCTTGCATAACAAACAAAAAAAAGCACGGCTCTTTTAGCCCATTTTTTTGCAAACAACTCGTGACCAACGTTGGAAACTTTTTTTCCATAAAAAAAAATAAGTGTAAAATAAAAAGATCTATATGATTCAAAACTCTATACATAAGTGCAATTCTTTGTTTTTTTTTACTTTTAACCTATTGTTTTTTTTTATTTACAAAAAAAAAATTGCAATCAGGCTCATGTTGGAATCGCGACTTTAAAAAAAAAATAGTAATCGATTGATACCTAACATTGAAAAAAAATACATAATAGTTCTTTCATTTTGTTCTTCCCCCCTCCCCTTTTTTTACTTTCTTTAGAGATGATGTGAATAATTTATTCATCTTTTGAGTATGCGAGCGAGAAACACACCTCTTCCTCTTTGCCTAGCAAACGGGTTTTCTTCTTCTTCCCCCCTCCTACTTCTCCAATCGCTACTGATGCGGAATTTTTCTTTTCTTTAGTAACATGTGCGCGCTGTTTTTCGACTTTGATTCTCTCATTATTTTTTTTTCTACTCACCCGCGTGCGTGTGCATCTTCCACCACCACCCCTCGTTTACCGAGAGAGAGAAATCATAGACTATAAAACAACTCGCTCGTCGGGGTTTTTTCTTCATTCGCGTGCGAACTAATCGAGAGCCCTCCTTTCCAATAAAAGATGCTGTTTCAAGTGAGTTTCGACAAAACGAGTGGTAAATTGTGGGGCGTGATCGGCAATAAGGGAAACTTGTACTGGGGAGCCGTTTCTGTGGCCAGATACTTGAATTATCGATCTCCCTATCACTTTGCTCGCAATCATTCGACCACCAAAGTGAAAGACGTCACCAGCGAGTACTGGACTCGGGGTTTGGAAAAATCTCTTTTGAAATTGCAGCTCTTCACCCACAACCACGCGCTCTACGTGTTCGAACGTTGCAAATCGAAACGAGCGCAAGTCGCCTTCAAAAAACTGAGCGGCAAAGAGTTTTACGTTCGGGTGAAAAAAACTTTTCAGTTTCCAATCGCCCAACACTGCTCTCGAAGCGATTGGGATGCAGTCGAATTTTACCAATGGATCGACGCCTACAGAAGGGCTCTGAATGCCGAGGAAGAAGGTGCCGCCTCCGAAGAAGCCGCCGCCGAAGTCGCTCGACATCTCAATGAGGAAGACGACAAAGACGAGGAAGAACCCGGTTATTCGAAAGAAACCCCTACCTACCACGTATCGCCCCCTATAAGGATTTCTCCCGTTGCGAGTCCCAATCCCGTTACTGCTGCGAATCCAGATTCGGTGATTGCACACGCTAAATCTGCCGCTGTGGTTATCGAACCCGTTTCCATGGATACTTTCGCTACAGAGAGCCGATCGAGCGAATATACACCCACGTCTCCTCCGTACCCACCACCGCCCAGTCCGGTACCCGATCCTCGCGGCGGCGGCGGCAGTCAGTTTTCCAACTTGTCGACTTGCGTTCATTTGAAAGTCAGTGCAAATTCGGCTTTCGAACCCTACACTCCGGCCGATCCGCCTTACAATTTCACAGAAGGGGAGGAAGAGGAGGACGACGATGATGCTGCTGCTGCTGCACCACCATCACCACCACCACCACCACCAACCAAACGTCCCGAACCTTTAAATGCATTGCCTCCGAAAAAAAGATTTCGTCTCGTAAACGACAACACTTCGGAAGAAGGCGTCATGATTTGGCTTTCCGGTTTTCCACCTAAAAAATTGATTGTACTGCACGGAAGCTCTGCTCAAGAATTTTTACCCAAGGACTGAAAAAAAAAAAAAAAAAAAAAAAAAAAAAAAAAAAAAAACCTTCGTTTGCTGAATATTCAGTGTTGAAGTACAAAAAAAATGGGCTGAAAGGGATATTTTTCCCTTTCAGCCCATTTTTTTTGTATCAATTTGCTTACCAATATTGGTTTTCGAGACTTTAAAAAAAATAGAGATACAAAAGTTAATCTCCCCCCCCCTTTTTTCCTTCCCCACGTGGTGCGACAAGAAAAAAAAACAGGAGGTGGAGCTTCCCTCTCTCTCCGCGCACGCACACTCATTCGTAAGAGTAATACTTTATACTTCACGGTTCTGTTCTTTTTTTTTTCGTTTGGTAGTCAACATGTTGTTTCGACTCCATATTTCGAAACGTTGGTACTTTTTCGACATTTTAGGAGTAGTCGGAAACGACGGCAAAGTGTACTTTTGCACTTCGGATATTGCCCTGGCCACAGGACAGAGTTACGGATGGCGAGTCTCGATGGCCACCTGCCAGATGAAAGACGTCACGAACGCGTGCAAATTGAGATCGGACACTTGGGTGATCGAACATTCGGCCCTGCTCGATTCGTTGAAATCGGAGCGAGAAGGATCGGTGTATTATGCCCTGAGATTCGGGTACGTGAAAGAAATCCAGAACGACGGGAACAGTCCTCCTGTGCTCCAACAAACTTTTGACGAGAAAGAAGGTATACCGTTCGACACTTGGATACAAAACTTTAAAGAAAAATGCGCTCAAGAAGAGGCGGAAAACAGAACAATCGATGATGAGAACTAACTTTTTTTTTTACATAATTATGAAAAAAAAAAGTTGCAAAAAAATGGGCCAAAGATTTTGGGGGTGAAAAAAAAATCCCCCAAATCTTTGGCCCATTTTTTTGCAACTTATTGGTTTCCAATATTGGGAGGCGATGTCATACTTTATTATTTGTAAAAAAAAACATTAGCATGCGTATATACAATTTTTTTTTACTTATCGCTCAATCATTTTTTTTTTTTTTTTTTTTTTTTTTTTTAATAGTTCATCTCCGTCAAAGTACTTGCGGACTCTTTTAATAAAACATTGCAAAAATAAAAGATGATTTTTTCTATGTTAAAAAAATTTCGATGTAAAAAAAAATATAATTCATTTTTTTTAACCACTTGTACACAGTGTAAGTTTGTGTATGCGTGTGTGAAATAAAAACATGAGATTTGTAATTCAACTTTTTTTTATTTTTTTTTTGTTTCTAAACAGTTTACAAAAACAATTTTTTTTAACATAACATTTAACCAATATTGGTATGTCGTCTGTCGTAAAAAAAATGGGGGGTCGAAGAAAAAGTCTGGAATCCAGACTTTTTCTTCGACCCCCCATTTTTTTTACTCTTTCAACACCGATTTTTTCGGTTTGAGAAAGATTGGGATGTTTTGTCAGTTTTGTCGCAGCAGCACAGGTCCATAGTTTTTTTTAAAATCCTCAATCCACTGATGATATTGTATCCCATCTCCCGTTTCGCATTGCTTGATGATGAAAAGTTTCAAGTTGTAATCGTACGGCAGGTCTGTCACCCAGCCGTATTCGAGCGTTCGCACGAACCGCTTGGAATGCGACCACGGGAGAAACCGGAGCGCATCCAGGACGTCTCGATGTCCCATCATCATCATGGTTTTGGGAAACGGTGGATCGATCACAATTTCTTCCAGACGTTGACTCGGCAGCCAAGTGGTGCGCCGCATGGACGCGGGAACGAACCGGGCCACGTCGTCCACGGAATAATATACTTGTCCGTCGTGGTCTCCCAACACGCCCATGACGGTTTCGGTCCTTTCATTGAGTTTGATTTGGATTCTAAAGAATGCCATGTTCTCTGTCTCTCTCGGGAGGAGTAGGAGGAGTAGTAGTAGCGACGGTAGCAACAGCAATGAGAATGAAAAGAATTTTTTCGATCGTTTATATACGACTCGGTTCAGAGTTCCCAGCTTCAAAAAAATAAAAGATGCCAGTCACGTACTGTCCTTGGAAGTTTAGCCACGAATGAAAGAACGAGTTTTTTTAGATGCAAATTGAAACGGTCGGAGTCTTGTTGTTTCACCCCGCCTCTCGACTAAAGCAAAAGAACGAGTGGGGTGGTGGTTACTTTGGTCGATGTCGTCATCTTTTCCCCCCTTTGATCAATTTGATAATTCGGCGCCGCTCAACTCGCTTGCATCTCTGAAGGACATGACTCGCATGCGTCTATGTAATTCACGATAACGTTCAGGGGTGAAACTTGTTTCGTAATGATACAGAACGTACCACAAATCAGCCGATTTCAAATTTTCGCCACATTTAGGACACCGCATGTCATCATTAGTTTCCAAATATTTTTTCAAACATTTTCCGTGCGCTTTATGCCTACAATTTTTCAATCTCGATCGTCGCTTGACACTTTGAGCACAAAATATACACGATTCCATCGAGCTGGGCTTCCAGAAAGGTTTGAAATGCTGACGCTCGGAGCCTCGCGTTCAATATATATATATACTATCCAAAACTTTTTTTTTTTTTTTTTTTTTTTTTTTTTTTTTTTTTTTTTGTCGGTATCCCAGTAACTGTTAACTGTGTCAAGACTCAAAATATTTACATAAAGTTTTCAAACTTACAGATTGTGTCTTTATCCATTAGAAGTTTTTTCAACTGTGGGTCGTGTTTGTCTTCTTCTACGATTAATCTTCCTTTCTTTTCTTCATAATTGTGGTATACAGTAAATCCTTCAACGTGGTTTTCGTCCGCCAGTCTGTAATTGGAACATGTTTGCACAGTAATTATCCCCCCTCTATCCGTCGTCAGATACGTGAAATCTTTTGAAAATTCAAAGGTTATAGGGTCCAGTTCATAAAATAATTTTTTGCAACGGCACTCGACATGGTCCACACATTTAATGGTTATTTTTTTCTCTCGAGTCAACGTCACTTCCCAAAAGCGGTCTACAAAAAAATGTTTCACACGGATGGGTTTGTCGATCGAAATTTCGCGATACCCGTTCAAAGGACAAACGTGAAAGGCTATTTTACACAAAGGAGGTGTATAGAGAACCGTAATGTATCCATACACTTCCAGATAATAGAGCAAATATTTTGACTCTTTCTCTTCGAAAGATTGGAAACGAAGCAAAAATTCTCTTTCTTTTTTCATGGTCGAAATGGATTGACGAGAAAACTCAACACGGCTGTTGGGTCGGAAGAAACAGTGGTTGAGGTCAAAGCGATACTCTGTGAATTGTAACGTGGCGTCATCGAACCGCAGATAGGTCCACCAACCCAAAACAATCCAATGAACATAATAGCCGGGTCTGTATAAGCGCAAAAGTTCAATATAGTCCATCGAAAATGGACCAGGAGAATTCAGATAAGATGCACGATGTTCTAGAAACGATCGAAATTCAGGCATTTTATAAAGCGTGTGCAATTTATCTTTGAGTGGAACGTAGTCTCTCAAAATCAGGAACAAAATGTCCACGGGCAAGTCTAATAACTGTGGAAGTGCCGTCGCCATCCTCGTTTTAAAGTGCTACTGCACACCGACTGATCTGGTGAAACAATGTCACTCCCTTTTATATTTAAAAAAAAAAAAAAAAAAAAAAAATTTTTTTTTTTTTTTTTTTTTTTTTTTTTTCAACGGTCACTTTGTAAAATAAGAATTCGAAATTTAATGTTTGATAGAATATTTAATTTTTTTTTTGCAACGGTCACTTTGTAAACAAGGATTCGAAATTCAATGTTTGATGGGATCATGCCTCAACTTGTACCTAGAGGCGATGCCCACCGAAGCCTTCCATTTGTGGCAGTTTTTCGATTTGCACGACTGGCAGTCTTTCACTTCGACGGCGTCCAACAAGACGACTTGGAGTTTCTTCAACTCTCTGGCGTACGATTTTCGAAGGTCGCAGCTTATTTTAAAACTCTGTTCGTCCATGCAGTTGAGAACTCTGACATTCATTTCCGAAATTTCCCGGAAAAGAATCGAGTTGTTGAAAGATTTTTCGAAAGAAGTGCTCGTGACGCCGTTGGTGAGAGTGAATCCGTTACCTCCTATGGCTAGAACTGCCGCAATCTTTTGGTGTCGGTAAACGCGCGTCTTCTTCTTCTTTTTCTTCTCCTCCTCCTCTTCCTCCTCCCCTTCGAGTCCCGTCGTCGTCGCGGACCCGTGCTCCATCGGATCGAAAGGGATGCCGTGCAGACGCGAAATTCCCGCGTTCGCTCTCCACAGGGGACACGATCTTCTTTTGCAGTACACGCAGGGTTTCACGGGAAAGGGTTTCAGCCGATACACGCGGAGGCGAGGCGACGGAAATTTCGCCAGGCTCTTCTGGACGGCGCCGTAAGTGTGTTTGTCGAAACAGTGCAGCGTTCCCACTCGCATTTCGTCCAACTCTCTGGCCAGGAAGGCGGACGTCGAAGCTTCTCGAACGAAGACGCAGTGGACTCCGTTGTCTAAGGCGAAAGCGTTGTCGCGAACGGCCATCACGGCGGTTACCTTGTCGTGTCGATAGGTAGATTTCGGGCGTTCCACGCGGGTCTTTCCGGGAGGAGGAGGTGTCGTAGTCGGCGGCGGCAGGTGGTCGCGGCGAAGTCTCTTCTCGGCCGCAAGTCTTTCGGCCAGGCGAAGAATGGGTTCGCAGACGGCAAGGCGTATTTTTTTTCGAGCTGGCGTCTCAAGAGCAGCAGCAGCAGCGGGAGCAGGAGCAACGGGAGCATTGGACGCTTCTTCCATGGCGAAGAGGGAATGGGAATTTGCTGATCGATGGCTGCTATTTATACAATCATATTCCGCAAAAAAAAAAAAAAAAAAAAAAAAAATTTTTTTTTTTTTTTTTTTTTTTTTTTTTTTTTTTCATGTGTCATTGGGTGTTTGGAGCTATGGGTGCATTATTTACAACTACAAAATATATATCGTGACCTTCTGGTTTTTTTGTTGGTAAACTTTGCAGTCTTGTAAAGTCTTCATTGCTGCAATTTTTGGTGCATCTTTTACATTCAATGTGCTGAATGGTGTGTTTTACAATCATCTTTGCGCAGTATCCATGATAATAATGTCCACATGCAAATAAAAACATCTCCGTTGGATGTATGATGGTGCTACAGATATTACATATCATATCCATAGGAAAAGCTTTCTCGCATACTTCCACTAGTCTTTTCCCGTAATTCGTTGTATGAGGAACAGCAACACGCGTTGGAGTAAAGCTTGGAGAACGACACGCAATTTGAAAATTATACGACATGGTTATTATGCTTTGACAGTTAAACTTTTTGTATACATATATATTTTTTTTACATTTGGTCTTCTCGAATTCTGTTTTCGATCCAGTGCTCGGTTTCTGCAAGTCTCATTTCGTCCATATGTGAAATGTCCCTACATGTCTTGCATCTCGTTGCACGTCCAATTTTATAAACACAAGTATGATGATAAAAATGCCCACATTTCATCATAAACAAATAAGTAAGCTTTATAGATTTTTTACACAACCTACATTTAAGATCAGGTAAAGCATTTTGAGGAATTTCTATCGTGTTAAAAGTTGAAATCTCCATAAAAATCTCATAGGCAAAGGAAGATGCGATGCAGATGTCAATCTCCAAGAGAAAAGTGACTGAGTTGATCAAGAGCTTCTATATATACAGTTCAAAAAAAAAAAAAAAAAAAAAAAAAATTATTTTTTTTTTTTTTTGAGAGTATATCATCAGGGATTCTTAAACCATTTTGTGGCACGTATGCGTGTCGCTCGTACCCAAGGGATTAAAGCCGTTCTCTCACCCAGTCGGCAAAAACGACGCATTCAGTTCTTGAGCAGTGGGCCATCTTTTTATTATCTTGCAGTTTTTGATGGATTCCGCAACCATTTACCACAATATATTTTATTGGATGGGAAATTTCGTCAAATTTTGGACATTCGAAATCTTCTAAGTCGACGTACGGAATGCCCAATTTTATCAACACATCTTTTTCAATATGCCCTCCTTTGAACGCCACAATATATTTTTGTTCTGTTTTGTGATTTTCGTATTCCACTTTTAGAATTGAATTAAAAAATTTGATGTCAAAAATATCTGTCTCGTTAGGCAAGGATTGAAAAGACATGCCGTGCACGTTATTTGTACAATAATTTATAGTCTTCCACTCTTGAGGGGTCACTCGATTTACCAGATGATTCAATTTGAATTTGTACGATCCGCTGCGTCCGTCTGTTAAGGAGGCATATCCCATCTCTCTGCAGTAAAATTTTTTGTCGATGCAGAATCCATCAAAATCAATCACGAGACAAACTTCCGAAAGACGCATGATAAAAAAGTTTTTCTCGGTGGCAAGCTCTAAAAGATAAAAAAGAATTTCACTTGGAGGCGGCAGGTAAACTCTTAAATAATATTTTAACCAGTAAGAGTTTTCAAAAAAAAAAAAAAAAAAAAAAAATTTTTTTTTTTTTTTTTTTTTTTAAATATATATATAACCATAACAAAACATAAACATTACAATAATCCATAATAATAAAAGATACACATCGTGCATCTTTTATTGTTATGGATTATGTTTCATCGATGACATTTTCTACGTCACGTAATGTATCAATTAAATGGTAAAATTGACTATATATTTATATTTGTATTTCATATATTTATATGTGTGTGCGTGTGTATATACGTACATCAATTAGAAAAAGTAAAACATAAGCATAACTTAGTATTATAAACCATTAAAACACGTACATTTGGAGAGAGCATCCAAAGCACGTCTCGCCTCGTTGAAAAAAAAAAAAAAAATATATATATTTTTTTTTTTTTTTTTTTTTTTCAGGTGATTACAAGTAGGAGTCAGTTCAAATCTTTCCATTTTTCCGCGGCACTCGACCGAGATGGATTTTTCGCTTTTCGAAAGACCGTGTTACCAAAAATGGACCCATCAGCGTCTACTGAAACCTTTCGTATGGCCGGCAATCTTATGCGATTTTCGGGACAAAGTTTTATGCAGACGACGACTTTCTACGTCTCCGAAAGATCCCGAATTCGAGTCCGACGCCGCCTCTGCCGCTACGGTCGACGAGGATCGATCCGAACCCGACACTCCCAGCGAGGAATCCTCGTCCCGAGACCTGCTCGTGGTCGACGTGAGCGAGGAAGAGCGGAAAGAATTCATCGACGCGTACGGTTCCCTTTCGCCACCTCCCGAAGAAATCTCCGACGAGGCGGCGTTCGTCCGGAACGGGCACGGAAGACTGAGAGACCCCGATTCCAGATGGCGGGGCTACCATCGGAGACTCGGACTCGGACGTGGCGAAACAACTCGCAGATGGAGACGTTACAATCCCCGAAATTATCGTTACAATAATTATAATTCTCAAAAATATCGTTATTATAATTATTCTGGACAAACTGTCGAGACAAAGAGGTGATTCCAGACGACGCGGGGGGGGGGGGGGGCAATCTACCATAAAAAAAAAACTTGTGACGAGGCGAAAAAAAAACTCGCAAATGTAACCTCACAACTTTTTTTTGTAATCTAAAGCAATTGTGTCCTCGCAACAATGTACACTTGAATGTAACATTTATAGATATATAAATAAATATATTATTTAATATTTTAAAAGTTTTTCGTGTGTTTTATTTTTTTTCTTTCCAAGCTTATAAAAAAAAAATATCTCACAATTAAGTCAGCGCTGGACTCTTCAAAACTGTCATTAGTAGAGGATATCGAGAGAAAAAAAAAATTACGGTTCGGGTAAATATTTGATTGTGCGTCCGTTACATTTATAAAAAATCGCCGGCGGAAAATTCTCGGGGATCGTTTCAGGTGGTTCGGCGTACTCTATGAACGACGATACGAATGAATCGTCTAAAACTGGCATGCTGTATAGATTTTCAAACGCCGTCACTTTAAACGTCTCTAACCAGAGGAAAAATGAGCGGTGGTTTTCTTTCGTCTCGGTTATCACTACATAAGTAGGATCTTTTAAATTTGTAACGTCTCCTCCGGGATTCACTGCCACTCGGGTACCTGGGCTGTTTATTTTCCGTTCAAAGTCTCGCACCGTACTCCTTCTCGCTTTTTTGAGCAAAAAACTCAAATCGAAATGAGAAATTATCCGTTTCCGTAAGAAATCGGGACCTACGTTATCCAAAGGCCCCGTAACATCGCGTACTTTTTTATCGCTCAGTCTTCTCGCGTAGGATCTGCTGTACCCCAAAACGGTGGCGACGTCCTTACACAGCCAATAAACGAAACAATCTGAACCGACAATCCCGGTAAGATAATGATGAGGGATCGAAGACTTTCCGGGAATATTGTAGACGACCACGAACGACATGGTGGCGACGAGAGATTGACTCGAAATAAAAAAAGAGGGATTAGCCACTCGATTTTCTGAAAGTGGAACCGACACGTTAGTAGATCTTGACTCTGCGAATCTCCCGGCGAAAAGTCATTTTTAGATTTATCAAGAAGTCCCATTTATAAAAAAAAAAAAAAAAAAAAAAAAAAAAAAATTTTTTTTTTTTTTTTTTTTTTTATGAAATAACAATTTGAAACTTATATAATATTCAGGAATTTGTGTTACATCATAGTACAAAAAAAAAAAAAAAAAAAAAAAAAAAAAATTTTTTTTTTTTTTTTTTTTTTTTTTTTTTTTTTTTTTTTGGTCGTGAAGACCCCCGTGCGTCCGCACTTTTGAAATTTTGCTATTTTATGCGAAATTCTTTACTTTTAGAAGAATTTATTATTGAATAGGAAAATCAAAATGTTTAAAATCATTATAATATATATATATAAATATATATATATATATATATATATATATATATATATATATATATATATATAATAATATTCGTTATACAATCATAATTGTTGTTAAAAAATGAAGGTCAAAGGTCAAAGGTCATTGACCTATATAGATTTTTAATTTTACAGACGTCAGAAAAATTGCAAAGTGCATGAAAAAAATAATTTCATCTTCTTAGGGTTTTAGATTTTTTACTGAAGATAAAAAAGATTTATGAGTCAAAATTTACTTTAATTAACATGTCAGAATAAAGAGGTAAAAAAGAGGAAGATTAACATCAAGGGATTACCTTAAGGGTAATTACCTTAAAGGAGAAGTAGTCAGTAATTTTTTTTATATATATATATATATATATATAATATTCGTTATACAATCGTAATCGTTTTAAATTTGTTTCAACCAGCTCTCAGAAAATTTTTTTCAAGTAGCTCCCAAATAAAAAATGAAGGTCAAAGGTCAAAGGTCAATGACCTATATAGATTTTTAATTTTACAGACGCCAGAAAAATTTGCAAAGTGCATGCAAAAAAAAATAATCAAAACTTTATAGTGTACAAAAAAAAATTACACGAAACATTTTCAAACATAAAAGTTATATTTATTTACAACTATAAATATATACTTATTTACATTGTTACTAAGTTACATTGTTCTACCCGATCCTCGGTCGGGACGGCGTGTTTTTTCGCTCTTATTTTTTTTTTATTTTTTTTCTTTTGTTTTTTGTTCTTTTTTTCGCCTCTTTGCGTCCACGACCGATCCTCGGTCGTGGCGGCGGGTTTTTTCGCTTTTCTTTCTTTTCTTCGTTTTTCGTTCATTTTTCGCCTCTTTGCGTCCACGACCGATCCTCGGTCGTGGCGGCGGCGTGTTTTTTCGCTCTTCTTTCTTTTCTTCGTGTTTTGTTCTTTTTTCGCCTTTTTGCGTCGAACCCATATCGGGTCGCGACGACGACGCGTTTCTGTTCGATACGGAAAGGGTTCCACAGTCACGTCCACCTGGTCCCTGGTCGCGGCGGCTCTCGCCAACGCGTCTGCCCGATCGCCGTGGACGTGACCGTCGTGAGATTTGATCCAGTGCATAAAGACTTTAATTTTATTTTTCGCGACGAAATCTCTGATCTGATCGGCCACTCGATGTCGTCGAAGACAGGATCTCTCGACGAATCCGATCGCCGCTCTGGAATCCGTATAGACGTCCAGTTCGCGGACGCCCCTCTCGCGCGCGTCCGTCACGGCCTCCTTGATCGCCTGGAGTTCGGCCGTGACTATGCACAGACCGTCGGAAATGCGGATTTGTTTTTCCGCGACGACGGTCCGTCGGTCGTCGGACACGGCGGTGAAGGCGCACCCGGCGTGCTCTTGCCGCTTGGATCCGTCCGTGTAATACGAACACGACGTTCGCGGAACGCGATCCTTGATAAACGGGATCCGATCGAAATCGTAAATGCGACAGATTTCGGAGTAGTTGACGCCGGGCTCGTCGGAGACGGCAATTCTCCATTGGTACTTCTCCGGGCGCCGCCGTCGCCGAAATCTTTTTAACTTTTTCTTCTTCGACTCTCGATGCTCGCCTTTATTTTTTTCAACTTTTTCTTTGACTTTTGCACCCGAGACTGTCGCCGCTCGACTTTAGTTTTTTTTAAATGTTTTTTTGACTTTTGCAGCACCCGAGACTCGCGGCTCGACTTTCGGGCTTCAAAACGTTTCTCAGACTCTCGTTTCGGTTTAGAAGTTTTCGAACGCTCGTTCGGCGTCTCGAGTGCCCGCTTCCGCTGCGGATCCTCTCGGCCGCCGAGGGACGCGACGGGCGGCGTCGCAGGGTCTGCGAGATCTCGGGACGCCTCGGGTCCGCGTTTCGGGGAGTCGTCTCCTCGATCGTCATCGTCGTCGTCGTCATCATCATCATCATCATCATCATCACCACCACCACCAGCAGCAGCAGCAGCAACAGCAGCAGCATCGGGTTGTAAAAGATCCCGGTCTAGTTTAAGGGAAACGGAAGTTTCTAGCTCCGGCGAGGACGCGTTCGAAAGTTTTTCGAGAGTGAAAATTTTCACCGAGGTCAGATTGTTCTCGGAATCAGGAAAGGAATCTTGAAGAAACGTGGCCATGTCAACGAGTGACAAGAGGAGGCGTCGAATGAGACACGTCTGATGCGCAGACTAATATTTATGTAAAAAAAAAAAAAAAAAAAAAAAAAATTTTTTTTTTTTTTTTTTTTTTTTTTTTTTTTTACAATTAGACTAAAAAAATTTCTGAGAGCCAGTAGACTAACGCGAAAAAAAAAAAAAAAAAAGAAAAAAAAATTTTTTTTTTTTTTTTTTTTTTTTTTTTTTTTTTTTTTTTTGATCTATTAATATAAAATATATTTATAGAATTAAATATATATTTTTTGGAGAAGAAAAAATTTATTTTTCTGGCGCTTGTAAAATTACAAATCTTCAGGTCATTGACCTGAAGATTTGTATATCAAGGTAGTTGACAAAACAACTTTCGTGAACACCCCTCTTTGGGAAAAAAATAACACGAAATATTTTAAAAACATAAAAGTTTCATTTATTTACAATTATAAATACATATTTATTTACATCGCTATAAGGACACAATTCCTTTAAGTAAAACATTGACTGCGTGATAGATTTACATTTTTATAACAATTTTTCCATTTTAAATCTGCACAAAGGACACGTGTTTTTTCTCTCGAACCATGTTTGGATACAAAGTTCATGAAACTTGTGAGTGCAAGGAAGTTGTTTGGGCTCCTTTTGAAACTGTTCAAAACAAATGGCACATTCATCCAGGTTTTTATCCACACTCGTCGAAACACTTTCATTGATACGATTCAATATAAACTCTCTAAAAAATTCATGTTTTTGAAATAAAACGTCCATTAATTGAAGAATCATTTCGTTACGCCACAGAAACTCTGGATCCTTGGGAAGGTGAACCTTTTGTTTACAATGGCTCCTTTCGTCGTCGTCTTCGTTTTCCCGATACGGACAATCGTCGTTTTCTTTACACCAATTCGCTAGGCACGCATCGTGGTAACAATGAAGACAGGGTAACAGTTTAACCGCCTCCAAAGGACGAAACCTGATTTTGCACAAGACACACGTATCGTTTTGAGCAAGTTGCGAGTAATCTATTGGGATCGTGGGTATGGCATCACAAATATGCCATTCAATAGCAGGTCTTTGAAATAACTCGTTTATAATATAGGCCATCGTCATTGCATTAGAATCAAAACAGCGTAGCACATTATTCAATCTCTGTTTCCGTGGACCACTTAATATGTAATTGGTTGATGTTTTACCCAAGAAAGGGTAAAAAGAATTTTGCAAATTGTCACTATCGGAAACTTCTACACTAGTCATGGTTTGTAAAGGTGTGAGACGATTATGCAAACTGTTAACTTTATAAAGCTTAAACTTTATGTGGCATAACTTCATATGGCCGAGCGAAAAACTGACTGCAAATAGCTCAAAAAAAAAAAAAAAAAAAAAAAAATGATCCGATTACAAAAACACTTTTATCTTTTTCAGTACGAATTTTCGACAAAGGGGACAAATATCATTGATTTTAACCGAACATTTCTCGCAACACACAAAATGTCTACATTCTAAAAACAAAATTTCTCTAATATTTTCAAAACACACCACGCAGTTCATCAAATCTTGCCGTTTTTCCTGACCATCCTTACATTTTAAGATTTCATATTCTTCCGAACCGGGTTTGAAACTTTTCGCTTGAATCAGTTTTTCAAATTCTGATTTAGAGAGCCTGCATTTGTCCCTTTCCAACTCTAAACCTTTTCGTGCTAGCGCAATCTTTTCATTCATGTTGACTGCGTTCAGGGCCACCCAACAACGAGGACTCTTTTGAAAATGCTCGAAACGAGGCACGTCTTCAATCTGCCAACTCCCTAGAGTAACATTACACCAATAGCAAGTCACCAAGTCCGATGCGTGCCTAAAAAAAAAAACCGCACTGTGCGAGGTCGCTTTTCCGAATCTGCGGTTCGTGAGGCCATTCGGAAGAAAAGCTTTCGTGGCGTTTGGAAATGCATTCCATTTCGGGATGTTTCGGATCGCACAGAGCGTCCGTATGAGCTACGGGAACATTTTCGTATTTCCTGGTTATCTGTGACTGGAGAAAAAAATCCTCCTCGTGGTCTTGAGAATTATTTCTTTCCAAAAAGGGACAATGAGCGTGCTTTCCATCAGGATTCTCGAGCGAACAAGACTGCCGGTCAGGTATTTGAAATGAACAAAAAGCGCAACGGATGGCTCGATTATTGTAATATAAACCTTTCCGAGCCGCTCGCTCTTGAACCCGAGCTTGATCGAACCTCAAATCGGTGATGGTGGTGGAAGGCATCCGATAAAAACTCTGCAGGCGGACCAGTTCTAATCGAAAATCATCATGAACGAGCTTGTGTAGCCGATGTTGATAAAGAGGTACGTTGTGATACGGGTCACTATCGGAAATGCCTCGCATGTGTGGACATCGAGGATTATATTTTATGTGCACGTAACTCGGTTTGTCGTAAAATTGCTTCAAATCTGAGTATTGATTTAACTGGAAATAAAACTTACAAAAAGCATATCGGATGGCTAACGAGGAGTCGTAGTAGAGACCACTTTCAGCAAATTCTAACGGGGATCCAGTAAATTGTAAATTGCTCATTATATTCCAAGAGTCGTAAAAACATTTTAAACGTTTATATTCAGAATTCATGGCGAATAAGTCTTTTTTTGCTCAAACAAAATGTTAAGTTTAAAAGGCATATCTCATCTCTCTGTGGTAAAATTTTTTGTCGATGCAGAATCCATCAAAATCGATCACGAGACAAACTTCCGAAAAACTCATGGTAAAAAAGTTCCAAGTTTTTTTCGGTGGCAAGCTCTGAAAGATAAAAAAGAATTTCACTTGGAGGCGGCAGGTAAATTCTTAAATAGTATTTTAATCAATAAGAGTTTTCATAAAAAAAAAAAAAAAAAAAAAAATTTTTTTTTTTTTTTTTTTTTTTTTTTTTTTTAAATAACTATAACAAAACATATCATCGATGACATTTTTCAACGCCTACGTCACGTAATGTATCAAATAAATGGTAAAATTGACTATATTTATATTTTATATGTGTGTGCGTGTGCATATACGTACATCAATTGGAAAAAGTAAAACATAAGCATAACTTAGTATTATAAACCATTAAAACACGTACATTTGGAGAGAGCATCCAAAGCACGTCTTCCCTTGTTAAAAAAAAAAAAAAAAAAAAAAAAAAAAAAAAAAAAAATTCACATCAGTCTCTAATTTTTTATGATTCATCGTTTCTTTTCAGTTTTCTAATGATCTTAGTCAAAGTTTTTTCTAAAATCAAATCAGTTTTTCTCATTCTCGGTCTCGCGTAGCTGTGCGGATGGTATAGTATCGTACATATAGCGCGCAACTCGCGCCAATGGAGGGGAGTGGAGCAGGCGTAGCACGTCAGCGTAGGCTCGGGTGTTTTCAAATCTTCTTTAATTTTGTATATGATGCATCCCGCATGGAATTCGTGGCCGCAGCGTCTCAGTATAATTCCGGACCCTCCTCTCCGCTTTCTGCAGTACACGCAGCATAATCTTCGAGACAAATACTGGCCAGCGGCATCGGGCACTGGGGCACGCTCATCGACAGCAGCCAGTGTTGTCTCCGCCATCTCAGAACGAAAAGTGACTGCGGATTAAAATTTTAAAATCAGATATACATTTAAAAAAAAAAAAAAAAAAAAAAAAAAATTTTTTTTTTTTTCTTTTTTTTTTTTTTTAAACCATTTGGACAAATGGTTGTTGTTTTCGGTCGTGCAGACACCTCTGTCCGTCCGCATTTTTGAAATTTTGCTATTTTATGCGAAATTCTTTACTTTTAGAAGAATTTTTATTTGAATAGGAAATTAAAATGTTTAAAATCATTATAATAAAGAATAAACTAACATATTTAAAAATGGTTAAACAAAAATTATCAGATATTGAAAAAACCGAAGCCAAAGAAAACTAAAAATAAAGAGATAAACAAGAGGAAGATTAACATCAAGGGATTACCTTAAGGGTAATTACCTTAAAGGAGAAGTAGTCAGTAATTTATATATATATATATATATATATATATATATATATATATATATATATATATATATATATATATATAATATTCGTTATACAATCGTAATCGTTTTAAATTTGTTTAAACCAGCTCTCAGAAATTTTTTTTCAAGTAGTTCCCAAATAAAAAATGAAGGTCAAAGGTCAAAGGTCAATGACCTATATTGATTTTTAATTTTACAGACGCCCGAAAAATTTGCAAGTGCATGCAAAAAAATAATCAAAACTTTATAATGTAAAAAAAAAAAAAAAAAAAAAAAAAAAAAAAATTGTAATTTGAGAAATTACAACAACCATTTGGACGAAAAAAAAAAAAAAAAAAAAAAAAAAAAAAAAAAAAAGTTTGTAATATTTAATTTTTTTTTTTTTTTTTTTTTTTTTTTTTTTTCACGCTATCTGTTTATTTTGAGTCATGCCCTCATGGAATTTTAAATAGTATCTTTTGATTCACTTTTTTGACTCCATCCCTTTTTGTGACGACAACCCATGAACTAAGCCATAGATTTGTTTTTTTTGTAAAACACTATAAATTTTGGGTGAGGATAAAGATTTACAGAAACTTTTAAAAGAAAATAACAGTCTTTTTAAACCGTATGTCTTGGGTACCTTTTGTGTGATTGATTTTGTTTTGTGTGAGAGAAACCTGATTCTAAAAAAAAAACACATCGCTTTCAATGAATCTTAATATTTTTTAACATTGGATCGTTTCTCTTGACCGGATCCGTTTCAAAATGTCCAAGATTGGCAAAGCCTTTTTCGCAGAAAAAGGGGGTTGAAGGAAGTTGCTGTGGCAACTTCCTTCAACCCCCTTTTTCTGCTGGGAAAGAAACACACCTTTTACAACAGAACAACCTTTATCGAGGAATCTTTTTTCATACAGACATGGACCAGGTTACGCGTAAATGGTTTGTATCAGTCCTTTCGACTTGATAATGACTTTCGTCGCTGGTATTTTGTCCAGGATAATGGTAATACTGGAATCCTGAGGGAAGCTCGGTGCAGTGTCCTCCGAGTCGCTGGAATCGCTGGAGCTGCAAGTGACGACGGAGGGGGAAGATCCTCGACTCTTTGGCTGGGGCGTGTAGGAAGGCGACGCCGGCGTGTAGCAGGGACTGCAGGGAGAGTAGACAGGCGAGGCCGGCGTTTAGCGGGGCGACGCCGGCGTGTAGCAGGGACTGCAGGGAGAGTAGACAGGCGAGGCCGGCGTGTAGCAGGGACTGCAGGGAGAGTAGACAGGCGACGCCGGCGTGTAGCAGGGACTGCAGGGAGAGTAGACAGGCGACGCCGGCGTGTAGCAGGGACTGCAGGGAGAGTAGACAGGCGAGGCCGGCGTGTAGCATGGACTGCAGGGAGAGTAGACAGGCGAGGCCGGCGTGTAGCGGGTTGGGCTCGTGGCAGAGTGGACTGGGCTCGCGGGGCAACGGGCGGGCGAGGCCGGCGAGTAGGCCGGCGCGGTCGGTCTACGGCGGACGAGGTCGTCGATGAACGTCCGAAAGGGAATCGCATCCGCTGAGGTCGACTGCCGGAGCTTATACACCCCTTTTTCTTGCGAAACAGCGACTCGAAATTCCGACGCGACCGTCTCGAGGAGTTTTTTGGAAGGAAGATCGGAGAGCAGGCAGATCAGGTGATAATGCGACACGACTCTACGCCGCAGCCAGCTCAACGGGTACTGTTCCAGGGCCTCGTCGTCCGCCACCTCCTGGACCGGGGCTTGGCCCTCCACGCCTTCGGGCCTTCTTAAAAACTCGGCGACGGAGGTGTCGAGCCAAAAGAGCATGCCTTTTCTCCCGACGAAGCCCCATAAAGCGGGTCGAGCGGTGAATTGCAGCTGGATCATCATGGTGAGACTGAATCCGGTTGGGAGAGAGAAGGACGTTTTATAAGAGAGTGGGACTCCGCCTCTCGCTCGTTTCCAATCCAAAAGGATGTGGGTGGTGGTTTTGTTTCACACAGACATATATATATATAAAAAAAAAAAAAAAAAAAAAAAATTTTTTTTTTTTTTTTTTTTTTTTTTTTTTTTTTTTTGAAATAAGAATTTGGAATCTATTTAGTATTCAGGAATTTGAGTTATATTATGTAAATTAGATTTAATAGGCCTGTATGGATCCATACTCCACATAATAACGATTCTCTTTGAACTTGTCTAAAAACGATTTGCTTGTATCATAATGTTTATCAAAAACTGCATATCGATACCACGCTTGACAGTCGTATATGTCACACATTTCTTTAAAAATTACAAGTCCACTGATAGTATGAGATCCATCTTTAGAATACTCAAATGAATATATCAAATACACATGTTTCTCTGGGTAAAAAACGGGCCCTTTAGAATCTGAGTTTGAAAAAAACACCCAGCGACTAGACAACATAATGCTTTTGAAACCAAAAAAATATAATGATTTACGAATCTTCTTACAATCAGTCTTATCATAATGCAGTCATTCAAGAGTCAAGAATAAGTTAAAATAACTTTTATATTGAAAAAAAAAAAAAAAAAAAAAAAAATTTTTTTTTTTTTTTTTTTTTTTTTTTTTTTTTTTCAAGGATTTGGATTTCTTTATCAGAAATAAAAACTGATTAAACCGGATTGATATATATATATATATATATATATATATATATATATATATATATTAGCAGATTTTTAAAAAAGTGTATCTTTGTGTTCCAATTTCTTTTCGTTCAAGTCATTTTTTAACACTTCTTTTTTTTTTCTTAAAACTCAAATATATGCGTTACATTTTTGGTAGAGTGCTAAGAGTTGGTTTCGGTCGGAAAAAGGGAAGAAAAAAAAATTTTTTTTTTAGAATTGTGTCCCACCATAACCACCCGCTGCGATATTCAAACGTATCGCAACGCCACAATTCTTTTTTTTTTTTTTTTTTTTTTTTGTGCCAAAAATGCCCCTTCGTTTTGATGAAAGGGTCTTTTTACCGAAACAAAATTATTATTATTTTTTTTAGAATTGTGTCCCACCATTTACCACCCGCTGCGATATTGTAATCTATCGCAAATCCACAATTCTTTTTTTTTATGTAAAATATATTTTTGTGCCAAAAATGCCCCCCTCTCCGTGGCAAGGGGGGTCTTTTTTTTGCCGAAAAAAGGATCAATGAAAAACAAAAACAAACTCGCATTTAGTTCGAAGGTGAAAAAAAACCACGGAAAAAAACCTTCGAACCTTTCTTCAAAACAGGTTGACGGAGGGTGTCGTCTACCTGTTTTGAGGGGGGGGGGAGGGAAAAATGGGTGTGTGGAAGAGTCGACTCTTTTTTTTCTGTGCGCCCTATATTTGGGAATAAGAAAAAGAAATGACACAAGACACAAAATATAAGACAAGACACAATATTTTTTTTGAAATATACTTTATTGGACCAGAAAAAAAAAATAAAAAAATAAAAGTTTGCTCTCGTTAAAAAATGAATCGTGTGAGTCCGGATGAAATATCCAGATCACGATGATTTTTTTTTTACCCCTATTTTTTCTGTCTGTCTCTCTCTGTTATAGACAGACGAGAGAGAAGCGCGCGCGCGCGCGTAGATATAAAAAAACTCTTTCGTTTCCCTCGTCACAGTCCGATGTCGAAAGGTCGCCAAAACGACTTACGAACCTCCCTTGAGAGGCACCTGCTGCGCGCGACCCCTCGACTCGTCCCACACGCGCTCCCTGCTCAGTAATTTTTTGTTGTTTTTTTTTTCGGGGTTTTCTTTCGTCTCCACCTTCATTCCTCCATTATCTTTTTGATCCAGGCAGTCCGCATTCCGTCATTAAAGTCAGACTCCGGCCGACCGAAATCAGACTCGGTCCAGTTAGTGACACCGTCCCAACGGCTTCCGACTCCGTCCAACGTGACTCTGCTAAAGAAACGGGGCACCCAATTCTGTCAAACAACTTAGGGTAACATGGATTTAGGCCCGACTGTCAGGCTTTACCGTTTCTAGCGTCAACTCGAGCATTTACTCACGAAGCAGTGCACCTGGACGTTTCGTCTCCACTACTAAGCCCAAGGACTTTCGTTTCGCTTCCGAGTCAATGGAGTTGTTAGTTTTTCAATCAGGCATCCGACTTCCTTTGTCGCTTGATAGATTTATTTTTTTTTTATAATTATTCAAAGGAATGTCGCCTCTCGTCTCACCACAAGACCACACGGCATATTTTCCACCGATCTGTGAGAGGCTCAGGCCTTCCATGGAACCGAGTCTACGATGCGGATCCAAGTCAGCCCATCGCATCTGCTGCAGGGATCCACCGCGCCCCCGTGACGCGACAAAATTCCCACACCAGGGTTCCGGGCCGGGCCGCCGCAAGGCTACCACACGTAAAGCTACTCTCAGGATCGTTGCGACGAGACGAGAAGACCTGACCGAAAAACCAGGATTCGGAAACCACTTCATCTGGAAACTTTCTGCCCTTCTCAAAAAAAACGGAGGTGGAGAAAAAAATGGAGAATGAGGGAAAAAAAAACCCAAAATGCCTACTTGCAATAATACATTCCTTACAACTCTTTCCCTCCCCCCCTCACACACGCGCGAAATAAAAAATGGCGGAAAAAAAGAGAATTTTGATGCGAAAAGCATCCTGGAAAAAAAAAGTGGATAAAAGGGGGCAGCCCTCGTCATCTCAGCCTGCGATCTTTACCATTCTACGTCATCTCGGAATAGAAACCGCGCGCTGTGGGACGACAAAGAATGGCTCGGATCCGAATTGCCCCCTTTCTCCATTACGCGCCCCCCTCCACGCGGATAAGTTTTTTATTTTCTCAATTACAAGAGCAGACTTTTTTTAAAAAAAAAAATTACCTTTGCGTTCCAATTTCTTCTCGTTCAAGTCATTTTTCCAACATTTGTTTGGAAGATGTTGGTTTTGGTCGAAAAATGGAAAAGGAAAAAAAAATTTTTTTTTTAGAATTGTGTCCCACCATAACCACCCGCTGCGATATTCAAGCGTATCGCAACGCCACAATTCTTTTTTTTTTTTGAAAAAGATGTTTTATGCCAAAAATGCCCCTTCGTTTAAATGAAAGGGTCTTTTTTACCGAAACAAAATTATTATTATTTTTTTTTTAGTCCCACAATTTACCACCCGCTGCGATATTGTAATCTATCGCAACTCCACAATTCTTTTGTTTTATGTAAAATATATTTTTGGCAAAAAAAGACCCCTTCCCCTCTCCGTGGCAAGGGGTCATTTTTTTTTACCGAAAAAAGGATCAATGATAAAGAAACTCGCATTTAGTTCGAAGGTTGAAAAAAAAAACCCTTCGAATCTTTCTTCAAAACAGGTTGACGGAGGGTGCCGTCTACCTGTTTTGAAGGGGGGGGGGAAGAGTCGACTCTTTTTTTTATGGGTTGGGGTTTGTTGTCGATGTTACAGTAGCTGAAAAACAAAAGTCGTTTTTAATTGAATGTACAATGTTCATAACCTACGGCTTTCCAAAATACTCTTTTTTTTTCTGTGCGCCCTATATTTGGGAATAAGAAAAAGAAATGACACAAGACACAAAAATATCAGACAAGACACAATATTTTTTTTATGAAATATACTTTATTGGACCAGAAAGTTTGCTCTCGTTAAAAAATGAATCGTGTAAGTCCGGATGAAATATCCAGATCACGATGATTTTTTTTTACCCCTATTTTTTCTGTCTGTCTCTCTCTGTTATAGACAGACGAGAGAGAAGCGCGCGCGCGCGCGTAGATATAAAAAAACTCTTTCGTTTCCCTCGTCACAGTCCGATGTCGAAAGGTCGCCAAAACGACTTACGAACCTCCCTTGAGAGGCACCTGCTGCGCGCGACCCCTCGACTCGTCCCACACGCGCTCCCTACTCAGTAATTTTTTGTTTTTTTTTCGGGGTTTTCTTTCCTCTCCACTTTCATTCCTCCATTATCTGATTGAAAAAGACAGGCCGATCCGTCATCGAGAAACCCGTACGTCTCCGAACCGTCCACCTCGACTCTACAGCATGGGCCATCCACAATGGATATTTACACCCACCTGAAGCAGGCTTTACCATGTCTGCAGCAACTCCATCCATACCTCACAGAAGCTGTCCAGTAACTAAATCGTACTAGGACTTTCGTATGCTTCGGAAGCGATGAAGTCACTAAGGTTCTTCAAATCAGGCCATCGACATCCTTTGATAGATAATTTTTTTTTCAATTCAAAGGAGAGTCGACTCTTGTCTCCCGGCAAGACCACACGGCATATTTTCCACCGATCTGTGAGAGGCTCAGACCATCCATGGAACCGAATCTACGGTGAGTACAAAGTCATGCCACCGCATCTGCTGCGGAAATCGGCCGCGCCCCGTGACGCGACAAATTCCCGCCCCAGGGTTCCGGGCCGGGCCCGCAAGGTAACCACACGTAAAGCTACTCTCAGGATCCGCGTGAGAGACAAGAACGACCTAAAATGGAACCAGATTATTCGGAAACGTTCCCTCATGGACCAGTTACTGCCTCCCCCAAAATGACCACGGAAGTGGGGAAAAATGGAGGTTGAGAAAAAAAACCCCAAAGTACCTACTTGCAATAATTCATTCCTTTCCTTCCCTCCTCCCCCCTCCACGCGAAATAAAAAATGCCGAAAAAAAGAGAATTTTGATGCGAAAAGCATCCTGTTAAAAAAAAGGAAAAAAGGGGGCAGCCCTCGTCATCTCAGCCTACGATCTTTGCCACTCTATGTCATCTCGGACCGCGCACTGTGGGACGACACAAAGAATGGCTCGGATCCGAATTGCCCCCTTTCTTCTTACCCTTCCCTCTCTTATTTTTCTCAATTACGAGAGCAGACTTTTTTTTAAAAAAAAAATGTACCTTTTGTGTTCCAATTTCTTCTCGTTCAAGTCATTTTTTTTTCCTCAAAACTCAAATTTATTCGTTACATTTTTTTTCGGTGGATTTTTTATTTTCAACTCAAAGTAGGGATGTACTGTGGAATACAAAAATGAGCAACGTTAAAGAAATTGCCGACCCGTCTCCCCCCTCTCATGAGGCTTCACAGACCGGGTTGCTCGGCAATTTTAGGAACCATTTCTTTTTAATGAAATGTGCGACGGCCGAAGAAAAAAAAACGCGCTCTAACCAAAAAAAAAAAATATTCTCGATGTTTTCACCGCTAGTACCAGGACCCTAGCGGACTTTTATCTTCTCGCCCCTGGTTTCGAAAAAAGATGGATTGCTGACCCGTCTCCCCCCTCCCACGAGGCTTCACAGACCGGGTTGCTCAGCAATTTTAGGAACCATTTCTTTTTAATGAAATGTACGACAGGTGAAGAAAACCTGCGCTTTAATCAAAAAAAAAATTCTCGATGTTTTTTCACCGCTAGTACCAGGACCCTAGCGGACTTTTATCTTCTCGCACCTGGTTTCGAAAAAAGATGGATTGCTGACCCGTCTCCCCCCTCCCACGAGGCTTCACAGACCGGGTTGCTCAGCAATTTTAGGAACCATTTCTTTTGAATGAAATGTACGACGGCCGAAGAAAAAAAAACCCGCGCTCTAACCAAAAAAAAATTCTCGATGTTTTCACCGCTAGTACCAGGATCCTAGCGGACTTTTATCTTCTCGCGCCTGGTTTCGAAAAAAGATGGATTGCCGACCCGTCTCCCCCTCGCATGAGGCTTCACAGACCGGGTTGCTCAGCAATTTTAGGAACCATTTCTTTTGAATGAAATGTGCGACAGTTGAAGAAAAACCCGCGCTCTAACCAAAAAAAAATATTCTCGATGTTTTCACCGCTAGTACCAGGATCTTAGCGGACTTTTTCTTCTCGCGCCTGGTTACGAAAAGATGGAAATGGATTTTGAGTGCGTGCATGCGTAAGTTTAACAAAAAATGTAACGAATACATTTGAGTTTTTTTATAAAAAAGTTAAGTTAAAAAAAAAGAAATTGGAAAATGAAAGATACATTTTATGAAAAAACACTTACCTTTTCCATGATCCGGAATGGAGCGAAGAGACTTTGAAGCGGAGAGTATTTGGAAAGCTAATTACGCGAAAACTACATTTTTTTTTAATTTCCGTCTGAAAGGAAAATGATTTTACCGGAACAACATAATAGTAAATTGAAAGAAAATGGAATTCTATAAAAATTACAAGTCCCGCGACACACCAACGTTAAAACGGTTAGGTTTCCAAAAATTTTACAAGTCCGCGACGAGAGGCATCGTTCCAACACCTCTGATGCGAAAGCGTAAAAAAAAATACAAGTTCCGCGACTCCCTTCGTAAGTACCGTTCAAGGTCCAAAAATAATACAAGTCCGAGACGAGAGGCGTCGTTCCAACACCTCTGATGCGAAAGCGTAGAAAAAAAAATTACAAGTTCAGCGACCCCCCAACTCCAGCAACGTTCAATGTCCAAAAAATGTTACAAGTCCGCGACGAGAGGCGTCGTTCCAACACCTCTGATTCGAGCGAGTATCGGAAAAAAACACAAGTCGCGAGACACCTTCGTTAGCACCGTTAGGTCTCCGGTGTCCAAAAATTTTACAAGTCCGCGGCGAGAGGCGTCGTTCCAACACCTCTGATGATCGAGAGCGAGAGATTCGGAAAAAGATTACAAGTTCCGCGAGACACCTTCGTTAGCACCGTTAGGTTTCCAGTGTCCAAAAATTTTACAAGTCCGCGGCGAGAGGCGTCGTTCCAACACCTCAGAAGTTCGAGAGCGAAGCGAGAAAAACGGAAGAGCAGCCGGCTTGCAGCGCTGCCAGATGCCGACTGATCTGGCGAGCCAAAGTCACTCCCTTTTATACACAACCCCTCCATCTCAAAAAAAAAAAAAAAAAAAAAAAATTTTTTTTTTTTTTTTTTTTTTTAGTAAAAATGAGGAATTTTTTCAGTTTTAAAATAGTCGAGTATGAACACGAAATATTATCAAAGTCACGTGCCGCGAAAAAAACTCAAAGTCCACAACGATGTTTATTTTCATCAAAGTCTCGATTTCTGAAAAAGTTTCAAAGTCCAAAGTCAGTTTATAGCGCGTGTGAAATATTTTCAAAGTCGAGAATTATTTCAGAAAAAAAAAAAAAAAAAAAATTTTTTTTTTTTTTTTTTAATACAAATAGTGTATAACTTATTTTATAATAAAATTGAAAAGAAAGTATTTTATGATGTACATTTCAGAAATTTCTTACAAAAAAAAAAAAAAAAAAAAATTTTTTTTTTTTTTTTTTTTTTTAATATAAATAGTGTATAACTTATTTTATAATAAAATTGAAAAGAAAGTATTTTATGATGCACATTTCAGAAATTTAATTCTGTAAATATATTAAAAAAAGAGAGGCATATTTAAAGAATTAAATACTGATAACTTTAATTGTTTTTAAGAAACATTTTAAGAAATTAGAAATGGAAGGTACATTTTAAGAAAAAAAGAAATGAAAGGTACATTTTAAGAAAAGAGAAATGAAAGTTACATTTAAAGACAAAAAAAAATACTTACCCCTTTCCATGATCCGGAATGGAGTTTTTTTTAAACGAACAACGGAAGGCAGGAGTTCCTCCTCGGCCTGTTAAACGCAAGCTGGTCTCCTAAGTCAGTTTCACTCACTTTATAACACCATCTCAAAAAAAAAAAAAAAAAAAAAGTTTTTTTAAAACGAACAACGGAAGGCAGGAATTCCTTCTCGGCCTGTTAAACGCAAGCTGGTCTCCTAAGTCAGTTGCACTCACTTTATAACACCATCTCAAAAAAAAAAAAAAAAAAAAAAAAAAAAAAAAGTTTTATATAAACGAAGAACGGAAGGTAGGAGTCCCTAATCGGCCTGTCAAACGCAAGCTGGTCTCCTAAGTCAGTTGCATTCACTTTATACCAATATCTCAAAAAAAGTTTGGATTCAGTTAAGTATTGAGAAATGTAAAAATGAGGAATTTTTTCAAAGTTTTTAACATAGTCGAGCATGAACACGAAATATTATCAAAGTCTCGTGTCGCGAAAAAAATACATAGTCCACAACGATGTTAATTTTCATCAAAGTCTCGATTTCTGAAAAAGTTTCAAAGTCCGAAGTCAGTTTATAGCGAAATATTTTCAAAGTCGAGAATTATTTCAAAGTCTGGAATTATTTCAAAGTTCGGCAAAATTTTTCAGTCTGAAATTATTTCAAAGTTCGGCAAAATTTTTCAAAGTCTGAAATTATTTCAAAGTTCGGCAAAATTTTTCAAAGTCTGAAATTATTTCAAAGTTCGGCAAAATTTTTCAAAGTCTGAAATTATTTCAAAGTTCGGCAAAATTTTTCAAAGTCTGGAATTATTTCAAAGTTCGGCAAAATTTTTCAAAGTCTGGAATTATTTCAAAGTTCGGCAAAATTTTTCAAAGTCTGGAATTATTTCAAAGTTCGGCAAAATTTTTCAAAGTCTGGAATTATTTCAAAGTTCGGCAAAATTTTTCAAAGTCTGGAATTACCTCAAAATTTTTCAAAGTCTGGAATTACCTCAAAATTTTTCAAAGTCTGAAATTATTTCAAAGTTTGGCAAAATTTTTCAAAGTCTGGAATTACCTCAAAATTTTTCAAAGTCTGAAATTATTTCAAAGTTTGGCAAAATTTTTCAAAGTCTGGAATTACCTCAAAATTTTTCAAAGTCTGGAATTACCTCAAAATTTTTCAAAGTCTGGAATTACCTCAAAATTTTTCAAAGTCTGAAATTATTTCAAAGTTTGGCAAAATTTTTCAAAGTCTGGAATTACCTCAAAATTTTTCAAAGTCTGGAATTACCTCAAAATTTTTCAAAGTCTGGAATTACCTCAAAATTTTTCAAAGTCTGAAATTATTTCAAAGTTTGGCAAAATTTTTCAAAGTCTGGAATTACCTCAAAATTTTTCAAAGTCTGAAATTATTTCAAAGTTTGGCAAAATTTTTCAAAGTCTGGAATTACCTCAAAATTTTTCAGTCTGGAATTACCTCAAAATTTTTCAAAGTCTGGAATTACCTCAAAATTTTTCAAAGTCTGAAATTATTTCAAAGTTTGGCAAAATTTTTCAAAGTCTGGAATTACCTCAAAATTTTTCAAAGTCTGGAATTACCTCAAAATTTTTCAAAGTCTGGAATTACCTCAAAAATTTTCAAAGTCTGGAATTACCTCAAAATTTTTCAAAGTCTGAAATTATTTCAAAGTTTGGCAAAATTTTTCAAAGTCTGGAATTACCTCAAAATTTTTCAAAGTCTGAAATTATTTCAAAGTTTGGCAAAATTTTTCAAAGTCTGGAATTACCTCAAAATTTTTCAAAGTCTGGAATTACCTCAAAATTTTTCAAAGTCTGGAATTACCTCAAAATTTTTCAAAGTCTGGAATTACCTCAAAATTTTTCAAAGTCTGAAATTATTTCAAAGTTTGGCAAAATTTTTCAGTCTGGAATTACCTCAAAATTTTTCAAAGTCTGGAATTACCTCAAAATTTTTCAAAGTCTGAAATTATTTCAAAGTTTGGCAAAATTTTTCAAAGTCTGGAATTACCTCAAAATTTTTCAAAGTCTGGAATTACCTCAAAATTTTTCAAAGTCTGAAATTATTTCAAAGTTTGGCAAAATTTTTCAAAGTCTGGAATTACCTTAAAATTTTTCAAAGTCTGGAATTACCTCAAAATTTTTCAGTCTGAAATTATTTCAAAGTTTGGCAAAATTTTTCAAAGTCTGGAATTACCTCAAAATTTTTCAAAGTCTGAAATTATTTCAAAGTTTGGCAAAATTTTTCAAAGTCTGGAATTACCTCAAAATTTTTCAAAGTCTGGAATTACCTCAAAATTTTTCAAAGTCTGGAATTACCTCAAAATTTTTCAAAGTCTGGAATTACCTGAAAATTTTTCTAAGTCTGAAATTATTTCAAAGTCTGGAATTACCTCAAAATTTTTCAAAGTCTGGAATTACCTGAAAATTTTTCTAAGTCTGAAATTATTTCAAAGTTTGGCAAAATTTTTCAAAGTCTGGAATTACCTGAAAATTTTTCTAAGTCTGAAATTATTTCAAAGTTTGGCAAAATTTTTCAAAGTCTGGAATTACCTGAAAATTTTTCAAAGTCTGGAATCACCTGGAAGTCCGACCGGCAGCGCTGAGAGACACAAAGTGGTCTCGCGAAACAGAGTTGTTCCAATTTATAGGAACAACTCCCGAAAGAAAAAAAAAAAAAAAAAAAAAAAAAAAAAAAAAGTTAAAAAAAAAAGGTTTTTATAAACGAAGAGCGGAGGGCAGGAGTCCCTCCTCAGCCGTCCAGGTCTTCCACGGCCACTCGGCGCGTTGACGAGCTGCCCGGAACAGCCGAAGGATGCTTTCTGTTAACACCGCAAGGTTTCCGGCATCCAAAACGGGAAAAGCGCTGACGTTAACACCGCAAGGTAGCAGGCGCTTCCCTTCATCCCCTCGGGGATGAGATTGAAGTCCGAATCACGCTTCTGATATATATCTACAGTCACTTCTTAATTTTAGTGGTGTGGGTCGAATTAAAAGTTTTCTATTTTAAAAAACCTCATTTTTTCAAAAGTTACTGCACAAAATTACTTGTAATTAACTGAATATATATAGATATTAAAAGTACATAGTTGGAAATTTTTATATAATTTTATGTTTATAAAAAATCTTTGAAAAAACAATTAAAAAATTTACAAAAATAAAAATCATATTTTATAGATGTTTGGAAAGTACCATTTCTTCTAAAAAATATATTCATATATTTTCCCATATTATATAAAATTTTCAAAAGTTTATATTGGGTACTTCATTTAAAATTACGACATAGTTGGAGTGAAATCCTGTTTCTGATATATAAAATCGATTTTTTGAAGGGTTCTTTTTATTACTAATTGAAAGATTGGTATAAAATCTCTTTCATTTTTATATTTTGTAAGTTTAAGGAGTATTTAAATAACAGTTTAAATATTTTTATCATAAATATTAAGAATACGTTTAAATCTGAACCTTATTTATTTGAAATGGGCGTGGCTAAACGAAAACTCGTGTTTCTTCTTACAAAATAAAAAAAAATTCTTAGTTTTTATATTTACATAGCATCATTTCAATGTTTATCATAAATATTAAAAACAAGTAACTGATAAGTGGTTTTGGGGGGCGTGATTATTAGTTTCTTTTAAAATTACGGCTTGATTTGAGAGAAATCCTGCTTTTATTATATATTTACAATTATTTCTTAATTTAAGCGGTATGAGTGGAATAAAAAATTTTCTATTAAAAAAAACCTCATTTTAATGGTTTTTAAATAATATTTTAATTTTTTTTATTGTAAATATTAAAAATATCTGTCAGTACCTGTCAACGCTAGTAAAAGTTCCGAAATTAACGAAAAATCGCTGTGCACACCAAACAAACGTGACTGGCGACGTAATTTCAATCTCGATCAAAGACCGCCTCTCATTCGGAAAACACTCGTTCAAAACTCAGCGAAATACATTAATAAACACTCTTACCGTTTCATTTCGCACGCCTCGCGACGCCGAAACGGTATTCAGATCACATTTTAAGCATCTTTAGCGTAAATATTAAAAATATCTTTGCGAGTGGGCGGAGCTTATTCTCTACCGCTTTTTACGCATTCAAAACTCATCATTCGAACGCGAAATGTTTTAAAATTGTGTGCAACGCGGTCGCTTCGCCACCCAAGAGCGATTTTTTTAACGAAAAATCGCTGTGCACACCAAAGAAACGTGACTGGCGACGTAATTTCAATCTCGATCAAAGACCGCCTCTCATTCGAAAAACACTCGTTCAAAACTCAGCGAAATACATTAATAAAGACTCTTACCGTTTCATTTCGCACGCCTCGCGACGCCGAAACGGTATTCAGATCACATTTTAAGCATCTTTAGCGTAAATATTAAAAATATCTTTGCGAGTGGGCGGAGCTTATTCTCTACCGCTTTTTACGCATTCAAAACTCATCATTCGAACGCGAAATGTTTTAAAATTGTGTGCAACGCGGTCGCTTCGCCACCCAAGAGCGATTTTTTTAACGAAAAATCGCTGTGCACACCAAAGAAACGTGACTGGCGACGTAATTTCAATCTCGATCAAAGACCGCCTCTCATTCGAAAAACACTCGTTCAAAACTCAGCGAAATACATTAATAAAGACTCTTACCGTTTCATTTCGCACGCCTCGCGACGCCGAAACGGTATTCAGATCACATTTTAAGCATCTTTAGCGTAAATATTAAAAATATCTTTGCGAGTGGGCGGAGCTTATTCACTGCCGCGTTTTAAGCATTCAAAACTCATCATTCGAACGCGAAATGTTTTAAAATTGTGTGCAACGCGGTCGCTTCGCCACCCAAGAGCGATTTTTTTAACGAAAAATCGCTGTGCACACCAAAGAAACGTGACTGGCGACGTAATTTCAATCTCGATCAAAGACCGCCTCTCATTCGAAAAACACTCGTTCAAAACTCAGCGAAATACATTAATAAACACTCTTACCGTTTCATTTCGCACGCCTCGCGACGCCGAAACGGTATTCAGATCACATTTTAAGCATCTTTAGCGTAAATATTAAAAATATCTTTGCGAGTGGGCGGAGCTTATTCCCTGCCGCGTTTTAAGCATTCAAAACTCATCATTCGAACGCGAAATGTTTTAAAATTGTGTGCAACGCGGTCGCTTCGCCACCCAAGAGCGATTTTTTTAACGAAAAATCGCTGTGCACACCAAAGAAACGTGACTGGCGACGTAATTTCAATCTCGATCAAAGACCGCCTCTCATTCGAAAAACACTCGTTCAAAACTCAGCGAAATACATTAATAAACACTCTTACCGTTTCATTTCGCACGCCTCGCGACGCCGAAACGATATTCAGATCACATTTTAAGCATCTTTAGCGTAAATATTAAAAATATCTATGCGGGTGGGCGGAGCTTAATTCCCTGCCGCGTTTTAAGCATTCAAAACTCATCATTCGAACGCGAAATGTTTTAAAAGTGTGTGCAACGCGGTCGCTTCGCCACCCAAGAGCGATTTTTTAAACGAAACGCCATGATTTTGTAACTTAAATATAAATGCCGAGATATTTTTTGTACTATAATTTAACTTACGAGGAATTTTGTTTTTTAAAAGGTAAATTTTGCGTTTCGCATAGAATATTTTTTTTTCTATTTATATCCCAGGCGTCTTCAGTATCGAAAATAACAGTGTTGAAAATTTTTAGTCTGTATACTTTATGAAATCGAATTTTTTTTTTAAAAAAAAACGGCAGTTCTATCAGCTTATATTTTTAAATATATGATTTTTATGAATTTTTTAATTGCCTTTTTCACAGATTCTTTATAAACGTAAAAAGCGATACAAAATTACATTTAAAAATAATTTTTAAGGTATGTTTCTAGCGCGATTCGCATCTAAAATTTCTTGTTTAAGATGTTTCTAAATTTAAGTGGTATGATTGGATTTTTTCACACGCGATTTTTAGCTATATAGCAAAATATAGGATTAAAAGAGTTCTGGGACTCAAAATCACTTACTTTGTTAATCTTATATTATTTTTCAGCTTAACGGACTTGCAAGCTCACTAATTTTATCGTTTAGTAAATTTATAAATGCTTTTTTTTTTCATAGATTCGTACAAAATGTTTCTTTAAAATTTTTTTAATACACCGTTCAGATACCTCTCGAGCAAGGTATCGGTGGATTCGTATCGATTTTTTAGAAATGCGTCCTTTTCCATCAGTGACACTCTACAGCGCGCCCCCCTGTCGTACAATATATGAACTAACGGCGTAATTACGGGTACAACGTTGTCACTATGTCGAAAAATTTAAAAAAAAACGAAAATTTTGAAAATGTCTTCCGACACATCTCGCTAAAAAAAACTTTTAATCACATTTAAAAAAATTTTTTTTAATTAATCGTTTTATTTCCGGTACCTATCTGAGACGTGCGAAAAAAATAACTTTTCGACTAGACACTCGAAATTCGACGAGGAGGTTCCCTCTCCGTCAGGGCTTTCGTTCCGACGCCGTTCCGACCCTCTCCTCGGTCGACTAGGGGTCGGAAACCCCTCTCCAAATTTCGGGTGAAATATTCGACGTCGTCTCCCGCGCAGGGTTTTCGGCCGAAGAGATCGCGGAGACTGTCGCCGTGACGTCTCGCGACCCTCTCGCCGACGGTACCGAGCCTGCCCCTTTCCGGCGGCGTCCAGGGGGCCCCGGGCCCCTCTCGAATTTCGGACCTCGAATTTCTGGCCCCGGGGTCACCGCGCGATCGACGGAACGCCGCGAAATGTTTTTCGGAATCTACGGGTCGGTCCGCGTCTCGAAATCTGGATCCGGCGGCGTCGGTGCGAACGGGGCCTCCTCCGGGGTCGTTTTCAGCATTTCCAGACGACTCGATTTCACCGTTTTCGCCCCCTTTACCCACGAAAAAAGCGGATGCCGACCGAAACAGAGATATTTTCGAATTCTTCGATTTTTTTCCGAAAGTCGGAGGGGTCGCACGACCCGTTCCAGGTGGGTCGGGTTCGGGTCGGGTCCGAAAAAACGGGTCCGGACGGGTCGCGTCGCACGTCAAACTTTTGCAAAAAAATCAAACAACTCGAAAACGATTTTCTTTCGGGTGTCCCGCGATTCGCGGGACCGCGGAGCTCGATAAACTTTTCGGACGAAATCAGTGTCTCGCGGAAAAGAGGGGGCGGGACACCGGCCCGAGTCGTGAACGGGGGGTGGTCGGAGAACGCGTGCCGAACCGAAACGAAAAACAGTCCGACGGCGGTCGAGGCCGCTCTCCGTCGTCCGCGGACCCTCGATTTTCGATTTCGACAAAAAACGTTATTTAGGGTCAACGACCTCTATCGATACAGAGAGCCGTACCTCGGGGGTACCAAATCGAAGGGCAAGCGGGGGTCTCTTCACCGAGCAAAAAATGAAACGTTTCCGCCCCTAAACGCGCACGACGGGACGTTTTCGGCGTTTTACCCGAAATTTCCAAAGAGCCCCTCTCCCCCGGTCGACCGGGGAGGGGAGCGAAACCGAGCGGAAACGAAAGCTCTGACGGAGGGGGAACGTTCGCGTCGAATTTCGAGTTCCTGCTGCAAACTTTTTTTTGCCGTCTCTAAATGAAATTCCTGCCGGCGGAAAATCGCTTAAAAAAGGCAAGGCGAGTAGACTGGGTCGTGTCGCATATCAAACTTTCGGAAAACGATCGTAGAATTCAAAAATTTAATTTCTTCAGTCGTCCCGCGATTCGCGGGACCGCGGAGCTCGATAAACTTTTCGGCCGAAATCAGTGTCTCGCGGAAAAGAGGGGGCGGGACACCGGCCCGAGTCGTGAACGGGGGGTGGTCGGAGAACGCGTGCCGAACCGAAACGAAAAACAGTCCGACGGCGGTCGAGGCGCTCTTCGGTCACCCCCGGGATCCCGTTTTTCGATTTTGACAAAAACATTCATTAGGGGTCAACGACCTCTATCGATACAGAGAGCCGTACCTCGGGGGTACCAAATCGAAGGGCAAGCGGGGGTCTCTTCACCGAGCAAAAAATGAAACGTTTCCGCCCCTAAACGCGCACGACGGGACGTTTTCGGCGTTTCGACCCGAAATTTCCAAAGAGCCCCTCTCCCCCGGTCGACCGGGGAGGGGAGCGAAACCGAGCGGAAACGAAAGCTCTGACGGAGGGGGAACGTTCGCGCCGAATTTCGAGTTCCTGCTGCAAACTTTTTTTTCCGTCCCGACGGAGACCGGCATCAAAAAGGCAATATTCAACGATCGTTATAAACGAGACAAAAAACGAAAAGACGAAACTCAAACCGCGTTTCGCGTCGGACGGGTCCCCCGGAAGCCCACTAAGAAGAATAATCTTTTCTGCAACGAATAACTGGTGTTCCGGAAAACTTTAATGTGGCTCCGTTGAACAGAAACAATGTTTAAAAACATTTTACAAGTCTGAGGTGTTTTTCTTTTTATGTAAGGGGAAAACCTTTAAGTGCCGTTTTTAAAGAGTTTCTGATAGAGAGGGGTTAAAAAAAAAAAAAAAAAAAAAAAAAAAAATTTTTTTTTTTTTTTTTTTTTTTTTTTTTGGGGGGGGGGGGTGAGATTGTTTCACCAGATCAGTTGACAGACTTTGAAAAATTTTGTCGAACTTTGAAAAAATTTCAGACTTTGAAAAATTTTGTCGAACTTTGAAAAAATTTCAGACTTTGAAAAATTTTGTCGAACTTTGAAAAAATTTCAGACTTTGAAAAATTTTGTCGAACTTTGAAAAAATTTCAGACTTTGAAAAATTTTGTCGAACTTTGAAAAAATTTCAGACTTTGAAAAATTTTGTCGAACTTTGAAAAAATTTCAGACTTTGAAAAATTTTGTCGAACTTTGAAATAATTTCAGACTTTGAAAAATTTTGTCGAACTTTGAAAAAATTTCAGACTTTGAAAAATTTTGTCGAACTTTGAAAAAATTTCAGACTTTGAAAAATTTTGTCGAATTTTGAAAAAATTTCAGACTGAAAAATTTTGCCGAACCTTGAAAAAATTTCAGACTTTGAAAAATTTTGCCGAACTTTGAAAAAATTTCAGACTTTGAAAAATTTTGCCGAACTTTGAAAAAATTTCAGACTTTGAAAAATTTTGCCGAACTTTGAAAAAATTTCAGACTTTGAAAAATTTTGCCGAACTTTGAAAAAATTTCAGACTTTGAAAAATTTTGCCGAACTTTGAAAAAATTTCAGACTTTGAAAAATTTTGCCGAACTTTGAAAAAATTTCAGACTTTGAAAAATTTTGTCGAACTTTGAAAAAATTTCAGACTTTGAAAAATTTTGTCGAACTTTGAAAAAATTTCAGACTTTGAAAAATTTTGTCGAACTTTGAAAAAATTTCAGACTTTGAAAAATTTTGTCGAACTTTGAAAAAATTTCAGAGTTTGAAAAATTTTGTCGAACTTTGAAAAAATTTCAGACTTTGAAAAATTTTGTCGAACTTTGAAATAATTTCAGACTTTGAAAAATTTTGTCGAACTTTGAAATAATTTCAGACTTTGAAAAAATTTGTCGAACTTTGAAATAATTTCAGACTTTGAAAAATTTGTCGAACTTTGAAATAATTTCAGACTTTGAAAAATTTGTCGAACTTTGAAAAAATTTCAGACTTTGAAAAATTTTGTCGAACTTTGAAATAATTTCAGACTTTGAAAAATTTTGTCGAACTTTGAAATAATTTCAGACTTTGAAAAATTTTGTCGAACTTTGAAATAATTTCAGACTTTGAAAAATTTTGTCGAACTTTGAAATAATTTCAGACTTTGAAAAATTTTGTCGAACTTTGAAAAAATTTCAGACTTTGAAAAATTTTGTCGAACTTTGAAAAATTTTGTCGAACTTTGAAAAAATTTCAGACTTTGAAAAATTTTGTCGAACTTTGAAAAAATTTCAGACTTTGAAAAATTTTGTCGAACTTTGAAAAAATTTCAGACTTTGAAAAATTTTGTCGAACTTTGAAAAAATTTCAGACTTTGAAAAATTTTGTCGAACTTTGAAAAAATTTCAGACTTTGAAAAATTTTGTCGAACTTTGAAAAAATTTCAGACTTTGAAAAATTTTGCCGAACTTTGAAAAAATTTCAGACTTTGAAAAATTTTGTCGAACTTTGAAAAAATTTCAGACTTTGAAAAATTTTGTCGAACTTTGAAAAAATTTCAGACTTTGAAAAATTTTGTCGAACTTTGAAATAATTCCAGACTTTGAAAAATTTTGCCGATTTTTTTTTTTTTTTTTTTTTTTTTTTTGTGATATAATATATATTGGTTTGTTTTGTAAGTTTATTTTCCACGAGTTTTGACTTCTGTCTCAGATATAAAAATCTAAATAAAGGAGATTAATCGAAAAAAAAAAAAAATTTTTTTTTTTTTTTTTTTTTTTTTTTTTTTTTTTTTGCGATACCGAAAATATGATATATTATATATTTTGCTTTGCTTTGTAAATTTATTTTCTACGAGTTTCGACTTCTGTCTCAGATATAAAAATCTAAACAAAGCAGATTAATCGGGTATATATATTAAAAAAAAAAAAAAAAAATTTTTTTTTTTTTTTTTTTTTTTTTTTTCAGGAATAAGGTATAATTAGGTGGATATTGAGCGATCTGCAGTCACTTATCGCTCGGAGATGGAACATTCAACACCTATCGCCGTTAATGCCTGTGCCTCAGTGCCCGATTTTGCCGACGAGGAATCATCGTCTCGACTTTGGTGTCGCTTATGCAAAGATCCCAGAAAAATTTCGAAGATAATTTTACACGGCTGTGGTCACGAATGTCATGCCGGTTGCCTCGTAAGAAAAATAAAACAAGATTTAAAAAATCCAGAATCCGTGCTCACGTGTTTCGCGTGTTCCACCGCCGTCCATTGGAGTGACCTGCGCGCCGTGTGGCCAATAATGCACCCACCCTCCTGTGACCCAAGAAAAATGACATTCAAACTACTTCGCTCGGAGTCGACGCCGGCTGCTGCTGCTGACGACGACGATGACCGTGCCCGATGTCCGCGCCGACCAGCTGCGTCTCTTCGATTCGAGTTTGGGTGACCGTGCGTTCGCAGAGAGTGGACCTCGACGACTCGGGTGCCCGCATACTGCAGGGAGTCGCTTTTCACTCGGAGTCGAGACCGGCTGCTGCCGTTGATGTCCGTGCTCCAATGCCGCTGACCAGTGGTCATCTGGACTCGATCACCCCGATCGGGTCGTGTTACCCATCAAACTTATGGAAAAAATCAGAGAATCGAAAAATTCTAATTTTTTTTCGAATGACAATTCTGGTTTTTATACATATTTAAACTGTGAGATTTATTTGTAAATAAATACGTGCAGTAGCACTTTTAAAACTTGACAAAATTATTTGTCTATTATTGAAACAACTAAGTTTTAGATTTAAAAAAAAAAAAAAAAAAAAAAAAAATTAATGCTGAATCTAAAGTCATTCTTCGCTTGGAGATTTTAGAGTCCAGGGGACACAATCTTTGTTTTAAAAGTTGAGGAATGAATAAATCAAATATAAAATACTTTCTAAATATATTATTCAGAAACGAATCAATGTATTATAAAATAATTTCTAAATAACTCATAACTTATTCTTTGTGTCAACAAAAATAAAAAATCTAAAGAGGTCATTGACCTTTGACCTTCAGTTGTTTGATCGGTGTTGGTATTTCCTAAGCGTTGCAGTAGTTGTTAACTGTGTAAAAACTCAAAATATTAAAAAAAAAAAAAAAAAAAAAAAAAAAAATTTTTTTTTTTTTTTTTTTTTTTTTTTTTTAAGCTTATGACAGGTTATAAATGCGTTTAGTTTTACAACAAATTAGACACAAATGGGAGGGAAATTTAGCATACAAAACACCTTTCAAAATAGGTGCGCGTTACATGTTAACTTCCAATGTGGATATAGTAGATGGACTCGTCAATGGATCTATGGCTGTATTGCGATATATTGAAACATGTCCTATTAAAAACACTGAGAAAAGGGGTGTCAAAAGAGTATGGCTTGAATTTTTAGACAGCCCACAAGTCGGAAAAAACAAAAGAAGTCAAGCGTTTCGCTACATGATTCAAAACAAGATTTCGCACAAGTGGACGCCCATTGAGCGATGTAAAAAGTCGATTCACAAAACAAGAAACGGAGCCCTCTCTGTTATTCGAAATCAATTTCCTCTCGTAGTAGCCGAAGCCATAACCATTCACAAATCTCAAGGGGCAACGTTCGACGAATGCGCGGTAGGTTTAACCCCCAAAATGTCTCCTCAACTCTATTATGTGGCATGTTCCCGTTGTAAAAAATTAAATACATTGCACCTTTTCCCAAGTTTTCAACTTCCAAAAGAAACTAAAGAAGATAATCCTATTTCGAAGGCATTGGATAGATTGCGACAAAATCCAGTCATTCCGAGATTTAAATTTTTACGAGAGTGTTGTGAGCCTTACGGTCTTCAAATGATGTATCACAACGTACAATCTCTCCGCAAACATTACGATGATATTAAAACAAATCCTTGTTTTATGAATAGCGACGTTTTACTTTTCGCCGAAACTTGGACTGTTTCTAATGATACATTTCTATTCGAAGGTTTTAATAGACCCTATGAAATTCTTAGTGACCTTTCTACACCAAAACCGTCTGGCGTGTCCATTTATCTCAAGAAAAAGAGTTTTGGTGAAAATAGTTATAAAAAATATGCAAATTATGAAACCGGGGTTCATCTTATCGCAGTAAAATTGAGACGATGCCAAATTGCTGTTTTGTATGCGAGACCTCAAGCCTCCGTAGATGATATTTTAAAAGCAATAAATAAAACCTTATTAAAAACTGAAGAAATGTTTACTATATTATTTGGCGACTTTAATATTGAAATGAATTCTGAACAAGGGTTATATCTCAGAGATATATTGGATGATATCTACTATTTGCAAATGCGAAATGATCCCAAAGAGTTTACGACCAAAGGTAGAACAACAATAGATGCTATATTTTCTTCGAGGCCATTACTTTGTTGCGGTGTTTATGAAAGTATATTTAGTTACCATTTACCCCTTTACGCTCGTTGTGATTCCAGTCTCTTTCCCAATGATGATGTAAGTGATGATTCATTTGATAAGCCAATTCAGGTTTCGTCTGATGAGGATGATGACACACATGTTAACACGTTTGATGGCGATGGTGATATGTTTGAAAGAGATTCTTATGATGAACTGTTTGATCACGATTTATCATATTATAATGCCAATGTAATCAATATAGAATAAAAAAAACTCATCCAATTATATATATTTAAAAAAAAAAAAAAAAAAAAAAAATATTTTTTCCAAATGGTTATTGTAATTTCTTAAATTACAATTTTTTTTTTTTTTTTTTTTTTTTTTTTATATAAAAGAAACTTTCTGGGTCAGACAGTTTTCTTTTGCTTCTTATCTGACAGATTTTCTTGTTCTTAAACCTTTTGCATCATGCCGCCAAACGCTAAAGATTATACATCTTTGAGAAGTTATACGAGGAGCATCTTTGAAAATCATAAAACTTTCCCGTGTCCTCGATGCAAAACCATTCTTTTACCCAAGCAATTCGAAAAGCATTGTTCTCAAAACCACCAATTAAATTCTCGACTCTCTTGCGTTTGGTGTTTGAGTAAGGTTTCTTGGAAAAGCGGACAGAAAAATAATCACGTCGATCACCTTCTTCCGTGTTTTCGTAAATTTATGAAACTTGTCAAAGTTGAACCTAAACCACAACCGCCCACAACCGAAATGTTTATTCCGTCAATCAAACCTAAACCCACGGCTTTCGACACGAAACCCATGGCCGAGAAACGGTGTCTGTTCGGTCACGATTTCGAATTTCCCCCCGCGCGCGCCCGCGATCTCGTCTGGCCCATGCCCCTGGACCCGAACCCCCCGACTTTCGAAGACGAGTCTCTCGACAGGGCCGCGTCGTGCGTCCGAAAGTACCTGGAACTGGGAGACGAGGCGGAATGGTTTCACGCCATGGTGCGAACCGTTGCTTTTCCGGGTTTCCTGGAAGCCATGGACAGGGACGAAGGGCGGACTCGAACCCTCACGTTCTCCTGCTGGTGCGACGGCGGAGAGCCCTCGGAAGCACGACTCGGGCAGCACAGGCACATGATAATAGTTTCGTCGCCCCGGGGACACTTTTTACGAAACGTGTGGTCGAAAATAGAGGTGGGAGAGCGGCGGCCCCGCAGAAACTTCAGGTGCCTGTACTGCAAACCCATCGACTCGGCCATGCATCTGGCCAACACCATCGGCTACCTGTGCAAACGCGAATCCCAGTGCAATTTCACGGGCGAAGACAAAAAATCCCCCGAGAAACAGAACCACTTCTACCTGTTCGAGAGCCTCCCGAGAGACTACCTGTTGCCGCTCGTGTTGCAATGGGAAGGCGGCCTCGTCCAATTCCTCGACCAGAATTTCAGGAGCTTGAATCGAGAGAAACTGGTCCGAACCGACATGCGTTTTTTCGATCGCAAGTGGCGCTTCAAAATCAAAGACATTCCCGGAATCGCGCTCGACACCGTCCTTCCGGTCGCTAAAGAATTATTACCCTGCCGAGGTCCCACGGCCATTTTTCTACATCTCACCGATAAACGTAAACTCTATTTCGAACGTAATCCGGATTTGAGGCATCTCACTCGGAAAGAATGGTTGGAAAAGCAAGCCGACGAGGGTAATCTTTTTTACTACGCAGTGGGGGAAGAACAATGGACCCCACGCCCCTACCACCAGGGTTTGATCAACGATTTTAAACCTATCGTCGATCGATTAAGGGAGCTGGAATGGGAAATTACGCACCGGACCCCTCGTCCGTATCAACAGCCCTCGATCGACGAAATAAAACCCACAGTCGATCGAAACAAAGAGCTGAGAGAGGAAAATGAAACGCTCAAAAAGGAAATTGAGCAATTGAAGCAGGAACTCGATAGGGCGAAAACACCTAGAATTTAAGTTTTCATTTATTTATGAACGCTCCCACCTCACGGCTAAAATCTATGTTTTCGCGCCTTTATACTATTAATCTATTTCGTTTAAAGAAAAAAAAAAAAAAAAAAAAAAAAAAATTTTTTTTTTTTTTTTTTTTTTTTTTTTTTTTTTTTTTAGGTCCTATAAATGCATTTAGTCGTACCCCAAATTATCTTTTTGTCGGATTATTTTTTGTCTCATCATACCGACCGCATCATCATGCCGAAAGACAATTGCCAAAATTTAAGACTTTATTGGGTATTCCTTAAGCGGAATTCCTCCTCTTTTCAATGCCCTCTCTGTAACGCTTCTCTCGTATCCATCCAATTCGAAAAACATTGCTCTGCATCACACAATTTAAATTCCAGACTCTGCTGCGTTTGGTGCCTCGGGAAAACATCTTGGTCGAGCAAACAGAAACTCGAGCACGTGGATCACATGATACAGTGTTGGAGAAAATTTCTAAAACAGAACACTTTACCGCCAGAAAATCCCACTCTCGTGGCCAAACCGGAACCCGTTCCCTTCGACTCGAAGCCCATGGCCCGGGCCAAGTGTCTGTTCGACCGAGCGTTCGACCCGCCACCGCGCGCTTACGACCTCGTCTGGCCCATGCCCCTCGACCCGAACCTCCTGACCTTCGAGGACGAGTCTCTCGACAGGGCCGTCTCCTGCGTCCGAAAGTACGTGGAACTCGGAAATTCCGTGGAATGGTTTCACGCCATGGTCCGGATTCCCGCGTTTCCCGGGGTTTCTGGAAGCCATGGACGGGGACGAAGGGCGGACTCGAACCCTCACGTTCTCCTGCTGGTGCGACGGCGGCGGAGAGCCCTCGGAAGCACGACTCGGGCGGTACAGGCACATGATAATAGTTTCGTCGCCCCCGGGACACTTTCTGAGAGACGTGTGGTCGAAAATAGAAGTGGGAGAGCGGCGATGGCCCCGCAGAAACTTCAAATGTCTGTACTGCAAACCCATCGACTCGGCCATGCAGCTCGTCCACACCATCGGCTACCTGTGCAAACGCGAGTCCCGGTGCAACTTCTCTTCGGAATACAAAGACAATTCGCCCGAAAAACAGAACCACTTTTACTGTTTCGAGAGCCTCCCGAAAGACTACCGGCTGCCGCTCGTCCTGCAGTGGGAAGGCGGTCTCGCGAGCCTCCTCGACTCGACCTTCAAAGACCTGAAGCGAGACGAAATGGTCCAGGCAGACATGGATTTCTTCGAAAGCAAATGGCGCTTCAGAATAAAAAACATTCCCGGAATCACGCTCGGCACGGTCCTCCCGGTCGCGAAAGAATTTGAACCCTGTCCGGGTCCCACGGACATTTTCGTGCATCTCACGAAAGGTCGCCGTCTCTTTTTCAGACGCAACCCAGATTTAAAGGACCTCGCTCGGGAAGCCTGGCCCGAAAAGCAAGCCGAGAAGGGCAACCTCTTCTACTACGTGGTGGCGGAAGACCACTGGACCCCTCGTCCGTATCTCCAGTCCCTGATCAACGAATTCAAGCCCATAGTCGATCAAAACAAAGAGCTGAGTGAGGAAAATGAAATGCTCAAAAGGGAACTTGAGGAATTGAAGCAGGAACTCGATAGGGCGAAAAGACTTTGAATTTAAGTTTTCATTTATTTATGAATGCTCCCGTCTCATGGCTAAAATCTTTGTTTTTCGTGCCTATATACCATTAAACTTTCACACACACAAGAAAAAAAAAAAAAAATTTTTTTTTTTTTTTTTTTTTTTTTTTGAGAGTATACTTTTAGTATAAATACTTTTAGTCACACCCTCAAATTATTCTTTTGTCGGATCTTTTTTTGCTTCCAACCGCATCATGTCGCCTTGTCAAAACAAATCTTCGAAAGACGGATGTGAGAATTTAAGACAATATTGGAATTTTCTTAGGCGAAATCCCACCTCCTTCCAGTGTCCTCTCTGTAACGTTTCTCTCGTATCCATCCAATTCGAAAAACATTGCTCCACATTACACAATTTAAATTCCAGACTCTGTTGCGTCTGGTGCCTCGGGGAGACCTCTTGGTCGAGCAAACAGAAACGCGAGCACGGCGATCACATGATACAGTGTTGGAGAAATTTTTTAAAACTGAATACTTTACCGCCAGAAAATCAGACTTTCGTGGCCAAACCGGAACCCGTTCTTTTCGACTCGAAACCCATGGCTCAGTCCAAATGTCTGTTCGATCACGCGTTCGATCCTCCATCACGAGCTTACGATCTCATCTGGCCCATGCCTCTGGACCCGAACCCGCTGACTTTCGAAGACGATTCTTTAAACAGGGCCGTTTCTTGCGTCCGAAAATATTTGGAACTCGGGAACGAAGCAGAATGGTTTCACGCCATGGTCCGAATTCCCGCATTTCCGGGTTTTTTAGAAGCCATAGACGGGGACGAAGGCCGGACGCGCACCCTCACGTTTTCCTGCTGGTGCGATGGGGGCGAGCCACCAGAAGCCCGATTCAGGCAACACAGGCACATGATCGTGGTGTAGTCGCCCCCAGGCCACTTTTTGAGAGACGTGTGGGCGAAAATCGAGGTAGGAGAACGCCCTCGTAGAAATTTCAGGTGTCTGTACTGCAAATCCATCGATTCGCCCTTGCAACTCGTCCACACCATCGGCTATCTGTCCAAGCGCGAATCCCGCTGCAATTTCGCGGGCGAAAACAAAAAGGGTGCCGAAAAACTGAACCAATTTTACTGTTTCGAAAGCCTTCCGAAAGACTACCGACTACCACTCGTCTTGCAATGGGAAGGCGGCCTCATAAATCTCCTCAATTTGACCTTCAAAGACTTGAAACGAGACAAAATGGTACAGGCGGACATGGATTTTTACAAAAGTAAATGGCGCTTCAAAATCAAACACATCCCCGGAATCACGCTCGGCACGGTCCTCCCGGTCGCGAAGGAATTTCAACCCTGCCCGGGTCCCACGGACATTTTCCTGCATCTCACGAAAGGTCGCAAACTTTTTTTCGGACGCAACCCGACTCTGAAAAACCTCGCTCGGGAAGCCTGGCTCGAAAAGCAAGCCCAGGCGGGCAACCTCTTCCACTACGTCGTGGGGGAAGACCACTGGACGCCCCGGCCCTACCAACAGTCCCTGATCAACGAGTTCAAGCCCATAGTCGACAGAAACAGGGAGCTCGAGTCCGAAAACGCGGGGCTGAAAGAAGAAGCGGCCCGATGGAAAGAGAGGCACGCGGACTCCCGGCGGGAGGTCGAAAGCCTCTCCGTCAAACTGGACGAGTCCCACGAGAAATGCGCAAAGTTGAACGAAAAAAATTCCGAGTTGAACGATAAAATCCATCAACTGAACGACAAAATTCATCAGCTGCACGAAGGAGAAATCGCGAGACTCAAAAACGAGCTCGCCGAAGCGAAAAAAGAAAACGAATCGCTGAAAAAAGAAAACGAATCGCTGAAAAAAGAAAACGAATCGCTGAAAAAAGAAAACGAATCGCTCAAAAAAGAAAACGAATCGCTCAAAAAAGAAAACGAAACGCTGAAAAGGAAAAATGAGGAATTGGAGCAGGAACTCGGCAGAGCAAAAAGAAGTAGAATTTGAGTTTCATTCATGAGGTTGAGTGGTGTGAAGGCTAAAAAAAAAAAAAAAAAAAAATATTTAGGTCGCGAGGCGGTCGCTGGCGCTCCCGCCTCGCGACCTAAATATTTTGTTTTTTTTTTAGCCTTCATACCACTCAACTCTTCTTTGTTTTTATAATTTTTTTGGTAAAATTTATATTGTTTAACAGTCTTTTTATACATAAAAAACTATTTATCAATTTACAATATTCATGCTGAAAAATGAACAAAAATCAAACAATTTATTAAAATTAACATGTAAAAAAAAACTTTTCCGTTAACTTTTAAACTGGAGGTGAAAAACTTCTCGACTCATGTACACAGAGTTGTAATTTAATTTATTTAATAATTGGTTTATAATTTGACCTTGGTTCAAGGTCAAAGGTCAATGACCTCTGTTACATTCACAATTTTCTTTGCCTCCCGCCGAACCCGAAGTGAAAATTTGAAACTCATCGAGTATCGAAGAATCCGTGATTTGCGAATTGCGAATTGCGAATTGCGAATTACACAGAGTTAATTTATAATTTGATCTTGGTTCAAGGTCAAAGGTCAATGACCTCTAATACATTTACAATTTTCTTTGCTTCCCACCGAGCCCGAAGCGAGAATTTAAAACTCATCAAGTATCGAAGAATTCGTAATTTGCGAATTGCGAATTGCGAATATGTAAATGACCCCATCAGCGGCCGCGAAGTTCTGATCTCCAAAACTGGTGGACGGTAGGTGGTACCGTGTCCGAACCCAGTCGCTACCGTCGGCCTGACCGTTCGGAGTTTTCCGCGGTTTTCTTCGAACGTCTTTTTTTTGCGTGAATACGGGTCAGGTTCCCTTACTACAATTGAATTCCCTGACAATTTGTGGAACTCATTAAGTATTCAAGAATTCGCACATTGCGAATTCGCAACTTGCGAATTGCGAATCGTAATATGTAAATGCCAGCATGTCTAAAAATAATTTTTCATGTTTTTGCTTCCCACCGAACCCAAAGTGAGAATTTAAAACCCATTAAGTATTCAAGAATTCGCACATTGCGAATTCGCAACTTGCGAATTGCGAATCGTAATATGTATATGTCATCATGTCTAAAAATAATTTTTCATGTTTTTTTCTGAAACCTTGGAGAATTAAAATTTGCATTGAAAAAAAAAAAAAAAAAAAAAAAAATTTTTTTTTTTTTTTTTTTTTTCAATTTAGTATAAATATCAGTCCGCGCATCAGACTTGACTCATTCGACATTGCCACTCGTCGAGATGGCCCCGTTATTCCAATATTCTCCGTTTTCTTTACCTGCCTCGGATATTGACTTTTCAGTCTTGGAAGACTGTTTTATTCCCGAGGATGTAATCTGGAACGTCTCGCACAAGAGTCTCTTCGACTCCTTTCCCGACTCCGAGAGCAACCTGCCCTCGATGAAAAGTTTCGCCTTCGAAGAACCTTCGAGGACGCCGCCTGTGCCAGAACCTTTCGTTTCCCCGAAACTTGTCCGGGATTTTTTACTGCCCACTGCTCCACCTGTTTCTGCTCCTGCTGCTCCTGTTTCTGCTGCTCCCGCTGCCGCTGCCGCTCCCGCCGCCGCCGTCGCTCCGGGACACGGCGACGACGTCTCCCCGAAGCGAGAGCCCGAGGCGCCGCGACCGCCCGAGTCCGAGGAGCGGGTGCCCGAGGCGCCGCCGCCGCGAGGTCTCGCGGACTCCGAGAGACCTCTCGAAATTCCCGAACCGAGTCGCGAACTCGAGGCGTCGCGAACGCCCGAGAAACGCGTTCGAAAGGCCGAGTCGGGATTCGAGACCGAGAAACCTTTCGAAATTCCCGAAGTGAGTCGCGAACCCCAGGCGTCGCGACCGCCCGAGAAACGCGTTCGAAAAGCGAAATCGAGCGGCGGCGGCGAGACCGAGAAACCTTTCGAAATTTCCGAACCGAGTCGAAAACACCAGGCGTCGCGACCGCACGAGAAACATTTTCGAACATCTGAACCGAGCGGAGAGACGAAGAAACCTTTCGAAATACCCAAACCGAACCGGAAAACCGAGGCGTCGCGACCGCCCGAGAAACATTTTCGAACATCTGAATCGAGCGGCGAGACGAAGAAACCTTTCGAAATACCCAAACCGAACCGGAAAGCCGAGGCGTCGCGACCGCAGGAGAAACGCGTTCGAAAGACCATATGGGGCGGCGAGACCGGGAAACCGAAACCGAACCGGAAAGCCGAGGCGTCGCGACCGCAGGAGAAACGCGTTCGAGTATCTGAATCGAGCGGAGAGACCGAGAAACTTTTCAAAATTCTTAAACTGAGTCTGAAAAGCGAGGCGTCGCGACCGCAGGAGAAACACGTTGGAATATCTAAATCGGGCGGCGAGACCCGGAAACCTTTCAAATTTCCTAAACTGAGTCTGAAAAGCGAGGCGTCGCGACCCGAGGAGAAACGCGTTCGAAAGACCGTATCGGGCGGCGAGACCGGGAAACCATTTAAAATTCCTAAACTGAGTCGGAAATCCGAGGCGCACCGCGATCCCCGGAGAAATATTTTCGAACGGCCGAATCGGGAGGAGGGGGGGCGAGATCGGGAAACCTTTTAAAAATATCCAAAGTGAGCCGGGCATCGCGACCTAAACTGAACCCAGGCTAGACACTAGGTTTAAAAAAAAAAAAAAAAAAAAAAAAAAATTTTTTTTTTTTTTTTTTTAAATAAATATCAGTCCGCGCATCAGCCTTGCCTCATTCGACTTTGTCACACTCCAGCAACAATGGCACGTTTACCCGATTTTCCCTGCTATTTTTGCCATTCTGACGTTTGTTGTTTGGACAGGTCGGTGGTCAGAATGGATTACATTTTACCAGATCTTTTTGCAGAATCTATATATCTTGCAAATGTGAGCAATGGTTCTCATCTGGACCACTATAAACCCGTGGATTTTTCAAAATTAAATGAAATTGAATGGATGATGTATACTACAATTTTAAGAATGCAAGGACGTTTCTTTCAAAAACATCCCTTCAAACTCAATGTCAGTATTGAAGAAGTGAACGTATTATCGGATATTTGTCCCATCTTAGAAAGAAAATTAAGAGAAATTGTTAAAACTACATTAGAACTGGGAGAATTTAACATACTTCGCAACGAATTGTCGTCGGCCGGAGTATTACCAATGCCCTATCAATGCATCGTTTTAGAATGTCTCATTGTTGCAGGAAAATTTACAGTACTCTGTATGCAAAAATTTGAAGATCAAGTTGATATAATTTATCAGGATGCGCTAAATGTGTTGCTGAGATGTTTTGAGGAAACCAATATTACATCGTGGATTCTCCACACCAGTAGGGTCATGCACCCATTCGGAACGGTAGGCTATGCATTCCAACAAGAAATTACACCTACAGTAGATGACATTTGTCATCGATTAAGTCATACATTATAAAAAAAAAAAAAAAAAAAAAATTTTTTTTTTTTTTTTTTTTTTTTTTCGAGTATGTAAAAATTACATGTCGAGTAGTTTTTTTAACAAATTGTTGAAAACTACTTTACATATCATAGTGATATATATGTTTGACACTGTTTATCTTAAAAAAAAAAAAAAAAAAAAAAAAAAAAATTTTTTTTTTTTTTTTTTTTGACAGTATAAATAGGAGTCGTTTATGAGTTTAAAGTCACTTTCCGCTTGGAGATGACAAAGTTATCCTCTACTACCGCTATTGTCGCTCCTGCTGTCCATGTTCTACTAGTTCGACTTTGACTCAATCCAATTTTTGAAACTCGTGATCCGATCGAAATTTTGCGTTATTTTATTAAGTCTATTATTCTTTAAAAAATTATGTACTTTTCATCAAAGTTTTTAGAAAAAATCGATATAAAGTTCATTTTTCTACTATAAAAATTATGTTTATTTTTTTTATTTTTATTATGTTGAAACCAATGTTGGTGATCAATGTGATGCAAAAAAAAGGGATCGAAAGGTTGAAAAGAATTTCTTTTTCAACCTTTCGATCCCTTTTTTTTGCCGCCTTCAAAAGCGAAACAGACTGTTGAATGAAAAAAAAAAATTGTTTTTTTTTCCTCCATCTCTCTTTTTTTTTAAATGATCGAGCCCAATGTTGGTAACACTTTTGTCGTAAAAAAAATGCGCCAAAGGTAAAAAGGAAAAAAAAATTTTTTTTTTCCTTTTACCTTTGGCGCATTTTTTTTACTTTTTTCCCTATTTCAATCCCATGTTAAAGATTGATAAGTGGGAAAAAAAAAGTTTTTTTTTTAAAGTCTTTGATTATTGATTAAAAGTTATTTGTTGATGTTGAGCTGCTAATGAAAAAGGCGTTGAAATTCGTTTTCCAACACCCGAATGTACGGGTGGTACATTCCCAAGTTATAGTACAGATTGGATTCCACGAAATATCCTCCTTCTAACAAATTGAGTTGCTGATAACCGATTTGTTCAATGGTTTTGCGTCTTTCTTCTTAGGCTTTGGCTTCGGCTTGTTGTTGTTGTTGTTGTTGTTGTCCTTCTTCTTCTGTTGCCACGTCCCAGACGAGCGACCGATAATTTTCGGCGACTCGAAGCTCGATCGGAGACAGTTCCGTCAGGACGCGGGTGCAGCGACAGACTCGAAAGAGGGAAGCGCAGGAACATTCGACCAAGAGTCTGTGGTCCGCGGTCAGCGTCACGTGGAAATGGCTGACACGACCGGACGTCACCGGACGCCTCGAATCGATCCGGATCTCGACTTCGGTCCAGTCGTAAAATTTCATCCTGTAGGCGTGGCGGTTCCGCGGGAAATGCGGAGAGCGACTGACGACGATGTATCCGTAATTTTTCAGGTGATAAGTGAGCAGCAGCGATCGATCCAAGCGCATGAAATCTTGGAAAAAAACATCGAGGTGTCGTTTCATGCGATCCACGGGCCCGACATAGTAGTGAGTGTCGAATTTCTCGTTGGGATTGTATCCTTCCAAATAGTAGTGATGGATGAACACGTTCAAGTTTTGCGGGTCGATTCGAAGACACAGGCGATGCGACCAGTTGGTGCGAGCCGCGTACAGTCCGGGTCGGATGCTTCGCAACAGATCGTACAGGTACTCTTTCGAAAAAGGGACGGGACGCGACAGGTAGGCCGCGCGGTCTTCCAGATAAGGTCGAAATTCCGGCATGCTCAGCAGACGATAGATTTTGTCGTGCAGCGGAACGTAGCGCCGAAAAATCAAAAACAGGATTTCGGGGGGCAAGTCGAACAGACGGACGACGGTCGCAGGAGTGGATTTCGTTACCGCCGCCGCCGCACCACCAGCAGCAGCAGCAGGGACGAGAGGAGCAGTTGCAACAGTCGCCATCTTTTTCGAAATATAAAACCCGACACGGGACTGACAACGTTAAATAGTTGAGGGTCTAAAGAAAAAAAAAACAAAAAGAGTCAAACCATCTCCCATCCCATCCCTCTCTCATATTCCACCTCCTTTGAATATTACACACACACAGATACAGAAAGAAAGAAAAAAAAAGAAAAACCAACTCGTAACCAATGAAAGAGCGAGCAGCAGTTCCTTGACCATCGAAACGGTTCAAGGTTTTTTTCGTTATCTCACTTTCCTCCTCCACCACCACCAACATCCTCTTCTTCCCCTTTCAATTTTTGTTTCTCTGTGATTTTTGTTTTTTTTCGAGTGTCGATGTCTTCAAGCGAATCTAATCGGGATGTTAGATGGGGGGGGGAGGGGGGGAGGGAAAGATGACTTCAAAAAAATTTTTTTTTCGTTTGACACGTATCCAATGTTGGTACTGAATGCGTCGTAAAAAAATAAGCCAAAGGTTAAAAAAAGAAAAGAAGTAAAAAAAAAGAAATTGGACCAAGATCCAAACAATTTTTTTTACTCCTTTCTTTTTTTTAACCTTTGGCTTATTTTTTTACCTTTTCCCGAGGGAAAAGAAGGCATAAATAAACTTACTTATTTTTTACGAAGAGGTTCGTCGTCATCCTGTTGCTGCTGCTGCTGCTGATCTTCGACCCCCGCCTCTCTCTTTCTCTTGTCTGCTGTTTCTTTCCGCTGCTGCTGCTGTTCTTCGACCCAAGCGGCTTTGTTTTCAATTTTCCACTTTTTTTTCGAAAGCGGACAATAAGTTTTACTCGACAGGGCCGCGGAAAGCACGTGACGCCCGTCTTTTTGCAAACGAAACACTTGTCGACCGGCCAGGGGAATACTCGGGACCCCCTCGGGATGGTTCCAAGTCAGGGAGGAGGAGGTTCTGAAATCCGTTTCGAATCGAAACTCGAAAGGGGACAGGACTCGAACGCGAGGATCGCAACGGCGACACGTGCGATGCAGGAGGCATTGCACCGTGATGGTTCGGTCTTCCGAAAAGAGAACCGAAAAATGCGCGCTGCCGTCGCCGCTGCTGAAATCTCTCATTTCGCGTTTCTGTCCCACTTCGATCATGCAGGTCGTGCCGTCGTAGAAGCGCATCTGAAAGAGACGGGTGGGACGACGCGGGGAGGAATGCTCGACCAGGACGTATCCGTGACCCGGGAGATGGTAGGCGAGCAGGTGATACGGGTGATAGTCCACCAGAAAATTGCTCAGGTTGGAATGTAATTGCGGGAGGGTCGCGCGATGACAGGCCACCACGCCGACGCGGGACTGCTGCTGCCAGTGGTGCCGAAAAAGCAAAGTTTGCAAAATTTCGGGCGGAAAGAGCACGTAATGACGGAGAGAAACGTGCAGCGTGGTTTCGTCGATCTGCAAGCGGAAGCAGTGCGTCCAGTCCTCTCGGGCCACGTACCATCCGGGACGAATGCGACTCAGGAATCGCAGATACGCGTTCGAAAAAGGTGCTCCGCGCGGTATGCGGTAGGCCCCGCGACACCGGACCAGAGTGCGAAATTCTTCCATTTTAGAAAGCACGTGCAATTTATCGTGCAGAGGTATGTAGTTGCGAAAAAGTGTTAACAGGATATCGGGATGTAAATCCGTGAGTCGGATAGGGGAGGACGCGAGAGTATTAGTATTAGTATTAGTAGTAGTAGAAGATATAGACGTGGATGTTTCCGCGACCGCTGCCATTTTGCCCTCTCTGTCTCTAATCTTTGTTCGCAAAAAGATTTCCCTTTTTATTTCAACTTCTAATTCTTCTAGTCGACGTTCCGCGTGTTGTTTTCTTAACCCCCTCCTCCTGCTTTTCCTCCTCTCATCCATTCGATGCACTGGAGCGAGCGAGTGGGCGGACGTGCGGGCGCGTCCAGTCGGCTCTCAAGGCTAACCGGCTGCGGCTCGATTGCTTCGGCATGCAAGGTCAACGGATGTTATTCTTTTCATTCTGTTTTTTCGTTCCCATCTCGAAAACATTTTTCCCCCCCCTGAAGGGCATGCATGCCTTTGTCAACTTTCTCACGAAACAGGATGGGGTTTTTTTTTTAGTTGTTGTTTCCCTACCCCCTGAAAGGTATGCAGACTCTTTGTCTTTGTCTTGTCGACCCAACTCTGCGTTTTTATCTTTCAGAGAGAGAGAGATTAAATGAAAAACATAAAGTTTAGTAGTCCGGTCTATTTTTTTTTTGGGTTTGAAAGTATAGCTATTGAATCTCTTTCTCTCTTCTCGAGCCGAAGAATGTCTTTTCGCGTGAGATTGTTAAAAGAAGTGAATGAAAAAATTGGTGCGGCGATACACTGTCACGTCACCACAAACGGTACGGTATATTTTCGAAGCGTCGATCTCGAAAGATTTTTGGGACGTCCGCTTGTGAGATCCTTGAGTTGCGAAGGAATTTGCAACTACCGGTGTGGCAGAGGCAGCAACAGTGAAAGCAGCGACGGTGTGGAAATGTACGCGCTCGTAAGAAAACTGATCAAATTGAAATCGGGCAAAAAACTATTAGACTTTATCACCTGGGGACGCGTGGTTCCTCGAAAACAGTGGTCGAGACATCGGGGATTGACGGAACCCTGGTTGCTGGTACAGACGAAAGACGCGACGACGGGAAGCAGCTTTTTAGACTGGTTGCACCAGTTTAAACGAGAGCAAAGAAAACGTTGTAAACGACTCGGTTTACGAATTTGAACCGAGAGAAAAAAAAAACTTTTTTTTTCCTCGGTTCATTTTTTTCCCTTTTTTTAAAAAGACTTTTAGGTCACCAATATTGGAATAAAAAAAAACACTTTAACATTTTCGTGCCATAATCAATAATGTACAATTAAACATTCATTATATAGAGATGAAATGTGTTTTTTTTTCCTAAATTATTCAATGAAACTTGCCTCATAAAGGTAAATTACTAATTCACATCAAGATCATAAAATAATGAAACGTTATTTCAAGTTTAGTCAGATTTAATAATTAAAAAAAGCTTGATTAATACATAAATATATTCGGTAAGATTGTAATCATCAATGAAATCAGCAATATCTTTATTTTTTTTTTCAGAAATAAGTTATTCTTTCTTCATGAAAAAACATGAATTCAATAACCTTAACAAAAATTACACATGAAAAAAATGTATGGAATTGATATCAAGCTAAAAAAGTCAAATTTTGCACCTACATCTGAACTGAATATTTCATTGTTTACAGCCTTAAAATATGTGAGAATTTTAGAGAGTTGCGGATTTTAGGAGTGCGGCTTTGAAGGAGTCTACTATATATATATATATATATATATATATATATATATATATATATATACATGTGTATTGTAAAGAACAACTTTTTACAAGTCTCAAAAACATAGCTTGAAAAATTTTAAAAGTGTTTGCCCGTTACTCCCGAAAAGGAAGCAAAAAAGATCGTTTTTTTTTCATTCTATCTGTGCCAACGTTGGTACTCTGTTTGTCGCAAAAAATTGCGCCAAAGGTTTTAAAAAGAAATTGGTTTATCCAATTTCTTTTTAAAACCTTTGGCGCAATTTTTTGCCTTTCCCTTTGAACAATCTGATGGAAAAAAAAATTCCATCAGCAATATATGGGAAAGATTTTTTTTTCTTTCATTCTATTTTCTGTGCCAACGTTGGTACTCTGTTTGTCGCAAAAAATTGCGCCAAAGGTTTTAAAAAGAAATTGGATAAACCAATTTTTCTTTTTAAAACCTTTGGCGCAATTTTTTGCCTTTCCCTTGGAACAATCTGATGGAAAAAAAAATTCCATCAGCAATATGGAAAAGATTTTTTTTTGGTGGGGGGGGTGGGTTGGTGATGAAAAAGTTTTTTTTATTCCAACAAGCTTCTCAATCGTTCGTTTCTTCTGGCAATGACTTCGACTTCTAACGAGTTGTAAAACTTATAATTAACGTGATAAGTCATTTTGGATTCCATGTGGTTTTCGTCTTCTTCCAGTCGAAACTCTTGCACTCCCACTAGAGGCACGGATTCTTGTTCGTTCCAGTTCAGACTGCTGAGATTCGGCGAAACTCGATAAGTTATCGGAGACAGTCTCTGAAATCGCGTTTCGCAGTGACAGTAATAGGGCGAAGGGGTCATGCATTTGACGTAGAGGGTTTTGTTGAGTTTCCATTTGATTTTGAAATGGGTGTCCAAACGCCATCGACAGTAGATTTGTTGCCAGCGACCGGGCAGGATCTTGACTTCGCTCCAGTCGTAGAACCGTAAGTTGTGTTGGCCGTTTCGCGAAGCGGTCGAGTCGATCAGTACGAGTCTGTAGCCTTCCAGGTGATACATGTACATTTTGGGCTGATGCTGCTGCTGCTGTTGCCGCGGAAGGGGGGTCTGGATGCCGTCGTCTCCCCTCCCTCGTCCTCCTCCTCTAGATACTGGAACTGCGTCAAGAAACTTTCGATGTTTTGAAAAACGCGGTCGATGGATCCGCGAAAGAAACTTTGGTGCAGGACGGCGGGTTTGTAATGGCCTTCGAATCCTTCGAGGAAAAAGTGATAGATTGCGAAATTCAGGGTTTCGGGATCGAGGCGAAGACAGAATCGATGGGTCCAGTTTCGCGTGGCGAAGTACCAGCCGGGTCGGATTCGGCTCAGCCGTTGCAAGTACGCGGTCGAAAAGGGCACGGGGGACGAGAGGTAAGCCGACCGGTACGTCAAGATGGGATGAAATTCCGGCATGCTCGTCAAAAGACGCAGTTTGTCCCTTAAAGGGATGAACGTTCGAAAAAGGATCAGGAGTATGTCGATGGGTAAATCCAGCAGTTGCGTAGAGGCCATGATTCGTGTCGGGGAGTTTGCTTGATAAAAAAGTCAAAACTCTGTGAAGAAATGAAAAAGGGCGCGAAGCTTCTTTTTAAAGTCTTGGCATCGCGCCCGCCTCCCCAACTGCTGCTAGAGATCCGCTCAAAAGAGGCTGCTGCGATTAGTCGAAACGGAATGCAGGGCGTATCATCCGGATGGACAGCGTTCGTGGCTTTCGGGCGGGGGGGGAGGCGAGCGAATGGTTAGTTCAAAGTAAGAGTTCCTTTCCCTTTTTTCGCTCGCTCGCATCATACAGTTTCAAGGTGATCAGGAGGTTGAAAAACAAAGAACAAAGATTCCATTGCTGCCGAAAGGCAAAAAATAAAATAAAAAAAGAAGTTCATGATGTGACTCGCATAAATTCCATGACAGAAATTAGAAAATCCCGTGTCTGTTGATTATGAAAAGCATCGAATCGAACTGGGAAGAAAATATATTATTTGGCGGGTATTCGGGATTGAATAAATTAGTTGGAACATGTTTCGGGTACGTTTTAATTTCAAGGTTCATGTTTTTTTTTCCTTCTCGCATTGAAAAAAAATATCGGTAGAAATTAGGAATCCTATATACTTGGGTATTAATAATAAACCAAAACATAAGAAACTGGGAAGAAAATATATTGTCATTTAAATAAATCGACAAGAATTCAAACTTTAAAGCAAGAACAAAAAGCTTATTCTCATATTTTTTCATATTAGAAATTTTATATTTGGCTGGTAATAGTAAAATAAATCAAAACACAAGAAACTGGAAAGAAAATATATTTAAACGCGTTCCATAAATTCAGCAAATAATCTTTAAATATGGATTGAGAAAAAAAAAATGAAACTATGTATTTGAAAACGTATTTCCATAAATTCAGTAAATATTTTTTCACAGATGGATCGATTGAAAAAAAAATAAATGCAAAACAAAAAATATATAAAAAAACTCAAATAATGTTGGTGCAGATTTTGATAAACTATTTAAAATGTGTGATAAAAGCAGAAAAAAATGAAAAGAAATATGGGAAAATGTATAATGATAAAAGAAATTTACAATGTAAAACAAGAAAATAAAAAAATCATATAGTGTTGAGGGGCAGATTTTGATAAACTATTCAAAATGTATAATGATAAAAGAAAATAAAAAAAAGAAAATATAGGAAACTATTCAAAATGTATAATGATAAAAGAAAATAAAAGAAATTTACAACAATGTAAAACAAGAAAAATAAAAAGAACTCATATATTATTGATAAAAATTTCTATTATTCGTGGATTGAACATTTTCGATGTCATAGTTTCTCTAAATCTCGTCTCAATTGCAACTTTGTGAATAACTGACTGAGATTTTGAGAAATATATGACATCGAAAATCTTCAATCTAAGAATAATAGAAATTTTCAAAACAGTTCCTTGAAGCCAAGAAGAAATTTTACGAAATAAAAAAAATCCAAAACGGGAAGAAAAACTTAAACTTAATCTTGAAATTAAAACGTACCACATTGTCCAAGTAGATTTTAATCGCTCGTAAAGTAAATTGCACATCGCATCTAATATTTAGCAAGAATGAAACGTTAACTCATTGAGAATCTATATATACCGTCAACCACGCGTACCTCAATGACACAGTGAAACAAACAGTTACGCAAATAAACGAATCAATTATTAAATTGTTTAAATTTTCGAAAAAATGACGCAATACTGAAATTGAAATGCAGTCATCACAAATGTATGAAATCCGTAAAGTATAATGTCATAGCGTTTAAATAAACATCGAAGACAAAACAGTGTTAAAAAATTGACTCTTTTACTACATCATCACTCCATCACTTTTATAGAAAATGATTACTTCATCCTATCGTAGAGCAGTCTCATTGGTCGAAAGAGAGTTATTCTATAAAAGCAGAGGAGTGACGATGCGGCAAAAGGTTCAAATTTGTTAAAGTGTATTTGTAGCCAGATTGAAAAAAAAAATTGTTAAATATGTAATATTTCCTAATGGCACATTATGAAATTGAAATGCAGTCATCGCAAATGTACTAAATTCATAAAGTATGACGTCATAGCGTTTGAAGACGAAACATTGATAAATGACAGCAGCAAAATTTCTCTTAAATAAGTAATATTTTCTCATTGTGCATTCTGAAATTTTCTGTGAGGGGTCCGGCGCTCAAATCTTTTTGCAGTTGACTGTAAATTTCTCACACAATGACGTAATACTCAAATTGACATGCAGCCGTCACAAATATACGAAATTCATAAAGTATGATGTTTAAATTGTAAAAAATAATGAATCGATGACAAAATATAGATATGTGTAGCAAGATTGAACCAATTTCTGTTAAACATATAATATTTTGTCATTGTGTATTCTAAAAATTTCTATGAGGGATCCGGTGCTCAAATCTTTTTGCAGTTGACTGTACTGCATCTTCTCCGATTCGGTTCCTTGCCACCTGGAAGCATTGACCCCTTCTTTTTTACTGGTTCCTCGTGATCTGGAAGCATCGACCTCCCTCTACTTGACGACGCGCGGGTTCCCGGCGGATGCTATCTGGGAACATCGACCCTCCCCTCTCTACTTGAAGACGCGCGGGATCCCGGCGGATGCTATCTTGGAGCATCGACCCTCTCCCCTCTACTGGTTCCTCGCCCTCTGGAAGCATCGACCCATCTCTCTCTACTCGACGACGACGCGCGGATTACTTGTGCAGGTCGATAAACTCGTTTCAACGACCCCATCCCTCCCATGAAAAAAAAACCTTTAGATCGGTGAACTTTTCTCGTTTTTTGGGGTATAAAAAGGGGAAAATTTTGTGGTTCCGACTTCATTCGAGAACCGTCTTTTGCTCCGTATCGCCATGAACCGAGACCCTTCCAGCAAAACCGACGTGTTCGTTACTCGCGTGGATGCGGCGAGCGACGTCGAAAGACTACCGAACCCCCCCCAACTTCGTCACCATCGCCACTCAATACCGCATCATCCCGTTCATCATATTTCTGGAACGCGAACTGATCTATTATAAGAAACTAGAATTTAATCATAGGTACCAGAAACATTTCTTAGATACAGGTAGCTATATTAAACGAATCGCCTATTACGAATCAAAACCGTGGTCCTGGACGGCGCGGAAACTTTTAAAGGACGTTAACGACAACTTGCGAAAAAATATCGACACGCGGACATGTTTCAAATATGGAGTCAATAATTTCCTTGTTAAAAGCTGTTTCACTTTTGGACAGAGACGCGTCGAAATAGGCACGGCTCATATTTATCAGGTTGGCGCGGTCCGAATGCTGTTCTACTTTTTACGCAAGCAGCAGTTGGAGAGACTCACCATCAAATCGAAAAGTTTCCCGATCGATGAACAGTATGTGTATAATAAGCGGCATTTGAAACCCAACCACTGCTACGCGATTCCAGAAGGTACCGTTTATCTAATATATTGCACCAACAAATCCTTCTTTTCGATGCACATTATCGCTTCGAATGATGTGTCCAAGTTATCTTTTCAATGCGACAACCCGATTCGCGAAATCAACCCGTCGCCGCTGCCGCAGTCCCGACGACTCGTTCGTGATTACCTGTTCCAGAGGCCGCCCCAAACGCCCATCATCGAAGAAGCCCTAGAGTGCGAAGAGGACGACGGACACGACGTGACGGCTCGCGTAACGTCCACGAGTGACCTCGCTTCCCAACCGTCCACTTCGGCCCAATCTTTTTATAGCCCATCATTACATGCCGACGAGCAGCAGCAGCAGCAACAGCAACAGCAGCCAACTGAAAGTGTCCATAATGATCCCGTACTTTTAGAATTCAGCACGGGACTTCAAATCACTGAAAATGCCTTCTTGATGCCCCCTCCTCCACCACCAGCAGCAGCAGCAGCCCCTCAACCCGTGCAACCATTGAATCGATCGGATCAATCCGTCACCCACCAAATAATCACAATCAATACGATTCCGTTGGATAAAACGGTGAATGTTGTCGCGCCGGACATTGTGACTTGGTACCAAAAAAATTTTCGGTACCGGCCGCTCCTGAATCCAAAAGACACTTGTTTTACATTAACTTTATGTGGCGATGGTGACGACTCGATGAACGAAGGTCCCATGGACTTGAGTGTGCACGGTGGCGAAAATACCCCTGACGATGACAATGTTTCAACACTCGTAGCTGTGAATCGAGAAATGTCCGTTGCCGAAGAGAATGAGCCTGCTTTACCAGCCGTCGCCGAAGAGAATGAGCCTGCTTTACCAGCCGTCGCCGAAGAGAATGAGCCTGCTTTACCAGCCGTCGCCGAAGAGACTGAGCCTGCTTTACCAGCCGTCGCCGAAGAGAATGAGCCTGCTTTACCAGCCGTCGCCGAAGAGAATGACCCTGCTTTACCAGCCGTCGCCGAAGAAAATGGAACTCCTTGTCCAGCCGTCGCCGAAGAGAATGAAACTAATTTTCCAGTTGTCACCGAAGAGAATGGACCTCCTTGTCCAGCCGTTGCAGGGGATAATAAAAACAACAAACTGACACCTTCTTTTCCACTCATAGCAGAGGATACGAGGAATGAACAGACACCTCGTTCTGTTTCTACCGAGGATATAGATTTCGAACATTTATTGAACTGTTACGAAGTTGTATCATCGCCGGAAGTCAATCAAGACGCAGATCCTATACAAGCATTATTTGGACAATTTGCCAGCGAGTTCGACATTTAAAAAGTTGGTAAATTCTTTCTTTTCCTTTACTTTGTATTTGTGTGAAGGAAAAGGTAAAAAAATGGGACAGGAGATTGAAATTTATTTCAATCTCCGGTCCCATTTTTTTACATCAAATGTATTACCAACGTTGGAGAAAAAAAAATAAAAGAATATGTATGTGTATTTAAAAATATAATTTCTTTTGTAAATTTATTCTTATGAAAATAAATTTGTTTTTAAAAAATATTTTTTGTTTTTCAGATTGATAATTTTTTTTCTTCCAGCAACAGAAATATTTGGAACGATAGCGTGAGGTTTTTATTTCTCAAATATTTTTTTTAAAAAAAAAAGAAAATTCTTCACACACACACACAAAGTGAAGAAAAAGCAAAAAAACGGGACTAGAGATTGAAACATTTTTTCAATCTCTAGTCCCATTTTTTTGCGTTAGATATATTACCAACGTTGGAAAAAAAATAAAAGCATATATATATATATATATATATATATATATATATATATATATATATATATATATATATATATATATATATATATATATATTAAAATATATATTTTACTTTTTTAAATTATTGGCCAGCAAAAATATCGTACAATAAAAAACAAAACTATATATATTTTTTAAATTTTAAGAGATGATGTCATTTGTCTCGAACAAAGCGATTCTATGGTTTCCGTTTTTGGGAATACCCACCACCAAATAACATACTTTCTTTCCAGTTTCATCATACTAGAGAACGCTACACATAAATAGGATTCCTAAATTCTGCCGTTTTCATCAAGTTTGTAAACGCTAGAAAAGTTAGTTGTAATAGTGTACAGTGGAAATCTTACAATATGGATTCAGATGTCAAACCGGATAAGAATTTGAATGACACATCCAGTATTCTAATATCTAACATAGGTGATGATATTCCTGCATAGACTTTGAAAGATAACCAAGTAATTATTGTATCAGTTGACTGTTCCTATTTTCTAACCATTGTTACACCAGTTAATCTCATGTCAAATTTATCAAAGTATTTAATTGTATCATGTGAAAAATACAACAAATGTTACGCAAGAGTGAAACGTTAACTAATTGAGAATATATATACTGTCAACCACGCGTAATTTAAATACAGTGAAAAAATAGTTACACAAACGAATCAATTATAAAACAGTTTAAATTATCAACAAAATGACCCAATACTGAAACTGAACGTAATCATCACAAATGAGCGACATTCGTAAAGTACGAAGTTTTGAGTTAAAACAATATTATCACGTTAGAATAAAGAGATAAAGAAGACTGGGATTGTCGCGGATTTTTATAATGATATAATCCCAGAAAATTACTTTAAGGGAGGAGTATTAAGTAATATATATATATAAGGTCATAGGTCAATGACCTTTTTAGATTTTTTTATTTTTTACTGCTGCCCGAAAAAAATTATCAGTCAAAATTTATATTTAGTAACAAGTCAAAATAAAGAGGTAAAGAAAATAAAGACTGACACCAAGGGATTACCTCATGGGTCTTAAAGGACCTTAAAGGAGAAGTATTCAGTAATTTAATATATATATATATATATATATATATATGGGTTAAAGATCAAAGGTCATTGACCTCTATAGATTTTTAATTTTATTAACGCCAGAAAAAAGTTATTAGTCAAAATTTATATTTATTAACACACCTGATTAAAGAGGTAAATAAGACAAGGATCGACATAGATTTTTCTAATGTTATAATTCCAGAAAATTACTTTAAGGGAGAAGTATATATATATATATATATATATATATATATATATGGGTTAAAGGTCAAAGGTCATTGACCTCTATAGATTTTTAATTTTATTAACGCCAGAAAAAAGTTATTAGTCAAAATTTATATTTATTAACACACCTGATTAAAGAGGTAAATAAGACAAGGATATATATATATATATATATATATATATATATATATATATATATAGTTTAATCCGGTTTAATCTAGTTTTATGAGATTTGTATTTTTTGAAACGGAAGTTGAAACTCGTTGAAATTTATGATTTATTAACTCGTCAGAATAAAGAGGTAAAACAGACTGGGATTGTCGAGGATTTTTATAATGATAAAGTCCCAGAAAATTACTTTAAGGGAGAAGTATTAAGTAATATATATGAAAGGATAAAACCTATAGCCTTTTTAAAATTTAAAATTTAAATGCCCCTTCTTGTAACCTTAATTCTAATACTTAAAGCTAGTTTGCCCCTGTTAATGTTCTTTCCCAACCTAACATTTATTACTCTCAGAGATGATTTTTGGATGTTCTTTAAGATTAAAAAAGCTGACGTAAACGCAATTCTTAATTTGTAAGATCAGCAATGAAACCCTGGAAAACCGCGCCTAACAACGTCATAGTGCCCAGATATTTCTTAACCAATTAAATTTGGAGTAACACCCATTAGTTAGTATCGCGACCTGGTAGAAATAATGTGAATTAACGGCCTTTATATAGCGGGAGCGCCTAAAACAAGCGGCTTTTTTGACCTAACACTTGCCTAATAAAATGCTGCCCAAATAAACGAACTTTTAAAAAGAAAGCGTCAAGTTCCAGGGACCTGGTTTCTCCCAAAGATCTGCCAAAAAGGATTAATAAACCAGGCCCCCAGTGAAAATACTGTGTCGTTATTTGTCTCTCAATCACACCTCATGATTCAACAACAATAACGGCTTATCGATGGTAAAACACCAAAATCTTTCCCGGCCATTCGGACGATTGACTCGGCGCGATCTCCAAAGTCTTTCCCCGGCACCTACAAAGCTTGACGCGACGGATCTATGAGTTGTATCGCCCGAAGTCCCGCAGCTCTCCACGACTACAGTACATGAATTCCCTCTCCTCGGATCGGATGGTGACGGAACTCCCACGAACGTAAGGCCAAGACTCGGGTTCCTTACAAAGAGTCAATAGGATAAAAACCTGACAAGCGAAACGAAACCTGGATGAAAAAGCGCTCTGCTTCCAGGAACGTGATCGGCGGATACAAGCGGTACCAGATGTCCTCTCAGTCCGAAGACTAGCCGGAATACGGCATGATCTTTCGCCAAGATGCGATAAATACGGCTGTGTGGTGTAACGTGACTGTCGTTCTACAACCCCTGTGACTGCGCCGCGCTCCGCGATCAGCTGTGCAAGGATTTTGTTTCAAAGGGAAAGGAGAAGTATCGCGGATCGAACTCCGATAGTTTGAACATTTAAAGAGAAAAAAGAAAGGACAGAATGTGCGCGTTTATTTTTATTTATTTTTTTTCCCGCTCCATTTGTTTTCTATCAATCGCGGATTATTGTTCCAGGTAAGATGTTTTATTTAATATGAAAAGTTAGAAGGAGCAAATTCAGGCATTTTATTGAAAAAAAAAAAAAAAAGAAAAAAAAAAAAAAAGTAAAGTTGATTTTTTTTTGTTTGTACTTTGTGTTTTTATAAAAGTTATTTTTAGTATGTAGTTAAGATTTTAATCATAGAAAAAGAACTGTGAACTAAGAATGAACATGATAAAATATTTTTATTTTATTTTAAATTTTTGCTGTAAAGTTCGTTTTGCATTTGTTTAGTTCTGCTCCTTTCAAGTTGAAAAAGATAAATAAAAATTATCTTTTAAATTAAGATTCATAATTTGAGTTATAAAAAATGATTTAAATATCAGGTTATTATTATTTTACTATTATATTTGGAATTATTTAATGTTATTTTTATGTGTTACTATGTTGGAATATATTATGATTTTGTGAGATTTTATTTGTAAACATCATGAGTACTACCCCACAATCAGAGAAAGTAGGCGACCCCCCAAAAAATGATGGTGTGGTTCCCGAGACTCCGGAAAAGGAAATTAATGCAGCAAATTCTCAGTCCTCAGGTAATAGTGAAGGCACATGTCGAAAAGATCCCGAAATTGTGCCATTTTCGCCGGACTCGAAGATGTTATGGATTCCTTGGCTGAGATACTTTGAGTCAGTTTGTGTAAAGGAACACAAGGATGATTTGTGGAAAATCCGCAACATCCAAAAGTATCTAAAAGATACCGCGCTTACCTTATATATCAACAACTGTCTTCATGTCCTCCATTGGTCAGAGTTAGTGTTATTGTTTACCGAACATTACACTACTCCTGATACACTATCATTGACAGATTTCTCCCAGATCAAATTTAAATTTGGAGGTGACTTAAATGAATATTACCACCAAAAAACTAAAGTAGGACGCACTTTAGGTTTAGATCAGCGTTTCATTTTGGACGGTCTTACTGATGGACTGCCAGTAGAGATGAAACAGTTGGTAGTGACAAATGCGCCTGCTGATGTCAATGAATGGAGAGAATTAGTATTTAAATTAAGTAAATTGCAGTTAGAGCAGAAAGATAAAACAGACAGGAAGACTGAGCCCAACCCTCAGCATCCCCCTCAATATCGACAATGGAAACCTTTTAAATCCCACATTGACCATGGACAAAATTCCTACAGACCATGGAATTATCGTGTCCCAAACCAATCACCTCAATTTCGACATTTTAACCCAAACCCACAAAGAAATACATTCAGACCGATGCAACCAACTCCCACAAGATCTATGCAGACCGATCAACAACGCCCAAACCTACATTATCAGTCCACGTTGCCACCAACGCCGTGCCGAGTTTGTTTAAATGTGGGCATTTCGAATGCTTATCATTGGGTGCGAGATTGCCCTTTTCGTAAACAAACGCTGAATGTTACTGCCCTAGCACCAAATCCAAGTGTTTCAACCCATAATCTAGATCAGACTAATAATGAGTTTCCACAAAATACAGAAGAGAGCCAATGACAATTAATAATACCCGGGTATATCAAAACACATAATGGATCCAAACAAAAAATGAACAATTGTCAAACAGCTACTCATGTAAAAAGTGAAAACTCATTACCATGTTTGATAGATACAGGTAGTTCTATCAGTGTAATGCCATACCATTTAGCCCATAAATTTAATCTAAAAATATCTAAAGTTCAAAAGAGTATTTCAGTCGCACAAACTCAAGGTGTTCTAGCTTTGAAAGAAAAATGCCTTGTCAGTTTGCAATTAGGACAAATAACTCAAACCATTGAACTGTTTATAATTCATAACTCTTTACCATATGTTTTAATTGGGCTACCCCATTGTGAATTGTTTAGATTAAATATTGATTGCTCTAAAATGCAAATCCATCAAAATAACAAAAAAATATCACTTATGCGTAATATTTCAAAAAAATCATCCCACCATACTTTGCATTTGTCAAAACCATATATCCACCCGCTAAAAGCAGAGATCCAAAATGCAGAGATATTTGAAGAAAATTTTGAACCGGAGTTGTTTGAAACCTCTGACCATGGGCCCAAAGTTCAGTTGGCTAAAGAACAACTACCTGCTCTTCTCGCCAAATATGTCTGTATTTTTGCAAAAGATAAGTACGATGTAGGCTGTGTGAATATAGAACCCCAAAGAATCCATTTAACCTCTGACCTTCCCGTTTCACTTAGGGCTTACCGTACATCACCCAAAGAAGAGGAAGAAATCCGAAACCAAGTCCAAAATTTGTTACAGGCAGGAATCATTAAAGAGAGTTGTTCCCCTTATTCGTCGCCTGTCACTTTAGTTTACAAGCGCGAAGAAGGGAAGAAAACTCGTTTATGTGTAGATTTCAGAAAATTAAACGCTATTACCAAGACAGACGCAGAACCCCTACCCCGAATTGATACCCTTTTGGATAAATTAGCACAAGCTAAGGTCTTTTCCACTCTCGACTTGGCCAGTGGATATTGGCATATACCTATCCACCCTCGAGACACCGAAAAATTGGCATTTGCGACCACTTTCGGTTTATTTGAATGGTTGCGATTACCTTTCGGATTAAAAAACGCACCTGGGATATTCAACCGCACACTCCGAAGAATCTTTAATAAGTACAAAATTAATTTTGCCTGTAGTTATTTTGATGATGTTATTGTATTTTCTCAAAATGAGGAAGAACATTTGATGCATTTAGAGACATTATTTAATATTTGTGTCCAAGAAAATCTCAAATTAAAGTTATCAAAGTGTAATTTTGTTAAATCAACAATTAATTTCCTTGGTTATGAAGTTTCTAATGGATGTATTACCCCTGACAATCCAAATGTAGAGGTTATTAAGAAATTAAAACCACCAACCAATGTAAAAGAGTTGCAACGCTTTTTGGGATCTATTAATGTCTATAATAAATTTATCCCTAAGTATGCCGAAATTAGATATCCTCTCAACCAATTATTAAAGAAAAATGTCCCCTATGTATGGGACCAAAATTGTCAATATTCTTTTGAGAAACTAAAACAGGCTTTGATTGAAAAACCTATCTTAAGATTGTTTGATCCCAAGGTGCCTTGTGAACTGTTTGTAGATGCCTCAAGTCTTGGAGTAGGGTGTGTTGTGAAACAGGTAGATGAAAAAGGAAAATTACACCCAATAGCATATCACTCTAGAAATCTTCGAGATTATGAAAAAAATTATGCAATAACGGAATTAGAATGTTTGGCAATTGTGGATGCCTTGGATAAATTTTATCATTATTTACATGGTCAAAAATTTGTCATTCATACGGACCATGCGGCACTTACCTGGCTCAAAAATGTTAAAAATTTAAGAGGACGTCTTTTCCGCTGGTCTCTCAAACTTAGTATGTTTGACTATGAAATCAAATACCAAAAGGGCTCCACTAATGTTGAAGCTGATATGCTATCAAGACAACCTGTTTCAGAAAATGTACACCATGTTATACATCTCCTTGACTTGAATGAAGTAAGAGACAGCCAGAAAAAGGAAAATGTAACAGCAGATGGTAAAAAATACACTGAAGTAAATGATGTTGTTGTAATTAAAAAGAAAAGTTTGTATAAGATTGTTGTCCCCATGTGTTTACGGTTACCCCTCTTAGAAAAAACCCACACACAATTTGGCCACCCTGGTATTTATAAAATGATAAATTTAATTTCCCCACAGTATTATTGGCCTAATATCAATCAGGACATTGAAAATTTTGTAAAACATTGTCATACATGTCAAATAAACAAAAAATGTAAACAAAAAAGATTTGGCATGTTACAATTGATGCCCCCAACAGATATACCTTTTGAATGCTTGGCATTGGACTCTGTTGGCGGATTTAATTACTACAATTCTACGAAAAAATATTTGCATTTAGTGGTTGACCATGCAACTCGCTATGTGTGGGGCTTTCCTTCAAAAAGTGTAACTACTGAAACTTATACAAACATTTTGAAACAATTATTTCAACTACAAGTACCAGAAAAATTGTTAACTGACAGAAATGGAGCATTTACAGCTTCCAGATTTAAGAGATTTCTTCGTACTTACAATGTTAAACACAGATTGACAAGTAGTCACCACCCCGAAACGAATGGAAAAATTGAACGCCTAAATCAGACTATTGTAACCAGATTAAAGTGTAAAGTTAATTCTTCTTCCAAGAAAGTACCCTGGACTAAATTGTTAGATGAAGTCTTAGTTGAATATAACAATACTCCTCATTCTGTAACTCAATTTACCCCTAGTTATTTATTGTTAGGAAAATTGCCATATGATCCTCCTTTGCCAAATAATAGTTATTATCCTCCAGTTGATGAAGCTAGAAAATTGGCTAAAGAAAGAACAATTGCTTACCATAAGAAAAATAAAGTCCGCTATGATGCTCGTTTCCTTCCTGTAAAGTTTAAAGTTGGTGACCTTGTAATGTATGAAGAATTTCATTATCCTAATACCCGTAAATTAACTTCCCCATATTCTGGACCATACACCATTCTGAAACAACTTTCTGAAGTCACTTTTGAAATTGATAAACCCAGCCCACATTTTAAGAGAAATTCTGAAATTGTCCATTCATCCAAGTTAAGATACTACCATTCTCCTCAAAATCTCAAACTCAACCATGAATAAACCCCATCTATCTCTTTCATCTTTCAATTTTTTATTTTTGCTATTCTATCGTCCCTCTATCATTAGTATTTGGAAGAGGACCCAGCTGGATGTTTAACCCTCAACCCCCAGCGGTAAAGGATGAAAGTTACAGTTTAAAAGCACTGTTAATTTTTTTTTAATGTTATTAGTATATGATGAAATGTGTTACGTCAATAAGGGTCCTCCGCTCCTTGACCACCCGTCTTTAGCCGGACTGTTTTCCCAGATTCTCTTTCCAGGTTGAACGGAGAATCTGGCAAAACTGCTTCGCTTGCCCTTTGTAGGTGAATGTCAGTTTCCCACTTTCCTTTTCTATAGTGCAAGTGGCATGTTTTTTTGGGATGACCTTTCACCACAAAGTATTGAAACCCATCTCCCACTAACACTGGGCATGGTGAAAATTATAGCAAATTTATATTTTTACTTAGTAGCTATAGTTTTCAGAGGTCTGACATTTTTGTATTTTGGAGTTAGTCTCGAATTAAGCCTAAAACTGGATACTGTACATAGTTAGAAAAGATGCAACCTAAGAATTAAGTAGAAAAAAAAAAAGTTTTTATAGTATTATAATTAGTATTATGTTATATGTGTTTTATTATATAGTGATTATATTATATAGTGTTAAAATTGTGTTGTGTTGTAATTACTTTTGGTGATATTTCAGTGTCAACATACAGTATTTTCAGAAAAAAAAAAAAATGTGCATTTATTATACAATTGTATTTTGCTGATAATATTGAATATCATATTTTTTGAGTATTTTGCTATTTTTACCCATGTTTAATGTCAATAACTTGTGTGTGTTTTAGTATTTTATTTTTGAATATTTTATTATATTATATAGTATTTCAATTTTGCATAAAGAATGTTTCCAAAGGACTTTCCTTCATAAAAACTTTCAACCAAAGGAAACATCACAGACATTTAAAAACTGTTTAGTGGAAAAAAAAAAAAAAAAAAAAAGTTTATTTTTTAAATGTTATGTATTTTAGTCAATATGTGTTTCATTATTTTAAGTGTTTATATTTTGATTTTGGTTAATGTTTCTTTTTGTTGTCCTTCTCGAGAATGTCCCTTAAATGCTGCAGCATTTCCATAGCATTATTCATCACACATTATCAGTACCATTATTCATAGCATTATCCATAACATTATCTGTAGCATTATCCGTCACAGTGTCAGTACCATTATTCATCACACATTATCAGTGCCATTATTCATAGCATTTCCATAGCATTATCAGTAACCTTATCCGTAATATTATCAGTTACATTATCTGTAGTATTAGCATTAGTGTTCATGTTATTCAATGCCAAAATATTGACAAATCTTTTGTTGTAATATAGTGTTTTTTATGTAAAGAATAATGTTTTCATATAACCTTTTTCATGTAACCTGTAAATAATGTAGAAACTAGGTCCACCTGGCTTGACGTTCTAAAACTGAGGAAAAAAAAAAAAACCCACTTAATAATAAAGAAGAAACCCAGGTAAAATATTTAGGGGAGCTGAGACCCACAGACCTTGCAAGCAAGATCTGTGGCTCTTGTTTTAGTGGGGGGGGATATGAAAGGATAAAACCTATAGCCTTTTTAAAATTTAAAATTTAAATGCCCCTTCTTGTAACCTTAATTCTAATACTTAAAGCTAGTTTGCCCCTGTTAATGTTCTTTCCCAACCTAACATTTATTACTCTCAGAGATGATTTTTGGATGTTCTTTAAGATTAAAAAAGCTGACGTAAACGCAATTCTTAATTTGTAAGATCAGCAATGAAACCCTGGAAAACCGCGCCTAACAACGTCATAGTGCCCAGATATTTCTTAACCAATTAAATTTGGAGTAACACCCATTAGTTAGTATCGCGACCTGGTAGAAATAATGTGAATTAACGGCCTTTATATAGCGGGAGCGCCTAAAACAAGCGGCTTTTTTGACCTAACACTTGCCTAATAAAATGCTGCCCAAATAAACGAACTTTTAAAAAGAAAGCGTCAAGTTCCAGGGACCTGGTTTCTCCCAAAGATCTGCCAAAAAGGATTAATAAACCAGGCCCCCAGTGAAAATACTGTGTCGTTATTTGTCTCTCAATCACACCTCATGATTCAACAACAATAACGGCTTATCGATGGTAAAACACCAAAATCTTTCCCGGCCATTCGGACGATTGACTCGGCGCGATCTCCAAAGTCTTTCCCCGGCACCTACAAAGCTTGACGCGACGGATCTATGAGTTGTATCGCCCGAAGTCCCGCAGCTCTCCACGACTACAGTACATGAATTCCCTCTCCTCGGATCGGATGGTGACGGAACTCCCACGAACGTAAGGCCAAGACTCGGGTTCCTTACATATATATATATATATATATATATATATATATATATATATATATATATATATATATATATATATATGGTTTAATCCGGTTTAATCTGGTTTAATCTGGATTGATGAGATTTTTATTTTTGAGACGGAAGTCGAAACTCGTTGAAATTTATGATTTATTAACTCGTCAGAATAAAGAGGTAAAACAGACTGCGATTGTCGAGGATTTTTATAATGATAAAGTCCCAGAAAATTACTTTAAGGGAGAAGTATATATATATATATATATATATATATATATATATATATATATATATATATATATATATATATATATATATATATATATATGGTTTGATCCGGTTTAATCTGGATTGATGAGATTTTTATTTTTGAGACGGAAGTCGAAACTCGTTGAAATTTATGATTTATTAACTCGTCAGAATAAAGAGGTAAAACAGACTGGGATTGTCGAGGATTTTTATAATGATAAAGTCCCAGAAAATTACTTTAAGGGAGAAGTATTAAGTAATATATATATATATATATATATATATATATATATATATATTTCAAAGTCTGGAATTATTTCGGAGTTCGGCAAAATTTTTTCAAGTCTGGAATTATTTCGGAGTTCGGCGAAATTTTTCAAAGTCCTGAATAATTTCGGAGTTCGGCAAAATTTTTCAAAGTCCTGAATAATTTCGGAATTCGGCAAAATTTTTCAAAGTCTGGAATAATTTCGGAGTTCGGCAAAATTTTTCAAAGTCTGGAATTATTTCATAGTCGAATTATTACAAAGTTCGACAAAATTTCAAGCGAGAGAAACGGAAGAGCAGCCGACTAGCAGCGCTGTCATATGTCAACTGATCAGGTGAAACACTGCCTTTCACTGCCTTTTATATATATATTTAAAAAAAAAAAAAAAAAAAATTTTTTTTTTTTTTTTTTTCACCGTTTTTTAATATTATTTAATGCTGCAAAATAAGTTCGTCCATTCTTATCTCCCCATCTCGCATGAGGATTATTCAGTGTATAACCATCTCTCGGCATATCAGAATACGCATTATTCTCTTTGTTTTCGAAATTCAGTTGCGGTGGTTTATGCGTTCGAGTGTGTTGATCTAAATGAGGATTGAATCTTTCCGTATTCATCTTTTTAAAATGTCTTTAATCCTTTAATATTAAAAATCTGAAAATGACTCGAGTTTATTTTTTTAATCACATTTTAGAATGTAAATCTGTAAAAAAATCTTTGTAACATTTTACGCAGGTGCGTCTTTCCTTGAGACTGCTAATTTCAGAACGTGCGGAAGCCAGTTGTTCTCTCAAGCTCGCGATTTCGGATCTCAGCAAGGCATTTCGGTACGCTACGTGCTTGATGTCGAGTAGCCGTTTCCTCAACGCCTCCTTTACCTCCCGGAGCGTATTCAGCTCGGACTCTAATCGAGTGGCTCTTGCGCTCAACTCGCGATAGGCAGGAAAGTAGTAGGACTCTCTCACGAATTCCCACGACCATGAAATCACGTTCGAGATTATTCGAGGTAGACGATTCCACTCAGATCCCCATTTCGCGATCTCGCGTCTCCAAATCGTCAAAAATTTCATGATTTTTTCAAGTTGACGGAGCTGGGTGGAAAGGAGACTGATGATTGCACCGGCAGCCGCACTCGTGAACAAACACGTAGAAAGAGTCTCGTGAGAAATATAAAAGATTTTAACAAATTTTATTTGATAAACTAAGTTCCAAACTAAAAGTTGACTTAAAAAATTCGGCACACTATTTTTTTTATCAAAGTCGAACTGGAATACGGACAACAGAGGCAATAGGTATTGACTTTGTTATCTCCAAGCGACAAGCGACTTTAAAAGTCATAAACACCTCCCTTAAAAAAAAAAAAAAAAAAAAAAAAAAAAAAAAAAAAATTTTTTTTTTTTTTTTTTTTTTTAAATCTAATTCTGTTTCAATTTATTGGAATCGTCGAAATCTTTTAAAAGATCCTGTAAAGTGTCTTCCATAGCTTGGACAGAAATATCGTACTCATCCATAATATTACATACTAAATCTTGATCTATGTCGCAACTGTCGTCGTCAACCTTATCGATGAAAGTGTCCCATTCTTTTTTAAATTTTTGAAAAACTTTTTGAAAATCTTTTACACTGGTCTCTAAATTCTTTAATAGAGTTTGTTGATCTACTTGTTCTACAATCGTCATTTTTCTTTGCTCCACTATCCTTATTTTATTGAGTTTCCAAAGTTACTTAAGTTTCATACCCTACTATTTGAAAATCGTTGTGGGTTTTATTACTCATTTAAACGAGCTAATGAAACCAGCAGATTGACCGAATACCAAGAGCACGGCTCATTCATTTTTAATTTTTTTTTCACCTGTTGCAATCTGAATAGTTTATGTTTTTCAATTTTTACTTTGGCAGCTAAACATTTGGAAAATAAACTAGGTTTAAAATGACTAGAACATGTCTTACCCCATGATCCGGCACCAGAAAAAGCTGAGGTAGTCACGAAATTTCGATCGGAAAGTATAGATTCTAGGGTTGGTAAAATTTCAAGTGTTGAAAGGCTTTTGAAAAACGAATCATTTTGATCATAATGAAATGCAGCGAATGTTTGTTCATGTGTTACATGGCAAAGAGAATCTAACATTTCATCCCATGAAAAGGAATTTGACATAATGTAATATAAATCTTTTTTTAAGTTACACTTAAAAAAGTTGAGTGGTATAAAGACACGAAAACAAAGATTTAAGCCGTGAGGCGCGAGCGCCAGCGACCGCCTCTCGGCTTAAATCTTTGTTTTCGTGTCTTTATACCACTCAACCCTCTCATAAATAAATGAAAAAAATTAAATCCTAGATATTTCAAAAAAAAAAAAAAAAAAAAAAAAAAAATTTTTTTTTTTTTTTTGTCATATTTTAAATAAAGTATCTTTCGTCGTAAAATGTCTAACAATTTGCTGTTTCAAGCATCTTCCATGCATGGAAATCTTGATGTATTTGAAAGGAAAAGTTATAACAAAAATGATATAATAAGAACAGATTTTTTCCTTGAAAATGTATTTTCTTTTCTACTGCGTCATCATGTAAATTTTTTTGCGGTAAGTGCGATGAATGAAAAAGAAAAAGATCTTATTGAAAAAACTTACGAAATTCTTAAGTTTTTTCAAGAAAAGTATAATAATGCATGTAAAAATTTATGCAGTGAAATAAAAATTATTAATGAAAATAACATAGGTAGTATTTTAATAGGTGTAGCTAATGAATTGTTTTCCGAAGGTATAAGTTGGCATTGTATAATACCTCTTTTCGCTTTCGTCGGGGAATTGGCTGTAAAATGTATCAGAGAAGAGTTACCTAAAAGTATCATAGATGTAATGTACGAATGTTTTTCTAGATTAGTAAAAGAAAAATTAGTATCCTGGGTAGAATATAACGACGGTTGGGAGGGTATAAAAAGTATATCAATTGTTCCCGAAATTTCCGAATCAAAACCAAAGCCGAGTTGGGCAAAGAGGTTATTGTACTCTTCAATTAAACTGGTTGGCACCATAGCATCCATGGCAAATAGCTTATAGAAATCATATTTAAAAAAAAAAAAAAAAAAAAAAAAAAAAAAAAAAAAAAATTTTTTTTTTTTTTTTTTTTTTTTTTTTTTTTTTACAAAAAATATGATTTAATCTATAAAACTGATTGATTTTTACTTTTCATATATTAGTTGTCATATTTTAAATAAAGTACAACTCATTGTAAAATGTCTAGAAACTTGCTATTTAAACAGGCTTTTGTGCACGGAGAACTTGATGAGTTTGAAAGGAAAAGTTATAAGAAAAATGATATAATAAGAACAGATTTTTTCCTTGAAAATGTATTTTCTTTTCTACTGCGTCATCATGAAAATTTTGATGCAGTCAGTGCAATGAATGAAAAAGAAAAAGATCTTGTTAAAAAAACATGCGAAATTCTTAAAGTCTTTCAAGAATCGTATCATTGTGTATTAAAAAAATTTTGCAGTGAAATAGAAATTATTAATGAAGATAACATAGGTAGTATTTTATCAGGTGTATCTATTGAATTGTTTTCCGAAGGTATAACTTGGAGTCGAATAATAGCTTTTTTCATTTTCGTCGGGGAATTGGCTGTAAAATGTATCAGAGAAAAGTTACCTAAAAGTATCATAGATGTAATGTACGAATGTTTTTCTAGATTAGTAAAAGAAAAATTAGAATCATGGGTAGAAGATCACGACGGTTGGCAGGGTATGCAAAGTATGTCAATTGTTCCCGAAAATTCCGAATCAGAACCAAAGCCGAGTTGGGCTTGGAGCTTATTGTTTTCTGTCGTTAAACTGGTTGGCATCTTTAGCATCTCATCGAAAGCACCCTGACACGGACCACACAAAAAAAATTTCCGAAAAGCATTTTGAAAATTTTGATCTCTTGGAAAAGAAAAATATGCCACAAAAATGTTTCGAAAAAATGTCTCGTAAGCACGCCGACAGAAGACAATATCCCGGTCATGCATGTGCTTGTTGTGAAGACTATTATAAATGTATACCCGATTTGGACGAAGAATCATTGAAAGAGAGATTGAAAAAAGTATCGCGACATCGAGGGAAATCTCCTCCCAAAACACCAGAGCATTTTTGGGAATTGGAATTTCCTGATGAAGAGGAGTGTTTAAGACGCGGTTATATCGAACCACCTCAACCGTATTCTTTTAAAAACTTGAAACGTCGTTACAGCGACTCTTTTGTCGGTAAAAGAAGGCGTACTGATATCTGCCCTCCCGAATCGGGTTTAAACGACAACGCGTCGTGCGGCGAAGCGCCCGGACCATCCACTGCCGGAAAAAGAAAACGTGCTGATATCGAGCCCCCCCCTCGAAACGAATTCAACTGAAAATGTATCGTGTGGCGAAGCGCCCGAAAAATCGTCATCTGTCGGAAAAAGAAAACGTGCTGATATCGAGCCCCCCCTCGAAACGAATTCAACTGAAAATGTATCGTGTGGCGAAGCGCCCGAAAAATTGTCATCTGTCATAAAAAGAAAACATATTGATAACGATCCTCCCGAATCGAATTCAATGAAAACTATAATCGGACACCCCACAAGTCGGAAAAAACAAAAGAAATCAAACGTTTCGCTAAATGATTCTGGCTTGTTCTCGCTGTAAAAAAATTAAAGGAAATTTATAGATTGCGACAGAATTTCGTTATCCCGAGATTTAAATTTTTACGGGAGTGTTGTGAACCTTACGGTCTTCAATTAACGTAAAAAAAAAAAAAAAAAAAAAAAAAAAAAAAAAAAAAAATTTTTTTTTTTTTTTTTTTTTTTTTTTTTTTAATCTATGTATAAATTTTTAAGATATTGCTCTGTTTCACTCATACATTGGCGCAATAATTCCGACATATTTGTTACAATGTCTGTAAAATGATTTGATTGTTTTCTATAAAAATACAAATCTAATCTCACATACTGTGTATATATATCTAATAAAACATTACTTCTATCAATATCTTTATTTAATCTATCAAGAATTTTAATTTTATTTCTACATTTCTCCACTATTTCTTCATTCGTTGGAATAATATTTTGAAGATATTCCCATTTTAATTTAAATAATTCGCTGTACAACGCCAATACCAAATTTTGCATCTCAATATACGAGAAATTTTCTAAAACTTTTGATCTCTTCCCGGAATCCGGTACTTCATAAACTCTTGACGAGACTCTGACATCTCGTTTACTTTTACTAGACTTGAGCGAAGACAGTTTTGCCAAAAACTCTCTTTTATCTGTTTTTGTATCGAAACCTAACGTTGTAACCCATTGGGTGTAAAGTGACATCCATTCATCGTTTACAATTTTTCGAATGTGGATCTAAAGGATTCTTTAGGAGTATTTGGATCGAGATTTAAATCTATCAACAAATTCCTATAATATGCATCCTTTGCAGCATTAAAATGAAAAAGTATATGTGTTTCGAATGTTTGCATATATTTTAAAAATTCGTTACACCCTGGCTCTGGGTTTTTATTCGAATGTAAACGTTTTAATATTGGTTCAATATTTTGAACAACAATGTCAATCATATTGGAATCCTCTACCTGAAAATATTTTTTTATTTCATAACTGAAATTTGCTTCTCTTCCTATCCACGGTATGATATCTTGAGACCACCTTATGTCGTCCTTATCAATAACTTTATATGGAGTAATTGCTTTTATTAATTCCATTAACACTTGTTGACATGTTTTATGACTTTCTAGACGCTTTGTTACTTCTGCGACAAACTTGTTATCCATTTTTATATTTGAAGCTGCCGAAATGTCAAGCAAGTCCTTGGAAGCACCTGTTTGTAAATTCAGTATAACATCCGATAACTCTTCTGGTAATATTTGAAATTTGGATGTTACCGGTTTTATTCGCTCCATTTGTCGTTTAAAAGTCTTCAGTAACTCCAAATCCTTTTTCAGTTGTAACAGAATAGCCTCATCCTTATTTTTCGAAACAGATTGATCATCAATTTGCATTTCATAGTCATCACGATTTTTTTCAAAATTATCGAATTCTGTTTCTAAAAACTCTATGATAGAGTTTTTCATTGCTAATCGATTTTGGCAACCCTCGAGTTCCATTTTCTTTTGTTTCAATTCCCCGAGTAATTCTTCGTTTTGCTTTTGACATGTTTTTAACTCCCGTTTCAATTTTGCTTTGTTCTCGCGACTTTCACCGTCAGGTAAAATGTTTAATTCAAATTCTTTTTCTTTCAGTTTATCTTTGAGTGCGTTCAATTCCTTTTTAAATTGATGCTCTGCATTTTCAAATTTTTGATCTTTTTCGCTCAGTCGAGATTGTAATGTGTTGATTTCACAGTCATTGTTTCCATCAAAGTTTGCACGATTATTTTTTGTTTTATTCAACTCATTTTCCAATACTTTGACTTTTTTTAAACACTCGTCATAAAGATTTTTTATGTCGTTTAAATTGTGTTCCTTGGTATTGAATCGGCAAGTCAATTCGTTCAGTTCCTTATCCTTCTTTTGCAGCTGTTCTCTGCATTCGGATAATTCCCGCTCCAACTTTGTACTGTTTTGATCTGTTTCTTGACTAAATTCACACGGTATAACGTCCTGATGAAACAATCCCCCGGGTATGTTTTCTATTCTCGGTACGTTAGTATCAGGTACTTCAGTAATCATTGGAAGCTGATCGTCATATTGAGCCACCGATGCAGGTGTATTAGTCAAGTAGTTTTTTAGCTCCAAATTTTCCATTTGCAATGATTTATTATGAAACTCTGCCTCCGTTTTCACTTTGGCGCATTCAATAGCCATATGTGTAGCATTTTCACTCAAGTTTTTATTCAAATCGGCAGACAATTGCATGGTATTTCGATATGCTTCAATTTGCCCATTTAATTGTGATATTCTCAACTTTAATTCTTCCGTTTCCCTCTTATATCGGTTCAACTCTTGATACATCGTTTCTTTTTGAATTTCGGTTTCGCGAAACAATTGTTTCATGTTTTTCAATTCTTGCAGTTCCGCTAGCGACGACTCGTTTTGCACCTCGCACGCTCTCAGTCGACTCTCGCAGTCGCTCAATTGGGTTTTCAAGTCCTCATTTTCCCGGCGCGTCTCCGAATCGCCGCCGCCTCCCGTTCCGCAATTCCGATCCGGGAACGCGGCGGCGGCGGCGGCGGCGGCGGGACGGCAGCGGTCCGCGTGATGCGGCAGCCTCGAGAGCTTTATCAGGAAATCCAGGAAGCTGCTGCTGCCCAGGAAGGCCTGCGCGTGCCGGCGGACGAGGGGCTCGCTCAGCTCGTACGCCTGGATCAGGTCTTCGCGGATGTCTCGCGTGAGCGCGCCGGTGGCGCTGCAGGCCAGGACGTCGTCCGGATCCGCCATCTGTTTCAGAATGGACTCGACTAGGCTTTTGAAAAACATCTTTATTCATCGCCGAAAAAGGATTATTTGTTTTTTTTCTTTACTTTTTAGAAATCAGCCTCGAGAGTGAATCGAAAATTTTCCTTCTTAGACATTACACCAGCTTTTTGATACTCTCCTACTTTTTTCTCAAAAAAGTTTGTTTTACCTTCTAAACTTATATGCTCCATGAAATCGAAAGGATTTTCTACACCATACAATTTTCCGCAATTTAACTCAACCAAAAGTCGATCTGCAACAAATTCAATGTACTGCTTCATCAGTTTATTGTTCATTCCAATTAAAGCGACGGGCAATGCCTCAGTGAGAAACTCTTGTTCGACGGCAACTGCATCCGTAATGATCTGCACAATTCTTCGTTCTGAAGG